>CM060918.1:552848010-554183427 GCA_030737875.1 Allium sativum
GAATATAATTAAGTTTTAATTTTATTATTTCTACTTTAATCATGATTGGTCGTCCTACTTTTCAATACAAACACAATAATAATTATATTTCGTAATATTTTATTTTAAGCAATTCAACAAATTTTTGAAGGTACTTCCCATGTGTTCTTTGTATCATGCACTAATGTATGTATATACGGAATAAAAAGAAAGGGCTATCGAAATTTTGTGAATAACTTAAAATGAAATGGTTTACAACATATAATTACTTTATTTGATTTGGTTCAACATAAGGACAAATCTGACAAATACTATATCATATAAATATTGATGTATGGTTTTGGTAAAAAATGAGTATTCATATAACGATCTTATACAATACTTGTTAGAGGATCCAAAAACTCTCCAAGGGGTTCAAAAAAATAAAGCTTGTTATATATTTATTTTTTATTATATAATATAACATATAACAATTGTGTAATAACCCAAATTCCAACGGATCCAAATTTTTTGTAAAACGCTAAAAATCCAAGTCCATTGAGACCCGAGTTGGTTGTTTGGTATCATACAAAAAGGCAAAGATAAATATATCATAGCTTAAATATATGTCTCATAGTGGGACTGAATAAAATATGATAATAATTAAATGCTTACCATAATTATGACACTAACTAAGCAAGTATCTCTAAACCGTAAAATCTTTGCCATATGTTTAACCTGCGGACTTGTTATTAGAAAGGGGTTAGAACTAAAATTATTGTGAATGGACAAATTATACTTTTTAAGAATAACACTACATATACAATTCAATATTTTATTATAGTTTATTAGGTTATTAGGGTTCATTATATTTTAGCCTCCACGCGTAATTTGTACCCATCTACTCCTTACTAGACCAAACCTAATAATAATAATAATATATATATACACACACACACACACACATATATATATATATATAGCTATACGCCTAATCGACAATCATGGTTCTAGTTACTACCCATAATATGCTCTGTATCCTCCTTGATAGGACTCCGTCGTCATGTTATAAAAAAATACTATAATTGCATCTGTAAAGGATAGCTTCGTGAGGCCTACAATATAGATGTTCCATCGTCTGATAAGAAAACATGAAACCACGTCTACATTAGCTTTCTCCAATGCTCGGACATCTAATATGCACTACCCAGTGCATACATCGAGGATATGCACTTAATCGCATTGCTTTCAATTTGATTTCCTCTAACAAGGCCTTCCTTTGTATGGAACTAATTAGAGGATTTCTATATTTGTAAAGGACATCTTCCTTAGATCTACAATAGATATATTCTATTTTGTCTATTTTTCCCCATGGTTATAGCTCCATGGAGCCCTCTTCCTTCAAGTAGTTGAAAGACCTATCTAGATCTAAGTGACCATGCCTTAAAACAAACAATCTAAATATCCAATTGGTATTGTCCTTCATTCTATGTCCTGATAGTTAAAGATAATTGACATATTGGTTTAGCCCCATTCTTTCCCTTTCTCGCTATGAATGATGAAACAGGTGTTTGAATGATTACTATCCTTATTGGTTCTTGGTCACGAATACTTCTCCCTGAGCCAAGGTAACAGCTAAATCCTAAAGTCACCCATAATTCTTTTGACTGCCCTCGATATGAATGTAATCGGGTCATACTCTTTTGATGGAACCATTACAAAGCATTGTTAGGCCTACCACCAGAGGGTCGTCCTAAAATATTATCACATCCCATAAAAGGAACACACTTCCCTCCATCCTCGCTGAATAGCATGTTGGATGTGTTCCAACTATATTTAAAATGTCTGTGATGATCTGTTTTTTTAGGCCCTTCATCCAGACTCTCTTGGAACTGCTTAAAGCGCACCTCACTATTTTATTAGACTCTACGTCTAATCTTTCATTATGTGTTTTGCTTACTATTCTATTCTTTTATTATAACACTAATCAGTGTTACCAGCCTAATTCCCTCTATTCTAAGCTTTATTTACTTGTTTATTATCATTATTGGTCACTTAGTTCCCAAATCAGCATTTTCTACCATAATGGACCATTATTGTTACTAAACTTAATCCCACATATAAGTTTTGTTCGTGATAAGCCTTTCTTACTCTATTTCTCTTTTCTTACTTTTAATTACAACCCTCATGTTATAATTTTACTCAAAAACATTAAGATTTTTCTAATCCTTCTTTCTTTGTAGCTTAATCCTAGATCTAAACCCAACCTATTGACTCAATTCCTAGCCTGAGTCTGTGATATTCTATTTTTACCATAATAGGTTACATTGTTTTCTGGCTATCAGATGTCTAACTTGATTTCTTACCCTTTTTCTTTTCATAAGACCTTTTAGTTATATTACTCTTTTACTTATCTTATTCGTAAGTTATATCCTTAGAAAGTTATACTTATTCCTAATTGGTTAGTTACTAAAAATGTACTAAGATTTATTTTCAGTCTAATATAAAACAACCCTATAAATGGGAATCCGTAATTGCAAGATATTTCTTTTAATTACTTTTGAGCTACTAGATAGTGGGAAATATGGCTGAATCCCTATTTCACACTAATCCATTTCTTTTTTCTTACAATTACTTTTGTCGCCTTACTTACTAACCATGCTATGGAAATATATCCTTTGACACCCCACATCCGTTATTGTCACTCTTTATCAGAATGCATTAAGTTCCGTGAAGCATTATAGGTAAACAAGAACAGAAACATCACAAATAGATATAAAATAACAGCAGAATTTAAAACTTTATTCTTCAAACAGAAAACATCGTGGTCCAAAATCTAGTTGCAACATAAGTCTAAAATATGGAAAATCCATTACATCAAATTAAAATATCTGCCTAGTACTAAAATCATCAGAGTACAGTAATATAAAATCATAGTCCCCAAAAAGAGCCATATCAGAGTAGACAAGTAATCAAAGCGGTACATTTAACCAACTCCAAGAAGAAACAGAAGAGAGAATACTAATCAAGCCTAAGTATTCCCACCCTGAGAACCTGGGAAGAAAGGAAGAGAGAGAAAAGGAAACAAAACAGGTCAGACATAAAGTCTGGCGAGTCTAGTTACTTTTATCAAGTAAAAGCATCATGACAGGCATATAAACTGGATGTAAGAGATAACAGTATCATATGACAGGTATAACAGACTGAGCAGATAAACAGAACATAACAGATTAACATTCCCAACTACTTTTCTCGGCACCAATACTAGTATAACAGAAATGGAATGATCCCAACAAAAACAGAATGGAAGACTTAGGTGTACTTCTAGTAACAGGTTTTACACCCAATGATAATAACAGGCAGTAGTACAGAAATAACTGGTGTTACCCTAAACGGTAATAACAGGCTCCTAAGCAGGCAGGACTAGATGTCCCTAATTATTACCCACAATCGAACGGGATGTACCACTTCATAAAGTGGCAACCCCTTTTCCCGATAGGCACAGCCATATATACTAGTGCTATAGCATCTTATTTTCTCAAGCAAACGCATCTATGCACGCACATGACTCTGTCGGAATGCGCCATCAGACACCTCCACCCATATGGACCTCTTATAATCAGCTCAGTAAGCGAGCCCTAACTCCTACCTAGTTCAGGGTCCCCCTTTCGATACCAGTATAGCTGACTAATACGGGTCCCACACAACAGATGATACAAGCCACCTCCTAGGCTTACAACCCCATTGCTAGGATTTTGACAGGTTATGCCTAACAGATTTACAAGTCCGCATAACCCCAATAAATAAAATAGGTTAAATTTGTCGGGTTCGTATAAAACCCCATAGATTTAACAGATTTACTTAACCCCCATTCACTCAAACAAGCATACTTAACCCTTACACAATTTGACAGGTTCATATAACCCCTACAGATTTAAACCGGTTAAGTATTACAGGTTAACAAGTTATTATCATTTCCTGTTCATGTATGCTAATGTTCCAGACCTCTCACATTAACTTGACCTCTTGTGGATGTTTGATATGCTGGGCGGTTCCGGGCAGACTTCTACCACAAGTTGGACTTAACCTCATGTCTTAGCACTATTATGTGTACATTTATGCACTAGACCCCTCACATTAAATTAACCACTTTTGGATGCTGGAATTTCTGGGCGGTTCCGGGCAGACTTCTACCACAAGTGTAATCTAACCTCATGTCTAAGTGCGGTTACACTTTCTATTTACTGTAAATTTAGGCATATTCACTCTTAAACAATTATTCATGTTCATTATAGGTTTTAAATGCCCCTACCCTCAAATCATAAATCATCATGTACGATATGCCCTAAATTAAAATCTCAGATCACGGTATAGGTTATGCCCCCAAATCCCAGTAATGTTTTATAACACAAGTTATGCCCTAATTTATCTTTCCCAACGTTTCCCAATTTCGTCTCTCCGCATATTTCAGCGATAGGCCTAGGCTCGAAGGTATCCTGGGCTATAAAAATAAAAAGGGGAAGAGGGAGAGAAGAGAACATAAATATGCATAATAACAAAACAAGCATATGATGACAGAAATAGGCATACTAACAGAATATGCATATGATAATAGAAATGGAAATAATAATAGAATAGGCATATGATAACAGAAATGGGCATAAAGAGATATGCATGAAAGGACTGAACGGTAGATCAGGTGTATAGGTAATGAAAAATCTGTTTAGTTATGATTCAGGTTATTAACAGGCATAGGTTTAGATCCAAACTTATAAACATGTCAGGATTGCTTATTAAATGTTTATATCTAAAAGCAACATAAACTCACAGAAACTAGATCTAAAGAACAGAGAAATGAATGTTGATGTTGTAGCAGAGATTCTTGAATACATATAAGACGTTGCAGAAGAATAGGCTAATTCAATTTGAGTTGGGGCAGCATCTTGTTGACTCCATTGTTTTTAATGAATAAAATAATAGAAATAAGGTCCTATATATAACCTCAAGCCAAAGAATCTCGTTCAGAAACGCATCCAAGTGCAGGGAAGGGTTCTGGCCCGGATCTGGGCGGGGTCAGCTCTAGGGTTGACCCTAGGGTCGACACCCCTTTGTGTGGGTCGACCTTACGGTCGATCCCCATGGGGCATGGGTCAACCCCCAATGGGTCGATTTCCCATGTGTCTTCCCGTTCTTCGATTTTGATTTTCTGGACTGGTTTTGCATATATATATATATATATATATATATATATATGTTTGGCTTATATGCATACAAATTTCTAAGCTTAATAACTCCTTCATACGATGTCCATTTTATACAAACTCAGTGTCTATCTTAAGCAGAATTCTGATATGAACGCAATAGTCCAATCCATTATTCTTAATTCTCAATATTTAATTAAGTATTCTTTAGTTTATTGATATAATGTCCTTTAAAATTATGAGTTGTTACATATCCTCTTTTTTTAGCTAACCAATCTAGGCTATTCCTATCTTCCAATTTAATTAGTATACCTTAGTTCGCGCTATTAATTTATTTCCAAATTTTCTACAACTTTTTTGTACAACAATACGTATATTTATTCAATTTCATTTCTAAGCAATTAACTTTTGCATATATATATATATATATATATATATATATAATTTCAGAAATTTATAGTTTAATTGTAAACAGTCCTGACTAAACTATGTCAAAATTTAATCATAGTAGGAATTAAACAAATATAAATATCTCTAATTAAACTATACCTAAGTATAATAGTGTAACACCCCACCTTAAGGACCACCCAAATAAAGCGTAATTCCCTATATTGGAGCGAAGAATAAGACTAGTTAGGGGCGATCATCTGTTATTTCGTATTAGTTAAATACTGAATATGTCAATTGGGTGAATAAAGTTTTTCTCTTAATTCGAGTGTAATAAGAAACTACGATGGCTAAGGGTTATTTCAGAACAACATATGATACTTCACAGATCACAAATCACAGAATAGTTATGCATAAATACAATCACAGACTTATACATGCGCTACATCTCAAATGAATATACAACAATAAATAAAACAAATTACAAAGGAAAAAATATACAACAACTCGATTATGTGAATAAATAACTAGAAAGGGTCTTTAAAGGATAGTTCAAGCTATACGAGCAAACCAAGAATCAACAACAGACTGAACTTGAAACAACTCAGTCTGAATCAAGCATTAACACACATAGGTCAGTCCAGTTTACAAAATAGTATAGCACAATAGGTGAAATACATAACTTAGATGATAATTCCTTTTACACCCGAAAGGAATTATACAAGCAAAGATGCTATTGATCTATAAAATATCCAAGGCTTAATAGCCTAAAGGATGTTATGGGAAACATAAGAATGCATCAAATAGGATTTAATCTTTATTAGAAAGGTGCTAGACTTCTAACTAAGCACCCAAGGTATTACCACAAGGGAAATCACCAAACACCCACGAACAACATATAAATTTGTATAAAGTTTAGTTGATCCATAAATGTCAAAATAAAACGGAGATTAATTAGCCCTATGGCTATAATTGGTTTTAGCTGCAATAAGCCAACATAAATAGGACCCAAACATCGACGACTATAACATATCAAAACATAACACAAGGGGTCCAAAATTGCCAAGTCAAAAATATTATCAAAACATCGTATTTGGATTCTAACCCCATCGGGTAAGTATGAACACAAGATCACTGTCATCAAATTTCAATATTTGAATCCAAATAACAAGATTAACAATAAAAATAATTTTGATATAAGAACATCAAATATTGCTCATGCATACACCTTGCTAAGTACCATATTAGGAGACTCATGATTAGCCTCCAATCGTGAATCACCATCCTCGACTATCGAACGCACTAGCTCAATATATTGAATCCACCGGCTCGATAGTTGAATAAGTGACCTACGATTCCTTATTCTGGATCGAAGCCCATCAGGTCGATCAATTGAATAAGTGACCCACCAGCCATTATTCTGTCCATAAAACTTCTCTAACAACAAACATCAAACAAATTTGTTGGTATACCTCATATGTACGGGACCGGCAGCCTATGGTATTGGCATTAACACAGGACATGTCGCAAACTTATGAATAGTAATCCAGTGGATGTAGGACAGATATTTGAATGTTCGGGAATTGAACCTGCATCTTCTCTTTGGCCAAGAGAAATTTTACCATTCGACCATATCTGCATTTTTGCATTTCTGAAACATGTCAGCTTAATTCGAAGGAAATTATGCGGAAGCCTTACAGAATTATTATGAAGCTATACGATCAATAGGAAGATAGAGATAAAATTAGGATACGTGACTTTCCTTCTGTTCTTTAAGTTGGGAACAAAGGAACTAATGGAGGTTCTGCTTTGCCTTTTGCTTCCCCATTTTCCTTTCTTTTGTTAGGAATTGATGATCCACAAATAGAAAAAATCCTTGAACAAAACGATGTCAATTTGTAGTTTTTGAATAAATATTAAAGATCAGTCTTTTTTTTATCTTACAAATATGAATCTCATGGAGAGGTCGATCTTGGCTTAGGATGAACGTACTCCGAAGAACAAATCTTGATCGAACCTATATTTGGATCCTCAAGAGAGTACTTGGGTTCTCAAAAAAATAGAAGGCTAGAAAATTTATTAGATACCATCTTTCAAAATCCCTGGGAAGAAAATTCTCTAACAGACCGAGGGATAAGTAACTAGACTCATTCACATACAGATCATGAATGTTTGGAATCCAACAAAATAAAAAATATTCCTTGAATTGAATAAGAATATAGAGTCATGTAATTAAAGGCAAAGAAGGAAGATTTTGTGAGATTCTGCTTGGTAGACGATTCAATATTCAGGTCATTCTGCCATTGTTGTCGATCCTACGCTTTCATTACAACTTCAGGAGAAAAAACATTTACCTATTATAAAAACAGTGTGATTTGATTTTTTTTGTTCTTATTTTTTAGCCCTCAACGAAGTAATTGGGCCTCTAGGGCTGTATATTAATTGTGGAACTGGACCTCTAATTAACATACTGGGGTTGACGAGGTGTGGACCCCAAAACCAACATTATTTGATCCCAAATTGAGAGCAATGCCTATTGTACCGTTCAGTCGCCTATGATAGATGGAAAAATGGGTTTGTGCCACCGGTGTAAAATGTTCCGCAAAATCATAGCATAGAAAAAAGGATGGTACTTCAGACATGGAACGAGCATGAAGAAATTAACCATACTTCTTTATCTTTTGAGTTGTTCTGCTGAATTGGTCTCTTCAGATCTTTGGTCTCCACCTGGACCTGGATCCGACGAAAAAATAGGATCACATCGACCAAGAAATGAGTTATTTATACCAAGCAAAACACGCAGATTTTTTGAGTTTTCATGGAGGATAAGATCCAATAACAGAAGGTATGTGGTTGAGCGATATTTCTCATCATCATTTAGCTATTGTAATTCTTTTTTTGATCGTAGGGCAAATTTTCCACTATCACACCCAAAAAATAATTGGGAATTGGGAAAACTTAAAGAAGAGAAAACTTCTTTTGTTTGAAAAATCTATTGTAACTTTTCTTTTAGATTATAAACGATGGAACCGCAAGGTAAAAAAACCTTTATTTTCATTTTTTATTTCGAGGACAATTCGATTCGAAAAAGAACAACTTCCCTTATCCTTATATTTAAGGTTTTATTTCTATATCCTCTTTTTGATACTCAATTTAAAGTGAGTAAACAGAATACCATACTTGATCTTATTAATACATATAGAATTCTATGGAAAGTCATAGTCAATGAAATTCAGTCAATCAATATAGATCGATCTGAAATATGATGGGATTCCCTAACCATCCAACAGTTATTCCCAATACCCAACAGCTTGATTGAACCACACCTGTAACTATATGTCTCGTACCACATGTTCTCACTATTGGTATACTGTAATGTCCCGTATTTTTGGTGGTCAAATATTTATTTAATTTATTATTTTAAATATTATAGCTGGAATATTATTGAATTTAATATTGGATACATTTATCTAAAACAAAGTTTGAACGTTAAATTTATATTTAATATAAAACAAGCTCGAAATGACGCTGTAGTTCATAATATTGAATTTTGAACTTTAATTGAATGTACATGATCCGATATAAGTCAGATTTCTGTGAAACAAGAAACATTGTATTCTTGTTGACTATAATTTTCATATGGAAGAGAAAAATCCAGATTTTGTGTTTTAGATTGTTAGTTATGTCCAAATCAAATTTTAAAATAGTCGCTATGGAAATTGTTTTTAAAATATAATGTTTATTTATTAAAATAATAGGGTTTTAATATAATTTGGATACCATTTTGACTCAAAATCGACGATATGGAGTTGTATAACTATATGATAATTTTATTTGGATAAATATGATGATAATAATTTATTATTATTTCTATTTGAAATATTTTCGAATTTTAAATAATATTTTATCGATATTATATAAACGTTAAAAATAGCCATTTTTGCATATGGTCTCATTTTTCGGTGAAATTAGTTTCATTGGGACTGCATCGTTAAGTTATTGTAACAAAATCAAATTTTTTTGGCAAACAGATGTCATATGTGACTTCGGTGGCCAAAAACATCTATGTTTCTATTTAATTGTTAGACAATTTTGACAGGGGTAACTTTTAACGAATAAACGATTGGTTAAACGAACTCCAAATTTGACGAAACAAGATTCATTGGATTCGTTAGGAAGAGGTCTAGTAAAATGTCAAGGTCTCATATTTTTTTGGATTTTTCTGTAATTATAAGAATTTTAAACGCTCGATTTTTTATTGATATTTATAAAGAGCTTTTCACAAACGACCCGAAATTGGACAAAATCTGCCCCATTGGATCCAGAATATTTTTTTATGCTAGGATTAGCATTTGTATCGAAGAAAACAGAAGAAAATTGTAGTTTTTTAAAGACATTTCTTCATGGCAAAGTTGTGTATAATATAATAATATTATTTTGTTCCCACTACTATATATATTGCCATCGTTAACCCATATTTGTGTCAAACAAATTTCCTCTAGTCAACTCTTCTTTTCCGCCGCCCCTACAAGACAAACGATCAGAATTTGCTGCCCCTTCCTCTACGATTTCCACACAATCCATCTATCTTCTCATGAAATCTTCAATAACCAAAATGATCATCTCGACATGGTCTTAAAAGTGAATGGCTATGACGTTTACTCAAAGTCTAACGAGGCCAAAATCCCCTCTTGAAGCAACATCGTTTGGGATGGTTTTTCTGGAGATAGGGGAGTTTCGGTTGTCGAGGCTTATGGGGAAGACAGGGTAGGCGTTGACGCATCATATGGGACTGCCCAATCATGCTCCGGTGGACTTTGGGTTGTTACGGTGAGGTATAGGAGAGGGACAGCGTGGTGATGAGAGTATCTGGAGAAAATACAGGAGAGGAATGGAGCGAAGTAAAAGAACAAAGGCACATGAAAGAGAAACCAAAAGGATCGGTCCACGTTTTAAATGTAATTAAGGTTTTTACAGAAATTCATTTTCACTAAATGAAATGTATAAGTATAAATTAGTTTATTTAACTTATATTAAGTAAAGCGTGATTCACACAGGCGTGATGATGTTTGAACAAAGTCACGAAGAGGGATGAAAACGAGATGGACTAAAACCAGACAGACAACAAAGTTCACAAGAGTTAAACGGTTGGCATAATATAAACTAAGTAATTAATTTATTTAAAACTAACATTAACGGTTAATTATTAGAATTTAATTATGTTTTATTAGAAGTCGGTGTTGATATTTATTTTGCATAGACAACATGAAGAACAAGAGAACACAAAGGAAGATAGGATCTGAAGCTCGTGTTTATTTTTCAGTCAGCGGTAATCGGGCTGAGAGTTAACCATAAATTATTTAATTAAGGTAAATTAAGAATTAAATTATATTTATTTAAATTTTTAACTAAAAGTGTTAATTAACTCTTTGTACATATAAATAGGACTGTGAAACAAAACAGAACGAAGGCGTTAATTTTAAACGGACCGTCACAATGTAGAGTAAAGAAAAGTGGAATGAAATAAGACCGTCCAGATTTTATCTTGACAAATGTAATTAGAATTTAAAATATTAATTTAGGAATTAGTTTATTAATTAAATTATGTTAACCGAAATTATCAATAACTCATTCATATTTGATCAAAATCAGATAATCCAGGTAGCATTGGAATCACTTTGACGAACACTACATTGTGGAATAAGTCTGGACAGGAACGGGGACAACAAGAATTTACAGTTAAATTAAACAACTGTTTAATTTAACTGTAATGGAACCGTTTTAACGGAAAACCAAATCAAGTTGAGTTAAACTCACTCAGTATTTCCCACTTATATTTTATATCAGTTGGGTTTTTATAATTGTGTGTTATGGTTGCTAATGATTGCTATGGTTGCCAATGATTGGACTATCTGTTAAATATATTTTTATATTGATTAAACTGATGGAATTAAACGGTTGATTAATTTCAGTGAAACACCAAATCGTTATTTTAAAGATTAGTACCAATTAAGGTAACTTACCTTGTTGTTCACATTTATAAAATAAACGTGTTAATTGTTTGAGTTGCCTGAATTGTTTGTTATAGTTAAATAAATTGGTTGATGTTAAACATTCGTCATTTACTGTTATATCAGTTAAATTGAATTGAATGAGTCTATATTGAGATAACCATTTGAATGCGGAGAAGTACAAGTTGGAGGGATCCAACAGGATTCCTCAAATATATTTTGTAACAACCCGAGCTTTCCCGGTCTCCGAAGAGAAGAGAAAGCCGGGATTGAGTTGAGAACAAGACGAATCAGAACACAAATAGAAGAACATTTTATTGCTTATTACAACAATATCATCAGAATACAAGAATATATAGAGTACGAATAAATATTATACATTTGATAATTATCAGAGATTTTAATTAATTACTATAGCGGAAAAATAATACAAAACATAACTGAAAGAAATACACGAATACAGAGCTTTCCGAATATCATCTCAGCTATAAACCAGGATCCATTGAATATAATATCTGCAAAACCCAACTACTAGCTGCCCGTGTTGAAAATAGGGGCACCCAGAGTTTAGGTTAAAACAATAAACTCCAAGTCAGTCATGTGACTGGTGTGAGAACTGAAACAGTTATTAAATCTTTACCTCAAAAATAAAGTAAATCAAGGGACCATGCCATATAACACGGAACGGGTTTCCTCCCAAGAATACTAGTGCCTAAAACAAACAGCGCAATGTTTTTTGGAAAAATGAAGCTATTATAAGACTCAGGTCCCATCACACAATGCAACGCAAGCCGGAGGATAGACTTTTACCTTATAATAGCCAAGCATGCTTGGTATGTTTAAAACAAATCATTTTTGATACTATTATAGTGAAAAGTGTAAGAAAACAACTTCAAATATAAATGTATCAATCATAGACGGCATAGTGCCCCATCCCACTATGTCGCCATACTAGGCTCTACAAATAAAACCAAATGTCACGTATTGGAAATTGGATTTCCGTCATGAGTCGAGGCCAGGGATGGATCCTCTCCGCTTCGAGACACTCAAGCAAATGCCTCAGGATTCCCCGTAGAGAACACTGGATCGATTGGGCCGGTCCACACTTACGTTAGTGGATTGGCAATTCCTGAACACATGTTTCCCGGTCCTATCGGACCTATATCTATCGGCTCCGAAGAGACCAATATATCTGAGGTGCCTCGCAATCCAACTACCACATAGGTAAAATAACAACAATTTCAGGGCTAGTAAAACACTGACACCACCCATAGCTAGAAAAAACCGTCATGTTCTCCCAATGGTCCGATCCCGTTTTTGACTCATACCGAGGTGTGAGCCTCACGAATTAACGCCATACACAAAGCTACGTTGTATTAAAGCCGTGCTTTGATCATCAACCACGAGACTCTGCTTTTCAATAGAAGCCTTGATCATTTGCATCTCTACATGCCACACATGCAATTCATGCCATGCGAATGATATCTATCGATATATTACCTCTGAGCTCGTACGTCTCAGAGAATGTCGTTAAGCAAGAGAATAAATTCCCCACCGCCAAACATATATATATTTAATAGAAATCAATCAAAACAATAAAATCTAGTGTCAGACACACATCCATTTACAAGTTCGTTCTAGGTCTGAACGAAACCGGAGGCACCTTATTCCTCATCCCATATGTCCAATACAGGATAGAGGCCCTCGCATATCCGTCGATCTCCAAGTACGTCTGGACGATCACCACTTATTACCTCGTCTTGGGTGTATAGCCAAATCAAGACATCAGTAATCATACAAACGATGTGAAGACCTCCGGTCTTCAACCACCGTCTTCATCGTCGACTTATCGTCGAATCAATTATTCAGAATGGGTATAAACCCGGCCATTCTGAATAAGTCACGTATAAAATAAACAAGTGCTACACAACATACGCCTCATTCCAATCCAGAATATTCTTTTATTCAAATATTCACATCTTCAGGGATTTGTTCCCATTAATTTTATCAAAGATAAATTCTTTTAAATTTATTCTTTAATCTTCCTTTCGATATCAATTCAACCCATATTAAGGTTTTCCAAACTAGTCGGGATTAACGCACCTTACCGAAGTAACCATTTATTTAATTTCCCAATCCCAACCTATTCATCCAATGGAGCAAAACTGGTATTACCCCATAACTAACACCACGGTGTTATCGGTAAATTTAATTACCATTTCCCATTCAAATCTAATTAAAAATTTAACTATCGCTTGGAGAAAAACTGGTGATACTCCACACTCGATCATTTCCCAAATTTGATAACTTAAGTTATCAATTCACATTTCAATCTAATTAAAGATTCATTAAAACTCCACTTAGTTTTAATCTTCCCAAAAATCAATATTAATGATTATTTAACTTTGGAAACACAAACATGTCGCATCGACAATCTACACCGTACTGTTGATTTCTACTGATATATAACCTCTAAGCTTGAACGTCTCAGAGAAGGGTGTTAAACAAGAGAATAAATTCTCCGCCACCAAACATATATATATATATATATATATATATATATATATATATATATATATATTTAGCAGAGGTCAACCATACAGTTCGAAATACAATGACAGACATGTGATTCTGCCTTTAACTGGGTTGAAGAACTAATGTCATTTAAAACACAGTTCACGATAAACCCAAATCACATTCCATTAATTATGGAATCTTCATGGAAAAACAAATCAATATATAATCGATATTAATTTCCTTAAAAGACTAATAATATAAATGGAATAATGGCAAAGCCTTTTAAACCCCCTATGTATTAACAGTCTTCCTCCACAGAAGTTCATTTCGATTATTATCAAATTGAATTCCATTCAATTCCAATTTAATATATTAAATTGGAAAACTTTACTTTGGAAAATTCCCGTTACATCTTAACAAAAAGATTTATAAATTCCAAATCACATTTCACTATAAATCGGGTTAAAGAACGAATGTCGTTAAAAACACAGTTCACAACAAACCCCATTCACGTTTCTTTTTCAATTCCAAATAAATGTCAATTAATTGGTAATTCTTCTTCAAATCTTAATTAATAGATTTATTCTATTCAAACAGGGTTCAAGAACAGTGTTATTTAAGACACCATTCACGACAAACCCAAAATCACATTCCATTGTTAATCGGGTTAAAGAACAAGTGTTATTTAAAACACGGTTCACGATAAACCCAAAAATCAATTCCAGTTAAATATTAATTAATTGGTATACTTCATTAAATCTAAATAAAAAGATTTAATCTTTTCTCTATTGGGTTTAAGAGCAGTGTTAATGAAGACACCATTCACGACAAACCCAAATCCCATTTGATATTAAATACAAGGCTCTGAATAGAAAATATATCGGCTTATATTCAATATCAAATTCTGAAATCAACAAGTATCGTATTGGAATAACGATATATATATCTTCCAAATTCCTCCACAATATCAGTATAATCACATAATCCAATATCGAAATATTCCGAAGATAATTTCGATACAAATCCATTCTAAATCGTATATTGGAAATTTTGCTTATTTTTAAAATCATTTCAAATCCAATTCATTTATTTAAAAATATTGGATTTTTAGGACTAATTCATGACTAGTTCATTTCGATAAAAATATATTTTTATCCTTTCAAATATGGAATTTTTCATCCCAATTCTTTCCAAATCATTTATTATGATTATACACAAATTATTAATATTTTTAATAATTTTATCAAGGCCCGTACAGTCGATTTCCATAAACGGACATTGAGCTGCACTTACAACGACCTTTTCCAAATTTGTTTTGGACATAATTCCAAATCCAACCATTAGATTTCAAATCCCTAATATTCATTGGAAAGCTCTTTTCGATACGAACCCAACGGTTCCAGTTTTAGGAGAATCTGACGGTCGGATTGTAAAGACCCAGGGGCAAAGCTCGACGCTCGAATCTTTGACAACAATACATAAACCCGTATCACTTGTCAAAAACCCAAGTATCGAACCCCCAGATTGTCATGAGAAAGAAGTTAGAGGGTGAGAAAAGAAAGAAAGAAATATTAGAATAGAAGAAAGAAGAACACATCAGAATCTCACAGCGGAACGAATAAAATATAATATAACAAATCTCTTTATACAAAAGAACTTTTTATACACACCAATCATCAGAGTACAACATATCAGTAACAGCGGAACAACATTTGTATATAACTAACAGTGAAGCCTCCTGCTTCTAGCTCCTGAAACTCCAAGCGAAACCTAACCTGGAACATACTCGGTCTGACCCGAGCACATTTGATTTAAAACAAAATACACCGGGTCAGTCTGGAATACTTTCAATGATAAATTCACATAACACACACTTGCTTAACTTTGGGAAAATTCTTTCTGAAATCAAAGGATAATAGTAAGACAAGTCCACACATAAACACGGACGGTTTTTACCTTACTATAACCCAAAACATGTTGAAAACATAACTTTGATCTGATATTATCATAATGTCTAAATACAATTAATTAATAATCTAGAGGAACGCTTGCATCTCACGCTCCCCATATATAGTATACAAACCAAAACCGCGGGCACTTATTGGATATTGGATTCCAACCATGACAAGGTAAGAAACCACCTTCCGCACGTGTATCTCTAGAGGCGAATACACAGGGTTCAACAAGAATGTCTTGCAACCCGGCCCTCACATGACCGACCACTCATTTCGCTTGAGTGTATCGAATGTATATCACCGACGGTTGGGATCAGCAACCGCATGCCCGAAAAGGGATAGCATCGAACATAGATTAAGAATCTAAAGGAATTTCTCTAGATAGGTGATCATACATCCTAATGGGAGCGACCCACATAGCCATGCTGCCTGCTCGATTTTTGTCATTTCCCGGTTGATGAGGCTTGAGGCTAGAATTGTCTTCTAGAACATCTGGTTGAATGCCACATCGTCAGATCCGCCAGATCTCACTACATGTTGATTTCCACAAAATACTCTGAGTGTTAAGCCAAAGAAGGTGTACAGCCTACTCCGCAACCAACAGAGATACATTTGTAGAAAATCAATATACGTGACCCCTTTGGAAATACTCTATCAGACACTCGTCCATACAAGTCATCCAAGAACAGGATGAATCGAAGGCACCCTCCTACTGCATCTCATATAGGAATCACCCCATGGATCAGTAGCGAGAAGTCCTTGCAACCCGTGGATTCCAACCACGACAGAACCATAGTTTATCTCTAGGAGCTAACCAAAGATTATTAGCAATCCTTCCGCTTATGAAGATCCACGGTCTTCAATGCTCCATCTCGATCACCTTCTGATCTCTTCATGTATTTGTTGGTCGGAATGGTTCTCGAATATAAATTCGATCCCGGTCTTTCCATACAAACAATCGTATTGGTCAAGTTTGATAGTCGGTGTTTTAACTATCAAATAACACATGTGTGAATAAAATAAGTTTGCTGATTCAGTACTTGACATAACTTGACCTTTTAAAATGTATTTAACTAAATTTCCTCTGGTTAACTCTGAATGATTTATTTTGATTGATTAATTCTAACTCGACTAACCGTGACTTATTTAACTCGACTAACTGGACTTGATTACTCCTATCGATTAACTAATACTTGACTTAACTCCATTCGCTTGACTCTAGATCGCAGTGATCACAATGGTTACGCCTGATTCCCTCAGGAAACATCCGACCGCCGTAGGCTATCTGCAGCCCTACGAATTACGCTGGCAGTCGTACGCAATGGGAACTCTTCCTGAATAGTTATATTTGACTAACTCTACCTTATATTCGATCAACTCTAATTTAATAACAAATGTTAGATAAATTTGAAATCAATAAATCTTATTTCTTTAAACCACTATTTGCAATATTATCTATTTCCCAAACCTCGCATTAGAGTTCGATATTCCTTGAATAGGGTAAACCAAATCTCAACGCTTCCCGCTTATTCCAAACTAACATCATTCCTCGATAATAGTGAAGTCAACCAAGTTGGGGTATTTTAGTTACCTCTCAGACCTTGATCAACTCGTTCTTACCTCAGAAAAATATTAGTTCGACCACTGATCATCAAAATCCCATTTTTCTTTGATTTCAAATCTGGTTTTTAAAACGATTTCTTTTATTTGGAATCCTTGCTCAATTCCTTTGATTAAGTAAATCTTGATTTGCAGCACCCCTCTTATCTTTAAAACCCTTACGCCATCTAATCACTTCAGTGAATTCCAACTAAAACCCATCGTTTTAATCCTCATTAATTAAACAATAATTAACTTCAAATATTAACTATATAAAAATATAGTTAACTTGGTTATTTATCAAAATTATGAAAATGGTCACTCTTAAAAGCTGATTTAAACAATGCTTTACTTTATAAATTCTTAACCAATTAAATACTTATTCTGAGGGTTAGTTAATCGAAGATTAACTAAAAATTTACATTAAAAAATTCAAGAAATTTCTTAATTTTAGTTAATCAAAGATTAACTAATTATTCAGCACCACTTGCCAAATTTAACTAATATTCGGAAAAACCCAATTAATCCCATTTTCAAGTTGATCTCATTCCCAATTTAAATTAACCATAGTTGATTTTGTCAACCGTATATCCCAGTTAACCATTAACTGAGTTCCATTTGTCATTTCCCTTTTTAATTGATTAAGTAACTTAATTAGTTTAAAAATACCATTTAATTGTTTTAAAAACAATTATCCTGTTTTACCACCCCGTTGGTAAATCCTTGAGTCTCTTTGCTTTCTAAACTAGGATAATCCATTTAAGTAATCCCTTTAAAACTCGATAAAATATTTTATTTTAGATTTTAAACACAACACAGGTGGATATTTATTCAACCATCACGCTCAAACAGGTTTTTCAACCATAGGGGTTTAAACATTTCAAATATCAACAATATAAACAAACAAGCAACACATTTAATATTTGAGGAATCCGGTCGGATCCCTCCAACCTGTCCTTCTCTGCATCACAGATGTCAGTTGATAAAATAGACGAATAAATAAATAAACAACTGCAACCAATCAGACAATATCAACCAATTTGCATCCAATCAGCCAATTTAAACCGTTAACTGTAAAAAATATTTTACTGTGAATGTACCACATCACAGGATTGCAGAAGGTGTGAGAATTAACTCACCAGAGTTTGTTCTGGTCGACGGTTGACGCGTTTGTCGCTTTTAATCTTGAACGGACGTTCAAAATTATCTGGATTTTCCATTGTCTCGGATTAGAGCCTAGTCAGTGCCATCGCCTAGGTCTCGTCCCTGCGATCCCAACGGATCCAGTTTCATCAGATTTCGTCCACGTATGTGAAAGATATACTAGTTTTAAGGTTGGATATATTATACGATTTTTAAAATAAAACTAAATTATTAATTAAATAATTAAATCTAACTAATTACCTTATTAAACGCCGGCCACGTCAGCATCTAGATAATCTGCTTCACGCATTTTCTCCTGTTCCAAACATCCAACCCCAATCGTTCTTTGTTGTTCAACTCTCACCCTCAACAGCTCCGAACATCAGCTCCTCCCCACAACCGCCTGCCACCACCGGAGGCGACCTCTGCCAGCCCACTGATACCACCGTCCCAAGACGCACCACCACCCTCGACCTCAGCCCCCATCTCCTCGCCGTTGGCCTACACGAGCGCCATGAACGGAAAACAACCCAATAGCCATAACTCCGTCGATAGATGACCTGAAACCACGAGACCACCATGGATCTGACCGTCGTCGACCCCTTCATCATTGTCCTTCAGCCACCTGGCCCCATGAACAGCAGATCCGCCGAAGAAAGAGAAAACCCGATCGTTACTTTGAAAAAAACCCAAAAATGACCACCTCAGTTCATCTCTCGGTTTCTCTCTCCACATACCACTAGGGAACCTGAGACGACAACCAAAACGAAGCCCTATCTCCCCTCTACAAAACCCCTAAGGTCCCGTCTCCCCAAATCGACTACAACTCCTCAATTTAAGCCAAAAAGAAAATGGATTTCTCCGGTTTTAAGCCGATTCCGGCCACCAAAGGTGTCCGTTCACCCCCAACTTTTTTCTATAGGTAGGTAAGGACCCGATCTACCTATTTGCTTCAGATCGCCTATGTAAATTCTCGACGGATTGAAAGATATAATTAAATTTGTAAAGAGGGGCATGATTGCAAAATTACATTGAAGAAAAATGGGGTTGGCTGGAAATTTGCTGGTGGGGGTATATATATAGGTGGAAAGCATTATTTTAAGTTGATTTGATGACTGACAACGACCGACGATTTTTATTTCGTGTCTATCGCTATTTCTGATACTGTTTATTCGTTGCTGCGCTCACATACAAACCCCTTTCGAGACGCAACTGGACGGCATAGTATATTTTGATGATACGGTCCTAACGAAACTTGTTTCGTCGAATTCCGTGTTCGTTTGTTCAAATAGCGTTTATACACGTCTAAATAGATCGATTTATTTTACATTTTATTTTGCCACGCTCCCAGAATAACCTCGATTGATGCACCGTTTGAAAATCTAGCAATAATTTACTGTTACGGTCCCAACAAAATTTGTTTCGTCGAAAACAGAGGTCGTTTGAAAAATGCCCCTTTTGAACTGGCGAATTTCAAATAAAATAACCCAATTTTAAAATACTTCAATATAATATAAATAAAATACCTCGATTAGTCATACCCGACCAGAATTACGTATATTTTCAAGGAAAAATAATCTGGGTTGAATTCCAAGCCAAATCGATACTCAAAATATTTAAAAACCTTTATTTTATATAGGCGCAGCGCTATATATATAAAGGGAATTCTGGCGCTGTTTTTCTGCGAATTTGATTTGGACATAAAACAAAATCTACACGACGAAAATTGGATTTTTCTCTGCCATTGGAAAGATATCGTCAAACCGGTCCCGGCGTTTCTTGTTCCGAGGAAATCTTACTTATTTTGAACCCGGTACGACCAATTGATGTTCAAATCGCCAATTTACGAACTGCCGCGCCGCTGCAGCTCGTTTTATAATTAAATTATAAATTAAACGTTATAACGTCGTTTTAATAACGAATCGCCACTAAAATTTCAATATAAACCATATCGAACCATTTTAAATTGCCCGATCACGTTATACGGCAAAATCTACAATTTTTTCCAAATATCCGAAAATAAATATTATTATATTATTTATATAATTTAAATATTCACATTAAAATGGTTAAATCAATTATTTAACCTCAAATCAATATTTTAAATAAATAAAATATTTCTAAAAATTGGCCAAAAACGCGGGACGTTACATTCCTTCCCCCTTAAAATAATTTCGTCCTCGAAATTGCTAAGGTAGAAAGGACGTCACAACCCATTATCTTTATAATAATATTTAATTTAAAACTCTATTTTATTTCTAAACAAATCTAATTGGTCGTAAACCAAATCAATTCAAATAAAAGAATTTTCCAACAAATTTCAAAAAAAATTCAAACACCTTAGATTTTCGAAAAATTTCGGCAGAGTCTCCCCTATACGGAGGACATCTGCAAAATCGCAGGTTCAAGAAATATATATACATCGACTCTCATGGTCGGAAAAATCAAAATCCAAACCCAAAATCCAAACAAAACCAAAAGTTTCATATTTGCGTAAGCGTACCTTTTTGCGAGCGTTATTATGCGATAAGCATTATTTTATACTTTGAGCTTGCTTAGTTATCAGCATGCCAACTGGATTCAGTTAACTTCAAAATCCTGTTTGATGGGTTTTAAAGCTGAATAATCATTTCAGCACCTGTTCTCAACTCAAATGGATTCCATTAGTCATCAACCAAATGTCACTTATGTTCAAAACATCCATATCAAACAATCCAACCAGTTATACACACAATTCAATCCATACGAGATTTTAATAATTATAATTCACTTCACTTATTTCTTATAATTATCCATTCGAATTTATTCATCTGGATTGATTATCCAACCTATTTATGTCATTATTGGTTTCAAACCAAGTCTATATATCCCAGATTTATATCCAAGTGATCAACAACACAATCCAAAATATCACATAATCAACAAATCAATCGATTTCCCATACTATAATAACCTTTACTTTTATTTTATTATAAAATAATTGGACATATTTTTCCAAAAATAATTTTATATCAAATCACAAATACGCTCTCTCGTATATCTACTCCGACTCAATCTAGGGTGTTGCTAACCCCATCTCTATCGTGTCACACCACAGAGCCAAGGTTATTTCTAAACCAATAGCTCTGATACCACTGTAACGATCCAAGGGCAAAGCTCGACGCTCGAATCTTTGACAGCAATACATAAACCCATATCACTTGTCAAAAACCCAAGTATCGAACCCCCAGATTGTCATGAGAAAGAAGTTAGAGGGTGAGAAAAGAAAGAAAGAAATATTAGAATAGAAGAAAGAAGAAGAACACATCAGAATCTCACAGCGGAACGAATAAAATATAATATAACAATTCTCTTTATACAAAAGAACTTTGTATACATACCAATCATCAGAGTACAACATATCAGTCACAGCGGAACAATATTTGTATATAACTAACGGTGAAGCCTCATGCTTCTAGCTCCTGAAACTCCAAGCGAAACCTAACCTGGAACATACTCGGTCTGACTCGAGCACATTTGATTTAAAACAAAATACACCGGGTTAGTCTGGAATACTTTCATTGATAAATTCACATAACACACACTTGCTTAACTTAGGGAAAATTCTTTCTGAAATCAAAGGATAATAGTAAGACCAGTCCGCACATAAAAACGGGCTGTTTTTACCTTACTATAACCCAAAACATTTTCGAAAACATAACTTTGATCTAATATTATCATAATGTCTAAATACAATTAATTAACAATCTAAAGGAATGCTTGCATCTCACGCTCCCCATATATAGTATACAAACCAAAACCGCGGGTACTTATTGGATATTGGATTCCAACCATGACAAGGTATGGGACCACCTTCCTCACGTGTATCTCTAGAGGCGAAAACACAGGGTTCAACAAGAACGTCTTGCAACCCGGCCCTCACATGACCGACCACTCATTTCGCTTGAATGTATCGAATGTATGTCACTGACGGTTGGGATCAGCAACCGCCTGCCCAAAAAGGGATAACATCGAACATAGATTAAGAAGCAAAAGGAATTTCTCTAGATAGGTGATCATACATCCTAATGGGAGCGACCCACATAGCCATGCTGCCTACCCGATTTTTGTCATTTCCCGGTTGATGAGGCTTGAGGCTAGAATTATCTTCTAGAACATCTGGTCATCATTCACTTTGAATGCCACATCGTCAGATCCGCCAGATCTCACTACATGTTGATTTCCACAAAATACTCTGAGCGATAAGCCAAAGAAGGTGTACAACCTTCTCCGCCACCAACAGAGATACGTTTGTAGAAAATCAATATACGTGACCCCTTTGGAAATACTCTGTCAGACACTCGTCCATACAAGTCATCCAGGAATAGGATGAACCGAAGGCACCCTCCTACTGCATCTCATATAGGAATCACCCCATGGATCAGTAGCGAGAAGTCCTTGCAACCCGTGGATTCCAACAACGACAGAACCACAGTTTATCTATGGGAGCTAACCAAAGATTATTAGCAGTCCTTCCGCTTATGAAGATCCACGGTCTTCAATGCTCCATCTCAATCACCTTCTGATCTCTTCACGTATTTGTTGGTCGGAATGGTTCTCGAATATAAATTCGATCCCTGTCTTTCCATACAAACAATCGTATTGGTCAGGTTTGATAGTCGGTGTTTTAACTATCAAATAAAACATGTGTGAATAAAACAAGTTTGCTGATTCAGTACTTGACATAACTTGACCCTTTAAAATGTATTTAACTAAATTTCCTCTGGTTAACTCTGAATGATTTATTTTGATTGATTAATTCTAACTCGACTAACCGCGACTTATTTAACTTGACTAACTGGACTTGATTACTCCTATCGATTAACTAATACTTGACTTAACTCCATTCGCTTGACTCTAGATCGCAGCGATCACAATGGTTACGCCTGATTCCCTCAGGAAACATCCGACCGCCGTAGGCTATCTACAGCCCTGCGAATTACGCTAGTAGTCGTACGCAATGGGAACTCTTCCTGAATAGTTATATTTGACTAACTCTACCTTATATTCGATCAACTCTAATTTAATAACAAATGTTAGATAAATTTGAAATCAATAAATCTTATTTCTTTAAACCACTATTTGCAATATTATCTATTTCCCAAACCTCGCATTAGAGTTCGATATTCCTTGAATAGGATAAACCAAATCTCAACGCTTCCCACTTATTCCAAACTAACATCATTCCTCGATAATAGTGAAGTCAACCAAGTTGGGGTATTTTAGTTACCACTCAGACCTTGATCAACTCGTTCTTACCTCAGAAAAATATTAGTTCGACCACTAATCATCAAAATCCCATTTTTCTCTGATTTCAAATCTAGTTTTTAAAACTATTTCTTCTATTTGGAATCCTTGCTCAAAACCCTTTTACTTAATTCCTTTAATTAAGTAAATCTTGATTTGCAGCACCCCTCTTATCTTTAAAACCCTTACGCCATCTAATCACTTCAGTGAATTCCAACTAAAACCCATCGTTTTAATCCTCATTAATTAAACAATAATTAACTTCAAATATTAACTATATAAAAATATAGTTAACTTGGTTATTTATCAAAATTATGAAAATGGTCACTCTTAAAAGCTGATTTAAACAATACTTTACTTTATAAATTCTTAACCAATTAAATACTTATTCTGAGGGTAGGTTAATCGAAGATTAACTAAAAATTTACATTAAACAATTCAAGAAATTTCTTAATTTTAGTTAATCAAAGATTAACTAATTATTCAGCACCACTTGCCAAATTTAACTAATATTCGGAAAAACCCAATTAATCCCATTTTCAAGTTGATCTCATTCCCAATTTAAATTAACCATAGTTGATTTTGTCAACCGTATATCCCAGTTAACCATTAACTGAGTTCCATTTGTCATTTCCCTTTTTAATTGATTAAGTAACTTAATTAATTTAAAAATACCATTTAATTGTTTTAAAAACAATTATCCTGTTTTACCACCCCGTTGGTAAATCCTTGAGTCTCTTTGCTTTCTAAACTGGGATAATCCATTTAAGTAATCCCTTTAAAACTCGATAAAATATTTTATTTTTGATTTTAAACACAACACAGGTGGATATTTATTCAACCATCATGCTCAAACAGGTTTTTCAACCATAGGGGTTTAAACAGTTCAAATATCAACAATATAAACAAACAAGCAACACATTTAGTATTTGAGGAATCCGGTCGGATCCCTCCAACCTGTCCTTCTCTGCATCACAGATGTCAGTTGATAAAATAGATGAATAAATAAATAATCAACTGCAACCAATGAGACAATATAAACCAATTTGCATCCATCGCATCGAATCATCCAATTTTAACCATTAACTGTAAAATATATTTTACTGTGAATGTACCACATCACAGGATTCCAGAAGGTGTGAGAATTAACTCACCAGAGTTTGTTCTGGTCGATGGTTGACGCGTTTGTCGCTTTTAATCTTGAACAGACGTTCAAAATTAGCTTGATTTTCCACTGCCTCGGATCAGAGCCTAGTCAGTGCCATCGCCTAGGTCTCATCCCTGCGATCCCAACGGATCCAGTTTCGTCAGATTTCGTCCACGTATGTGAAAGATATACTAGTTTTAAGGTTGGATATATTATACAATTTTTAAAATAAAACTAAATTATTAATTAAATAATTAAATCTAACAAATTACCTTATTAAACGCCGGCTACGTCAGCATCCAGATAATTAGCTTCATGCATTTTCTACTGTTCCAAACATCCAACCCCGATCTTTCTTTGCTGTTCAACCCACACCCTCAACAGCTCCAAAATTCAGCTCCTCCCCACGATTGACTGCCACCACCGGAAGCGACCTCCGCCAGCCCACTGACACCACCGTCCCAAGACGCGCTACCACCCTCGACCTCAGTCCCCATCTCCTCGCCGTTGGCCTGCACGAGCGCCATGAACGGAAAACACCCCAACAGCCATAACTCCGTCCATAGATGACCGGAAACCACGAGACCACCATGGATCTGACCGCCGTAGACCCCTTCACCATCGTCCTTCAGCCCCCTGGCCCCACGAACACCAGATCCGCTGGAAAAAGAGAAAACCCGACCGTTACTTTGAAAAACAACCCAAAAATGACCACCTCGGTTCATCTCTCAATTTCTCTCTCCACAGACCACTAACGAACCTGAGACCACCACCAAAACGAAGCCCTATCTCCCCTCTACGAAACCCCTAAGGTCCCGTCTCCCCGAATCGGCTACAACTCCTCAATTTGAGCCAAAACGAAAATGGATTTCTCCGGTTTTAAGCCGATTCCGTCCACCACAGGTGTCCGTTCACCCCCAACTTTTTGCTATAGGTAGGTAAGGACGCGATCTACCTATTTGCTTCAGATCGCCTATTTAAATTCTCGACGGATTGAAAGATATAATTAAATTTGTAAAGAGGGGCTTTATTGCAAAATTACATGGAAGAAAAATGGGGTTGGCTGGAAATTTGCTGGTGGGGGGTATATATATAGGTGGAAAACATTATTTTAAGTTGATTTGACGACTGACAACGACCGACGATTTTTATTTCGTGTCTATCGCTATTTTTGATACTGTTTATTCGCTGTTGCGCTCACATACAAACCCCTTTCGAGATGCGACTGGACGGCATAGTATATTTTGATGATACGGTCCTAACAAAACTTGTTTCATCGAATTCCGTGTCTGTTTGCTCAAATAGCGTTTGTACACGTCCAAATAGATCGATTTATTTTACATTTTATTTTGCCACGCTCCCAGAATAACCCAGATTGACGCGCCGTTTGAAAATCTAGCAATAATTTACTGTTACGGTCCCAACAAAATTTGTTTCGTCCAAAATAGAGGTCGTTTGAAAAATGTCCCTTTTGAATTAGCCGATTTCAAATAAAATAACCCAATTTTAAAATACTTCAATATAATATAAATAAAATACCACGATTGGTCATACCCGACCAGAATTACATATATTTTCAAGGAAAAATAACCTGGGTTGAATTCCAAGTCAAATCGATATTCAAAATATTTAAAAACCTTTATTCTATATAGACGCAGCGCTATATATATAAAGGGAATTCTGGCGCTGTTTTTCTGAGAATTTGATTTGGACATAAAACAAAATCTACACGACGAAAACTGGATTTTTCTCTGCCATTGGAAAGATATCGTCAAACCGGTCCCGACGTTTCTTGTTCCGAGGAAATCTGACTTATATTGAACCCGGTATGACCAATTGAAGTTCAAATCGCCAACTTATGAACTGTCGCGCCGCTGCAGCTCGTTTTATAATTAAATTATAAATTAAATGTTATAACGTCGTTTTAATAACGAATCGCCACTAAAATATCAATATAAACCATATCGAACCATTTTAAATCGCCCGATCACGTTATACGGCAAAATCTACATTTTTTTCCAAATATCCGAAAATAAATATTATTATATTATTTATATAATTTAAATATTCACATTAAAATGGTTAAATCAATTATTTAACCTCAAATCAATATTTTAAATAAATAAAATATTTCTAAAAATTGGCCAAAAACGCGGGATGTTACACGGATCTCCCGTAATGTTTGTTCAAAGTCAATGGTCGAAATTCGCGAACGGCCACGGCGCTCCACATTCCATTATATATATAATATATATTATATATATTTCGTCGATTTCCATTTAAAACGTATTTTATAAATCGTTTTAAATTTGTTTTCAAATGATTTCAACTTCATATTCAATTTCAAATCAAAATTGAATATTCCATATCATCTATATATAAATGATAGTATTTTCAAAACATTAGATTTTGAAATCAATTCCTTTTCGATATTCAATATAAGAATGAATAAAATCGATATAAATATCGTTCACGTCAGAATTGCGTTAATCTAACCCACACGGATTTATATATTTAAATATATTCGTGTCCATCCCAAATCGGACATCAAAATCATATTTTGATCTTTTACTAAATATTATTTTAAAATATTCATTATTTTAAAATATTCGTTATTTTAAAATATTCATTCTTTCGGAACTGGAAACAGACACAGTCAATTACCATATAATTTGATTTATATGGATTTCATATACACATGTATACAACAATAATCAAACACAGTCAACCATCACCCAGAGTGCATTCTACACTGCATAAACATTAAATATAAATATTCAACGCTTACACAGCTTGTCAACCAATCAATTTTACATACAACTAAATATTAGGACAAGTGTATGTCATATATCATCCCAATACCCGTGTGGGGTTTCAACCAACAAATAATGAATTTTTATTTGTGTAGTTGGACGATGTGTAAAATTTATCGTCCCAATCAATATCAGTCAAATGCGTGTACATAAACAAATCGTCCAATTTGTTTATGAATATTTATTTTTAAAAATTATATTTTTAACTATAATTTTTTTTATTTAAACACAAGAATATTTTTCCATTCAACACATGAATATATTTTATCATTCCACATCACAATCAATTTTCACAACACATCATAATCAAACAAACAAACAAGTCGTCCATGGTCTCTGGATGACGGGTGTCGGGTGCTGCTAAGCTCCGTCTGCATCCTAGTATATATTTTGACTAGAAAATAAAATAAAAGTGAGTAGTTCTCGCCTAGGAGCTAAACCAAACACCGCGACTCTTCATATGTAGAAAATCTTCGCTGCATTTCCAACGAGATCTATTTCACGTGGTATATGTTAAAAATCGTGTTTTTAACTTTGCTATATGTATAAAGATCATATTCTTATGTTGCTGCTATGTATATAAAAATCACATTTTTATAAACTAAAATTTGGATTTTTACATAACTAAAAATCTCATTTTTATAAACTAAAAATCATTCTTTTACTTCACTAAAAATCGTATCTTTTCATTTTTAAAATTCATATTTTTATATCGCTACTCCTATACATAAGGTCACAATTTTATAACGGTACATATATTAAAAATCTTATTTTTATCTATATAAAATATTTCAAACAAACGATAAAAACCATATTTTTATGCCGCTACTATATTTATAAAATAATATTTTTATAAATTAGTTTTCTCTATAAAGTTCATATTTTTAAGTTGCTACTTCATACATATAATTCATGTCTTTTCCAATATAGAAGTCAAAACTTTTCTAAGTTAAAAAAACCATATCTTTTCTACTGTAAAAATCAAATCCTTATATTTAAAAATCGTATCTTTATGTAATTAAAAAATCTAATCTTTATCGATAAAAAATCTTATCTTTATATTGCTAAAAATCTAATCTTTATATTGCTACATATGTTATAAAAAACAAATTTTTATAGATTCCTATTCATAAAAAAAATCATATTTTCAAAACAATATTTAATCACTAAGTTAACTAAATTAATAACATAAAGGAAAATAAAACAAAAAGAAAAATCACAGTTTTTGCTTAAAGAAGAGGGGTCTGCATCAATCGAGGGGGGAGGAGGCGTTGCTTCTCGCGGTGGTTCGCCGGGGGGTGGCTCAACCTTTGGCGGTGGGGGCAGGGGTCATGGTTTAAGGGGAGGGGGTGAATTGGGGATTAGGGCTCAGTTTTGGGGGAGGAGAGAGGGGCTGAGGTGGCGTCGGAGGAAGAGGAGAGGGGAAAGGGCGGCGACGGCAGGCCTGGGGGCGTGCGGTTTGACGAACAGCCGGGGTGGGGGGTGGCGACGGGGATCTGGAATCGGGTTTTTTTTTACCGTGTTGACTTAATGAGAGAGAGGGGGGAGAGATATATAATATATATTATTTATTTATTTAATTCCATAAAGTAACTTTTTAATTCGAACTCCAAATCGCACCCACCGACTGTCGCCTCTAGCTAATTACCCCCATTTAGAACATAATGAGCTATGTTTCGTACGCCGCTTGTTGAGCTATTTTAATTTACCGGGGCCACATACAGGCTCTAAAAATTCCGGAAAAATAAATCTGGCTATGTTTAGATGATACGGTCTTAACAAAACTAATTTCATCGAATTTGGAGACCGTTTGAAAATGGCCATTTTCTAGTCGATCCAAATTGACTAAAACTGTCAAAACACGTTTTCCTTCGCCACGCCCACATATTAACCCCAAAAATTATGAATTTTGGAATCTAGCAATAACTTGACATACCGAATCCAACAAAAGTGGTTTCATCGAAAACGGAGATCGTTTGCAAAATCGCTATTTTTAAGGGCTATATTTCCATAGCTACTATTCTGAATTTTCAACTGGGCATAACTTTTTATTCCTGCTATGAAATTTCAATTTTTCGGATTCGTTGGAAAGATATTTTCAAATAGATTGAAATATTTTTTGTTTTGCTAAAATCCGGTTTATTTTGGATCTTGTGCATTCATTTGAAATTTGAAATCGAATTTTCAAACTACCTCAATTCCTTTTATAATTAAAATATATATTTATATTCTAACGCCGAATCAAATAAATATATGTTCTAATTTGATTCAAAATAAATTTCTCATCGTTATAATTTAAATTAATTCATTTTAAATATCCAAAATTCACTAAAATTGCCAAAATAAAATTTTTAAATTGGTTCGGATTTTCCGGGTTATTACAATCTCCCCCACTTAAAATCTTTTTGTCCTCGAAAAGGAATGGAGCTGAAAGTTGTTTAACAAACCAACTCAACATTCAATTTGACTTTCGTTCTTCAACTTTTCAGTTTCTAAGAATTTTCCAATTCTTTTAAAATTTGGCTAACATCCTAAATTTTCGAAAAATTTCGCCATAACCTCCCTTGTATGGGAGCACCGGGAAAATCCCCAAACCGCCACACAAGCCCTCTCATCTCAAAAAGAAAAAGAAAAGGCCAAGCGGCTAGCCAGTCGGCTCATAAAATCATCATAACCCAAGAAATTAGTAAACATGTACCTATTTGTCAGGCATACAATTTTATTCCTCTTCTCTAGCCTCCTTGCTATGACCTGTTCACACATATATATGTATGTGCATGCATTTTCAAACAATTTTCAATTCAGTCCAATATTTGATACATTTTGGCTTAACGGTTCCAAATTCTAATTAATCAAAATGATAATCAAACCACATAATCAGCAATCAATTAATGATTATCTTTTCAACCACATAATTATATATATATAATTCCATTTTTGATGCCAAGTCACAACAATATACCCTATCTAGTTTTGGTTCTTACACCAGTCAATTGGAAATATATAGATATCTCACTTTCGAAAACATAAATGTTGATGATGTGATCGCTATCATCAGAACCATGCCCGGGCGACTAGAGTGTGATTCTACATCTATCCAGTATATTAAAACTTCGAATATACGTTTGTAAGGCGTATAGGCTAAATCTTTATATATTGGATTGTCCAAATTCAATACAAATAAATATCCAAATACGTATGAAATGGTTTAAATTTTCAAAACAAAAATTTGTTTTCATTTTTATTATATTTTAAAAATACTACTCTTCACACTCGTTCAAGGATACTACTGATCCTATCTCTAACGAGTCATTCTTATTGGATATTACTAATCCAATCTCTGATGAATTCTTTCGTTTGGTTCTAACGTGTCTTGTTCTCGAGCTTTGTAAACCAGAGCTCCGATACCATCTGTAACGACCCGAACTTCCCCGGTCTCCGAAGAGAAGAGAAAGCCCGGATTGAGTTGAGAACAAGACGAATCAGAACATAACCAAAAGAACATTTCATTGCTTATTACAACAATATCATCAGAATACAAGAATATACAGAGTATGAATAAATATTACACATTTGATAATTATCAGAGATTTAAATTTATTACTGCAGTGGAAAAATAATACAAAACATATCTGAAAGAAATACACAGATACAGAGCTTTCCGAATATCACTTCAGCTATAAACCAGGATCCTGTGAATATAATATCTGCAAAATCCAACTACTAGCTGCGTGTAGCACCCCACCTCCGTTAAGGTCACTCACAAAGGGAATGCCTTAACTTTGGTGGAGCATTTTAGTAAACAGAACAGAAACTTACAAGACAGATAAAACAATACTTGAAAAACTTTATAACTTTATTTCAGCGGGCAGAAATCAGTTTGGTTACAACTTTACCAAAAACTCAAGTACATATATATCAGCCTTGTTCAAAAGCCATCAGAGTACAGAACTTTAAAATCATAATCCCCCACAGAACGGAAGCTATACAGAGCCAAGCCATACTTTAAGCACTTCAAGCAGAAGGAATCCGGATCAAGCTAAAGTATTCCCTCCTTGGATAACCTAGGGGGAAACGGAAGAAAAAGGGGCGCAAACAAGCAAGGTCAGACATAAAGTCTGGCAAGTCCAGTGATTTTCAGTTATGAACAGATAATAATAACATGACATGAAAATAAAACTGGATGAGAGATAACAGTAACAGGTGTAGCGGATATAACAAAAGAACAGAAGGATATAAACTATTACTTTACACTTCTCTACACTAATACTAGTATAACAGAATTAGGTGTCACCCTAATGTCCAAACTGAAACAGAAACGGGTACAGAATAATTTCCACAGAAGAGAGTGCTAGTAATGGGCCTTTACCACCCGAACAGAAACAAACAGAAGCAGAAACAGATTAATCCCTACGGAAACAGAATGTAGAATTAGGTGTACACTAGTGGTTGGGCCTTTACTACCCGAACAGATGGTACCACGCAGAAACAGACGGGGGTTGCCACCCAACAGAGACAGACGGTACCAACAGAAACAGACGGAACTAAGTGTACCCTAAAACCCTACCCCAAGCGATCGGCTCCCTAATACATAAATACCCTGTGTCGGCCCCACAATAGGGTGTATCACTCCCTAAAGTGACAACCAATTGGCACAGATCTATTTACAGATGTCACGGCGTCTTACATCCTCATAGGCAGACCGGGATCCATGCACGCACATGACCCGGTTGGAACGCACCATCAACACCCCTCGCCATTATCAGAATGAACCGCTTATAATTAGTTCAGTAAGCGTGCCCAGACCCTACCTACTGTTGGGTCAAAGTTTTGATACCAGAAAGGGTTACTGACTAATATGGGTCCCAAACAACAGATGACACAAGTAATTCCCCTCCTAACCTTGTGTCCCCAGACTAACAGATTTCATACTAACTTGTTTACAAGTTCAGACATACAGAATCCAGATCAACTAGTTCACAGACAAGTTTTTAGATTAACAGATCAGATATACATATTTAATAGATTTACTGATTAACCAGTTACAGATTAACAGACTTACAGATTTGTCTAACTTTGTAATTGGGCCTACAGATTCACGGAACAGATTTATTAAATTCGTCAGTATAATGGGTTTAACTCTATCCGCCCAACACGTTTTAGACATCATACTTATCTCAGATTTTCATTAATTAAATATTAATGCCCAGACCTCTCACATTAGACTGACAGTTTGCGGCTACTGGTTAGGCCGGTTGGTTCCGGGCAGATTTCTGCCGCAAACTGAGTCTAACCTCGGGTTTCAAGCATGTTATGACTAACTTCTCACATTAGAACCTATTGGTTGCGGCCACTGGATGTGCCGGGCGGTTCCGGGCAGAATTACGCCGCAAACTCATTCTAACCTCGAGTTAGCCATGTTTATCTTTGCGGCCAATTAATTAATAATTTACCATTTATGCCCACGCCTAATATACATGTCAATTATTCATAACTAATTCAGATTATGTCAATAACAGACTGAATATATCAACTTAACAGATATAGCAGATAACAGGTTTAGGCGACTTAACCGATTCGACAGATTAAGCAAACTAGCAGATTTAGCCGATAACAGATTAGGCATCTCAACAGATTTAGTTTAGCAGATTTGGCATTTTCAACAGACTTAGCAGATGACATATTTTGGCAGATGAACAGATCTAGCAGACTAGGCAGTAGAGCAGAACTAATCAGATTAAACAATATAACAGAACTAGCAGATGTCAATATAACAGAACTAGCAGATTAGGCAAATATAGCAGAACTAGCAAATTAGGCAAATATAACAGATTTAATCATTCCTTAAAGTTTCACAAACATATCTTGCCTAATTATAAATCTTGCCTAAGTTCATATGCATAAATAATAGTCATGATTCACAATATGATCAAATACCCTATGTTTGCATTAAATTTACATAGCACAGATTATGGTCATAATTTACCATATATCATATGTTTCAATTTTTATTAAACTTGCATAGTACAGAAGATCTATATATAAATTATACCAAATATAGCCATCGATTACTATGCATGTCATATATCCCAAAGATCCCTTACTTAGGTGTTTACTTACATTAATAGATATCCTACTTTCATGTAAATCTTTATACCTAATCCATATCCTCTTTATCTCAAATCATATGTTCAATACAGTCTATATTTATGTCCAATTATGTGTCCTCAAATTTATGTTCTAGCTACAGTCCATGTTCTTTCCTCAAATTAGTCACCTATTGGTCATGCCCAATTTATGCATCATTCATTTTACTGTCCCAAACATTTTAGTGTATGTTAATCTCTTATGAGATTGGCTCAGGCTCGTGGTAGCCTGGCTATAGAACAGAAAGCAGAAAGAAATACAGAAATAAGGTAGATCTAAACAGAACAGAACAAATATAATCTCAGATTCAGATTTACAATTCATGTCATAATCAGAATTAACGTTTATATCGGAAAATAACTGCACTTGCCTTGATTGGATTAAAGAAAGAACTTTTGTTATTGTAGACTCGTTGCAGAAGCTTTAATCTCTAATTTGAATTGAGTTGCTTAGGTTGATGTTGATTAGCTTCTAGTTCTGATTCCAGCAGAGTAGCGATGCCATTTTTATTTTTATGTAGAACGGAGGCAGAGAAGAAGCAGAATAGAATTGTGTGTAGAGAAGGCTAGGGTTTGGGGCTGTTTAAATAGGGTCAAGTCAACGAATCTAGACAAAAATTGGACCAGATACATAAGATTGCACCGAGGCTCAAAACCAGGTTCGGAGACCAGGTCGACCCCCAGGTCGACTGCCCAGTCGACCTGGTCGAGGGGGTCGACTGCTCAGTCGACTCCCTAGTCGACCTGGGTACGGGGGTCGACTACCCAGTCGACTCCCCAGTCGATCAGGGTCCTGGGCGGGAAATTTCCCGCCCAGCCCGCTTCTGTGTTTGAATTCGAATTTCGAGCTGTTTTCGATTTTGAAAATTCCTGAAACTTCGGAGGGTCATATCTCCCTCATACGGACTCCGATTCTCGCAAACTCGGACTCGTTTCCAAGCAGAATTCCGAGACGAACGCAATGGCGCAACCCGTTTCCCTTGATTCTTATTTTAAAAATTAATTATTCTATGGTTTATTACTTATACGTTCACAGAAAATATGGGGTGTTACACTGCCCGTGTTGAAAATAGGGGCACCCAGAGTTTAGGTTAAAACAATAAACTCCAGGTCAGTCATGTGACCGGTGTGAGAACTAAAACAGTTATTAAATCTTTACTTTAAAAATAAAGTAAATCAAGGGACTATGCCGTATAGCATGGTATGGGTTTCCTCCCAAGAATACCAGTGCATAAAATAAACAGCACAATGCTTTTTGGAAAAATGAAGCTATTATAAGACTCAGGTCCCATCATACAATGCAACGCAAGCCGGAGGATAGAGTTTTACCTTATAATAGCCAAACTTGCTTGGTACGTTTAAAACAAATCATTTTTGATACTATTATAGTGTAAAGTGTATGAAAACAACTTCAAATATAAACATATCAATCATATACGACATAGTGCCCCATCCCACTATGTCGCCATATTAGGCTCTACAAATAAAACCGAATGTCATGTATTGGAAATTGGATTTCCGTCATGAGTCGAGGCCAAGGATGGCTCCTCTCCGCTTCGAGACATTCTAGCAAATTCCTCAGGATTCCTCGCAGAGAACCCTGGATCAGTTTGGCCAGTCCACACTTACGTTAGTGGATTGGCACTTCCTGAACACACGTTTCCTAGTCCTATCGGACCTATATCCATCGGCTCCGAAGAGACCGATATATACGAGGCGCCTCGTAATCCAACAACCACATAGGTAAAATAACAACAATGTCAGGGTTAGTAAAATACTGACACAACCCATAAAGAAACGTCATGTTCTCCCATGGTCCGATCCCGTTTTTGACTCATACCGAGGTGTGAGGCTCGCGAATTAATGCCATACACAAAGATACGTTGTATTAAAGCCGTGCTTTGATCATCAACCACAAGACTCTGCTTTTCAACAGAAGCCTTGATCATTTGCATCTCTGCATGCCACACAGGCAATTCATGCCATGCGACTGATATTTATCGATATATAACCTCTGAGCTCGTACGTCTCAGAGAAGGGTGTCAAGCAAGAGAATAAATTCTCCGCCGCCAAACAAATATATATTTAATAGAAATCAATCAACACAATAAAATCCAATGTCAGACACACATCCATTTACAAGTTCATTCTGGGTCTGAACGAAACCAGAGGCACCTTTTTCCTCTTCCCATATGTCCAATACAGAAGAGTGGCCCTCACGTATCCATCAACCTCCATGTACATCTGGACGATCACCACTTATTACCTCGTCTTGGGTGTACAGCTCAATCAAGACATTAGTAATCATCCAAACGATGTGAAGACCTCCGATCTTCAACCATCGTCTTCATCATCGACTTATCGTCGAATCAGTTATTCAAAATGGGTATAAACCCGGCCTTTCCGAATAATTCGCGTATAAAATAAACAAGTGATACACAAACACAACATATGCCTCATTCCAATCCAAAATATTCTTTTATTCAAATATTCACATCTTTAGGGATTTGTTCCCATTAATTTTATCAAAGATAAATTCTTTTAAATTTATTCCTTAATCTTCCTTTGGATATCAATTCAACCCATATTAAGGTTTTCCAAACTAGTCGGGATTAACGCACCTTACCGAAGTAACCATTTATTTAATTTTCCAATCCCAACCTATTCATCCCATGGAGCAAAACTGGTATTACCCCATAACTAATACCACGGTGTTATCGGTAAATTTAATTACCATTTCCCGTTCAAATCTAATTAAAGATTTAACTATCGCTTGGAGCAAAACTAGCGATATTCCACTTTCGATCATTTCCCAAATTTGATAATTTGAATTATCAATTCACATTTCAATCTAATTAAAGATTGATTAAAACTCCACTTAGTTTTAATCTTCCCAAAAATCAATATTAATGATTATTTAACTTTGGAAACACAAACATGTCGCATCGACAATCTATAGCGTAGTATTGATTTCTACCGATATATAACCTCTAAGCTCGTACATCTTAGAGAAGGGTGTTAAGCAAGAGAATAAATTCTCCACCACCAAACATATATATATTTAGCAGAGGTCAACCATACAGTTCGAAATACAATGATAGACATGTAATTTTGCCTTTAACTGGGTTGAAGAACTAATGTCATTTAAAACATAGTTCACGATAAACCCAAATCACATTCCATTAGTTATGGAATCTTCATGGAAAAACAAATCAATAAATAATCGATATCAACTTCCATATCCGACTAATAATATAAATGGAATAACGGCAAAGCCTTTTAAACTCCCTATGTATTAACAATCTTCCTCCACAGAAGTTCATTTCGATTATTATCAAATCGAATTCCATTCAATTCCAATTTAATATATTAAATTGGAAAACTTTACTTTGGAAAATTCCCGTTAAATCTTAATAAAAAGATTTATAAATTCCAAATCACATTTCACTATAAATCGGGTTAAAGAACGAACATTAAAAACACAGTTCAGAACAAACCCAATTCACGTTCCATTTTCAATTCCAATTATATGTTAATTAATTGGTAATTCTTCTACAAATCTTGATTAAAAGATTTATTCTATTCAAACGGGGTTCAAGAACAGTGTTATTTAAGACCCCATTCACGACGAACCCAAAATCACATTCCATTGTTAATCGGGTTAAAGAACAAGTGTTATTTAAAACACCGTTCATGATAAACCCAAAAATCAATTCCAATTAAATATTAATTAATTGGTATACTTCATTAAATCTAAATATAAAGATTTAATCTTTTCTCTACTGGGTTTAAGAACAGTGTTAATGAAGACACCATTCACGACAAACCCAAATCCCATTTGACATTAAATACAAGGCTCTGAATAGAAAATATATTGGGTTATATTCAATATCAAATTCTGAAATCAGCAAATATCGTATTGGAATAATGATATATATATATCTTCCAAATTCCTTTACAATATCCGTATAATCACAGAATCCAATATCGAAATATTCCGAAGATAATTTCGATACAAATCCATTCCAAATCATATATTGGAAATTCTGGTTATTTTTAAAACCATTTCAAATCCAATTCATTTATTTAAAAATATTGGATTTTTTAATTCTAATTCATAACCAGCCGATTTCGATAAAAATATATTCTTATCCTTTCAAATATGGAATTTTTCATCCCAATTCTTTCCAAATCATTTATTATAGTTTTATATAAATTATTATATTTTAATAATTTTATCAAGGCCCGTACAGTCGATTTCCATAAACGGTCATCGAACTGCACTTGCATCGACCTTTTCCAAATTTGATTTGTACATAATTCCAAATCCAACTGTTAGATTTCAAATCTCTAATATTCGTTGGAAAGCCCTTTTCGATACGAACCCAACTGTTCCGGTTTTAGTAGAATCCGACGGTCGGATCTCCCGTAATGTCCGTTCGAAGTCAATGGTCAAAATTCGCAAACTGCCGCGACGCGGCGCGTTCTATTCAGGCCATTATATATATAATATAAATATTATATATATTTCGTCCATTTTCATTTAAAACGTATTTTACAAATTGTTTTAAATTCGTTTTCAAAACGATTTCTACTTCATATTCAATTTCAAATCAAAGTTGAATATTCCATATCATCGATATATAAATGATAGTATTTTCAAAACATTAGATTTTGAAATCAATTCCTTTTCGATATTCATTATAAGAATGAATAAAATCGATATAAATATCGTTCACGTCAAAATAGCGTTAATCTAACCAACACGGCTATATATATTTAAATATATTTGTGTCCATCCCAAATCGGACATCAAAATCAGATTTTGATCTTTTACTGAATATTATTTTAAAATATTCATTATTTCAAAATATTCATTACTTAAAAAATTCATTCTTTTGGAACTGGAAAAAGACACAGTCAATTACCATATAATTTGATTTATATGGATTTCATACACACATGTATACAACAATAATCAAACGCAGTCAACCATCATCCAGAGTGCATTCTACATTGCATAAGCATTAAATATAAATATTCAATGCTTACACAGCTTGTCAACCAATCGATTGACATACAACTAAATATTGGGACAAGTGTATGTCATATATCACCCCAATACCCGTGTGAGGTTTCAACCAACAAATAATGAATTTTTATTTGTGCAGTTGGGCGATGTGTAAAATTTATCATCCCAATCAATATCAGTCAAATGTGTGTACATAAACAAATCGTCCGATTTGTTTATGGATATTTATTTTATTCATATACACGTTAAAAATTATATTTTTAACTATAAAATATTTTATTTCAACACAAGAATATTTTTCCATACAACATATGAATATATTTTATCGTTCCACATCACAATCAATTTTCACAACACATCATAATCGAACAAACAAACAAGTCATCCATGGTATGTGGATGACGGGTGTCGGGTGCTGCAAAGCGTTATCTGCATCCTAGTATATATTTTGACTAGAAAATAAAATAAAAGTGAGAAGTTCTCACCTAGGAGCTAAACCAAATACCGCGACTCTTCATATGTAGAAAATCTTCACCGCGTTTCCAACGAGATCTATTTCACGCTGTATATGTTAAAAATCGTGTTTTTAACTTTGCTATATATATATATATATATATATATATATATATATATATAAAGATCATATTCCTATGTTGCTGCTATGTATATAAAAATCACATTTTTATAAACTAAAATTCGGATTTTTACATAACCATCTCATTTTTATAAACTAAAAATCATTCTTTTACTTCGCTAAAAATCATATCTCTTCATTTTTAAAATTCATATTTTTATATCGCTACTCCTATACAAAAGGTCACATTTTTATAACGATATATATAATAAAAATCCAATTTTTATCTTCATAAAATATTTCAAACATATGATAAAAATCATTTTTTTATGCCGCTACTATATTTATAAAAATCGCATTTTTATAAATTAGTTTTCTCTATAAAGATCATATTTTTAAGTTGCTACTTCATACATGAAAATCATGTCTTTTCCAATATAGAAGTCGAAACTTTTCTATGTTAAAAAAACCATATCTTTTCTAATGTAAAACATCAAATCTTTATATTTAAAAATCGTATCTTTATGTAATTAAAATCTAATCTTTATCGATAAAAAATCTTATCTTTATATTGCTAAAAATATAATCTTTATATTGCTATATATATTATAAAAATCAAATTCTAATAGATTCTTATTCATAAAATAAATAAAAAAATCAGATTTTCAAAACAATGTTTAATCACTAAGTTAACTAAATTAATTACATAAAGGAAAATAAAACAAAAAGAAAACTCACGGTTTTTGCTTGAAGAAGGGGGTCTGCGTCAATCGAGAGGGGAGGAGGCGCTGCTGCTCGCGGTGGCTGGCCGGGGGGTGGGGGGGTGGCTCGACCTCCGGCTACGGAGGCAGGTGGTCATGGTTTAAGGTGGGGAATTGAGTATTAGGGCTCGGTTTTGGGGGAGGACAGAGGGGCTGAGGTGGCGTCGGAGGAAGAGGGGAGGGGGAAGGGCGGCGGGCCGTGGGGCGCGCTGCGCGACGAACAACCGGTGGGGAGGGGTCGACGGGGATCTGGAATCGGTTTTTTTTTTCGACCGTGTTGACTTAATGAGCGAGAGAGAGGGGAGAGATATAATATATATATATATATTATTTATTTATTTAATTCCATAAAGTAACATTTTAATTCGAACTCCAAATCGCAACCATCGAATGTCGCCGCTAGCTAATTACCCCCACTCCGAACATAATGTGCTATGTTTCGTACGCTAATTCTCTTGTTACGATCAGTTTCCGTTTAATTTAAAATATAAATCAATATATTTTAAATTCAAACACACATTTTAATTTAACGGGGCCACATACAGACTCTAAAAATTCCAGAAAAATAAATCTGACTATGTTTAGACAATACGGTCCTAACAAAACTAATATCATCGAATTTGGAGACCATTTGAAAAATGGCCATTTTCTGGTCGATCCAAATTGACTGAAACTGTCAAAACACGTTTTCCTTCGCCATACTCACATATTAATCCCAAAAATTATGAATTTTGGTATCTAGCAATAACTTGACATCCCAGATCTAATAAAAGTGGTTTCGTCAAAAACGGAGGTCATTTGCAAAATCGCTATTTTTAATGGCTATATTTCCATAGCGATTATTCTGAATTTTCAACTGGGCATAACTTTTTGTTCCCGCTATGAAATTTCAATTTTTCGGATTCGTTGGAAAGATATTTTCAAATAGATTCAAATATTTTTGGTTTCGCTAAAATCCGGTTTGTTTTGGATCCTATACATTCATTTGAAATTTGAAATCGAATTTTCAAACTACCACGCCATTTTCAATACCTTTTATAATTAAAATATATATATATATATTCTAACGCCGATGCAAATAAATATATACGTTTTAATTCTATTCAAAACAAATTTCTCGTCGTTTTTATTTAAAATAATTCATTTTAAATATCCAATTTTCAATAAAATTGCCAAAATAAAAATTTTAAATTGGTTCTGATTTTCCAGGTTATTACACATTTAATGTTATTTATTTTCATATTATCATTATATGAACAGTTTAAACTCGTCTGTTTGAAATGATTGATTTGATTGTTGATTATTGATCTGAAATTCAACATTTGTTTGGTTTAAACCAATAGGTGATATTGGTTGAGTAATGAGACGACCCGAACTTCACCGGTAAGGAAAGCCCGGATAGAATTGAGAACAACCCACAAAAGAACGCAGACAGAAGAACATTTCATTGTTAATTACAACAATTCATCAGAATACAAGAATGTACAGAGTAAACACAAATAATATATATCAGAAAAATATTAGAGATTATAATACATTACATAGCAACAGAAAATAATACAATACACAACTAGAAGTAATACACAGATACAGAGCTTTCCGAGTATCGTTCCAGTTGTAAATCAGGATCCTACGAATATAAATCTGCAAAACCAAAACTACTAGCTACCCGAGTCAAAATAAGGGCACCCAGAGCTTAGGTTAAAACAATAAACTCCAGGTCAGTCATGGGACTGGTGTGAGAACTAAAACAGTTATTAATCTTTATTTTAAAGTTGGGTAAATCAAGGAACCACGCCGTATAACACGGAACGGGTTTCCTCCCGAGAATACCAGTGCATAAAACAATAGCGCAATGCTAAATAAAGAAAAATGAAGCTATTATAAGGCCCAGGTCCCATCACACAATGCAACATAAGCCGGAGGATAGGGTTTTACCTTATAACAGCCAAAGAATGCTTGATACGCGAAATTTCATCTTTTGATTCTTAATCAGACTCCAACCGTAAATTAGTAAGAGAACGATTCCCTAAGTATTAACCCCAAAGGCCGAAACCAACATCAGACCAATACCCAGGAAACCACCCATCTTAGCTTGTTTCCAGTTAGTTTCTGATTCTATATACAATCATAGATATCAATCAGAGACGGCATGAGTACCATATATCATGTCGCCATACTAGGCTCTACAATCAAAACCGCAAATGTTACGTATTTGGAAATTGGATTTCCGTCTGTGAACCAAGGCCAGGGATCGTCCTCTATCAATTCAAGACAATCTAGCCTATCATGTCTCAGGAACAGCCGCAACTGCACCTTGGATCTCAGGGCCGATCCACCGATGTGGATTAAAATGCCTGAACACTACATTACCCCACCCTATGGGGCGCAAATGAGCCAACGAATGACTCCATCGGCTTCACATAGTCACCGATAAATCCGAGGCGCCTCGCAACAGCAACAACCACATAAGTCAAACTCATCAGGGCATGTAAAACCATTGACGCCACTTCTAGCTAGAAAGAAACGCATGTCCTCCCTGAAGTCCTCTCCCCTTTCTGGTTCACAACCTGGGTGTGAGGCTCGCGAATCAACGTTACACAAAGCTATGCCACACAGGCCATGCTTCGATCATCAGCTACAAGACTTTGCTTTTCAACAGAAGCCTTGATCATTTGCCACTTAGGCATGCCACACAGGCAATTCACTCCATGCGATGGATATCCACCAATATATAACCCCTGAGCTCGTACGTCTCAGAGAAGGGCGTTAAGCAAGAGAATAAATTCTCCGCCGCCAAACAGATATATATTTAATAGAAATCAACCACACAAAATAAAATCCAATGTCAGACACACGGTCCATTTACAAGTTCGTTCTGGGTCTGAACGAAACCGGAGGCACCTAGTACCCCGCATATCCATCAATCTCCAAGTACGTCTGGACGACCACCAACTGATTCCCTCCTCTTAGGTGTACGGCGCAATCAAGATCATCAGTAATTATCCAAACGACGTGAAGACCTCCGGTCTTCAACCACCGTCTTCATCTTCGCCTCATCGTCGAATCAGTTATTCAAAATGGGATAAACCTGGTCTTTATGAATAACTCAACGTATATAATAAACAAGTGTTACACAAACACAACATACGCCTCATTCCAATTCATCAGTCACTAACCGCAAATTAGCAAGAGAATAATTCCCCAAATATTAACCCCGAAGGCCGAAACCAACATCAGATCAATACCCAGGAAACCATTCTGCTTAGCTAACCTACAGTTAGTTTCTAAATTTCACATTCTTAAGGAAAGGTTCCCATTAATTTTATCAAAGATAAATCCTTTTAAATTTATTCTTTAATCTTCCTTTGAATATCACTTCAACCTAGTCGGGATTAGCGAGCCACACCGAAGTAATTATTTATTTTATTTCCCAATCCTAACCTATTCATCCCATGAAGTAAAACTGGTCATACTTCATATCTAACACCACGGTGTTATCGGTAAATTCAATTACCATTTCACATTCAAATCTAATTAAAGATTTAACTACCGCCTGGAGTAAAACTGGTGATACTCCATTCTAGATCTTTTCAATCTAATTAAAGATTCATTAAAACTCCACTTAGTTTTAATCTTTGACTGGGTTAAAGAATCAGTGTCATTTAAAACACGGTTCACGATAAACCCCAAAATCACATCACATTTCAATCAGTCCATAACCGTAAATTAGCGAGTGAGCAATTCCCTAAGTATTAACCCCGAATGCCGAAACCAACATCAGATCAATACCCCAGAAATCATTCAACTTAACTAATCTACAGTTAGTTTCTGATTTTATTAACTCCTTTGGGTCTAAGAACAGTATTATTGAAGATACCGTTCACGACAACCCAAAATCACATTTCATTAATTATCGGGTTAAAGAACAAGTGTTATTTAAAACACTGTTCACGATAAACCAAAAAATCAATACCAATTCAATTCCAATTAAATATTATTTAATTGGTACACTTCATTAAATCTAAATAAAAAGATTTAATCTTTTTCTCAACTGGGTTTAAGAACAGTGTTAATGAAGACACCATTCACGACAAACCCAAATCACATTTGATATTAAATACAAGGCTCTGAATAGAAAATATATTTGCTTATATTCAATATCAAATTCTACGACCAACAAATATCGTATTGGAAATAACGATATATATATATCTTTAAAATTTCCATAACAATATCTGTATAATCACGAAATCCAACATCGAAATATTCCAAAGACAATTTCGATTCACATCCCTTCCAATTCAATTATTGGAAATTTATGGTTATTTTAAAATCATTTCAAATCCACTTTATTTATTTTAAAAATAAATAGAATTATAATTCTAGTTCCAAACTAGTTCATTTCGATAAAAATCCATTTTTATCTTTTCAAATATGGAGTTTTCATCCCAATTCTTCACAAATCATTTCTTATGATTTTACATAAATTATTACTATTTTTAATAATTTTATCAAGGCCGGCACAGTCGATTTCCATCAACTGCCATCGAACTGCACTTATAGCGACCTTTTCTAAATTTGATTTGGACATAATTTCAAATCCAACCGTTAGATTTTAAATCTCTAATATTCGTTAGAAAGCTATTTTCGATACGAACCCAACGGTTCCGGTTTTAGGAGAATCCGACGGTCGGATCTCCCGCAATATCCATTCGAAGTCAATGGTCGAAATTCGCGAACTGTCGCGGCACGACGCGTTATATTCAGGCCATTATATATATAATATATATATATTATATATATTATATATATATATATATTATATATTTCATCGATTTCCTTTCAAAACGTATTTTATAAATCGTTTAAATTCGTTTTCAAAACGATTTCAACTTCCATCTCAAATTCAAATCAAAATTGAATTTTCCAATATAAATTCGTTTTAAATTCGTTTCACATTGATTTCAATTCAAATCGATTTTTAATTCAATTTCAATACGTTTTAAATTCAATTCAAAATAATTTCAATTCTATTTCAATCTAATTCAAATTTCAATTCTTTTCAATTTAATTCGAATTTCAATTCATTTCAAAATATCAGATTTTGAAGTCACTTTCGATATTCATTATAAAATGAATAAAATCGATATAAATATCGTTCACGTCAAAATGGCGTCAATCTAATCAACGCGGCTTTTATTCAACACATGAATTTATTTTCTATTCAACACATGAATTTATTTTCTATATTGGAATGAGGCCCAATCAATTACCATATAAGGTTTATTATATGGATTTCTATACAACACATGTATATCATAGCAATGATAAATAATCAACCATCATCCAGAGTGCACCACACAACTGCATAAGCATTAAATATAAATAATTAACGCTTACACAGTCTGTCAATCCATCGATTGACATACAACTAAACAATCGGGATTAGTGTACGTCAAATCTCATCCCAATACCCGTGTGGGGTTTTCAAATCAACAAACACATATTTTATTTGTGTAGTTGGGCGATGTGTAAAATTTATCGTCCCAATCAATATCATTCAAAGGTGTGTATATAAACAAATCGTCCGATTTGTTTATATTTATTTCATTTTAAATACACATTAAAAATTCTATTTTCAACTATAAAATATTTTTAACTATATAAATATTTTATTCCACATCACACAATCAACTACACATCAAAATCAAACAAACAAGCATACAAGCCATCCATGGTCTGTGGACGACGGGTATCGGGTGCTACTAAACACCGTCTACATCCTGGTATATAATTCAAACTAGAAATAGATTAAAAGTGAGGAGTTCTCACCGAGAAGCTAAACAAATTCACCGTGACTCTTCATATGTAGAAAATCTTCGCCGTGCTTTCAACAAGATCTGTTACACGCGGTTCACATTAAAAATCACATTTTTATACTGCTACTTCATACATAAAAATCATATTTTTACGTTGATGTTTATACTATAAAAATTATATTTTTATAATTCGGTTTTCCATATTTTTACAACGCTAATTCTTATATATAAAAATCGTATCTTATATAAAGAGAGTTCATATGAAAATCACCTTTTTATTTCGCCACATATATAAAAATTACTTCTACATATATAAAAAATTACATTTTTATTCTGGTTCTATCGATATAAAAATCACATTTTTAATCACTACATTATATAAATAATATTTAATAACATTAAATTATATTTTTAATATCTACGTTATAAAAAAAATTATATTTTTCTTCGCTACCCCATATGATAAAAATCTACCTTATTCTTTCAAAAATCAAATCCTTTCCATGATAAAAATCAAGTCTTGTCTATGATAAAAAATCAATCCTTGTTCATCATTCAAAATCAAACCTTGTCCATGATTAAAAATCAAATCTTTATGTTGGAAAGTCACAACTTTACCAAGTTATGATATGTATAAAAATTACTTTCCTAAAACAAGGTTATTTTCTTTTTAAAAATCATATTTTTAAAAATATCAAATAAATAATATAAAAGAAAAGGAATTAAAAACCTTACAGCGGGTATGGGGGTAGAATGGAGGCGCTGGAGTGTTGGTGGTCGGGGGGGGAGGCGGATGGCCGCTGGCGGTGGAATGGGGTGGCGGCGCGGCTAGGGTTTCGATTTGGGGTTTCAAATGAAAAGGGGCGTTCGAGGAGAGAGGGAGCAGACATGAGGGAGAAGCGGAAGGGGGGAAGGCGGATCATCAGCGGCGGTGCTCCGGAGGTCGGCCGCGGTGGCGTTGAAGTCGAGATCGGCGGTGCTTCTCTTTTTTTTATATATTTAAAACTGACGGGTTCGAAGACAAGGGAGAGAGAAGAGGGAAAGGGAATATAAGGATATAATATTTTTAAATATTATTTAATTCATTTGTTATCAAATTTTGAAGTTTAACTTTATGAACCCTAAACCAAACCCAACGACTGTCGCCCCTAGCTAATTACCCACGTTCCGAACACAATGGGATATGTTTCGTAGGCTGATTCGTCTGTTTCGATCAGTTTTCGTCAAAATAAAAATATAAATCTATATATTGGATTTGAATGCACATTTTATTTTACCGGGGCCACATACGAACTCTAAAAATTCCCGAAAAATATTTTCTAGCTTCGTATTGACAATACGGTCCTAACAAAACTAATTTCGTCAATTCTGAGACCGTTTGAAAACTGGCCATTTTCCAGTCGATTAAAATCAACTTAAACTGGTCAAGCGCGTTTTCCTTTGCCACGCTCACATATTGATTCGAAAAATTACGAAATTTGAAACCTAGCAATAACTTGACATCCCGGATCCAACAAAATTGGTTTCGTCGCAAACTGAGGTCGTTTGCAAAACGGCTATTTTTAAGGGCCAGAATTCCATAGCGACTATTCTGAATTTTCAACTGGGCGTATCTTTTGATTCCCGCTATGAAATTTTGATTTTTCAGATTCATTGGAAAGATATTCTCAAATAGATTCGAATATTTTTTGTTTCGTTAAAATCCGGTTTATTTTGAATCCTGTACATTCATTTGAAATTAGAAATCGAATTTTCAAACTATCGCGCCATTTCAGGCTCGTTATATAATTAAAATAAATTTATTCGTTTTAACTTCGTCGAAAATAAATTTTTCGTCGTTATTATTTAAAATAATTCATTTTTAATATTGAAAATTCGCTAAAATCGCCAAAATAAAAATTTTAAATTGGCTCGGATTTCTCGGTTATTACAATCTCCCCCACTCAAAACTTTTCGTCCCTGAAAAGGAACGATGCCGAAAGTTGTTTAACTAATCAACTCAACTTTCACTATTTTCTTTACGGCTTAAGTTCTTCAACTTTTCAGTTTCTAAGAACTTTTCAAATTTTTCAAAAATTTGGCTAACACCCTAAATTTTCGAATTTTTTTGCCATAACCTCCCCTGCACCGGGGACTTCGTGATATTTCATATAGCCTCCCATGGCCTTCTTCAATCCAAAAGAAAAAGAAAAAGCCAAGCGGCTAGCCAATCGGCTCATAAAATCATCATCACCCAAACAAAACAGTAAATTATGGTAAACATGTACCTATTTATCGGGCAAACAATTTTATTCTTCTGCTCTAGCCTCCTTGCTATGACCTGTTCAATGTAAGTACATGTACATGCATGCAAATGCGACAAATTTTCAATACAATTCACTATTTGATACAATTTGGCTAAAGGTTCAACATTTTAATTAGTCAAACTATAATCAAGCAACACAACCAGCAGCCAATTAGTTGATTATCATTTCAATCACATAACTTTGATAAATAGTCCAAAAATCAGTTTTTTGATTCCAAATCACAACAATAAGCCCTATCTAATTTTGGTTCTCACACCAGTCAATGGGAAATATATAAATATCACATCTTCGAAACTCGAATACCAATTCTGATGAAGTTCGAACTATCATCATAATCATCTCCGGGCGACTAGAGTGTGATTCTATATCTATCCAGTATATTAAAACTTCGAATACACGCTAGCTAGGCGCATATGCAAAATCTTTATATAACGGGTTTTCCAAATCAATATAAAATAAATAATCAAATACGAATAATTGATTTTAAATTTTCAAAACAAAATTCATTTTCAATTTTATTTTAAAAATAACACTCTTCACACTCGTTCTAGGATAATACTGATCCCATCTCTAACTAGTTATTCTCATTGGATATTACTAATCCAATTTCTGATGAATTCTTTCGTATGGTTCTAATGTGACTTGTTCTCCGAGCTCTGTAAACCAAAGCTCTGATACCAAACTGAGACGACCCGAACTTCCCCGGTAAGGAAAGCCCGGATAGAATTGAGAACAACCCACAAAAGAACGCAGACAGAAGAACATTTCATTGTTAATTACAACAATTCATCAGAATACAAGAATATACAGAGTATACACAAATAATATATATCAGACAAATATCAGAGATTACAATACATTACATAGCAGCGGAAAATAATACAATACACAACTAGAAGTAATACACAGATACAGAGCTTTCCGAGTATCGTTCCAGCTGTAAATCAGGATCCTGCGAATATAAATCTGCAAAACCAAAACTACTAGCTGCCCATGTCAAAATAAGGGCACCCAGAGTTTAGGTTAAAACAATAAACTCCAGGTCAGTCATGGGACTGGTGTGAGAACTAAAACAGTTATTAATCTTTATTTTAATGTTGGGTAAATCAAGAGACCACGCCGTATAACACGGAACGGGTTTCCTCCCAAGAATACCAGTGCATAAAACAATAGCGCAATGCTAAATAAAGAAAAATGAAGCTATTATAAGACCTAGGTCCCATCACACAATGCAACACAAGCCGGAGGATAGGGTTTTACCTTATAATAGCCAAAAAATGTTTGACACACTAAATTTCATCTTTTGATTCTTAATCAGACTCCAACCGTAAATTAGTAAGAGAACGATTCCCTAAGTATTAACCCCGAAGGCCGAAACCAACATCAGACCAATACCCAGGAAACCACCCATCTTAGCTCGTTTCCAGTTAGTTTCTTATTCTATATACAATCATAGATATCAATCACAGACGGCATTGGTACCATATGTTATGTCGCCATACTAGGCTCTACAATCAAAACTGCAAATGTCACGTATTTGGAAATTGGATTTCTATCTATGAACCGAGGCCGAGGATCGTCCTCTACCGATTCGAGACAATCTAGCCTACCATGTCTCAGGAACAGCCGCAACTGCACCTTGGATCGTCAGGGCCGGTCCACCGATGTGGATTAAAATGCCTGAACACTGCGTTTCCCCACCCTATGGGGCGCAAATGAGCCAACAAATGACTCCATCGGCTTCACATAGTCACCGATAAATCCGAGGCGCCTCGCAACAGCAATAACCACATAACTCAAACTCGTTAGGGCGTGTAAAACCACTAACGCCACTTCTAGCAAGAAAGAAACGCATGTCCTCCCTGAAGTCCTCTCCCGTTTCTGGTTCACAACCTGGGTGTGAGGCTCGCGAATCAACGTTACACAAAGCTATGCCACACAGGCCGTGCTTTGATCATCAGCCACAAGACTTTGCTTTTCAACAGAAGCCTTGATCATTTGCCACTTAGGCATGCCACACAGGAAATTCACTCCATGTGATGGATATCCACCAATATATAACCCCTGAGCTTGTACGTCTCAGAGAAGGGCGTTAAGCAAGAGAATAAATTCTCCGCCGCCAAACAGATTTATATTTAATAGAAATCAACCACACAGAATAAAATCCAATGTCAGAAACATAGTCCATTTACAAGTTCGTTCTGGGTCAGAACGAAACCGGAGGCACCTAGTACCCCCATATCCATCAATCTCCTAGTACGTCTGGACGACCACCAACTGATTCCCTCCTCTTGGGTGTACGGCCCAATCAAGATCATCATTAATTATCCAAACGACGTGAAGACCTACGGTCTTCAACCACCGTCTTCATCTTCGACTCATCGTCGAATCAGTTATTCAAAATGGGATAAACCCAGTCTTTCTGAATAACTCGCGTATATAATAAACAAGTGTTACACAAACACAACATATGCCTCATTCCAATTCATCAGTCACTAACCACAAATTAGCAAGAGAATAATTCCCCATATATTAACCCAGAAGGCCGAAACCAACATCAGATCAATACCCAAGAAATTCTGCTTAGCTAGCCTACAGTTAGTTTCTAAATTTCACATTCTTAAGGAAAGGTTCCCATTAATTTTATCAAAGATAAATCCTTTTAAATTTATTCTTTAATCTTCCTTTGAATATCACTTCAACCTAGTCGGGATTAGCAAACCACACCGAATTAATTATTTATTTTATTTCCCAATCCCAACTTATTCATCCCATGAAGTAAAACTGGTCATACTTTATATCTAACACCACGGTGTTATCGGTAAATTCAATTACCATTTCACATTCAAATCTAATTAAAGATTTAACTGCCGCCTAGAGTAAAACTTGTAATACTCCATTCTCGATCTTTTCAATCTAATTAAAGATTCATTAAAACTCCACTTAGTTTTAATCTTTGACTGGATTAAAGAATCAGTGTCATTTAAAACACGGTTCACGATAAACCCCAAAATCACATCACATTTCAATCAGTCCTTAACCGTAAATTAGCGAGTGAGCAATTCCCTAAGTATTAACCCCAAAGGCCGAAACCAACATCAGATCAATACCCTAGAAACCATTCAACTTAACTAATCTCCCGTTAGTTTCAGATTTTCTTAACTCCTTTGAGTCTAAGAACAATATTATTGAAGATACCGTTTACGACAACCCAAAATCACATTTCATTAATTATCGGGTTAAAGAACAAGTGTTATTTAAAACACTGTTCACGATAAACCAAAAAATCAATACCAATTCAATCCCAATTAAATATTATTTAATTGGTACACTTCATTAAATCTAAATAAAAAGATTTAATCTTTTTCTCAACTGGGTTTAAGAACAATGTTAATGAAGACACCATTCACGACAAACCCAAATCACATTTGATATTAAATACAAGGCTCTGAATAGAAAATATATCGACTTATATTCAATATCAAATTCTACGACCAACAAATATCATATTGGAAATAACAATATATATATATATATCTTTCAAATTTCCATAACAATATCTGTATAATCACGAAATCCAACATCGAAATATTCCAAAGACAATTTCGATTCACATCCCTTCCAATTCAATTATTGGAAATTTCTGGTTATTTTAAAATCATTTCAAATCCACTTTATTTATTTTAAAAATAAATAGAATTATAATTCTAGTTCAAAACTAGTTCATTTCGATAAAAATCTATTTTTATCTTTTCAAATATGGAGTTTTTCATCCCAATTCTTCACAAATCATTTCTTATGATTTTACATAAATTATTACTATTTTTAATAATTTTATCAAGGACCGCACAGTCGATTTCCTTTAACTGCCATCGAACTGCACTTACAACGACCTTTTCTAAATTTGATTTGGACATAATTCCAAATCCAACCGTTATATTTCAAATCTTTAATATTCGTTAGAAAGCTCTTTTCGATACGAAACCAACGGTTCCGGTTTTAGGAGAATCCGACGGTCGGATCTCCCGCAATATCCATTCAAAGTCAGTGGTCGAAATTCGTGAACTGCCGCGGCGCGGCGCATTCTATTCAGGCCATTATATATATATAATATATTTATTATATATATTTCATCGATTTCCTTTCAAAACGTATTTTATAAATCGTTTATATTCGTTTTCAAAACGATTTCAACTTCCATCTCAAATTCAAATCAAAATTGAATTTTCCAATATAAATTCGTTTAAATTCATTTCAAAATGATTTCAATTCAAATCGATTTTTAATTCAATTTCAATACGTTTTAAATTCAATTCAAAACGATTTCAATTCTATTTTAATCTAATTCAAATTTCAATTCTTTTCAATTTAATTCGAATTTCAATTCATTTCAAAATATCAGATTTTGAAGTCACTTTCGATATTCATTATAAAATGAATAAAATCGATATAAATATCATTCACGTCAAAATGGCGTCAATCTAATCAACACGGCTTTTATTCAATACATGAATTTATTTTCTATTCAACACATGAATTTATTTTCTATATTGGAATGAGGCCCAATCAATTACCATATAACGTTTATTATATGGATTTCTATACAACACATGTATATCATAGCAACGATAAATAATCAACCATCATCCAGAGTGCACTACACAACTGCATAAGCATTAAATATAATTAATTAACGCTTACACAGTCTGTCAATCCATCAATTGACATACAACTAAACAATCGGGATTAGTGTACGTCAAATCTCATCCTAATACCCGTGTGGGGTTTTCAAATCAACAAACACATATTTTATTTGTGCAGTTGGGCGATGTGTAAAATTTATCGTCCCAATCAATATCAGTCAAAAGTTTGTATATAAACAAATCGTCCGATTTGTTTATAAAAATTTCATTTTAAATACACGTTTAAAATTCTATTTTCAACTATAAAATATTTTTAACTATATAAATATTTTATTTCACACACACAATCAACTACACATCAAAATCAAACAAACAAGCATACAAACCGTCCATGGTCTGTGGACGACGGGTGTCGGGTGCTACTAAACACCGTCTGCATCCTAGTATATATTTCAAACTAGAAATAGATTAAAAGTGAGGAGTTCTCACCGAGAAGCTAAACCAATTCATCGCGACTCTTCATATGCAGAAAATCTTCGTCGTGCTTTCAACAAGATCTGTTACACGCGGTTCACATTAAAAATCACATTTTTATACTCTACTTCATACATAAAAATCATATTTTTATGTTGATGTTTATATTATAAAAATTATATTTTTATAATTCAGTTTTCCATATTTTTACAAAGCTAATTCTTATATATAAAAATCGTATTCTTATATAAAGAGAGTTCATATGAAAATCACCTTTTTATTTCGCAACATATATAAAAATTACTTCTACATATATAAAAAATTACATTTTTATTCTGGTTCTATCGATATAAAAATCACATTTTTAATCACTATATTATATAAATAATATTTTATAACATTAAATTATATTTTTAATATCTACGTTATAAGAAAAAATTATATTTTTCTTCGCTACCCTATATGATAAAAATCTACCTTTTTCTTTAAAAAATCAAATCCTTTCCATGATAAAAATCAAGTCTTGTCTATGATAAAAATCAATCCTTGTTCATCATTAAAAATCAAACCTTGTCCATGATTAAAAGTCAAATCTTTATGTTGGAAAGTCACAACTTTATCAAGTTATGATATATATAAAAATTACTTTCCTAAAACAAGGTTATCTTCTTTTTAAAAATCATATTTTTAATAACATCAAATAAATAATATAAAAGAAAAGGAATTAAAAACCTTACAGCGGGTATGGGGGTAGAATGAAGGCGCTGGAGTGTTGGTGGTCAGAGGGCGGAGGCGGATCCTTGCTGGCGGTGGAATGGGGTGGCGGGGCGGCTAGGGTTTTGATTTGGGGTTTAAAATGAAAAGGGGCGTTCGAGGAGAGAGGGAGCAGGCAGGAGGGAGAATCGGAGGGGGGGATGGCGGATCATCAGCGGCGGTGCTCCGAAGGTCGGCCGCGGTGGCGTTGAAGTCGAGATCGGTAGTGCTTCTCTTTTTTTCTTTTTTTATTTAAAACTAACGGGTTCGAAGTCAAGGGAGAGAGAAGAGGGAAAGGGAATATAAGGATAAAATATTTTTAAATATTATTTAATTCATTTGTTAACAAAATTTGAAGTTTAACTTTACGAACCCCAAACCAAACCCAACGACTGTCGCCCCTAGCTAATTACCCACGTTTCGAACACAATGGGATATGTTTCGTAGGCTGATTCGTCTGTTTCGATCAGTTTTCGTCAAAATCAAAATATAAATCTATATATTGAATTTGAACGCACATTTTATTTTACCGGGGCCACATACGAACTCTAAAAATTCCCGAAAAATATTTTCTAGCTTCGTATTGACAATATGATCCTAAAAAACTAATTTCGTCGAATTCAGAGACCGTTTGAAAAATGGGCATTTTCCAGTTGATTAAAATCAACTAAAACTGGTCAAACGCATTTTCCTTTGCCACGCTCACATATTGATCAGAAAAATTACGAAATTTGAAACCTAGCAATAACTTGACATCCCGGATCCAACAAAAGTGGTTTCATCGCAAACCGAGGTCGTTTGCAAAACGGCTATTTTTAAGGGCCAGAATTCCATAGCGACTATTCTGAATTTTCAACTGGGCATGTCTTTTGATTCCCGCTATGAAATTTTGATTTTTCGGATTGTTGGAAAGATATTCTCAAATAGATTCAAATATTTTTGGTTTCATTAAAATCCGGTTTATTTTGAATCCTGTACATTCATTTGAAATTAGAAATCGAATTTTCAAACTACCGCGCCATTTCAGGCTCGTTATATAATTAAAATAAATTTATACGTTTTAACTTCGTCGAAAATAAATTTTTCGTCGTTATTATTTAAAATAATTCATTTTAAATATTCAAAATTCGCTAAAATTGCCAAAATAGAAAAATTAAATTGCCTCTGATTTCTGTGTTATTACAAGTAATTGGCAGTATATGGCCTATAAATAAATCATTGTATAAATATGGATTTACCGTCGGATGAATCGACTGCAATGAAGTTATAAATTTATTTTATAACTGAATATAGATTTTTAAATGTATTATTTAAAATGAAGTTTATAAAAGGGAAATAAACCAAACACATATATGTTGATTATTTTAACGACTAATCACCATTTTGTACCAAAAATCAGTCGTGTGCAAAGCATGTGCCTCATGTTACTTATTAAATGATTTATAAAACTGATTCTTATATTACAAAGATGAATAAGCAAGTGAGCAAGGATTAATACAATGATTTATAACTGAGATTTATTGTTTGTAAGAAACAGTTAAATAAAAATTATTTAAGTTAATTATATTATTAATTAATTTACATAAGGGACTAACTTGAACTGGCTAACGAAATAACTGCATTTTGAATTGACGAAGCCAACAGTTTTAACTAGATTGATTATTGAATCAATTTTTTTTGAATTTATCTAATGAAATAGTAAATGAATATTTGTTTAAATTTTAATAATAAGATTTATAAAAGGGAAATTACTATTATTTTAGTCAATAAAGAAGTTAACTACTTATACAGTAGTTAATGATGAAGTAAATTATTATTTCAATTAGTAATAATTTGGGAGATCACTTTTAATTGGAATTCATTTAAAATGTGATCAAGGTTGAAATGAAATCGAATTGAAATGTGAAAGGAGTTAATAGGTTTTATATTAAAATTGTGTTTTTATAACAAAGTTATAAAAATGATTTTAAGCGAATGTAATACATAAATTAAATATTTACTAAATATTTAAAGTTAGAAAAAGAGAATTTGGAAATTGGGAAATGGTATGAAATAATGAAGTGAGATTTATTCCAAGGTTCGGAATGTGATATTCCGAAGTTCGGAATGTTAAGCGGGGTTGAGAGTATAAGAAGTAAAAGGGTTTTTGGAAATGATAACGAATATAAGTTGTCGTAAGTGATTTACAAATGATTTTGTAAATGGAAGTTAAAGAGTTTAGAGATGTAGTCGAAATATTAGTTGTCGATAATAATTTACAAATGGGATTTGTAAACGAAGTAAGAGGTTTTGAAAAATGAATTTGTAACAATTGTTACAAATAACAAATAGAACCATGTAATTTATAAACTGAAGATCGTTAAAAAGATCGCTATGTGATTTTAGGCAACGCATAAGTGTCGGAATGATTTGAAAAGAATATAATAAAGGAAAATGAAAAGTTTTTGAAATGGAATTTGTAATGTTTTTTACAGATGATAAGTTGAATTGTTTCGTTAAAAATAAATATAAAAATTGAAAAAGATAAAGGTAAGATTTATAAAGGTAATTATGCAAGATTGGTAAAGATATTTATATATGTTTTAAAAACAAAATATAGTATTGTTGTTGCAAACAAGGTGAAGAATATTTATAACGAGATGTTGAAGAAATTTTTAAAAAGAATTCTATTTATAATGGAATCAAAGCTTGAGTGTAATATTATAACGGATCATTAAAGATTAATAGAGAATTATTATAATAATAGTTTACTAAATAATTTATTAAGTAAACTGTGTTGAGATTTAAGGAAGGTGTCAAAAGGAAACCATGTGGTTAATAAACTTCTAATTATTCTGAAGATATGAATGTTGTTGGTCAATGTATGAGAGGTAAATAAAATACTCCAACTTGAACGGCTTCACGATTATACAATAATGGTATTAGTTTATAAACGAGAGAAATTGAGGGAAGCATAAGTTATGATTTCCGTAAATAATATTATAAACTATACTTGAAACGTTTATAAGTAAATGAAGTAATTTTAGAATATTCTTGTTTATAAAAAAATAAAAGATAAACTCCAAATATAAGAAGATTTAAAGAATATAATTAACAGATGTTAATTAAAGAGGCCAAGTAATGCCGAGTACTGAATCAATAAACTCATTTCATTCACATGATCATTTATCTGATAGTTAAAGAACCGACTATCAAATCTGGCTAAATATGATTGTTGGTACGGAAAGACCGGGATCAAATTTATATTCGAAAACCATTCCGAACCATCAAATACATGAAGATGCAAACTGTAGATGGAGCAATTGAAGACCGTTGATCTCCATTAATGGAAGAACCATTGGTTGAATTTCTTTGGTTTAGCGGCCGGAGATATTTTGACCTGGGATTCTGTCGTGATTGGAATATGCAGATTTGAAGGACAACTCGCTACTGATCCTTGGGGTGATACCTATATAGGATGTGGTAGGAGGGTGCCTTCGGTTCATCTTGTTCCTGGATAACTTGTATGGACGAGAGTCTGACAAAGTATTTCCAAAGGAATCACGTATGTTGATTTCTTCAAACGTACCAAGTTGATAGCGGAGAAATGTACATTCTCTTATCAATTTGAGTATTTTTATAGGCGACAATTAGTGATATCTAGTGGATTTGACAATGTGGCATTCAAAGTGAATGAAGATGTGTTGTTCGGAAGGATAAGCTTAACCTCTAGCCTCATTGACCGGGAAGTGACATAAAATCGGGTAAGTCACACGGCTATGTGGGTCGCACCCATCAAAAGGGTATATCATTACCTATTCTAGTGAAATCAAATGCCTTCGGTTGTCCCATTTTTATTTTTGTATGTATGCTATCAGTTCGATTGGCTGACCCCCAACCGTGGTAATGATATATTCGGTACTCTCAAAGTATAGTGAGGGACCGGTCATGTTTAGCCTGGGTTGCAAGATGATCTTGTTGAACCCCGATGTATTCATCTCCAGAGGTACATTGTCGGGAAGGTGGTCCTATACCTTTCCAGGAAATCCATTCTCCAATAAGCGCCCGCGGTTTTGACTGTATACTATGTACGTAGAGCGTGAGATGCAAGCGTTCTGCTATATTAATATTTATTTGTATATTGACACTATTATAATATCAGAGAAGATATTGTTTTCAAAAATGTTTTGGGTTATCGTAAGGTAAAAACCATCTGTATTTATGTGTGGATTTGGTCTTACGATTATCCTTTTCTTTCGAAAAGATTGTGACTCTAAAATCAACTTGTGTGATACCTATAAACTTAGTGTGTTTTTTTCACTCTGGCTCACCAGACTGACCCATCGTTTGTAATGCTCGGGTTAGACCGGGTCGTACAGGTTCAGGTTATCGGATGCTGCGAAGTCCAAAGACGAACTGGAGGTGTTCAGATATATGATATTTAGTTGTTATTCCGCTGTGTATATGAGGACAGGTTATTATAACTGTCCAGATGTGTGATGTACTCTGATGATTGTAAGTATTATTTCAAAAATCTATAAAGATTTATTTCTATATTATATTTTGTTCCGCTGCGATGTGAGACTCTGTGTTGTGTTGTTAGTTCTTCTTCTTGTATTCAAATATTTCTTTCTTTCTTATCTTATCCTCAAATTTCTTTCTAATAATGTTCCAGTGTTTTCGATGCTTGACTAGTCGACATGGTGTTTTTATGTCGATTTTCGGGGTCGAATTCCGTGGGTCGTTACAATGGTATCGGAGCTATTGGTTTAGTAATAAACTTGGCTCTGTGGTATAACTCGATAGAGATGGGATTAGTAACATCCTAGATTCTATTTGAGTGTTTATATATGAGAGCGTGTATTTGTAAATTTTATATACAAATGTTTTGTATTGTGTTATTGATCGGTTCAAGTGTTGAGAAGTATTGAACTGGTAATGGATACAATATTGTTTTGTAAAGAGGGTAATTGAAATAATTTTGCCCGAAATATATTTTGGTACTAAAAGGAAATAATTTTCTCAAATTATTGAGATATTGTGTGTTGATTGATTTGAATGGAATTCAAATTGAATTGGAACTTAATCTGGTTAAGTGAAATAAAATTAATAAGGATATTGAAATTAAATTAAATAAATATGGAATTTAGAATATGAAATTTTAATGAATAATAATTAACTAGTTGTGAACTCGTGCTTCGCACACGGGCAGGTAATGAATAGTAGAAGTGAAGGCAAAAGGAAACGGGGTTGGACTTTGTTGTTTGTTTTAATGTTTGGTTTGACATGAGAAGAGTTGACTATTGGATTAGTCGTGTAAGAATAGGTTAGAGTAAGTGGTGTAAGGAAGGAATCGATATATGGTTATGACAAAATTAGTTTATTGCAACAAAGGCTAAAAAGTATTTGGTCTTGGTTATCAATTTGGAAATTGCTAGAAATATGAAGTTATATACCGCATGTGGAAGGGAAGGTTGGTAACGTGGTGGACCATTAAAGTAGTGTGGGGTGCGTGTGTGCCCAACGTTTGTGGTATAGTTAAGCATGAGATTTAAGTGCATTATTTAAAGTGGACAAAACGTTAGATGGAAATGCGTATGTGGGATAATATGGGTTAGTTAAGAGGTTGGAATCCATGTTGCGCACACGAAAAGTTATGGATATGTTGAAGTTAAGGGATTGGGAAAGGAAAAATGCGGAGGTAGGAGTGTTGTGGTGGATGGAAATAGAGAAAAAATCATGATTTTTTATGAGTGATGAACGTAGCAATATGGTGATATAAGCCAAGGTTTGTTAAAAATAAAAATAATGTACCTTTTATATGTTCATCCAGAAAAATTGCAATAAAGCCGGAGACAGGAGGTGACGTATCCAGTTGTTGCATGTGGATCCGTGCTACGCACACGGGCAGTCTCATATTCCATTATTTTTGGTTGATGTACCTGTAGAGAAAATATTTGATTAATGACATGGTTTCAAATCCTATGCTAATACATTACTCCTATTATCATCGTGCAGTTTCAATTCATTAACATAAGTCAATATCCTATATATAAGGCTTATAAGCATGCATTATATCCAACGCTAGTATATATTCTATACTACGGCCATGCAATCATAAAGAGAATCTCGGGATAAAATAGGGTAGATCATAAATGCGTTCGAACTAAAATTGGCATCATCCATATTAACATGTGAGCAGTTTCATGGGGCTATTGAAATTCAGCAATTGGCTAGTTTACCCAGAGAACCTAACAATCTTGCTTTCATAAGCAACTACCATTTTACCGCATTAGGTATCGAAAACACATTCTCCTCATTTAAGGTACCAGTGGATTTTCAAACCAAGCATTCACGCATTAAAAAATCAATTTGAAAATACTACTTCAAGCCAGTAATTGACATAATGAGACTCAATTCAGGAGGGCATAATGGACAATATTCCAAACTTTATCTTTAGTTTAGGAAATTTTAGAAGTGTGTAGTTCAGTCCATCATTAAGCTCCGTTCTGTCAAATTCATTCCAGTCTAATTTGCATCTTTTTCTTTTTAAAGTGTCTATGAATTTAAAGTGTTGTAATAGAATTCGAAACCAAATTCATTAGTTAATTTACAACACTTTAAATTTTATTAGTTAATGTGGTTCCAAATTCATTAGTTAAGTGATCTTAAGTTTTTAACGTTTGTTAACTTTTTTTTTACATACGTCCAAGTCAATGTGAGTTATACATCTAAACTTTGGTAAATTGCACTCGACTGCTTTTGTCAAAAGTGTCATTTGTAATGTTTATGTTTATGTAAACAGTTATAACTGTTATGAAAAAGGAGCACAACCTGATTATGACGAGTAAACGTAAGAACAATTCAGCAAATGCGCAAGAAGGTAAAATACCTAATATACATCGGGAAAGTGCTTAAAAGATATCAAACAGAAGAAGCATATAACATATAACCATACAGTGATTACAAACAAAGAAAATAGTACATACATATATATTCACAGCATAAAGGTATAGCAAGAAGAAAACGGAGTCAGAACACAAAGTACATGAATAAAATGAAAAGATGTGACATAGAGGAGGGAACATGTTAAAAGAAGGCAATTTTGAGCAGGTATTGAGGCTGAATTCATGTGTTAGTTCTCCTTTTACGACCGATTTTGAATTCAATAGCTTTTGAAATATTGTTTTCAGAGTCATCTGATTCGTTGATAAGAATGCCGTTAGTTTTCCTTCTTCTCCACTTGTTGTTTTTCTCCCGCAGTTTGGCTTCTTTGTCAATGTCTTCATCGGGAGCAGTTTTTTTATCTTTCTCGTCGTGGATATCTTGTGATCGGCAGTGGTAGAGGGAGTGTCATTGTTGATGTCTTCCTGTTTCATTTGAACTGTCATTTATGAGCTTTCCTGTTTTAGCAACACAATCTTTGTAGCAGTTAAGTTTCCCTTTTTATTAGAAATGTCAAAATCGGTTGTTCTTGTTTCTATCACAGCTTGTGCACCGTATAGTGAATCGAAGATTTTATCAACCTATATGTCACCATTAGATTGATGCAACAATCCCACCATGTAGTCAACCGAGTGGTTAATCAACCCTTCGGGCTCTTTGTCGAAAGCAACAACATTTGTTGGAGCGGTGCTATCGAAAACGTCCATTGCTAATAAAAAACGATTAGTAGGAGAATTTATTGTTTTACAACATTTTGGGTTGAAAAAATACTTATCTACATCCTTTAATGTTTTCTTGCAGTTTGGACATGAAAGATAGAACCATCCCACCGTGATATTTACATTCATTATTGTTGCTGCAAATGAATATCTTGCACCTTGGTAATTAAATGATAAATTGGGAAAAGGAAAATAAATAATGAAATAGTATGCGAATATACTAAGTTATATACAGATGAGGTCGAGTTTCTTATGGCATGTAGAACTTCTGATATGGTTTGGCGGGCAGGAACAGTAGATGAAGAAGAAGAAATGCATTGCACATTGTTGTCCTCCAGTCAAGAGGTGAGTTTCCTGCATTTTTTTTAATTGTGATGAGGATGTCACCAAGTTGCAACAGCGAGGATATAATAAAGAAAAGTACTACCATGTGAGTATCTCTATTTTTGTTTATGCAAACCTTTGTAACATTAGTCGAGTTGAATGAGAACTCACGTGCAGATAAAACGTCATAGTTATGATTAAGGATGTAAGAAGTAATTATATGGCAAACGTGATACCTCGGTATAATTTAATGATAGTTGATGTAACCACTACGGTAACATGTTGGCCCTTAATAACGGTCATAGATTCATCAATTAATTTAGCTTTATCTGACCATAAAGTTGTGACGATCAACTTCCTCTGTCCATCAAAGTTGCACAAATTTGGATTAGAAATGTGGCAGAATAGCGTAATGTACAATAAAGTAAGGTTGCCCCCGACTAAGTATCTGTAAATCTCTTTCGACGGTAGGAAAACCTTTGTTAGTAGTCAAATGAGTTATATTTGAGATACCTCGAATCTAAGATCAGAGCAAGAAAGAGTACCTAAAAATAGAATATAATAATTTACTGTATGTACATTATACAGAGTTTTTTTATTGCATACCGGTAAGAGGATCTGTTTTACGAACTCTAGTTGCTAGTATATCTTCATTGACTATAGAGAATTTGTATCGTGTAATTGAAGCATCAGGTTGTTCTATATTCCTGACAACTGTATCAGAGTGGATGAACACAGTTAAGTCTTAGTCCACTGCACGGTGGTTGATATCTAGTTAATGACGTTAAACCTTTCTATTTCATACAAATGGTGTTCATTGAAGATTTGCCCATATTTTTGCGTCAATGGTTTTGGAACCAAAGCTAGCTTCTGGTTTCCCTGCACAATATTAACGCAGCAATTATGTATAGGTGATTAGGTCTGCAAATGAAAGAAATGCTAGCATAGAGTGGAGTGAATTAAAACTTGAGCATCCAAAAGCTGTAAGTTGAGACAGTACGCTTCTTTGCTTTCCTGCTTGACTGAATGCCAGAGGCGACCAACCCAAACTTTGATGCAAACCCAATTTGTGCCATGTGCCATTTATTAATGCTGACAGTGACTGATAAATTTCAACTATGGATTTTTACTTGAAAGGTAAAAAGGTAGGGAAGAGAATAGAGGAGGTTTTGACGTGAAATGATGAAGTAGGCCATCAAGTATTGTATTGTATTTATAAGAGTGCATGATGCTGTAACTTATCACATAACCACCGCCTCCAAATGAAGTTACATAACTACCATCTCCAAATGAAATAAAATATAACTGTCAATTTGAAATTGTAACACCCCACGTCTATTAATGTCACTCACAAAGGGAATGCATTAACTTCCATGGAGGTTATAAGTGAATATAGAACAGAAAAATTACAACAAGACAGATAATAAATAGTACTTGGAAATCTAAAACTTCATTTTATTGCAGCGGAAATGTTGTTACATCATAAAACCAAGTACAATATCCATCTTCATAAAAACATAATACATAATCCCATTACATAAATAGCCATTAAAAAGATAACAAGCTGGACTTTACTTCAACGGTCCAAGCTTTCCAACGGAGATGAAGCAATTTAATCAAACTCCACTAGAACTGGGCCCAACCTGAGGACCTGGAGGGGGAAAAAGGATAGAAATAGAGGGGGCAGACATAAAGTCTGGCGAGTATGATAATTCTAACAATACTATTATCAAAATAACTAGACTAAGGCATAAGCTGGAAGACAAGTAAATGTCTATGAACTCTTAGGAAGATAAAGATAGTGTTTAAGATAACGTTAAAGATAACGGTAAAGGCACACCTAGTTACTAACGAATGATTACTACACTGCACCGAACATTACTACACTGCACCACACCAGTCACCCTATTGTTTGATCCCATTGCTTCACACAGAAACCTTATAAATAGCCTTACGTACCCCTAGCTGACTACATAGGTGCCGTCTGCCCCTATCTCCACTAGGTGTACCCCAATACCCACTTTCGATCGGCTCCCTACTCGTAGATACCCGTGTTGGCCCCACAGTGGGGTGTATCACTCCCCTAAAGTGGCAGCCCGATACAACTTGAGAATGCACGGCTTATACCTACACGATGCAACAACGTCTTACCTACCAGACCGGGTCCACACACGCATATGAAACCCGTTGGACTTGCGTTGCCACCGCTCCCCGTTTTGGCCTCTTACAGTCAAACCCAGCATGCATGTCCCGTCCTCGCCTTGGGTCGAGCCCACAAAGATACGTTTGGGATACTGGTCGAAATGGTCCCCCAGTAGCTACCCACCTAAGCTTGTCACTAGTATATCCCACTTAACCCTCTTAGTCATGTTCATTTACATGTGTGTTTGGTTAAGTCTTACTAATCGTATTTCACATGCCACTAAGGGAACCCCCTAGATTCCTCATGCCACCCAAGGCACCTACTTAACCCCCATGTCCCACCTTACATGTTTATCTGGTTAAGTATTTCTTAATTCATTCAGGCCATAACCTCATAAAGACCTCTCACATTAGACCCGCATTTATGGCAGCTGGATTTGCTGGGCGGGTCCGGGAAGTCTTACGCCATAAAAGAGTCTAACCTCGTGTCTTTACAACCGTTATGCTTTAGTTTAGGCCTAGGACCTCTCACATTGGGCTGACATTTGTGACCACTGGATTTGCCGGTCGGGTCCGGGCAGGTTTACGTCACAAACGAGTCCAACCTCGTGTCCTAAGCATTGATTAACACTTAAAATCTTTTACCCCAGTTTTAATAATTCCCTATTCAAATTATTAATTAAGTCAACTTTTAATGATGTCCATAATTGACTCAATTATGGCCATCCACTTATGGCATGCAAAATCATATCAATTGCACCCCAACTTTTTAATATTAAATCCTTAATATTACCCCTACCCCACGTTTATACGTTCGCTTATTCAACGCATAATATAGGCTAGACTTGTATAGTCTAACACCTAGCACAAAGATAAATTATCACAACATATAGACAATTAAAATAGATCTAATCATAGTAGGGGTGAAACTTGCATAAACTACACATGTTAAGGATCAAAAGGTGTCAACTTGCTAAATGTCTCAATTTACATGATATGATCATAGCCCAAATCTATACATAAACTTGCATATGGGGTTTTTAGGCAACATATTGATGGTGTGAACTAGCATAGGATATCACATATGTCATAGCATAATTCTAAATGTCATAATAGATGTCTTGGCATATGTTCATAACTTTTCTAATCAATATAACTTGCATATGTGACTTGTCATATAGATCAACATAACCCAAACATGATGATTTAATTAATATGAACTAACTAGCATAGCTGGTAACATTATGGCCTTTTTAACATGTATGATTCATCACAACTTAGCAAAGAAACTTTCAACATACATAACATCATCATAGCATGATTTACAACATATAAGATATCATCATCACATAACACTGGATTTACAAAATACATGATAGCAAAAGGGGTTTACAACAACATATATGATAATTCACATCATCTACTCATAATCCATTCATAACTCAACCTAATTAAAATGATAATAATCTTGTTAAGATCATCATACTCACAATTTAGGGAAGAAAAGAGAGAGTTTTGCTTTGCTTTAGGGTTGAGAGAATTAGAATTGAATTTGCTTTTCTTCTTTCTTAGTTGGCGGCGGATCCATTGATTTCCATGGCGGTGGTAACTATTCTATTTTAATTAGGTTTAAGGTTAGCATTAGGATGTATTTATAGGTGTAGGAAGTTATTTAGGACCATTAGATTAACCCTGAACCATGAGAACCAATCAAATGCAAAATCTGCCTTTGTGTGAATCGGCCCACGGGTTGACAGCCAAACACCCTGGATTAACCCCTAGTCGACCCAGCAAAGCTCGGGTCGACCTCAAAAATGGGCCGGTTCGGTTATTTCCCCTCCCAATTCGTTGTTTTGAACTTTTTCGCATATTTATTTATTTAATTTTTAATTTATATATATATATCAATATATATATATATTTCTCTGCGCAGCCCATTTCACTTAATTCTTTTCTAAAAATTAAGTATACTTTAACTTGTGAATTTTAATGTTATAAAATTACGGGGTGTTACATTCTCCCCTCCTTAAAGGATTTCCTCCCCGAAATCTCCAAGTCAAGAAGAATGTATATCCTACCATCTAATCGTCCATCTACTCAACCATCAAACACCAGCATCCATTGTCCTTAAAAGACTTCTAATGCTTTAATGTTTATATGCACAGTGTGTGTGTATATGTCCATATCTAATGCAAAATTAGGCGGTCTACTGATTCAGTCGACCTCCTTAGTGCAATTCATGATAGTGCCATGCGTCCAATATGTATGCAAAAGATTCCTAATGATACATATTAATTCTATATGCGTGCCCAACCATCCACCCGAATGCAGCAACTATATGAAAATACAACCATTATACATCCATTTTACTAAATACATCCATATATATGCAATATGCAATATGAAGTGACTGAGCCGATCTGGTGCCTAATAGTGTGTGTATATGCATCCACGAGCAACCACTAGCAAACACTTGCATCCACTTTGCATCCACCATACATAACATGTCTCAAACACATGTTTCAACCATAGGATTATCCTAACTAAAGGTCAAAGATACTAGCGAGAGGATATACTAAAGATAAAACAAGTACAAGCTAAGCGATAAAGGAGAAATTAAAGGACATACCCTCAAAAAGAAAAGGGTATCGTGAACGCATCTTCTCTTCCGTCTCCCAAGTAGCATTGCTCTCATCATCTCCCCATTGCACTTTGACTAGTCTGACCTCTCGATTCCTCAACCTCTTGATCTCCGACCCAAGAATGCGCGTAGGAGCTCGTCGAATTGTCGCATCATGCTCTATCTCCACCTCTCTAAGCAAGCTCGGCTCTACCACTTCCGCGGTCTCGTGCAAGCACTTCCTCAAATGTGACACATGGAATACGTCATGTACACCACTAAGTCTCTCGGGCAACTCCACTCTATACGCCATTCGTCCAATCCTCTCCTTAATAGGAAACGGCCTTACAAACCTTGGTGCTAATTTCCCAATGGACCCAAAGCGAACAACATTTCGTAATGGAGACACCTTGACAAAGACCATGTCCCCAACTTCAAACTCGAGATCTGTCCTCCTCTTATCCGCATAAGATTTCTGCCTATCTTGCGCTGCTTTCATCCTCCTTCGAATCAAGTCGATCTTCTCCGAAGTCTCCCTAATCATATCGGGCCCAAGTAAGATCTTATCCGTAGATTTCCACCAACATGTAGGTGAACGACAAGGTCGTCCATAAAGAGCTTCGAATGGTGCCATACCTATGCTGGACTGAAAGCTATTATTATATGCGAACTCAACCAATGGAAGATGCTCTTCCCATGTACCCCCAAAGTCTAGGATACATAGCCTCAACAGATCCTCTAGAATGCGATTCACCCTCTCAGTCTGGCCGTCCGTCCGAGGATGATATGCAGTGATCAAACATAACTGAGTCCCTACCGCCTCTTGTTAGCTTCTCCAAAATTCGCTAATGAAAATAGGATAGCGGTCGCTCACTATGCTAGAAGGAACACCATGCAGACGAACTATTTCTCGGACATATACAGAAGCTAACCATGGAGCAGTCCTCTTACTCTTCACGGGAATGAAATGGGCGCTCTTAGTAAGTCTATCTACTATAACCCAAATCCCCGTATTACCCCTCCTCGATCGCGGTAATCCATCCACAAAATCCATTGAGACACTCTCCCACTTCCATAGTGGAACCTCCAATGGGTGAAGCAACCCACCGGGTTTCTTTTGCTCCGCTTTTACTTGTTGGCATACCAAGCATCTAGCGACATACTCGGCCACGTCTTTCTTCATGCCGGCCCAAAAGTAAACTCTCTTCATGTCTTTGTACATCTTGTCCCCGCCAGGATGAATGGTCATCTTCGAACGATGTGCTTCGTCAAGAATAGTCTTCCTTAGGTCATCGTATTTTGGTACACAAAGTCTACCGTCCCTACGTAACCAACCCTTATCGTCTAGGGTATACCTATGGAGATGGCTTGATGACTCCCCTCCTTTGAGCTTTTCTACTAACTCAACTAACTGTGGGTCGTCTCGCTGTGCCTTGCCAATCCGTCCCAAAAGCGTAGGTCTGACCTCCAAGGATGCTAGGAAACCGGGTACGAAGTCAACGGAAGGTCTAAAGTCAAACATCGAAATGAATTCTAAACTTCGCCGCTCAACAAACAAAGGACTTAAGGGTAATATTTTTCTACTTAAGGCATCGGCCACCACGTTACCCTTGCCAGGGGTATATGCTATCTCAAAGTCATAGGACGCTAAGAACTCCATCCACCTTTGCTGCCTTAAGTTAAAGTCCTTTTGAGAGAATAGGTATTTTAAAGATTTATGGTCAGTGAATAGTTCGAATTTCTCGCCAAGAAGATAATGACACCAAGACTTAAGCGCGAAAACAATAGCGGCCAATTCTAGGTCATGTGTGGGGGTAATTCTTCTCATGTGCTCTCAACAGCCTTCCACCATAGGCTATTACCCTACCCTCTTGCATTAAGACTGCGCCTAGTCCTGTCCCACAAGCGTCAGTATAAACGGTAAACGGCTTACTCCCGTCTGGCAATACTAAGACTGGGGCTGAAGTCAAAGCTCTCTTCAAACGTTGGAACGCATCATCATAATCTACGTCCCATGTGAAAACTAGGTTCTTCTTCGTTAAGCGTGTCAATGGAGCTGATATCTTTGCGAAGTCTTTGATAAACTTCCTATATTAGCCAGCCAACCCCAAGAAACTTCTCACTTCGGTAGCATTTTTAGGAACCTTCCAATCTTGGATGGCCACCACCTTCGTGGGATCTACAGCTATTCCTTCTTTGGAAACCACGTGTCCTAAGAACCGTACTTCCTTCCTCCAAAAGTGACACTTAGAAAATTTAGCTTTAATCATATGCGCTCGAAGAGTCTCCAACACTTCCCTAAGATGTAGGGCATGCTCTTCTTCATCCTTAGAAAAGATCAAGATGTCATCTATAAAGACTACCATGAATTTGTTAAGGTACTCCCTAAACACCCTACTCATCAAATCAACAAAGTATGCGGGGACGTTTGTCAAACCGAAGGGCATCACTAGCCATTCATAGAAACCGTCCGGAGTCCTAAAGGCAGTCTTGTCAATGCTATCCTCAGCCACTCTCAACTGATGGAAACCAATGGCTAAGTCCAACTGCGAAAACACCGGGGCGCCAACTAACTGATCGAAGAGATCGTCAATCCTCGGCAGTGGGTGTCTGTTCTTCTTAGTAAGCTTATTAAGTTCTCTATAGTCCACACAAAGTCTAAGGGACCCATCCGCCTTCGTGGTAAATACTACTGGAGCACCCCACTCCGATATACTTCGTCTTATGAACCCCTTCTCAAGCAACTCCTTCACTTGCTTACCGAGTTCCCTCCTTTCATGTGGAGCCATGTGGCGTACTGGCAAAGATACTGGTTTCTCATTATCCACAAGATATATTCGAAAATCTATCCCCCGCTTCGGAGGCAAGCCCTTCATCTCCTCAAACACATCCGAATATTCTCGAACCACTCTAACAGATCGTAGATTTTCCTCAGACGCGTCAAGCGATTCTAGATAACTTAGCATAACCGAATTTATGGGATTACAAAAGATTTCGAGAGTGTTGCCAAGGCGAGTCACGAGCCTAACTACTCTCCTTTCACAATCAAGAACGGCCCCATTTCTGGATAACCAATCCATTCCTAAAATTTGCCCATAGCCCGTGAAGCCCAACACATAAGCATCACATCTAAATTCAACGCTAAGTATGGAAATTTTCAAATCCAAACACATCATAGACAAATAAGCTGAGCCCCCAATTGGATTCAAAACAACTAAGGGATCCTCTACTAAACTGGTGTTTAAGTGCAGTGATTCAACTAATGATGTAGAGATAAACGAATGTGATGCGCCCGAATCGAATAAGGTACGGACAGGATGATCAAACAGAAAAACTAAGCTTTCAACAGAAATGGTTCTACCTCGTTCTTGCAGCGGTGGGACCGTGAGAGCCTGAACTTGTCCCCTTGCCTGCCCTGGTGCCATAAGAGCCTGCACCTGTCCTCCCGAGGTAGCTCCTGCCCTCTACCCCTTCTTTGGGTAGTCCTTCACTAAATGTCCCGCATCGCCACAATGAAAACAGCCTGTTTCTTTTTCTTTCGGCAATCCTTGCTGAGATGGCCTGGTGTCCAACAGTTAAAACATTTCTTCTTTCCCTTGCCGTTATTGTCTTTACCACCCTTCTTGTTTTGCTGTTGTGGTTTCTTCTGATCCCCCTTCTTCTCGGGTGCCTTATCAGCTTTAGCGCTTTTCTCCTCATGCATAAGCGCCATTTCTACTAACTTCTCAAAGGTGGCCCCCATCGGGATGTGGGTCATAGCCAACCCTTGCAATGGTTCATTCAAGCCATTCACGAACCTTAGAGCCTTCTTCTCCGGCGTGTTTACTAAGTCCAAGCCAAACCTTGCTAACTAATTAAATTTATTGACATATTCTTTCACTGATGAGCTTCCTTGCTTCAATGTCAAGAACCTTTCCATATATAGATTTTCTTCCGCCCTTGAGAGAAACTTCGCCTCGAACCTACGTCTGAAATCCGCCCAAGAGTCAACAGGACGCTCCCCATTAGTGACCTCCCACCAAAACGAGGCCTCTCCCTTCATCAACCAAGCTGCAAAACGAACTCTCTTCCCTTCTTCTACTTCAAAGATTTCTAGCAATTCTTCCACCTCCTTAAGCCAATCTCTAGCTTCCACAAATGTTTCTAACCCTTGAAATGGTTTTCCACCCATAGCCTTGAATTCCTTGCACGTCTTTGTAAAAGTATCTACGCGAGGAGGAGGAGGAGGAACGGGTGCAACTGGTGGTGCAGGAACATTAGCTGGACCTGCAGCGGCCCTAGCCTCTAATAACCTCCTATACCATCCTGGTATCGTTACACCGTCGGGTAGATTAAGATCTTTAGCCATGCCGAAACAAAAAAGGAAAGATTCAAAATGGAGAATTCGAAAGATAAAGATATATGGCTATTTGGGGATTATGTTTTTCATAAAAACTTTCCTCTTTAAATTTCTCATTAAAACATGTTTTTGAAAGCACTTCTTCCAAAAATAACTATTTTTCTAAAGTATTTTTATCTGTTCTGGTAACCTTAAGCTCTGATACCACGTGTAACACCCCATGTCCATTAATGTCACTCACAAAGGGAATGCATTAACTTCCATGGAGGTTATAAGTGAATATAGAACAGAAAAATTACAACAAGACAGATAATAAATAGTACTTGGAAATCTAAAACTTCATTTTATTGCAGCGGAAATGTTGTTACATCATAAAACCAAGTACAATATCCATCTTCATAAAAACAAAATACATAATCCCATTACACAAATAGCTATTAAAAAGATAACAAGCTGGACTTTACTTCAACGGTCCAAGCTTTCCAAGAGAGATGAAGCAATTTAATCAAACTCCACTAGAACTGGGCCCAACCTGAGGACCTGGAGGGGGAAAAAGGATAGAAATAGAGGGGGTCAGACATAAAGTCTGGCGAGTATGATAATTCTAACAATACTATTATCAAAATAACTAGACTAAGGCATAAGCTGGAAGACAAGTAAATGTCTATGAACTCTAAGGAAGATAAAGATAGCGTTTAAGATAACGTTAAAGATAACGGTAAAGGCACACCTAATTACTAACGAATGATTACTACACTGCACCGCACATTACTACAATGCACCACACCAGTCACCCTATTGTTTGATCCCACTTGCTTCACACAGAAACTTTATAAATAGCCTTGCGTACCCCTAGCTGACTACATAGGTGCCGTCTGCCCCTATCTCCACTAGGTGTACCCCAATACCCACTTTCGATCGGCTCCCTAGTCGTAGATACCCGTGTTGGCCCCACAGTGGGGTGTATCACTCCCCTAAAGTGGCAACCCGATACAACTTGAGAATGCACGACTTATACCTACACGATGTAACAACGTCTTACCTACCAGCCCGGGTCCACACACGCATATGAAACCCGTTGGACTTGTGTTGCCACCGCTCCCTGTTTTAGCCTCTTACAGTCAAACCCAGCGTGCGTGTCCCGTCCTCGACTTAGGTCGAGCCCACAAAGATACGTTTGGGATACTGGTCGAAATGGGCCCCCACAAGCTACCCACCTAAGCTTGTCACTAGTATATCCCACTTAACCCTCTTAGTCATGTTCATTTACATGTGTGTTTGGTTAAGTCTTACTAATCGTATTTCACATGCCACTAAGGGCACCCCCTAGATTCCTCATGCCACCCAAGGCACCTACTTAACCCCTGTGTCCCACCTTACATGTTTATCTGGTTAAGTATTTCTTAATTCATTCAGGCCATAACCTCATAAAGACCTCTCACATTAGACTGGCATTTATGGCAGCTGGATTTGCCGGGCGGGTCCGGGCAGTCTTACACCATAAAAGAGTCTAACCTCGTGTCTTTACAACCGTTATGCTTTAGTTTAGGCCTAGGACCTCTCACGTTGGGCTGACATTTGTGACCACTGGATTTGCCGGGCGGGTCCGGGCAGGTTTACGTCACAAATGAGTCCAACCTCGTGTCCTAAGCATTGATTAACACTTAAAATCTTTTACCCCAGTTTTAATAATTCCCTATTCAAATTATTAATTAAGTCAACTTTTAATGATGTCCATAATTGACTCAATTATGGCCATCCACTTATGGCATGCAAAATCATATCAATTGCACCCCAACTTTTTAATATTAAATCCTTAATATTACTCCTACCCCACGTTTATACGTTCGCTTATTCAACGCATATTATAGGCTAAGTCTAACACCTAGCACAAAGATAAATTATCACAACATATAGACAGTTAAAATAGATCTAATCATAATCGGGGTGAAACTTGCATAAACTACACATGTTAAGGATCAAAAGGTGTCAACTTGTTAAATGTCTCAATTTACATGATATGATCATAGCCCAAATCTATACATAAACTTGCATATGGGGTTTTTAGGCAACATAATGATGGTGTGAACTAGCATAGGATATCACATATGTCATAGCATAATTCTAGATGTCATAATAGATGTCTTGGCATATGTTCATAACTTTTCTAATCAATCTAACTTGCATATGTGACTTGTCATATAGATCAACATAACCCAAACATGATGATTTAATTAATATGAACTAACTTGCATAGATGGTAACATCATGGCCTTTTTAACATGTATGATTCATCACAACTTAGCATAGAAACTTTCAACATACATAACATCATCATAGCATGATTTACAACATATAAGATATCATCATCACATAACATTGGATTTACAAAATACATGATAGCAAAAGGGGTTTACAACAACATATATGATAATTCACATCATCTACTCATAATCCATTCATAACTCAACCTAATTAAAATGATAATAATCTTGTTAAGATCATCATACTCACAATTTAGAGAAGAAAAGAGAGAGTTTTGCTTTGCTTTAGGGTTGAGAGAATTAGAATTGAATTTGCTTTTCTTCTTTCTTAGTTGGCGGCGGCTCCATTGATTTCCATGGCGACGGTAACTATTCTATTTTAATTAGGTTTAGGGTTAGCATTAGGATGTATTTATAGGTGTAGGAAGTTATTTAGGACCATTAGATTAACCCTGAACCATGAGAACCAATCAAATGCAAAATCTGCTTTTGAGCGAATCGGCCCACGGGTTGACAGCCAAACACCCTGGATTAACCCCTAGTCGACCCAGCGGAGCTCGGGTCGACCTCAAAAATGGGCCGATTCGGTTATTTCCCCTCCCAATTCGTTGTTTTGAACTTTGTCGCATATTTATTTCTTTAATTTTTAATATATATATATATATCAATATATACATATATTTCTCTACGCAACCCATTTCACTTAATTCTTTTCTAAAAATTAAGTATACTTTAATTTGTGAATTTTAATGTTATAAAATTACGGGATGTTACAGAAATTGTAACTTGTTTGATCAAGAAAATGGAGTAAACAATTTTTTTTTCATATGAACTTACTGTCTAATATATGGTGGGGTAGTTAATAGGATAAATCGGCTTGAAGTTAATTACTTTTCAGTTGAGATGCAAAAATAGATTTCATTGCTAGTTGTGTCACCTTGTAAAAATAGGCAACGTTGATGCCATTATGCTGTGTTTTGAAATTTGAAGCTATTTCGGCTTTTTTTGTTCATTCATGTATCAGTCCTTACTTCCAGTTGGTATTAATTATTGGTAGCATCTTTGCACATTATTTTAGTTAGGTTAACCTTCATTCTTACGCTTGCAATTATTGTTACTTTCCAGTTCTTGTTCCTGCAAATTAGGTCAGCACTTTTTCTTATTTTCACTATTGCTTTACAGAACTATTTGCTCCTTCATTTGCCACTGGACTTTGAACCTGATAAGAGAACCCGTGCCTGTATATTGGATCTTATTTGCCACTGGATTTCCGTCCTTGTAAGAGAAACAGGCCTAAAACTTCAATTACAATATGTCATACTAAGTCAGGAGAAATTCAGGATTTTTGTTGTTCAATCAGCAAATAAAATGTGGCAGAAGTGCAAGTTAAAGGCCTGAGCAAATGGAAGAAATGCAAGCTCCTGTGAATATTAGTTTTGAGATTCACATGCAAATGTTAAAAGATGGGCAAACATGTTGCTATGATGACATGTCATGAGATTTCTCTATTACTATGTCCGTTTCTCTATTTCTCTATTTAGAGACACTATACTCAAACAGAATACGACGGTTCATTATCTTAATCCATTCATTCGATAAGCCACACTTAGATTACAATGTCTTAAAGCACATGCGGCGACAGATAGAACCCAAAAAATAAAAGGCCAAACTGTGAGAGATTACTGTTAAAAAAATTTAAGTTCGAAGAATTTTCACCCTGAGCACTTCTTTACTTCCCATGAAGACGTCCAAAGCCCGCATACGAGATATACCAAGTGACCATTAGAGAAAGTCTAACACAGCGTAAATTTATGTAATTCGAAGAGAAATTGATTGCACTAATGTAATTCAAAGATTGGTGCCCTTTTACTGTATTATCTCCATCACTCTACCTTGAAATTCATTGTTCTTTCAATTTTGTGTTTTCCTGGCTACAAATATTTTTAGGTGCATAAAAAGGGAAAATTCATCCCTCAATAGTAAGAGCTAGATATGCTACAAAAAATGATCTGGATTATATCAAAATCTTGAAAGAAAATTACATTAGTACTTGGGGAATTTAAAAGTTTGATCAGTCATTAATACATATGTCATGCTGTACATCATAATTGGAAGCAAATAAACTTTCCTAACACGGCTCCAGAAAGAAATTTTATATGTATTTCATCGTTTATAAAATGATCTATAGTAGGTTCTTGGAAACTGAAATAGTAAATTTTAAGTAATAAAATAACATAAATTACTCTCTACTTATATATGATCTTCAACCACATTAATGTAGACCTATCGACGGATGTGGATAGTGTCATATTCACATCTGCATCTGTATCCGAAATCATTTTTAGATATTGGATATCCGCATCCGTAGATACAGATAGTTACCGGATAATTATTTGCTCTACTAAACGGTCGATAACTCAATGAACATAACTTAAATTTTTTAGTTTAATATAAAGTTTTTTCAACCCAATATATTATATTATATGAAAACACAATCTTTCTCCGAAGACCTTTCAGATCCAGGTTCTCCAAAAAATTCACAAGCCGACACGTGTACAACGTTTCAATCCTCGCCGTCAGTAGAATACCCATCCTTAACTCTTCAGTGACTGCTTATAAAGACCTTTTAGTTCTGTTTTTGTCAAAAAAACATTATGCTGACACGTGTCAACAATAATATATCAACGGTGGTAAAAGTGGGTTCATACATATATGTCTCTTGGTTTCTTGCAATAAAGTAACTTCCGCCCACTCTTAGACATTTACAATTTAAAACTTCCTCAATGAATGCTAAAATTTAATCAACTTGAAGTTTTTTATGTACTTGCTAACATTACTATCAATTATACTCTTCATTATCTACCTGCTATCAATTATATTATATGAAAGCACAATATTCATCCGGAGGCTTTTCAGTTTCAGTTTTCTCAAAAATCTCACGTGTAGTCATGTGTCGTGGAAGTTTAATTGTCTTAATTTTGTTATTATCCTTATTTATAACATGGATTTCTTAAAATAATTTTAATGGAATCATGGATATTTTGTTGATTATCTTCATATTACACATTTATTATATATTACATAATGGAAGTTTAATTGTCTTAATTTGTCATAATTTTTTCTTATTGTAGGTACTTCTTAAATAGGTTCTAATGGACTCATGAATGTTTTGTTGATTATCTTTTATTATACATCTTTTATATTTATTATGTCTATTATATTGTATGAATCATATAAATCACAATATATGACTCTTTGTGTACTTTCTCCTTATTCAAACCAAACTTAAGTCCTTAGCCCTCACTGATTTGAGTAAATAATTAATAACGGTCTTATTTTAACTTATCTCCCAATTAATTAGACATTTATTATATCTATTACCTATTGGAAGTTTAATTGTCTTACATTTGTCCTAATTCTTTCTTATTGCAGGTATTTCTTAAACGAATTCTAAAGGACTCATGAATGTTTTGTTGATTACCTTCTATTATTATACATCTATTATATTGTATGAATCATATAAATCACAATATATGACTCTTTATGAACTTGCTCCTTATTCAAACCAAACTCAAGCACCCATCTCTCATTTGTTATATTATATGAAAGCACAACATTCATCTAATGACCTTTCGGTTTCGGTTTTCTCAAAAATTTCACATGTTGCCATGTGTCACTGTATATTTAATTATCTTAAATTTGTCATTACTTTTTCTTATTGCGGTTATAAGAATACTAATAAACTCATTAATGTTTTATAGATTATTGATTACTTTCCTAAATATCAATGTGCACATTTATCATTTCTTAATTCTTTCACATCCATTTCATTTTTTCCCAATATTATCTTTTTTCTTTTCCACTTTTCTATAAATGATATAGTTAAAAAACTCCCAGCCTGAGTAAAATTAAAATATATCATATTTATTATCTATTATAATATATATGAAAGCTCAACTTTACATCGAGACCCTTTCGGTTCAATTTACACCAAAAAATACCCTGCTCTGCCATCCGTTGACTTTCTAACCGTACGAAATGGGAATTCCTACGGCCGCCATTGGTGCATTCTCCACCTAAATTTATCCAACTTCCCTTACCCTCTACTTTCATATTCCCTTTTCAAATAGTTGATGGTCCTTAGCGCAAAAATATCCTCTTCGTTTGTTTTGAACCACAATTTCCTTTGTCTCCCTCACTAATTTTTACCAAATCATTTTAAATCCATATAAGTAACATCGTCTTCCTGTTCGGTCAAAATATCACAATAAATTATTTAGTTTTTGTCCTTGCCCTCCTCTCTTCCAGATGGAATGAAAGCTTTCTAGCCTACAGGCCGTAATCCCACATCAGGTGTTCAGTCAAGTAATGATTCCTGTTTGCGAGCTTTGATTAGGTATTCATTGTATAAAAACCTACACTACTACATATGATGTTATATATTCTCCATCAATAAATTTGCCTTTACCGGTGAAGGCAGAGAACGATACTTTTTGGTTTAATCTTTCTCACCATTTATATCCAACATACTAAATATTTTCTGAAGTCGAAATGTTTTGTACGGAAAAGTCATCCCATATAAATATAAAAAAAATCTATATGTTCTTGTAGCTTTTGGTTTAGGAAAAATATATTTTGTTATCTGCCTTTGAGAATTTAATTTAAAGTGTGAAAGTAATATAGTATATTTACCAGCCTTTATCAACCCTATTTAGTTTGAATTAGACGATTTTGATTTTGATTACGAATAGGATTTTAACCAACTTAAATTCTAATCGAAAAGGCTTTGTAAATAAATGCATTACAGTACTTTTTTACCTTATCGCACTTAACATTGATGCAAGATTTATGCTTGCTTTTTGGAGTTTTGTATTCATATAACCAAGCTTAAATATCGAAAAAGATGCCAAATTATCTTGGACTCTTTCTGATTATTCAAGTAGTTGACTATTTGTTTTTTGGACAACTTTTAGGCACCTACATCCAAGCTTGAAGACTAAGAAAGATGGTGAAAACAACATGGATTATTTCTGATTATTCGTACTTGACTTTTCTTTATTCAATAAAAGATTTGCAATCCAACGTTGCTATGGATGACAACATAATAAATTATAAGTCTAGCTTCTTTTACCATAAAACATGAAGAGGAAAACTGAAAGAGTTCACTTAGCTGCAGATTTTTGGAACTTTAGACAGTTAATATATCCACTACACAAACATGATTTGTTTAAATATTAAGTTTAGCAATTTATGAAATTCCATGATTTTTTTACAATACCTTATATAAATCTAGACTTTGCTACAAGATTTAGACAGGCACATAACACATTTCCATTGTTTGTTCAATGCACATATGTGATAATATGAAATTGTATTAGACACATAAACATGTGTAATTTAACATTTTCATCCATTTATTCAGTTCCAAGCTTGAAGATTGAAATATATGGCAAAACATATTGGATTGATTTTGATTATTTACAACTGACTTTTCGTTCTTAAGTCAATAACAAGATTGCATTCTGATATTTGAATGAATTGCTTACAACAAAATAAAGCCTAGCTACTATTAAACCTAGTAAGGAGAAATTGAAAGCGTTCCATTAGTTGTAGGCACATCAAATATTTGTTTGTTCAATACACATATATGATTGTATGAAATTGTGCAGAACGCCTGTGCATATGTAATTTGACCATTTTCATTCATTTATTTAATTCCAAGCTTGAAGATTGAAAAAAATGGTGAATTAACAATAATCTTTTGTTAATGCTTATTTTACCGACTATTCTCTAGCTATTCATTTATGTGATATAGTGCCCTTTTAGTTCTTTATAAGTTTCTGGAATGTTTTTTCCAGATGGTTTAGTGTAATCATGTTCTTTATGCTTCATGAATTATTTTTCTCATTTTTATGATATCTTTTAGCATTTAGTCGTTACCTCTTTTATATGTAACTTCGCTTAATAACAAATTCATTACCAGTTTATTCTTTTATTTATATTTAATTGTTCTAACAATATGTTCATATCAACCTCGTTTTTTTTTTTGAGATACTATATAGCTTTCTATGTGTTGGTGCACTTTCTCCATTTCAATTTACATAAATGTCCAAAGAAATAAATGAAAATTTTCCAAAATTATTTAATTCCCAGATTCAATGAATCTATTTTACTCTATCAACTAATAATTTTTTTAATTCCAGATTGCATCACCGTTTTTTATTTACTTCCATTCCTCTTTTTGATATTTGAATATGATTCATGTATACTACAATATTGATGTCTTTCATTTAATTTTTTATAGCTGATATTTCCATTTAATTTATTTTCAATCATTTTTGTACATTATGTGAATCTAATTATTTGTAATAAATAGAAACAAACACATATTTAACAAATCCAAGATACTCATTGAATACAACAAACCGGTAATATATGTTTATTGGGTTCTACATTGCATGAATTAATACATCCATCCGTGAACTCTTCGAAAAATCTCTTTTCCTTTTACACGAAAATCGATTTTGTTTTATTTGTAATAAACTCATTATTCTCATACTTCCACTAACTAGATGTAATTGCTGGATTTTTTTTTCAAGCGTAGGGTTGGTGCTTTAGTTTTATTTCATACATGAACCTTGCAATCTTCATAGCAAATGATTCTAGATTCAAATATGCTATGAAAAACTTTATGCTTGAATAAATAATCCATTTTTTCTAAGAACAATAATTGGTAGACTGAAATACATGTACAACGAAATTGTAAATAGAGTAATATTTTATCTTGTTATGATTTAACAATGATACTTATTTGTTTGTATTAGAATATAATGCAAGGTTTTAATCATTAAGTTGTTATAAATTGAATGATGTTTTGCTATAATTAAAATTTAACCTTTGTGCAGTTGCAAAGTTAGTTGAAAATATAAATGAAATGATATAAGGATTATTAAAAGCTAAAGAAATGTACCATGAGTTAGATATTTTATAACCAGGCTAATCTTTCTGTCGCTTAGCGCTTTTTGTACTAAATATTTAAGTTGAATCAAGATATAAATCTTTCTTTCTTTTGTAGGCTAAGGATTGCAAGTTCCTAGCCATATCTACTGATGATAATGTAGGAATGCAAATATGGATATTAATATTTAGAAATTTTAACTGACAAATATGTGTTAGAGAAACATCACCTTACAGGCTAACTAATAATTTATTTTTTATAAATATTATGAGATTTAGGACCAACTACTAGGACAACTGGCTTAAACAACATGAGTTTAGGATTCTAAATCGACCAGCTCATATTTCCTACCACTAATGAAATTTCATATATTTTTTCTAGGGCATAGCGGTTCCAACACAACATTACAAACGAGCACACATCTACTATTTATATCTTAATTTTTACCCATTAAATGCAAGCTATTTCTGAATTTTGTTGTTGTTTCAGGTTCAAATCTTATTTCGTTAACTATAGTCCACTCTAGGCGAATATAAATAGGTAAAGTTTAATTTTATTGTAACTTCATGTGGAAGATACATAGTAACATACATATTATAATTTAACGTAGGATCCGGAATAAAGTAATTTAGCATATTGTTTCAGTTTAGCCATATCAACACATTTAGAAATGAATTAACAAATTGACTTATCAAACAATGCATCTGTTACAAAATTCTTAGGTGAATTCCATATGCATATGGTCTTATATTGCATGATTATGCATATTTTACCCTTATCATACATGCTTGCTGAATACTCACATTAGCAGTTGCTACTTTCAAACAAACATATGATTAAATACATCTCCACCACAAATAATTTTATCTTTTATTTCATTAAATATGTCCTTCAGCCACAATTTTTTTAATCTTTATAGATTATTTTGTATTTCAATGCATGAAAATCCAATAATTTAGGCTTTGGTTTTTAATGCATTCTAGATTGCATGTGTACATAAATATAGAGGTTAATTCCTGCCTTTTAGACATTACTTTTGTTACCTATCCAAAAAAACAACTTACACCATTATTTCCTTTTTACACAATTATTAAAGCATTTATTAGTGCGGCCACTGTTGCTGACTTTAAAAAAATTCAGTTGCAGGCAAACAACGAAGGATACCAACAGACTAGACAACTTGCATCTATGGCCAATGAATAATATGAAGAAATAAAAATCACTCAGGTCACCTGCATCCTGTTGTGCATGTAACAAAAATTATTAATACCCGAATTTTTGCTTTTGATGTAATAATAGCAAAGGTAAATCATATTTTTCCTTAATAAAGTCCACCTTATATGGGTTTTTTTTTCTTTGACTCATTGATTTTCTGACATGCTTTATTTCTTCTATCCAGTTGAACATGGATGTTCTCCAGCTGAATTGTTTGAAGGAGACACAATTTAATTTTCTTGGTTTTTTCCAACAATTATGATATATATCAATAGTAGCATACAAGGATTATTCTGCCTTACACTATAAAAGCGTTTAAAAATAAAGATTTGTGCAACTTATTATATAACACATTTTATATGTTGCAATATAAAAGGATTCTACTTAAATGAATAATATACAATATAATGTAGGTATTTTTTACCTCATACACCATAAGACTCATGTTTCTTTTATTGCTTTAACATGTGATTTCGTATTTTCACCGTTATTTTTATAAGATAATTATTTTTCCTACTTCCGTGTGCGAAGCACGGGTTCGCACTAGTTGAATACTAAAGTGCTATAAATAAATAAACATGATGATAATATACAATTCTGAGCAATTGGCATGCGTTTACTAAACTTTCAACTTTACAAAATAATAATTTTGTGGATTTCATCATGCTAAAATACACATAATTTAAATTATAATCATGAATAAAAGCGGATGGATAATTTTTAGGTGCGGATGTGCATATATCTGCATCCGTTCTTTGTATATCGATATTTATCCGCTTTTCGGATGTGAATGCCGATAGATTTCGGATTTTTTAAGTATCCATTGGCATGCCTACATTAATGGCTAATAGTATAAAAGTTGTACACAAAATGTAGTTCAAAAAATAGTCAACTCATTGTGACAATTTATAACTCCACCCCCATTGGACTATAAAACGCCAAAGAGATTCCAAATAGTATTAAACCATAAAATTTTCAAATCCTAATTCTTAAGGTGGGAAATATATTTGTTATCATTGGAGAGCGCAAGCAAAAATGTGGAAAGAACAATTTGTTAAAGGTGAAACTTAATTCAATTATTAGTAGACCAAGCACTACCTGATGAAGTAATAATTGATCATAAAAGAAAATCCTATAAATAATTTCTACTGGCATCGTGGAAATATAATGGTACAGGCAGCAAAGACATTGTTCCAGCATCATAAAAAGTATTTTCTATACATAAGCTGCATATATGCATAGAAAAGAATATTACCTAATATTTTCCTATTTGAACTATGTGGCATGTCAGCTCCGTGCAATCTGGAAGCTTGCAGCAGAATCCTCAATGTTTAATCTGCCAGGATCACTATCTAAATTTGTGCGATGTGAAGAACAACATAATTCAAACATCATGTAGAAATAACAAAACGGTAAATTTTCATCATAAATAATAAATAGTTATTGCGCCGAAAACTCTGGAAATACACAAACAGAATGATATTTCAATAAATAGTTTTATTTTCAGCATTTTTTTCATTTCTCTACTTATTACTCATTTGCTAAGGCTAGCTTGATAAATCTGCACCCATACGTAAAGATGTAAAATTAGTTATTAATTGTACATTAGGTTACTATAGTAATGACATAGTACAATAATTATTGTTTTATATAGTTTTAGACGTCAAGACAATCGTGCATAGGAGAAAAAAAAATTAAACAGATTTTTTCCTTCATCCTAATCTGCTTTTGACAAAGGTGGGATTTGCAGCAAAAGTATGTCTATATGTTGTTCAATGTTTTGCATGCTATTCAACCTTTTCTCTTCCAGTCTATTTTAAAGTAATCAGCACAATTGGACTCTAATAGGAATGTCACCACCAATCAAACTATATTCATATGATTTCTATAATTATGTGCATCTGCGTATCAGTCATCCTACTCAAAATATATGCATAGATGAAAAATGCGGAGAATATTTCGTCCAAATAAATGGGTTATGAACATATGTAAATGCATATCTTGATAAAATTCTGCTTTGATTCAAGGCACAAGGCATTATTAAACTGTTATACGATGACAACATTTTTACATCAACGAAAAAAATGTGTGAGCAATTGGAACAAATCATTAAGATTCGTTCAAAATTGTTAATTAGAGAACGAGTATAAACCAAATCAAAACACCTGTAACACCCCGTATTTTCTGAGAATATTAAAAAAAATGGTTAATTATGAAGAAGTTATTAAACCTTGAAGTTTGTATGCATATGAGAGAAATATATATAGATATATATAAAAATTAAATAAATAAACATGCAAAAAAGGTTCAAAACAGCGAATTGGGAGGGGGAATAACCGAACCGGCCCATTTTTGAGGTCGACCCGAGCCCCGCTGGGTCGATTAGGGGTTAATCCAGGGTGTTTGGCTGTCATCCCATGGGCCAATTCGCTCAAATGCAGATTCTGTATTTGAATGGTTCTCATGATTCAGGGTTATTCTAATGGTCCTAAATAACTTCCTACACCTATATATACATCCCTAACCTAAACCTAAATCTCATATACAATTCTCTAGCCTCCATTGCTCTCTTCCTCTCTAAAAATAAATAAATCAATGGCGTCTCTACTCTGCTGAAACCTAAGCTAGGACTTGTGCGTCTTCTTCCTCCAATTCTGATTAGGATTAAAAGAGAATAGCTACAACACCTTTTTCTTTAATCCAATCAAGGCAAGTGCAGTTATTTTCCGATATAAACTTTAATCATAATTGTGACATGATTGTAAATTTGAATTTGAGATTGTGTACGTTCTGTTCTGACCTATTTTATTTTGTATCTCTTCTTCTTTCTGTTCTATAGCCAGGCTACTACGAGCCTGCGCCAATCTCCTAAGAGATTAACATACGCTAAAATATTTGGGACAATAAAATGAATAATGCATGAAATGGGCATGACCGATATGTGATTGATTTAAGGAAAGAACATAGGTTGAACTTGGAACTTAGGACATAAATCTAAGGCATATAATTGAACCTATGACTTGAGTTTGTGGCATAAAGAATATTGAACATACGACTTGAGAAGTTGGTTAATCTGTGACTGATTTAAGAAAAAGGACATAGGTTGTAAACTAGATTTAGATCTATGCATATTCTGTGAATTGGAAGAAGAGGAACCATGGTATGTTAACATATGATTTGAGGACATGACATAGAAAGGTGTATAACTAGACATAAATATAGACTTTATTGACTTGAGATAAGGAGAATATGGTTTAGGTATAAAGATTTACATTAAAGTAGGACATCTATCAAATGTGAATAATACCTAAGTAGGAGACATTTGTCAATAGCTATATTTGGTATAATTTATATGTGAATCTTTTGTACTAGGCATGTTGAACTAAATTGGGACATGTAAATTATGACCATAATATGTGACATGCAAATTTAATGCAAACATGGGGTATATGATCATATTGTGAATCATGACTATTATTTATGCATGTGAATTTAGGCAAGATTTATAATTAGGCAAGATATGTTTGTGAAACTTTAAGGAATGATTAAATCTGTTATATTTGCCTAATTTGCTAGTTTTGTTATATTGCCAATCTGCTAGTTCTGTTATATTGCTTAATCTGCTAGTTCTGCCCTACTGCCTAGTCTGCTAGATCTGTTCATCTGCCAAATCTGTCGTCTGCTAAGTCTGTTGAAAATGCCAAATCTGCTAAACTAAATCTGTTGAGATACCTAATCTGTTATCTGCTAAATCTGCTAGTTTGCTTAATCTGCTAAATCTGTTAATCGTCTAAATCTGTTATCTGCTATGTCTGTTAAGTTGATATATTCAGCATGTTATTGACATAATCTGAATTAGCTATGAATAATTGACATGTATAGTAGGCGTGGGCACAAATGGTAAATTATTAATTAATTGGCCTCAAAGATAAACATGGCTAACTCGAGGTTAGAATGAGTTTGCGGCGTAATTCTGCCCGGAACCGCCCGGCATATCCAGTGGCCGCAAACAATAGGTTCTAATGTAAGAAGTTAGTCATAACGTGCTTGAAACCCGAGGTTAGACTCAGTTTGCGACAGAAACATGCCCGGAACCAACCGGCCTAACCAGTAGCCGCAAACTGTCAGTCTAATGTGAGAGGTCTGGGCATTAATATTTAATTAACGAAAATCTGAGATAAATATAATGTGTTGGGCGGATAGGGTTAAACCCACTAGCCTGATGAATTTAATAAACCCGTTTCGTGAATCCGTAAATCCAATACAAAGTTAGATAATCTGTAACCAGTTAATCTGTAAGCCTGTTGATCCGAACATCTGATCCGTTAGTCTGAAAACCTGTTAACTTGATTGTCTGATCTGTGAACTAGTTAATCTAAATTTAGTATGTCTGAAACTTGTAAACAAGTTAATCTGAAATCTGTTAGTCTGGGGACACAAGGTTAGGAGGGGAATTACTTGTGTCATCTGTTGTTTGGGACCCATATTAGTCAGTAACCCTTTTTGGTATCAAAACTTTGACCCAACAGTAGGTAGGGTCCGGGCACGCTTACTGAACTAATTATAAGCGGTTCATTCTGATAATGGCGAAGGGTGTTGATGGTGCATTCCAACCGGGTCATGTGCGTGCATGGATCCCGGTCTGCCTCTGAGGATGTAAGACGCCGTGACATCTGTAAATAGGTCTGTGCCAATTGGTTGTCACTTTAGGGAGTGATACACCCTACTGTGGGGCCGACACAGGATATTTATGTATTAGGGAGCCGATCGCTTGGGGTAGGGTTTTAGGGTACACTTAGTTCTGTCTGTTTCTGTTGGTACCGTCTGTTTCTGTTGGGTGGTAACACCTGTCTGTTTCTGCGTGGTACCGTCTGTTCGGGTGGTAAAGGCCCATTACTAGTGTACACCTAATTCTACATTCTGTTTCCGTAGGGATTAATCTGTTTCTGCTTCTGTCTGTTTCTGATCGGGTAGTAAAGGCCCATTATTAGCATCATGTTTCTGTTAAATTGTTCTGTACCCGTTTCTGTTTCAGTTTAGACATTAGGGTGACACCTAATTCTGTTATACTAGTATTAGTGCAGATAAGTGTAAAATAATAGCTTATATCATTCTGTTCTTCTGTTATATCTATTACACCTTTTACAGTTATCTCTCATCCAGTTTTATTTTCATGTCATGTTATTATTATCTGTTCATAACTGAAAATCACTGGACTTGCCAGACTTTTTGTCTGACCCTTGTTGTTTCGCCTCCTTTCTTCCGTTCCCCCCCAGGTTATCTAAGGAGGGAATGCTTTAGCTTGATCCGGATTTCTTCTGCTTGAAGTGCTTAAAGTATGGCTTGGCTCTGTATAGCTTCCGTTCTATGGGGATTATGATTTTAAAACTATGCATTCTGAAGGCTTTTGTACAAGACTGATATTTTGTACTTGAATTCTGAAAATGTGATTTGAAAGGATGTAACCAAGTTTATTTCTGTTTCTGTTGAAATAAAGTTATAATTTTTTTTCAAGTACTATTTTATCTGTCTTGTAAGTTTCTGTTCTGTTTACTAAAATGCTCCACCAAAGTTAAGGCATTCCCTTTGTGAGTGACCTTAACGGAGGTGGGGTGTTACACTTGGTATCAGAGCTGAAGGTTACCAGATTTGATAAAAAGTTTTTGAAAACTATGTTTTAAAAAGGAAGTATTTTCAAAAGTAAAGCTTATTTTGAAAAAAAAAACATAATACCCAAAAGCCATATATCTTTCTTTCGATTCTTTGTTTCGAGTTCCTTCCTCTTTCCCTTTTGAATCTCTTCCTCCGCGTATAGATGCTTTTTCTAAGATATGTAAGAACTTCCGTGCGATGGGCGGAAAACCGCTTTATGGGACTGAGATGTTGTCGAGGCTAGAAGTTGGTTGAACGAAGCGGAGGACTTGTTGATACCTTTGAGATAGACGATGGGAGGAAGGTTCAACCAGCTGTTTGGTTAATGAAGGATGAAGCTTCATTTTGGTGGAAGGTCACGAATGGAGAACGTACATGGGAGACATGGATAGGAAACACGATAAGAAAGTGGATCCAAAGAAGGCCGCTTGCTTCAACTGTGGTGAGATGCGACACTTCACTAGGGACTGCCCGAAGAAACGAGGGCAAGGGCAGAAGATAGGACCTACTTCTGGAGGGCAGGCGAACACTCTCGAGGCTAGTGGATAGGATAGAATTAAGAAAACTTTCTGTGAGAGGTTTAATTTCTTTATCTGATTGTTGAGTTAAAACTCTTTCTGATTCTGGCATTTTGATTCTGTAATCGATACTCTGCACTTTAATACTAGTATTGTTTCTGATTCCGCTGTAGACTCAAACCCATAAGGGTTATGATTAATCTGTTTGTGATAGACTGGAGTTTGAGAGATATCTTTGTTAGGCGTCAAGTATGACGCATACATTCTGAGGTTTTGTGGGATATGATTTTATCATGCTTAGCTTCCTAAGAATCATTAGGGAACCTGATCTCTATCAGTAGTCTGTAAATATCTGAATAATTCTGATTTCCAGTTCTGACATTGTCTAAAGAGGGTAATCCTCTGAGTGTCATTAGGTAACCAAGTTTTTGTTTTATCTGTACTCGCTTTCATCATTCGACTGTATCCTATCGATCGAATCTTCGAACTTTAGGTAGAAACTAATGGGTGTAAACATGTGTTTGAGACATGTTATGTTTGATGGTTGCAAGTGGATGCAAGTGGTTGCTAGTGATTTCTCGTGGATGCATATACACACACTAGGCACTAGATCGGCTCAAAAACACTCTCATACTGCATATGGATGTGTGTGCATTTTTCAATTTTTGTGGATGCAGAATGATTGACTCCTCACATGGATGTTGCATTTCGATGAATGGTTATGCACTCATATAGAAATGATGTGTATCAAATAGGATTCCTTGCATACATATTTGGACTCATGACACTAACATGATTCGCATTAAGGAGGTCAACTGGATCAGTAGACCGCCTGATTTTTCATTAGATAAGAAACATATACACACACTTTGCATATGTTCATACGGCATTAGAAATCTTTTAAAGACAATGGATGCCTGTGATTGAATGGTTGAGTAGATGGATGTTGGATGTTAGGATACATTCTTCTTAACTTGAAGATTTCGGGGACGAAATTCTTTAAGGAGGGGAGAATGTAACACCCCGTATTTTCTGAGAATATTAAAAAAAATGGTTAATTATGAAGAAGTTATTAAACCTCGAAGTTTGTATGCATATAAGATAAATATATATAGATATATATAAAAATTAAATAAATAAACATGCAAAAAAGGTTCAAAACAACGAATTAGGAGGGGGAATAACCGAACCGGCCCATTTTTGAGGTCGACCCGAGCCCCGTTGGGTCGATTAGGGGTTAATCCAGGGTGTTTGGCTGTCATCCCGTGGGTCGATTCGCTCAAATGCAGATTCTGCATTTGAATGGTTCTCATGATTCAGGGTTATTCTAATGGTCCTAAATAACTTCCTACACCTATATATACATCCCTAACCTAAACCTAAATCTCATATACAATTCTCTAGCCTCCATTGCTCTCTTCCTCTCTAAAAATAAATCAATGGCGTCTCTACTCTGCTGAAACCTAAGCTAGGACTTGTGCTTCTTCTTCCTCCAATTCTGATTAGGATTAAAAGAGAACAGCTACAACACCTTTTTCTTTAATCCAATCAAGGCAAGTGCGGTTATTTTCCGATATAAACTTTAATCATAATTGTGACATGATTGTAAATCTGAATTTGAGATTGTGTATGTTCTGATCTATTTTATTCTGTATCTCTTCTTCTTTCTGTTCTATAGCCAGGCTACTATGAGCCTGCGCCAATCTCCTAAGAGATTAACATACGCTAAAATATTTGGGACAATAAAGTGAATAATGCATGAAATGGGCATGACCGATATGTGATTGATTTAAGGAAAGAACATAGGTTGAACTTGGAACTTAGGACATAAATCTAAGGCATATAATTGAACCTATGACTTGAGTTAGTGGCATAAAGAATATTGAACATACGAATTGAGAAGTTGGTTAATCTGTGACTAATTTAAGAAAAAGGACATAGGTTGTAAACTAGATTTAGAACTATGCATATTCTGTGAATTGGAAGAAGAGGAACCATGGTATGTTAACATATGATTTGAGGACATGACATAGAAAGGTATATAATTAGACATAAATATAGACTGTATTGACTTGAGATAAGGAGAATATGGTTTAGGTATAAAGATTTACATTAAAGTAGGACATCTATCAAAGGTGAATAATACCTAAGTAGGAGACTTTTGTCAATAGCCATATTTGGTATAATTTATATGTGAATCTTTTGTACTAGGCAAGTTGAACTAAATTGGGACATGTAAATTATGACCATAATCTGTGACATGCAAATTTAATGCAAACATGGGGTATATGATCATATTGTGAATCATGACTATTATTTATGCATGTGAATTTAGGCAAGATTTATAATTAGGCAAGATATGTTTGTGAAAGTTTAAGGAATGATTAAATCTATTATATTTGCCTAATTTGCTAGTTCTGTTATATTGCCAATCTGCTAGTTCTGTTATATTGCTTAATCTGCTAGTTCTGCCCTACTACCTAGTCTGCTAGATCTGTTCATCTGCCAAATCTGTCGTCAGCTAAGTCTGTTGAAAATGCCAAATATGCTAAACTTAATCTGTTGAGATACCTAATCTGTTATCTGCTAAATCTGCTGGTTTGCTTAATCTGCCAAATCCGTTAATCGCCTAAATCTGTTATCTGCTATGTCTGTTAAGTTGATATATTCAGCCTGTTATTGACATAATCTGAATTAGCTATGAATAATTGACATGTATAGTAGGCGTGGGCACAAATGGTAAATTATTAATTAATTGGCCGCAAAGATAAACATGGCTAACTTGAGGTTAGAATGAGTTTGCGGCGTAATTCTACCCGGAACCGCCCGGCATATCCAGTGGCCGCAAACAATAGGTTCTAATGTGAGAAGTTAGTCATAACGTGCTTGAAACCCGAGGTTAGATTCAGTTTACGACAGAAACCTGCCCGGAACCAACCGGCCTAACCAGTAGCCGCAAACTGTCAGTCTAATGTGAGAGGTCTGGGCATTAATATTTAATTAATGAAAATCTGAGATAAATATAATGTGTTGGGCGGATAAGGTTAAACCCACTAGCCTGATGAATTTAATAAACCCGTTTCGTGAATCCGTAGGCCCAATACAAAGTTAGATAATCTGTAAACAGTTAATCTGTAAGCCTGTTGATCCGAACATCTGATCCGTTAGTCTGAAAACCTGTTAACTTGATTGTCTGATCTGTGAACTAGTTAATCAAAATTTTGTATGTCTGAAACTTGTAAACAAGTTAATCTGAAATCTGTTAGTCTGGGGACACAAGGTTAGGAGGGGAATTACTTGTGTCATCTGTTGTTTGGGACCCATATTAGTCAGTAACCCTTTCTGGTATCAAAACTTTGACCCAACAGTAGGTAGGGTCCGGGCACGCTTACTGAACTAATTATAAGCGGTTCATTCTAATAATGGCGAGGGGTGTTGATGGTGCGTTCCAACCGGGTCATGTGCGTACATGGATCCCGGTCTGCCTCTGAGGATGTAAGACGCCGTGACATCTGTAAATAGGTCTGTGCCAATTGGTTGTCACTTTAGGGAGTGATACACCCTACTGTGGGGCCGACACATGATATTTATGTATTAGGGAGCCGATCGCTTGGGGTAGGGTTTTAGGGTACACTTAGTTCTGTCAGTTTCTGTTGGTACCGTCTGTTTCTGTTGGGTGGTAACACCTGTCTGTTTCTGCGTGGTACCGTCTGTTCGGGTGGTAAAGGCCCATTACTAGTGTACACCTAATTCTACATTCTGTTTCCGTAGGGATTAATCTGTTTCTGTTTCTGTCTGTTTCTGATCGGGTAGTAAAGGCCCATTATTAGCATCATGTTTCTGTTAAATTGTTCTGTACCCGTTTCTGTTTCAGTTTAGACATTCGGGTGACACCTAATTCTGTTATACTAGTATTAGTGCAGAGAAGTGTAAAATAATAGCTTATATCATTCTGTTCTTCTGTTATATCTGTTACACCTGTTACAGTTATCTCTCATCCAGTTTTATTTTCATGTCATGTTATTATTATCTGTTCATAACTGAAAATCACTGGACTTGCCAGACTTTTTGTCTGACCCTTGTTGTTTCGCCTCCTTTCTTCCGTTCCCCCCAGGTTATCCAAGGAGAGAATACTTTAGCTTGATCCGGATTTCTTCTGCTTGAAGTGCTTAAAGTATGGCTTGGCTCTGTATAGCTTCCGTTCTATGGGGATTATGATTTTAAAACTATGCATTCTGAAGGCTTTTGTACAAGACTGATATTTTGTACTTGAATTCTGAAAATGAGATTTGAAAGGATGTAACCAAGTTTATTTCGGTTTCTGTTGAAATAAAGTTATAATTTTTTTTTTCAAGTACTATTTTATCTGTCTTGTAAGTTTCTGTTCTGTTTACTAAAATGCTCCACCAAAGTTAAGGCATTCCCTTTGTGAGTGACCTTAACGGAGGTGGGGTGTTACAACACCGCTATTATCTTTAAAATTTTAGAATTAAAAATAAATGTTAGTGTTTCAGAGCAATGTTTATTATATCCACTTGCAATTAAACTGCATGATGCCCATTAGATTTGAGTAAAATTTACATGAGATGATGCTTAGACTAAAACCCATGAGCGGATATGATAATGTTAAAAAAAAAAGTTGCAACAAAAGAAGTATAAAAATAGGACTTAAGAAAATCATAAATGCCAGTCTAACACAAATGTTGCGTTTAAGATATCTGTAAAATATATTTGTAATCTAAAGTTTTAATATCCCAAATTTTTTTTAACATTCCTATTTTAACAGTTAAATTAATTTAACGTTTAAAATCCATAATACATGCAATATTATGCATTACTTCAATTGGGATTTGAAGAGAATACAGCATGATAGAAAAGAGCAACTCTTATGATTAATTGTAGTTGTAGATTCTGTTCCTTCTAATTTTGGTGAAATGGTCATACAATAAAAAAAATAACCTTGGAATATTAGAAAACATGCTTGGTTTTAAGGTAATAATTTTGTTAAAAAATATGCATTAGTTAGGTAATTTAGCCTTTTTTTATCTTTAATTTTCATATAACACGGCGTCACACTTCAAATGTTACACAATAATTGTTTATATGAATTATTTGTTAAATGTTGATAAATTCTTTTACTATAATGAAATAGTACAATAGGAACTTGCAACCCGTTCTTAACAAAAAAAAAAAATCACACACACATTCATAGTTAATTTTTTTTGAAATAACAGTCAGATAAATTTCTTCTGCAGCCGCACAAATATCGATTACAACATTGGTTAAACTTTTACCGCAAAACATATAGATAATGATCATATAACCGAATTGCGTTTGATAATTTATTACCATTTTATACGATTCTTAATACTCAGTGTTAATTAGCTACTAATTAGCTATCATAATCAAAGCACTAAAGTGAGAAAGTGGAAATTTAATTGGAGTTGTTGCATGGAAACTATAGTATAGTAAATCCTAATCAAGAAACGTATTCAAGGAAATTAAATATCAAGTCTATTCAAGCAAATTTAAAATCAACCAAATTTGATTCCAGTCACCATTCGTCAAGCATTTCAATTACAGCCGTCATTCATTACGCATTTTGAACTGAAATCATTATACTCAAAGCAGATTCATATAAATCATACAGTCCAGTAGAAATAAACAATGGCTTCTAATTTGAAAATTAATTAATTATTATTTTAATGATTAATAGACTACAAAATTTAGAAATTTACCTTAATTCAACTCTACAATGAGCGAAGGCTACCAGAAAATTGAGAATTTACATTCAATGATTTTTGAAACATCGCATGATGGTAGAATGACAATGTTCTTTGGAAAATGTGTTGATCGCGTACTCAAAATAATCTCTACATCTCTTTCCTCAAATTTCGAAGGAATAATCAGTTGACTGAGTAAGTTCAGACAGTCAAATACACATATTTAATCACATTTATATGAAAATGGTTTTAAGAATTAAATTGGTATATATGATTGAGAACAATATAAAAGTCAAATATGGAGCCTGTATATAACCTCATTCATAATAATCTTGCTTCATTCTCAAATCTGCATAAACATGCCTATTTTGTAAGCTATCAAATCCAATTTTTTAAGTGCTAAGTTATAGGTGTAATGGAAGAAGGAAATATTGATGAAAAGCTAATCGGTTCAGCGTTCATATTAATTTATTCTATTGTTGGTTATTTATGTTTACTGTAATTTATCTTTTTTGGAAGTTAAGTTAATTGCACAGTTTGTTTGGATATTACGTAAGTTGTTCTAGTGAATAATTACTTTATAAATTGCTGGAGTAGAATTTACAGTATGTAGTGTCATAAATTATTTGTACATATTTTGAAACAACCAAGAGCAGATTGGTAAAGGAGAATTTATAGCAGTGTGATGAATTTTACTATGAATGACAGAACATTCAAAATATTATCTAATTTCAGAACTTCTCACTGTAACCTCCATAACTTATACCTTTCCCTCATTTCATATCATTTATCCAATTGTATTCCCAATATTCAAATAAAGTAATCAATCAAATATATTAAAGAAAGAAACCATTCAGCTTAATTCAGAAGAAGACACGCTATATGCAACGATACAAACAAAAACTATAAAAGTAATTTATGTCTGAATTAATTAAACTGTTGCAGGAGGTTCTAACAATGGCAATAAGGAAGCGGCCAGCGATAATTTGAATATCCCTGCGGTTCTAGGCTGCAGAAGTTTTTGAAAAATAGCAATAAGGTAATTTTCTAAATTTTTATAGGGAGAAACCAATATACTACTGAAAAATAGTTGTAGATAGCATAATTTAAAACTGAATGTAAAAAAAAAAGTGAGATCTTATTGCAATTGAAGTGCACATTTATACATATGTTTTACATTATCAAAGCAGACATAAGAACAATGATGCAGATATAATATTTGCCTTACACTCATGAATGTTCTAATATTCATTCAATCTGTACGTTTATATGTATGTATCGTAATAAAGTAATAGTAAATTGTCAATATGCCCATAAAATTAAGATAAATTTAGACGTAGCTTCTTTTAAAAGAAAATATTTTCTTATTCAAACTACATATATTATACTTCAAATTTATGGTAATGGGGTAAACTTACTGTATAACATGGTTAGTTCAGATTACCAAAGGTCACAAGTAATTCTTAAATGCGGTTAGTTTAGAAAACTAAAAGTCCAAAGTAATTAGCACTATACCAAAATAAAAGTATATAGCATAACATATATTCTTGTATGAAAAATAGCCATCACTTTTTTGTTAATGACATTTGCAAGCATAAGTCAGTTTTAAATTCAGACATATGAAAAAAAACAATATAACATAGAGTATTGCAAGAACTAAAGGTTATAAGATGTCATAAAACTGTCTGTATATTAAAAGACTATCTTCACATGATTTGTAATATACATAGTTGGATACAAAATATAATATGTACTTTTCTGCTACAACGAAATAAAGATTGAACAGGGATTGAACTACCCGTTGGTGACTGGTTTTATCGATTCCTATGATGTGGATAACAAAATTCACTGAATTATGTTTAAATCCAAATGTTTGTCGTGATAATCTGATATTTTCCTTAGTAATACTAAGATATTTGGAGATCAATGATTTTGACATGCAGTTATATTCATATAAATATGTTAAAGACATATTATTAAAAATTGATGCGAATTCATGTTTGATTAATTGGTAAAATGAAATTTGTGATAAACTGGTAATAATCTATCAATGATGCAAGTAGTAAACTGCTGTAAAAACGTAAATGAGAAACCATGAATTTACGTATTCCATAAACAGTTGTCTCATGCTCTCAAATGAGATTGGCAATATAGGAGAAGTAAAAAAGTATGAGATATTGAATACGTTGAGCAGATAACGTACATATTTTTTTTTTTCAATTTAGGGGGATCAACCTCGGTTTTACTCTCACAAGAAACAACTTACAGATATGGTAATGGACTTTTAATACGCATGCAATAGATGATGTAACTGGCATATATGTAACAATATATCAATAAAGAATTAATTAATAAAAGTTAATATTGAAAAACATAGGGGTATGAGTACAAAGAGCAATATGTTCAGTTGATACGTAAGTGAGTGAAGGGAATTCCACTCAACAATTGTACAGCTTAATTAAACAGACAAAGGTATGATGTCACTAAATCCTGCAAACCACAGTTTACTTAAATTAACATATGAAAATTAGCAGTGGAAAACAAAGAAATTTGTAAAATGGGAAAACTCAGATCGAAAAAGGTTCCATATACAAAAGGAGTATAAAGCAATTATAACTGACATTAAAATATCTCATTCAAGATTGTGGAGATTTAAGGCTCACAACAGCAGACCAAGGATAAAAAGAAAGTTATTTAACATATACAATTATTCAGCATACTCAATAGTTAACATGAAACAAAATATTTATCAACGTTAATGTGATTGTGCATGGGAGGGGAACATACTGTGACATGTAAGGAATTGTTTAGTGTTTATTCACCTAGATTATGTACTAGCAATACATGGGGTGCATGGGTATGTATGTTATCAACGTTAAAGTAACTGAGTACATCAAGTACATTCAAAGCCGGCCCTGGCCCGGTGCAAATTGGGCCAATGCACGGGGCAGCGAATCTCATGGGGGCATCAGAATACCCAATCGGATAAACAGCATATGGTGAAATTGCGTACAGAAAGATAAAAGAACAACAACGAAAGAAAGCATACATGAGAAATCGCGTATAGAAGATCATGCAGCGCAAGCCCAAGAAGAGCCTACAGGGTTAGACACTAGTAAAATTAGGGAAGAAAGGTAACCCTAATTTAAATTATTCTATTTTTGTTTAATGGCTAGGACTGAAACCTTAATTCACAACTACTGAGTTGTTTGTAACGTAAGGAATTTGATTTCCTCACTAGAAAGCATGTTTGATTGAGTATATTAAGAGCATGATTCTATAGTTTTTTAATGGATCCTAACACCATGCTGCTATTTGCCGCTTTGTTTTGCTAATTCATAGTATCAGCTTCCAATTTTTTTTCTGCAAACACTATAGCAACTCCAATTTTAGTTCCTGTGTGATAGTTCAATGTAACAAATATGCTATTTATGTCAAAATGTAAGAAAACCATAGCCCTTCTGGTAAGTTGGTCCTAATTTGTTCTTTTATTATAAAGAAAAAAATGTTTTCTTCGCATTAGGAGTTGGACTTTGGAGGAGAAATTGATTGTAGGCTCATATATTAAAACTTTTAAATGCTAAACATGTTTTTAAAAATTCAGTTTGATGAAAAAAAACATTGTAATAGACTATTTGATTTTATCTTATTGCGATACTGATTTTTGTTAACAGGAATTGCATTTTTAAATTGAAAACAAAATAAAAAGCAATTGTAATGTTTCCACGAAAACAACCATCTGGAAGCTCCAGTAAAAAAAAATACAAAGAGACAGTCATATCATTAGGAGTGCCTCTTAGCAAATACTAAAAAAAGACAAATTTAGTTGATAATGCAAAGCATTCTTGCGACTTTGAACATAGGTTTGGTTTTGACGATGTAATAGAAAATGGGATTGCAGTAAATAAAGAAATTAATGATAAAAAAGAATCTTTACGTGACATTGAAATTTCACCACAACAAATAGTACATGAATGTGATGTTTCAATGTTTAGATCAATTGAATGAAACAACTGTCATGTCTTTGGAACAAGTTTTGAATATATATGATTTAGGAGTTTGGGATAATATGGATGGAAATAGAAAGAAGGAACTTCACACATTTATTCACATATTGTTTTTTTTTATTGTTAAACATTATTTTATGCTTATTATTTTATAATAACATTTTTCACAAATAACTATGTTATTCATATCACAATTTGTAGATATATGGTGGAGCGCTAACTTTCTAATGATGCAATGGAAGCAAACGATGATTTCTAGTAAATAAAATAGTTTAAGTCTTATACATAAAGTTTCTTCATATTTAGACTTATTATTTATGATTTATTTACATTATAACCATGTTATTTTCAATTGTCTTGTTTGCTCTATTAGCCCGTAATAGTAGTATTGGATTTTCAAATATTAACATGTCTTACAAATATGAATTCTATTTAGTATCCTTGGTGCAAAATTTTACAATGGGGACATCATTTAGTAACTCGCACGGGACATCATAAGTCCCTGGACCGGCTCTGAGTACATTAGGGGTATTATTATTTCAACTTCAAAGCACGTATTGTATAATATAGTGGATATTATATTTGCATCGAAGTAGAAGCTGTAAACTTCCATTTATATTAGCATCGCAAATTCAAATATAAAAAACCTATGCTCAATAATAGTACATCCAGTGCCTTAAAATTGTGTTTAAATATGTTTCAATGTCATTTTTCTAGGTTTCTATTTTTCTTACATATTCTTGTTACTTTTAATCTGCACTACTTATACTCTACTTGAGCGCTCGGCTGACGGGTTCGTAATAGTGTTTTAAAATAATATTTTAAAATATTCATGCTCTTCCTAATAGTGTTCATTGTTGGTGCTCTTGATGTGTATTATTTTCTATTATAATTAATCAAAGACAAGAGATTGTGCAGTCATCCAAATTTAAAGTATTGCATACCCAGTAATAGGTAAATAGTTGGCAATGTATGACAACATTGCCAGTGTAGCAGTGCTTATAAACTACATGATACTCTCGTCTGAACACTGAACTATCAACTCCAACGGATATAGAAATGAGTTGTACTAACCTAGCCATGTTAAACATATTAATATTATCAAGTATCAGCTTAGTGTTAATATTCATTTACAAATGCTATTGTCAGTTGAAGATATATGGATGTACAATGCAATATTAAACCATTCAGCAAAACTGTACATCTACCTAAACGTTAATAGGCCTTATATTATACTTATTCTTTACTTTGTCAGCCTCGGCAATAAATCACTAAACTCAAACTTGTTTGCTGTTAATTAAAAGTAAAGGACGTAATACTATATATATCTTTTCGTAGGCAAAAAAAATGACAGAACTGTTAATTTCATATTACAAACCGATGGATCATAAACTGTTCTAATCCCCAATATTTTTAACAAAATGTTTTCAATTACTATTGGCCAAATTTCTACTGAAATAATATTTTGAAAAATTCATGCTCTTCCTAATAGTGTTCATTGATGGTTCTCTTGATTTGTATTATTTTCCATTATAATTAATCAAAGATATGAGACTGCGCAATAATCAAAATTTAAACTACTGCATACTCAGTAATAGATAAACAGTTGGCAATGTATGACAACATTGACAGTTTAGCTGTACTTACAAAGTACATGATTCTCACATCTGAAGACTGAACTGTCAACGCCAAGGATATAACAATGAGTTCTGCTAAACCACCCATGTTCAACAAACTAATTCACCGTTATAATTTAGGGAAATCATAGTTGAGAAGTACGAAATAGACTAAATAATCAACAAATGGAAAAAATGCAGACAAATGGTAAAGGAGGGGAGCATGGACCCATTGGAATGCAATTGTAAAGGAATTAGATCGTACATTAATACTTGTTCGGTTTTTGTGCGCAGCGGAAGTTTTGACAAAACACCCAAAAACAAAATGAATCTTTTTCACCCAATCATTTGAAGACGAATGTGATTGAATAACAAACAACAACACAAAAAAAAATCGGAAATATGAACACACGATATTCCACCCAACCACCCTCTTTATTGATTCACCAAAATATTGTTTACAACCGATCTCAACTATCGTTAAACAAACACAACTTGAATCAATAACCTTATTGAGAAATAGGTAGAGAATATCTAATGGCTAAACAATTTGAGGAGAAAGATAATGAAGAACAATGGCAAATTTTTCCACCACATAATGAAGATATCATGTAGGCCTTTTATAGAATAACTTGTCACCCAAATTATCCTCATATATCTCAAATATATCCTCATATATCTCAAATATATCTATTTGGATAAGCACCAAATAATCCTTGCCTTCATTTTCAAATATCCCACAAAAGTAGCAACAAATATCTCCACCAAAAATGGATCCACATAGAAAATTCGTTGCCTACAAATTTTGTGATTTGCGTTCACAAATCTCAACACTCCACCTTGATACCAAATCACAACATCTCCTCCACTCAACACTAGCCAACTTAGCTCTCACTTTCAACCTTCTTTTCTCAATTAACATCATTACAAACCTCCACCATCGCCCACAAATGGTGCACCTCCCTAATCGTGCACCACGCCAATAGCGATCTTCAAAAGAGTTTGTAATACCACAAAGACCTGCATCTTGTCTTTGTGGATTTCACAACTCGACATCCGTCTTCCGCTTGACATGATCTCTTCATCTCCGGGATCCCTCGAGCATCATCAACATCTAGACCCTTGTCGATACCATGATCCTCCACCTTAGGACCATCAGCAGTGACCATATTAACCTCTCCACCTTGCTGTGGACTAGGTTCTTCAACCGTCACCCGCCTTCCACTGTTGACCACTGAACCGACCAAACTATATTGGTTCCCCTCCTCCAAAACTCCTCGCATCATCACACGACCATCCTTCTTCACTCTCAAAACTCCACCTCGAGTCTCATAAGTGCAACCGCGACGATCTAACTGACCGAGAGATATGAGGTTATGTGAACAAGTGGGTATGTGCCTCACACCGGCAAATTCTCTCTCCACTCCATCATGCATCCGAAACCTAACAGCTCCAACTCCACAAATTGGTAGCTCTACTCCATTGGCCGTCTTTATCATGCCAACACTCTTCTCATACGAAGAAAAACTTTTCACATCTCGACATATGTAAAAACTGGCTCCTGAATCCATCTTCCAAGGCTCCACAACACTAAATAGGACATCACATGAAGAATTGCCTTCGGTACCTTCAGCAAAGCCTGCCTGTGCCTCATCACTATTATTATCACCTTGCGCCTTCTTCTTCTTCATATCTCGTATATATGAATAGCAATCATTGCGCTTGTGGCCTTTCTTACCACAATAATGACAAAAGATAGCACCTTTCTTCTTCCTTGTATCTATACCTGAGTCCCTTGCTACCATCGCCTCAGTTTGAACCGATTTCAACTCCGACCCTTTTCTCCTTAGCTCCTCATTCAAAAGACTTCTTCGAACCGTTTCCAAAGAGATAGTTCCATTAGCATTGGAATTACTCAATGAAACAACCAAAGTCTCTCAGCTTTTCGAAAGAGAACTCATCAACAAAAGAGCCTGCAACTCATCATCAAAATTGACCTTCATGTTTGCCAATTGATTGATGACATCTTGAAACTCGTTCAAATGCTCTACAACAGACTTCTCCTCATCCAATAGAAGTTGCACCAACTTTCGAACCAGAAAAGCCTTGCTTGTAGCACTCTTTGACTCATACAGCGATACTAATTTGTCCCACAACGCCTTTGCGGATTCATAACTAGCCACATGGTGGAACACAGAATCATCCAAATATTGGCAAATCAACGCAATCAACTTTTTGTCTATTTTCTTCCACTTTCCCTCATCCATATTCGAGGGCTTCTCCCTATTTCCATCAATGGAATCATGTAAATCATTGAGATATAGAACGTCCTCCATCTTCGGCTTCCATATAACCCAATTCCTCCCATTCAAAATAGCCATCTTCGACAACGTCATCATCTCCGACATCAAAAAATCAATTTTTTCCAAACAAAAAATCAATTTTTTTTTCAATCCAACAAACACTCCAAGCTATGCGGTGATCTGAGCTCCGATACCAACTGTTGGGGTTTTGTGCGCAGCGGAAGTTTTGACAAAACACCCAAAAACAAAATGAATCTTTTTCACTCAATCACTTGAAGATGAATGTGATTGAATAACAAACAACAACACAAAAAAATATCGGAAATATGAACACACGATATTCCATCCAACCACCCTCTTTATTGATTCACCAAAATATTGTTTACAACCGATCTCAACTATCGTTAAACAAACACAACTTGAATCAATAACCTTATTGAGAAATAGGTAGAGAATATCTAATGGCTAAACAATTTTGAGGAGAAAGATAATGAAGAACAATGACAAATTTTTCCACCACATAATGAAGATATCATGTAGGCCTTTTATAGAGTAACTTGTCACCCAAATTATCCTCATATATCTCAAATATATCCTCATATATCTCAAATATATCTATTTGGATAAGCACTAAATAATCATTGCCTTCATTTTCAAATATCCCACAAAAGTAGCAACAAATATCTCCACCAAAAATGGATCCACATAGAAAATTTGTTGCCTACAAATTTTGTGATTTGCGTATCACAAATCTCAACAATACTCACCGTCGGAGTTAGACGGCTTATGAGGAGGATGAACCGTGACCAATAAAATCATTGGCTCGGACGATAAGAACAGATCTGCGATCTTGACGAAATACGGACCACGTTCGAGAAGGAGCGATGGATAAAATCTTCTAATAACGCCGGAGTGGACGGTATAGTAGACAGTCTGCTTGGAACTTGGAAGAAGTTAAATTCGGGTGAAATCGGCATTCGTATTTCTTCAACCGCAAGCATAAGTTGAATTTGGGAAGTCGGAGAACTTGGGAGGAAGTTATTGCTGAATTGGGGGTAATTAATTTTCTCGGAATTCGGCTTTTTCTTCTTGGCCCGTGCTTGGCACACGGGCCACTTGATTTTTTTAGAAAGTTGATTTGATGTAGACGGGTCGTCTTCAGTCAATGGTACGTGTAAAGCGGAAACAATGTCGCGGTCTTACATAGTGTATGTGGATGAACATCGTTCGGGTGCGGTTGTGTATTAGCAGTTCGAATCGGGAGAAGTTGAAATCATTGATTACGCTACGTATTTTGTAGTAATTCAGGATAATGTGTGGCCTGGAAGTGTTTGGATAGGGACATATAAATGTCATAGTTGAATAATGTGTTCAGTCGGTCTAAACCATGCATGCATAAACTTCAAACTAACATCTTTGACTGCTGTATATGAAGGCATATGTTATTAAATGTGTGGTATTGTCAGGTTTGGAATATGGTTATTAAAACAACTTGTAAAATACAGTTGCCGTTCAAACTATATCGCAAAATCGATATTCCTGCTTAAAATTCCACATGGAAAACATTTGCACCACATAAAAAAAAGGGTAAAACATCGATCACAACCATAATTTGAGAATTGGCACCATAGTTATAATGCTGAAAATGTATTCAGTTTGTTTGCTGTATGACCATTCAATACTTATACATTTGTTGCCATGCTGGTATGAGAGTTTGATAATTGGATAGTGATGAATCGGGACTTAGCTATTAAAAGAATCCGGAACCGTCTTAAACAATCTTTTGAATTGGTGGCTTGCTTGGCCACTGGTCTTTTGAAGGGGTTGCCTGGTCGCTACGCACCTCGATCTCCATTTGGTAGGAAGTCCAGAGGCGGAAGAAGAGATTCTAAACGAAAGAGAAATATGGTAAGACCGAGAATTTCGCATTCATTAACAGAAAGTAAACGGTCAATATAGATGCGTAGCATCTGAGCTTCGCTCGAAGTACACTATACATATATGCTACCTCACTGATAGGGAGTTTCCTCGTGCCGGCTGCATAGAGAGGCATAAAATTTATGCTGAGGCAAATCAACAAACTCCTGACAGTGGTTGTTACACTTCCTCTAAGTATCTGTAAATCGTTTGTTAGCACTTTTCAATGCAACAACCATTCGACGCTTAGTGTGGGAGAACTTTCATATCTTGAAATAAACGCAACATTTATACAAATATGTTCACATTGTGTAATTAAAAAAAAAAAAAAAAAGCAGTTGTAAATCTTACAACAATCGTGGATTAAAAAATGCAAATTAATGTTGTAAATAGGTAGACATATATACAAATTTTGCTTGCTGATTTATGACAGCTAAGGCAATGCCTTATATTTCCAATACTCAATGAACGCATACTCACGTAGTTGAGAAGTTAGGACCTGGTGACAATAAACAAAGAGCCGTTAAATTTTCAGTATATGGCATGCTAACAGGTATCATTAGTTGACTGTAACTAATACCTCAGACGATAGATAAATACAGGTGCACAATTTCAAAGCCTTCCCTTTCAAAGGAGGATTGCCAAAGTATTACCAAAATTTTGATGTGAAGACAAAGTAATCCGTGCATGTTAAAATAGAATGAAAGGCAGGATTCAGGAAGAAAATTTCATAGTACGTGCTACATGTTAAAGCAAGGTTTAGAAAGAAGTAAATATTATTTATGATCACATTATTCAAGCACATCTCATCAAAGATCAAAAATGCAGGAAATATAAAAGCACTAATAGGAAAAAACAAAGTTTAAATATTTTGCATTTCTATGAATGAGGGCATGGCAAATTTTCTTCATTTTATTCTCCATTGCTCTTCCCACCAATCATATAAGACCCGACAGGTCCAAATAGTTGAGGTGAGCTTTGTTATGGTCTTATCATGTCTTTTTTTTTTTTTTAATTTGGGTTGGTTGATTGTTGCTAATTTGGAAGTTGATGAACCATCTCTGACGTGTTTATATAGATCTTCATATATAGTGTTATTACTTGTTAGTCCAAGTAATTCAGAACCAGCAATGCAAAAGCTAGACAAATAGCAATTACTATTCGAGTAATTACAATTTAGTGTAGTATACAGTAGTAAATGATAGGAGGAGAAGAAGGTAGACAGTACCGTTAGATTACAGTCCGCCTGCTTGTAGTATGTCCGAGTCCAGTAGTGAAAACTGTTCTCTTAAAGCAATATTGCTCTCCCACTGACGCAGAGGAGATGATCAGCAATTTGCCTCCCAAGGTTAAACGGACCTTGCTCTGCGATGTTGCGTTACAACCGCGGAGCGACGACGAACGCAAGATAGGTTTTTATTTGCAGAATAAAGCAGTGGAGGATGGAGAAGAAGAGGATGTAAAATTCGTGTTTTGTTTTGATTTTCGCAAGCCTTTATATAGGCAGCGAAAAGGCATCCTTTAGGAAGAGACGCATCTGTTTGAATTGCCACGGCTGTGACTGTTGGAAAGGTTGCGACCCTTTACCAACAGACATATCCGTTGGTATTTGCGCGCCGAATTTAAAAATATGACAGTTTAGCGGCGCGGCAAGCCCATCAGCATTCAAACGAAGGCCCGGTCTATCACGAGACCCCAAGAGCCCCAAGGCCCTATCTTTGACCCTTAATATTAATCATGAAATATGTGTTCATGCCTACATAGCCTCTTTCTTCCATCTCCTCTTTCTTTTGTAATAACATCTCAAGCTTTAGTATAAGTAGTGGCAAATGTGTTAATTTTTCCCGATGTGGGACTAAATGAATTTTGCCAAACCTACTCATTCATTTCCAACAATCCCCCACATGAATGAGTATTATTTAATCTATTCTGCAATTTTGTGTAACATTTATCATATCAGTAAAAGTAGCACAGAGGCCTTGAACTTTTCCTAGTGTTTTATCATTATAACTAACTGGCGAATCAGTGGACTGGACTGTCTTTGAACTGTAAGCCGTTTATGTAAGTCTATAAAGATAACACATGATAAATGCTCTTTAACCCCTTGGTTCTCTGTTTGTGTTCGTTTTTGCCATGAACACCGCCTTGGTTTCATGAGTGCTTGAAGAATTCGACCTTCCAATTCTTCTTGAAGCGGCACCTTCGCACTCACATAGGTGATTCTATAAAGAGTATCCCGTAATACCCCACTTGGTTCTTTGTAACACCACAGTATAGACATCATTAAAAGCCAAGCTTATCCTATTCTCCAACGGGTTGTGCACTGACTTATCATAGGAATGGTTTTTAATTTACAGTGTCGTCAAGTTTATCTTAAACTTAGTTGTCCCTTTGAACCTAGATCTTGGGATCTCCAGTCAACTAGGTGGGGTTTCCGTTTTAGAAAACTTTTAGTTCATAGGTCTTAAGCCCATTCCCATCGATAAGGTTTGAACTTTCTCTCTTGGCAAGCCTTTTGTTAGGGGATCCTCTATGTTATCTTTTGACCTTACATAGTCTATAGTGATAACTCCATTAGAGAGAAGTTGTCTTATGGTTTTATGTTTACGACGAATATGTCGAGATTTACCATTATACAATGTACTGTTAGCCTTCCTATAGCAGATTGACTATCACAATGTATACATATTGGAGGTACTGGTTTTTCCCAATTTGGAATGTCCTTTAAAAACCCCTTAAGCCAATCTGCTTCTTCCGCGGCTTTATCCAGAGCAATGAACTCAGATTCCATTGTTGACCTTGCTATGCAAGTCTGTTTGGATGATTTCCACGAAATTGCTCCATTTCCTAATGTAAACACATATCCACTTGTGGATTTTGTGTCATTTGAGCCCGTTATCCAATTGGCATCACTATATCCTTCTACTACTGAAGGATACTTATCATATTGCAACACATAGTTTTGTGTATACTTTAGATATCCTAGGACTCTGATTATTGCTTTCCAATGATTTTTACCAGGATTGCTGGTATATCTACTTAGCTTGCTTACAGCGTACGCAATATCAGGTCTAGTGCAATTCATGACATACATAACACTTCCCAGTGTACGAGAGTATTCCAGCTGATATATACCATCACCAGTGTTCTTTACCCAATTTTGGTTCATATCTACTGGTGATTTTGCAGTAGTTATATTATGCTGCTTGAATTTTTCAAGAATTTTAGCAATGTAATGTGACTGAGATACCATCACCAATGCCGTCAATTTTGGCCTCTTTTGAACACTTGTTTCAATAGAGGTTTTTAGAGGATAAATGTGTTCAAAGAATCTTGCATTTCGAGATTCGATAATGGTGTTTTCATGAATGTTATCAATTTCATATTTGTACACCAAAAATCGATAAGCAGCACTATTGTGAGCATATCCTATAAATATGCAATCTATAGTCTTTGGTCCAATTTTGACCTTCTTTGGTTTCGGTATTTCTACTTTGGCAAGACACCCCCACACTCTCAAGTATTTGTAGGATGGTGGTCTGCCTTTCCACAATTCGTGTGGTGATTTAGAAGTCTTCTTTCGAGGCACTTTATTAAGAATGTGATTAGCAGAAAGTATAGCTTCTCCCCAGAAGTTATCTGGTAAACCAGAACTAATGAGTAGTGCATTCATCATTTCTTTTAGTGTACGGTTTTTACGTTCTGCTATCCCGTTTGATTGAGGGGAATATGGTGCCGTTGTCTGATGTATAATACCATGTTCAGCGCAGAACTCCTCAAAAGGAAATTCGTACTCTCCTCCTCTATCACTTTTTAGTGATTTTATCTTTTTATTAAGTTGATTTTCAACTTCTGCTTTGTATTGTTTAAATACGTCGAATGCTTCGTCCTTGCTTCTAAGGAGATATACATTACATTGCTAAAATTCTTGAAAAATTCAAGCAGCATAATATAACTACTGCAAAATCACCAGTAGATATGAACCAAAATTGGGTAAAGAACACTGGTGATGGTATATATCAACTGGAATACTCTCGTATACTGGGAAGTGTTATGTATGTCATGAATTGCACTAGAGCTAGAGCTAGAGCTAGAAGATAACAGGTTAACCATTAAGAATTGTACTTTGTGCAGGGCAGTCCCCAAATGGATAGATTTGAATCATTTGATAGTAATAAGTATAATAAATTTTCAAACACGTAGTAACAGTAAAACCAACTTATGAATTAAGAATAGTTGGAAGAAAAAGAAAAAAAATTCCAATGGTACACAGACAACTCAAACATTGGTCATACTCAAGTTATAAAAATCAAACAAAAGATTATAAAAGATCCCAACTGTGAATATTATAATGAGATATCAACGGATTTATGAAAAACTAATTTCCAGCACTAAATATTTATTTATACGGGCCTCAACAATAAGAAAAACACAGTCATATTCGTTCCACTCGTTTTCCTCTCAGCTCCCAACCCTTTTTGAATCTCCTTGAAACGTGTAACATTAATTGTCGTTAGAAGTTAAAACAAAACTAAACAAAGTTGATATGCATACATCCAGAATGCTTGATAAGGCTTAAGGGGGAAAAAAACATACATCCTTGGATTTTACATGTTATGGACTCTACTACTTTTCTTCACTTTGTGGTAACTGGTAAGTAGAGCTGTCAACTGATTTTTTTGGATAGATAGTGTCATATGGCCACTTCCGCATCCGAAATTATTTTCGAATATCAGATATCCGTAGCTACGACCGGATATTGGATAATTATTTGTTTCGGCAGCGATCGATAAATTAAGGAACATAAATAGAAAATTTTAGTTTAAAATATTTTTTTTTTCAATCTAATTGTTTATTAAAGTGCTAAAAGTAAATAACTATGATGATAATAAATAGTTTTGAGCAATTAATATGTGTTTAGTGTGTACAATGTAGAGTTTCAACTTAGTAAAATCATAAATTAGCATATTTCATTATGTTAAAATACACATAATTTAAGCTGTAATCACAAAAAATTGGTGAAAGGATAAATTTTGGAAATGGATGTGTCTTTATCGGTATCCACATCCGTTGTTTTGGATGTTGGATATTTATCCGCTTTTCAGATACGAATGCAGACGAATTTCAGATTTTTCGGGTATTAATTGACAGTTCTATGGTAAATAAATTAGATAGAAAACATCACACATAATTGATTTTAATGAAAATATAAATGTTCACAAACACAATAGTTTTAAGCACACCAAGTAAATGTTAAAATGAATGGATATATACATGGAAATGCTACATGGGTTGGAAGAAATAACAGGGTTGGTATTTTCTAACTCTCAAAAATAATCTGAAAGGCATCATAAATTACCTTTCAGGAAACCCAAATATTATATATAGGTCGATAGAACTCCAAAATTGTAATGCAAAAAACTTCAAGGTGGTCATCATAATCAATTTTCCACAGGTGTACTCTTCATTCCATGTCAATGAAAGCAATATTGCAACATACTTATTGCACAAACTCTAAAAAGACTGGTGCTGCGAGATGTTAATTTTATTTTATACCATTCTATTTTCTTCCTTTCCACTGTTAAAATTAGTAATGTACTCTTCTCCAAAACTGAAAATAAATGGTGATACAAAAGATTAGCCATACATGTCTTAACAAATAAAAGTAATATTATGGTAGGTATGTTATGATAAAAATAAAACGCACAAATTAATCATATGTCAAATTACCAGTCGTTAATGTTCCTATCAACTCTTGTACTGGTGACTGCATATCACCATTTGTCAAAGGTTATCACCATTATAGATTTATAGTTAAACTATTTTTTGGATGAAACATATCTTAACCCTATCACCATTCAATCAGATTGACAAAATATGTAGCATGCCATTGTTCTATGTAGTAAACATTATCCTAATATTGGTCAAAAATTGAAATTAAATGGCTTTCTGCGTCATGGAATATGCCTGTGGGGAAAAACTGACATGATGTGAGGAAAGCCATTAAAAACTCTAATAGACATAACATATCAACGATTTTTCATGCATGGAAAAATTTACTACCACGTTATTTTCCAAAATTGGATTAGACATTGAAATCAAGTCGGCTAGATAACGTTGATTTTAACATGTCAAAAAAAGGGGGGAAATACCTAAAGAAGGAAAATATGGACTGATCACTTTATAGATCTGAATTGATAAAACAAATGATCACTTTATACAATTGATTTCAATAACGTTCGCTAGGAAGGAAATTTTAATCTGCAGTTGCTTACATCTATTTCCTTTTTTTTCTTTCTGTGACCAGGTTCTTTCATACCATTTCATGTTTTCACTTTGGGCTTCCATTGGTTTGAATATCTTTTACGCCTGTGCATTTCTACAATTTTTGTGTGAGACAGTAGATAGATAGCCGAAGATGTCCCAAAATACATGATGGTTTGTGGTAATAGAGCTGAGCTTCGAGGCTCGAACTTGGAAGGCTTGCGCCGCTATGGATTTACCTAATCGGAGGTTGGTTTTTTCACTCATATTTTTTTTTTTTTTTTTTTTCACTTTAAATTATGCTAGCCTTGGGAATTTTTTTTTTATTCACTGGATTTTTTTTATTTGATAAAAATAAAGATTAGAAGCATGAAAAATGCTTACCAGAAAATTTTCATGCCAAAAGATGGGAATTTGAGTGGATTTGATGATCGCCCTTCCGAAGTGGTAAACATAATTCTCCTTCTCTGATGTGTTTATATAGATCTTCATATGTAATGTTATTAGTTTCTATGTTTAGTCTGAGATATCTATTACATGCTAGTTTGCATAGTCGGGTTGTCATATTCCATCTTTGTCTATTTTATTTACTCATTTTGCAGTATGTGATTATTGTAGTAAAATTACTTAAAAATACTTATATTTTGTATCTATTACATGCTAGTTTTGCAATTGAGTGTGCAAAGTGCAAACTCAGTTTTGCAGCCGAGTTTGCAATGCAACTGAGTTGCATTGCAAACTCAGGTGTGCCACACGATGATTTAAAGCTTGAATGAATGTAAGATTTATTTATTCTTTTGAACACAGTAAATAAAACTTTGTTAGAAACATGCTTACAGAATTTTCAACTACAATATATATTGGGAAGAAATTTAATTTAAATGAGCAAAATGGTTGCTGACTTATGTGAAATCAAATATTTTTTTTAAAATCAGTCAGTAACGCACGTTATTCCAACAGGCTAAAGAATTTTCAAATATGGGGAGAATAATTTCTGGTTACTCAGCAAGCGGTATCAATGAAAAATGCAACAAATGTGTCAACGGATACTCATATAAACTGTTGCCATGTGTTCTTGTGATGCTTACCTTTGCAATTTGAGTAATTTACAATGCATCAAAGAATTTTTTTTATTTTTTGGAAATGAATAGGTAGCAGCAAATAGTCAATTGTCCAAAATATGTACAAACAGGGAAATATGGAAAAACTACGATTACGTAGATTTATTAGCTTTGTGAAGTAAGACCTATCCAATACTGATTCATTGTCAGGAGACAGGTTTACAAAAAAATCATGAATGCAAATTTGCTGTCCACGCATACAAAGCAAACAAAACTCAATGGCAAAATCAAACATGTAGTATTTTGGAAAAAATGAGTTCCACTTGCCATTTGTAGTCGTTTGTTCGGACATCAAATCTACATGTTCCACAATTTAGACTCAACATGGGTGCTTAGACGTTTGTCGTGTATATAGAATGATTAAGTTATGACTGAACAGAATCCAGCGAGTACCATTCAATAATTCGAATTTGTCTGGTTTATTTTCAGTATAGCACATTATATTGTGTGCCTGTGAATTGAAAGGGTAACATGAAGTTGGAAGAGAAGTAAACATGCGCGTGTGCATAAGGAGAAACTAAATTTCTTTGACTCAAGAATTTACAAATTGATGGAAAGCAAACTTGTGGCGATTCAAATTTAGTCTGTTATAGTACGGCCAAACCATTAGGCGTCGCCTGGTTGATTGTCTTCATTCATCGGATGATGGAGGTAGACTATGGCTACCTGTTCACGTAGAGCAGAAGGAAAGTTGATGAAGTAGAATTTGCCGGGCAGTGGCTACCAGACTATGGCTACCGTTTTCTTAATTTGAGGTCCTCACTAGCATTAGATTTCTCCACTGTCTCCATCTAGAAATTAAAACACGTTTTCTTAATGTGATAAAATAAGTTCGTTTTTTTTTGTCTTCTCACTGATATTTTGATGCAAGTAACTTCACTAATTTCTTCACGAATCCACCTTCGTTGAAAGTAAGGTCTTCTCCAGAAATATGTATCTGCTTGGAAATAATGCTTCTGTCTGAAATAGGTCCTCATTCTACATATTCTTCTACATAGCTTGTGATTGAAATAATCCTTACAGATTTTCTAGTTTTGTCCAATAACTGCTATCATGTGGTTTCAAACATTGCTAAATGGACAAGTTAAAAAGAGACGAGCAAATATAGATAGCCACTTGATATCAATTGATTGTTCTCCGATGGGTTTTTCGTATTTCTGGTCTATATGAAGCGTTTCGGTAATTTTTGATAATGCACATTGAAATAAACCAGTTACTAAAAATGAAGTTTTCAGAAACTCTACTCAAACTAATACGTCTAATGAGGTATTTTTCAATATACTACTATTACATTTGTAGCAACTTATTTTGGCCTAAATGTCACTACACATTTGCTGTCAATGAAATGGCTCCATTTAACTTATCTTCAATTATATTGCATGCTTATTGTTTATCCAAGCCATGTTATTATGACAGGGCTTCAGTTCACATTTGTTGTCAACGCAATTGCTCCATTTGACTTATCTTCAATTATATTGCGTGCTTATTGTTTATCCAAGCCATGTTATTATGACAGGGCTGGCTATACTTAACATCTTCAACAAGGCAATCAAATTCAAGGAGGAAGCTTGAACAATTTTTTAATGATCACCGCTGGAAAAAGTATGATTAGCTGTAGGTCCCTATGCTATTTTAAAATAAAAAAAATTGGAGTCTTGGATAAAGTAGTTATGTGAATTATTGGTTTTACGGACTAAAAATTGTCTATTGCTTTGGCACTTTCATATTATATGAATTTATGTTCCAAAGTTTCACTGTAAAAAATATTGGTTATTTTTGTGTACGGTTTGATATGTAAAGAACAAAATGAGTATAATTGATTTGTAATCCAATTGAAAGTGCATAGTGACCATGTAAGAAATATGTGTCAGTTGTGATAATTCATATGAATGTTGGATCCTCATTAATTTGAAAGTTCCGAAGTTTTATGACTGTATATGCTTTATATGAGTTCAAAAATAAAAATTAATATGAATGCAAAGTGGTTTGGTTTCCTTTTTGAAATTTATTCCTGCTACAAGCTGTTTACATAATTTTTGTAAACGTGATTTTCATATTATGTACATAATTTAACGCTGATCAGATACTATATTCCGGTCAATAAATTACAGTCTTTAACACTAAGGCTAACTTTCCATCTTTAAGTTTTGAAACTGATATTTCAGTTACAAATTCTTTTTGGAACTTGGAAATCAAAGATTGAAAGGTTTAGTATACAACCAGTCTTTGAACCTTAGTTAAAAAAAGAATCGCTCTAAATTTGTCAGTCTTTATATTGGTATTTTTTAGGTGACGTTTGATGTTTATTACACCCTAGATCTCTTAGTTTTGCTACTTTTCAATAAATTTAAACCCTTTAGCTTTTTGATGCACTATGGTATGGTTATGGGTAAGAAATTTTCTCCAATGAGAAACCATTTTGTTACTTAATAAAGGAGTCTGTTTGTGGAAAACATGTGATTGTGTAGCATTTTTATACTACACATTTACATTATTCAATTTTGAAAACAAGAGCATACAACTTTTAATAGAATATTATTTATGATGGTTTTTCAATTGAGTGTAAGTGGCGCTTTCTAACAAGTAAAGTAAAACACTAGAACAATCAAACTCTCTTACAACTCGAAGTGGGCATTTTTATCTTTACTAACACAAAATTTGATATCATACTCAATATAGAAAGTAATATATAATTTATTTAAACTGTCAAGGAATGAACAACCTTTGATCTCTTATTTTAACTTTGAATGGAAGAACATAATGAAGCATTTTCGTGTTTTTGGAGCTTTATGAAGAAACCTAAGCATAATTTCAGGCTGGACGAGGTCAACATAAGGAGGCAGCTGAATGTAGTATCAAAAATAATGAAATCGAAGGATTCTCATTTGTAAAGGCATTCGGAGAAATTACACCCAAAGACTTTTTTTTTTTTTTTTTTTTTTTTTTTTTTACAGAATGGTGCTGGTTTTGATCAAAAGAGAGCTTGGTTTTGAACAGATTTTGTGTATATAGAAGACAATGTCGAGGGATCAAGCAGGATTTGAGGCTGAAATAGGGAAATCGACTCGAGGCAGTAGGTTACGTGCATCGCCCATTGATGATTTAGCGGTATATGTCGTTGTTGCCCGTGTTCTACAGAGGAAGTCCGTAATTGAGAGTTACAGTAGTAGGTTATGAAATCATTGGAGCGGCTAGGAGTTTGGATATCTGGAAGCTCGATCATAACAGCATAACACCCGATTCCTAAGTCAATCCATGAATCCACCAACAACTGCCAACTTGGATCGAGCTATGCCTTGCCACTACGATCCATTTCCACTCACATACCCACAACTGCAATCAAGCTATTTATGTTTATTACGTTCCACTTCAAAAGATGATTGCTACTATTTTAAAAAGTGACCCTGAATATCATAGCATTCTTCCCTATCAATGTATGTAATAAATTATTTCATTGCTTCTTTTATCTACCCATGTACTTAATCTGATCGCTAATTATAGGAATTTAAAACTTTACACATGTTGTATATTTGCATCTATAGCCGCATCAGCTATTTTAAGACTTGAAATTCTAGAACTATTTCACCATCTCGTGTGTGAAGCATGGGTTCACACTAGTTATTACTCTAATTATCACGTTTTAATCCTTAATCCTCCTTACCTATAGCCAAGCACGACTTTGACCGGACAAAACCCGACCTTGTAAACAATTCTTGATTGTTGCGCCTCCCTCTGACCATCAGAGTCGCACTGGCCACCACCGCATTGACCTCCCTTCCACGTCGCTTCTTTCCCCCAGTCTGAACTCGTCTCGACAACCACATCCCCAACCATCACTCCATAATTGTATGCCAACTCGAATATGATCTTGGCCACCACATCGCATCAGAGGCCCTACACCTTCGTCTAGAGGTAGCCCTCGCCAAGCTGAACAAAAACCGTTCAGGTTCCATTGCCAACCGTGGCTTCATCGTGGAGATTGGAGGAGTTTAAGTTTGGAAGAGGAGGGTTGTTTTCGTTCTTTTAGGGTGGCGGCTGCGTTTTCTTAGGGTTAGGTCTTTAGGTTAAGATGAATATATAGGTGATTTTTTAATAATAAAATATTAATGCATATTTAACGTTCGACATTTACAACTCGTACGAACACATATAAGCTTTGATTGCAACAAAATTTGAAACCCTACAATGATTTAATATTCCGGATCCGATGGAACTTGTTTCGTCAAATTTCAAGACCGTTTGAGAATGCCTATTTTAAGTTCAAATCTTAAACTGATTTGCATTTATATCAGGCATATTACACAACAACTTCAATTGACATAAAATTGGAAATTTTACAATTATTAATCATTATGGATTTATAAAATTGGTTTCGTTAAAATTCGAGGTCGTTTGAAAATTAATTATTTTCATGTGTTAAATAAAATCGATAAAATATAATCGATTTCAAAACAATCAAATCAATTGTTAATAAATTATTATTATTGTATATTCAAATAGAATTCATATTAATTGTTAGAATCGTCTTCGATTACTTTTTAACTTAGAATTCAATTATTTCTCATTTTAGTATTACAATAATTTGATATATTCGAAATAAATTTCTTATTTCACTAATTAAATCGAAAAACTCTATTTAAAAAATCCATTTATATTTCCAATTCAACATTTAAAAAAATTTAAAATGTTCAAATTTAAATGGCCTAAAAATCCTAGTCGATACAGGGTTTGCATGTCTATTTATAATTATATGATTGTTAGGTGTGCATGATAATTGTATTGTTGTATGGTTTATTTTATTAAGATAAAATTCCATATATGACTTAACATGCTTATGTTAGATAAATCCAGTTTATTTAACATTTTTATTTCCTTTGTTGCTATTTCTACTATTATGTCTAATCCTCTTTGTTGAGTACATGCCTACACACATAGAAGAAAGATTTGATTTGTTTGGGTGCTAGTTCACTTATATTTGCATCTAAATGCTAAGCTTGCTTAAAAAGAGATATGTAGTAGATATAGAGTTAAGGTTTTTTCCATTTGGTGTATTTTGGTGATTTTTTCCAATGTATGGGTAGCCACTTTGGGCTTTTCTTTTCTTTTGTTAGGATGAGTCTTGCATGGCGATTTATGGTTTTCCAGATCAAGCCGTGTAGGGGAGATGCTACCGAAATTTTCTACGAATTTTACCATATTTGGAAAGAAATTCAATATGCGATACTAAGTTGAAATGTCTTCAAAATAGTGAATTGTCTCTCTTTTTTTCCATCATCGAGTTGTTTGGAATATATATATATATATATATATATATATATATATATATATATATATATAGGTGTTTTGTTTGGCTGCATCGATCCCGAGTTTGATTGTGGTTATACGAAGGAATGGGAATGTTGGCTCCATATCAAATTCCAATTCTATTTTCTTTCTTATGGTCGCTTCAATCGTTGTTGTTGAGAGCGATAATTGACAATTTCTTTTGTATTGTCACTTACTCGAGAGTATTAGGTTACGTTGTTTGGTCCTTGAGGATTTCGAGGACGAAATCGTTTAAGGTAGGAAGAATGTAATGACCTGTATTTTAATGATTGGATATTTAAATATTGATCGTTGATTATTCATTTGACCATTCCAAAATGTGTTTTTTCAAAAATGATCGAATCAAGACTTAGATACAGTTCCATTGAGTCTAGATTCTTCTTACAGAGAAAATGAGTACCTGGATCGCATATCTCGAGCTTGGATTAGTCCACTGTCATATCGATCTCAAAATTCATATAAATAGCCGTTCTGGGAGCACATTGTTGGATTGCGATGAAATTTATATCACTGGAAGTGTCACAGTGATTTACTGCACACCTTCAAGTTTTCTAATGATCGGACGCATTGTTTGATCGTTCGTAAATTAAACGTGTGTCAAATTCTATAAGAAACTGACACTATAATTCGAGTTTTAAAGTTTAACTTTCATATACAATCGATTTGAGTCTCGACACTGGTCCCAATGTTTTAAAATGATGATTTTATATAGATAATGGTAGGCGGCATACGTCGATTGGAGTTTGCGAGTTTTTGGGCCTTACTTGTGAAATAAAACTATAATTATGCAAATCGGAGAGATTTCATTGGCCGTTCACTTTTCATGTCGCCTTCTATTTCATTTTACTGTTCCATTCAAGTACATGGCCGCCTCCTCCTTGTTAGATTCAAAAATCAAAATATCCTAATCTGCTTTGCTAAAAATCATGAAACATATATATTTAGACTCGCTATTCGAATCTCTCTAAATCCATATGCGTTTTGGAAGGACCACTGCTATTTGGAGCTGAGGGTTATGATATAGTATTTAGGATTGCAGGGGATATATTTAGAGATAGAGGCCAAGGTGAACGCCCTTGTCCTTGATGTGGCTAGGCGCAACGATGCCGTATGCATGGAGAAACTCGGTTCGACTTTGGGAACCGCGACCTGGACGCTTCGAAGAGGGCAGTGAGTGAACACATTTTGATTTATGTCGATTGAGTTCTTGGAATAGGTATCGGATAAGGGTTCAGTAGCGAAATCAGTATACGATTTCGTTGAGAATTGAGGAGATGGGGCTCGAGGGAGCATTCTCATGAATGGGTTGTGTGTGATACGGGTTGCACAGGGTTGGAGAAGGAGGGTTAAAGTTAATAAGAGGTGATTAGTACTATTTTAATATTAATTATGTTAGTTAACTAGTTGTTTAATCATAAATCTTATAAATGTTGTAATTAGTGCATACGAGGTCCGATTTGGATAATATCTCTTCCATTGGACTTGTATTAGCAAGCTCTACACTATGCAATACACTTGGACTGATTGGGTTGAGGTGAGTGATTTGTCTCTCACAGAACTATAGTGTTTAGTTGATATTTTAGACTAATTTCTATTTATAAAGCATAATATCCAGGATAGTTAAACCTAGTAAATCGTAAATTAAAATATTAAATAGTAATTTAAATAGATTTAGCTTGATTGTGACAATTTTACATGATTGTGCGCTATTTACCCATTTCACGCTATCTTGACTACATTGTTAGACATAGGTTATTTGGACACTTAATTTCACCTTGATTGCATAGATAGGTTCTATTTGGTTTATTATTGTCATTTGGATGTTTGTATGCTAGTTTATGAATTTGTTTGACTATTGGTTACATGGTTGAATTGTTTGCTTAGTTTAGCTTAAAACACCGCTCGAAGGCGATCTAATATTAGGAAATATTTTGTTCATTAGAGTTTAGGGTACTTACCGAATGAATATACGTTGATGTATATTAATTGAATGAACAAGGATGGTATACTAGAATGGATGAGATAATTCTCGAAGGAGTTTCAGAGTGCGTAGACGAACTCGATGATAGAGCAACATTGAGCTTGGCGACGGATTTGTTGATGGAGTTACATTGGAGATTGGCGATGAATTTGAAGATGGAGCAACACTGAAGCCTGATGTTCGATCTAAAGACGACAAATGGACTTGGAGACGAGTTGGACTTTGCAACGAACGCTATACGTTTTCCTTAGATGTGTATTTAAACATATTTGGTTATATACATGATCCTTTTAGTTGTTATTAATTACTATGAAGTAATCGATGTCGACTATTATTGTTATTGACCATCTTGTCAGTTTGACATGAGGATGGTGCGATTTGGAGGAGTAGGACATAGTGGTTCGTTCGATAGTGATTTCGACATGATGGCTCTTTGATCAGTGGCTTTGGCTTGAGGTGAGTGCAACGACTCGTATTTTACGTATCGACCTATCGTTAAATAATTATATTTTATTCCGTGGTGTTCGGATCATTTTCAGGTTTTTATATGTTGTTCATGGGGATGTGAGACATGTTCATGATTTTTACCGAATTCAAGTATGACCATTTTTCCCTTTCATTTACTGCTTGGGCTATAACTTTTGATAGGAATCGAATCAGGTGCTGAGATTAATCTCATTGGATCGGAACAATGGTTTACGATTTTCTAGAGTGGTCACATGAAGGAATTGGTTCAATAGCTCGGGAGGAATTGTTGTTTTAAGTTTCAGCTTGTGTTAGACAAGATGGTCATCAGCTAATGGGATGATTATCCAAGCCCATTAGACTAGTAACCTGCAGATATAAATAGGGATGCTTGGGGGGGAGAACTAGGGTTACTCTATCCAATCTAAATTTTAGGTTGGGCATTTGTTGTAACAACCCGTATTTTCAATAACCTGTTATAACATAAATCGAGGCAGAATTTAATTTATAAATCTGAATCAAGGGAAACGGGCTATGCCATTGCGTTCGTCTCGGAAAAATACGCGAAATAGAGTCCGAGTTTTCGAAAATCGGAGTTCGTATGACCCGATTAAGGCCCGACGAAGTTTTCAGAAAATTTCTAAGTAAAAACAGATTTCAAATTCAAATCTGAATTTGGAAATTGGGCCAGTTGGGCCAGGCGGGAAAAATTCCCGCCACAGTACCCAAGTCGACAGCCCTGTCGACTTGGGAGTCGACTGGGTCTGACTAGGTCGACAGCCCTGTCGACTTGGCTCAGACGCCCAGTTCTGCCTGGTGCACCACTTTGGGTTTTGTGTTGAGCTTGGGGGCCAGATTCGATTTGGAGGGTTGAGATGAGAACTAGGGTTTAATCCTATGGTCTAAATCACTAGCCTAATCTATAAATAAGACCCTAACCTACCCTAAATCATCATTAATCTATCCTACAACTAAACTATGGCAAAATCAAACCTCTCATGGCCTCCACTCTCTTCATACAATTCCTAAACAAATTTCTAAGAGATTTCCATGCATACAAGTGTATTTAGGCTTGTATGATCCTCTTTAGCTTGCATTAAAGTCTTGTTTCTCTATTGGCATCATAAAGGAGGAGTCTTGATCAAGTTTGCTTGCATTTTTGGGGTTTTAATTTGTTGCATAAGGGGTTTCTTATATTTACTATACTCATTTGAGTCCGCATAAGCATAGTAAGCCCTATTCCTCTCATACTTGAACTTTGAAGTTAAATGCATGATATGCAAGTTGTTATAAGTTATGCAATTTTTATTATGCAAGTTTGGGCAAGTATGATATGCAAGTTGACATATGTTATGCAAGTTTAATTATGCAAGTATGATATGCAAGTTGTCATATGTTATGCAAGTTTGTTTATGCAAGTATGATATGCAAGTTGACATATGTTATGCAAGTTTGTTTATGCAAGTATGATATGCAAGTTGTCGTATGTTATGCAAGTTTGTTTATGCAAGTTAAAATGATGTTATGCATGCTTATGAATATCTTGCAAGTTGATAACATGATATGCAAGTTTATGATCACATCTTTGTCTCATATGCCACCATGTTTAACTTGTGGCTCCAACACCTTTATGTCATGATTTTGCCAAGTTCCCTCTTTCTATCCTTTATGCGCTATTGCGATATGTAAAGCGAGGGGTTTGCGTTTGGGGTTGGATAAACTTAAAAGACATAAAAACATAAGCTTGGGAATTTACCTATTAAGTTAGGTCTACCCATTGGGAATTTACCTATTAAGTTAGGTCTACCCATTGGGAATTTACCTATTAAGTTAGGTCTACCCAATTGCTTGAAAATTTGTAATGTGTTTTAAAAACATGATGGACATGACACTTAGAAAATATGAGGATGGCCAACTCGAGGTTGGGTTGAGCTTGTAGCATAAACCTACCCGGAACGGACCGGCTTAACTAGTGGCTACAAGTAATAGGACCCAATGTGAGTAGTTGGTCATGTTGCACGTGGAACCCGAGGTTAGACTAAGTTGTGGTGTAAACCTACCCGGACCCGCCCGGCCTAACTAGTAACCACAACAAGGTCTAATGTGAGAGGTTGGGTGCATTAAATTAATTAATGCCACATGGTAGGGTTAAGTCATGGACCGCTTGGATACTTAACCAATTAAACACGATGGGTTGGTAGGGTTAAGTCATGAACCTTGGGTACACTTAACCAACTTGGTACTTGGATGAGTTGGGTTAACCACGTTTAACCCATTAAGGAAACCCTAGTTACGTGGTCCTTTGCACCAGTAACCCTCTTGGTTGTATCATGATACCCTAGGGACTAGGCTAGGGTGGGGCACGATTACTGGGACGACATGTAAGCGACCAAAACGACGGCTGTGTAGGTGCGCCGGTGTAGGTTCAGGCGGGCCATGGTCGTGCACATGGTCCGGAGTTGAGAAAGCAGGCACGGGCACCAGTAGGTTTAAACTGTGCGTGCTTGGTTTGTGTCAGTGGTTGACACCCTAGGACTTGATACACACTAGGGTGGACCTAACACAGTTTAGCTACACTTCGTAGTTGGGCCGTAAGACACCGACACTTGACGAGTTAGGCTTTAGGGAGCCGATCGACTAGACCGTGCTAGTTGGACCTTGGTTTGGGTCATTCCTGATGGTGGGCCAAAACTTGGGCCTGGGGATCACTGGGATCACTTCTAGTTTACATTTGGGACCTCGTATGAGGGTCACTTCATGTTATTGGGCCAAAGCTTGGGCCGTGGGATCAATACTTGCTTATCCAAGTCATGTTAGTTTGCTAGTACACCTGTGGTGCAAAACCTTAAGCCTGATTATGCGATGACACCTTTGTCTACTTTGTTAGTATATTATCATGCTAGTATCCTTATGTTCATGCCTGCTGCTCATGTCAGTTAACGTTATCAGTTTACATTGATTGTAGTAGGGCTTACTCAGTCTTTTTGACTGACCTGTTTTCTTTCGCCTCTTTTCTTCCGTCCCCCCCCCCAGGTTCTCAGGGAGGGAACACCGGCACTTAGCTTGGATCTTAGCAGCTTTTCTTGGATAGCTCATGTATGCTTTGGACTTGAGCTTGCTATGGTTTCCTACTCTGGGGATAGCTACTTTATGTTTTCCTTTTCCAGTTTCCAGTTTCCAGTTTTATGTTTCTAGACTTTGTTTATGGAAAATAATGATCAAGTACTGTGTTGTAACTTAACTTATGGTTTTGATATGATAGTTTTTATCCGCTGCTATATTTACTCTGTTTTTACTTATATGTTCTGTCTTGTGATATCTGCATGCATGTTTACCTTGTTTAAACGCCCCTCCAAAGTCAGTGCCCTTGCAAGAGTGGCACTGGCGGAGGTGGGGTGTTACATTTGGTATCAGAGCATAAGGTTTACGAGATTGGAGCAAAAAGGGTTTTAAAATTACTTTTAAAAGCTATTTTCAAGACCAATTAAGTATTTTCCAAAGAAAAGTCTAGTTTACTTTGAAAGGCTATCCCCCAAGAGCCATAAGCACTATCCTTCGTTTCCTCGTTCTAAATCTATCTTTTCCCTTTTTCAGCATGGCCGATCTCAATCTTCCTGAGGGAGTCACCATTTCCGGATGGTTCCGGAGGTACTTGGAAGCTAGGGCCAACAATGCAGGTCCAGCAACCACCCCCACTATCACTGAGGTTCCACCTCCTCCTCCTCCTCCTCAGCAACCGCAAGCTGATTTCGCCAAGGTTTGCAAGGACTTCAAGGCCATGGGTGGCAAAAAATTTATTGGGACAGAGACTTTCGTGGAAGCAAGAAACTGGTTGAAGGAAACCGAAGATCTCTTTGCCATCTTTGATATAGAGGACCGTAGAAAGGTTCTGTTGGCGGTTTGGCTACTAAAGGAGGAAGCTGCTTATTGGTGGGAGGTCACCAATGCTACTAGGCCCGTAGAAACCTGGGCCGACTTTAGGGCAAGGTTTGGGCTTAAGTTTCTATCGTCTGCAGAGGCAAATTTGCAACTAGAAAAGTTCATAGCCTTGAAGCAAGGAGACATGACAGTGAGAGAGTATGTGAATAAGTTCAACCAGCTTGCCCGATTCGGTTTGGACATGGTCAATACTCCCGAGAAGAAGGCTCTACGTTTTGCACGAGCGTTAAATGAGCCATTACAAGGTCTAGCCATGTCACACATACCCATGGGGGCCACTTTCGAGAGCCTAGTAGACATGGCATTGCTGCAGGGAGAGGATAAGAATGGGAAGAAAGAAGTCAAGCCCAATGAGACTCAGTCTAAGAAGACAGACTCCAAGTGGGGAGGGAATCAGAGTAATCAGAATAACAAGAACAACAACAACAACAAGGGAAACAAGAACAAGGCAAAGGACCCGAGGAAGTGCAACTTCTGTGGGATTGTTGGGCACATAGCCAAGGACTGTAGGAAGAAGAGAATGAAATTGGGTGGATGCTTTCACTGTGGAGAGACAGGACATTTTAGCAAGGATTGCCCTAAGAAGCAAGGGCATGGACAGACTCAACGTGCAGGTTCATCCGGAGGGCAAGTGCATGCTCTCAACGCCGCTCCAGTTCAGGATCGAGGTAGCATTTCTGTAGAAAGTCTTGTTTATATTTCTGATTATCCTGTTCGCACCTTATTTGATTCTGGCGCATCGCATAGTTTTATTTCTTCTGACATTGTTGAAAGTTTGCACCTAAGTACTAGCTTAGTTGAGGATCCCGTTTGTGTTTCGAATCCGATTGGGGGTTCAGCCCATTTATCTATGATCTGTATGGATTTAAGGATTTCTATCTTGACCGTAGAATTCTCGTGTGATGCTTATGTTCTCGGGTTCACGGGATACGGGTTGATCTTGGGCATGGATTGTTTATCCCGCTATGGAGCCATTCTCGATTGTGAGCATAGGGTGGTGAGACTCATGACTCGCCTTGGTAATACCCTAGAGATTTCTTGCAACCCGCTAGATCCCGTCATGCTATGTTATCTTGAATCTCTTGACTCGTCTATCGATGATCTGCAATCTGTAAGGGTGGTTCGAGAATACCCTGATGTTTTTGAAGAAGTTAAGGGGTTACCCCCTAAGCGAGAGATAGATTTCCGCATTTATCTGGTTGATAACGCTAAGCCAGTCTCCTTACCAGTTAGGCACATGGCCCCGCGTGAAAGGAGAGAGCTCAGTAAGCAAATCAAGGAGCTACTTGAGAAGAATTTTATTAGGCGAAGCATTTCCGAATGGGGTGCTCCTGTGGTGTTCGCTACTAAGGCAGACGGCTCGCTTCGTCTATGTGTTGATTATCGAGAGTTGAACAAGCTGACCAAGAAGAATAGGCATCCATTACCGAGGATAGATGACCTCTTCGACCAGCTTGTTGGTGCTTCTGTTTTCTCTCAGCTTGATCTTGCTACTGGATTCCATCAGCTCAGGGTAGCGGAAGACAGTATAGACAAGACTGCATTCATGACTCCAGATGGATTCTTCGAATGGCTTGTCATGCCGTTCGGCTTAACTAATGCACCCGCATATTTCGTGGACTTGATGAGTAGGGTGTTCAGGGAGTTCTTGAACAAGTTTGTCGTGGTCTTCGTGGATGATATTCTGATCTTCTCAAAAGACGAGGAAGAGCATGCTAGACATCTCAGGGAAGTGATGGATACGCTTAGAGCCCATCAGTTGAAAGCCAAGTTCTCCAAATGCCACTTTTGGAGAAAGGAAGTCCGGTTTCTTGGGCATATAGTTTCTAAGCAGGGTATAGCTGTGGATCCCGGGAAAGTGGTTGCAGTTCAAGACTGGAAGACTCCTAAGAATGCAACCGAAGTGCGAAGCTTTCTCGGTCTGGTAGGCTATTATAGGAAGTTCATTAGAGACTTCGCTAAGATTTCAGCCCCTCTCACTAGATTGACGAAGAAGAACTTAGTCTTTGCATGGGACTTAGAGTGTGAGCTCGCTTTTCAAAGGCTCAAAAGGGCCCTTACCACAGCTCCAGTTTTGGCATTACCCGATGGCGGTAAGATGTTTACCGTGTATACCGATGCATGTGGCACGGGGTTAGGCGTTGTTCTGATGCAGGTGGGAAGAGTGATATGTTATGGGGGTAGGCAACTTAAAGTTCATGAGAAGAACTACCCCACTCATGACTTGGAGTTGGCGGCGATTGTCTTTGCACTCAAGTCCTGGCGCCACTATCTTTTAGGCGAAAGGTTTGAGTTGTATACTGATCACAAATCACTCAAATATCTCTTCTCGCAGAAAGATCTGAATCTTAGGCAGCAAAGGTGGATGGAATTCTTGGCATCGTATGACTTCGAGATAGCTTATACCCTTGGCAAGGGTAATGTTGTGGCTGATGCATTAAGCAGAAAGAGATTGACCCTAAGTCCTCTATTCGTTGAGATGAAGAATTTAGAGTATGTGGCAACCTTTGATTTCTCTTTGGCGATTGAGTCGATGACCGGTTCTTTAGCATCTCTGGAACTCAGACCTACCCTTCTTGATCAAGTTGGGGCTTCGCAGAAAGAAGACCCTCAGATAGTTGAGATTATGGATAAGCTGATTCGAGGAGAGACGTCTGGTCATCTCGCTCGATACTCTATTGATGACAAGGGTTGGCTGAGGAGAGATGGAAGGTTATGTGTTCCAGTGGTAGAAGATCTAGTAAGGAAAGTTCTTGAGGAAGCGCATCGCTCTAAGTTGGCTATACATCCAGGCGGAGATAAGATGTATAAAGATATGAAGCGTATTTTCTTTTGGCCTGGGATGAAGAAGGATGTGGCAGAGTTTGTTTCTAGATGTATCATTTGCCAGCAAGTTAAGGCTGAGTCGAAGAAGCCCGGTGGGCTATTGCATCCTCTAGACGTTCCACTATGGAAGTGGGAGAGTATTTCCATGGATTTTATCGATGGGCTACCAAGGTCAAGGAAAGGGAATACGAGCATTTGGGTTATTGTGGATAGACTTACGAAGAGTGCTCATTTCATTCCGGTGAAGAGCAAGAGGACCGCATCTTGGCTAGCGTCTGTATATCTTCGTGAGATTGTGAGACTTCATGGAGTCCCTTCTAGTATAGTCAGTGACCGTGACCCAATCTTTACAAGTCAGTTCTGGAATAGCTTGCAAGAAGCCATGGGCACGAGGTTGAATCTAAGTACGGCTTATCACCCACAGACGGACGGTCAAACCGAAAGGGTGAATAGGGTACTCGAGGATCTGTTGAGGCTTTGTATTCTGGATTTTGGTGGTACTTGGGAAGACCATCTTCCTCTTGTTGAGTTTGCATATAATAACAGTTATCAGGCAAGCATAGGGATGGCACCATTTGAAGCTTTATATGGGAGACCGTGCAAGTCGCCTACATGTAGGTGGGAGACTACAGATGAGCTTATACTTGGGCCTGATATGATCAGAGATACATCCGAGAAGATCGAATTGATTCGGAGACGGATGAAAGCGGCCCAAGACCGACAGAAATCCTATGCTGATAAGCGAAGAACGGATTTGGAGTTTGATGTTGGGGATATGGTTTTCGTGAAGGTTTCTCCTTTGCGGAATGTGGTCCGATTTGGAGCTGTTGGGAAGTTGGCACCGAGGTTTGTTGGACCATTCCCTATTATAGAGAGGATCGGGCAAATGGCTTATAGAGTGAAATTGCCCGAGAAGCTTGCCGGAGTACACGATGTTTTTCATGTCTCGCATCTCCGGAAGTGTTTACATGAGTCAGCAGAGGTTGTTGAGCCAAGTGTTCTGGAAGATGTGGAAGTGGAGAAAGAAGCTACTTTGAGGAGAGCTCCGATTCGTATCTTGGGGACAGAGACCAAGAAGCTAAGGAATCGAGAGGTCAAGTTGGTGAAGGTTCAATGGGGTGAAGCCGAAGAAGACGCAACTTGGGAAACCGAGGAGAAGATGCGTGGGCTTTATCCATTCCTTTTTGAGGGTACACTCTCAATCTCCTTTCTTTGTTAGCATATCTTTCTCTTTGCTATCCATGATTGTCTAGTTATCGTGCTAATCTTGTCATGAGAACCTTAGGTAGAAACCCTTTTGGATGAAACATGTGTTTGAAACATGTTATGCTTGATGGTTGCAAGTGGCTGTAAGTGATTGCAAGTGGTTACTCGTGGATGCATTATACACGATTAGGCACCAGATCGGCTCACACACTCCTCATATTGCATATGCATGAGTGTTTATGCTTATTCATGGATGAATTTTTTTTTGTGTTATCACATGGATGTTGCATATGGATGTATGGGATGTGCACACATATAGATGTTATACATTATGTTAGGAATTGCATACATATGGATTCATTTCACTAACATAATCTGCATCGATGATATTTGCATTAGATAAGTACATATACACACACCTTTGCATATGTTCATACAGCATTTAGAATCTTGTAAGGACAATGATTGCTCGTGGATGATGTTTTGAGTAGATGGATGTTGGATGGTAGGATACGTTCTTCCTAACTTGAGAATTTCGGGGACGAAATCCTTTAAGGAGGGGAGAATGTAACAACCCGTATTTTCAATAACCTGTTATAATAGAAATCGAGGCAGAATTTAATTTATAAATCTGAATCAAGGGAAACGGGCTATGCCATTGCGTTCGTCTCGGAAAAATACGCGAAATAGAGTCCGAGTTTTCGAAAATCGGAGTTCGTATGACCCGATTAAGGCCCGACGAAGTTTTCAGAAAATTTCTAAGTAAAAACAGATTTCAAATTCAAATCTGAATTTGGAAATTGGGCCAGTTGGGCCAGGCGGGAAAAATTCCCGCCACAGTACCCAAGTCGACAGCCCTGTCGACTTGGGAGTCGACTGGGTCTGACCAGGTCGACAGCCCTGTCGACTTGGCTGTCGACTTGGCTCAGACGCCCAGTTCTGCCTGGTGCACCACTTTGGGTTTTGTGTTGAGCTTGGGGGCCAGATTCGATTTGGAGGGTTGAGATGAGAACTAGGGTTTAATCCTATGGTCTAAATCACTAGCCTAATCTATAAATAAGACCCTAACCTACCCTAAATCATCATTAATCTATCCTACAACTAAACTATGGCAAAATCAAACCTCTCATGGCCTCCACTCTCTTCATACAATTCCTAAACAAATTTCTAAGAGATTTCCATGCATACAAGTGTATTTAGGCTTGTATGATCCTCTTTAGCTTGCATTAAAGTCTTGTTTCTCTATTGGCATCATAAAGGAGGAGTCTTGATCAAGTTTGCTTGCATTTTTGGGGTTTTAATTTGTTGCATAAGGGGTTTCTTACATTTGCTATACTCATTTGAGTCCGCATAAGCATAGTAAGCCCTATTCCTCTCATACTTGAACTTTGAAGTTAAATGCATGATATGCAAGTTGTCATAAGTTATGCAAGTTTTATTATGCAAGTTTGGGCAAGTATGATATGCAAGTTGACATATGTTATGCAAGTTTAATTATGCAAGTATGATATGCAAGTTGTCATATGTTATGCAAGTTTGTTTATGCAAGTATGATATGCAAGTTGACATATGTTATGCAAGTTTATTTATGCAAGTATGTTATGCAAGTTGTCGTATGTTATGCAAGTTTGTTTATGCAAGTTAAAATGATGTTATGCATGCTTATGAATATCTTGCAAGTTGATAACATGATATGCAAGTTTATGATCACATCTTTGTCTCATATGCCACCATGTTTAACTTGTGGCTCCAACACCTTTATGTCATGATTTTGCCAAGTTCCCTCTTTCTATCCTTTATGCGCTATTGCGATATGTAAAGCGAGGGGATTGCGTTTGGGGTTGGATAAACTTAAAAGACATAAAAACATAAGCTTGGGAATTTACCTATTAAGTTAGGTCTACCCATTGGGAATTTACCTATTAAGTTAGGTCTACCCAATTGCTTGAAAATTTGTAATGTGTTTTAAAAACATGATGGACATGACACTTAGAAAATATGAGGATGGCCAACTTGAGGTTGGGTTGAGCTTGTAGCATAAACCTACCCGGAACGGACCGGCTTAACTAGTGGCTACAAGTAATAGGACCCAATGTGAGTAGTTGGTCATGTTGCACGTGGAACCCGAGGTTAGACTAAGTTGTGGTGTAAACCTACCCGGACCCGCCCGGCCTAACTAGTAACCACAACAAGGTCTAATGTGAGAGGTCGGGTGCATTAAATTAATTAATGCCACATGGTAAGGTTAAGTCATGGACCGCTTGGATACTTAACCAATTAAACACGATGGGTTGGTAGGGTTAAGTCATGAACCTTGGGTACACTTAACCAACTTGGTACTTGGATGAGTTGGGTTAACCACGTTTAACCCATTAAGGAAATCCTAGTTACGTGGTTCTTTGCACCAGTAACCCTCTTGGTTGTATCATGATACCCTAGGGACTAGGCTAGGGTGGGGCACGATTACTGGGACGACATGTAAGCGACCAAAACGACGGCTGTGTAGGTGCGCCGGTGTAGGTTCAGGCGGGCCATGGTCGTGCACATGGTCCGGAGTTGAAAAAGCAGGCACGGGCACCAGTAGGTTTAAACTGTGCGTGCTTGGTTTGTGTCAGTGGTTGACACCCTAGGACTTGATACATACTAGGGTGGACCTAGCACAGTTTAGCTACACTTCGTAGTTGGGCCGTAAGACACCGACACTTGACGAGTTAGGCTTTAGGGAGCCGATCGACTAGACCGTGCTAGTTGGACCTTGGTTTGGGTCATTCCTGATGGTGGGCCAAAACTTGGGCCTGGGGATCACTGGGATCACTTCTAGTTTACACTTGGGACCTCGTATGAGGGTCACTTCATGTTATTGGGCCAAAGCTTGGGCCGTGGGATCAATACTTGCTTATCCAAGTCATGTTAGTTTGCTAGTACACCTGTGGTGCAAAACCTTAAGCCTGATTATGCGATGACACCTTTGTCTACTTTGTTAGTATATTATCATGCTAGTATCCTTATGTTCATGCCTGCTGCTCATGTCAGTTAACGTTATCAGTTTACATTGATTGTAGTAGGGCTTACTCAGTCTTTTTGACTGACCTGTTTTCTTTCGCCTCTTTTCTTCCGTTTCCCCCCCCCCCACCCCAGGTTCTCAGGGAGGGAACACCGGCACTTAGCTTGGATCTTAGCAGCTTTTCTTGGATAGCTCATGTATGCTTTGGACTTGAGCTTGCTATGGTTTCCTACTCTGGGGATAGCTACTTTATGTTTTCCTTTTCCAGTTTCCAGTTTTATGTTTCTAGACTTTGTTTATGGAAAATAATGATCAAGTACTGTGTTGTAACTTAACTTATGGTTTTGATATGATAGTTTTTATCCGCTGCTATATTTACTCTGTTTTTACTTATATGTTCTGTCTTGTGATATCTGCATGCATGTTTACCTTGTTTAAACGCCCCTCCAAAGTCAGTGCCCTTGCAAAAGTGGCACTGGCGGAGGTGGGGTGTTACATTTGTGATTCTTCGGTTCAACCTAAAACCCTAATTCTCCATCTTTTTCATCCATATTCATAGTAGATTGCATTTAGAAGATAGATCATCATCAAGGAAGGTTAGATCACATCAAATTGTATCGAATTCAAGGGGTTTCGGTATTGTTCAGATCTGATCTCATTGAATTTATATCATATCAATGATTAGGTGGGTAATAGATATCTCTTACACGGAAGCTACTGATCGTATGTGTAAATTAGGATCATATTCATATGTTATATATTAAAATCACCTTAGATATGATCATTTATGTTTAACTCATATTTAGAAACCCTGGAAAACCTAATTTGATCATATTAACTAGATAATTGCTAGATTAATCATGTTTATTCATATGTTTATATCCAAATCGTGCTAGATCTCATAATTGTGATATGTTTATGTTTTAATTGGAATTTTTTATGTTTGTATGATCATGTATTGCTGAATTGTTATTTATTTTGATTGAATTGATTGTGTTGCTTGAGTTGTATGTTAGATTGTTTCGCGTATAATCATAGTATTGAAGAACAGAGCAAATTGGAGGTTCAGACGAAACTTGGTGGAGGAGCTCTGGAAGACGAGGGAATGGAACATAAAAAATTTGGTACACACATGCACTAAGTGCATGGTTCGGCACCGAACCATGTGGGTATCTCGTAAGGTGATGATTCCTTCAAAAATGGCATGGTGATAGTGAGTATACGGTATGTAGAAATTTTCATGAAATTCGGAATTGATTTAGGATGGGTCGAAGGTTGATTATTAAAGATATAAATAGACTGGCAAAAGCTTCAACACGAACGCCGAAACGATTGGAGAATAGGTTGATGAGACGTACTCGAGGTGATGAAGGACCGGATCAAGACACTTAGCCAAAATTGGCTCTGTGTATGGGTCGGCATCGACCCAAAGGGGGAGGCCAGGTGGGTGTGAATTTTTGGGGGATTGGTTGTTTTGACTTCCTGAAGTTGTTGGTGAAGTTTGGAATGAAATGGACTTCAGAAGATTAATGTGCAACTCAAAGATGGATCGTGCTTCGATTGTGAACTTACATTTGAGTGGTCGGATCCGGATTAATGTGAAACTGGTCGTGATTCGATATACGATTTAATACGATGTTGGATTGACATAATGTGAGTCAATTATAGATGATAATGGAACGACTCGAGAAATGGATTGAGTCGCCGAAGTGAAAGTCATGACAGATTCGATGTGCCAAGGAATCATTGGTTATCGAATTGTTTTAGCAAACTCAAAGAAGGGGTATCGTAAGGACGCCCATCAGGATCAGATTCGAGAGATCGTGTACCCTGGGTAGTCATGATGGGCTTAGTTGTTGAGAATGGAAAAGAAAAACATACAAGTCACGATGGTGTATGGTAGTTTGGCTAGAACCGGGGTTTTCCATTAGCCCTTTTGATCGATGAAACGCAAATTCAATAATTAATGGATTCACGGCTGTAGATGGTGATAGCTAGGATAATGGATGCTATGGATGTTTTGGTTGATTTTGTATCCTTTCTTCTCTGTTTTCTTTGGGTAGGCTATTACCGTTGGTTGTCGAAGAGAAGCAGGAATGGGGTTGTCCTTTCCTATTTCCGATGTGACATGTAATGGATGGTTTTCACGTGTCAATTTGATGGTTGGGCAGATTAGATAATTTATCTGCCTATGCTCATATTATCATGTGTAACTGTTGTTAGCTATTTTATCGTTCACTAAGACTGTTTGTCCGACTCTAGGCTTTATATTTCCCTTTTACTACCTTGGGATGTTCATCAATGTTGTTGATGAGCAGACTGAGTGGTAGGTAGTAGGATTGATGCCGTTGACATTGTGCATGACGAGCGGGAGGCTGGCATACTATTAGTATCTATTTAGTATTTTTCTTTCCTATTTCTGATGTAATGTTGATGTTATTGAACTCTAAGGATGTAGTGATGCATGTATTCAAAGATTCATGTACTGAGATATATTGTACTTAAGATTATATGGTTTTATGGAAAAAAATTTGTTCAGTTATGTTTCACTACTATATCCTATTGTATATTTTATTATTATACAGTATCCATGCACCGTGAGTTGTACGACAGGTTATTTCGAGTTATTCTACCATAATGATCGTCCTGTGTCCACCTGGCACGTCATATAACACACATTTTTCTTAATTTGGTGCAGGAGGTACGGAGCGGTCGTGACACTTGGTATTAGAGCTTTGGTTAATCGATTTTCCCTAAAGTTCGCAAACGCAAACACGTATGAGAGACATATTTGTAATTTTATTTGGATGATTACTATATTATAAATGTATATATTATAGTATAGTAAGTTAGTAAGTACTTGAATACCAATGCGGATTTCTCTAATGTGAATTGACTCTCGTTTCAGAGTAAGGATGAGTCGACGAACTTCGAGACACGCTGCTAGGGATGAGCCTATGACCGAGGGATAGGCGAGAGAAGACAATCGAGAGCTGTAGTTGTTATGCCCGATTATCTTGCTATGTTTGAGACCATGATGGCGGCGATCATGAGAAGGATGCCGACTCTAGGAGCGACAGTAAATGGTGGTGTTCCTATGCAGGCTTATGACGAAAAAATATGTCGTAAACACCCAAGATTCTTAATTACTTAATAATTATAGTTTTGCGCAAAAATATAAGTGCAGAAAGCGATAAATAACACGAGAGATTTATAGTGGTTCGATCCTATGAGGGGCCTACATCCACTTTGGAAGGGTCGCTGATATTTTATTGACAACAAAGAGTTACAAGCTTAGGACTATCTCATGAAATTCTTTTACAAACATTTCTAAGTATTTTGATGTTATAATCATCATATATGAATATTGGTAAAACATCACTTTTGTCCTTCTTTTTCCTTAAAGCATGGATGTCATTAAAGAGGTTACTTGGAGCTCTCAAGAGATGTCAAATCAGCCAATTTCCAACCCATTTGAAGTGTGAGCTTGGGGGTATTTATGGTGGAATGGTTAGGTGGGAGTACGTAGGAGTAGGGGACCATAATCGTACATTTTGGATCCCAAAATGCAAGCCTCCAGAAACTTGGACCCCTTTCATCGTGCATAGGAAAAACTCGTATCCCACTCCAGGGGTAAGAATTTCGTACCCCTAGGGGTACGAAATTCGTACCTAGGGGATACGAAATTCGTACCCCATGGGGTAGATTGAAATATGTTTGTGCTGGTAGGTTCGGGCATGAAATTATGGAAAGGTGAAAGCGGTTCGAGTCGAGGGATTCGAAGAGAAAGGGGTATGAGAATCAGAGTGTGGCCTAGTTTTGAGGAGTTGCGAGGCTTGCGCTCGCGTGACCTCTTCCAAGCATGTTTCTATAGTCTTTTGGAGACACTTCGGACTTTAGCATCATGCAATGTGTTGAGTTGAGCGTGTCTGGTGTACTTTTGAGAACCGGACCAAAAGGCCAGTTAACATTTGCCCCCCAAAGTACGTATTTGAGTTGGTAGAAATATTTTGTTGAATTGTCGAATTCCTGTAAACTCAAGAAATTAGTTGTCGAATCTCATTTACGTTGTAACGTAAACGAGTCGTCTTTGATGCATATACGTTATTGCGCACTCACGTGTATTCTAAATTTATGCATTTGTATTCATATATGTATACATACGCATATAGAAACTTGTGCATTATTATTATTACATATATATATATATATTATTTTAGAGAAACTCGTACCTACATTTGGGATACAAGAATTTCGTACCCTAAACGGGGATACGAAATCTCATACTCCAGAGGGGAACAATATTTCGCACCCTACTAGGGTACGAGAATTCATGTTCCATCGTGTAACACGAAGAGTCAGCGGGCTCAGCCTATTCCCTTTGCATCCCTTATAAATTCGAGCTTCCCCCGTTCTTTCTTCTTCTTTACTTTTCTACGCAATGAGGCCCAGTACTTTGACTATTTACACTTAAGAAAAAGGTGGGGGGTATAAGGAGACTTCGATCCACTGCTTGTATCTGAATCTTGAGGCCAAGTGCAATAGCGGCTTTTCTTCACAAGGGTCAGGCATGGAATTCATATCAAGCTCGAGGTTGGTCAGATTATGAGGACCTAACATTGGGCCTTTGAGGACCGGTCTCAACCTCGGAATAAGATTCAGCCATGACGCTTGAGAATTGGACGCTGCCTCGTGTTCTTGTGGTCGGGATCGGTTCAAGGATTTGGAGGAATGGAGAGTTAGGAGATGAAAGGGAGAGAGTCGAGGGCTCATCATTGGTAGGGGAGTCGAAATGGTGAAGGGTGTCGGAGTTCGAGGATCGAAGAGATGATTCACATATCCTTGTTAGGGACATGAAATCTCTTATTCCTGAGGGATACGTAATTTTGTATCCCTTGATAGGATACGAGATTTTGTGTCCCTCGATGGGATACGAGACTCTTTGTGATCCTGAGTGCTCCGAGACCTGTTCTGGCGATTCGCGACATCCTTGTTCCGAGACTTTGGGCTTTCGATTCTCTATCCTATATTCATGTCTTTTCTTGCAATGTTGTACAATTTAAACGAAACCCGCGTTAATCCAATGACTTAGCCCATCACGTAGGATTAGTGCATATATTTGGATTGTGGCTGGACTGTTGAACTATCGAACTTGTTTTATTAACTCCAATCGCGATGTGGTCATGGGTTGATGCAAGTCCGGCGAAGTTGGTCGATGACGACGATGGTTACAGCCTTAGGGGCTCGTGATCGTCATCGCGTCCTGAGTTTTTAAATTATAAACTATATTGCACTGACACTGCACAACACTGCACGGACATGTTAGCTCGCACCAACACGAGGGGTACAGGTTATACAGCTGCGATGTCTAACGCTAGTATATTAAAAGTATAGTTAGCAATAAAGACAAGGTCTATGATAGAGCAGACTTTGGAAGTCGAGGCTTCGTTGCAATCGACACACACATCTGATTCAACTAGCAATGCTAGCTCAAAGGGCATCGAGCTTGAGACTTTCGGGGAGTCCAAACCTCCTCAGGCGACGAGTTCGGCGGAAGCGTATGATCACAGGTGCAGCCGGAAAGACGACATTCCCCAATTGAACAAGAGGAGGTAGAGTACGTAGACATTGTTGAGGAAGGTGTGTCGATGTCGCCGGATAGGTTGGTGGATGCGGTTATATTTGAAAATCCACCGGATTCAATGCCATCTAATATGGATGTAACGACGGTAAGGCACATGACATTAAGGTTCCACATTTCCGAAGGAGATGTTCTTGCGACCGGAAGGGGCGATAGGGCTCACGCACCACCGGAGGAGTACACTACCTGGAGCATGTAGGTATGCACTACTAGGTGCGTGCCCTTAACTAATACTTTTATTCGGGATATGCTGCACCACTTTCGCCTTGTGCCATCACAGGTTCATCCGAATGCGTATGCTTCCCTTTTAGGTACCTACGTTCTCTACAGGGAGTACTTTCAGCTGGATCCCACCGAAGAGGACATCTGATATTTGTTTCAGTTGAAGAGGAGAGCCATTGCCTCACCATCTCAATATTTCTTGGAGACTTCGCCCAGTACTAAGTTCTTAAATGAGACCTGGCCCTAGTTGACTTTATATAAGCATGATTGGTTCTTCATGCGTGGTCCTCCCGAGTTCGCCAAGAGATGGTTGGAAGGAAGTAAGCATTTCATTTTACCTTTAGTTTCAGAACTTATGGGTTTTGGTAGCTCAGGTTTTTTAACTCCGCTCTTGCATGACAGGAAATCCTGAGGTGTCCACGGATAGCGTATATCAAGAGCATCTCGAGTCTTTGTTGGCGATCCCGGCCGAGTCACATTCCACCACGAGTGTTTTAAAGCAGGACCGACTTCGTCATGCAGGGTTATTTCATAACGATCGGGCAATAATCAGACCAGCCGTCGCTGGAGGTCGAAGGAAGGTGGAGACTGAGAAAGAAGTGGGTTCTCCAAGACGAAAAAGGAAGGTTCCCCATGTTGGGCCTATATTGCACAAATCAGTGAAGATTCAAGAGGTGACTAGCGGAGACGAGGTTGGCGATTAGGAGGCAGTTGCCAGGGCGAGGACCCATCGAGTGCTCATGTTCTGCCTTCAACAGATGAGGCAAGGGTAGGAGCATCGACCCGGTCGCAATCCCCTGCAACTCTCTCTGAGACCACCACCTCGCTCAAGAAAGAAGGCTGATTTAATGAATTAAACGAGCTTCCGTTTTTTTGGGTTTTCTTGGCATGGCAATACAAGCTTGGAGGAAATAAGTTTGGTCGTTAAGGAGTTTGCTCAATCTGGCGGACCATCATCTGGTCTGTTGAGAGAACACTTAGGATACACACACCCATAAACACTGCATGGGTTAGCATTTGTTTATATGTGTAGGGTGCTTGAGTCTAAACTTTAAATTGTTTCTTTGACAGGTGATATGGCTAGAGGTAGAGGCGGAGGCCGCGGTTACGGATCAGGGAGTTACCATCCCTCTAGAAGTGCTTTTCTTGAGGGCTTCAGAATAGAAACAAGCTTGTTCTGTGACCTACGCATTTACATAATCATGGCGGCAACTATCTCCATAGAGATCGATCTCGACGGTTTCCGACTCCTCCACCTCCTGTTCGGACGTCCGGGATAGATTCCTCGGTTTGATGTAGCGGGCATCAGGCATTCTTCGTCGACAGCTCCTCCTCACATTGAGCCTTCGACTCCTACCTAAGTTACTAAAGGGAAAGAGTCGGCACTCGGCTATTCAAGAAAGAAGGAGATGGCTAAGAAGAAGAAGATGGATCTGGTGGTGCCTGAGACTCAGGAGCTTTCTATTAAGGAGAGGAAAGGACTATTAATGAAAAGTTCCCCCATCACTATTTCTACGAACTAGTGTTCCTTCCCGATATCAGTCCGATTCTCCGGGCAGATACCGAAGAGGTGTGGATGCAGGTGAGGGTTGCGTATTTTCAGGCTAAAGAGCTTACTACGTACTCGTGGTACCTCTCGGACCTGATTGTAAAGAAGAATGTGGAAACCCCTAACTCAGGGTTAACCATAGATGTTGAGCGGACCACTATCCCAAACTTGGAGAAAGAGATAGTTGGGGACGATCCTTGTGGCATGACTTTTTCTTTTCTCGTAGCGCTTTACCTGAATGCTAATCATCTGTCATTGATATAGCGGAGTGGAAGGACGAGCACGCGAAATTGAAATGGGAGGAAGAGCACGCAAATTCAATTTTCAAGGATACGGTAGCCTCGCTAAAAACTGAGAACACGACCCTAAAGAGGGGTAAAGCTAAGCTGGTACGGGTGAACGTTGAGTTGGCGCAGGACAATAAAAGGGTATCCCAGCTCCAAACTGACAATGAGGCCTTAAGGAAGGAGAATGAGAGATTGAAAGCTGAGAACAAGGGGCTCAGAAGCTTCAGGAGGAGGTTGTCGAGATGAGGAGACAATTGGAGGTGGCTAAGAAAGAGAAGGAGGAAACCGAGGCTGGTAACAAGGATATATTGAGCTCGGTGGATGGGTTTAAGGCCGAGCATTAGAGGGAAGTGGACAGCTTGAGAGAGGAGATCGAGGATGCCGAGGTCAGGGTGGAGGCATCCCTAGAGGAGCATGTCCAAAATATGTACATTAAGGCCTTAAGATTTTGCAGAATCTTGTGGGTCGGAGACTACCCTTGGGTACTGGCTCGAACATAGGACAAGTTGTTGTCGTATGAGGCTTGGCTGCGTCATGTGGATGTGGGATCTTTGAATGAGAATCAGCTGATGATCGATCTCCTGATTGAGGATGAGCGCGAGAAATGGGAGGAAGGGAGAATATTGTTATAGGAGGGTGCTGAGAGGGAGAGACTGGCGAAGCGTGCTGCTGAAATGGGGATGTTTATAACTATTGAGAGCATAGTCGTCACTCAGACATTTGCGGAAAGCTTCAATCGGCCGCCGGATCCAGCATCCGATACAACCGATGGTCCCATTTTTCCTGCTCAGGTCTCAGTTGAGTATGACCCTGAGCATCCAGGATTAGGAGTGATAGGATCTACTTTGACTGCTACAGCGAGCACACTCCCTATCATACCCACACCATTTCTTTCTGGAGGTAAATTTTCGTTACTGCGAATACCCAAAGATGATGTGATTACTGAATTCACGGACTAAAAGGTTGTGTTTTTACTATGCAGCCCCTCTTGGAGCTAATGTGAAACCGAGCTTTATCTTCATGCTTCCCCAAACAACAGAGTCTAGATTGGGACTCTATGGGATACATTTTGAAGAGGGAAACGGTCAGGTGGACACGTTTTCGGATGTTGAACTAGGGTCCCATATTTATAAGGACCTCCTAAAGGAAGGAGTGGTTATGGATGACCAGAGTGTTCATGTGACATGCCCGATGGAGGCAAACGTTCTGAAAACGCTGGAAGCTCAAAAAGCCCAGATGGTGGCAAAGTCTGAAGAGCGGGAGCAGAAAAGGAGGCATGATGAGGCTGCCATTCCAGAGGCATAGGCCGAGGCTAGAAGGGATTATGAGAAAAGGGATGTTGCTATAGTGGTGAAGGAAGGCCAATGCCGAGGCAGAGAAGGTGAGGGTTGCCGAAGAGGCCAAGAAGAAAAGAGCCACCGATGAGGCAGAGAAGAAAAGTGTTGTCGCGGAGGTTAGAAAGAAGGAAGCCGGTGATGATGCCAAATAGAGAGCTGCGACGACTTATGAACAACTTAAAGTGGATGACATGGTGAAACTAAAATCCAAGAAGCTAGCTGACTGGAAGGCTGCCAGAGAGGCTAAGAAGAAAGCGGAGCTAGAGGCTAAGAAAGCCCTAGGATAGGGTGATGCTGTGTTGGCCCTCGCTTCTGGTGCTACCCCCAAACCACTGCAATGCATTGCCCTTGTGGAGGTCACGGATATTACAAGTGGCGAGGATGATGGAGGAAAGCACATCTCGATTTCTCATGAGTCCATCACTCCTACGAAGGGCCGAGAAGGGAAAAGCAGTAGCGGTTCCGGAAGAAAGAGGTCTGTCCCTGGTGATCCACCGAGTGTTGAATCTGTTCATAAGAAAAGAAAGAATAGAGATGAGAAGTATTAGTAATTGTTATAGATATTCCAATTTTTTGGTTATGTAGGCTGATAGTATACGCGAGTACGACCCTCACTTTTGGTCTTTTGGAGGCGCGGTGTGGTTTTCATGTACACCCTGTCGTTAGAAAGAAAGATATTAGATATGTTGTTTGCTTTTGATATATGAAAAGGAAATATTAATTAACTTGTCTTAAATCGCGTTTTATGTTGAGTGTTTGAATGTTCGTCTCATGCTTTCCAGCGTCTTGTACTAGCGCAAGCATACTTATTGTTACACCTAAGCGAACGCGATTGATGACCCTACTCTACGGGTGTCCCTAATCATGCGGAGGTCGTGCACAGGTTCCACTTGTAGGGTTTCCTTTATTCTGGAATCCCGAGGTGTGTGAAATTCAGGCCAGGTGCCCTCTCCCTTTGACTGCCCAGAGTTCGTTAGTCCTAAGTCGTGGGAAGGCGTGGACATCGTGATTCGTCCGTCTTTGGCTCTCCCGCTGTTCCTTCGGGTTTAGAGCCCGAGGGCGTTGTTTATTCGCCAAAGAGTACTCGGATCCAGACCCGGTGGGTCGGATGGTGGCCGATGGGCTGTCCCCAAGTCCGAAGACTTAGGAGCAAAATTATTAATCCTCAATCTCATTGTTGGTTCAAGATTCAAGAGGTTTTTGGATCCTGACCCGATGGGTCGGATAGAGCGGTGGGAGTGGTCAGTGTCACACTAGCTTAGCTGATGGGTTGCCTCCAAGTCCTGGGACTTGGAAGATGAACAATTTATACTCGGTCTCGTTGTTGGTTCGAGATTCAAGTAGAGTTGTTTATATTCGGTCGCGTAGCAGGCTCGGGACTTAAGAGGTGTTATTTATACTCGGTTTCGTCGTTGGTTCGGGAATCGAGTGGTGGCACCGGCTCCCATGATCGGGATTTCGATTCGACGCTATTTATGTTCAGCCTCATCATTGGTCTGAGGCATGAATGATGGTACCGGCTCCCGTGCTCAGGGTGCCATACGATGTTCGTGTGTTTGTATGTGCAAGCCAGTTATCATGGTCAATCAAACATATCATGCAGGAAGTAAAAATATCGTGGACATAAAGAATTGAACATCATCTTTACTAATAACTTTGGCAGTAATAGCTTTTATAATGCCTTGAATTTCAGGAAAACAAAACATTGTTGGAAAGCAGAAAAACTGTACAATAAGTTATGTGAAGTAGCGACGGATATGTTCGCTGTTGCATGCCCTTGGGAGCTCGGATACGTCTACAGTTACTAGCTTGAAAGTCCTATCTTTGATCTTTTGTTGTACGACGTACGGGCCTTCATTGCGAGGGCTGAAACCAGCCGGTGTGGGAAAGATCCGTTCCAGGACGATATCGTCAATACTGATATCCTTGTGGCGGACCTTAGAGTTGAAGTATTGGGCTACAAGTTGGCGTTGAGCGGCAGCTCGGAGCTCATCTTCGTTCCTTTTCTCTTTGAGTAAGTCGAGTGATAGCAAGTCTTGGTTGGTCTTTGGATCGTAATAGGTAACTCGATGAGATTGAAGTTTTAGCTTAATGGGAATGACGACTTCGGAACCATAGGTGAGGGCGAATGGAGTGTGGTCGGTCATTGACTTATAGGTGGTCTGGTAGTCCCATAAGGCTAGAGAGATCTCATCTTCCCATAAGCCTCCGACCTTTTCTAGACCCTTCTTGTTTATGGATTTAATCACTTTGTTGACAGGCTCGACTTACCCATCGGTCTGAGGGTGAGCCAGTATCAAGAATCTCTTTTAAATGTTGTGTCGTTGGCAGAAAGTCTTGAACTCTGCGCTCTCAAACTGGGTTCCATTGTCTGAGATGATGGCCTGAGGGACCCTTTAGCGAGTGATGATATTACGGAATACGAAGTTGATTACTTTCTTGGTGGTGATTGTAGCGAGAGCTTCGGCTTCCGCCCATTTGGTGAAGTAATCAACTGCGACAATGGCGTAGCATGCCATGCCTCAGGCCATTGGAAGAGTCCCAATGACTTTGATCTGCAACATGGTGGATGGCCAAGGGCTGACCATTTGCGTTAGATCGGTAGGCGGGGCTCTTGGGATCTTTGAGAAGCGTTGCACTTGTCACACTTGCGGGCATAATTTGCGGCTTCTTGATTGAGTGTGGGATAAAAATAACCATATTTGATAGTTTTTCTTGCTAGGTTTTTCCCTCCAGTGTAGTCGCCGCACTCGCCTTCGTGCATGTCTGTCAGTAAACGGTAGGCGTCATCGTGGGCTACGCACCGGAGTAGTGGGACAAATAAACCTCTGCGGTAGAGCACTCGGTCTAGGATGATATAGCAAAATGATTGGCGAGTGAGTGACCATCTTTCTTTATCTCATCCCGGGAGGGTCACATATTGCAAGTATTTCTTAATCAATGTCATCTAAGACTCAGGATCGGATTCGGCCTTTGTTACCATTATCGAATCAGTCTTTTACTTGATCAACTTGGCTAATGAGTCCCATAAGCTGTGCATCCTCAAATCTTTCCAACTTGGCTAATGAGTCTGCGTTTTCATTTTGTTCTCAGGAGATATGCGTGATGACGTAGTGGTTAAAGTTGGTGAGCAGTTCATGAACCTGAGTGAGGTAGGGAGTGAGCCATGCCCCTTTGGCTTGGTATTCTCCCTGCATCTGACGTACGATGAGCTGTGAGTCAGAGTAGATTTAGATGGCCATGATGTTAAGTTCGATTGTGATTCTAAGTCTAACTATCAAGCCTTGTATTTTGCGTTGTTGTTGGTAGCGGGAAGTTGAGCTTTAAAGAATATCATATTGGGCGCTCCTCTGGCGTGATGAGCATAATCCCGGCGTCGAAAGACTTATTGTTGGAAGATCCATCCACGAACAGTTTCCATTGAATGTTTGGAGTCTAGATATCTTCCAGAGGGGACTCTTCCGGGACAGTGAATTCAAATATGAAATCTGCGAGGGCTTCCTTGAGGATGGCTCGGCGAGGGATGAATGTGATTTCAAACTGACTTAGCTCTATATTCCATTTTAATAGTCGACCATATGCCTCAAGTCACCGCAGGACCTGTCGTAGTGGCTGGTCGGTATAGGTTTTGATGGGGTGAGACTGATAGTATGGTCGTAGCTTCCTGGAGGAGATCAACAAATAGTAGGCTAGTTTCTCGAGCTTTTGGTAGTTCTTTTCTGCCCCCGTTAATCTCTTGTTGATGTAGTAAACGGATCATTGGACGCGATCTTCAATGCGTATGAGTATCGAGCTGATCGTCTACATGTTAATAGCCAAGTAAACATATAAGTCCTTGTGTTCAACCAGTTTGGACAAAGATAGGTGGTCGCTCTAAGTGATTCAGAAGGTCCTTGAATGCAGCAATGCATTCTGGGGTCCATGCGAAGTTGCGCTTCCCCTTTTGGAGCAAACAGAAAAGGGGATGCACTTGTCAGTGGCTTTAGAGATGAATCGACTTAAAGCAGCTAATTTTCCATTTAAACTTTGAAAATCCTTGATGCTCTGAGGGGATTGAATGTCCCGGGCAGCTTTGATCCTATCTGGATTAGCTTCGATTCCTCGGGAGTTGACAATGAAACCCAAGAATTTTCCCGATGCAACACCAAAAGAGCATTTCAAGGAATTGAGTTTCATGTCATATTGGCGGAGGACAATGAACATTTCGAAGAGGTCACGGACATGATAGTTTGGTACTTTTGATTTCACAAGCATATTGTCTATGTATACCTCCATGGATTTTCTGATATGATCCTCGAAAATGGAGTTGGCCAGTCGTTGATAAGTGGCTCCCGCATTCTTAAGACCGAAGGGCATAACGCGATAACAGTAGAGCCCGAGGTCAGTTATGAAAGAAGTGTGATTGTGGTCGGGGAGGTACATTAAAATCTAATTGTAGCCTGAATAGGCATCCATGAAGGATAAGAGCTGGTATCCGGCGGTCGAGTCAACAAGTTGGTCGATCTTCGGAAGTGGGAAGTTGTCTTTGGGACATGCCTTGTTCAAGTCGGAGAAGTCGATAGACGTTCTCCACTTGTTTTCCTTCTTGATTAAAACTAGATTTGAGATCCATTCAGGGTAGTCAACTTCACAAATAAAGTTGTTATTGAGTAGTAAATCTACCTCTTCCTTGAATGCATCCGATCTTTCGGTTCCCAAGAATTGTCGTTTCTGTTTGACTGAAGGTTGCAAGGGGCCGGAGCCAACTTGTGACAAGCGATCGTGGGGTCGATTCCATGCATATCAGAGTGGGTCCAAGTGAACATGTCTAGGTTGGCCCTTAAGAATTCCACAAGATCTTCTCTTACTGCGGGGTGGAGTTGCGATCCAACTTTCAAGACCTTTGTCGGGTCATTGGGGCTGACTAGAACATCCACAGTAAGTTCAACTGAGGTAGCCCTTTCAGAATTAGGCTCATTTTCCTCCCTTGGATTGAGATCATTGGAAAGATTGCAGTGGCTTCTGAGCCAAGGCTCGGACGCCTTTTGATTGCTATGCAGAGATGGTCTTGGAGCAAGAAGGCGGAGGCACGGTCTTTCTTTTGTCCTTGTTGCACACTTTTTACATTCTATTGTGTTGCAATCTCGAGTTGTTGCTTGGTCACGCTTGACCATGTCGATCTCATTCTCTGTCGGGAACTTCATTAGGAGAGACCATGGTGGCATGCAGACTCAGAATTCTGCAAGAAAGGGATGTCCAAAGAAGACATTGTATGGAGAGATGACGACGATAACAACAAAAGTGAGGATTCAGATCTAGCTCCAATCCCTGTCTCCAATCTCTACGGTAGGTAGACCATGCCTACTGGATGATTGGAAGATCAGTTGATGCCGTGGATCGTGGCATGGTAGGGTTTCAAGTCTTTGATTACTAACTTCATTTTATCGTAGGCAGCTTTGAAGATGATATTGACTGAATTTCCCGAGTCGATCAGTATCCTTCGGACGGAGGTAGGACCAATCTGAGATGTGATCACAAGAGGGTCTATGGTTGGGATTTCTATTCCCATAGACTCTCTCATGCGGAAGACGATATCGTCCGCATTGTTTTCTGAATCTTGGCAGGGACAAATTCGTCTAAAGTGGAGCAGGCTTTGTAAGTAGCATGTTTTTATGGAGTTCGCATGCTCTTCCATTTTCCCAAAGCTTTCGTGCATGGGGTGAGGCCCACCGCAGATAGTATTGATCACGATTCCCCACCTTTGATTGGATGGGCCCGGTACCATACTGGAAGGTGCTGGAGGTATGGGTGTTGGAGGCCCCGTAGTTGCATTGGGAGGAGCAGGGTCTTGAATGTACTACTCCAGATGTTTCTCATAAATAATATTTTCGATCGCATCCCTGAGGTGGTGACAATTATTAGTATTAGGCAATCATTAGTATTGTGCCCATACATGTCGTGGTATCAGTAGTATCTGCCGGAGTTCTTCTTCCAGTCGGTAGATTCCCTAGTGTTGGGCTTCTTATATTGGAGCGTATTGTAGGTTTCCAAGTAGATTGTCTCCATGTCTTGGTTCACTGGAGTGTAGTTCCCATAATTTTGGTAACAACCGTGCTTCTTGGGATCCACTGGAACCTGATTGTTGTTGCCACCGCCTTGCCTTCCATTGTTCAACTTTGGTTTGTAGAGGACTGCTCCCCGACCCTTGTCGAGGGACTCTCCAACTTGTTTTCCTTTAATGTTGTTACGATGATGTCGGCGTGTGGATTGTTGGAGTGGTTTCTGCTGGAAGATCGATTACGTCTCGTTTCATCCTGACATAGGAACTGTACGGCCTTTTCGTAAAAAGCTCTTAGGCTGTTTTATGTCGATCCATGCTCCAAATTCAGAAGTAGAAAGGACACCTTTTGCAAGCTATAAGAGTACGGTGCGAGACTCTGGATCATCGACCTCGACGAGGGTGGATTTGAATAATGCGAGATAGCTTTGAGCAACTCCATAGGCCCTTGGTAAAGATTAGATAGCGTGAGGGCGTTCTTTGGAGTCCTAACGTGCATTCTGAATTGCTTAACTAGTTTTGTAGCTAGTTGGCCGAAGTTGTTGATATGTGGAGTGGGAGCCGAAAGAACCAAAGCAAAGTTATGCCTGAAAGGAAGAATGCGAAGCACTTGCATTTGACTACGTCGGTGGCCAGGATAGAGTCCATCTACCACTTATAGAGTTTTAGGAAGGCACATGGATTAGTCGTGCCGTCATAGAATGCCATCTATGGCATGTTGAAGCTTCGAATCCACTCAGCTTCGTGTACGATCCTAGTGAAGAGATTACACCTCAAGTGGGCTCCCCAAGAATGTTTGGTGTTCCCTCGCATATCTCTCGTAATCCTTCAGACCGTGTTGGGGAGATATGATGAATGCAAATCTTCCAGTGGAATCCATTGGTTTTAACGAACTTCGGGAGTTCTGTTCCATGGACTTCACCTATGTGCACATCCGGGTCATACTCTTCAATGTCGTCAACATCGATTGTCTAGTTTTGATACGACTGGCGAGGTTGAGCGGGCTAGTGTTCATCCTGATTCAGAGGACTCAAGTCTATTGGGTTGCCGGAAGCGTAGGCCCCTGGTTCTGAGTGGCAACGGTTGGGTTCTATCGAGGAGGGGGTCGGTTACTCGGACCCAGTTCATCACTAATAATCAATCGAGAGCGATCACGATACCATGTTCCCTCGCTTTAAGTTATGGTAGTTTGATCACTATTTCCGTTTTCGTTGTTGTTTCCATTGGTATAAGCGCTAGAGCGGACGACAACACTATTAATGAGACTGAACCTCCTCCTTCGATGTGGGCCCCTTGACTCGGAAATGACTCGAAAGAAGAGGTTTCCGAGATAGTACGTCGCGGTTGGGCGTTGTTCTGAGCGAGATGAAGTCGAGCGACGATGCATTGACTTTCTTGGAGTTTGCGCATAAGGTCGATGTTATTATTCAACGCCTGATTAAGTCCAAGAGCTGTAGTTTCAGCTGCCGGTTGAGATTGCTGAGATGTTCCAGCTTCAGCTATAGCAGAAGATCCAATCATTTGATTCTTTGTTCGCTTAACCATTGTAAGAGGACCCAACGACAGGTTATGCATGGAACCTAAAGCGCGTCGAAGTCGAGATGGAGATGCGCGATAAAGATGCGAATCCTAGTTTTCTCGATGAAAGCACCAAAATGTTAACGGCAAAATATGTCGTAAACACCCAAGATTCTTAATTACTTAAGAATTATAGTTCCACATGGAAATATAAGTGCAAAAAGCGGTAAATAACACGAGAGATTTATAGTGGGGTCCCGTGAGAAGCCTACGTCCACTTTAGAAGAGTCGCTGATATTTTATTGACAACAAAGAGTTACAACTTTAGGACTATCTCATGACATCCTTTTACAAACATTTCTAAATATTTTGATGTTATAATCATCATACATGAATACTGGGAAGAAGTAACTTTTGTCCTTCTTCTTCCTCAAAGCATGGATGTCATTAAAGAGGTCACTTGGAGCTCTCAAGAGATGTAAAATTAGCCAATTTCCATCCTATTTGAAGTGTAAGCTTAGGGGTATTTATAGTGGAGTGGTTAGGTGGGAGTAGGTAGGAGTAAGGGACCACAATAGTACACTTCATATTCTAGAGTGCAGTCCTCTAGAAACTCGGACCTCCTTCATCGTTCCCAGGAAAAACTCGTACCCTACTCCAGGGGTACGAATCTCTTACCCCGTGGGGTACATTGAAATATGTTTGTCCTGGTGGGTTCGGGCACGAAATTATGGGAAAGCGAATGGAGTTCGAGTCGAGGGATTCGAGGAGAGAGGGGTACGAGAATGTGAGTGTGGCCTAGTTTTGATGAGTTGCGAGGTTTGCGCTCACGTGGCCTCTTCCAAGCGTGTTTCTATAGTCTTTGGCGACACTTCAGACTTTAGCATCACACGATGTGTTGAGTCGAGCATGTCTTGTGTACTTTTGGGAACCGGACCAAAATGTCGGTTAATACAGACACCTTGGACAATGGATTTTGCTAAGTTACGCAAGGATTATATGTTTCTGGGTGTTAATCTGTTTGTTGGGACAGAGCTGACTATTGAAGTTCAGAATTGGTTGTATATTTGTGTTTGGATTTTTGGAGACCTTGGAATTGACGATGCAACTAAGAAGAAACTTGCATCAAGGTAGCTGCATGGTCGAGGAATGGATAGGTGGAATTTTGTTACCTTAGAGACACCAAAGGACCAAATCACTTCAGATAAGTTTAGGACTAAGTTTGAGGAGAAGTTCATTTCTACGGTCCAGAAATCGATGTTGTTTAAGGAGTTTGTTGAGCTTAAGCAAGAAGATCTACTAGTGTTTGAGTATGTGACCGAGTTTGAAGCCTTATCTAAGTATGTTCGTTCATATTTCGAGAATCCTTACCAAAAGAACGAGAAATTTATTTTGGGATTAGATGTGAATATTGAAAAACAACTGATCAACCACATTGATGACTTTTTTGAGAAGTTAGTTGAAAAAGCTTTAAGAAAGGAAAGCTTGTTTCGGCAAAAGGTTGAGGTTGTGGTTGATAATAGAAAGGAGGAGTCGAAACTAAAAAAAGGTGATAATAATAAGAAAAAGTGGAATGGTAAGAGAAACCAGCAACAACAGGGAAAGAATGGCCAGAGGAAGCCAAAGGCACTACACCATATCAGCCAATTTGGCACACCAGGATGCGGAAGTAAACTATGGTTTATAGCCGTATCATATTTGATAGTGCTAAGATCCGTATCAAACTACATTTTGCGATCCGCACCACCCCAAACACCCTAAATCTAACCGTCCATTAATGAAGCTGCGGATCAGTTAATTTGATACGGCTTTTGGCCAAATCGAATGTGTATCATATTTTGCACCCCATTAGGCACTCCAAATTAAAATTTTGGTCGCTCCCTTTTCCCTCTGTTTTACTTCAATGGTGACCGAAAACCCAAATTAGGGTTTTCGGTCACCAAATTTTGCCTCCACCTTTCTCTGGAATCTCCCCTACCAACGGAGACGAACAAGTAAACAACCCTCTCCTTCAACGCAGCAACCCTTATTCCGTATCCCTCCGTTCACCGTAGGTATGTGTTTTAATTGAATCGTGTTTTCGCATGCGTGATAGTGGGGATTAGGGAACAAGTTGAAGTCTTTGCGTGTTAGCTGATTGCTACTTTGTGTTAGTTTGTTAGCCGTTTCAATTGAATTGTGTTGTGCTTGCCTGATAGTAGGGATCAGGGAACAAGTTGAAGTCTTTGTGTGTAAGCCGATTGCTACTTTGTGTTAGTGTGTTAGCTATTTCAATTGAATTGGTATGTACTTGTGTGTTAGCTGGTTATTATACCCTGGAATCAGAAATGTATGGTACTAGTTTGTTAATTAGCTGGTTGTTAGTGTGTTAGCTATTTCAATTGAATTGAATTGAAACATGTATAGTATAATTTTAGATTGCGGTATATTTATCCATGAAACAAAGAAATAACAATGAGTTTAACAGGTTTGTTGATATGTTCTTTAGATCGCTTGCCACGTTGAATCCGAAATGTAGTAACCACAGTCATGTACAAGTTGTCACTGATTTTTAGTTTAACTATTTAGCAACTAAAAGTTGTCTATTTCTTAAACTGAGCAAATGGATAATTCTATAGTTCAATATTTAACCATGGTTTCTTCGTCATTTGACTGTTTGTTTGCCGTATGTTTGAAATTTAAATTGGGTTGTCTTATAACAAGTTTACTCTGTTTTGAGAGATAACAACTGTACTGAAAATATTTTAACAGGTTTGTTGAAAATTTTGATAGATGGATGATTACTAGACTTTCTGGTTAATATTTTAATAGGCTATCCACCAGGTGGATGCATTTTAGCTCACGTGTAGGATCGGGTATCCATGCTTATTAGTTTTATTCAAATGTCGGATGTTGCTGCACTTAACCTTAGTAAAAAGCTGCTTTCACTAACAACTTTCCCTTACTTTGTAGCAGAGACTTTAGTGTAAGTAATCCTGCACTACACAGTCTGCTTTAAAGAAAATGAAAGTTGCAAGTGAAAGCAACTTTTTCCAAAGGTTAAGTGGAGGGGCATTCGACATTTGAATAAAACTAATTAGCATGGATTACTGACCCTGCGCGTGAGCTAAAATGCAGCCACCTGGTGGATCGCCCAGTAAATTCTTAATCAGAAAGTCGAGTATGTGTGTCATCTGACGATGATGATTCAATATCTTTAGACGTTGGAGCAGGTATATATTATTTTACACTTATCTCTACGTAGTATCTTACATAAGAATTGAATGGACATGTACTTGTGTGCACATCTTCAATATTCTTTTCGTTTATTTGTTCCTTTTTGTGTGTATAGGAGGATGCTCTGTATGCTAGGGTACGAACTACAGGTATTGCAGATGGACTAACACTTCAGGTGATTCTTCTTTTATGTTTACAATGTGTATTCATTCATTTTTGAGACATATACTGATCGACTACACAAACACATGTTTGCATCTCAGTCACCATGGATGGGTTTAATAACTGAAGCATTCACTGTTAGAACCATTGTTGTATTCATGTTTGCATCTCAGTCACCAAATGTTACAATGTCGATCTACATTGCTGTATATTGAACCAATGTTGTATATTGAAATAACTGTTTCTTGTATTTTATAGGCAGTCCTGTTGGAGATTATGGTGCTTTGCTGAAACGATCAGGCTGCGGGCTTTATATCACGACCTCGATTGGATTGGACTATTTATCAGGCTGTTATCTTTTTACCTCATTTTTGTTACTTCGTAATGTGATGAGAATCTAATACAGTTTCCTTTTATTGTATATGTTTGTATGTACACATCGTGTTATGAAAAACCTTGTAAAGCTTTGAGTATATATATATATATAAATTTGTGTTATTCCTGTGTATACTTTGTGGTATGTATGCTCTGTATTATGAAACATATGCGATACAGTTTCTGTTTTTTATATATACACATATATGATATATATATACATGGGTATATATATATACGTGCACACACATATATAATTAGACACGGTCAAAGACCGTGTCTTATTAGACTTTAGTTATGGCTAAAAGCCATACGACAATATATTGAGATATGGTTGGTAGCCGTATCTAATAATTAGACACGCCACTTTTTGATACGGCTTTTTACCGTGCCCAACGGCTTTAGATACGGCTGAAAACACATCCTAATCAGCATATATGGTGTAGTGAAGGTGAGATTACCTGCTATTAAGGTCAACAGAAGGGTCATATTTCCAAGGATTGTAAGAACGCAAAAATGGAAATGAAATTCTTTAACTGTGATAAGCTCGGTAATATAAAGAAGAATTATCCAGAACCACTAAAAGATAAGCAGGATGTGAGAGCGTACGCTTTGGATGTTGTACCGTCTTCCTCGAGGGGTCCAACTGCGGAGGAGGAGGAAAATATTGTTGTGCAAGGTATGCTTTCTATTAGAGATGTTTCTGTTCAAGTTTTTTTTGATACTAGAGCATCACATTCTTTTATTGTAACCATCTTGTTTGCAAGTTAGGTTTAGAACCTAAAATTGTTGATAGACCATTAGTCGTGACTAATCTAGTAGGGGGTTCGTCTAGTCTTTGTATGCTTTGCCATTGTCTAGTTATATCGGGCCGTGGTTGGTCTTTTGTGTGCGATTGTTTTGTTTTGAACTTCGTTGGGTTTGGGATTATCTTGGGTACGGACTGGCTTAAGAAGTATGTGGCTGTTGTGAATTGCGAGAGGCTTGACGTGCCAATCAGGAATGTGGAAGCATGGATGATTGTAATACTTGTATATCATAGGATGGAGTTCTGGTTAGCTTTTTATATTCTCTTGTGATCCCACGAGATGGGTTGTCATCTGTCCCAATTGTACGAGATTTTTCTGATGTGTTTGACAAAGTCAGAGGGTTGCCGCCGTAGTGAGATATCGAGTTCGGGTTTGTTTGATGAATGGAGCCAGACTTGTTGTTATGCCTCTTAGGAGGATGCCGCCTAAGGAACAATGAGAGTTAGAGGTGCAAGTGAATGATCTCCATAGTAAGGGATTCATTCGAAGAAGCGTATCTGAATGGGGTGCACCAGTTGTGTTTGCAACCAAGGCTGATGGATCGTTGCGATTATGTGTGGATTATCGTGAGCTGAATAAGGTGACCAAAAAGAGCAAGTATCCATTACCAAGAATCGATGACTTATTTGATCAGCTTCACGAAGCAAAGGCGTTTTCCCTAATAGGTTTGGTGACAGGATTTCACCAGTTGGGAGTGGCTAGGGATAGTGTGTCGAAGACTGCTTTTAGGACACCATCCAGTATCTATGAGTGGTTGGTGATGCCATTTGGATCGACGAACGCGCCAACACAAAATGTGGATCTTATGAATCGTGTCTTCATAGATCAGTTAAACAAGTCATACTTGTATTCATGGAAGGTATAATGGTTTATTCCAAGATTGAGGAGGAACACGAGAAGAACTTGAGAATTGTTTCGGAAGTCTTGCGAAATTACCAGTTGAGAGATAAGTTTTTGAATTATCACTTCTTGAAGGAAGAAGTGAGATTTTGGGCCATGTCGTATCAGGACATGGAATAGCGGTGGATCCCGCTAAAGTGGCAGCAATACAAGATTGGAATAAACCCAGGAATGCGACGGATGTAGAAGTTTCCTTGGTTTAGTTGGATATTATCGACAATTTATCAAGGATTTATCTAAGATAGTTGCACCATTAACCGGACCGACGAAGAAGAATCAGGTCGTCGCATGGGATGCGAAGTGTGAACAAGCCTTTGGAATTATGAAAGAGAGATTGATGAGTGCTCCTGTTTTGACTATTCTAAGTGGAAATGAGGATATAATAGTATATACCGATGCATGTGGCACTGAACTTGGAGTTGTGCTAATGCAAAAAGATAGAGTTGTGGCTTATGCGAGTCAAGAACTGCGTTGGAGAATGGAGTTTTGATGTCAACAACCTTATTTCAATATTAATTGATTATAAAATATATACTAACACTTTTGTCTAGAATATATATATATATATATATATAAGATTTATATACAGGAAATTTTACTGAAGACTGTATAGTTTAAAGAAATCAGAGATTCAGAGTTCTGAGAAATTTCAAGACTCATGAGTATTCAAGATTTCAAGAGTTCAAGACAAATATAGTTATAGAGTCTAGATTATGTAAGACTCTAAATAGCACTCCAGGTTCAAATTTGAATTCTGATTTTCAAATTCTATTTTCAAATTCTATCTTCAATCCTCTCTATTTTATTTTCTATTTTTCTATTTTCCTATCTTGCTTTACTTTTGATTTCAATGTCAAGTTTTATATTTTTATATTTTTATACTTTATATTTATATATAGTTTTCAGTCTTATAATTTTATAAATATATTTACATAGTTTATATTTATGTCTTCATATAATTTCCTACTTTATAATATTAATTTATAACACTGTATTATTATTCAAGAATTTCCAGAATTATATTTATATCAGAAAACTTGAAAAATGCCCAAAAATTAAATTTACACTGAGCATATGTCGACATATATAAAACTCTATGTCGACATATAATTGTCAAATTTTCAATTCTGAAAGAAAGTGTCTTTTCACTAATTGTGACAGTTTTGAAGTGTTGCAACCTTTCATACACTAAAAAAAGGGATGGAATTCAAATTTTTAATCATCTCTTCTTCTCCATCATCACTCTCTTTCATTACACCATTTTTTTAATCATTTTTATGATTTCTACACCTATACTCTGGCGAATTCAATTCTATTTTCACCAATCTTCTTCCCTCTACGCTCTCTAATCATTACTCTCTGAATCAAGTGCTTTGAAAATATTAGACCACTCAACCTACGAAATATTTGAAGGCCTATTAAAATTGCCACATAATAAAACTCTCAACCAAATACTGTAAACTCAAGAGCACATAAAATACAAATGACATTGCTTTCCTCTTCAACATTACAAAATATACATTTCGCAACATGAATCAAACCCATTCTATGAAACTTTTGTTTAGTGTTGATTGCATTGCTCATCACCTTACGTAAAAGAAAATTCCTCTTTGCAAAACTACCAAGACTCCATATTCGAGATGACCATGCAAAAGATGAATTTTCTTCTTGAAGTGCCCTGTAAACATTCTGAATTGAGTGACTTCCTCCATCCCAACTAATCATTTTCCCAGAGGAGTCACTAAAATAATTTCCAGTTATACCATTCCATATTTCCTTAACAAATAAGAATTGGTGTAAGGAAGTAAAATAACTCCATCAACCTCAACCAACGCTGCATCTGGAATTCCTGAATTCAACTTAATGATATGATCAACCTTATTATTCAATATCAATCCCTTTTTAGCCCAAGGTTCATACCAAAAAGAGCATTTCCTAATCCAGTAATTATATTGAATAAAAGGAAGAAAATCTACCCTAAGCTTCAAAATACATCTCCAACTCCAGCTGCAACTTGATTAATTTGTAAATTCCAGAAATTCTTCCTACCTATTTTATTCTTCTGCATCTAGCGAGACCAAAGTCTACCATCATTGGAGAGAAACTTGTTAAAATAAAAAGAAATAGCGGCTTTATTCCAAAGAAATAAATTTGTAACACCCAATCCACCATGCTTTTTATCATCATAGAGTTTATTGAAAGCAATGGGAATTAGCTTCCTGGAAAATAGATCACCATGGCACATAAATTTATTAAAAGCACTCGAAATCATCTTAATGAGTTTAACTGGCAAAATATAATGCCTCATCCAATATGTTGTCATTGTTGTAGCCACAGATTGAATAAATGTGAGCCAATCTGCCTGTGTCAACTTATTGCTAGGCTAAGACATTAGTTTTCCAATAACCTTCTCAAAAAGTGGCATACATTTATCCTTTGAAATTCTAGAGTAAATTAATGGTAACCCCAAATAAGAAGCATTCGCAAATAATTCCATTAATCCTGAAAACGAGATGATTTCCTTCCTTTGTTCCTCATGTACTCCAGCTATTAAGATAGAAGATTTTTGTATATTGACTTGCAACCCAGTAGTCTTGTAAAACTCATTCAAAACTGAGAGGATGCATTCATTATGGAAAATTTTTGTTTTTGTAAAAATAACTAAGTCATCTGCAAATAAAAGATGCGTAACACAAGGATCCTTACATTTGGGATGAAGCTCCAACTCTTTATTCTGAACCTTTTCTAATAACAATGAATTATGGAATTCCATTACAATGATGAATAAGTATGGTGATATTGGGTCCCCCTGTCTAATACCATTCAAGCTTTGAAAAAACCATGTAAACAACCCTTTCTCGCTATAAAGTAGCATGGAGATGATATACATGTAAAAATCCAAGCCAAAAATGGTTTAGGAAAGTTCATCCCCGACATTATAGCTATAATAGCACTCCAAGAAACCGTATCAAAAGCTTTACAAATGTCCAATTTAACCATACATCTAGGTGCAATATTCTTTCTATTATAACCGTGCAACAATTCTTGGGTTAGAAGAATATTATCACTAATTGATCATCTACTAACAAAGGCCACTTGATTAAATGATATTATAGAAGGAAAAATAGCTTTCATTCTGTTAGCTAAAAGCTTAGTTATCACCTTATACACTACATTACAAAATGATATAGGCATGAAATCTGTATAGGGTTATCCACCTTTGGAATCGAAGAAATGGCCGTTGCTGATAAACTAGTAGGCAATACATAGTTATGGAAGAAATAAATGATTGCTTTTAAAATATCATTACCTATAGTCGATCGACATTTTTGCAGGAAATACGCATTAAATCTATCAGGACCTCCACAGCTTTCTGCGTCTAGAGCAAAAACTATTTCTTTTGTTTTCGATTCACTGATAAGTGTAACAAGATTTTCCGATTGTTCCATCGACAAAAATGGTAGCTTAGAATTATATAGTGGCATAATATTTGTTGAAAAACCATCTCTAGAAGCCAATATAGATGAAAAATAGTCTATAAACGCATTATTAATACTGGCATCAGTTGACTGAAGGTTACCATTCATGTCTTGAATCATGAAAATCTCAGAACTTGGTCTTTTCGACTTCAAAAAAGCATGATAATATTTCTTGTTTCTATCACCCTCCAACTCTTTTCGAACAAATGTTTTTTGCATAAATGCTTGCACTTCAAATTCAAGAGTAGATTCCAATTTCTTTTTAAGCTCATCCTTGATACAAAGCAGATTTAAATCATATTGATTTAGAATCATTATATCCTGCAATTACTTAAGTTCCTCTATAATAGCTGTTGACTGCATTACTCCTTTTCCGAAATTTTCAGATGCCCATCCTCTAAGATGAAACTTCAATGCCTTTAATTTTTGAACAAGAGCTGGAAGAGGATTCTTGTTTGAATGATAAGACCAAACCTACATCAACACATAAAAAAGGACATATGATTAAACCTAAAATTAAAAAATTTAAATGAGGATTTACCCAAACTGATGTTGTCCACTGTCCCCCAATGAAATAAAAGAGGATTATGATCATATAATGTTGGAGGAACGACATGCTAAAAAGCAGAAGGCCAGACATTAAGAAAAGAATTGCTAACAAAAATATGGTTGAGTTTGCAAAGGATATTAAATCCAGATCTACTCCTTTTAGATTATGTGAAGCAAGGTCCATAACTTCGAACTGGAGCTAAATCTGAATTAAAAATAGCTTGATTAAGAGGTGCAATGTCTGAAAAGGATAGCAGACAACCCCCAGATTTTTGAGAACATGATGACATACAGTTGAAATCCCCTCCAACTAACCACGACACATTACCAGGCTGAAGTAGAGTAAGATTTTGTAAAAAAGGAAGTCTCAAAGATAGGGCATTCTGAGCATAAACCGAAGTAAGGAAGAAAGAGGAATTAGAAGGAAGATACACACTTTTGAAGTGAATGAATTGATCTGATGAGGAGATCTTAGAAAGAGAGAAAAACACAAGATTCCATAAAACTAAAATTCTACCAAAGCAAGCATCCAGAAGATTATGATCAAAAAGCCATGAAGATGATATGAATGCAACAGCTTTTATGGTGGAATTTAAGTTCAATTTTGTTTCCAATAAACAAACAAGATGGATATTGTTATCTCTTAACAAAGCCTTACTTTCTTCTTACTTAGAGGTATGACTCATACCCCTAACATTCCAAAATGCAATATTGTGCCTCATTTAAAAGAAAGAGGTTCAATGGTTGAAATGGGATGATTTCTAGTATGTCTTACTACGGCCACATTATTCCCATTTGATGGCATAACATCTTTATAAGGATATTTTATCCACTCGTTTAAATCATCATCTTCTACTGTCAATTTTTTCGAAGATTTCTTCTTTCTACCCTTTGTCCTTTTCTTATTACGACGAGATAACAATCCATCTTCCAAAGGAGAAGATTCAGAAGTTATTGGAAGAGGTGGAACAATAATATGAGGAGGAGCGGAGAGATGAGAATATGGAGAAGATGAATTATAAGAAGAGTTAAGTTTGCAACTGAAATTGGAATTCGAAGGAATGTTAAAGCTAAATGAAGAATCTGATGTGTGACGCCCCTCTCGAAAAGCTAACACAAAGATCATTTAGCACAGTGGTTAGTGCGTGGTGTTGTTTTCTAGGAGGTCGGGTGTTGAGACCCGCGGTTGTCACAAGATGCATTTGAATTAAAAGCAGGAATAGAAGTTGATGTAGAAGCACCATCTGTTGAAACCATGTTTGCACTTGCAACATTTAAATCCAAGTTATCAAGTACTGAATAAGAATTATGTGTCTGCAGTTCCTCTTTCTCTTGAGAATTATCCATAATAACTTGTTTTCCTTTTTCCACTTTGTCTCTTGTAGCATGATCACATTTAGAATTTTTCTCAAAATTGAAATAATCCTCTAATTCATTTTTCTTGATCCCTGACTTATGAACTATCCCATTGTCATCCACATAGAACACTTTCCTCTTCATCTTTCCATTAAATTCTTCCTTTTGACGAAAATAGCTTTCATCAATCTTCTTTTCATAGTCCACCGTTTCCATATTCGAATTACCAGTTTGATTGAAATTACCTTTCCTTACCCGTACCTGTTTCTTTTTTGTAGATACATGATTCCAATCATTTCTCCTATTATTTGCTTGATTGGTACCCCAATCTTTACTTGAATTCACCTTCACATATGGCCTCTGGTCTTCAATAATTTCCTCATTCTTAGTACTATCAAATTTGAAATTACCCTCCTTTTCACATTCATTAGAATTGTGACCAAAATTTTTAAAATGAACACAAATTTTCGGGGTCCAATCATAAGATACTTTAACCTTTGGACATTTCCCCCCAAATTCTTCCAATTTAATAAATTCTGATAATTCAGTTTCAGGAGAAATATCTACAAGAGCTTTTGCATATCTAAACCGCTGCATTTTTTCTGTACTTTCATCAAAACAAATTAACTTCCTTACAGGGCATGCCAACCAATTAATGCCAGTCAATGTCCAAAGCAAAAGAGGGATTCTATGCAGATGAATCCATACTGGAACGCTTTTGATTGGCGCAACTGAACTACCAATCATCGGATCCCATTTCGTAATAATGAACATCCTCCCTCTTGTGAATATAGGATCTGCATATAACACCTTTTCTCTATCTACTTCATTTGAGAATTTGAAAATGAAATTGAAACCATCCGATTTGATATCAACTTCTCCATTCGACTTCTAATGTCTTAGCAAAAAAATTCACCACCTTCAAATATGATAAAGAACCTTCTAAGAAAAACCCACCAGAAAATCTTTCTAGCATTTCATACCTTCCTGCTTAAGATGATCAGGAATCAAATTCTTCTTTCCATCTTTAACTATCTCGTACTGAATTAGCTTGAATTTACCAGCATTCATAGGCAATGTGTAACGACCTGGATTTCTGGTTGATTAATTTTAAAATATTTAATATGGTTTTAAATATTGAATTGATAATATAAATGAATATTTATATCAAGTTATCGATTTAAAAATCAATTTCGATTTAATATCGAATATATTAAATTATCGTAATATGAAATATAATGGAAATCGAAATTTGAAAACTGAATCAAAATGATTCAGATGATGTATAGGAATTTTATTTGACTACAACGGTAATAATAATTTGTTATCGAGAAATTTGTTTGTTTCTGGATTTAAATTATATTGGTTGTTTTATATATGTGTTCAAATTAGAATTCAAAATATATTCTATTGAGCTCAGAATATTGTTATTACATTTAAATGTTGGTCTATACACTGAAATAACAGTTCGTGATTTAAATTAATGAACCCCGAATTATATTATTTTAAATATAAGTGGATAAGTACTACATCAAATCAAGTTAATTAACCTACCTCTGATAAAAATTTCCTAGTAAACACCTACGTTTGTTTACTTAGCAGTGAAGTCTTCTTCTATATAAAATCGCAACTTCCCCTTCTATTTGATTCTTTCTTAGTTTTCGTTCCACAGATGGAAATCAATACCGTCCTCCCTCCTTAAAATATAAAGGGAACGAATTAGTCTGGTCCTTGTACACTTCAAATCGAAATCCTCTTCTGTAAAATCAGTCGGATTCATCTTTTATAAAGGAAAAGAAAATGGATCGAAAGCTTTAGAAATTAAAAAGTGAGTGTTTCCATTTTCAAGATCAATTCGAACATCGTTCAGTATATAAAAAAGGGGCCGCTCCTTCAATTAAAATGCAAATTGATTTCCGATTTCAGTAAATGAAAACCGCAAGCCAACCACTCCCTAAATCGTTCGAAGAAAATAGTTCGTTGGGATTTCAACTTCGAACGACGAGGCTAGGGCAGAAGACCGTCGATTTGCTAGGATCCGAGGTTGCGATGGGAAGATGGCTCGAGTTCGAAGCCTAGATGGTGAATGGGAAAAGACCGTGATAAGGAGGTTGACGGTGTTGTAGCGATTGGGGATTTTGAACTGGAGATGAATTTCAGTGACAAAAGGGGATATCGAGGTTCACGACTTGGTGAGGATTGGTGGCGAAAGACGTCGATGGCTTTGTTGCCTGGTCCTGTTGATGTTAAGGATGGGAATAAAAGGAGCGCGGCAAGTTGCTGATGAAACATGGGTGAGTTCAGGTGGGTGTTGAGTATGCGTGAAGGCGTGACTGGAGATAGGGGTTCGATCTTGATGATGGTTGATGTCTAGTAAAATAGTGAAGAAGAGCAACATAAAAGAGTTTGGGTTTTTGTTTTGAAGTGTCAGTAGGGTTGTGATAATCATGAGAACATTTCTGGTGATGGTTACTCTGATGCCAGGAGTTCGTGGGAGCGATGGTTGAGGGTCAGTTTTACGGTAAAGGTTTGATGGTGGAGAAGTCACCATAGAACTTGCTTCAGTTTCAAAATTTAGGGATATTTGCAGTTTCAATTGCAAGGAAAATATGGAGCAGTAAGGTAATTTAAATTCTTAATTAAGTTGTTAACTATATTTATTCAAATAAAGTAAATTATTTATTTATTTACTTTAGTTGTAATTTAAATAAAGGTTTAATCGATTTATAAAATAAATAATCATAGGCATACAATGGATTCATTCGAGACGACTCAAGTGGTAGCCGTGGCAATAGGAATTTAAATGGATAATCGGCAAATAAAAATCCTGGTGAGTAATTCTCACTCAAGAATTTTATTAAAATTATTTTTATCGTTAAAAATAATTTGTTGGTTGCATGGTTGCATTTAAATATTACTGTGGCTATTATACAATATATATTAGTTATATAGGATTGAAGTTTGTGGCTATTATATATATATATATATATATTGGTTTGGTGATTGGATTGTTCCCGCAGTCTCATTAGCGGATACCCGCAGTACCATTAGCGGATGATTTCCCTATGCGCCCCACAAATATGTATTAGTGGATGACCTTCTATACCACGATATCATGCCTCAAAGCAGGATGGGTATTATTTATATTGGCTAACGTCTGTGGATGTAGGAAAAACAGGTGGGAGGGATCTAACTGGATTCCTCAAAAATATATTATCTGTTTGTTTGTTCGTTTGCATATATACTGTCATATATGATGTGTTAGAAAACCTGTCAATTATAATTGGTTGTTTTGAGTGTTTAAAATATCATTGGGCCGAAATGTTGTGAAAAGGATAATTGAGATAAAAAAAGGAAATCTATTTAAAAAAAATAGAATTCGAATTTTGAATGGACTAGAAATATTTACTTGTTTAGTAAAATTAAAACAAGTATAAAATTTATAAGCGGCGTTTATAAATTAGATAATGCAGTGAATTTATAAACTGTGTTTATAAATAAAATGAAATGATTTTCATTTGATAATCAGGGAATTGAAATGAATTTATAAACAATGTTTATAAATAAAATTGGAAAAAATGATCATTCGATAATTTGAATATTTAAATTCAAATGTGAATTTTAAAACAGAAATGGGGAAATCGTTATAAAGAAGTAAACGATGGAATTTATTCTGATGTTCAGAATATAAATTGAACTAAAATAAATCCATAAGGATTTATGATTTGAATTCGATTAATTCGAATTTATTTAAATAGAAGTTAAATTGGATATATAGAAATTAAAATATAATATGAATATAGAGAATCCAAACAGAATTTGAATTTATAGTAATTCAAATAGAATTTGAATATAGAGAATTCAAATAGAATTCGAATATACAGAAATTAAAATAGAATTTGAATATAGAGAATTCAAATAGAATTTGAATATAGAAATTTGAAAGAGAATTGAAAATAGAATTTGAAAATAGAAAGTTGAAATCATTTCGAAATGGGAACGACGAAATATATTTCAGAATGCGGATTTTTAAACATAATAGAAAATAAATCCAAAGGATTTATAATTTGTAAAAGGAATTGGAATTAAATATAGAAGATCGAAGTATAAATAAATATATTACCGAGTAAGGAAAAATCGACAATTATAGATAATTGAAAATATTATGTTGAATTGGGAAACTGATTTGATATATTAAAAATATATCAGAATGGAGTTAGAATTTATATATAAACGAAGTTTAATACGTTTATATATTAAATATAATTAAAACGAGCTTGTCGCAGCATGGCAGTTCATAAATTGGCATTCCGATCTTCAATTGAGTATATAGGACTCAATTTAAGTCGGAATTCTGTGAAACAAGAATTGTCAGGACCGCTTGAATAATAGTTTTCTAATAAAAGAGAAAAATCTGGATTTCGTCGTATAGATTTCGAGTTATGTCAAAATCAAATTTTCAGAAAAAAGCGCCATAACCATTATAAAACTATAATGGTCTTTTTAAATAAATTAAAGGATTTTAAGCGAATAAAATCCGAATTTCTATTTAGAAAATTTCAGATCTGAGTTGTAAAATATATGTGAACTCAAGTGGGGTAATGGATTGATTTTTGAAACAAAAATCAGATTTTTAATTTATTGAATAGAATTAACTAATTTGAATAATAATTAGTTAATGAGATTTTTGAATTGAAATTGGGCTTTGAATAAGTGAATACGATTTGGAAATTTATATTCGGAATCGAAAAGGAAACTTGAATATAAAATGGAATTCGATTTGTTTATAAGCAAGTTGATATTATATTTGAACATGTTATGTTCAAACAAAGAAGTGAAATAGGCAAAATAGCTAATTTGAAAATAAATTAGCGAATTGGGTTAAGACGAATGGAGTGAGTTGAAACCAAATGGGAATATTTGGATATGTGTTAAGTAGGTTTGGAATGAAGTATATGAAGAGATATAAATTGAAATGTCCGACCAAAAGGTACATGTTTAAATTCCATATGAGGTTTTATGCGCCGAATCGGCTAGCCGCTTGGCTTTTTCTTTTCGATTGGAGAGGGCCTGTGTGGAGGTTTGGGGATTTTCCCGATGCTCCTGGTACAAAGGAGGTTATGGCGAATTTTTCCGGGAATTTAAGGAGTTAGAATATTTTAAAAAAAAATTATAGTTAGAAATCAATTTATCGATATATATAAAATTCGATAAGGAAACGAACTTGATATTAAAATACTATAAACAAATAGGAAATCTATAACTAAATCTGATAAAAAATAGAAAGAGAAATGTATACGTGTTTATAAATGAATAATTGGTTTTTATGGTGTTGATTATTCGGGAATAATGGTCTTGTCTGTGTTGAAGTTAAGGATGTTTTCAGTCAAGGTCTGAGAGGTAGTTTTAACCCAACTTGATTGATTTCATTTTTAACCTATAAATAACAAGATCCAGCCTCGAAGGGAAATGTTTGAATAAGAGTTAGTTGAATGCAGTATTGTGGGTTGTTATAACATTCGTTTTAACCCAAGTAAGTGGAATTTTGGAAATATATTATAAATATTTCCTAAGCATGAAAAAATAACCAAGTTTGGCAAAGAGATGAGTAATTGGAATATTTTCCAATTATAAATAGAAGATATTTTCTACGTATATAAAATCAAAAAAGTCGATATATGGAAATGTTTTCCAAATAACGTAGGAGGCCAAGATGATTATCGAAAATATTTGGTTAACAAATATTGATAAAGAAATGGAGAAATGATTTAATTAATGAAATATTAATTAAAAGGCCCAGTGATTTGTTTGATGCTTTGAATATTTGTTTTTCTTCGATAGTTAAATAACCGACTATCGAAGTGTTTGCCAATATCGTTGTCAATATGGAAAGACCGGTTGGATTATTATCCGAGAACCACTCCATATTGGCAGTAGCGTTGCGAATCAGATTATATGAAGATAACCGAAGATGAAGTAAATTGCAAGGGCTTTTTTTATTAATAGAAATGGTGCCTTTTGTTTCGTTCAATCCCAAAACGAACGCAAATGGACGAATGTCTGACAGAGTATTTCCAATGATCGCATATGTTGGTCTGTATAGATATATATGGTGGCAGAAAATTTATTCTCTTAGCATAATATCTAGAATATATTTGTGCAAATCAATTAGTGATTAACGGATCTGACAATGTAACATTCAAAGTGATTGTGTTATCAATGAATGATAAGAAATCGTAGCCTCAGGCCTCAACAACCGGGAAATGACAAAAATCGGGCAGGCAACATGGCTATGTGGGTCGCTCCCATTAGGGTGTATAATTACCTATCTAGAGAAATTCCTTTTACTTCTTTAATCTATCGATGTTGTCCCTTTTCGAGAAACGGTTGTCGATCCCAAACGTTGGTGATATACATTCGATACACTCAAGCGAAATGAGTGGTCGGTCATGTGTGGGCCGGGTTGCAAGATGTTCTTGTTGAACCCAGTGTATGCCCCTCTAGAGATACACTATCGGAAGGTGGTCCCATACCTTGTCATGATGGAAATCCAATCTCCAATAAGCGCCCTACGGTTTTTGATTTTATATTATATATGGAGCGTGAGATGCAAGCGTTCCGCTAGATTGTTATTTATTTGATTTAGACACTATTATAATAACACTGGATTTTTGTATCAAAGTGTTTTGGGTTATAGTAAGGTAAAAACCGTCCATGTTTATGTGTGGGCTGGTCTTACTATTATCCTTTGTTTCGAAAGGATTTTGAAAGTTAAACAAATGATTGGAGTTTGCTCACACCAATCCCATGACTGACCCAAAGTTTATTTTGTTTTCCCTAAACTCTTGGGTGCCCAAATTTGTATGGGCTGTCAAGTAGTCGGGATTTTTCAGATTCACTTGGAAGAGCTGGAAGCAGGAGGCTTCACCAGTTAGCTATAGACTATCATATTTCCGATGTGTACTGTGTTGTATCTGGAAACAGGTGTTTATAACTGTTCTAGGAATAACTGTTGTGCTCCGATAATGGTATGTATATACAGTTACTAATTTGTATTTCAAAAGTTATGTTATTTAATATATATTATTCATTCCGCTGTGAGATTTGTGTTCTTCATTTTTTTTCTTCTATTCTAACATTTCTTTCTTTCTATTTCTCATCCTCTAACTTCTTTCTAATAATGATTCGTATTTCTGTGCAATTTGGGTTGGACGTGTGGTGTTATAAGTCGACCCAGATAGTATGGGTTTGCGGGTCGTTACAGTTGGTATTAGAGCTTAGGTTGAGCGAATAACTAGGCTTGTTGGCATATGCTCATTAGAGATAGGGTCAGTAGCACCCTATAATGAGTTGAGTGTATATATTTATAAATACGAGAGAGCGTATTTTTTAATTGATATAAAAGTTATTTCATATTGTGTTGGCTAGTCTGTTGAGTGGTTTATGAATTATGATCGAATTATGGGACGCCACGACGTCGATAAGACTTTGTAAATACTTGAAAAGAAAAATTTGACACAATATTGTTTTTAAGTGGGTGAAAGAAATAATTTTACCGAAAAATTCTATTTTTGATATAAAAAAATAATTTACTGATATTATTATATTATATGGATGTGTTGGTTGATATTATAATCCGTTGAGATTATAAAATTGAAATGGTTATATATAACCAAATATAATTTGTATATGAATGAAATATATATAAATGAGGCGAATTAAAACTGGATTCAAATCATAAATTGAAATTTAAATTCTGGGAAATTTGGAAATATATTCTGAAGTATATTAAAATAATATAGCTTTGTTTTGAAAGGATTTGGGTAAAAACCATTTTTTGAATGGATTTTTAAAGTGTTAAAGCACTGAACTCACTTCAGTGGCTGGAAAATAATTCTTATGATGACTGCAGCTTCATCAGTGTTCATTTTCGAGTTTCTAAGTGATGGATTGCTACCTTAGAAAATTTTTGATGGAAATTTGTTTGAAAGAAAACAAATAGTTGGAAAAATTCAAATGTTTTGAATTGGAAATGGTTATATATATATATATGTGCGTGATTTCGAAAAGATTTGGAATGAAATCCCAGGAATTTGAATTCTGAAATTTTAAAAATTTAACTTAAGCAAGTTAAATAGATCGAAATGAATAAATTGAGTAAAATCAATTGAATGGAATATGAATCAGATGTGAATGCATTGATTGTAGATCATTCAAATTAAATGAATGAAAACCAAAAGTTTGTGGGTACTGAAATTTGTTGAAATATGAAGAGTTGAGTTTCAGCATAAGTATGTTTTGAAAAGTAAATGGGTTTGTGGCATTTTTCCTACCTTAGTAATTTCGAGGACGAAATTCTTTCAAGGGGGAAGAACGTAATGACCTGAATTTCTGGTTGATTAATTTTAAAATATTTAATATGGATTTAAATATTGAATTGATAATATAAATGAATTTTTATATCAAGTTATCGGTTTAAAAATCAATTTCGATTTAATATCGAATATATTAAATTATCGTAATACGAAATATAATGGAAATCGAAATTTGAAAACTGAATCAAAATGATTCAGATGATGTATAGGAATTTTATTTGACTACAACGGTAATAATAATTTGTTATCGAGAAATTTGTTTGTTTCTGAATTTAAATTATATTGGTTGTTTTATATATGTGTTCAAATTAGAATTCAGAATATATTCTGTTGAGCTCAGAATATCGTTATTACATTTAAATGTCGTTCTATACGCTGAAATAACAGTTCGTGATTTAAATTAATGAACCCCGTATTATATTATTTTAAATACAAGTGGATAAGCACTACATCAAATCAAGTTAATTAACCTACCTTTAATAAACATTTCCCAGTAAACACCTACGTTTGTTTCCTTAGCAGTGAAGTCTTCATCTATATAAAATTACAACTTCCCCTTCTATTTGATTCTTTCTCAGTTTTCATTCCTCAGATGGAAATCAATACTGTTCTCCCTCTTTAAAATATAAAGGGAACGAATTAGTCTGGTCCTTGTACACTTCAAATCGAAATCCTCTTCTGCAAAATCAAAGTCGGCTTCATCTTTTATAAAGGAAAAGAAAATGGATCAAAAGCTTTAGAAATTAAAAAGTGAGTGTTTCCATTTTCAAGATCAATTCGAACATCGTTCAGTATATAAAAAAGGGGTCGCTCCTTCAATTAAAATGCAAATCGATTTCTGATTTCAGTAAACGAAAACCGCAAGCCAATCACTCCCTAAATCGATCGAAGAAAAATAGTTCGTTAGGATCTCAACTTCGAACGAAAAGGCTAGGGTAGAAGACCGTCGATTTGGTAGGATCCGAGGTTGCGATGGGAAGATGGCTCGAGTTCGAAGCCTAGATGGCGAATGGGAAAAGACCGTGATGAGGAGGTTGACAGTGTTGTAGCGATTGGGGATTTTGAACTGGAGATGAATTTCAGTGACAAAAGGGGATATCGAGGTTCACGTCTTGTTGAGGATTGGTGGCGAAAGACGTCGATGGCTTTGTTGCCTGGTCCTGTTGATGTTGAGGACGGGAATTAAAGGAGCGCGACAAGTTGCTGATGAAACATGGGTGAGTTCAGGTGGGTGTTGAGGATGCGTGAAGGCGTGACCGGAGATAGGGGTTCGATCTTGATGATGGTTGATGTCTAGTAAAACAATGAAGAAGAGCAACATAAAAGAGTTTGGGTTTTTGTTTTGAAGTGGCAGTAGGGTTGTGATAATCATGAGAACATTTCTGGTGATGGTCACTCTGATGCCAGGAGTTCGGGGGAGCAATGGTTGAGGATCAGATTTTTGGTTAAGGTTTGATGTTGGAGAAGTCACCGTAGAACTTGCTTCAGTTTCAAAATTTAGGGATATTTGCATTTTCAATTGTAAGGAAAATATGGAGCAGTAAGGTAATTTAAATTCTTAATTAAGTTGTTAATTATATTTATTCAAATGAAGTTAATTATTTAATTATTTACTTTAGATGTAATTTAAATAAAGTTTTAATCGATTTATAAAAATAAATAATCATAGGCATACAATGGATTCATTCGAGGCAACTCGAGTGGTAGCCGTGGCAATAGGAATTTAAATGGGTAATCGGCAAATAAAAACCCTGGTGAGTAATTCTCACTCAAGAATTTTATTAAAATTATTTTTATCGTTAAAAATAATTTGTCGGTTGCATGGTTGCATTTAAATATTACTGTGGCTATTATACAATATATATTAGTTATATAGGATTGATGTTTGTGGCTATTATATATATATATATTGGTTTGTGTGACGATCCCAAAACCCCGTGACACGGTGTTAAGGATAATCATTGGAATATAACACATCAATCATCATTAGCAGATCACAGATAATAGCATAAACAGAAAATAGAATAATTTACACACATATGACAGCGGAATCATATAGATATCATCACATCGGAGAGCATAGTGCAAGATACAACTTAGTGCATAATAATACATAATCAGTCACCATCGCCAGAGGCGGAATCATACATAAAGAGTACACAAAATAAATATCAGTCTACATCGCCAATGGCGGAATCATAATACATATACTATAATGGCGGAAAGAGTCAAAGTCAGCACGGTGTAGTCAAGCTTCGCCATGAGCCAAAAGTGCACCAGATACCTGTAACTAGGCTGCCCGTGTAAAAATGAGGGCACCTGAGTTTGCAAGGTGAAACAAACTACGAGTCAGTCATGGGACTGGTATGAGAAATCTACTTAACTTATTAACAACGATAATAAGGCAAAGAAATCTACTTAACTTATTAACAACAATAATAAGGCAAATCAAAGGACCACGCCACTTTCGCGGAACGGGTTTACTCCAATGAGTGCTAGTGCATGAAATAAAGTAAATGATTAAATCATCGCAATGCTTTGTATAAAATGAAGCCATTATAAGACTCAGGTCCCATCACACAATGCAACGCAAGCCGGAGGATAGAGTTTTTACCTTATAATGGCCAAAAATGCTTCATACGAATAAAACAAAAATGTTTGATATTATTACTAGTGCATATATGTTTCAAAAGCGATTTCAATCATAAATATCAATCATAGGCGGCATAAATGACCCATACCACTATGTCGTCGTACTAGTAATACAATCACATTCGAAATTTCGTATTGGAAATTGGGTTCCATCATGAGTCGAGGCAAGGGGCAAGCTCCTCTCCGTTCGAGACACTCTAGCAAATGCCTCGGTACCGCACACAACAATCCCTTGATCCTCAAAGGCCGGTCCTCTCTTACTTTTGAGGATTGGCAATTCCAGAACACACGTTTCCCGGTCCCTACAGACCTATAATCGAGGTGCCTCGTATTCCAACAACCACACAGGTGTAAAGTAGATATAAATGTCAGGACTGGGAGGTCACTGACACCATCATAGCTAGAAAGAAACGCCGTGCACTCCTTGGGCCCTTCTCCCGTTTTTGACTCATACCGGGGTGTGAGGCTCGCGAATTCACGTTATACACAAAGCTACGTCACACAGACCATGCTTTGATCATCAACCACAAGACTTTGCTTTGCAACAGAAGCCTTGATCATATGCCACTTAGGCGTGCCACACAGGCAATCCACTCCATGCGACTGATTTCTATCAATACATAACCTCTGAGCTCGTACGTCTCAGAGAAGGGCGTTAAGCAAGAGAATAAATTCTCCGCCGCCAAGCAGATATATATTTAACAGAGATCAATCAGCATAGAACAAAATCCAATGTCAGACACACAGTCCATTTACAAGTCCGTTCTGGGTTTGAACGAAACCGGAGGCACCAAATTCCCGCATATCCGTACAATCAACAGTATATCTGGACGGCTACTACTTCAGCTCCTTCACGGTAGCTACTCCAATCACGAGCATCAGTAGCGCCCATCCCTCCAATGTGAAGATCGTAGGTCTTCAATCGTCTTCGACTCTTCGACTTCTCAACGTCGATCGATTATTTGAAATGAGATGAACTCGGCCTTTTCAAATAACCCATGTATTTAGATTTTCAAATCAATTTATCACATGGTTGGACTATTCAACATTCACATTTCAGTTCTTTTGTTATAATTTTCATGTTAAATACATTCAACCATCACATATCAAGAAAACACAACAAAATTGGTTTATTTCCACTCTATATCGTCAATAGTATTTTATAACGATATATCGCCATTTTTATTGATTTAAAACGGCCATATTTAATTAAACGACGATTCAGGTCGTGCCGATGCACTGGCGCTGTTCTTCACTAAATTTGTTTTACACATATCTGAAAATCTAACCGTTGGATCTTCACAAATTTTATATCATTAGAAAGGTCATTTCAAAACGAATCCAACGGTTTCAGTTTTGGGAAAATCCGACGGTCGGATCTTCCACACTAGCCATTTGAAGTTACGATTTCAATTTACGAACTGCAGCGTCGTTATTCGATTTAATTTAATTATATTTTTATATATATATAAATATAATCATTTCTGGCGCTGTTTTTCTTCAGATTTGAATTAAACATTCCATACAATCCAACCGTCAGATCTCTACAAAGTTGGTGCCGTTGGAAAGATATTTCCAAGGCGAACCCAACGGTTGCGGTTTCGGGAAAATCCAATGGTCGGATTTCCCGCACTAGTCGTTTGAAATCACGGTTTCAAAACACGAACTGCATGGCCACGTTTCGTTTTAATTTTATTTATATTTATATATTTATATAAATATAGTTCATTCAAAAATTCCTATATCGTTTTCACTTCAAATATTTCACTAACGCCTTTAAATTTTGGAAAATTTCGCCATAACCTCCTTTGTACAGGAGGAGCTGGGAAAATTCCCAAATAGCCACATGGGCGTCTCATGTCAAAAAGAAAAAGAAAAAGCCAAGCGGCTAGCCAACAGGCTCATAAAATCATCACCCAAACAAAACAGTAAATGTGTACCTATTTGTCGGGCACAAAATTTTATTCCTCTTCTCTAGCCTCTTTGCTATAATCTGTTTAATAAATATGCATGTACATATATGCAATTCTTATCACTTATCATTTTCCATTCAACTTCATATTTGATTCACTTTGGTTTAAAAACACCATTCATTCTAATGTTGCATGCATAGGCAAAAATCATATCATTAGCTAATTAATGAATATTTCAACTCATGCATATTTATTTGAACAAGTGGCTATTTTTAACACTTCACATTTCAAAGATGATAATTTTGGCGAACTAAAATATATTTCCACACATGACTATTTTATTTTGTTCTTATGCATGTTAAAAATAATATTTCTTTCACAAATATTTATTTCAACGCTCGCATCTCTTTAGCATATCACATATATGATAAAAATGATATTTTTATCATTCAAAATATTTATTCAACACATGAGTGCTTTCAACCCTTTATAATTTCAATAAAGATGTAATTTTTATTGTTCGTTCTTTTTATTCAACACATGAACTTTTCCAATACACACATTTCTCAACGCATGAGCACCTCCACACATGGATATTTTATATATGTTGTTCATATAAGAAAGATGAAATTTTTATTATTGAAACTATTTATATATAAGGCGAATATTTTACATACTTCATATATATTATAAAAATGTGATTTTTATTGTTTAAACACTTCATTCATTCACACATGAATTTAATTTTCACACATCACTTCTCAACACATGAACATTTCCACACATGGACATAGTTTCAACACATGATTTTAATTTCAACGCATGAAGATAATTTCAACATATGAAAATAATTCTAACACATGAATATTATTCAAAATTTCGGCAGCATAACGGCAGGGTAGTTAAATTCGGCACCGTCCCTAGTACGGCTCCTCGCTCTACCTTAAAACCTCGCGGTTTTTGACAATGGGGATTCATGTATCTAATTCGCACGCAGGCGGCATGTTTTATTTTTATTTCCACAATTATTTCCAATTCATTTCACTCACCAATGGGTATTTTTCAACCACAACCAAACAATGTCAACCACAAACAATTATTCAACCATTCGCATTTTCATCCAATATTTCACACCAATTCACAACAATAAATATCGTCCATGGTTTGTGGACGAGGGGAGTATATATATATATATATATATATATATATATATATATTATAAATTCTATATTTCACTTGCATTTCAACACATATATCAATTATTCTATGCATGTATAATTCATACTTCGCTTATATAGCTTATACATCGCATGTACATGGGGTATACAACACGTGTGTAATTTATATTTCGCTTAAATAATTTATACACGACATTTTCCCACTCAAATTCATTTAATTTAGATTTCTCACATTGGTTTTCGGAGTGCTAAAAATCGTAGATGACTTAGAAAAATCCGCGGTCTCTTCTATGTGGTAGAGAGCTTACTTGCGGTCCCGATGTTTCCTGTTTCATCGAATTTCGTCAACACTCCATAAAGATATGATTTTTCAAAGTGCAAACATAAAAAAGAACTCACCTTTCATGATGGTTCGAAACTAGGGTTGCGGTATTCGCGAAAACCGAGGCACGAGGGGATGTTCGGAGGTGATGACGTGGAAGAGGGAGGAGAGGGGAGTCGGTCGGTGGTGGTCTTGGCCGGAGAGAACGCCTGTAGCGGCGGAGGCGGCGCTGGGAAGGTTGGAACTTCCTGGGCCTCGTTCTCGTCGATGGGGAGGAGGGAGGTGACGAGGGTAGGTCGGATTTGAAGAGGGGAGGCGGCGGTGTCGACTGGTGGTGGTGTCGGCAGGGGGCTGAGGCAGCGGCGATTTGGGGGGAAAGGGTTGAACATTTTCCGCCGTCGATCGGTGGAGAAAAAGGGTTTTCTGATTTTTTTTTTATTTTTAAAATAATGAAAGGAATTTTTCCATTGGCCCATGGTTTTATTATATTTTAAAATACTGTTTCTCCACACAGACACCAATTCAAACCCAACGACTGTCGCCTCCAGCTAAATACCCCCATCCCGGACACAATGGGATATGTTTCGTTGGCCAATTCGACTGTTACAGTCAGTTATTTTTCAAATTAAAGTATAAAACATTTAATTTTTAACTTTGAACATACATTTCAATTTGCCAAGGCCACAGACTGATTCGAAAAATTCCAGAAAAATAAATCTAGCTATGTTTTGACGCTACGGTCCCAACAAAACTAGTTTCGTCGAATTCTGAGATCGTTTGAAAAATGGCCATTTTCTGGTCGATCCAATTTAACAGAAATTGACCAAACACATTTTCTTTTGCCACGCTCACATACTAGCTTCAAAAATTATGAAATTTGAAACCTAGCAATAGTTTGACATCCCGGACCCAACAAAAGTGGTTTCGTCGAATTCCGAGGTCGTTTGCAAAATATCTATTTTCCACGGCTATATATTATATATAACGACCTTTCTGAAAATTCATTCTGCCATAACTTTTGATTCCCGTTATGAAACTTCGATTTTTCAGATTCGTTAGAAAGGTATTCACTAACAGATTTAAATATTTTTGGTTTCGCTAAATCTGTTATATTTTCCACCCTGCACAGTCAGTCAAAGTTTGAATTCAAATTTTCAAACTGACTCACTATTTCTAATTCACTATTTTATTGAAATATTCTATTTCAATTGTTCAAATTCCTTTGAAATGACCAATTTAAAAATTTTAAATTGACTCGTACTTTCCGGGTTGTTACAATCTCCCCCACTTAAAACTTTTCGTCCTCAAAAAGGACACAACAGTAAAGTAGGAAACAAAATGTAAATGCAAAGTATTGTAAAGGTACCTTGCACCGGAGTTAGTCAGAGATGTCCACCCTGCATTTGGGGTAAGCCTGCTTAATGCCTTCCTCAGTCTCCCAAGTACAGTCTCTAGGATCACTACTCCACTGCACTTTAACTAAATGAACCTTTTTGCTTCTTAGTTCTCTAGTTTCTTTGCCAACAATCTTTAATGGCTCTCTTCTGACTGCTAATTCTGGAGTTATGTCTACATCCTGTTGCGCTGCTTCTTCTACAACAAGATCTGGATCATGCACATGTCTTCTAAGTTGAGATACGTGAAATACATCATGCACTCCAGGCAACCAATCTGGTAATTGAACCCTATAAGCAAGAGTTCCAATTCGTTCAAGTATAGGAAAGGGACCAATAAATCTCGGTGCCAACTTCCCAGTTTTGCCAGATCTGATTACTCCTCTCATCGGCGAAACTTTCAAATAAACATGGTCACCAACAGCAAATGTCAAATCTCTTCTTCTATAATCTGCATAACTTTTCCGTCGGCTTTGCGCGGTTCTCAATCGCTTTTTGATGAAGTCGACTTTATCAGATGCTTCTCTAATCATATCGGGTCCTAACACAAGTCTGTTGCCAGGTTCTACCCAACATGCTGGAGACCTGCACGGTCTGCCATATAATGCTTCAAATGGCGACATTCCCAAACTTGCTTGATAGCTATTGTTATATGAGAATTCTGCCAAATGCAAGTGATCTTCCCATGACCCACCAAAATCAATTATACAAGCCCGCAATAAATCTTCTAGAATTCTATTCACCCGCTCAGTTTGGCCATCTGTTTGAGGGTGATAAGCGGTGCTCATATTCAGTTTCGTTCCCAATTCTGTCTGGAATGCCTCCCAGAATTTCTAGCAAATATTGGGTCTCTATCACTGACTATGCTGATGGGAATTCCATGCAGCTTAACGATTTCTTTGAAATATATCTATGCTAGACTTTGAGCGGTTCTATTGGATCTGACAGGTATGAAATGGGCAGTCTTCGTGAAGCGATCTACGATTACCCAAATGCTGTCATTACCTTTCCTGGTTCGCGACAAACCATCTATGAAATCCATGGAAATCTGTTCCCATTTCCAACCTGGGACTTCCAACGGTTGCAACAATCCAGCTAGCTTCTGTTGGTCGCTCTTGAACAATTGACAAGTAGGGCATCTGCTAACATACAAAGAAATATCTCTCTTCATTTCCTTCCACCAGAAAGTGCGTTTGATATCGTTGTACATTTTACTCACACCAGGGTGAATGCAAAGTTTGGATTTATGGCATCCATCTAGCACTTCTCTTTTGAGCTCAGGAAGGTCGGGAACACATATTCTTCTATTCAATCTCAGAACTCCCTCACTGTCCACTTGGAAACTGGAGCCTTCGCACCTTTGAATCCTTCTTATCATCTCTTTCACAAAATTGTCACTTTTCTGAAGAACAGATATTTTATCAATCAATCCTGGCGTAATTATAAGATTGGCAACGATTGTGGTTTTTCTACTAAGCGCATCCGCTACAACGTTAGCCTTCCCGGCGTATACAGGATATCAAGATCATACGCTGCAAGAAATTCTAGCCAATGCTGCTGTCTCAAATTCAAATCTTTCTGGGTGTATAAATACTTCAATGATTGATGATCTGTGTATAGCACAAATTTCTCGCCCAATAAATAAAGCGTCCAGATTTTTAATGCAAAAACGATAGCTGCCAACTCAAGATCATGAGTTACATAATTCTTCTCATGCAGTTTCAGTTGGCGGCTTGCATAAGCGACTACTTGGCCTCTTTGCGTTAACACTGCACCAAGACCTCTAATAGAAGCATCTGTCCAAACCGTCAAATCCTGATTACCATCAATAATGGTTAACACTGGAGCAGTTGTTAGTTTTGATTTCAATTCCTGGAAAGCTTCTTCACAGTCAGAAGTCCACTTAAATTTCTCATGCTTCTTCGTGAGCTTCGTTAACGGACCAGATATCTTCGAAAAATCCTTAACGAACTTTCGATAATAACTAGCCAACCCTATAAAACTTCTAACTTCTGTGGGTGTAGTGGGTTGTTTCCAGTCTTGAATCGCTGTTATTTTGCTCGGATCTACAGAAATCCCTTTCTTTGACACAACATGGCCAAGAAACTTCACTTCTTCTTGCCAGAAGACACATTTAGAGAATTTGGCTTTGAAGACGTTCTTTCTTAGAATCTCCAATACTTGTTCTAAGTGTTTTTCATGCTCGGGTTTTGATTTGGAGTAGATTAAAATATCATCGATGAATACGAGGACAAATTTATTCAGAACTCCCCTGAACACTCTATTCATTAGATCGACAAAGTATGCTGGAGCGTTGCATAGGCCGAACGGCATTACTAACCATTCATAAAATATGTCTGGACCTCTGAAAGTTGTCAAAGGAACACACTCCTCTGCTATTCTTAATTGATGAAAACATGTAGCTAGGTCCATTCGGGAAAATACTCTCGCCCCATTTAATTGGTCTAGCAGATCGTCGATGCGGGGTAATGGGTATTTATTTTTGAGCGTCTGTTTGTTGAGGTCTCGGTAATCAACGCATAATCGAAGAGTACCATCTGACTTTGGGACAAACACAACAGTTGCACTCCAATTAGAAAAGCTAGGTCTGATTAGACCCTTCCACAACAGTTGACGAGTTTGATCGCCTAATTCTTCTTTTTCCTTGGGAGTCATTTGCCGAATTGGATGTACCACTGGTCTGGCATTGGGAATTAGATTGATTATGAATTCTATTTTTCTTTGCGGAGGTAAGTTTTCAACTTCTTCAAACACATCCGCATAGTTTCTGACAATAGGGATCTTTTCTATGGAAGTGGGGATAACTTCTAATGCCGACCAAAATTCTTTTCTATCTGGATTCGAACCATGACAGGGTATAAATATATGTCCAAGCTTCGTTTGAATTTTAACGATTCTTTCCGCACACTTTACCTCAGCTTCATACTTCGTTAACCAATCAAGCTCGAGAATGATATCGAATTCGGGAAAATCCATAATGATCAGATCAAAAGGAAACTTGTAGAAAGAATAAGAGGCTGGCACTTTACAATATGTACTGAGAATAATAGAACCCCCTATCGGATTATGTACTTCAACCGAATCTTTAAGCTTCCTTGGTTTTAACTTTAATTTGTGCACTATGTTACTAGCAATAAAACTACGTGATGCACCCGTGTCAAACAATACAGAAACAGGAATATTTTTAATTGTAAGGGTACTCCCAAAACATCGGGTTTACCTGCTCCATCGGAAGCAGCCGGCGGGCTCGATCCGTCATACACGTGAGCTACTGTGGCCTTTTTCAGCAAAGGACAGTCTTTGACAAGATGATCCGTCTTGCGGCAATTAAAGCAGGAGCGAGGATTCTGAGAGCCCTGGCTTGAACCTTGTGAATTTGTCTTCTGCCTCTTCGGGGCTGTGCACACATTAGAGAAGTGCCCCATCTTGCCACAGTTATAGCAGCTTCCTCTTGGCGGCTTGCCAGTCTGAGGTTTCAAGGATGCTGCTTGGGTTGACTCAGCTTGGTTCACGGCAGGCTTGCGTTTATTTCGGGCTTGGCTTTTAGCGCGATCCTGCTCCAGATGCCTTTGGTTAAGGTCTTCGTAGTTGCATGTCATTTCCACCAATTCATTAAATCCCAGCTTGATGTGGGCCATGGCTCTATCATGATACTGTCGCTTTAGCCCGAGGATGAACCTCTTATTTTTGGACTTTGCAGTGGCGACAAGCTCTGGAGCATAGGGGGACAACTGTGTAAATTTATTCAGATAATCCTGCACTGAAAAATCCCCCTACTGGAGGTTGGCGAAGTCATCGTGCATGCGTTCTAAGGCTTGTTCCGAGACATATTTCTCTTTGAAGAGTTCTTTGAATCCGTCCCAGGTTCTTCCAGCTTCTCTATTCCCGGCGGTGAGAGACTCCCACCATAGTTCAGCTTGTTCCTGCATAAGCCAGGCACCCATAATAGCTTTATCTTGATCTCCAAGCCTTAGGCCTTCTAGTATTTTCTCGCATGTTTTGAGCCATGCAAGGGCCTCTATTACTGTGCCAGTTCCCGAGAAGGTCTTGCCTCCTAGGTTTTTGTATCTCTTAGCTACGCGGTCCAGCTCGAAGTATTGAGCGGCCGGGGGTTGTATTAAAGGTCCTTCTTCAACTGGGACTTCTCCCCGTCCTCTGCCACGGCCGGCACGGCCTCCTCTAGCGGCGGCTGCTCTGGTAGCCATTTTTTTCAAGTTCTGTATAAGCAAGAAAAGAGTCAGCTTACAGAAACGATAATTTATTGCACGGTTAAGCAGAAAATTTAAGGAAAGATAACGACGGACTGATCAAATTGTTTTTGCTATTCGGCTTGGCTCATTCTAGGACTTTACTAGCCCTATCTCTAATAAGCTACTCGCCTTAGAATACTACTAATTCTATTTTGACGAAGTGTTTAATGTGTTAGACTCCAGAACTAAGGTTAACCAAAGCTCTGATACCAACTGTGACGATCCCAAAACCCCATGACACGGTGTTAAGGATAATCATTGGAATATAACACATCAATCATCATTAGCAGATCACAGATAATAGCATAAATAGAAAATAGAATAATTTACAAACATATGACAGCGGAATCATATAGATATTATCACATCAGAGAGCACAGTGCAGGATACAACTTAGTGCATAATAATACATAATCAGTCACCATCGCCAGAGGCGGAATCATACATAAAGAGTACACACAATAAATATCAGTCTACGTCGCCAATGACGGAATCATAATACATATACTATAATGGCGGAAAGAGTCAAAGTCAGCACGGTGTAGTCAAGCCTCGCCATGAGCCAAAAGTGCACCAGATACCTGTAACTAGGCTGCCCGTGTGAAAATGAGGGCACCCGAGTTTGCAAGGTAAAACAAACTGCGAGTCAGTCATGGGTCTGGTATGAGAAATCTACTTAACTTATTAACAACAATAATAAGGCAAATCAAAGGACCACGCCACTTTCGCGGAACGGGTTTACTCCAATGAGTGCTAGTGCATGAAATAAAGTAATTGATTAAATCATCGCAATGCATTTTATAAAATGAAGCCATTATAAGACTCAGGTCCCATCACACAATGCAACGCAAGCCGGAGGATAGAGTTTTTACCTTATAATGGCCAAAAATGCTTCATACGAATAAAACAAAAGTGTTTGATATTATTACTAGTGCATATATGTTTCAAAAGCGATTTCAATCATAAATATCAATCATAGGCGGCATAAATGACCCATACCACTATGCCGCCGTACTAGTAATACAATCACATTCGAAATTTCGTATTGGAAATTGGGTTCCATCATGAGTCGAGGAAAGGGGCAAGCTCCTCTCCGTTCGAGACACTCTAGCAAATGCCTCGGGACCGCACACAGCAATCCCTGGATCCTCCAAGGCCGGTCCTCTCTTACTTTTGAGGATTGGCAATTCCTGAACACACATTTCCCGGTCCTTACAGACCTATAATCGAGGCGCCTCGTATTCCAACAACCACACAGGTGTAAAGTAGATATAAATGTCAGGGCTGGGAGGTCACTGACACCACCATAGCTAGAAAGAAACGTCGTGCACTCCTTGAGTCCTTCTCCCGTTTTTGACTCATACCGGGGTGTGAGGCTCGCGAATTCACATTATACACAAAGCTACGTCACACAGACCATGCTTTGATCATCAACCACAAGACTTTGCTTTGCAACAGAAGCCTTGATCATATGCCACTTAGGCGTGCCACACAGGCAATCCACTCCATGCGACTGATTTCTATCAATACATAACCTCTGAGCTCGTACGTCTCAGAGAAGGGCGTTAAGCAAGAGAATAAATTCTCCGCCGCCAAGCAGATATATATTTAACAGAGATCAATCAGCATAGAACAAAATCCAAAGTCAGACACACAGTCCATTTACAAGTCCGTTCTGGGTTTGAACGAAACTGGAGGCACCAAATTCCTCGCATATCCGTACAATCAACAGTATGTCTGGACGGCTACTACTTCAGCTCCTTCACGGTAGCTACTCCAATCACGAGCATCAATAGCGCCCATCCATCCAATGTGAAGATCGTTGGTCTTCAATCATCTTTGACTCTTCGACTTCTCAACGTCGATCGATTATTTGAATTGAGATGAACTCGGCCCTTTCAAATAACCCACGTATTTAGATTTTCAAATCAATTTATCACATGGTTGGACTATTCAACATTCACATTTCAGTTCTTTAGTTATAATTTTCATGTTAAATACATTCAACCATCACATGTCAAGCAAACACAACAAAATTGGTTTATTTCCACTCTATATCGTCAATAGTATTTTATAACGATATATCGCCATTTTTGTTGATTTAAAACGACCATATTTAATTAAACGACGATTCAAGTCGTGCCGATGCACTGGCGCTGCTTTTCACTAAATTTGTTTTACACATATCTGAAAATCTAACCGTTGGATCTTCACAAAATTTATATCATTAGAAAGGTCATTTCAAAACGAATCCAACGCTTTCAGTTTTGGGAAAATCCGACGGTCGAATCTTCCACACTAGCCATTTGAAGTTACGATTTCAATTTACGAACTGCAACGTCGTTATTCGATTTAATTTAATTATATATATATATATATATACATATATATATATAATCGTTTCTGGCGCTGTTTTTCTTCAGATTTGAATTAAACATTCTAGACAATCCAATCGTCGGATCTCTACAAAGTTGGTGCCGTTGGAAAGATATTTCCAAGGCGAACCCAACGGTTGCGGTTTCGGGAAAATCCAATGGTCAGATTTCCCGTACTAGTCGTTTGAAATCACGGTTTCAAAACACGAATTGCATGGCCACGTTTCGTTTTAATTTTATTTATATTTATATATTTATATAAATATAGTTCATTCAAAAATTCCTATATCGTTTTGACTTCAAATATTACACTAACGCCTTTAAATTTTGGAAAATTTCGCCATAACCTCTTTTGTACGGGAGGGGCTGGGAAAATTCCCAAATAGCCACACAGGCATCTCATGTCAAAAAGAAAAAGAAAAAGCCAAGCGGCTAGCCAACAGGCTCATAAAATCATCACCCAAACAAAACAGTAAATGTGTACCTATTTGTCGGGCACAAAATTTTATTCCTCTTCTCTAGCCTCTTTGCTATAACCTGTTCAATAAATATGCATGTACATATATGCAATTCTTATCACTTATCATTTTCCATTCAACTTCATATTTGATTCACTTTGGTTTAAAAACACCATTCATTCTAATGTTGCATGCATAGGCAAAAATCATATCATTAGCTAATTAATGAATATTTCAACTCATGCATATTTATTTGAACAAGTGGCTATTTTTAACACTTCACATTTCAAAGATGATAATTTTGGCGAACTAAAATATATTTCCACACATGACTATTTTATTTTGTTCTTATGCATGTTAAAAATAATATTTCTTTCACAAATATTTATTTCAACGCTCGCATCTCTTTAGCATATCACATATATGATAAAAATGATATTTTTATCATTCAAAATATTTATTCAACACATGAGTGCTTTCAACCCTTTATAATTTCAATAAAGATGTAATTTTTATTGTTCGTTCTTTTTATTCAACACGTGAACTTTTCCAATACACACATTTCTCAACGCATGAGCACCTCCACACATGGATATTTTATATATGTTGTTCATATAAGAAAGATGAAATTTTTATTATTGAAACTATTTATATATAAGGCGAATATTTTACATACTTCATATATATTATAAAAATGTGATTTTTATTGTTTAAACACTTCATTCATTCACACACGAATTTAATTTTCACACATCACTTCTCAACACATGAACATTTCCACACATGGACATAGTTTCAACACATGATTTTATTTTCAACGCATGAAGATAATTTCAACATATGAAAATAATTCTAACACATGAATATTATTCAAAATTTCGGCAGCATAACGGCAGGGTAGTTAAAACTGGCACCGTCCCTAGTACGGCTCCTCGCTCTACCTTATAACCTCGCGGTTTTTGACAATGGGGATTCATGCATCTAATTCGCACGTAGGCGGCATTTTTTATTTTTATTTCCACAATTATTTCCAATTCATTTCACTCACCAATGGGTATTTTTCAACCACAACCAAACAATATCAACCACAAACAATTATTCAACCATTCGCATTTTCATCCAATATTTCACACCAATTCACAACAATAAATATCGTCCATGGTTTGTGGACGAGGGGAGTATATATATATATATATATATTATAATTTCTATATTTCACTTGCATTTCAACACATATATCAATTATTCTATGCATGTATAATTCATACTTCGCTTATATAGCTTATACATCGCATGTACATGAGGTATACAACACGTGTGTAATTTATATTTCGCTTATGTAATTTATACACGACATTTTCCATTCAAATTCATTTAATTTAGATTTCTCACATTGGTTTTCGGAGTGCTAAAAATCGTAGATGACTCAGAAAAATCCGCGGTCTCTTCTATGTGGTAGAGAGCTTCCTTGTGGTCCCGATGTTTCCTGTTTCATCGAATTTCGTCAACACACCACAAAGATATGATTTTTCAAAGTGCAAACATCAAAAAGAACTCACCTTTCACGACGGTTCGAAACTAGGGTTGCGGTTTTCGCGAAAACCGAGGCACGAGGGGATGATCGGAGGTGATGACGTGGAAGAGGGAGGAGAAGGGAGTCGGTCGGTGGTGGTCTTGGCCGGAGCGAACGCCTGTAGTGGCGGAGGCGGCGCTGGGAAGGTCGGAACTTCCTGGGCCTCGTTCTCGTCGATGGGGAGGAGGGAGGTGACGAGGGTAGGTCGGATTTGAAGAGGGGAGGCGGCAGTGTCGACTGGTGGTGGCGTCGGCAGGGGGCTGAGGCGGCGGCGATTTGGGGGGGAAAGGGTTGAACGTTTTCCGCCCTCGATCAGGGGAGAAAAAGGGTTTTCTGAGTTTTTTTTTATTTTTAAAATAATGAAAGAAAATTTTCCATTGGCCCGTGGTTTTATTATATTTTAAAATACTGTTTCTCCACACGGACACCAATTCAAACCCAACGACTATCGCCCCTAGCTAAATACCCCCATCCCGGACACAATGGGATATGTTTCGTTGGCCAATTAGACTGTTACAGTCAGTTATTTTTCAAATTAAAGTATAAAACATTTAATTTTTAACTTTGAACGTACATTTCAATTTGCTAGGGCCACAGACTGATTCGAAAAATTCCAGAAAAATAAATCTAGCTATGTTTTGATGCTACGGTCCCAACAAAACAAGTTTCGTCGAATTCTGAGATCGTTTGAAAAATGGCCATTTTCTGATCGATCCAATTTAACAGAAATTGACCAAACACATTTTCTTTTGCCACGCTCACATACTAGCTTCAAAAATTATGAAATTTGAAACCTAGCAATAGTTTGACATCACGGACCCAACAAAATTGGTTTCGTTGAATTCCGAGGTCGTTTGCAAAATATCAAATTTCCAGGGCTATATATTCTATATAGCGACCTTTCTGAAAATTCATTCTGCCATAAATTTTGATTCCCATTATGAAACTTCGATTTTTCAGATTCGTTAGAAAGGTATTCACTAACAGATTTAAATATTTTTGGTTTCGCTTAAATCCGTTATATTTTCCACCCTGCACAGTGAGTCAAAGTTTGAATTCAAATTTTCAAACTGACTCACTATTTCTAATTCACTATTTTATTGAAATATTCTATTTCAATTGTTCAAATTCCTTTGAAATGACGAATTTAAAATTTTTAAATTGGCTCGTTCGTATTTTCTAGGTTGTTACAGTTTGGTGATTGGATTGTTTCCGCAGTACCATTAGCGGATGCCCGCAGTACCATTAGCGGATGCCCGCAGTACCATTAGCGGATGATTTCCCTATGCGCCCCATAAATATGTATTTAGTGGATGACCTTCTATACCACGATATCCTGCCTCGAAGCAGGACGGGTATTATTTATATTGGCTAACGTCTGTGGATGCAAGAAAAACAGGTTGGAGGGATCCAACTGGATTCCTCAAAAATATATCATCTGTTTGTTTATTCGTTTGCATATATACTATCATATATGTTGTGTTAGAAAACCTGTCAATTATAATTGGTTGTTTTGAGTGTTTAATATATCACTGGGCTGAAATGTTGTGAAAAGGATAATTGAGATAAAAAAGGAAATCTATTTTAAAAAAAAATAGAATTCGAATTTTGAATGGACTAGAAATATTTACTTTTTTAGTAAAATAAAAACAAGTATAAAATTTATAAACGGCGTTTATAAATTAGATAATGCAGTGAATTTATAAACTGTGTTTATAAATAAAATGAAATGATTTTCATTGGATAATCAGGGAATTGAAATATATAAACAATGTTTATAAATAAAAGGGGAAAAATTATCATTCGATAATTTGAATATTTAAATTCAAATGTGAATTTTAAAGTAGAAATGGGGAAATCGTTTTAAAGAAATAAACGATGAAATTTATTTTGATGTTCAAAATATAAATTGAACTAAAATAAATCCGTAAGGATTTATGATTTGAATTCGATTAATTCGAATTTATTTAAATGGAAGTTAAATTGAATATATAGAAATTAAAATAAAATTTGAATATAGAGAATCCAAACAGAAATTGAATATATAGTAATTTAAATAGAATTTGAATATAGAGAATTCAAATAGAATTTGAATATATAGAAATTAAAATAGAATTTGAATATAGAGAATTCAAATAGAATTTGAATATAGAAATTTCAAAGAGAATTGAAAATATAATTTGAAAATAGAAAGTTGAAATCATTTCGAAATGGGAACGACGAAATATATTTCAGAATGCGGACTTTTAAACATAATAGAAAATAAATCCAAAGGATTTATAATTCGTAAAAGGAATTGGAATTAAATATAGAAGATCGAAGTATAAATAAATATATTACTGAGTAAGGAAAAATCGACAATTATAGATAATCGAAAATATTATGTTGAATTGGGAAACTGATTTGATATATATTAAAAATATATCAGAATGGTGTTAGAATTTATATATAAACGAAGTTTAAAACGTTTATATATTAAATATAATTAAAACGAGCTTGTCGCAGCGCGGTAGTTCGTAAATTGGCGTTCTGAACTACAATTGAGTATACATGACTCAATTTAAGTCGGAATTCTGTGAAACAAGAATCGTCAGGACCGCTTGAATAATAGTTTTCTAATGGAAGAGAAAAATCTGGATTTCATCGTATAGATTTCGAGTTATGTCAATATCAAATTTTCAGAAAAACAGCGCCATAACCATTATAAAACTATAACGGTTTATTTAAATAAATTAAAGGAATTTAAGCGAATAAAATCCGAATTTCTATTTAGAAAATTTCAGATTTGAGTTGTAAAATATATGTGAACTCAAGTGGAGTAATGGATTGATTTTTGAAACAAAAATCAGATTTTTAATTTATTGTATAGAATTAACTAATTTGAATAATAATTAGTTAATGAGATTTTTGAATTGAAATTGGGCTTTGAATAAATGAATACGATTTGGAAATTTATATTCGGAATCGAAAAGGAAACTTGAATATAAAATGGAATTCAATTTGTTTATAAGCAAGTTGATATTATATTTGAACATGTTATGTTCAAACAAAGAAGTGAAATAGGCAAAATAGCTAATTAGAAAATAAATTAGCGAATTGGGTTAAGACGAATGGAGTGAGTTGAAACCAAATGGGAATATTAGGATATGTGTTAAGCAGGTTTGGAATGAAGTATATGAAGAGATATAAATTGAAATGCCCGACCAAAAGGTACATGTTTAAATTCCATATGAGGTTTTATGCGTCGAATCGGCAAGCCGCTTGGCTTTTTCTTTTTCTTTTGGATTGGAGAGGGCCTATGTGACGGTTTGGGGATTTTCTCGATGCTCCCGTTACAAAGAAGGTTATGGCGAATTTTTCTGGGAATTTAAGGAGTTAGAATATTTTTTAAAAAAAATTATAGTTAGAAATCAATGTATCGATATATATATAAAATTCGATAAGGAAACGAACTTGAAAATAGAATACTATAAACAAATAGGAAATCTATAATTAAATCTGATAAAAAATAGAAAGAGAAACGTATACGTGTTTATAAATGAATAATTGGTTTTTATGGTGTTGATTATTCGGGAATAATGGTCTTGTCTGTGTTGAAGTTAAGGATGTTTTCAGTCAAGGTCTGAGAGGTAGTTTTACCCCAACTTGATTGATTTCATTTTTAACCGATAAATAGCAAGATCCAGCCTCGAAGGGAAATGTTTGAATAAGAGTTAGTTGAATGCAGTATTGTGGGTTGTTACAACATTCATTTTAACCCAAGTAAGTGGAATTTTGGAAATATATTATAAATATTTCCTAAGTATGAAAAAATAACCGAGTTCGGCAAAGAGATGAGTAATTGGAATATTTTCCAATTATAAATAGAAGATATTTTCTACGTATAGAAAATCAAAAAAGTCGATATATGGAAATGTTTTTCAAATAACGTAGTAGGCCAAGATGATTATCGAAAATATTTAGTTAACAAATATTGATAAAGAAATGGAGAAATGATTTAATTAATGAAATATTAATTAAAAGGCCCAGTGATTTGTTTGATGCTTTGAGTATTTGTTTTTCTTCGATAGTTAAATAACCGACTATCGAAGTGTTTGCCAATATCGTTGTAAATATGGAGAGACCGGTTGGATTATTATCCGAGAACCACTCCATATTGGCAGTAGCATTGTGAATCAGATTATATGAAGATAATCGAAGATGGAGTAAAGTGCAAGGGCTTTTTCTATTAATAGAAATGGTTCCTTCAGTTTCGTTCAATCCCAGAATGAATGCAAATGGACGAATGTCTGACAGAGTATTTCCAATGATCGCATATGTTGGTCTGTATAGATATATATGATAGCGGAAAATTTATTCTCTTAGCATAATATCCAAAATATATTTGTGCAAATCAATTAGTGATTAACGAATCTGACAATGTGGCTTTCAAAGTGATTGTGCTATCAATGAATGATAAGAAATCGTAGCATCAGGCCTCAACAACCTGGAAATGACAAAAATCAGGCAGGCAGCATGGCTATGTGGGTCGCTCCCATTAGGGTGTATAATCACCTATCTAGAGAAATTCCTTTTACTTCTTTAATCTATCAACGCTGTCCCTTTTCGGGAAACGGTTGCTGATCCCAACCGTTGGTGATATACATTCGATACAGTCAAGCGAAATGAGTGGTCGGTCATGTGTGGGTCGGGTTGCAAGGTGTTCTTGTTGAACCCTGTGTATTCCCCTCTAGAGATACACTATCGGAAGGTGGTCCCATACTTTGTCATGCTGGAAATCCAATCTCCAATAAGCGCCCTGCGGTTTTTGATTTTATATTATATATGGAGCGTGAGATGCAAGCGTTCTGCTAGATTGTTATTTATTTGATTTAGACACTATTATAATATCACTGGATTTTCGTATCAAAGTGTTTTGGTTTATAGTAAGGTAAAAACCGTCCATGTTTATGTGTGGGTTGGTCTTACAATTATCCTTTCTTTTGAAAGGATTTTGAAAGTTAAACAAATGATTGGAGTTTGCTCACACCAATCCCATGACTGACCCAGAGTTTATTTTGTTTTTTTTTTCCCTAAACTCTTGGGTGCCCAAATTTGTATGGGCAGTTAAGTAGTCGTGATTTTTCAGATTCACTTGGAAGAGCTGGAAGCAGGAGGCTTCACCAGTTAGCTATAGACTATCATATTTCTGCTGTGTACTATGTTGTATCTGGAAATAGGTGTTTATAACTGTTCCAGGAATAACTGTTATGCTCTAATAATGGTATGTATATACAGTTATTGATTTGTATTTCAAAAGTTATGTTATTTAATATATATTATTCATTCCTCAGTGAGATTTGTGTTCTTCGTTTTTTCTTCTATTCTAACATTTCTTTCTTTCTATTTCTTATCCTCTAACTTCTTTCTAATAATGATTCGTATTTCTATGCAATTTGGGTTGGACGTGTGGTGTTATTAGTCGACCCAGATATTACGGGTTTGTGGACAGTTACACAATGTCTTAAATAGAGAGGCAAAATCAACTTTCCTTGAACAAGGGTTTGAATAGTATATACCCATTTTAACAATAGAAGGATCAACAGAATGATTACTGATGATTGAAGGAACAAATTGAGAAGTTTCCTTATCCTTATTACTTTTCAATGCAGAAGGAACACCAGCTTTAGCCTTCAGAGCAAGATTCACATCTAGATTTCACCCATTAACCTCGTGAGCAGAGGTGTTTGACGAAAAGCCAGACAAAGGAATCTGTGGATGAGCATTAGTTCCACCTAAATTCAAATTCAAATTTGAAGATCCCAAGACTGCATCATTTAAAAAGGTACCACTGCCAAGATCTAAATTATTCACAATCGGATCTAGCACATTTGATGAATTAACGATAGAAGGAATTTTATAATGTGAATGTACAGAGGAAGAATTAACAGATGAATCCAAGAAATTAGCATTAGCCACCATTTTAGTAGATGAAGAATCAAGATTAGCAAACAAACCAACATTCACAAAAGAAGAATTATCAAGATTAGGCTTAAGCAAAGAAGAATTGACAAAAAGCTGCGGTGGAGAAGGAGGAGGTGGATCAGGAGGACGAGAAGGATGTTACGTCCCGTATTTTTAATGGATAATATATAATTTATTTAATTATTAAGAAAATGGTTTTGTAATTTAATTTGGTTTAAATTTGATAATTCTGATTTATATTTATTTAGTATAAGTAATGGATAATAAAATATAATTCCGAAATAGTAGAAATTGGCTGAATTGATAATACTATGTAAATTGGATAACATAAATATTTAATTTAATTTATATTCGAATTATTATAACGAATATATTATTTAAACGTCAGTTGAACATATTAATCATAATATTAAATATAATAGAGCTCATATCGATGTGGTAGTTCGTAATTTAACATTTGAACTGTTATTAATCGGATTTCCTCGAAACAAGAAATGTTGGAATCTGCTGAACTATATTTTTCTAATGGAAGTGAAAAATGAAGATTTCGCTTTATAAATTGTAAGTAATAGCCAAATTAAATTTCAAAATAGTCGCTATGGAATCGTTATGAGCCATAACGATATATTTAATTATAATTAAATATCGGTTGCAAATTTGGACAAATCCTTCTAGACACAGGTATAAATTAATTTTTAGAATTTTACTGTAATTTTTATTTTGAAAAATAAACAGTGTTTATTTTGAAATATTTTACATCCTATATCAACGTTTTGGGATATCATAATATAATCCAACTTCTATATTATTATATTTTTTGGGATTGTAACACATTGTTTGACACGACTGTATTTTTATTTCTGTCCGTAGGTGAATGGGATTTATGTACTGGGGTGCGGTAAACTTTATAACCTTAGTTCGTAATAAATAGTTCAAGTCCTAAGAATTTTATTTATAATTTCAAAAAATATTTATAGTATTAATCACATCAAGTCATGATGATCAAGGGGCTTAAGCATATCCACTCCTTCCTACACATTCATGGTACGCAAATGGCTCCAACTGGTCAACAAAGTAGATGAAGTTGGCGTATGAAAGAATAAATAACTTGTATATATATTATTGCCATAACTGTGAAGGAAACTACACAGAACCCCATGTTTCCATTAAATACAAGGACCATCAGCCAATCACTGTATATGCTTTCAAGTACGACGATTTTACTTAGCATTGAAGTATAGCGGTATATATATTAATATAATGTACGTATCCTATTGCTTAACAACTAAGTAACTTTACCTTTAAATACACCCAATCTTATATCATTCTGTCAGTTCAAAACATTTAACTGTGAGTTAGATTCTCCTGGAAAAAGAGAAAAAATAAAAAGGAAATAAAAAGAACTGAGGTTTTGTTGATGGAAGAAGTTGCTCGTGTGTTGCTGGGTTCCTCAAACTCGGCAACATCCCAGCAGCATGGACTAGGCATGAGTTGTCTTTGACTTAGTGCCTTCATGTTAGACTGATGGCATGAAAAGAAGGGTTTGAGAGAGGAGTCCGTGCTTTATCTAATGGGGGTGGCTTCTGTTCACATGAAGATATGTCCATGCATGGAGATGTGGTGTATTGGAAACGTCACGGACTGGAAGAACCGGAGGTCGGAAAGAGGAACAACAATATCAACATAGTGGAGATGTCAAACTGTGAATTAACAGGCGTTATGTACAGGTGAAGGTGGGTGCATGAACGTGCGCATGGAGTGTTGGTTTGGCAACAAGGAGGTGTTGGACCTTGGGTTTCAGTTCACGTGAATGGACGTGAATGGCAGGGGAAGTATCTTAGTGCATGTACTTGAACATGAAGGGCATGAAAGGGAGGAGAACCGTGTGTCAGTGGGATAAATATAGATGTGGAGCTCGCTGGGTAAGAAAATGGGTACAATGGAGTAATAAAGGTACGGAAGGTTTAGTTGTAGGGGTTCACCGATTTCAACATCATGAAGGAGCAGGAGGGCGTTTTTTTACATACGCTGGTAACAGAATGTGAATAGACTACTTTGGGTGAACTTGTAGGTTGGAGGGAGAATGTTAGAAAGGGTGATAGGCTTCTAGTTTGAGCAAGCACGTACAGGAGCTTGCGTATGGGTTCAAAAGTGGAAGATGTGGAAGGTCTTCAATGCGGTGAAAATGACCCTAGGGCACTGCTTTTTAATTCACAAAGAAGAAGCTATTATGGCGGCTGGTTGGGTTTTTAAGTGGGAAAGTGGGTTGTCGTTTTTAAAATGGAAAGCCCAATAAGAGAAAAATAAAAAGAAAATAACAAAGAAGAATTTGTTTGCAAAGTCCAGTGTTTTATTTCAAAACAGAAAAGAAGGACATGCAATTTAAAAATATGGAGATTTGGAAGGAAGGCCGTTGTGCAATGGAGCGGGTGAAAGCTGTCGTAGGTTGGGCTTAATCTGGTGAGCCCACTATAATTAAATAAATTTATTTATTTTAGTTAAAAATAAATACGTATGATTTATAAATTAAACAACTCTTATATACATTATCCGAATTTGGCAAATTTGGATCCCTTGAAATCGTATGGGCGCAGGCTATGTGCTGAAACTGGTTTGGAATGATTCGGAGCTCGTTTCAATTTATGGCGAAATTAAACGCCTGATCAGATCTATCGATTGTTAAATCGTTATTTAATGATTAACGACCAAGGTGAGTAAATCTCACTAACTCTGTACAATTTATATTTTTATAAATATAATCTAGTATTGTTAAATGATGATTGATTGTTGCGTGTTGATTGTTTGGTTAAATAGCTGATTTATTGGTTGAAATTATAGATAATGATATATATATATATATCAATAGTCAAATATTGATTTTGTTTATCCGAATATTTCATATTGAAATGAAATTAATGTTATTTATATTGTTTAACATTTTTGGATGCAGTGAAACTGCTTGGAGGAATCCAACTGGATTCCTCAATATTTATAATACTGTTTGTTTTCATATATTGTGATATATGATGTGAGATAAAACCTGTGATTGATTATGATGACACTGGTCTGGTTAATTGGTATTTAAATACCATAAGAAATACTGGAATGTAAAAAAGGAATGTTCGAAGTGTATTTTGAAAATGAAATATTTATAGAAAATAAATATAATTATAAAACGAATATTTATTTGGAAAATAAATATAATTATAAAAGGAATATTTATTTAGAAAGTAAATAGAATTATAAAAGGAAATATTTGGAAAATGAATAGAATTTTACCAAAAGAGAATTTTACATTAGGAAGGTTCAGACCCGTGCTTTGCACACGGGTGTAACGTGAAATTAGATTAAAGTAAATATTTTGCAAATAAAATATTTTAAAAGGAATTTGGGGTTTGAATTAAGAATTTAAATGGAATTACTGAAATTAGAAACTGACTGGAAATTATTTGAGTTGAATGGCTTTCTGGGTATCGATCTGATGTTGGTTTCGGCCTTCAAGGTTTATGATTGGGAAGTTGTTCTCTTACTAATTTACAGTTAGAGACTGATAGATGTTGGAAGGTATTGATGCGTAAATCAGAAATGGAAACATTTTCCAAAGTTAATAACGTATATTTTCCAATTTTAGAAAATAAGGAATTTATGAATATATGGAAATGATAAATGGGAAATTGGGAAATGAAATGATGATTAATCGGTAAGATTTCCATTTGGGAATACGACTGTTGTTTGTACACATGTTTTCCTTTGATAGTTAAATCACCGACTATCAAAGATTTTGACCATTTCCGTTGTCAATACGGAGAGACCGGGATCATATATATTATCTGAAAACCACTCCATATGGCATTAGCGTTGCGAATCAAATATGATGAAGATAATTGAAGATGGAGTAATGCAAGGGCTGTTCAGTAAATCCTAGATAGAAATTGCCTAAGATGGATTTACAGAATAGTGTCTTCAGGTTGTCTAGTCCCAGGACGACTTGAATGGACGAATGTCTGACAGAGTATATCTGGTAGATTGCGTAAGTTGATCATTTCAAACGTATTTACGTTGGTAGCGGAGGAATTCGTTTCTCTTAGCTTATACCCGTGGTATTTTTGGGAAAATCAATTTGTGATTTGATGGGTATGACGATGTAGCATTCAAATTAAATGAAGGAGTGATATGTTAAAAGATACGTTATGACCTCAAGCCTCATCAACTGGGAAATGATAGAAATCGGGAAGGCAGCATGGCTAAGTTGGTCGCACCCAAGTAGCGTATATTGTCACCATCTAGAGAATATTCATATTTGTTACTTCTTTCAATTCTATATCTCCCGGGAACGGTTATGTTGGTATACCAAACATAAGGTGACAATATATTCGGAACATTCAAGCGAAATGAATGGCCGGTCATGTGTGACCGAGTTACAAGATGTTCTTGTTGAACTCCAGTGTATCGCTTCTAGAATACACTGATCGGAAGGTGGTTCCATACCTTGTCATAGTTGGAAGTCCATTACCCAATAAAAGTCTACGGTGTTTTTATTGTATATTATATGTAGAACGTGAGATGAAAGCGTTCTACTAGATTATTATTTACTTGATTTAGACATTACTATAATATCAGAAGAGTTGTGATATAAAGAATGTTTTGAGTAGTCGTAAGGTAAAAACCATCCGTGTTTATGTGTGGATCGGTCTTACGATTTTATTTTCTTTTAAAAGGAATTTTAAAAGTTAAACAAATGGTTTGAGTTTACTCACACCAGTCACATACCTGGCCCAAAGTTTATTTTGTTTTGTTTTCCCTAAACTCTTGGGTGCCCAATTTTGTACGGGCAGTCAAGTAGTCGGGATTTTATAGATGTATTTGGAAATCTAAGAGCAGGAGGCTTTAGGATTATATCGCTGCTATTTATTTCCGCTGTGATGTAAGTGTTATACTCAATTGACAGATTTGTATTTCCAAGTTATGTTATATACTATATTTTATTCGTTCCGTTGGGAGATTTGTATTTACTCTGATATTGTATGTTCTTCTTCTTCTATTCTAATTTTCTATCTTATTTATCCTCACCCTCTAACTTGTTTCATTAACTATCCGGTATTTCCAATGCTTGGATAGTCGACATTGAGTTTATGTCGATAACCAGGATCACGAAAACCCAAGTCGTTACAGTGGTATCAGAGCGAAGGTTAAGTGATTACCTCGGCTCTGTGGCGTGACGTAATAGAGAAGGGGTTAGTAATACCCTAGATTGAGTTGATTGTATATATACGAGTGAACGTATTTATAGATTATATAAAAATGATTTTATATTGTAAAGATTTATTGGTTCAGTGGTTTATGAATTCTGGTCGACAGTGGGGCACCACAAGGTCGATAAGGGTTTCTAAACGCTCGAATACGTTAAATTGACACAATATGTTTTTGAAAGAAGGGTAAATGAAATAATTTTACCCAAAATGTATTTTGATATAAAAGAATGATTGATATTGATTTCATTATATTTGATGTGTTGGTTATTATTATAACCGAATAAGATTATAATTGAGATGGTTATATAAATAACCAATCGGAATTCATATAATATGAAACATCAAGTAAACTAAATCTGGAATTAAATAAGGAAATGGAAATTTTAATATCTTGGGGAAAATTTTAAAATGTTTTCCATACGTTTTAAAGAATATTTTGAAGTGATTTTAAAATGGAAGTGTTTAAAAATAAGTTTTGAAAGTGATGTAGTATTGAACTCACTTTGGGTACTAGGAAATAACCCTGATGATGAATCGCGACATCATTAGTGTTCATTTCGGGTTTCTAAGTGACAGATTACTACCAAATATTTTGTTTTAAATTATATTAGGGAAATAAGTTGCTGGAAAATTCAAATGTTTTGAATTATTATTATTATATATGATTTCAAACTAATTTGAAATAAAACCCAAGAATTTGAAATTTTAAATTGAACTTATGAAGTTAAATAGTTAAACTGGTAAAAGAGAATAAATAAATTAGAATTTAACCTAAACAAGTTAAATGAAGATTGTGAAATCAAGTCGAAATTTAACCGATACCAATTTGGTGGAAATTGAATCGGTTGAAAATGATATTTGAATAAAATTGAACTGGCTTAGAGATAATATGGAATGGGGTCGAATTATGGAGTAAGAATTTGGAATTGAGAATAGAACTAAAGTTGAAATGGATTTTTCTTGGTTATAAGCAAATGGTTTGGTTCGAGAATAAATTGAGTGGAAATCAATTGGGAATATGTTGTATATGCTAAAGTGGTAGCAAATGGAAGGGATAGAGTTAGATGCCCGACAAAAGGTACGAGTTTATATTATATTCGAATATGAGATTTAGGAGCATGTTTGGCAAGCCCCTTGGCTATTTGATTTTCTTTAGGATTGGAGGTGGCCTATAGAGGCGAGTTGTAGTTCTACCGATTGAGCCGTACAAAGGAGGTGTTGGCGAAATTTTTCAGAAATTTCGGGTGTTTGAAAATTTTCTGGATTTTTGAAATTTTTCCTAATAGAAATGAATTAATATTTAATTGAAATAAATTGGCATAGTGAAACAGAAGTTAAAGAAGTAAACAAATAATTTTTAACCCAGTTAATAGGGTTTGCTTTCTACCTTAGCAATTTCGAGGACGAAATTATTTTAAGGGGGGAGAATGTAATGTCCCATATTTTTAACGAATAATAAATAATTTATTTAATTATTAAAAAAATGGTTTTATAATTTAATTAGGTTTAAATTTGATAATTCTGATTTATATTTATTTAATATAAGTAATGGATAATAAAACATAATTCCGAAATAGTCGGAATTGGCTGAATTTATAATACTGTGCAAATTGGATAACATAAATATTTAATTTAATTTATATTCGAATTATTATAAGGAATATATTATTTAAATGTCAGTTGAACGTATTAATCATAATATTAATTATAATCAAGCTCATATCGACGCGAACGTTTGAACTTCAACGGAGGGTACAAGATCCGTTATTAATCGGATTTCCTCGAAACAAGAAACGTTGGAATCTGTTGAACTATATTTTTCTAATGGAAGTGAAAAATGGAGATTTCGCTTTATAAATTGTAAGCTATAGCCAAATCAAATTTTAAAATAGTCGCTATGAAATCATTATGGGCCATAACGATATATTTAACTATAATTAAATATCGGTTGCGAATTTGGACAAATCATTCTAGAAGAAGATATAAATTAATTTTTAGGATTTTACTATAATTTTTATTGTGAAAAATAAAAACTGTTTATTTTGAAGTATTTTACACCCTATCTCAACGTTTTGGGATATCACAATATAAGCCAACATGTCTATATTATTATATTTTTGGGATCGTGACACATTGTTTGACACGACTGTATTTTTATTTCTGTCCGTAGGTGAACGGGATTTTTGTAGTAGGGTGCGGTAAACTTTATAACCTTAGTTCGTAATAAATAATTCAAGTCCTTAGAATTTTATTTCTAATTTCGACAAATATTTATAGTATTAATCACATCAAGCCGTGATGATCAAGGGGCTTAAGCTTGTCCACTCCTTCCTACACATTCATGGTACGCAAATGGCTCCTACTTGTCAACAAAGTAAATAAAGTTGGCATATGAAAGAATAAATAACATGTATATATATTATTGCCTTACCTGTGAAGGAAACTACACAGAACCCCATGTTTCCGTTAAATACAAGGACCATCAGCCCATCACTGTGTATGCTTTCAAGTACAACGGTTTTCCTTAGCATTGAAGTATAGCGATATATATATTAATATAATGTACGTATCCTATTTCTTAACAACTAAGTAACTTTACCTTTAAATACACCCAGTCTTGTATCGTTCTGGCAGTTCAAAACATTTAACCATGAGCTAGCTTCTCCTGGCAAAAGAGAAAAAATCCCAGCAACATGGACCAGGCATGAGTGGTCTTCGACTTGGTGCCTTCACGTTAGACTGATGGCATAAAGTGAAGGGTTTGAGAGAGGATTCTGTGCTTTATCTAATGGGGGTGGCTTCTGTTCACATGAAGATATGTCAGTGCATGGAGACGTGGTGTATTGGAAAGGTCACGAACTGAAAGGACTGGAGGTCGGAAAGAGGAATAGCAATATTAACACCGTAGAGATGTCAAACTGTGAATTAACAGGATTTATGTATAGGTGAAGGTGGGTGCATGAACGTGCGCATGGAGTGTTGGTTTAGCAACGAGGAGGAGCTAGACCTTGGATTTCAGCTCACGTGAATGGACGTGAATGGCAGAGGAAGTATCTCAGTGCCAGTACTTGAACATGAAGGGTATGAAGGGGAGGAGAACTGTAACGACCCGGATTTTTAGCCATTGAGTTCTGAATATTTATTTATTTTTTAATATTTTATTTGAATTATATATAGGAAATTATGTAATAAAACGATATTTAAACGTATAATTTATAATATAATTTAAAATGAGCTCGTAAAGTCGCGACAATTCATAATTTAACGTTTTGAACGTCAATTAGATAAACAGGATTCAAAATAAGACAGATTTCTTTGAAACAATAAACATTCGGTTCTGTTTAACTATATTTTTCTAACGGAAGAGAAAAATCGAGATTTCGTCTTATATATTGTGGATTACGTCCAAATCAAATTTTCAGAAAGTCATTGTAGATTCGTATATAAGCCATAACGGTTATTTAAATATATCTAAATATCGGTCTTGAATTTGGACAAGCCCTTTGAGACGTAATGATAATTTAATTTTTATAATCTTACTGTAATTTTTAATTAATTAAATACGCAACTTTTTATTTGGAGTATTTTGCACCATATATCAATATTTTGGGGTTTCATTATATAAGTTAAACTACCGATATTATTATATTTTTGGGATCGTGGTACCTCGCTGGACACGACCATATTCTTACTTCTGTCTGTAATCGCTTGTACATGAATAAAATTTTATATCATCGGGCACCCTACACTTTATAATAATATAACCCACTATTTGCACACATCTAACCTATTTTTCTCAAACTAGCAGCATATGCCTACTAAACACAAAGGCACAAAATCATTGCTTCTCAACATTTCATCCAAAATTATTATCTTACTTTAATTCAAGGAAATATCACAATAACATAGCATTTACTTTCCGCTACTGAAATAGTATACGAAGTGGGAATGTATGCTGTAGGAACCTATGCGTCTAAAACGCCAAATCTAGTCGTCCCATAAAGCTAGTAAACGGTCCTGTTAGTGTGAAGTGCAACTTATACTTGCTACAACAATGATACTGTATACGTTTGTACTATTGAGTTTTGAGTGTTGTATATAACGTAGTTGTATATAACAATATATTATATGACTTTTGTTTGATGATAACAAACAAGTATATATTTTTTTAAATGTGTTTGTTATTGTACTGTACTATTTCATATTCACATCAGACAGGAATATAATATTTATATTTAAGTGAAATACTAGTGTACAAAAATTCAAATATTAACACAGTATTTTATTTAAATATAAATATTTTATTTCAATATTCAAGCAGTACAAATTTTTATAACTCCACTATTTGTACATCTCTGTATTGCATATCAAATACAATTTCATATCAATATTCAGTTACAGTTTCACTCATTCATTCATTTACACAGAGTCGTATACATATACACTTTTTCACACTGGTCTTTTCTTCAATCTTCTGTCTTCACAGCATCCTTCAGTCAGTCCAGTCTTCATACCTGTCATATACGGAAACACACACAGTACACTGCAACCGAAATGAAACAGAATATATGCGAATATAAATTTTTATTTTTAAAAATTTATATTTGCCTCAGATTTCTGGTGTGTTTCTCATCATTTTGCATGACTTGATCTGATTCTTCTGTGTCTAGTCAGTTTGTATATGTATAGTACAAGGACAGGAAATCTCGTCTGATGGCTGCATATACATACGTGTATAAATATACATGTGTGCACTGCCTTGCCAATCAACGAGCAACTGGGGAGTAGCCACGCGGACTATCTTGACCCAGTGCACAAATAAAAATGGTCGAATCAAAATCATGTCAAGTGGTCAAGAAACATGGGTCAACATGATTAAAAACACATTCAAGTAAGGCAGCATAATACAAATGGACATACATGGGTGCAACAGTAAAGCAGCATGTCAAGTAGGCACAAAAATGAAGTGCATCAGTTCAAGTCATGCACAAGACATGGTCAGGTTCAAATGATATCAAGGAGATCAAGCCAGGGTTCACAATGGCTCGAGAAAGTTCAGAAAGAAATGACTTTTGTATTTCAGCATGGACATGCAAGTGTGTAGTAGTGCATCAGGATAGTATGGAACAGTAATGCAAAGCCAACAACAAGTGTTCAAGCCAACACAGCGTTATACAAGCATGCACAAGGAAGAAGCAATTTCAGTGAGGAACTCGAAATGACAGTGCAAATATGAATGACAAGTTTAAAGTCAGGAGTGCAACATGATCATGCACATATGTACAGCTCTGACAAGTGCATAGATTCAAAAATACATGTGACACAACTTCTCAACTAAAATCAGCATAGTGAATGCAACATCAAAGCAAGAACAAGTGAACAAGCATGGTTCAACTCAACATGTAATAAGGCCAAATTCAAGATAACACAAGTGCAGCATAAAGCAACTCATTCATGATAGCATATATACATGGTAGAGCAAATGGTGTATACAAGTTAATGGGAAGCAGCAATTGTAATTGGACATGAAACAGCATGGTGCAAAAATGATGGACATGGCAGCTTGAAGGTGCACAAGTACAAGTAACAAGTTATGCATATGTTGAAACCATGCAAGTGCTTATAGCTGGTCAGAGTGAACAAGTGTGCAACAGTCATGACATGTATGAGTTTCATGTTATATAGGACAAGACAGTACACTTGAAAGTAAATACGAGTGACTCAGCAAAAAGTTTTCAAGTACATTGTTATGAATGAACACGTGGCACTTTGAAATAATCAAGCACAAGCTCCAGCTCAATGTAAAGCAAGTCAGGTCTGAGGCTAAGCATGGTGATTCATTATTGAAACAAATACACGCAAGCCATTTATTCAAGAATTTCAAAAGAGGAAAGTCACACAAATATTTTTTTATGCTAAAGCAATAAAGGAGCAATTTTCATATCTGGATTCATGAATAAATTCAAGACAATAAACCTTTTAAAAAGAGGAAATTTGATTTCAGTTTTTAACAACATTTGTTTTTCATGTTTCCAGATTTGCTATAACAGATTTCAGGAAAGTTTCTTTTACATCTAAATCTTTGGCAAGAGAAAAGGAGTTTTTAGTTTCTGGCAAGGAATCTAAATTCAAAACAATCTTCACAAATCAGTGAATCATATTTGATGTGGAAATTGGAATGCATTTTTCAAGGATTCCGGTTTTTGAATTGTTTTGGTTTAGGAAAGTTATATATTCAATCAATCATTTTCAGGAAAGTGGTAATCAACAAATTGAAAGTCAAGAATCAGTATTTCCTGAAATGATCATCTCACGGCAATGAATTTTGTTTATTTATCTACTTTGAATCATTTCAATTAAATTTCAAGTATATCAGAAGAGGAAAGCAAAATAATTTCATGCAAATCAATGTATTCTTGAAATTATGCAATTCGAACAAGGAATTTTATCTCTAGAAATCATACAGAGAGATTCAAATCAAAGAGGAAACCTCGCAAAGAGATTAAAGGCAAAAAATTCATTTTCAGCCAATTTTATCAAGAAATTCAAAAAGGGGAAAACCGCAATTTCAGATCAAATCATATGTTGAAATCAGAGCAAGTTACATATTGATAATCCTATTTTATTACACCAATTCATCATAGGCTAAGCAGATCGAATACACACAATGTGAAGACCCGTAACTTCCCCGTAAAGGAAAGCGTCGGATAGTTCGAGAACAAGCCACAACAGAACGCATACAGAAGAACATTTCATTGTATATTACAACAATGCATCAGATTACAAGAATATACAGAGTATAAATGAATATTACACAGAAATATCAGAGATTTAAATTACATTTAAATACATAGCAGCGGAAAATAATACAATACACAACTAGAAGAGATATACGGATACAAAGCTTTCCGGATATCGTTCCAGCTGTAAACCAGGATCCTGTGAATATAAATCTGCAAAACCAAAACTACTAGCTGCCCGTGTCAAAATAAGGGCACCCAGAGTTTAGGTTAAAACAATAAACTCCAGGTCAGTCATGTGACTGGTGTGAGAACTAAAACAGTTAATCTTTGTTTTTAAAGTTAGGTAAATCAAGGGACCACGCCGTATAACACGGAACGGGTTTCCTCCCAAGAATACCAGTGCATAAAACAAACAGCGCAATGCTAAATAAAGAAAGATGAAGCTGTTATAAGACCCAGGTCCTATCACACAATGCAACGCAAGCCGGGGGATAGGGTTTTCCCTTATAACAGCCAAAGAATGCTTGATACGTTTTAAAACAGATTATTTGATACTATTATAAATGCATAGTGTATAAAACAACTTCAAATCATAAGTATCAATCATAGGCGGCATGAGCGTCCCATGCCACTATGTCGCCATATATAGGTTTACAAATAAAACCGCAAAGTCACGTATTTGGAAATTGGATTTCCTTCTATGAACCGAGGCCAGGGATCGTCCTCTACCGATTCGTGACTCTCTAGCCCGAGCCACCGGAACAGCCGCAACTGCCCCATGGAGCGACAGGGCCGGTCCACACGGAGTGGATTATTATGCCTGAACAATACGTCTCCCCACCCTATGGGGTGTAAGTCTGGTCCGTCAGCCGACCAGAATGCATTCGGCCGAAACCGATATAACCGAGGCGCCTCGCAACCGCAACAACCACATAAGTCAAACTCGTCAGGGCGTGTAAAACCACTGACGCCACTTCTAGCTAGAAAGAAACGCAAGTCCTCCCTGAGGTCCGTCTCCCGTTTTTGGTTCATACCTGGTGTGAAACACGCGAGGTAAACGTTACACAAAGCTACGCCACAAAGGCCGTGCTTTGATCATCAACCACAAGACTTTGCTTTTCAACAGAAGCCTTGATCATTTGCATCTTAGCATGCCACACAGGCAAACCATCCTATGCAACCGATATCAGTCACACAGAATGAAATCCGATGTCAGACACACAGTCCATTTACAAGTCCGATCTGGGCCTGAACGAAACCGGAGGCACCTAGTACCCCGCATATCCATCGATCTCCAAGTACGTCTGGACGATCACTAACTGTTTCCATCTTCTTGGGTGTACAGCCCAATCAAGATCATCAGTTATCACCCAAACGACGTGAAGACCTCCGGTCTTCGACCATCGTCTTCATCTTCGACTTATCGTCGTATCAGTTATCCAGAATGGGATAAACCCGGTCTTTCCGAATAACTCGCGTATATTTAAATAAGTGTTACACAAACACAACATACGCCTCATTCCAATTCATTAGTCACTAACCGTAAATTAATCAAGAGAATAATTCCCCAAATATTAACCCCGAAGGCCGAAACCAACATCAGATCAATATCCAGAAAACCATTCTGCTTGGCTAACCGACAGTTAGTTTCTAAATTTCACGTTCAAATCTAATTAAAGATTTAACTATCGCCTGGAGCAAAACTGGTGATACTCCATTCTCGATCTTTTCAATCTAATTAAAGATTCATTAAAACTCCACTTAGTTTTAATCTGTGACTGGGTTAAAGAATCAGTGTCATCTAAAAACACGGTTCGCGATAAACCCAAAGTCACATTCCATTAATTATCGGGTTAAAGAACGAGTGTTATTTAAAAACACTGTTCACGATAAACCCAAAAATCATTCCATTAATTATCGGGTTAAAGAACGAGTGTTATTTAAAACACTGTTCACGATAAACCCAAAAATCAATATCAATTCAATTCCAATTAAATATCATTTAATTGGTACACTTCATTAAATCTAAATAAAAAGATTTAATCTTTTCTCAACTGGGTTCAAGAACAGTGTTAGTGAAGACACCATTCACGACAAACCCAAATCACATTCGATATTCAATACAAGGCTCTGAATAGAAAATATATCGGCTTATATTCAATATCGAATTCTACGACTAACAAATGTCGTATTGGAAATAATGATATACATATATATCTTTCAAATTTCCATAACAACACCTGTATAATCACGAATTCCAACATCGAAATATTCCGAAGACAATTTCGATTCAAATCCACTCCAATGCAATCATTGGAATTTTGGGTTACTTTTAAAACCCTTTTCGAATTCAATTTATTTATTTAAAAATAAATAGAATTATAATTCTAGTTCAAAACTAGTTCATTTCGATAAAAATCCATTTTTATCTTTTCAAATATGGAGTTTTTCATCCCAATTCTTCACAAATCATTTCTTATGATTTTACACAAATTATTACTATTTTTAATAATTTTATCAAGGCCCGTACAGTCGATTTCCATCAATGGCCATCGAACTGCACTTACAGCGACCTTTTTCGAATTTGATTTGGACATAATTCCAAATCCAACCGTTAGATTTCAAATTTCTAATCTTCGTTAGAAAGCTCTTCTCGATACGAACCCAACGGTTCCGGTTTTAGGAGAATCCGACGGTCGGATCTCCCGTAATGTCCGTTTGAAATAAATGGTCGAAATTCGCGAACTGCCGCGGCGCGGCGCGTTCTATTCAGGCCATTATATTATATATAATATATATATAATATATTTCGTCGATTTCTATTTAAAAACGAATTATATAAACAGTTTTAAATTCATTTCAAAATCTATTTCAACTTCCATTTCAATTCAAAGCAAAATTGAATTCTTCTTTATAAATTCGTTTCAAAATTCATTTCTGTTCAATTCAAATTTCAATTCAATTTGAATTCATATTCAATTCAATTCATTTCGAAATCGTTTTCAATTCAATTCATTTCGAATTCGTTTTCAATTCAATTCATTTCGAAATCGCTTTTCAATTCAATTCATTTCGAAATCGTTTTCAATTCAATTCATTTCGAAATCGCTTTCAATTCAATTCATTTCGAAATCGTTTTCAATTCAATCCATTTCGAAATCGCTTTCAATTCAATCCATTTCGAATTCGCTTTCAATTCAATTCATTTCGAAATCGTTTTCAATTCAATTCATTTCGAAATCGTTTTCAATTCAATTCATTTCGAATTCGTTTTCAATTCAATTCATTTCGAAATCGTTTTCAATTCAATTCATTTCGAAATCGTTTTCAATTCAATTCATTTCGAATTCGTTTTCAATTCAATTCATTTCGAATTCGTTTTCAATTCAATTCATTTCGAATTCGTTTTCAATTCAATTCATTTCGAAATCGTTTTCAATTCAATTCATTTCGAAATCGTTTTCAATTCAATTCATTTCGAATTCGTTTTCAATTCAATTCATTTCGAAATCGTTTTCAATTCAATTCATTTCTAAATCGTTTTCAATTCAATTCATTTCGAATTCGTTTTCAATTCAATTCATTTCGAATTCGTTTTCAATTCAATTCATTTCGAAATCGTTTTCAATTCAATTCATTTCGAAATCGCTTTCAATTCAATTCATTTCGAATTCGTTTTCAATTCAATCCATTTCGAAATCGCTTTCAATTCAATTCGAAATCGATAAAATCGATATAAATATCGTTCACGTCAAAATGGCGTCAATCTAATCAACACGGCTTCATAAAGTTCTATTTTCAAATATTCTATTTCAAATATTTCTTTTTCAAATATTTCTATTTTAAAACTGGAATGAGGCCCAATCAATTACCATATAAAGTTAATTATATGGATTTTCATACAACACATGTATATCATAGCATTGAAAAATAATCAACCATCAACCAAAGTGCACTACACTGGATAAGCATCAAATATAGATATTCAACGCTTATAACAGCCTGTCAATCGATCGATCGACATATTTAATCAATCAGGATGAGTGAACTTCATATTTCATCCCAACACCCGTGTGGGGTTTCAAACAATCAAACACAGAATTTTATTCGTGCAGTTGGGCGATGTGTAAAATTTATCGTCCCAATCAATGTCATTCAAATAGGTATACATAAACAAACCGTCCGGTTTATAAATGAATATTTTATTTTATTCACTTCACGTTAAAAATTATATTTTTAACGACAAAACATTTTATTTCAACATATGAATTTCTATTCAATTCATTCTTTAAATAAAATGATATTTTTATTTTTCTAACATATTTTAGAAAATTTCGGCGGCATAACGGCACGATACTAGAAACGGGACAAGGCCTAACCTTATCCCCGGTCTAGTGAAGGCCCACGCCATTCACACATCAATCAAACCAATTCATTTCACCCCACAATTCAATTTCAATCAAATAATCTAACCAGCTACACAACCAAACAAACAAGTCCATGGTATGTGGACGGGTGTCGGGTGCTACTAAGCACCGTCTGCATCCTAGTATATATATATATATATAACTAGAAAATTTAAATTGAAAGGTGAGAAGTTCTCACGTATTGCTATCCAAACATCCTGACTCCACTTCGATTATTCTTCTTCGCTCTCGCCTTTTCGACATCTTCGTTGTCCGCTTTCACTACATATGTAAAAACCGAATTTTTACTATGCTATTCAATATATAAAAATCGAATTTTTAGTTCAAAGTTCAATATATAAAAATCGAATTTTTAGTTCGAAGTTCAATATATAAAAATTGAATTTTTAGTTCGAAGTTCAATATATAAAAATTGAATTTTTAGTTCAAAGTTCAATATATAAAAATCGAATTTTTAGTTCAAAGTTCAATATATAAAAATCGAATTTTTAGTTCAAAGTTCAATATATAAAAATTGAATTTTTAGTTCAAAGTTCAATATATAAAAATTGAATTTTTAGTTCGAAGAATCATACCTTACTATTTCTACTTAACAAAAATTCCATCTTTTCTGTTTTTAAAAATATGATCTTTATTTTCAAGTTCAAAATTTTTCTATTAAAAGATCAAACCTTTTTCTTATTTCAAAGTTAAAAATAAAAATCATTTCCTTTTCCTTTTCAAACCAGTTTTTATTTTCTTTTCAAAACAGTTTTTAAATTATTTTTCAACAGTTTTTAAAACTCTTTTATAAAAATGCAGTTTTTTTTTCCCTTTTTATTCTTTTAAAAATGCAATTTTTCAAAATGCAGTTTTAACTCTTTTAAAAATGCAGTTTTTCAAAATGCAGTTTTTTTTAAATTTTTAAATCAGTTTTTAAAACTTTAACAAATATTAGTTTTTAACTTTAAATAAAACAGAAAACAGTTTTCAAAATAAATAAAAAAAACTGGTTTCAAGTAAAATAAAAAAAACAGTTTTTACATTTTTAAAACAAAAGCAGTTTCTTTTTCTGTTTTAAATAAAATAAATAAATTAATTAAATAGAAAAACTTACAGGGGGGGCGCTTATTTCTGTCGCGGCTCGTGAGGGAGGAGGGGGAGGCGCGGAGGCTGGTGGCGTCGATCTGGGGAGGGGGGGGGGGTCGGTGTGCTGTGGCGATGGAGGAGGAGATGAGAGGGAGGCGATAGTGGACTAAGGGGGCTCGGCGGTTTTGAAGAGTGGAGGGAGAGGGAGAAGGAAGACGTCGGAGAAGAGAGGGGTTGGGCCAGCGTTCGCCGGAGGTGGGGAAGAGAGGGCGGCGGCGGCGCTTCAGGGGGGGGTGCCGTCGATAGTCGTTAGGGTTTTTTTTTTTTTTTTCTTTTTCTTCTGCCGATTTAATTTGTGAAAAGGGGGGGGGGGGCAGAAAGGAGATAAAGGAGGGAAGGGAATTAAAATATATATATATATATATTTTTTTATTTAATTATTCAAAAAGTTTGACTTTTACATACGATCACTAAACGAGGCCCACCGCCTGCCGTCCATAGCGTTTGACCCCTATTCTGAACACAATGGGATATGAATCGCAAGCTGATTTGATCGCTACAATCAGTTTCCTTTTGAATTTTCATTTAAATCTTTATATTGAATTTTAAACGCACATTTCAAATTACCGGGGTCACATACTAACTAGAAAAATTCCAGAAAAATATTTTCTGGTTTCGTATGGACGATACGGTCCTAACAAAACTAGTTTCGTCGAATTCTGAGACCGTTAGAAAAATGGCCAATTTCCAGTCGATTAAAATCAACTGAAACTGGTCAAACGCGTTTTCCTTTGCCACGCTCACATATTGATTCGAAAAATTATGAAATTTGAAATCTAACAATAGTTTGACATCCCGGACCCAACAAAAGTGGTTTCGTCGAATTCCGAGGTCATTTGCAAAATGTCCATTTTTAAGGGCCTGAATTCCATAGCGACTATTCAGAATTTTAAACTGGACATATCTTATCATTTCTAAGATGAAATCTCAGTTTGTTAACTTCGTTACAAAGATATAGTTATACAGATTCAAATATTTCTTGTTTCGTTCAATTCTGACTTATATTGAATTCTGTATATTCATTTGAAATTAGAAATCGAATTTTCGAACTACCGCGCCATTTCAGGCTCGTTATATAATTAAATTGAATTTATTCGTTTTAACTTCGTCGAAAATAAAATTTTAGTTATTATTATTTAAAATAATTCATATTAAATAATCAGAATTCGCTAAAATTGCCAAAATAAAAATTTCAAACTGGCTCGCATTTTACGGGTTGTTACAATCTCCCCCACTTAAAACTTTTCGTCCCCGAAAAGGAACAAAGTCGAAAGTGGTTTGATTAATCAACACTACGTTCGATCTGGCTTCCATTCTCCGACTCTTTAGTTTCTGAGAATTTTCAAAAATTCAAAAATTTGGCTAACACCCTAAATTTTTGAAAAATTTCGCCATAACCTCCCCTGCACTGGGAGCATCGGGGAATTTCAAATAGCTTCCCCGGTCCTTCAGATCTCAAAAAGAAAAAGAAAAAGCCAAGCGGCTAGCCAATAGGCTCACAAAATCGTCATCACCCAAACAAAACAGGAAATTATGTAGTAAACATGTACCTATTTGTCGGGCAAACAAATTTTATTCTCTGCTCTAGCCTCCTTGCTATGACCTGTTCAAAGATATATATGTATATGCAAGCAAATGCAACCAATTTTCAATATAATTCTATATTTGGTTCAATTAGGCATAATGGTTCAAAATTAGCAAACAAATGAACAAACAACACAAACATCAATCAATTAGTGAATTTAACGTTTCAAATTCATAATTTTGATACATATACAGAAAATCTTGTTTTTGATGCCAATTCACAACAAAGTGTTCTAGCTATATAAGATTTGGTTCTCACACCAGTCTAATGGAAATATATAGATATCATACCTTCGAAACATGAATATAAATACTGATGATGTGGCCACATCATCAGAATTATCCCCGAGTGTCTAGAATGTGACTCTATATCTATCCAGTATATTAAAATTTCAAATACACGTGGATCAGACGTATACGCAAAATCTTTATATACTGGACTGTCCAACTCAATATAAATAAATAATCAAATACGAATAGTTGATTTTAAATTTCAAAACAAAAATTGTTTTTACTTTCCAAATATACTCTTCACACTCGTTCTAGGATACTACTGATCCTATCTCTAACGAGTCATCCCCATTGGATATTACTAATCCAATATCTGATGAATTCTTTCGTATGGTTCTAATGTGCCTTATTCTCTGAGCTTTGTAAACCAAAGCTCTGATACCAACTGTGAAGACCCGTAACTTCCCCGTAAAGGAAAGCGTCGGATAGTTCGAGAACAAGCCACAACAGAACGCATACAGAAGAACATTTCATTGTATATTACAACAATGCATCAGATTACAAGAATATACAGAGTATAAATGAATATTACACAGAAATATCAGAGATTTAAATTACATTTAAATACATAGCAGCGGAAAATAATACAATACACAACTAGAAGAGATATACGGATACAAAGCTTTCCGGATATCATTCCAGCTGTAAACCAGGATCCTGTGAATATAAATCTGCAAAACCAAAACTACTAGCTGCCCGTGTCAAAATAAGGGCACCCAGAGTTTAGGTTAAAACAATAAACTCCAGGTCAGTCATGTGACTGGTGTGAGAACTAAAACAGTTAATCTTTGTTTTTAAAGTTAGGTAAATCAAGGGACCACGCCGTATAACACGGAACGGGTTTCCTCCCAAGAATACCAGTGCATAAAACAAACAGCGCAATGCTAAATAAAGAAAGATGAAGCTGTTATAAGACCCAGGTCCTATCACACAATGCAACGCAAGCCGGGGGATAGGGTTTTCCCTTATAACAGCCAAAGAATGCTTGATACGTTTTAAAACAGATTATTTGATACTATTATAAATGCATAGTGTATAAAACAACTTCAAATCATAAGTATCAATCATAGGCGGCATGAGCGTCCCATGCCACTATGTCGCCATATATAGGTTTACAAATAAAACCGCAAAGTCACGTATTTGGAAATTGGATTTCCTTCTATGAACCGAGGCCAGGGATCGTCCTCTACCGATTCGTGACTCTCTAGCCCGAGCCACCGGAACAGCCGCAACTGCCCCATGGAGCGACAGGGCCGGTCCACACGGAGTGGATTATTATGCCTGAACAATACGTCTCCCCACCCTATGGGGTGTAAGTCTGGTCCGTCAGCCGACCAGAATGCATTCGGCCGAAACCGATATAACCGAGGCGCCTCGCAACCGCAACAACCACATAAGTCAAACTCGTCAGGGCGTGTAAAACCACTGACGCCACTTCTAGCTAGAAAGAAACGCAAGTCCTCCCTGAGGTCCGTCTCCCGTTTTTGGTTCATACCTGGTGTGAAACACGCGAGGTAAACGTTACACAAAGCTACGCCACAAAGGCCGTGCTTTGATCATCAACCACAAGACTTTGCTTTTCAACAGAAGCCTTGATCATTTGCATCTTAGCATGCCACACAGGCAAACCATCCTATGCAACCGATATCAGTCACACAGAATGAAATCCGATGTCAGACACACAGTCCATTTACAAGTCCGATCTGGGCCTGAACGAAACCGGAGGCACCTAGTACCCCGCATATCCATCGATCTCCAAGTACGTCTGGACGATCACTAACTGTTTCCATCTTCTTGGGTGTACAGCCCAATCAAGATCATCAGTTATCACCCAAACGACGTGAAGACCTCCGGTCTTCGACCATCGTCTTCATCTTCGACTTATCGTCGTATCAGTTATCCAGAATGGGATAAACCCGGTCTTTCCGAATAACTCGCGTATATTTAAATAAGTGTTACACAAACACAACATACGCCTCATTCCAATTCATTAGTCACTAACCGTAAATTAATCAAGAGAATAATTCCCCAAATATTAACCCCGAAGGCCGAAACCAACATCAGATCAATATCCAGAAAACCATTCTGCTTGGCTAACCGACAGTTAGTTTCTAAATTTCACGTTCAAATCTAATTAAAGATTTAACTATCGCCTGGAGCAAAACTGGTGATACTCCATTCTCGATCTTTTCAATCTAATTAAAGATTCATTAAAACTCCACTTAGTTTTAATCTGTGACTGGGTTAAAGAATCAGTGTCATCTAAAAACACGGTTCGCGATAAACCCAAAGTCACATTCCATTAATTATCGGGTTAAAGAACGAGTGTTATTTAAAAACACTGTTCACGATAAACCCAAAAATCATTCCATTAATTATCGGGTTAAAGAACGAGTGTTATTTAAAACACTGTTCACGATAAACCCAAAAATCAATATCAATTCAATTCCAATTAAATATCATTTAATTGGTACACTTCATTAAATCTAAATAAAAAGATTTAATCTTTTCTCAACTGGGTTCAAGAACAGTGTTAGTGAAGACACCATTCACGACAAACCCAAATCACATTCGATATTCAATACAAGGCTCTGAATAGAAAATATATCGGCTTATATTCAATATCGAATTCTACGACTAACAAATGTCGTATTGGAAATAACGATATACATATATATCTTTCAAATTTCCATAACAACACCTGTATAATCACGAATTCCAACATCGAAATATTCCGAAGACAATTTCGATTCAAATCCACTCCAATGCAATCATTGGAATTTTGGGTTACTTTTAAAACCCTTTTCGAATTCAATTTATTTATTTAAAAATAAATAGAATTATAATTCTAGTTCAAAACTAGTTCATTTCGATAAAAATCCATTTTTATCTTTTCAAATATGGAGTTTTTCATCCCAATTCTTCACAAATCATTTCTTATGATTTTACACAAATTATTACTATTTTTAATAATTTTATCAAGGCCCGTACAGTCGATTTCCATCAATGGCCATCGAACTGCACTTACAGCGACCTTTTTCGAATTTGATTTGGACATAATTCCAAATCCAACCGTTAGATTTCAAATTTCTAATCTTCGTTAGAAAGCTCTTTTCGATACGAACCCAACGGTTCCGGTTTTAGGAGAATCCGACGGTCGGATCTCCCGTAATGTCCGTTTGAAATAAATGGTCGAAATTCGCGAACTGCCGCGGCGCGGCGCGTTCTATTCAGGCCATTATATTATATATAATATATATATAATATATTTCGTCGATTTCTATTTAAAAACGAATTATATAAACAGTTTTAAATTCATTTCAAAATCTATTTCAACTTCCATTTCAATTCAAAGCAAAATTGAATTCTTCTTTATAAATTCGTTTCAAAATTCATTTCTGTTCAATTCAAATTTCAATTCAATTTGAATTCATATTCAATTCAATTCATTTCGAAATCGTTTTCAATTCAATTCATTTCGAATTCGTTTTCAATTCAATTCATTTCGAAATCGCTTTTCAATTCAATTCATTTCGAAATCGTTTTCAATTCAATTCATTTCGAAATCGCTTTCAATTCAATTCATTTCGAAATCGTTTTCAATTCAATCCATTTCGAAATCGCTTTCAATTCAATCCATTTCGAATTCGCTTTCAATTCAATTCATTTCGAAATCGTTTTCAATTCAATTCATTTCGAAATCGTTTTCAATTCAATTCATTTCGAAATCGTTTTCAATTCAATTCATTTCGAAATCGTTTTCAATTCAATTCATTTCGAAATCGTTTTCAATTCAATTCATTTCGAATTCGTTTTCAATTCAATTCATTTCGAATTCGTTTTCAATTCAATTCATTTCGAATTCGTTTTCAATTCAATTCATTTCGAAATCGTTTTCAATTCAATTCATTTCGAAATCGTTTTCAATTCAATTCATTTCGAATTCGTTTTCAATTCAATTCATTTCGAAATCGTTTTCAATTCAATTCATTTCGAAATCGTTTTCAATTCAATTCATTTCGAATTCGTTTTCAATTCAATTCATTTCGAATTCGTTTTCAATTCAATTCATTTCGAAATCGTTTTCAATTCAATTCATTTCGAAATCGCTTTCAATTCAATTCATTTCGAATTCGTTTTCAATTCAATCCATTTCGAAATCGCTTTCAATTCAATTCGAAATCGATAAAATCGATATAAATATCGTTCACGTCAAAATGGCGTCAATCTAATCAACACGGCTTCATAAAGTTCTATTTTCAAATATTCTATTTCAAATATTTCTTTTTCAAATATTTCTATTTTAAAACTGGAATGAGGCCCAATCAATTACCATATAAAGTTAATTATATGGATTTTCATACAACACATGTATATCATAGCATTGAAAAATAATCAACCATCAACCAAAGTGCACTACACTGGATAAGCATCAAATATAGATATTCAACGCTTATAACAGCCTGTCAATCGATCGATCGACATATTTAATCAATCAGGATGAGTGAACTTCAAATTTCATCCCAACACCCGTGTGGGGTTTCAAACAATCAAACACAGAATTTTATTCGTGCAGTTGGGCGATGTGTAAAATTTATCGTCCCAATCAATGTCATTCAAATAGGTGTACATAAACAAACCGTCCGGTTTATAAATGAATATTTTATTTTATTCACTTCACGTTAAAAATTATATTTTTAACGACAAAACATTTTATTTCAACATATGAATTTCTATTCAATTCATTCTTTAAATAAAATGATATTTTTATTTTTCTAACATATTTTAGAAAATTTCGGCGGCATAACGGCACGATACTAGAAACGGGACAAGGCCTAACCTTATCCCCGGTCTAGTGAAGGCCCACGCCATTCACACATCAATCAAACCAATTCATTTCACCCCACAATTCAATTTCAATCAAATAATCTAACCAGCTACACAACCAAACAAACAAGTCCATGGTATGTGGACGGGTGTCGGGTGCTACTAAGCACCGTCTGCATCCTAGTATATATATATATATAACTAGAAAATTTAAATTGAAAGGTGAGAAGTTCTCACGTATTGCTATCCAAACATCCTGACTCCACTTCGATTATTCTTCTTCGCTCTCGCCTTTTCGACATCTTCGTTGTCCGCTTTCACTACATATGTAAAAACCGAATTTTTACTATGCTATTCAATATATAAAAATCGAATTTTTAGTTCAAAGTTCAATATATAAAAATCGAATTTTTAGTTCGAAGTTCAATATATAAAAATTGAATTTTTAGTTCGAAGTTCAATACATAAAAATTGAATTTTTAGTTCAAAGTTCAATATATAAAAATCGAATTTTTAGTTCAAAGTTCAATATATAAAAATCGAATTTTTAGTTCAAAGTTCAATATATAAAAATCGAATTTTTAGTTCAAAGTTCAATATATAAAAATTGAATTTTTAGTTCAAAGTTCAATATATAAAAATTGAATTTTTAGTTCGAAGAATCATACCTTACTATTTCTACTTAACAAAAATTCCATCTTTTCTGTTTTTAAAAATATGATCTTTATTTTCAAGTTCAAAATTTTTCTATTAAAAGATCAAACCTTTTTCTTATTTCAAAGTTAAAAATAAAAATCATTTCCTTTTCCTTTTCAAACAAGTTTTTATTTTCTTTTCAAAACAGTTTTTAAATTATTTTTCAACAGTTTTTAAAACTCTTTTATAAAAATGCAGTTTTTTTTTCCCTTTTTATTCTTTTAAAAATGCAATTTTTCAAAATGCAGTTTTAACTCTTTTAAAAATGCAGTTTTTCAAAATGCAGTTTTTTTTAAATTTTTAAATCAGTTTTTAAAACTTTAACAAATATTAGTTTTTAACTTTAAATAAAACAGAAAACAGTTTTCAAAATAAATAAAAAAAACTGGTTTCAAGTAAAATAAAAAAAACAGTTTTTACATTTTTAAAACAAAAGCAGTTTCTTTTTCTGTTTTAAATAAAATAAATAAATTAATTAAATAGAAAAACTTACGGGGGGGCGCTTATTTCTGTCGCGGCTCGTGAGGGAGGAGGGGGAGGCGCGGAGGCTGGTGGCGTCGATCTGGGGAGGGGGGGGGGTCGGTGTGCTGTGGCGATGGAGGAGGAGATGAGAGGGAGGCGATAGTGGACTAAGGGGGCTCGGCGGTTTTGAAGAGTGGAGGGAGAGGGAGAAGGAAGACGTCGGAGAAGAGAGGGGTTGGGCCAGCGTTCGCCGGAGGTGGGGAAGAGAGGGCGGCGGCGGCGCTTCAGGGGGGGGTGCCGTCGATAGTCGTTAGGGTTTTTTTTTTTTTTTTTCTTTTTCTTCTGCCGATTTAATTTGTGAAAAGGGGGGGGGGGCAGAAAGGAGATAAAGGAGGGAAGGGAATTAAAATATATATATATATATATATATATTTTTTATTTAATTATTCAAAAAGTTTGACTTTTACATACGATCACTAAACGAGGCCCACCGCCTGCCGTCCATAGCGTTTGACCCCTATTCTGAACACAATGGGATATGAATCGCAAGCTGATTTGATCGCTACAATCAGTTTCCTTTTGAATTTTCATTTAAATCTTTATATTGAATTTTAATGTAACAACCCGTAAAATGCGAGCCAGTTTGAAAATTTTATTTTGGCAATTTTAGCGAATTTTGATTATTTAAAAGGAATTATTTTAAAGAATATCGACGAGAAATTTATTTTGAATATAATTCGATCGTATATATTTTACGCGTCGTCGTTAGAATATATAATAATTATATATAATTATAAAAGGAATTGAAAATGGCGCGGTAGTTCGATAATTCGATTTCAAACTTCAATTGAATGTACCGGGTGCAAAACAATCCGGATTTTAGTGAAACCGAAAATAATGGAATCTAATAGTGAATATCTTTCCAACGAATCCGAAAAATCAAAAGTTCGTAGCGGGAATCAAAAGATATGTCCAGTTGAAAATTCTGAATAGTCGCTATGGAATTCAGGCCCTTAAAAATGGACATTTTGCAAACGACCTCGGATTCCGACGAAACCAGTTTTGTTGGGTCCGTGATGTCGAATTATTGCTAGATTCCAAATTTCATAATTTTTCGAATCAATGTGTGAGCGTGGCAAAAGAAAACGCGTTTGACCAGTTTCAGTTGATTTTAATCGACTGGAAGATGGCCATTTTTCCAACGGTCTCAGAATTCGACGAAACTAGTTTTGTTAGGACCGTATCATCAATACGAAGCTAGAAAATATTTTTCTGGAGTTTTTAGAGTTAGTATGTGCCCCCGGTAATTTGAAATATACGTTTAAAATTCAATAAAGTGATTTAAATGTAAATTCAATGGAAACTGATTGTAACTATCGAATCAGCTTGCGATACATATCCTATTGTGTTCGGAATGGGGGTAGAACGCTGTGGACGACAGGCGGTGGGCCTCGTTTCGAGATCGTATGTGAAAGTTAACTTTTTTTGCAAAATAAAATAATAAAAAAAAAAAAAAAATATTTAATTTCCCTTCTTAACCTGGCCCCCCCCTTTTTCAATCATTTTCATTTCCAGGTATAAAAAAAAAAAAAAAAAAAAAAAGAATTTCGAACGAAGGGCGGAGCCTCGTCGCCGGCCCTCGACGATCCAGTCACCCTCACCCCCTCGTCGAACTCCAGCACCGCCGCCTCCCCCTGATGTTGTCGCGACCCCCTTCTTCCTCCATTCGAACGCCTAGAACCCGAACCCCCTCGCGTCCCGCTCCTTTTCCCCTCCCCGATGGACCGCCGCCACTTCCTCCAGTGGATGCTCCGACTCCGACGCAGCTCAGCAAGCTCCTCCACCTCGGCCATCTCTCCCCCTTCTTGAAAACGTGAGTTTTCTTGATCTGATTTACTTAATTTTTATTTAGTTTAAAACCAGATTTTTATTTAGTTTAAAACCAGATTTTTATTTAGTTTAAAACCAGATTTTTATTTAGTTTAAAACCAGATTTTTATTTAGTTTAAAACCAGATTTTTATTTAGTTTAAAACCAGATTTTTATTTAGTTTAAAACCAGATTTTTATTTAGTTTAAAACCAGATTTTTATTTAGTTTAAAACCAGATTTTTATTTAGTTTAAAACCAGATTTTTATTTAGTTTAAAACCAGATTTTTATTTAGTTTAAAACCAGTTTTTTTTAATGATTAAAAAAAAAAAGGGGGGGGGGGGGAAGAGATTTTTAAAATGATTAAAAACAGACTTTTAAAAATGTTAAAGACGAGATTTTTAAAAATGATTAAAAACTGATTTTTTTTACATTGTTAAAAAGAAAAGAAACTGAAATTGTCATCGATTCAAAAATACAAGCAATCTTGATTTGAAAATGAAAAGACATCACTTTTGAAAATATAATGGAGAATATAAAAATTCGACTTTTATATATTGAATAGCGATATAAAAATTCGGTTTTTATATATGGAACTTCGAACTGAAAATTCGATTTTTATATATTGAATAGCGAAATAAAAATTCGATTTTTATATATTGAACTTTGAAATAAAAATTCGATTTTTATGTATTGAACTTTGAAATAAAAATTCGATTTTTATGTATTGAACTTTGAAATAAAAATTCGATTTTTATGTATTGAACTTTGAAATAAAAATTCGATTTTTATATATTGAACTTTGAAATAAAAATTCGATTTTTATATATTGAACTTCGAAATAAAAATTCGATTTTTATATATTGAACTTTGAAATAAAAATTCGATTTTTATATATTGAACTTCGAACTAAAAATTCGATTTTTATATATTGAACTTTGAACTGAAAATTCGATTTTTATATATTGAACTTTGAAATAAAAATTCGATTTTTATATATTGAATAGCGAAGTAAAAATTCGATTTTTACATATGTAGTGGCTACAGGCGACGAAGCTGAAGAAGATGCGAAAACAATGAAGATTTCTATCAATGAAGTGCTGTGGAGCTAGGATAGCTATATGTGAGAATTCCTCACCTTTCAATTTATTTTTCTAGTTATATATATACTAGGATGCAGACGGTGCTTAGTAGCACCCGACACCCGTCCACAGACCATGGACTTGTTTGTTTGACTGTTTGGTGATTGATTGTGATATTGGTTTGAATGTGGTTTGTGGTGTGAAAAATCGAATCGATAAATTGGTTAGGATTAGACGTGCGCCGTTATAAGGCGAAGGAGTAAGGCTAGGTTAGACCCTTACTCCAAAGTTTGTGGTTTGCATAACGAATTGATTTGATTGATGTGTGAATGGCGTGGGCCTTCACTAGACCGGGGATAAGGCTAGGCCTTGTCCCGTTTCTAGTATCGTGCCGTTATGCCGCCGAAATTTTCTAAAATAAGTTAGAAAAATAAAAATAGCATTTTATTTAACGAATGAACTGAATATAAATTCATATGTTAAAATAAAATGTGTTATCGTTAAAAATATAATTTTTAACGTGAATGTGAATAAATAAATATTCATTTACAAACCAGACGGTTTGTTTATGTACACCTATTTGAATGACGTTGATTGGGTCGATAAATTTTACACATCGCCTAACTGCACAAATAAAATATGTGTTTGATTGTTTGAAACCCCACACGGGTGTTAGGATGAAATTTGAAGTTCACTCATCCTGATTTATTAAATATGTCGATCGATTGATTGACAAGCTGCTATAAGCGTTAAATGTCTATATTTGATGCTTATACAGTGTAGTGCACTTTGGTTGATGGTTGATTATTCATCGTTGTTGATATATACATGTGTTGTAGAAAATCCATATAATTAACATTATATGGTAATTGATTGGGCCTCATTCCAGTTTCGAGAAAAAAAGAAATATTTGAAATAGAAATATTTGAAATAGAAATATTTGAAATAGAAATATTTGAAATAGAAATATTTGAAATAGAATATTTGAAAATAGAAATATGTGAAGCCGTGAGGATTAGATTGACGCCATTTTGACGTGAACGATATTTATATCGATTTTATTCATTTTAAAATGAATATTGAAACGTGATTTCGAAATCGAATATTTTGAAATGAATTGAATTGAAAACGATTTCGAAATGAATTGAATTGAAAACGATTTCGAAATGAATTGAATTGAAAACGATTTCGAAATGAATTGAATTGAAAACGATTTCGAAATGAATTGAATTGAAAACGATTTCGAAATGAATTGAATTGAAAACGATTTCGAAATGAATTGAATTGAAAACGATTTCGAAATGAATTGAATTGAAAACGATTTCGAAATGAATTGAATTGAAAACGATTTCGAAATGAATTGAATTGAAAACGATTTCGAAATGAATTGAATTGAAAACGAATTCGAATTGAATTGAAAGCGAATTGAAATGAATTCAAATTGAATTGAAATTTGAATTGAATAGAAATGAATTTTGAAACGAATTTATAAAGAAGAATTCAATTTTGATTTGAATTGAAAAGGAAGTTGAAATTGCTTTTGAAACGAATTTAAAACCATTTATATAATTCGTTTTAAATAGTAATCGACGAAATATATATTATATATATAATATAATGGCCTGAATAGAACGCGCCGCGCTGCGGCAGTTCGCGAATTTCGACCATTTGTTTCAAACGGACATTACGGGAGATCCGACCGTCGGATTCTCCTAAAACCGGAACCGTTGGGTTCGTATCGAAAAGAGCTTTCTAATGAATGTTAGAAATTTGAAATCTAACGGTTGGATTTGGAGATACGTCCAAATCAAATTCGAAAAAGGTCGCTGTAAGTGCAGTTCGATGGCCGTTAATGGAAATCGACCGTACGGGCCTTGATAAAATTATTAAAAATAGTAATAATTTGTGTAAAATCATAAGAAATGATTTGTGAAAGTTTGGGATGAAAAACTCCATATTTGAAAAGATAAAAATAGATTTTTATCGAAATGAACTAGTTTTGAACTAGAATTATAATTCTATTTATTTTTAAATAAATAAATTGAATTTGAAATGGTTTTGAAAATAACCAAAATTTCCAATGATTGCATTGGAGTGGATTTGAATCGAAATTGTCTTCGGAATATTTCGATGTTGGAATTCGTGATATTACAGGTGTTGTTATGGAAATTTGAAAGATATATATGTATATCGTTATTTCCAATACGACATTTGTTAATCGTAGAATTTGATATTGAATATAGGCCGATATAGTTTCTATTCAGAGCCTTGTATTGAATATCGAATGTGATTTGGGTTTGTCGTGAATGGTGTCTTCACTAACACTGTTCTTGAACCCAGTTGAGAAAAGATTAAATCTTTTTATTTAGATTTAATGAAGTGTACCAATTAAATGATATTTAATTGGAATTGAATTGGTATTGATTTTTGGGTTTATCGTGAACAGTGTTTTAAATAACACTTGTTCTTTAACCCGATAATTAATCGAATGTGATTTGGGTTTGTCGTGAATGGTGTCTTCACTAACACTGTTCTTGAACCCAGTTGAGAAAAGATTAAATCTTTTTATTTAGATTTAATGAAGTGTACCAATTAAATGATATTTAATTGGAATTGAATTGATATTGATTTTTGGGTTTATCGTGAACAGTGTTTTAAATAACACTTGTTCTTTAACCCGATAATTAATCGAATGTGATTTGGGTTTGTCGTGAATGGTGTCTTCACTAACACTGTTCTTGAACCCAGTTGAGAAAAGATTAAATCTTTTTATTTAGATTTAATGAAGTGTACCAATTAAATGATATTTAATTGGAATTGAATTGGTATTGATTTTTGGGTTTATCGTGAATAGTGTTTTAAATAACACTTGTTCTTTAACCCGATAATTAATGGAATGTGATTTTGGGTTTATCGTGAATCGTGTTTTTAAATGACACTGATTCTTTAACCCAGATAATGATTAAAACTAAGTGGAGTTTTAATGAATCTTTAATTAGATTGAAAGGATCGAGAATGGAGTATCACCAGTTTTGCTCCAGGCGATAGTTAAATCTTTAATTAGATTTGAACGTGAAATTTAGAAACTAACTGTCGGTTAGCCAAGCAGAATGGTTTTCTGGATATTGATCTGATGTTGGTTTCGGCCTTCGGGGTTAATATTTGGGGAATTATTCTCTTGATTAATTTACGGTTAGTGACTAATGAACTGGAATGAGGCGTATGTTGTGTTTGTGTAACACTTACTTAAAATATACGCGAGTTATTCGGAAAGACCGGGTTTATCCCATTCTGAATAACTGATACGACGATAAGTCGAAGATGAAGACGATGGTCGAAGACCGGAAGTCTTCACGTCGTTTGGGTGATAACTGATGATCTTGATTGGGCTGTACACCCAAGAAGATGGAAACAGTTAGTGATCGTCCAGACGTACTTGGAGATCGATGGATATGCGGGGTACTAGGTGCCTCCGGTTTCGTTCAGACCCAGAACGGACTTGTAAATGGACTGTGTGTCTGACATCGGATTTCATTCTGTGTGACTGATATCGGTTGCATAGGATGGTTTGCCTGTGTGGCATGCTAAGATGCAAATGATCAAGGCTTCTGTTGAAAAGCAAAGTCTTGTGGTGATGATCAAAGCACGGCCTTTGTGGCGTAGCTTTGTGTAACGTTTACCTCGCGTGTTTCACACCAGGTATGAACCAAAAACGGGAGACGGACCTCAGGGAGGACTTGCGTTTCTTTCTAGCTAGAAGTGGCGTCAGTGGTTTTACACGCCCTGACGAGTTTGACTTATGTGGTTGTTGCTGTTGCGAGGCGCCTCGGTTATATCGGTTTCGGCCGAATGCATTCTGGTCGGCTGACGGACCAGACTTACACCCCATAGGGTGGGGAGACGTATTGTTCAGGCATAATAATCCACTCCGTGTGGACCGGCCCTGACGATCCAAGGCTTGCCTGCGCGCTTGCCTGAGACATGGGCTAGATTGTCTCGAATCGGTTGAGGACTATCTTTTGCCTCGGTTCATAGATGGAAACCCAATTTCCAAATACGAGACTTTGCGGTTTTGATTGTATATCCTATATATGGCGACATAGTGGGATGGGGCGCTCATGCCGCCTATGATTGATACTTATGATTTGAAGTGTTTTATATACTATGCACTTATAATAGTATCAAATGATTTGTTTTAAACGTATCAAGCATTCTTTGGCTGTTATAAGGGAAAACCCTATCCTCGACTGCGTTGCATTGTGTGATGGGACCTGGGTCTTATAACAGCTTCATTTTTCTTTATTTAGCATTGCGCTGTTGGTTTTATGCACTGGTATTCTTGGGAGGAAACCCGTTCCGTGTTATACGGCGTGGTCCCTTGATTTACCTAATGATTTGAAATAAAGATTAATAACTGTTTTAGTTCTCACACCAGTCACATGACTGACCTGGAGTTTATTGTTTTAACCTAAACTCTGGGTGCCCCTATTTTCGACACGGGCAGCTAGTAGTTTTGGTTTTGCAGATTTATATTCACAGGATCCTGGTTTACAGCTGGAACGATATCCGGAAAGCTTTGTATCCGTATATCTCATTCTAGTTGTGTATTGTATTATTTTCCGCTGCTATGTATTTAAATGTAATTTAAATCTCTGATATTTCTGTGTAATATTCATTTATACTCTGTATATTCTTGTAATCTGATGCATTGTTGTAATATACAATGAAATGTTCTTCTGTATGCGTTCTGTTTTGTCGTGTTCTCAAACGATAGGGCGTTTCGAACGGTCTGGGTCGGTTTAGCGACTGGTTCGGACCGAGCGAAGTTCCTTGCCGTCACATTTGGTATCAGAGCTTTGGTTTACAAAGCTCAGAGAACAAGGCACATTAGAACCATACGAAAGAATTCATCAGATATTGGATTAGCAATATCCAATGGAATGACTCGTTAGAGATAGGATCAGTAGTATCCTAGAACGGGTGTGAAGAGTATATTTTTCAAATGAAAACATTTTGTTTTGAAAATTTAAATCAACTATTCGTATTTGATTATTTGTTTATATTGATTTTGGGCAATTCAGTATATAAAGAATTTGCATATACGCCTTGCAAACGTATATTCAAAGTTTTAATATACTGGATAGATATGGAATCACATTCTAGTCGCCCGGAGATGGTACTGATGATTGTCATGACATCATCCGTATTTATATTCGTGTTTCGAATGTGTGATTTTCTATATATTTCCATTAGGCTGGTGTGAGAACCCAAAACTTATATAGTTAGAATTCATTGTTGTGATTTGGCATCAAAACATGATTTTTTGTATATGTATCAAAATTATGAATTTGAAACTCTAATTCACTAATTGATTGATGTTTGTATTGTTTGATAATTTTGAATCATTATGCCTAATTGAATCAAATATTGAATTGTATTGAAATTTGGTCGCATTTGCTTGCATATACATATACTTACATTGAACAGGTCATAGCAAGGAGGCTAGAGCCAGAGAATAAAATTTGTTTGCCCGACAAATAGGTACATGTTTATTACATAATTTACTGTTTTGTTTGGGTGATGATGATTTTATGAGCCTATTGGCTAGCCGCTTGGCTTTTTCTTTTTCTTTTTGAGATCTGAAGGACCGGGAACGCTATTTGCAATTTCCCGATGCTCCCATTGCAGGGGAGGTTATGGCGAAATTTTTCGAAAATTTAGGGTGTTAGCCAAATTTTTGAAATTTTGAAAATTCTCAGAAACTGAAAAGTTGGAGAATGGAAGCCAAATCGAATGTAGGGCTGAATAATCAAACCACTTTCGACTTTGTTCCTTTTCGGGGACGAAAAGTTTTAAGTGGGGGAGATTGTAACAACCCGTAAAATGCGAGCCAGTTTGAAAATTTTATTTTGGCAATTTTAGCGAATTTTGATTATTTAAAAGGAATTATTTTAAAGAATATCGACGAGAAATTTATTTTGAATATAATTCGATCGTATATATTTTACGCGTCGTCGTTAGAATATATAATAATTATATATAATTATAAAAGGAATTGAAAATGGCGCGGTAGTTCGATAATTCGATTTCAAACTTCAATTGAATGTACCGGGTGCAAAACAATCCGGATTTTAGTGAAACCGAAAATAATGGAATCTAATAGTGAATATCTTTCCAACGAATCCGAAAAATCAAAAGTTCGTAGCGGGAATCAAAAGATATGTCCAGTTGAAAATTCTGAATAGTCGCTATGGAATTCAGGCCCTTAAAAATGGACATTTTGCAAACGACCTCGGATTCCGACGAAACCAGTTTTGTTGGGTCCGTGATGTCGAATTATTGCTAGATTCCAAATTTCATAATTTTTCGAATCAATGTGTGAGCGTGGCAAAAGAAAACGCGTTTGACCAGTTTCAGTTGATTTTAATCGACTGGAAGATGGCCATTTTTCCAACGGTCTCAGAATTCGACGAAACTAGTTTTGTTAGGACCGTATCATCAATACGAAGCTAGAAAATATTTTTCTGGAGTTTTTAGAGTTAGTATGTGCCCCCGGTAATTTGAAATATACGTTTAAAATTCAATAAAGTGATTTAAATGTAAATTCAATGGAAACTGATTGTAACTATCGAATCAGCTTGCGATACATATCCTATTGTGTTCGGAATGGGGGTAGAACGCTGTGGACGACAGGCGGTGGGCCTCGTTTCGAGATCGTATGTGAAAGTTAACTTTTTTTGCAAAATAAAATAATAAAAAAAAAAAAAAAAATATTTAATTTCCCTTCTTAACCTGGCCCCCCCCTTTTTCAATCATTTTCATTTCCAGGTATAAAAAAAAAAAAAAAAAAAAAAAGAATTTCGAACGAAGGGCGGAGCCTCGTCGCCGGCCCTCGACGATCCAGTCACCCTCACCCCCTCGTCGAACTCCAGCACCGCCGCCTCCCCCTGATGTTGTCGCGACCCCCTTCTTCCTCCATTCGAACGCCTAGAACCCGAACCCCCTCGCGTCCCGCTCCTTTTCCCCTCCCCGATGGACCGCCGCCACTTCCTCCAGTGGATGCTCCGACTCCGACGCAGCTCAGCAAGCTCCTCCACCTCGGCCATCTCTCCCCCTTCTTGAAAACGTGAGTTTTCTTGATCTGATTTACTTAATTTTTATTTAGTTTAAAACCAGATTTTTATTTAGTTTAAAACCAGATTTTTATTTAGTTTAAAACCAGATTTTTATTTAGTTTAAAACCAGATTTTTATTTAGTTTAAAACCAGATTTTTATTTAGTTTAAAACCAGATTTTTATTTAGTTTAAAACCAGATTTTTATTTAGTTTAAAACCAGATTTTTATTTAGTTTAAAACCAGATTTTTATTTAGTTTAAAACCAGATTTTTATTTAGTTTAAAACCAGATTTTTATTTAGTTTAAAACCAGTTTTTTTTAATGATTAAAAAAAAAAAGGGGGGGGGGGGAAGAGATTTTTAAAATGATTAAAAACAGACTTTTAAAAATGTTAAAGACGAGATTTTTAAAAATGATTAAAAACTGATTTTTTTTACATTGTTAAAAAGAAAAGAAACTGAAATTGTCATCGATTCAAAAATACAAGCAATCTTGATTTGAAAATGAAAAGACATCACTTTTGAAAATATAATGGAGAATATAAAAATTCGACTTTTATATATTGAATAGCGATATAAAAATTCGGTTTTTATATATGGAACTTCGAACTGAAAATTCGATTTTTATATATTGAATAGCGAAATAAAAATTCGATTTTTATATATTGAACTTTGAAATAAAAATTCGATTTTTATGTATTGAACTTTGAAATAAAAATTCGATTTTTATGTATTGAACTTTGAAATAAAAATTCGATTTTTATGTATTGAACTTTGAAATAAAAATTCGATTTTTATATATTGAACTTTGAAATAAAAATTCGATTTTTATATATTGAACTTCGAAATAAAAATTCGATTTTTATATATTGAACTTTGAAATAAAAATTCGATTTTTATATATTGAACTTCGAACTAAAAATTCGATTTTTATATATTGAACTTTGAACTGAAAATTCGATTTTTATATATTGAACTTTGAAATAAAAATTCGATTTTTATATATTGAATAGCGAAGTAAAAATTCGATTTTTACATATGTAGTGGCTACAGGCGACGAAGCTGAAGAAGATGCGAAAACAATGAAGATTTCTATCAATGAAGTGCTGTGGAGCTAGGATAGCTATATGTGAGAATTCCTCACCTTTCAATTTATTTTTCTAGTTATATATATACTAGGATGCAGACGGTGCTTAGTAGCACCCGACACCCGTCCACAGACCATGGACTTGTTTGTTTGACTGTTTGGTGATTGATTGTGATATTGGTTTGAATGTGGTTTGTGGTGTGAAAAATCGAATCGATAAATTGGTTAGGATTAGACGTGCGCCGTTATAAGGCGAAGGAGTAAGGCTAGGTTAGACCCTTACTCCAAAGTTTGTGGTTTGCATAACGAATTGATTTGATTGATGTGTGAATGGCGTGGGCCTTCACTAGACCGGGGATAAGGCTAGGCCTTGTCCCGTTTCTAGTATCGTGCCGTTATGCCGCCGAAATTTTCTAAAATAAGTTAGAAAAATAAAAATAGCATTTTATTTAACGAATGAACTGAATATAAATTCATATGTTAAAATAAAATGTGTTATCGTTAAAAATATAATTTTTAACGTGAATGTGAATAAATAAATATTCATTTACAAACCAGACGGTTTGTTTATGTACACCTATTTGAATGACGTTGATTGGGTCGATAAATTTTACACATCGCCTAACTGCACAAATAAAATATGTGTTTGATTGTTTGAAACCCCACACGGGTGTTAGGATGAAATTTGAAGTTCACTCATCCTGATTTATTAAATATGTCGATCGATTGATTGACAAGCTGCTATAAGCGTTAAATGTCTATATTTGATGCTTATACAGTGTAGTGCACTTTGGTTGATGGTTGATTATTCATCGTTGTTGATATATACATGTGTTGTAGAAAATCCATATAATTAACATTATATGGTAATTGATTGGGCCTCATTCCAGTTTCGAGAAAAAAAGAAATATTTGAAATAGAAATATTTGAAATAGAAATATTTGAAATAGAAATATTTGAAATAGAAATATTTGAAATAGAATATTTGAAAATAGAAATATGTGAAGCCGTGAGGATTAGATTGACGCCATTTTGACGTGAACGATATTTATATCGATTTTATTCATTTTAAAATGAATATTGAAACGTGATTTCGAAATCGAATATTTTGAAATGAATTGAATTGAAAACGATTTCGAAATGAATTGAATTGAAAACGATTTCGAAATGAATTGAATTGAAAACGATTTCGAAATGAATTGAATTGAAAACGATTTCGAAATGAATTGAATTGAAAACGATTTCGAAATGAATTGAATTGAAAACGATTTCGAAATGAATTGAATTGAAAACGATTTCGAAATGAATTGAATTGAAAACGATTTCGAAATGAATTGAATTGAAAACGATTTCGAAATGAATTGAATTGAAAACGATTTCGAAATGAATTGAATTGAAAACGAATTCGAATTGAATTGAAAGCGAATTGAAATGAATTCAAATTGAATTGAAATTTGAATTGAATAGAAATGAATTTTGAAACGAATTTATAAAGAAGAATTCAATTTTGATTTGAATTGAAAAGGAAGTTGAAATTGCTTTTGAAACGAATTTAAAACCATTTATATAATTCGTTTTAAATAGTAATCGACGAAATATATATTATATATATAATATAATGGCCTGAATAGAACGCGCCGCGCTGCGGCAGTTCGCGAATTTCGACCATTTGTTTCAAACGGACATTACGGGAGATCCGACCGTCGGATTCTCCTAAAACCGGAACCGTTGGGTTCGTATCGAAAAGAGCTTTCTAATGAATGTTAGAAATTTGAAATCTAACGGTTGGATTTGGAGATACGTCCAAATCAAATTCGAAAAAGGTCGCTGTAAGTGCAGTTCGATGGCCGTTAATGGAAATCGACCGTACGGGCCTTGATAAAATTATTAAAAATAGTAATAATTTGTGTAAAATCATAAGAAATGATTTGTGAAAGTTTGGGATGAAAAACTCCATATTTGAAAAGATAAAAATAGATTTTTATCGAAATGAACTAGTTTTGAACTAGAATTATAATTCTATTTATTTTTAAATAAATAAATTGAATTTGAAATGGTTTTGAAAATAACCAAAATTTCCAATGATTGCATTGGAGTGGATTTGAATCGAAATTGTCTTCGGAATATTTCGATGTTGGAATTCGTGATATTACAGGTGTTGTTATGGAAATTTGAAAGATATATATGTATATCGTTATTTCCAATACGACATTTGTTAATCGTAGAATTTGATATTGAATATAGGCCGATATAGTTTCTATTCAGAGCCTTGTATTGAATATCGAATGTGATTTGGGTTTGTCGTGAATGGTGTCTTCACTAACACTGTTCTTGAACCCAGTTGAGAAAAGATTAAATCTTTTTATTTAGATTTAATGAAGTGTACCAATTAAATGATATTTAATTGGAATTGAATTGGTATTGATTTTTGGGTTTATCGTGAACAGTGTTTTAAATAACACTTGTTCTTTAACCCGATAATTAATCGAATGTGATTTGGGTTTGTCGTGAATGGTGTCTTCACTAACACTGTTCTTGAACCCAGTTGAGAAAAGATTAAATCTTTTTATTTAGATTTAATGAAGTGTACCAATTAAATGATATTTAATTGGAATTGAATTGATATTGATTTTTGGGTTTATCGTGAACAGTGTTTTAAATAACACTTGTTCTTTAACCCGATAATTAATCGAATGTGATTTGGGTTTGTCGTGAATGGTGTCTTCACTAACACTGTTCTTGAACCCAGTTGAGAAAAGATTAAATCTTTTTATTTAGATTTAATGAAGTGTACCAATTAAATGATATTTAATTGGAATTGAATTGGTATTGATTTTTGGGTTTATCGTGAATAGTGTTTTAAATAACACTTGTTCTTTAACCCGATAATTAATGGAATGTGATTTTGGGTTTATCGTGAATCGTGTTTTTAAATGACACTGATTCTTTAACCCAGATAATGATTAAAACTAAGTGGAGTTTTAATGAATCTTTAATTAGATTGAAAGGATCGAGAATGGAGTATCACCAGTTTTGCTCCAGGCGATAGTTAAATCTTTAATTAGATTTGAACGTGAAATTTAGAAACTAACTGTCGGTTAGCCAAGCAGAATGGTTTTCTGGATATTGATCTGATGTTGGTTTCGGCCTTCGGGGTTAATATTTGGGGAATTATTCTCTTGATTAATTTACGGTTAGTGACTAATGAACTGGAATGAGGCGTATGTTGTGTTTGTGTAACACTTACTTAAAATATACGCGAGTTATTCGGAAAGACCGGGTTTATCCCATTCTGAATAACTGATACGACGATAAGTCGAAGATGAAGACGATGGTCGAAGACCGGAAGTCTTCACGTCGTTTGGGTGATAACTGATGATCTTGATTGGGCTGTACACCCAAGAAGATGGAAACAGTTAGTGATCGTCCAGACGTACTTGGAGATCGATGGATATGCGGGGTACTAGGTGCCTCCGGTTTCGTTCAGACCCAGAACGGACTTGTAAATGGACTGTGTGTCTGACATCGGATTTCATTCTGTGTGACTGATATCGGTTGCATAGGATGGTTTGCCTGTGTGGCATGCTAAGATGCAAATGATCAAGGCTTCTGTTGAAAAGCAAAGTCTTGTGGTGATGATCAAAGCACGGCCTTTGTGGCGTAGCTTTGTGTAACGTTTACCTCGCGTGTTTCACACCAGGTATGAACCAAAAACGGGAGACGGACCTCAGGGAGGACTTGCGTTTCTTTCTAGCTAGAAGTGGCGTCAGTGGTTTTACACGCCCTGACGAGTTTGACTTATGTGGTTGTTGCTGTTGCGAGGCGCCTCGGTTATATCGGTTTCGGCCGAATGCATTCTGGTCGGCTGACGGACCAGACTTACACCCCATAGGGTGGGGAGACGTATTGTTCAGGCATAATAATCCACTCCGTGTGGACCGGCCCTGACGATCCAAGGCTTGCCTGCGCGCTTGCCTGAGACATGGGCTAGATTGTCTCGAATCGGTTGAGGACTATCTTTTGCCTCGGTTCATAGATGGAAACCCAATTTCCAAATACGAGACTTTGCGGTTTTGATTGTATATCCTATATATGGCGACATAGTGGGATGGGGCGCTCATGCCGCCTATGATTGATACTTATGATTTGAAGTGTTTTATATACTATGCACTTATAATAGTATCAAATGATTTGTTTTAAACGTATCAAGCATTCTTTGGCTGTTATAAGGGAAAACCCTATCCTCGACTGCGTTGCATTGTGTGATGGGACCTGGGTCTTATAACAGCTTCATTTTTCTTTATTTAGCATTGCGCTGTTGGTTTTATGCACTGGTATTCTTGGGAGGAAACCCGTTCCGTGTTATACGGCGTGGTCCCTTGATTTACCTAATGATTTGAAATAAAGATTAATAACTGTTTTAGTTCTCACACCAGTCACATGACTGACCTGGAGTTTATTGTTTTAACCTAAACTCTGGGTGCCCCTATTTTCGACACGGGCAGCTAGTAGTTTTGGTTTTGCAGATTTATATTCACAGGATCCTGGTTTACAGCTGGAACGATATCCGGAAAGCTTTGTATCCGTATATCTCATTCTAGTTGTGTATTGTATTATTTTCCGCTGCTATGTATTTAAATGTAATTTAAATCTCTGATATTTCTGTGTAATATTCATTTATACTCTGTATATTCTTGTAATCTGATGCATTGTTGTAATATACAATGAAATGTTCTTCTGTATGCGTTCTGTTTTGTCGTGTTCTCAAACGATAGGGCGTTTCGAACGGTCTGGGTCGGTTTAGCGACTGGTTCGGACCGAGCGAAGTTCCTTGCCGTCACATTTAAACGCACATTTCAAATTACCGGGGTCACATACTAACTAGAAAAATTCCAGAAAAATATTTTCTGGTTTCGTATGGACGATACGGTCCTAACAAAACTAGTTTCGTCGAATTCTGAGACCGTTAGAAAAATGGCCAATTTCCAGTCGATTAAAATCAACTGAAACTGGTCAAACGCGTTTTCCTTTGCCACGCTCACATATTGATTCGAAAAATTATGAAATTTGAAATCTAACAATAGTTTGACATCCCGGACCCAACAAAAGTGGTTTCGTCGAATTCCGAGGTCATTTGCAAAATGTCCATTTTTAAGGGCCTGAATTCCATAGCGACTATTCAGAATTTTAAACTGGACATATCTTATCATTTCTAAGATGAAATCTCAGTTTGTTAACTTCGTTACAAAGATATAGTTATACAGATTCAAATATTTCTTGTTTCGTTCAATTCTGACTTATATTGAATTCTGTATATTCATTTGAAATTAGAAATCGAATTTTCGAACTACCGCGCCATTTCAGGCTCGTTATATAATTAAATTGAATTTATTCGTTTTAACTTCGTCGAAAATAAAATTTTAGTTATTATTATTTAAAATAATTCATATTAAATAATCAGAATTCGCTAAAATTGCCAAAATAAAAATTTCAAACTGGCTCGCATTTTACGGGTTGTTACACACAACAACAAATTTCAAGAAAAGGTTTAATTCAGAAAACTCACATCTTGGTTTCAATCAAACAGCAAATCCAAATCAATCGAAGAAGAGGAGCATCAACATAGTCGAGTCTACAGAGAAATTCGAGAGCACAATCTCACAATCACGATTGGACTCGGAGCATCAGAGAAACCCTAGTTCAATTTTTAGATAGCTGCCGCCATTTTTTTATCTCCTCAGAAGGAAGAGATCGGGCAGAAGTAAATTGAAGTGGCCGGCCTATTTTTCACTTGACTAAGCCAAGTCTATGTGAAAGGGGATGACCCCTTACTTTAATTCCTAGGGTTTTTCAATTTAAATTTGCCTTTGTTTTAATTTAATTTATGTATTTGAATTTGAATTGTAAAAACCGTATGAACAGTTTTTATAGTGTCTGTAAAAACTAGGGGAATCAGTCAGGGTGTTGACTAACAGTTGACAGAGTCTGTAAAATCTAGGTTACTGGTTACGTGGTCGTAAACAGGGGAATCTGATTGAAACTTGATCCAAGTGCATATGGATCTAAGTGCATATGTTTGTATATGGATTAAAACTTGATGTGTTATCATATGGTTGTTGCATATGGATGAATGAATATGCACGCATATAGTATTTACATGGCTAGGGATGCTTGCATACATCTTGGATGCATGACACTCTCATGATTCGCATTAAGGAGGTCAACTAAATCAGTGGACCGCCTGATCTTTTGCATTAGTATTGGGACATACACACACACTCTGCATATGTTCATACGGCATTAGAAACCTTTAAGGACAGTAAATTCTTGTGGATGATGGTTGAGTAGATGGGTGATTGGATATTAGGACACATTCATCTTGACTTGAAGATTTCGGGGACGAAATCTTTTAAGGAGGGGAGAATGTAACACCCTGTATTTTCTGTGAGCATAAAAATAACAAATTAAAGAATAATTAATTAAAAAAAGAATTAGATAAAACAGGTTGCGCCATTGCGTTCGTCTTGGAATTTTTCTTGAGATAGAGTCCGAGTTTGCGAAAATCGGACTCCGTATGAAGAAGATATCTTTAAATTAAATATTGCAGCAAAACATGAGAAAAGAATAATATTTAGCATTGTTCTAAGGATTGTAAGCAAAAGACTTAGTAGCTCATTTGGTTGGAACATGTGACTTGCATACAACGGGTACCGATTTCGATCCCCGCCAGCACCATATTTTTGTTTTAGGGGAATGGCTAAAAAAATGGCTTAGTGTGAACGCGGTTCAAAAAGTGGTTTAGTGTGAAAATGGTTAATTAGGAAGATATATATATATATATATGACGTGTACGCATCATGTGGCGTACGTGGCGCATTTTTGGTTGTCAAGGATTGTTTTTTTTCGTGGCCTTCTCTGATAGGATTTGTGATAAATTAAAGGTAAGAAAGATCTATGCATGTATAAATAGATATTTATATATATGGGTAATTAATGTATACAGTAAAGGGAGAATATGTAAAACTAATTTGCAGATGTGTGTTAATATGGCATTGATTTGGAAAATATGTGATTGACCTTGGTTTGTATATGTGTTTGTGCTAATTTGTCATTCATGTTAATTGATATTAATTAAAAAAGAAAAAAATATTAAGTAGGCATTTATATTCGATTGATTGTCATTTATGTTTATTTGATGATAATGTAATTAATCTTAATTTGTATGAATACTTATTTGTCACTTATGTCAATTAACATTAAAGAGAATATGATAATTTGTCACTTATGTTAATTGACAATAAAGAATAAAAGATGAACATTTGGTACATTAACGTTAAAGTAGAAGGTTATTAATACATTTGCTGAGTCATTCCTGACCTGTTGTTGAGTCATTCCTGACCTGTTGCTGAGTCACTGGGATAACTCTATCTAGTCTAGACGGTTTTGATTGCTCCTGTGTGATACAATGGACAATATTAATCTAAATCTCTATAAAAGCAACCTAATACCTCAACCCTAAATCATATTAAAAATCAAACCAAGAGCCGTCATGCTGCCATTGGACAACCTCGAGTAGCCGCCGTTCAACTTGAAGCAAATTAAAAGAGACAAACCAAATCAAATCAAAATTAAACTAAAACAACGATTGTCTACATCAAAGGCGAGCATTTCAACTTCAGAATACATATTCCAGAAATCAAGATCGTCTTTTGATTGTAAGTTTAGTTATCTTTTAGATGAGAACAAATTTAAGACGTGATTTGAAATAAAATGAAATATAGAATTGTACCATGTTGTATAATAATGGCGATGCTATTTCTTGTGATGATTTTGTCATGAATGTCTTGGAATGATTGTGGTTTATCGGATTTATCATATTATGTTGAAATTGGTGTTGGATCTATTATGATTTGGGAATGAAACTATCATACCATATGCAAGTTTATCCTTTCATGATATGTTACAAGCTAGTTTTTAGGCTAATTAATATTTATATATGCCTAAATATATGACTACGTGTTTAGATCTAAAAAACTTTATATGCTTAGACCCATGCTAATTAGATCTAAGTCAAGATCTATATATATATATATATATATATATATATATATATATATATATATATGTTCAGATGATTAATGCAAGTTATATGTTTTATGTTAGGTCCAAATCAAGATTTATATACATATGTTCATATGCAAGTTACTTGTTAGATCCAAAACTAGATCTAAATTTATATGCACGTTTATAAAGTGGATTCATGCAAGTTCACATGTTCATTATTGTTAGATCTAGTTCACACCTACATGTTAAAATAAAAAAAAATTACATGCTTTGGTAATAGACATGTCATGATTATGTCATATGCTAGTTTATAAATAAAGTTATGTTCACACATGCCTAGATCTGCATATTAACATGTTTAGGCTTATGATTATTTATGCAAGTTCATGTGACATGTTAATTGAAATAATTAATGTTCTATGCCAAGTCTACATGACACGTGTTTGTATTATGCATGTTCATTTCTTTTACCTATTGATTATAAATTAGACCAATTTGAGGGCCTAATAACTTATTGTAATTGATGCGAACGTAAACGGGGGTAACATTGGGATAGACATTAAATTGTAACATCTTAATGATGTATGTGGGCCCATAACCATGTAAATGGTTAAGGCCATGAATTGGTATAATTTATATACCATTAGGCTTGGAGATAATTAAAATATGTGACTTGAAAACTTGAAGAAAAATTTACATATTTACTTGACATAAATGACAAATATGTAAATTTAGTAAAAGATGAACATGCCTAACCCGAGGTTAGATTGAGTTGTGGTGTAAAACTGCCCGGAACCGATCGGCACATCCAGTGACCACAAAAATATCTGTATAATGTGGGTGGTTAGTGCATCAAGCCCAAAAAGACCCAAGGTTAGACTGAGTTGTGGTGTAAACCTGCCCGGAACCGACTAGCACATCCAGTAACCACAACAATATCTGTCTAATGTGAGTGGTTGGTGCTTTAATTAATTAATTAATTAATTAAAGCACATGAACAATCAAGCTAGAATAGTAAGGTTGAGTAATTAAGGAAACACTTGACCAACTTAACATGTTAACAAGACAAGATTTGTGGGGGTTAAGTAACTAAGGAAACACTTGACCATCATAATATGTTAACTAGAAAAGTGGGTAAGGTTAAGTTAATGTTTAACCGTTATAACATGTTAACTAGACTAGAAGGTAGGGTTAAGTAAATTTAGAACACTTAACCGATCTAACATGTTTACCAAACCAGAAGATGGGGTTAAGTACACTTAACCATTATAGCATGAATAGGGTTAAGTTAATGAGAAACACTTAACCAATATAACCTGATAAACGAGTAAGGTGAAGGAACACTTAACCAATTTAACTTGATATATGGGTGGGTTAAGCCAAGGTGAACCGCTAGTTAACACTTAACCAATTTGACTTGATATATGGGTGGGTTAAGTCAACGTAAACTGCTGGATAACACTTAACCAATTCAACATGACAAGTGAATGTATTAAGTTAACTTGAATTAACTAATGACACTTAACCAATCCAACATGATGAGAAAGAGAACTAAGTAGTAAACCTTAGTTAAGAGGACTAAGTTGTAAACCTTAGTTAAGAAAACGAATGATTCAGGAAACTAAGTAGTAAACCTTAGTTAAGAGAACTAAGTAGTAAACCTTAGTCAAGAAAGCCACGTAGAACACAAGAAGGAGCGAACTTCCGTTTGATCAGGAAGAAGGCTCCAACGGTCTGGGTTACGAAGCACGCGGCTTCGAGGGGACATGAGGGTACTCTTGGTATCCCTCTGTGAGGTTGCAGATGATCCTCCTGGGCTCACAGAGGTTAAGGTCTGCGTTAGAAGAGCCAAGGGTATGCCTTGGTTGCAATATAAGCAACCTAAAGACTAGGATGGGTCAGCGTGAGGCGGCGATATTTTGTTTAGCCCTGTGATAGCACGTCGTCGTCTACCTACCATATTGAGTCAATCGAGCACGTGAAGCGGAAAGGCGGAGAACTCCAACAGACTATATAATTGCTATCTAGTTATGGGTGAGGTTGGCCCATAGGTTTGTGGGGGCATAGAGGGGCCTGCGTACAGTTATCATTGTTGATTTTCTTGGGTGCCTTTCATTAGTTGAGGGAGGGGTCAAGTGGGACCATAGCCACACACAGATAAAAGCAAACCTTAGCATCTGCCTCGGTCGATAACTTAAAGCTCCTGACCGAGTTCCATGTTTCTTGATTAGCCCTGCCACGGGACTCGGGACGCACATATAGAGGACATGTGCAACTAGACAGCGAGAACGATTCACGACACATACGTGGGGAAATTCTAGGAACATATACTACTCTGGGTAGTGTGTCCTAGACTAGAAGGCATTGTTCGATAGGTAGCGTAAAACCTAGTGGCCCTGGGTAGCATAAACCTTGGTCGAATCGAGAAAGCGTCTGAAGATTAAACCCTAGTCGGATCTAGGTAACGCTCGATAACAGAATCTAGTAAGACCTAGATTGGCTGTCCAAAACAATAGGAATCAAAGAAAGGACTGAAGCACAAGTACCTAAAAATCACGTGGGCCGCATGACACCGGAAACACATGAATGTGAGTAGGAGCCGATCAATACAAAAAGGGGATCACTTTATCATGAACACACAATGCCAGTTAAACGGGTCTTAGTGGGTGCAGAGAAATATAAGTGGGTGCGATAGTCTATTCCGTTAAATCCTGCTTTGTCTCATCTTAGGATTACCTTATCCTTGTGGTATTATTCTAAGTTCAGTTTATTCATGTCATAGTCTTTTTCTTGTTTACATGCTATTAAATAACTGAGCTTACCAGACTTATGTCTGACCTAGTTTGTTTCCGCCTCTTTTCTTCCGTTTCCCCCCCAGGTAGTCAGGGAGGGAATAGCTCAGCTTAGTTTGGACCACTTCTCTTTCCAATCCCGAAGATTTGTTGGAGTGTTTCCTTGGACTCTCTTTTCCACTGCTATGGCTGGCTCATGCTTATTTGGGAAATATCATAGTCATTTTATGCTTCTTTATTTTGTTAAACAAGACAGATATCTTGTTGTACCGAGTATTGATGATTTGATGTTGGAAACAAATCTATGTACAAATTGTTTTATCAATAAAGTATTTATTCTCCGCTGCTTTATTTGTCTGTCTTGTAACTTATTTGCATCTTGTACCTAAAAACGCTCCACCAAAGTTAAGGCATTCCCTTTGTGAGTGACCTTAACGGAGGTGGGGTGTTACATAAGTTGATTATAAATATGTATATAAATATATATGATTTCAAACTAATTTGAAATAAAACCAGGGAATTTGAATTCTGAAATTGAAATTTAACTTAAGTTAAATAAAACTGGATTGGATTAAAAATAATTCTGAATGGAATTAAATAAAGAAAAATGTCGAGATTCGAAATATTAATATAAATTCGACTTATATATGAACAAGATGAATATATATTGGATGTTGTTTGGAATTAAACCTTGATGGAATTGAACTCAAGCAGAATAAGAAGGTTGATTTTTGGAAATAGATTTCAGTTTGGATTAGTGAATGGAAGTGAACTAATCAGAAGTTGGTTAAAGTGTTAAAAACTGGAAGTTGGATTGATTTGAAACCAACTGGGAATGGATTGAGCAGATATTGAATGGAAACAAATGCAAGAGATAGAATTATGCCCGACAAAAAGGTACATGTTTACAATATTACTGGGGTTTGATGGTTTAATGAGCTTATGGGGCAAACCACTTGGCTTTTTTATTTTCTTTTGGATTGGAGAAGGCCTAGAAAGGCGAGTTGTAGTTATACCGCTTGAGTCGTGCAAAGGAAATACTGCCGAAATTTTACGAAATTTAAGGTGTTAGAAAATTTTCAGAATTTTTTGTAAATTTCGATAACAAGAAATAAATTAATATTTTAATTGGAAAAAATTCGTTCGATTGAAACAGAAACAAAACGTATTTTTTGACCTAGTTAATAGGGTATGTAGCATCTTTTCCTACCTTAGCAATTTCGAGGATGAAATTATTTTAAGGGGGAAGGAATGTAACGACCCGGATTTTTAGCCGTTGAGTTCTGATTTTTTTTTAAAATATTTTATTTGTATTATATATAGGAAATTATGTAATAAAACGATATTTAAACGTATAATTTATAATATAATTTAAAATGAGCTCGTAAAGTCGCGACAATTCATAATTTAACGTTTTGAACTTCAATTAGATATACAGGATTCAAAATAAGACGGATTTCTTTGAAACAAAAACGTTCGGTTCTGTTTAACTATATTTTTCTAACGAAAAAGAAAAATCGAGATTTCATCTTATATATTGTGGATTACGTCCAAATCAAATTTTCAGAGAGTCGTTGTAGAATCATATATAAGCCATAACGGTTATTCAAATATATCTAAATATTGGTCTTGAATTTGGACAACCCTTTGAGATGTAGTGATAATTTAATTTTTAGAATTTTACTGTAATTTTTAATTAATTAAATACGCAACCTTTTATTTGGAGTATTTTGCACCCTATATCAATATTTTGGGGTTTCATTATATAAGTTAAACTACCGATATTATTAAATTTTTGGGATCGTGGTACCTCGCTGGACACGACCGTATTCTTACTTCTGTCTGTAATGGCTTGTACATGAATAAAATTTTATATCATCGGGCACCCTACACTTTATAATAATATAATCCACTGTTTGAACACATCTAACCTATTTTGCTCAAACTAGCAGCATATGCCTACTAAACACAAAATCACTGCTTCTCAACATTTCATCCAAAATTATTAGCTTACTTGAATTCAAGGAAATATCACAATAATATAGCATTTACTTTCCAGCTACTAAAATATTATACGAAGCGAGAATGTATGCTGTAGGAACCTATGCGTCTAAAACGCCATATCTAGCCATCCCATAAAGCTAGTAAACGGTCCTGTTAGTGTGAAGTGCAACTTATACTTGCTAGAACAATGATACTGTATGCGTTTGTACTGTTGAGTTTTGAGATCGGCACGTATATACTACTTTTATACGGATAGCCTTGCTAGATACATTTTTATATACATTTAACCAATTTACTTTAAACAGCTAGCAGTTCGAGGCAGTCAAATACCACAAACATTATGGAGCTGTACCGTGTAAACTTCGAAATTGACCCATTCCGTGCGATTCAAGTTTCATACCCTTGGCTATCAAGCAAAACACAATTCCGTGAGTATCAAGCTACTTCATTTCCATGCTCTCCAAGCTAATAGACACCGTGAGTACCAAGTTTTTCCCACTATAAATTTACATCTCTCAGAAGACCGAAGCTTTCCAAACAATTAAAAATCAAACTCAACAAATCTCATGTCACCACTCAGTAAAAAGGAAAAAAATTAAAACCAAACTCCAGTGAAATCAATAGTCTTCAATTCGATGTGTTCCCTTATCACCAGCTCCAAGTCGGCATGCTGGGTATTGGGTTTCAACAGTATGTAGTTCGATCCAGTTACTGTGGCAAGTTTTGCTTATGGCACGAGGCAAGGTGGTGCCTCCGCCGGTGTTCGAGGCGTCGATGGGGATTAATTGGATTTTTGGTCGCATCCTGTAGCTCGAGTACTGGAGGAACTGGTGAAGGCGCGTTTTGTGTGGGGAGGCGTCAAGTTGGTTCGCGAGCCCACAAGGAGGATGAAAGTGATGGAGTTGTGAAAGGATAGAGAGGCGTTGTAATGATGAGAGGACTGGAAATGACATTTGTATGAGGAGGACATACGGATCTGGGTGGTGAGGGTCTTGTAGAGGAGGTGATGGGAAATGCTATGATGAAGCTCGAGAGGGTGGAGAGGTTGACAGTCTCGGTTGGTTAAACTGTGGTCTGAAGGGGGAGATATGCGGGTCTGAAAATCACGAGAATGGGTATGTATTTCAGGGATGCGAGCTGTTGATTCGGGAAGAAGAAGTACGTGGACTATTAGTGGTAATACTATTAAACAGTAATTTATCATTATTAATAAGGCAAATTTTAGAATTGGCATCTGAAGAATTTGTCACAAACTTTTTGTTTTACTGTACGAGAACATTTGTGGTTTTCAAACCCTCGGGTTCATGGTTTTTAAATTCAGGATCACCGCGCCATGCAAGTAATAATAGCCCAGTCGTCATATTGATGTAGTTCCTGTCCATAACCACTAGGTACCCTTTCACATATTTCACGGCAACAGTAAAGACAAATCAAATGAGCACCTAGGACAATTTCGATGGAAGTTCATCATCTAAAATTGGATCATTGGAATTTCCATCTTTATTGTTTTCGATCGATCAAGAGGACTGGTTTCACCATCCTGTTGCTGCTTAACCGCAGCTCGCTCTTCCATCCTATTGAATCTCTATGTGAGAACTGGGACAAAATAGATTTTTATTTTTGGGTTTCGACCAATAAACGCAGAAGCTAGAATCGGATGAAACTGATCGCGTTGGAACCATGAACTAAGGTGGTTGAGAACAGAGCTGTTGGAATTACGTGATAAAAACTCCTGTTTGATTATAAACAAAAACAAAAGCAGAATCGCCAACTGCAAATCAAGGTGAGTAAACTCACTAACTCTGCTTCGTTTATATCGTTATATAAACGAGTTTTAAATTTATTTGTAGTAATTTTATATTGTGCAATGGTTGCTTGGTTGAATAGTTGATAAAATTGGTTGATATGATTACATCGTTAATCAATTATTAGTTCTGCTATTTCATATTGATGTGGAATAATATTATTGATGCTGATTAACATCTGTGGATGCAGCGAAACAGGTTGGAGGGATCCAACTGGATTCCTCAGTATTTATTTTACTGTTTCTTTTGTTGTGATATATGATGTGTTATATAATCCATGATTAGATATGTTGTGTTTGATTTACCCTGGCCTTAGAAACTTGGTATTTTAGATACCGTAAAGTATTTTCGAATGTGAAAAGAAAATTTGAGATTTAATATAGGAAATCCATTTTAAAAAAAAATTAGGAATTTAATTTCTAATGGTCTTGAAAAATAAGGAACTTGTTTTAAATGAATAAAACAAGAAGTGATTATAGCGGCATTTATAAATCTAGTAAATTATTTATCTTGGGATAAATTGGAATATAAATTCAAGCTTGAATTTATATAGATAGTGGAATTGGGTTTGAAACTGATATTTGTAAATTGTTTAGCACTTAGCAATTATAAATGAAATTCTAAACGAGATTATAAATGGATATAATAAAAACAATTTTGTGAATGATTCTATCATTAGGAGTTAATAAAGGAAAATTTGGATTTTTAAAATATTAGGAATGAAGTCAAATGAATTGATTATATAAAAGAAGTGTAATCCACGATTAAAGTAAACGATTGATATAAGTCGATAATTTGCAAATTGAAGTTTAAATGAGAAAGGGAGAAATGAAAACGATGGGTTTTATTTCAAAGTTCGGAATATAAAATATATTAAGATAAATCCAATGGAATTATAATTATAATTTGACTATAATGGTTTACTTTCAAAAAGGATATTTGAATGTTACTTGGTTTAAACTATAATTTAAATGAATACGCTAAGAAGTCAGTATTTAAATAATTATGCTATGGAAACACAATTCCATGTTTTGAAATAAATCAAGATTTATTTTAAATTAGAATTATTAACAAGTCTAGATTCCTATTAAGGAAAGGTACCGATATTTGAAAATGAACATCGATGGAAAGAAAATGTTTTGTAAATTCTAAACAGCGATTTTAACGCTGCCACTGTAATAAATGTTTTGTAAAGCCTAAACAGCGATTTTAACGCTGCCGTTATAGTAAATGATTTGTAATTCTAAACAACGATCTTAACACTATTGTTATAATAAGTGTTCTATAAATTCTAGACAGCGATTGTAACGCTGTTGTTAAAAATAATGTTTTATAAATCAAATATTAGGAGACAGCGATTATAACGCTACCATTATAATCAGTGTTTTTCCGTAAAAGAAGTGTATTCTTAGATTCAATCCGAAAGTTGCGTAAGAAATGTTTTGTTTGAAGTTGTTTGCTTTGACTATTTCAAAGTTGAGAATGTTGTTCAATTAAGGTCTGAGAGGTAATTATACCCCTACTTGATTGACTTCATGATTGATGGAGGAATGGTTAAGGTTCGATAGTGAAGATGGGTTAGTAAGATGGTTAGTTAATAAGTGGTTACTGGTTAGAGCTATAATAACGATGTTTGTAACATCGTGTTAATTTAAAGGATTTTGAAATATTTTCTAACTGGAATAAGATATATTTTCTCGAATAAATAAATTAGAATATTGGAAATGTTTTCCAACAATCAAGAGAGAAAAATAGAGCTTTGAAAGGATACGAAATATGAGATAACAGGAATTGGAAATAATAATTTAATAAGAAATTAAATTAAAATAGGCCAGTATGGTTTGATGCTTGATCAGTAGGATTTCCAATTGGAAATAGGACCGTTGATTGTATGAATGTTTCTTTGATAGTTAGATTACAGACTATCAAAGTTTTGATTAATTTTATACCTCCGTTATCAATATGGAGGGACCAGGATCAGATTTAATATCTAAAAACCACTTTGTATTGGTATAAGCGTTACGTATCAACGTATGCTGAAGATAATTGAAGACGAAGAAAAATGCAAGGGCTGTTCTGTTAACCCTAGGTAGAAATTTCCCAAGATGGATTAATAGAACGGTGCCTTCAGTTTGTCCAGACCCAGGACAACTTGTATGGACGAGTGTCTGACAGAGTATTTCCAAAGGGATTACGTACGTTGATTCCTTCAAACGTACAAAGTTGGTGGCAAAGAAGGGAAACTTCTTTATCTTAACAATCTGAGCATTTTTGTGGGAATCAATTAGTGATTTCCGATGGATCTGACGATGAGGCATTCAAAGTGAATGGTGGCCAGATGTTCTAGAAGATAATTCAAACCTCAAGCCTCACAACCGGGAATTGACAAAAATCGGGCAGGCAGCATGGCTATGTGGGTCGCTTCCATGAGGATGTATAATCACCTATTTAGAGAAATTCCAATTGCTTCTTTAATATATCGATGTTGTCCCTTTTGGGAAACGGTTGCAGATCCCAACCGTTGTTGATATACATTCGATACACTCAAGCGAAATGAGTGGTCGGTCATGTGTGGGCCGGGTTGCAAGGCGTTCTTGTTGAACCCAGTGTATTCCCCTCTAGAGATACACTATCGGAAGGTGGTTCCATACCTTGTCATGTTGGAAATCCAATCTCCAATAATCGCCCTGCGGTTTTCGATTTTATATTATATATGGAGCGTGAGATGCGAGCGTTCTGCTAGATTCTATTTATTTGATGTAGACATTATTATAATATCACTGGATTTGATATCAAAAATATTTTTGGTCATCGTAAGGCAAAATCCATCTGTGTTTATGTGTGGATCGGTCTTACGATTATCATTTCTTTCGAAAGGATTTTGAAAGTTAAACAAATGGTTGGAGTTTACTCACACCAATCCCATGACTGACCCAGAGTTTATTTTGTTTGTTTTCCCTAAACTCTTGGGTGCCCAAATTTGTATAGGCAGTCAAGTAGTCGGGATTTTTCAGATTTCACCTGGAAGAGCTGGAAGCAGGAGGCTTCAACAATTAGCTATAGACTATCACATTTTCCGCTATGTACTATGTTGTATCTGGAAACAGGTGTTTATAACTTTTCCAGGAATAAATGTCGTGCTCTGATGATAGTATGTATATTCAAAACAGATTTGTATTTCAAAGATTATGTTATATTATATATTTTATTTTTTCCGTGGTGAGATTGTGATCTTCTTTTTCTTCAATTCTAATATTTCTTTCTTTCTATTTCTCATCCTCTAACTTCTTTCTAATAATGATTCGTATTTCTGTGCAATTTGGGTTAGACGTGTGGTGTTATTAGTCGACCCAAAGGGTACGAAAATTCGGGCCATTACAAGAACAATGTGTCAATGGGATAAATATAGAAGTGGAGCTCGCTCGGTAGGAAAATGGGTACAATGGAGTAACAAAGGTACGGAAGGTTTGGTTGTAGGGGTTCACTGATTTTGGCATCATGAAGGAGAAGGCGGGCGTTTGTGTACATACGCTAGTAACAGAATGTGAACAAAAGGGACTAGTTTTGGTGAACGTGTAGGTTGGAGGGAGAATGTCAGAAAGGGTGATAGGCTTCTGGGTTGTGCAAGCATGTACAGGAGCTTGCGTATGGGTTCAGAAGTGGGAGATATGAAAGGTCTTCAACGCGGTGAAAATGACCCTGGAGCGCTGCTTTTTAATTCACAAAGAAGAAACTGTTATGGCGGCGGGTTGGGTTTTTAAGTGGGAAAGTGGGCCGTTGTTTTTAAAATAGAAAGCCCAATAAGAGAAAAAGAAAATAACAAAGAAGAATTTGTTTGTGAAGTCCAGTGTTTTATTTCATAACAGAAATGAAGGACATGCGATTTAAAAATAAAGAGATTTGGAAGGAAGGTTGTTGTGCGATGGAGCAGGTGAAAGCTGTCGTGGGCAGGGCTAAATCTGGTGAGCCTACTATAATTAAATTAATTTATTTATTTTTAGTTCAAAATAAATACGTATGATTTATAAATTACGTAACTCTTATATACATTATCCGAATTTGGCAAATTTGGATCCGTTGAAATCGTATGGGCACAAGCTATGTGCTAAAACTGGTTTGGAATGATTTGGAGCTCGTTTCAATTTATAGCGAAATTAAATGCCTGATCAGATCTATCGACCATTAAATCGTTCTTAACGATTAATGACCAATGTGAGTAAACCTCACTAACTCTATACAGTTTATATTTTTATTAATATAATCTAGTATTGATAAATGATGAATGATTGTTGTGTGTTGATTGTTTGGTTGAATTGCTGATTTATTGGTTGAAATTATAGATAACGATATATATATAAATCGTTAATCAAATATTGATTCTGTTTATCAGAATATTTCATATTGAAATGAAATCGATGTTATTTATATTTTTTAACATCTATAAATGCAGGGAAACAGGTTGGAGGAATCCAACTGGATTCCTCAATATTTATAATACTATTTGTTTTCATATATTGTGATATATGATGTGATATAAAACTTGTGATTGATTATGATGACACTGGTCTGGTTAATTGGTATTTAAATACCATAAGAAATACTGGAATGTAAAAAGGGAATGTTCAAAGTGTATTTTGAAAATTAAATATTTATAGGAAATAAATATGATATTATAAATGAAATATTTATAGAAAATAAATATAATTATAAAAGGAATATTTATTTGGAAAATAAATATAATTATAAAAGGAATATTTATTTGGAAAGTAGATAGAATTATAAAAGGAAATATTTGGAAAATGAATAGAATTTTATAAAACGAGAATTTTACATTAGGAAGGTTTAGACCCGTGCTTTGCACACGGATGTAATGTGAAATTAGATTAAAGTAAATATTTTGCAAATAAAATATTTTAAAGGAATATGGGGTTTGAATTAGGAATTTAAATGGAATTACTGAAATTAGAAACTGACTGGAAATTAGTTAAGTTGAATGGCTTTCTGGGATTGATCTATTGTTGGTTTCGGCCTTCGGGGTTTAAGCTTGGGAAGTTGTTCTCTTACTAGTTTATAGTTAGAGACTGATAGAGGTGGGAAGGTATTGATGCATAAATAAGAAATGGAAACGTTTTCCAAAGTTAATAACGTATATTTTCTAATTTTAGAAAATAAGGAATTTAAGAATATATGGAAATGATAAATGGGAAATTGGGAAATGAAACGATGATTGATCGGTAAGATTTCCATTTGGGAATACGACTGTTGTTTGTACACATGTTTTCCTTTGATAGTTAACTCACTGACAATCAAAGATTTTGACCATTTTCATTGTCAATACGGAGTGACCGGGATCATATATATTATCTGAAAACAACTCTGTATGGCATTAGCGTTGCGAATCAATTATGATGAAGATAATTGAAGACGGAGTTATGCAAGGGCTGTTCAGTAAATCCTATGTAGAAATTGCCTAAGATGGATTTACAGAATAGTGTCTTCGGGTTGTCCAGTCCCAGGACGATTTGAATGGATGACTGTCTGACAGAGTATATCTGGTAGATCGCGTAAGTTGATCGTTCCAAACGTATTTACATTGGTGGCGAAGGAATTCGCTTCTCTTAGCTTATACCCATGGTATTTTTGGGAAAATCAATTTGTGATTTGATGGGTATGACGATGTGGCATTCAAAGTGAATAAAGGAGTGATCTGTTAAAAGATACGTTATGACCTCAAGCCTCATTAACTGGGAAATAACAGAAATCGGCAGGCAGCATGGCTAAGTGGGTCGCACCCAAGTAGGGTATATTTTCACTATCTAGAGAATATTCATATTTGTAACTTCTTTCAATTCTGTATCTCCCGGGAACGGTTATGTTGGTATACCAACCGTAAGGTGACAATATATTCGGAACATTCAAGCGAAATGAATGGCCGGTCATGTGTGGCCGAGTTACAAGATGTTCTTGTTGAACTTCAGTGTATCGCTTCTAGAGTACACTGATCGGAAGGTGGTTCCATACCTTGTCATAGTTGGAAGTCCATTACCCAATAAGAGTCTGCGGTTTTTTATTGTATATTATATATGTAGAACGTGAGATGAAAGCGTTCTACTAGATTGTTATTTACTTGATTTAGACATTATTATAATATCAGAAGAGTTGTGATATAAAGAATATTTTGAGTAGTCTTAAGGTAAAAACCATCCGTGTTTATGTGTGGATCGGTCTTACGATTTTCTTTTTTTTAAAAGAAATGTTAAACGTTGAACAAATGGTTGGAGTTTACTCACACCAGTCACATGACTGACCCAGGTTTTATTTTGCTTTGTTTTCCCTAAACTCTTGGGTGCCCAATTTTGTATGGGCAATCAAGTAGTCGGGATTTTACAGATGTATTTGGAGAGCTTGGAGAAGGAGGCTTCAGGATTATATAGCTATTATTTATTTCCGCTATGATGTAAGTGTTATACTCAAATGACAGATTTGTATTTCCAAGTTATGTGGTATACTATATTTTATTCGTTCCGCTGTGAGATTCGTGTTTACTCTGATATTGTATGTTCTTCTTCTTCTATTCTAATTTTATATCGTATCTATCCTCACCCTCTAACTTCTTTCATTCCATTATTTCCGATGCTTGGATAGTCGACATTGATTTTATGTCGATAACCAGGATCGCAAAAACGCGGTTCGTTACAAAGGAAGTGGAGGAAAGGCCAAATCATGGGAAGAAGACGAGTCAAATTGGGAAGGAAGAATGGATGCCATTAGCAAGGGCTATTGTAGAGTTATAGGGCTGTTTGTAATAGTTTGGGTTGTGTAAAGGAATCAGTGGTATCCCTGTAGCCGTGAAATCAAGGACAGGTAATCAGTGGTATCCTTTGTAGACGTGAAATCAAGGACGAGTAATTAGTGCTATCCCTTGTAGCCGTGAAATCAAGGACGGGTAATCAATGGTATCCCTTATAGCCGTGAAATCAAGGATGGGTAATCGGTGGTATCCCTTGTAGTCTTGATATCAAGGAGGTTGTAATTAGATATTGATATAGTAATAAAACTCTATGCAATCTAGCGTTGCGTGGGACTAGACGTAGGAGCAATCCGAACCAGTATAAAATCCGGTGTGTTCTTTCCTTTTCTGCATTTTTATTTCTGTTTATTTTGCATTTGTGTTTGATTCTGCATCTGTGATTGTTTCTTGGTGTTTGATTCATATAGTTTAGCACATATATTTTAGATTTTTTTTTAATTCTCAAAAGCACTATTCACCGTTTCCCCTCTAATGTTTGTTTTCCTTAACGATCCTTTCCGTAGTCCCTTACAATTGGTTTCACGGCAAGGTCTTTCAAAAAGTTCATAATCTGATTTTTGAAAATAATGATAATGGCAACCAACACTGCTAGCAATAATAGTTATTTTGTAGAGGGTCAGCCCACTGTTTAATGGTAGTAATTATTCATATTGGGCATGTAGAATGAAAATATATTGACAGTCAGTAGGATTAGACACATGGAATAGTACACAAAATGAATTTGTTGAACCCACAACTGCTTTTGCACAATGGACAAATGAAAAAAGGCTGTTGCACATAGCAATTCTAAAGCCATGGATATGTTATTTTGTTCATTAGATAGGAATGAGTTTAATAGGGTGTCTGTATGTAAAACTGCTTATGAAATTTGGAGAACTTTATAAGTTACTCATGAAGGAACTAGTAAAGTTAAACAAACTAAAATAGCAATGTTAGTAAATCGATTTGAGTTATTCAAAATGAACGAGAATGAATCTATCTCCGATATGTGTTGCAAATTTCAAGAGATAGCGCATTCATTAAAAGTTATAATGACCCGCAGAGCCGCAACATCAGAGTTGACTATATACATCATACGTCCAACCCAAATATCACGAAAATACGAAACATTTTTTTAGAAGAAAAAGATAGAAGAAGAACATAAATAACAACACAGAATCTCACATCGTAGCGGAACAAAATATAATATGTGAAAACCCGTAACTTCCCCGTGAAGGAAAGAGCGGATAGTTCGAGAACAAGCCACAACAGAACGCAGACGGGAGAACATTTCATTGTATATTACAACAATGCATCAGATTACAAGAATATACAGAGTATAAATGAATATTACACAGAAATATCAGAGATTTAAATTACATTTAAATACATAGCAGCGGAAAATAATACAATACACAACTAGAAGAGATATACGGATACAAAGCTTTCCGGATATCATTCCAGCTGTAAACCAGGATCCTATGAATATAAATCTGCAAAACCAAAACAACTAGCTGCCCGTGTCAAAATAAGGGCACCCAGAGTTTAGGTTAAAACAATAAACTCCAGGTCAGTCATGGGACTGGTGTGAGAACTAAAACAGTTGTAAATCTTTATTTTAAAGTTAGGTAAATCAAGGGACCACGCCGTATAACACGGAACGGGTTTCTTCCCAAGAACACCAGTGCATAAAACAACAGCGCAATGCTAAATAAAGAAAAATGAAGCTATTATAAGACCCAGTTCCCATCACACAATGCAACGCAAGCCGGAGGATAGGGTTTTTACCTTATAATAGCCAAGAATGCTTGATACGTTTAAAACAAATCATTTGATACTATTATAAGTGCATAGTGTATAAAACAACTTCAAATCATAAGTATCAATCATAGACGGCATAAGTGCCCCATCCCACTATGTCGCCATACTAGGTTATACAATCAAAATCGCAAAGTCACGTATTTGGAAATTGGGTTTCCATCTATGAACCGAGGCAAAAGATAGTCCTCAACCGATTCGAGACTCTCTAGCCCGAGCCTCAGGACCCAGACTCAGGTGGGCCCTTGGAGCGACAGGGCCGGTCCACCGATGTGGATTAAAATGCCTGAACACTGCGTTTCCCCGCCCTTTGGGGCGTAAATGAGCCAACGAATGGCTCCATCGGACCCGGATCGTCCGATCTAACCGAGGCGCCTCGCAACAGCAACAACCACACAGGTGAAAAGTATATAAATGTCAGGGCTGGTAGGTCACTAACACCACCCTAGCTAGAAAGAAACGCATGCCCTCCCTGAGGTCCGTCTCCCGTTTTTGGTTCACAACCGGGGTGTGAGGCTCGCGAATTCACGTTACACAAAGCTGTGCCACACAGGCTGTGCTTTGATCATCACCACAAGACTTTGCTTTTCAACAGAAGTCCCGATCAATTGCATCTTAGCATGCCACACAGGCAAACCACTCTATGCAACCGATATCAGTCACACAAAATGAAATCCAATGTCAGACACGCAGTCCATTTAAAAGTCCGTTCTGGGTCTGAACGAAACCGGAGGCACTTTCCTCGCATATCCATCGATCTCCAAGAACATCTGGACGACCACCGATTTATTCCCTCATCTTGGGTGTACAGCCCAATCAAGATCATCAGTAATCACCCAAACGACGTGAAGACTTCTGGTCTTCGACCACCGTCTTCATCTTCGACTTATCGTCGTATCAGTTATTCAGAATGGGATAAACCCGGTCTTTCCGAATAACTCGCGTATATTATAAACAAGTGTTACACAAACACAACATACGCCTCATTCCAATTCATCAGTCACTAACCGTAAATCAATCAAGAGAATAATTCCCCAAATATTAACCCCGAAGGCCGAAACCAACATCAGATCAATATCCAGAAAACCATTCTGCTTAGCTAACCGACAGTTAGTTTCTAAAGTTCACATCCATAGGGAAAGGTTCCCATTAATTTTATCAAAGATAAATTCTTTAATTTATTCTTGAATATCAATTCAAACTAGTCGGGATTAACGAACTTTACCGAACTAATCATTTGTTTTAATTTCCCAATCCCAACCTATTCATCCCATGAAGTAAAACTGGTAATACTTCATATCTAACACCACGGTGTTATCGGTAAATTCAATTACCATTTTACGTTCAAATCTAATTAAAGATTTAACTATCGCCTGGAGTAAAACTGGTGATACTCCGTTCTCGATCTTTTCAATCTAATTAAAGATTCATTAAAACTCCACTTAGTTTTAATCGTTAACTGGGTTAAAGAACCAATGTCATTTAAAACACGGCCCACAATAAACCCAAAATCACATTCATTAATTATCGTGTTAAAGAACAAGTGTTATTTAAAACACTGTTCACGATAAACCCAAAAATCAATATCAATTCAATTCCAATTAAATATTATTTAATTGGTACACTTCATTAAATCTAAATAAAAAGATTTAATCTTTTCTCAACTGGGTTCAAGAACAGTGTTAATCAAGACACCATTCACGACAAACCCAAATCACATTTGATATTAAACACAACACTCTGAATAGAAAATATACCGGCTTATATTCAATATCAAATTCTACGACTAACAAATATCGTATTGGAAATAACAATATATATATATCTTTCAAATTCCCATAACAATATCTGTATCCTCACGAAAACCAACATCGAAATAATCCAAAGACAATTTCGATTCAAATCCATTCCAATATAATTATTGGAAATTCTAGTTATTTTCAAAGCCATTTCTAATCCAGTTTATTTATTTTAAAAATAAATAGAATTATAATTCTAGTTCAAAACTAGTTCATTTCGATAAAAATCTATTTTTATCTTTTCAAATATGGAGTTTTTCATCCCAATTCTTTCTAAATCATTTCTTATGATTTTAACCAAATTATTACTATTTTTAATAATTTTATCAAGGCCCGTACAGTCGATTTCCATCAACGGCTATCGAACTGCACTTACAACAAGCTTTTTCAAATTTGATTTGGACATAACTCCAAATCCAACCTTTAGATTTAAAATTTCTAATATTCGTTAGAAAGCTCTTTTCGATACGAACCCAACGGTTCCGGTTATAGGAGAATCCGACGGTCGGATCTCCCGCAATATCCGTTCGAAGTCAATGGTCGAAATTCGCGAACTACCGCGGCGCGGCGCGTTCTATTCAGGCCATTATATTATATATATATAATATATACTTCGTCGATTTCAATTCAAAACGTGCTTTATAAATCATTTTAAATTCATTTTCAAAACGGTTTCAACTTCATATTCAATTTCAAATCAAAATTGAATATTCCAATTTAAATTCATTTTAAATTCATTTCAAATTGATTTCAATTCAAATTGATTTCTAATTCAATTTCAGTTCGTTTTCAATCCAATTCAATTTCAATTCGAATTCATTTCTATTCCATTTCAATTCGAATTCATTTATATTCAATTTAAATTCGAATTCATTTATATTCAATTTCAATTCGAATTTATTTATATTCAATTTCAATTCGAATTCATTTATATTCAATTTAAATTCGAATTCATTTCTATTCAACTTCAATTCGAATTCGTTTATATTCAATTTCAATTCGAATTTATTTATATTCAATTTCAATTCGAATTTATTTATATTCAATTTCAATTCGAATTTATTTATATTCAATTCTTTTCAAAATATCAGATTTTGAAATCACTTTCGATATTCATTATAAAATGAATAAAATCGATATAAATATCGTTCACGTCAAAATGGCGTCAATCTAATCAATACGGCTTCATATATTCCTATTTTCAAATATTCTATTTCAAATATTTCTTTTTCAAATATTTCTATTTTAAAACTGGAATGAGGCCCAATCAATTACCATATAATGTTAATTATATGGATTTTCTACAACACATGTATATATCAACAACGATGAATAATCAACCATCATCCAAAGTGCATTATACACTGTATAAGCATCAAATATAAATATTCAACGCTTATAGCAGCCTGTCAATCAATCGATCGACATACAACTAAATGTAATAACCCGCAAATTCTGAGCCAGTTTAAAAAATTTTAATTTGGCAATTTTAGCGAATTTTGAATATTTAAAATGAATTATTTTAAATAATATTGACGAAAAATTTATTTTGAATATATTTCGAACGTATATATTATACGCGTCGTCGTTAGTATATAAATAAATTTATATAATTATAAATAGAATTGAAAATGGCGCGGTAGTTCGATAATTCGATTTCAAACTTCAATTGAATGTACCGGGTGCAAAACAATCCGGATTTTAGTGAAACCAAAAACATTAGGATCTAATTGATGATATCTTTCTAACGAATCCGAATGATCGAAGTTTCATAGCGGGAATCAAAAGATATGTCCAGTTGAAAATTCTGAATAGTCGCTATGGAATTCTGGCCCTTAAAAATGGGAATTTTGCAGACGACCTCGGATTTCGACGAAACCACTTTTGTTGGATCCGTGATGTCAAATTATTGCTAGATTCCAAATTTCATAATTTTTCGAATCAATATGTGAGCGTGGCAAAGGAAAACGCGTTTGACTAGTTTTAGTTGATTTTAATCGACTGGAAATTGGCCATTTTTCAAACGGTCTCAGAATTCGACAAAACTAGTTTTGTTAGGACCGTATCGTCAATACGAAGCTAGAAAATATTTTTCGAGAATTTTTAGAGTTAGTATGTGATCCCGGTAAATTGAAATGCGCGTTCAAATTCAATATATAGAGTTATATGTAGATTTTGATGGAAACTGATTCAAACGATCGAATCAGCTTGCGATACATATCCCATTGTGTTCGGAATGGGGGTAATACGCTATGGACGACAGGCGGTGGACCTCGTTTAGAGGTCGTATGTAAAAGTCAACTTTTTAGAAATTAAAATAATTAAATAAAATAATAAAATTAAAATGCTTTCTCCCCCCTCCCTCTTCCTATACGTTCTGCCCCCCCCCCCCGATATTTTCAATTTAGAGAAAAAAAAACCCTAAACTAACGACAGCCGCCCCCTTTCCATCGTTCGCCCGCCGCCGTCGAACTCCACAGACCCCCCTCCCGTCGCCCTCGCGTCTCGCTCCTCCCCCTCTTGAAAACCGCACCCCTTCCACAACCGTCCCTCCCCAACTCCAGAAACCGACCCGCAACCACCACCGAAACCCCCACCTTCCTACGCCAGTCGCCCCCTCCTGATGCGCCTGCCCCCCCCAACCATCCTCCGGCGCAGCAGCGAAGATCCCCCCCCCCTTTGCTCAAAACAAATACAGTAAGTTTTTTTCTTTCCTTTTTATTTTATAATAAAGCATTGTTTTATTCTGGTTTTATTTAAATTTAATTTCATTTTTTTAGGTAAATAAAATCAGTTTTGAAAATGTAATTAGTATGAATGAAAAATCAGTTTTAAAAATGTAATTAGGAATAAAAGAAAGGTAGAAATAGTATTGTTTTTTTTTAATAAAAACGTGATTTTATATATATGAAAGTGTTGATTTTTAACATAAGAAAGATTGGATTTTTAACAAAGGTATGATTTTTAATTTGAACAAAGACATGATTTTTATATAGTAGCGAATATAAAGATATGATTTTTATATTTTTAAAGTATTAAAAATGTGATTTTTATTTTTTTAAAGTATTGAAAATATAATATTTACTATATAGATGATGTAAAAATATGATTTTTGTTTATGTAGTGAATTAAAAATATAATTTTTACATGATAGGAATATTAGAAATAGCATCTTTATATGTGTAGAAAAATAAAAATGTGATTTTTATAATGATATTTTTATAAAGGCGAAATCTTTATATTTGATAAAGGCGAAATCTTTATAGTCGAAAAGGCGAGACCTTTATATAGAGAATAACGATGTAAAAATAGAATTTTTATCTATATGATATAAATTGAATAACATAGTAAAAATTCGATTTTTATATATGGAATAACGAAGTAAAAATTCGATTTTTATATATGGAATAACGAAGTAAAAATTCGATTTTTATATATGTAGTGACCACGGGCAACGAAGATGATAAAAAGGCGAGAATGAAGAAGATTTCTATAAAAGAAGAGTCGTGGTATTGGATAGCTATCGGTGAGAATTTCTCACCTTTCAATTACTTTTTCAAGTTATATATATATACTAGGATGCAGACGGTGCTTAGTAGCACCCGACACAATCGTCCACAGACCATGGACTTGGTTGTTTGGTTGCATAGATTAGTTAGATTATTTGAGCTGAATTTGACTGTTGGGTGAATTGAAATTGATTTGATTGATGTGTGAATGACGTGGGCCTTCACTAGACCGGGGATAAGGCTAGGCCTTGTCCCGTTTCTAGTATCGTGCCGTTATGCCGCCGAAATTTTCTAAAATATGTTAGAAAAATAAAAATATCAATTTTATTGAATAAATGAACTGAATAGAAATTCATATGTTAAAATAAAATAGTTTATCGTTAAAAATATAATTTTTAACGTGAAAGTGAATAAAAAGATATTTATAGACAAATCGGCCGATTTGTTTATATGCACTAATTTGACTGATATTGATTGGGTCGATAAATTTTACATATCGCCCAACTGCACGAATAAAAATCTGTGTTTGATTGTTTGAAACCCCACACGGGTGTTGGGATGAAATTTGAAGTTTACTCATCCTGATTGATTAAATATGTCAATCGATTGATTGACAGGCTGTTATGAGCGTTAGATATCTATATTTGATGCTTATACAGTGTAGTGCACTTTGGTTGATGGTTGATTATTTTTCAATGCTATTATATACGTGTGATGTATGAAAATCCATATAATTAACATTATATGGTGATTGATTGGGCCTCATTCCAATTTAGAAAATAAAGAATAATATAAAATAAAGGTTCATGTGTTGACTGTACTCATCCGTTGAGATTAGTCATGTGTTGAACGAAATATTTTAGTAATAAAATTTACATCTTTATTAATATAAAATAAAGGTTCATGTGTTGACTGTACTCATCCGTTGAGATTAGTCATGTGTTGAACGAAATAATTTAACGAAAATAGTCACACGTGGACAGCACTCATTCGTTGAGATTAGTCGTGTGTTGACAAAAATAAATATTCATTTGTTGAATAGAATATTTGAAAATAGAAATATATGAAGCCGTGTTGGTTAGATTGTCGCCATTTTGACGTGAACGATATCTATATCGATTTTATTCATTTTAAAACGAATATTGAAAAGTGATTTCGAAAACGCATATTTTGAAATGAAATTTGAATCAAATTGAATAGAAAACGAATCCGAATTGAATATATAACGAATTGAATTCGCATTGATTATAAAACGAATTTGATTTCCATTGAATATATAATGAATTTGATTCAAATAGAAAACGGAAATGAATGGAATATAAAACGATTTCGAATTGAATCGAATTGAAAACGAATTCAAATTGAATTTAAAACGAAGTGAAATGAATTCAAATTGAATTGAAACTTGAGTTGAATAGAAATGAATTTTAAACCGAATTTATAAGGAAAGATTCAACTTTGATTTGAATTTGAAATGGAAGTTGAAAATGTTTTTGAAACGAATTCAAAACTATTTATAAAATTCGTTTTAAATAGAAATCGACGATATATATATTATATATATAATATATTGGCCTGAATAGAACGCGCCGCGCCGCGGTAGTTCGTGAATTTCGACCATTTATTTCAAACGGACATTACGGGAGATCCGACCGTCGGATTCTCCTAAAACTAGAACCGTTGGGTTCGTATCGAAAAGAGATTTCTAACGAATATTAGCAATTTTAAATCTAACGGTTGGATTTGGAATTATGTCCAAATCAAAATTGAAAAAGGTCGCTGTAAGTGCAGTTCGATGGCCGTTGATGGAAATCGACTGTACGGGCCTTGATAAAATTGTTAAAAATAGTAATAATTTGTGTAAAATCATAAGAAATGATTTGAGAAGAATTGGGATGAAAAACTCCATATTTGAAAAGATAAAAATAGATTTTTATCGAAGTAAACTAGTTTTGAACTAGAATTATAATTCTATTTATTTTTAAATAAATAAATTGAATTCGAAAGGGTTTTAAAAATAACCAGAACTTCCAATGATTGCATTGGAATGGATTTGAATCGAAATGGTCTTCGGAATATTTCGATGTTGGATTTCGTGATTATACAGATGTTGTTATATGCAATGAAATGTTCTTTCGTATGCGTTCTATTTTGTCGTGTTCTCAAAACGATAGGGCGTTTCGAACGGTCTGGGTCGGTTTAGCGACTGGTTCGGACCAAGCGAAATTCCTTGCCGTCACAGTTGGTATCAGAGCTTTGGTTTACAAAGCTCAGAGAACAAGGCACATTAGAACCATACGAAAGAATTCATCAGATATTGGATTAGTAATATCCAATGGGATGACTCGTTAGAGATGGGATCGGTAGTATCCTAGAACGAGTGTGAAGAGTATATTTTTTCAAATGAAAACAATTCTGTTTTGAAATTTTGAATCGTTTTACATGTATTTGAATAATTTATTTATATTGATTTTGGACAATTCAGTATATAAAGAATTTGCATATACGCCTTGCAAACGTATATTCAAATTTTTAATATATTGGATAGATATAGAATCACACTCTAGTCGCACGGGCCTGATTCTGATGATTGACGCGTCATCATCAGTAATTATTTTCGTGTTTCGAAGGTATGATATCTATATATTTCCATTAGACTAGTGTGAGAACCAAAACTTATATAGATAGATTTATTTGTTGTGATTTGGCATCAAAATTTTGATTTTTGTATATATATCAAAAATTATGAATTTGAAACTCTAATTCACTAATTGATTGATGTTTGTGTTGTTTGTTTATTTGTTTGATAATTTTGAACCATTATGCCTAATTGAACCAAATTTTGAACTATATTGAAAATTGGTCACATTTGCTTGCATATATATACTTACATTGAACAGGTCATAGCAAGGAGGCTAGAGCCGAAGAATAAAATTTGTTTGCCCGACAAATAGGTACATGTTTACTATAATTTACTGTTTTGTTTGGGTGATGATGATTTTATGAGCCTATTGGCTAGCCGCTTGGCTTTTTCTTTTTCTTTTTGAGATTAGAAGGCCTATACGGCAATTTCGGGATTTTCCCGTGGCTCCCGGTGCAGGGGAGGTTATGGCGAAATTTTTCGAAAATTTAGTGTGTTAGCCAAATTTTTGAAAATTAGAAAATTCTCAGAAACTGAAAAGTTGGAGAATGGAAGCCAGATCGAACGTAAAGTTGATTAATCAAACCACTTTCGACTTTGTTCCTTTTCGGGGACGAAAAGTTTTAAGTGGGGGAGATTGTAATAACCCGCAAATTCTGAGCCAGTTTAAAATTTTTTAATTTGGCAATTTTAGCGAATTTTGAATATTTAAAATGAATTATTTTAAATAATATCGACGAAAAATTTATTTTGAATATATTTCGAACGTATATATTATACGCGTCGTCGTTAGTATATAAATAAATTTATATAATTATAAATAGAATTGAAAATGGTACGGTAGTTCGATAATTCGATTTCAAACTTCAATTGAATGTACCGGGTGCAAAACAATCCGGATTTTAGTGAAACCAAAAACATTAGGATCTAATTGATGATATCTTTCTAACGAATCCGAATGATCGAAGTTTCATAGCAGGAATCAAAAGATATGTCCAGTTGAAAATTCTGAATAGTCGCTATGGAATTCAGGCCCTTAAAAATGGGAATTTTGCAGACGACCTTGGATTTCGACGAAACCACTTTTGTTGGATCCGTGATGTCAAATTATTGCTAGATTCCAAATTTCATAATTTTTCAAATCAATATGTGAGCGTGGCAAAGGAAAACGCGTTTGACCAGTTTCAGTTGATTTTAATCGACTGGAAATTGGCCATTTTTCAAACGGTCTCAGAATTTGACAAAACTAGTTTTGTTAGGACCGTATCGTCAATACGAAGCTAGAAAATATTTTTCGAGAATTTTTAGAGTTAGTATGTGATCCCGGTAAATTGAAATGCGCGTTCAAATTCAATATATAGAGTTATATGTAGATTTTGACGGAAACTGATTCAAACGATCGAATCAGCTTGCGATACATATCCCATTGTGTTCGGAATGGGGGTAATACGCTATGGACGACAGGCGGTGGACCTCGTTTAGAGGTCGTATGTAAAAGTCAACTTTTTAGAAATTAAAATAATTAAATAAAATAATAAAATTAAAATGCTTTCTCCCCCCTCCCTCTTCCTATACGTTCTGCCCCCCCCCCCCCCCCCGATATTTTCAACTTAGAGAAAAAAAAAACCCTAAACTAACGACAGCCGCCCCCTTTCCATCGTTCGCACCGCCGCCGTCGAACTCCACAGACCCCCCTCCCGTCGCCCTCGCGTCTCGCTCCTCCCCCTCTTGAAAACCGCACCCCTTCCACAACCGTCCCTCCCCAACTCCAGAAACCGACCCGCAACCACCACCGAAACCCCCACCTTCCTACGCCAGTCGCCCCCTCCTGATGCGCCTGCCCCCCCAACCATCCTCCGGCGCAGCAGCAAAGATCCCCCCCCCCTTTGCTCAAAACAAATACAGTAAGTTTTTTTTTCTTTCCTTTTTATTTTATAACAAAGCATTGTTTTATTCTGGTTTTATTTAAATTTAATTTCATTTTTTTTAGGTAAATAAAATCAGTTTTGAAAATGTAATTAGTATGAATGAAAAATCAGTTTTAAAAATGTAATTAGGAATAAAAGAAAGGTAGAAATAGTATTGTTTTTTTTAATAAAAACGTGATTTTATGTATATGAAAGTGCTGATTTTTAACATAAGAAAGATTGAATTTTTAACAAAGGTATGATTTTTAATTTGAACAAAGACATGATTTTTATATAGTAGCAAATATAAAGATATGATTTTTATATTTTTAAAGTATTAAAAATGTGATTTTTATTTTTTTAAAGTATTGAAAATATAATCTTTACTATATAGATGATGTAAAAATATGATTTTTGTTTATGTAGTGAATTAAAAATATAATTTTTACATGATAGGAATATTAGAAATAGCATCTTTATATGTGTAGAAAAATAAAAATGTGATTTTTATAATGATATTTTTATAAAGGCGAAATCTTTATATTTGATAAAGGCGAAATCTTTATAGTCTAAAAGGCGAGACCTTTATATAGAGAATAACGATGTAAAAATAGAATTTTTATCTATATGATATAAATTGAATAACATAGTAAAAATTCGATTTTTATATATGGAATAACGAAGTAAAAATTCGATTTTTATATATGTAGTGACTACGGGCAACGAAGATGATAAAAAGGCGAGAATGAAGAAGATTTCTATAAAAGAAGAGTCGTGGTATTGGATAGCTATCGGTGAGAATTTCTCACCTTTCAATTACTTTTTCAAGTTATATATATATACTAGGATGCAGACGGTGCTTAGTAGCACCCGACACAATCGTCCACAGACCATGGACTTGGTTGTTTGGTTGCATAGATTAGTTAGATTATTTGAGCTGAATTTGACTGTTGGGTGAATTGAAATTGATTTGATTGATGTGTGAATGACGTGGGCCTTCACTAGACCGGGGATAAGGCTAAGCCTTGTCCCGTTTCTAGTATCGTGCCGTTATGCCGCCGAAATTTTCTAAAATATGTTAGAAAAATAAAAATATCAATTTTATTGAATAAATGAACTGAATAGAAATTCATATGTTAAAATAAAATAGTTTATCGTTAAAAATATAATTTTTAACGTGAAAGTGAATAAAAAGATATTTATAGACAAATCGGCCGATTTGTTTATATGCACTAATTTGACTGATATTGATTGGGTCGATAAATTTTACATATCGCCCAACTGCACGAATAAAAATCTGTGTTTGATTGTTTGAAACCCCACACGGGTGTTGGGATGAAATTTGAAGTTCACTCATCCTGATTGATTAAATATGTCAATCGATTGATTGACAGGCTGTTATGAGCGTTAGATATCTATATTTGATGCTTATACAGTGTAGTGCACTTTGGTTGATGGTTGATTATTTTTCAATGCTATTATATACGTGTGATGTATGAAAATCCATATAATTAACATTATATGGTGATTGATTGGGCCTCATTCCAATTTAGAAAATAAAGAATAATATAAAATAAAGGTTCATGTGTTGACTGTACTCATCCGTTGAGATTAGTCATGTGTTGAACGAAATATTTTAGTAATAAAATTTACATCTTTATTAATATAAAATAAAGGTTCATGTGTTGACTGTACTCATCCGTTGAGATTAGTTATGTGTTGAACGAAATAATTTAACGAAAATAGTCACACGTGGACAACACTCATTCGTTGAGATTAGTCGTGTGTTGACAAAAATAAATATTCATTTGTTGAATAGAATATTTGAAAATAGAAATATATGAAGCCGTGTTGGTTAGATTGACGCCATTTTGACGTGAATGATATCTATATCGATTTTATTCATTTTAAAACGAATATTGAAAAGTGATTTCGAAAACGCATATTTTGAAATGAAATTTGAATCAAATTGAATAGAAAACGAATTCGAATTGAATATATAACGAATTAAATTCGAATTGATTATAAAACGAATTTGATTTCCATTGAATATATAATGAATTTGATTCAAATAGAAAACGGAAATGAATGGAATATAAAACGATTTCGAATTGAATCGAATTGAAAACAATTCGAATTGAATTTAAAACGAAGTGAAATGAATTCAAATTGAATTGAAACTTGAGTTGAATAGAAATGAATTTTAAACCGAATTTATAAGGAAAGATTCAACTTTGATTTGAATTTGAAATGGAAGTTGAAAATGTTTTTGAAACGAATTCAAAACTATTTATAAAATTCGTTTTAAATAGAAATCGACGATATATATATTATATATATTATATATATAATATAATGGCCTGAATAGAACGCGCCGCGGCAGTTCGTGAATTTCGACCATTTATTTCAAACGGACATTACGGGAGATCCGACCGTCGGATTCTCCTAAAACCGGAACCGTTGGGTTCGTATCGAAAAGAGATTTCTAACGAATATTAGCAATTTTAAATCTAACGGTTGGATTTGGAATTATGTCCAAATCAAAATTGAAAAAGGTCGCTGTAAGTGCAGTTCGATGGCCGTTGATGGAAATCGACTGTACGGGCCTTGATAAAATTGTTAAAAATAGTAATAATTTGTGTAAAATCATAAGAAATGATTTGAGAAGAATTGGGATGAAAAACTCCATATTTGAAAAGATAAAAATAGATCTTTATCGAAGTAAACTAGTTTTGAACTAGAATTATAATTCTATTTATTTTTAAATAAATAAATTGAATTCGAAAGGGTTTTAAAAATAACCAGAACTTCCAATGATTGCATTGGAATGGATTTGAATCGAAATGGTCTTCGGAATATTTCGATGTTGGATTTTGTGATTATACAGATGTTGTTATGGAAATTTGAAAGATATAGATATATATATCGTTATTTCCAATACGATATTTGTTGGTCGTAGAATTTGATATTGAATATAAGCCGTGATATTTTCTATTCAAAGTCTTGTATTTAATATCAAATGTGATTTGGGTTTGTCGTGAATGGTGTCTTGACTAACACTGTTCTTGAACCCAGTTGAGAAAAGATTAAATCTTTTTATTTAGATTTAATGAAGTGTACCAATTAAATAATATTTAATTGAATTGATATTGATTTTTGGGTTTATCGTGAACAGTGTTTTAAATAACACTTGTTCTTTAACCCGATAATTAATGTGATGTGATTTTGGGTTTACCGTGAACCGTGTTTTAAATGACATTGATTCTTAACCCAGTTAACAATTAAAACTAAGTGGAGTTTTAATGAATCTTTAACTAGATTGAAATAATCGAGAATGGAGTATCACCAGTTTTACTCCAGGCGATAGTTAAATCTTTAATTAGATTTGAACGTGAAATGGTAATTGAATTTACCGATAACACCGTGGTGTTAGATATGAAGTATAACCAGTTTTACTTCATGGGATGAATAGGTTGGGATTGGGAAATTAAAACAAATGATTACTTCGGTAAAGTTCGTTAATCCCGACTAGTTCGAATTGATGTTCAAAGGTAGATTAAAGAATAAATTCAAGGAATTTATCTTGGATAAAATTAATGGGAACCTTTCCCTATGAATGTGAAATCAGAAACTAACTGTCGGTTAGCTAAGCAGAATGGTTTTCTGGATATTGATCTGATGTTGGTTTCGGCCTTCGGGGTTAATATTTGGGGAATTATTCTCTTGATTAATTTACGGTTAGTGACTGATGAATTGGAATGAGGCGTATGTTGTGTTTGTGTAACACTTATTTAAAATATACGCGAGTTATTCGGAAAGACCGGGTTTATCCCATTCTGAATAACTGATACGACGATAAGTCGAAGATGAAGACGGTGGTCGAAGATCGGAAGTCTTCACGTCGTTTGGATAATTACTGATGATCTTGATTGGGATGTACACCCAAGAAGATGGAAACAGTTGGTGATCGTCCAGACGTACTTGGAGATCGATGGATATGCGAGGTACTAGGTGCCTCCGGTTTCGTTCAGCCCCAGAACGGACTTGTAAATGGACTGTGTGTCTGACCTTGGATTTTAGTCCGTGTGATTGATCTCTATTAAATATATATCTGTTTGGCGGTGGAGAATTTATTCTCTTGCTTAACGCCCTTCTCTGAGACGTACGAGCTCAGGGGTTATATATTGATGGATATCAAACGCATGGAGTGAATTGCCTGTGTGGCACGCCTAAGTGGCAATTGATCGAGGCTTCTGTTGAAAAGCAAAGTCTTGTGGTGATGATCAAAGCAAGGCCTTTGTGGCGTAGCTTTGTGTAACGTTTACTTCGCGTGTCTCACACCCGGTATGAACCAAAAACGGGAGAGGACGTCAGGGAGGGCATGCGTTTCTTTCTAGCTAGAAGTGGCGTCAGTGGTTTTACACGCCCTGACGAGTTTGACTTATGTGGTTGTTGCTGTTGCGAGGCGCCTCGGATTGATCGGTCGTTCTCGAACCGATGGAGTCATTTAGTTGGCTCATTTACGCCCCAAAGTGCGGGGAAACGCATGTTCAGGCATTTTAATCCACATCGGTGGACCGGCCCTGAGGATCCAAGGGTCGATGCGCTCTGACCCTGAGGCTCGGGCTAGAGAGTCTCGAAGTCGGTGAGGACTATCTTTTGCCTCGGTTCATAGACGGAAATCCAATTTCCAAATACGTGACATTTGCGGTTTTAATTGTAGAACTAGTATGGCGACATGATATATGGTACCCATGCCACCTATGATTGATACTTATGATTTGAAGTTGTTTTATACACTATGCACTTATAATAGTATCAAATGATTTGTTTTAAACGTATCAAGCATTCTTTTGTTGTTATAAGGGAAAACCCTATCCCCCGGCTTGCGTTGCATTGTGTGATAGGACCTGGGTCTTATAACAGCTTCATTTTTCTTTATTTAGCATTGCGCTGTTCGTTTTATGCACTGGTATTCTTGGGAGGAAACCCGTTCCGTGTTATACGGCGTGGTCCCTTGATTTACCTAACTTTAAAATAAAGATCATTAACTGTTTTAGTTCTCACACCAGTCCCATGACTGATCTGGAGTTTATTGTTTTAACCTAAACTCTGGGTGCCCTTATTTTGACACGGGCAGCTAGTAGTTTTGGTTTTGCAGATTTATATTCACAGGATCCTGGTTTACAGCTGGAACGATATCCGGAAGGCTTTGTATCCGTATATCTCTTCTAGTTGTGTATTGTATTATTTTCCGCTGCGATGTATTTAAATGTAATTTAAATCTCTGATATTTCTGTGTAATATTCATTTATACTCTGTATATTCTTGTGATCTGATGGATTATTGTAATATACAATGAAATGTTCTTTTGTATGCGTTCTGATTTTGTCGTGTTCTCAAAACAATCCGCGCTTTCACTAAACAATCGGGATTAGTGTACGTCAAATATCATCCCAATACCCGTGTGGGGTTTCAAGCAATCAAACACAGATTTTTATTTGTGCAGTTGGGCGATGTGTAAAATTTATCGTCCCAATCAATATCAGTCAAATGTGTGTGTATAAACAAATCGCCCGATCTGTTTATTTTTATTTCATTTCATATACACGTTAAAAATTCTATTTTTAACTATAAAATATTTTTAACTATATAAATATTTTATTTCACCTCATATCACATCACACAATCCACTACACATCAAAATCAAACAAACAAGCATACAAGCCGTCCATGGTCTGTGGACGACGGGTGTCGGGTGCTACTAAACACCGTCTGCGTCCTAATATATATTTAGAACTAGAAAAATTAAATTGAAAGGTGAGAAGTTCTCACAGAATTGCTAATCCAACGCCTCGACTCTTCTTTGTAGAAAATCTTCGCCACTCGCCCTTTGTCACTTTCTTTGCCCGTATTCTCTACATATGTAAAAATCAAATTTTTACTACGCTATTCAATATATAAAAATCGAATTTTTACTTTGCTATTCAATATATAAAAATCGAATTTTTACTTTGCTATTCAATATATAAAAATCGAATTTTTACTTTGCTATTAAATATATAAAAATCGAATTTTTACTTTGCTATTCAATATATAAAAATCGAATTTTTACTTTGCTATTCAATATATAAAAATCTAATTTTTACTTTGCTATTCAATATATAAAAATCGAATTTTTCCTTTGCTATTCAATATATAAAAATCGAATTTTCCCTTTGCTATTCAATATATAAAAATCGAATTTTTCCTTTGCTATTCAATATATAAAAATCGAATTTTTACTTTGCTATTCAATATATAAAAATCGAATTTTTACTTTGCTATTCAATATATAAAAATCGAATTTTTTACTTTGCTATTCAATATATAAAAATTGAATTTTTACTTTGCTATTCAATATATAAAAATCGAATTTTTACTTTGCTATTCAATATATAAAAATCGAATTTTTCCTTTGCTATTCAATATATAAAAATCGAATTTTTCCTTTGCTATTCAATATATAAAAATCCGACCTTTTACATTATAAAAATTCGACTTTTTATATCATAAAGATGCACTCTTCATATAATGAAAAATCTAATTTTCTTACCATAAAAATCTAGTTTTTATTTACCTAAAAGAAACTAATTACTTTGTGTAAGGAATTAAATAGAACTTACAGTAGATCGAGAAAAAGGGGGAGGGGCTTCATCGTCAGGCGCTGGAGGGAGGTCGTGGGTGCGGAGGTGGGGCGGAGTGCCTGGAGTCGGCGGCGGTGGCGAGCAGGGTGGTGCGGTTTTTTTTATTGAGGGGGGGGGGGGGGCTCTCTCGTCGACGTGGAGGAGGAGGAGGTGGTCCCGCTGGGGCGGGGCTGGGGGCGTGGGGGTAGGCGCGCGGTGGCGGCGCATTCGCCGTAGGGGGAGCGGTGACTTAGGTTTTTTTTTTCACCGTAGAAATGAAATCGAGAGAAAAGGGGGGGGGTATATGTTTTAATTTTATTATTTTATTATTTTAAACTCCTTAAAAGCAACTTTTTATTTTGACCTCTAAACGAGACCCACCGCCTGTCGTCCATAGCTAATTACCCCCATTCCGAACACAATGGGATATGTATCGTAAGCTGATTCGATCATTTCGATCAGTTTTCGTCAAAATCAAAATATAACTCTATATATTGAATTTGAACGCACATTTCAATTTACCGGGGTCACATACGAACCCGAAAAATTCCCAAAAATATTTTCTAGCTTCGTATTGACGATACGGTCCTAACAAAACTAGTTTCGTCGAATTCTGAGACCGTTTGAAAAATGGCCATTTTCCAGTCGATTAAAATCAACTAAAACTGGTCAAACGCGTTTTCCTTTGCCACGCTCACATATTGATTCGAAAAATTATGAAATTTGAAACCTAGCAATAATTTGACATCACAGATCCAACAAAAGTGGTTTCGTCGAAATCCGAGGTCGTTTGCAAAATTCCCATTTTTAAGGGCCTGAATTCCATAGCGACTATTCAGAATTTTCAACTGGACATATCTTTTGATTCCCGTTATGAAATCTCAATTTTTTGGATTCGTTGGAAAGATATTCCCAATTAGATCCTAATGTTTTCGGTTTCGCTAAAATCCGGATTGTTTTGCACCCGGTACATTCAATTGAAGTTTGAAATCGAATTATCGAACTACCGCGCCATTTTCAATTCTATTTATAATTATATATAATTATTTATATTCTAACGACAACGTATATAATATATACGTTTTAATTCTATTCAAAATAAATTTCTCGTCGATATTATTTAAAATAATTCATTTTAAATATCAAAATTCGCTAAAATTGCCGAAATAAAAATTTTAAACTGGCCCAGATTTTCGGGTTGTTACAATCTCCCCCACTTAAAACTTTTCGTCCCCGAAAAGGAACAAAGTTGAAAGTGGTTTGATTAATCAACTCTACGTTCGATCTGGCTTCCATTCTCCAACTTTTCAGTTTCTGAGAATTTTCAAATTTTCAAAAATTTGGCTAACACCCGGAATTTTCGAAAAATTTCACCATAACCTCCCCTGCACCGGGAGCCACGGGAAAATCCCGAAATTGCCATACGTGCCTTCTGATCTCAAAAAGAAAAAGAAAAAGCCAAGCGGCTAGCCAATAGGCTCATAAAATCATCATCACCCAAACAAAACAGTAAATTATGATAAACATGTACCTATTTGTCGGGCAAACAAATTTTATTCTCTGCTCTAGCCTCCTTGCTATGACCTATTCAATGTAAGTACATGTATATGCAAGCAAATGCGACAAATTTTCAATACAATTCAATATTTGGTACAATTAGGCGTAATGGTTCAAAATTATCAAACAAATAAACAAACAACACAAACATCAATCCATTAGTTGATTAGCTTTTGAAATTCATAACTTTGATACATAGTCAAAAATCACATTTTTGATGCCAAATCACAACAATAAATCCTATATAGCTTTGGTTCTCACACCAGTCAATTGGAAATATATAGAAATCCCACTTTCGTCGCACGGACATAAATTCTAATGATGGAGCTCCATCATCAAAATCATCTCCGGGCGATTAGAGTGTAATTCTATATCTATCCAGTATATTAAAACTTCAAATACACGTTTGCAAGGCGTATATGAAAAATCTTTATATACTGGACTGTCCAAATCAATACAAATAAATAATCAACTACGAATAATTGATTTAAATTTTCAAAACAAAATTGGTTTTCATCTTAAAAATATACTCTTCACACTCGTTCTAGGATACTACTGATCCCATCTCTAACGAGTCATTCCCATTGGATATTACTAATCCAATTTCTGATGAATTCTTTCGTATGGTTCTAATGTGTCTTGTTCTCTGAGCTTTGTAAACCAAAGCTCTGATACCAACAGTGAAAACCCGTAACTTCCCCGTGAAGGAAAGAGCGGATAGTTCGAGAACAAGCCACAACAGAACACAGACGGGAGAACATTTCATTGTATATTACAACAATGCATCGGATTACAAGAATATACAGAGTATAAATGAATATTACACAGAAATATCAGAGATTTAAATTACATTTAAATACATAGCAGCGGAAAATAATACGATACACAATTAGAAGAGATATACGGATACAAAGCTTTCCGGATATCATTCCAGCTGTAAACCAGGATCCTGTGAATATAAATCTGCAAAACCAAAACTACTAGATGCCCGTGTCAAAATAAGGGCACCCAGAGTTTAGGTTAAAACAATAAACTCCAGGTCAGTCATGGGACTGGTGTGAGAACTAAAACAGTTGTAAATCTTTATTTTAAAGTTAGGTAAATCAAGGGACCACGCCGTATAACATGGAACGGGTTTCCTCCCAAGAACACCAGTGCATAAAACAACAGCACAATGCTAAATAAAGAAAAATGAAGCTATTATAAGACCCAGTTCCCATCACACAATGCAACGCAAGCCGGAGGATAGGGTTTTTACCTTATAATAGCCAAGAATGCTTGATACGTTTAAAACAAATCATTTGATACTATTATAAGTGCATAGTGTATAAAACAACTTCAAATCATAAGTATCAATCATAGACGGCATAAGCGCCCCATCCCACTATGTCGCCATACTAGGTTATACAATCAAAATCGCAAAGTCACGTATTTGGAAATTGGGTTTCCATCTATGAACCGAGGCAAAAGATAGTCCTCAACCGATTCGAGACTCTCTAGCCCGAGCCTCAGGACCCAGACTCAGGTGGGCCCTTGGAGCGATAGGGCCGGTCCACCGATGTGGATTAAAATGCCTGAACACTGCGTTTCCCCGCCCTTTGGGGCGTAAATGAGCCAACGAATGGCTCCATCAGACCCGGATCGTCCGATCTAACCGAGGCGCCTCGCAACAGCAACAACCACACAGGTGAAAAGTATATAAATGTCAGGGCTGGTAGGTCACTGACACCACCCTAGCTAGAAAGAAACGCATGCCCTCCCCGAGGTCCGTCTCCCGTTTTTGGTTCACAACCGGGGTGTGAGGCTCGCGAATTCACGTTACACAAAGCTGTGCCACACAGGCTGTGCTTTGATCATCACCACAAGACTTTGCTTTTCAACAGAAGTCCCGATCAGTTGCATCTTAGCATGCCACACAGGCAAACCTATGCAACCGATATCAGTCACACAGAATGAAATCCAATGTCAGACACACAGTCCATTTACAAGTCCGTTCTGGGTCTGAACGAAACCGGAGGCACTTTCCTCGCATATCCATCGATCTCCAAGCACATCTGGACGACCACCGATTGATTCCCTCATCTTGGGTGTACAGCCCAATCAAGATCATCAGTAATCACCCAAACGACGTGAAGACTTCTGGTCTTCGACCACCGTCTTCATCTTCGACTTATCGTCGTATCAGTTATTCAGAATGGGATAAACCCGGTCTTTCCGAATAACTCGCGTATATTATAAACAAGTGTTACACAAACACAACATACGCCTCATTCCAATTCATCAGTCACTAACCGTAAATTAATCAAGAGAATAATTCCCCAAATATTAACCCCGAAGGCCGAAACCAACATCAGATCAATATCCAGAAAACCATTCTGCTTAGCTAACCGACAGTTAGTTTCTAAATTTCACATCCATAGGGAAAGGTTCCCATTAATTTTATCAAAGATAAATTCTTTAATTTATTCTTGAATATCAATTCAAACTAGTCGGGATTAACGAACTTTACCGAACTAATCATTTGTTTTAATTTCCCAATCCCAACCTATTCATCCCATGAAGTAAAACTGGTAACACTTCATATCTAACACCACGGTGTTATCGGTAAATTCAATTACCATTTTACGTTCAAATCTAATTAAAGATTTAACTATCGCCTGGAGTAAAACTGGTGATACTCCGTTCTTGATCTTTTCAATCTAATTAAAGATTCATTAAAACTCCACTTAGTTTTAATCGTTAACTAGGTTAAAGAACCAATGTCATTTAAAACACGGCCCACAATAAACCCAAAATCACATTCATTAATTATCGGGTTAAAGAACAAGTGTTATTTAAAACACTGTTCACGATAAACCCAAAAATCAATATCAATTCAATTCCAATTAAATATTACTTAATTGGTACACTTCATTAAATCTAAATAAAAAGATTTAATCTTTTCTCAATTGGGTTCAAGAATAGTGTTAATCAAGACACCATTCACGACAAACCCAAATCACATTTGATATTAAACACAAGGCTCTGAATAGAAAATATACCGGCTTATATTCAATATCAAATTCTACGACTAACAAATATCGTATTGGAAATAACGATATATACATATATATATATCTTTCAAATTCCCATAACAATATATGTATCATCACGAAATCCAACATCGAAATAATCCAAAGACAATTTCGATTCAAATCCATTCCAATATAATTATTGGAAATTCTGGTTATTTTCAAAGCCATTTCTAATCCAGTTTATTTATTTTAAAAATAAATAGAATTATAATTCTAGTTCAAAACTAGTTCATTTCGATAAAAATCTATTTTTATCTTTTCAAATATGGAGTTTTTCATCCTAATTCTTTCTAAATCATTTATTATGATTTTAACCAAATTATTACTATTTTTAATAATTTTATGAAGGCCCGTACAGTCGATTTCCATCAACGGCTATCGAACTGCACTTACAACGACCTTTTTCAAATTTGATTTGGACATAATTCCAAATCCAACCGTTAGATTTCAAATTTCTAATATTCGTTAGAAAGCTCTTTTCGATATGAACCCAACGGTTCCGGTTTTAGGAGAATCTGACGGTAGGATCTCACGAAATTTCCGTTCGAAGTCAATGGTCGAAATTCGCGAACTGCCGCGGCGCGGCGCGTTCTATTCTGGCCATTATATTATATATATAATATATACTTCGTCGTTTTCAATTCAAAACGTGCTTTATAAATCGTTTTAAATTCATTTTCAAAACGGTTTCAACTTCATATTCAATTTCAAATCAAAATTGAATATTCCAATTTAAATTCATTTTAAATTCATTTTAAATTCATTTCAAATTGATTTCAATTCAAATTGATTTCTAATTCAATTTCAGTTCGTTTTCAATTCAATTCAATTTCAATTCGAATTCATTTCTATTCCATTTCAATTCGAATTCATTTATATTCAATTTCAATTCGAATTTATTTATATTCAATTTCAATTCGAATTCATTTATATTCAATTTAAATTCGAATTCATTTCTATTCAACTTCAATTCGAATTCATTTATATTCAATTTCAATTCGAATTTATTTATATTCAATTTCAATTCGAATTTATTTATATTCAATTTCAATTCGAATTTATTTATATTCAATTCTTTTCCAAATATCAGATTTTGAAATCACTTTCGATATTCATTATAAAATGAATAAAATTGATATAAATATCGTTCACGTCAAAATGGCGTCAATCTAATCAATACGGCTTCATATATTCCTATTTTCAAATATTCTATTTCAAATATTTCTTTTTCAAATATTTCTATTTTAAAACTGGAATGAAGCCCGATCAACATATAATGTTAATTATATGGATTTTCTACAACACATGTATATATCAACAACGATGAATAATCAACCATCATCCAAAGTGCATTCTACACTGTATAAGCATCAAATATAAATATTCAACGCTTATAGCAGCCTGTCAATCAATCGATCGACATACAACTAAACAATCGGGATTAGTGTACGTCAAATATCATCCCAATACCCGTGTGGGGTTTCAAGCAATCAAACACAGATTTTTATTTGTGCAGTTGGGCGATGTGTAAAATTTATCGTCCCAATCAATATCAGTCAAATGTGTGTGTATAAACAAATCGCCCGATCTGTTTATTTTTATTTCTTTTCATATACACGTTAAAAATTCTATTTTTAACTATAAAATATTTTCAACTATATAAATATTTTATTTCACCTCATATCACATCACATAATCCACTACACATCAAAATCAAACAAACAAGCATACAAGCCGTCCATGGTCTGTGGACGACGGGTGTCGGGTGCTACTAAACACCGTCTGCATCCTAGTATATATTTAGAACTAGAAAAATTAAATTGAAAGGTGAGAAGTTCTCACAGAATTGCTAATCCAACGCCTCGACTCTTCTTTGTAGAAAATCTTCGCCACTCGCCCTTTGTCACTTTCTTTGCCCGTATTCTCTACATATGTAAAAATCAAATTTTTACTACGCTATTCAATATATAAAAATCGAATTTTTACTTTTCTATTCAATATATAAAAATCGAATTTTTACTTTGCTATTCAATATATAAAAATCGAATTTTTACTTTGCTATTCAATATATAAAAATCGAATTTTTACTTTGCTATTCAATATATAAAAATCGAATTTTTACTTTGCTAAATCGAATTTTTCCTTTGCTATTCAATATATAAAAATCGAATTTTTCCTTTGCTATTCAATATATAAAAATCGAATTTTTCCTTTGCAATTCAATATATAAAAATCGAATTTTTACTTTGCTATTCAATATATAAAAATCGAATTTTTACTTTGTTATTCAATATATAAAAATCGAATTTTTACTTTGCTATTCAATATATAAAAAACAAATTTTTACTTTGCTATTCAATATATAAAAATTGATTTTTTCCTTTGCTATTCAATATATAAAAATCGAATTTTTCCTTTGCTATTCAATATAAAAATCGAATTTTTACTTTGCTATTCAATATATAAAATTCCGACCTTTTACATTATAAAAATTCGACTTTTTATATCATAAAGATGCACTCTTCATATAATGAAAAATCTAATTTTCTTACCATAAAAATCTAGTTTTTATTTACCTAAAAGAAACTAATTACTTTGTGTAAGGAATTAAATAGAACTTACAGTAGATCGGGAAAAAGGGGGAGGGGCTTCATCGTCAGGCGCTGGAGGGAGGTCGTGGGTGCGGAGGTGGGGCGGAGTGCCAGGAGTCGGCGGCGGTGGCGAGCAGGGTGGTGCGTTTTTTTTAATTGAGGGGGGGGCTCTCTCGTCGACGTGGAGGAGGAGGAGGTGGTCCCGCTGGGGCGGGGCGGTGCTGGGGGCGTGGGGGTAGGCGCGCGGTGGCGGCGCGTTCGCCGTGGGGGGAGCGGTGACTTAGGTTTTTTTTCTTTTCACCGTAGAAATGAAATCGAGAGAAAAGGGGGGGTATATGTTTTATATTTTTAATTTTATTATTTTATTATTTTAAACTCCTTAAAAGCAACTTTTTATTTTGACCTCTAAACGAGACCCACCACCTGTCGTCCATAGCTAATTACCCCCATTCCGAACACAATGGGATATGTATCGTAAGCTGATTTGATCGTTTCGATCAGTTTTCGTCAAAATCAAAATATAACTCAATATATTGAATTTGAACGCGCATTTCAATTTACCGGGGACACATACGAACCCGAAAAATTCCCAAAAAAATTTTCTAGCTTCGTATTGACGATACGGTCCTAACAAAACTAGTTTCGTCGAATTCTGAGACCGTTTGAAAAATGGCCATTTTCCAGTCGATTAAAATCAACTAAAACTGGTCAAACGCGTTTTCCTTTGCCACGCTCACATATTGATTCGAAAAATTATGAAATTTGAAACCTAGCAATAATTTAACATCATGGATCCAACAAAAGTGGTTTCGTCGAAATCCGAGGTCGTTTGCAAAATTCCCATTTTTAAGGGCCTGAATTCCATAGCGACTATTCAGAATTTTCAACTGGACATATCTTTTGATTCCCGTTATGAAATCTCAATTTTTCGGATTCGTTGGAAAGATATTCCCAATTAGATCCTAATGTTTTCGGTTTCGCTAAAATCCGGATTGTTTTGCACCCGGTACATTCAATTGAAGTTTGAAATCGAATTATCGAACTACCGCGCCATTTTCAATTCTATTTATAATTATATATAATTATTTATATTCTAACGACGACGTATATAATATATACGTTCTAATTCTATTCAAAATAAATTTCTCGTCGATATTATTTAAAATAATTCATTTTAAATATCAAAATTCGCTAAAATTGCCGAAATAAAAATTTTAAACTGGCCCAGATTTTCGGGTTGTTACATAATATATCATAACTTTTGAAATACAAAATTTCAACTGTATAACATACACTTATCAGAGTACAACACTTACAACATAGCGGAACAAAACTCTATATAACTAACGCTGAAGCCTCCTGCTCCAAGCTCCTTTAGATAGATCTGTAAAATCCTGAACTACTTGACTGCCCGTACAAATTTAGGCACACAAGAATTTAGGTAGAACAATACAAATAAACTCCGGGTCAGTCATGGGACTGGTATGAGTAAACAGTTGAAAACAGTTTCAGAAAAACTAAATGATATCCTACAAGACCATGCCGTATAACACGGAACGGGTTTTTCCCTTATGAGAATCCAAACACTTGATTTAACTTTCAAAATCCTTTTTAAAGGAATAATAATCTTTATATCAAAACTCTTTTGATATTATAATAATGCCTAAATCAAGTAAATAACAATCTAGTGGAATGTTTGCATCTCACGTTCCACATATATAATATATAATCAAAACCGCAAGCACTTATTAGGTAATGGATTTCCAACTATGACAAGGTATGGAACCACCTTTCGCTAGTGTACCTCTAGAGAGGAATACACTGGGTTCAACAAGAACACCTTGCAACCCGACCACACATGACCGACCACTCATTTCGCTTGAGTGTATCGAATGTATATCCCCAACGGTTGGGATATGCAACCGTTTCCCGAATGGGACAGCATCAACAATAGATTTTTAGAAATAAATGAAACTCTAGATCAGGTGATTATACACCCTAATAGGTGCGACCTACATAGCCATGCTACCTGCCCGATTTCTGTCATTTACCGGTTGATGAGGCTTGAGGTTACGCTTTATCATCACATCAGATTCACTTCGAATGCCACATTGTCAGATCCATCGAAAATCACTAACTGACGTCTATAACAGTACATTACGTGTTAGCTAAGGAAGTTTCCTTCTCCGCTTCCACTCTTGGTACGGTTGAAGAAATCAATGTACGTGACCTTTCTGGAAATACTCTGTCAGACATTCATCCATACAAGTCATCCAGGAACAGGACGAACCGAAGGCACTATTCAGTACATCCATCTTAGGCACTGTTATCTAAGACTTATACAATAGCCCTTGCACTTTACTCCGTCTTCAATTTTCTTTGGCATATATGATTCGCAACGCTTATGCCAATACAGAATGGTTCTTTGGATAATAATCCAACCGGTCTCTTCATATTGACAACGATGGTCAAAACTTCGATAGTCTGTGATTTAACTATCGAAATAAAACAAGTGTTTTCGATAGTCGATGATTTAACTATCGAAGAAAACAAGTGTTCATCCAATTAATATTCCATTAATTAAATCACTTCTCTATTTCTTTATCAATATTTGTTAACCAGATATTTTCAATAACCATATTGGCCTTTTACGTTATTTGGAAAACATTTCCGAATATTGCCTTCCTTTATTTTCTAAACTTTAGAAAATATATGCTATTTATAATTGGAAAATATTCCAATTACTTATCTCTTTTTCGATCTCGTTTATTTCTATACTTAGGAAATTTTCTTTATTATATTTCCAAGCTTACACTTATTTGGGTTAAAACGGATGTTGTGTAAAACATCGTTACGACAACCCAAATACTATATTCAACTAACTCTTATTCAACATTGATCTTCGAGCCTGAAATCTTACTATTTATTTGTTAATAATGAAATCAATCAAGTTGGGGTATAACTACCTCTCAGACCTTGACTGAATAACATTTGTAACGTCAAAACAGATAAGACTACTTACTCAAATAATCAATACCATACACTACTTATTCACTTTTAAACACGTATACGCTTTCTCTTTCTATTCTTACGAGATTTTATTCCTAGTCTTCCCTTTTTGATTTTACTATTCTATTTTTAAGTTCGTTTCCTTATTGACTTCTATATATATCGATACGTTGATTTCTAACTATCAAATTATCTTAAAAATATTCTAACTCCTTAAATTCCCGGAAAAAATTCGCCATAACCTCCTTGTACCGGGAACATCAGGATATTTTAAATAGCCTCCCATGGCTTTCAACAATCCAAAAGAAAAAGAAAAAGCCAAGCGGCTTGCCTATACGGCGCATAAAATCTCATATATGAATTAAATACGTACCTTTTGTCGAGCATTCTAATATATATCTTCACTAACTTCATTCCAAACTTGTTTAACATATATCTGACTATTTCCAATTCATTTTAATTCAATCTAGTCGTTCTTAACTCAATTTGTTAATCTATTTGTTAACTGGCACTTTTTCTTATTACATTTAATAATTGAACATAACATGTTCAATATATTTTTAAACTTGGTTATAACTCTTTGAATCTCAATTTCAATCCAAGTTTCATACTCGATTTCGAATATGAATTTACAAATCCCTTTCCTTGTTTAAAGCCCAATTTCGATTCAAACTCCATTTAAATTTCTATATTCAAATCTATTTTCAAACTCCATTTTAATTATATATTCCAATGCCCATTTCAACTCTATTTTAATTCGATATTCAAATTCCCATTTCAAATTCTTTTTTGAAATTCTATTTTCAAATTCCATTTCAATCTGTTTGAATTCTATATTCAAATTTCATTTCAAACTATTTGACTTCTATATTCAAATTCCATTTCAACTCTATTTGAATTCTATATTCAAATTTCATTTCAAACTATTTGAATTCTATATTCAAATTCCATTTCAACTCTATTTGAATTCTATATTCATATCTATTTGAATTCTCTTTATTTCATTTCAATTCTATTTGAAACTTCTATATTCAAATTTCAAATTCAATTCTATGCATTATTAAATTTATAAACAACGTTTATAACTTCACTTAAAATTCCACAATATATATTTATAAACCAAGTTTATAAATTCAATTCAAATCCTATGTTTTAATTTTATAAACAGAGTTTATAAATTCCATACTTGTTTTATATATTCAAACAAGTTAATATTTTCCCTAGTTTATTAAAAATTCAAATTCTATTTATAAAAATAGAATTCCCCTTTTAAATCTCAAATATCCTTTTTCGATATTTTTAATAATCAATATTCTGGCCACAGTGATTTTTAAACACCAAACAACCAATTATTTATTTTCCTAACACGTCATATATATCAGTATATATGCAAACAAATAAACAAACAGATAATATATTTTTGAGGAATCCAGTTGGATTCCTCCAACTGGTTTTCCTGCATCCACAGACGGTAGTCAACATAGTAATACCCATCCTGCTTCGAGGCAGGATATCGCGGTATGAAGGTCATCCACTAATATATATTTGTGGGGCGCATAGGGAAATCATCCGCTATGAAACTGTGGGCATCCGCTAATGAGACTGCGGGAATCAATCCAATCATCAACCCAATATATATATATATGTATAATAGTCAATCCTAAATAACTAATATATATTTAAACATGCCATATGAATATTCAAAGCATATAGACCAATCAACAATATATTTTTAACGCTAAAAATAAATTTAACACGTGAGCTTTACTCACCTTGATAATTATTCCAATCAAATTTCTGATTTCCATTTTAGTTCCTGATTTGCTATCCCGCAATCACGAAATAAATGACTGATTCCATTCGATAAGATATCCTTGATTTTTTCCTTGTTTTCATTATCATCTTCCTTACTGTAAAGTACTCGAACCCCTGTTGCCATCAATCGATAACCATCACACTCCCTTCCTTCTGAATTCATGCTTACTGTAACTCCTCCACTGCCCTACAGTCAACCGCGAGCCTTACTGAAACTGACGATGAACCCAGGCCTGGATTAACACGTCGAAACCCTAGCTTTCCTACAGGAAGCATCGCACCATTCCAGTCTGCCCAATCGAACTCCACAGATCTTTGTTCTTCAATCCACTCCCACCCATATTCATCGCCATTGTCACCTACATTTGATTAAACTCATCTCTGTCAGCGTCGCTTACACCCTTTCGAACTTGATCAAAGCCAACGCAAATCCCCATAGTCGCGCTGCAGGAATACTGATCGACCCCTGCAGTCACTCGCGATCAACGTAAAACCCAAGCACTCAAGCATTTATAGATCACGACTTCTGACAGCAGACCCTACGCTTTGAGTTCAAGCGCACCAGAGTTTGTAAGCGCCTCCGCCCTGATGTCAATTTACTGAATCGCGATTTGATTTTGAAATTAAATTGAGGGCGGCCATTATTTGTGAATGAGGAGATGGATTTCGTTGGCTATTTCCTTTCTGTTGAACGGGACTGTAGAAGCAAAAGCATATCGCTATTTATAAAGAGGGACTCATGGATAAAAGGAAGGCCACGGTTTCTTTTGTTATGCGGTGAGGAAAGGAGACAACGAGGTTTATTTATTTTTCCTCTTGTGTTTTGTTTCTGTCCACAACTAGGATATTATATTTTTATTTTAAAACTCGTGTCCTTAAATTGAAATACTCCTTGACTGCGAACCCCTTTCTGAACCCAACAACTGTCCTTCCTAGGGTTAAACCACCATTATGAATCCACTGGGATAAGTCATGTAGTCCAATTCGATCATCCGGAACAGATATTTAATTTAAATCAATATATTTTAAATTTAAAACAAATAAATTCTTCGATAATAAAATTATTATTATCGCTTTTATATTCAAACAGACTTGACACTGATTATCTGAATCATTTCGATTCAGTTTTAACTTTGAATTTATTTATTGTATTCGTCAATTTAATATATTCGATATTAAATCGAAATCGATTATTAAATTGATAACTTAATATAAAATTCCATTTATATTATCCACCCAATATTTAAATCCATATAAAATAATTAAAATTAACCCATAAGAATTTGGGTCATTACAATCTTCCCCACTTAAAATAATTTCGTCCTCGAAATTGCTAAGGTAGAAAAAGTGCTACAAACCCATTTATCTTTTCAAAACTTATTTATGTTCATACTCAACATTTCAAACTTCCTTACGTAACTCTCTTTCGAATAGATCCCTATTCGATAACTCCTCCCTTCGAATAACTATATTCGATAATCTCTCTATCGAATAACTAGATTCGAAAACCTTTCTTCGAATAAACTATATTCGATTTACTCTATTCAATTTATTCTTCAATTAACTCTATTGGAATTAACTCTTATCGATTAACCCTATTTGATTAGCTCTTTTCACTTAACTCCTTCCGAATAAGCTATATTCGATAACTCCTTTAACTCTATTCGAATCAACTATATTCGATTAACTCCTTTAATTCTATTCGAATAACTAATATTCGACAACTCCTTTTAACTTTATTCGAATAACTAATATTCGATTAACTCCTTTAATTCTATTCGAATAACTAATATTCGACAACTCCTTTTAACTTTATTCGAATAACTAATATTCGATTACCTCCTTTAATTCTATTCGAATAACTAATATTCGACAACTCCTTTTAACTTTATTCAAATAACTAATATTCGATTAACTCCTTTTGCTTGACTCTAGATCACAACGATCACAATGGTTACGCCTGATTCCCTCAGGAAACATCCGACCGCCCTAGGCTATCTGCAGCCCTGTGAATTACGTTAGTGGTCGTATGAAATGACAACTTATCCTGAGTAACTATGTTTGACTAACTCTATCTCAATACTATATTCGATCAACTTTAATTGAATAACTAACATTCAATTAAATCCTAATTCGATAAACTAGGTTCAATTAACTCTATCTGGTTAACTCCAAATTTGAATAACAAATATTCGATAAATTCTAATTGAATAACTAATATTCAATTAACTCTACGGATTAACCCTAACTGATTAACCCTAACTGATTAACTCTAATTGGTTAATTATTACTCTAATCGATTTATTCTAACTCTAATCGATTATTTCTAACTCTAATCGACTCCTCCTATTCGAATAACTCCTATTGGATAACATTTATTCATTTATAAAGATTTACTTTTAGTAACGGTTCTTCACTTTATAAATGTTCTCTTTAATAACGTTACTTCACTTATACAAGTGTTGTGTACCCCTTATATTTAAAACTATCGGTGTTAAAAACCAATATCTCTTCTCTATATAAGTTAACTTATATATTCCATTTATCGGATGATAAATATTTAATTTAATTTATAAACTGTTTTTATAAATTAATCTTATATATTTATCTGTTAAAAACAGATTTCCATTTTCTATTCATCTTCTAAATATTCCTTTGATTAAATTCTATTTATTTAACAAATAAATATCTCATTTATAACATTCTATTTATTTTCTATAAATAAATATTTCCATTTAATCTACTTGTAAATGTTTTACTAATATTTCCTTAAATTCTATTTGTGAATGTTTTTACAAATATCTCTCCTTCTATTTGTTTGCACATAACTTCCTTTGTATTTGTTTTACAAATATATTTTCTTTTAAACTCTTTTGGTTTTTCCTTTATTCACACCCAATTCATATTTCATTCACATTGATTTTACTCAATTTATTCATTTCGATCCATTTAACCTACTTAAGTTAAATTTAATTTCAATCATTCAAATTCCCAGGGTTTTATTTCAAAACTCCTTTGAAGTAATATAAATATATACATATATTTATATCCATCTCAAATTCAAAACATTTGAATTTTCAAACAACTTGTTTTTTTCAAACAAATTTCCATCAAAAACTTTTCTAAGGCAGCAATTCATCACTTAGAAACTCGAAAATGAACACTGATGATGTTGCGACCATCATCAGAATTATTTCCCAGCCACTGAAGTGAGTTCAGTGCTTTATCATATTCAAAATCCATTCAAATGATTTTTATTCAAAAATCCTTCCAAAATAAAGCTATATTATTTTAATAAAATTCGGAAAATATTTTCCAACTTCCCAGGATTTTAAATTCTGAATTCTGGTTGGAATTCAATTTCAATTTATCACATTTGTATATTTGTTTTCATATACAAATTCCATTGGTTATATATAACTATTTCTGTTTTATAATCTAATTTGATTATAATCCTAACAATCAACTCAACTATTTAAAAACAATATCGTGTCCAATCTTCTGTTCAAGTGTTTATAAACTCCTATCGACATCGTGGCGTCCCACGATTCGACCAAAATTTATAATCCACTCAACAGACTAGTCAACACAATATAAAACAGTTTTTATATCAATTAACAAATACGATCTCTCGTGTATATATATACACTCAACTCATTCTAGGGTGCTACTAACCCTATCTCTAATGAGCACAATTCCCCAAAGCCTAGGTATTCGCTCAACCTAAGCTCTGATACCAACTGTAATGACCCGCAGAGCCACAACATCAGAGTTGACTATATACATCATACGTCCAACCCAAATATCACGAAAATACGAAACATTTTTTTTAGAAGAAAAAGATAGAAGAAGAACAGAAATAACAACACAGAATCTCACATCAGCGCGGAACAAAATATAATATATCATAACTTTTGAAATACAAAATTTCAACTGTATAACATACACTTATCAGAGTACAACACTTGCAACACAACGGAACAAAACTCTATATAACTAACGCTGAAGCCTCCTGCTCCAAGCTCCTTTAGATAGATCTGTAAATTCCTGAACTACTTGACTGCCCGTACAAATTTAGGCACCCAAGAGTTTAGGTAGAACAAAACAAATAAACTCCGGGTCAGTCATGGGACTGGTATGAGTAAACAGTATAAAACAGTTTCAAAAAAACTAAATGATATCTCATAAGACCACGCCGTATAACACGGAACGGGTTTTTCACTTATGAGAATCCAAACACTTGATTTAACTTTCAAAATTCTTTTTAAAGGAATAATAATCTTTATATCATAACTCTTTTGATATTATAATAATGCCTAAATCAAGTAAATAACAATCTAGTGGAACGTTTGCATCTCACATTCCACATATATAATATACAATCAAAACCGCAAGCACTTATTGGGTAATGGATTTCCAACTATGACAAGGTATGAAACCACCTTTCGCTAGTGTACCTCTAGAGAGGAATACACTGGGTTCAACAAGAACATCTTGCAACCCGGCCACACATGACTGACCACTCATTTCGCTTGAGTGTATCGAATGTATATCACCAATGGTTGGGATCAGCAACCGTTTCCCGAATGGGACAGCATCAACAATAGATTTTTAGAAATAAATGAAACTCTAGATCAGGTGATTATACACCCTAATAGGTGCGAACTACATAGCCATGCTACCAGCCCGATTTCTGTCATTTACCGGTTGATGAGGCTTGAGGTTACGCTTTATCATCACATCAGATTCTGTAACAACCCGTATTTTTGAATAACATATTATAACATAAATCAAGGCATAATTAAATGTTAAAATCTGAATCAAGGGAAACGGGATGTGCCATTGCGTTCTTCTCGGAAAAATACGCGAAATAGAGTCCGAGTTTTCGAAAAACGGAGTCCGTATGACCAAGTTATGGCCCAATGAAGTTTTCAGAAAATTCCAACCCGAAAACAGTTCAAATTCGAATTCAGAATCGAATTTCAGCCAAAACAGGATAGGCGGGAATTTTCCCGCCCCAGGCAGGGTCGACACAGGGGTCGACACCTGTGTCGACCCCCCCCAATGGGTCGACACCCATGTCGACCCAGGGGTCGACCCCCCTGGTCGGACCAATTTGTCTGGTGCACCATTTGTGACATGCTGAGTCTTGTTCCAGAAGTTTCTGACGGGATTTGACGGACCTGATGTGTTTTAGGGTTAATCCTATGGTCTAAACTAACCTAATCATCTATAAAAAGACCATAATACTGATATACACGTAAATGTGTATATTTTATCCGCTTTTTATCTTATTTTCCCTTTAAAATAATTGATACTTTGTATTTATAGCTGTATTTTCAGATTGTTGACAAGAAGCATGGTTTAGAGCATTTGATGGATAAAGCATGAAGAATTTGCTTAAAAAGAGTGAAGTTTAAAATTGCTAAAGCTTGAAGAGTCTAAAGCTTGAAGAACGGTTGCAATTATATTTCAGTTAAGAAGATTTGGCTCAATAAAGACTCAAACTGCATTCACATTAGCTCATTTGGAAGGCCTCTTACTCATGTTGCGTTCACACTAGCCTATTTGCTAGACCACTCACTCTAAAGCTGCGTTCACACTGTTATGTGTTATTTGGGTTATTTCTTTAGTCCCACATTATGTAATTAGCTAGCTAGCCTTTGTCATATCAGCTATAAATACATTGTATCTTAGTCATATCAGCTATAAATTCATAAATAACACCTTGGTTCTTGTTTGATAAGTTGAATTGTTGGGTGATGGGAATGAACATTATTTATTCATTGAGTCGTAATGTGTCTTTTTAAGATGCTAGCTTGAGACTGTGCAGAAGTTAGTCGTGTTCTGGAGTAAGCGTGTCAACCTTTGTTATACATGTTAGAATGTGCAAGTAAAAATAATCAAAAAAAAGAGTGAAGTTTAAAATTGCTAAAGCTTGAAGAGTCTAAAGCTTGAAGAACGGTTGCAATTATATTTCAGTTAAGAAGATTTGGCTCAATAAAGACTCAAACTGCATTCACATTAGCTCATTTGGAAGGCCTCTTACTCATGTTGCGTTCACACTAGCCTATTTGCTAGACCACTCACTCTAAAGCTGCGTTCACACTGGCTTATGTGTTATTTGGGTTATTTCTTTAGTCCCACATTATGTAATTAGCTAGCTAGCCTTTGTCATATCAGCTATAAATACATTGTATCTTGGTCTTGTAACATACACATTAGGTTTTATTATGTAATTTTCTTCTTGGAATAAAATCATTCTTCTTCCCCTGTTCTATTTAGTTTTATTTTATTTATGTCTGTTATTTTATTTTATTTTATTTTAGCTATGTCTAGCTAATCCTCTTTGATTAGGGGGTGATGACGCTAATAGATATGATTCAATATGAATCACATAGCCAAAAGATTAGAACTTCATGTATCTAGATCTAGTCTGAACTAAGGGTTAGATCTGAACCTTCATACCCTGTGTCGTTTAAGTGCTGTGCTCCTTCACAGGGTATATTCGAGTTCGATCTAACACTTATCAGATTTAGATCTAATATTTAGGGTTTTAGAAATAAATTAGTGAATCTGTCCTGATAGCCTATGGTTGTTTAAGAGCTGAGCTCCTGCATAGGCTATACTTGTTGTTATTTACATATTTGTTTCTAGAAACCTAATTATAGTTGATTCATGTTTGTGACAGAAACATGAATTAGATCTGTATTTATTCGATTGGCTATTGATGAATATTAATCTAATCTATGTCATTATCCCCTAATTACTTTCTTTATTGTTAAAAACTCGCTTTTTGTTTGTTTTCTGTCAATTTGCAATTCAATCAAAATTCTGGAATAACTTGAGTGGATTTATTAATTAAAATATTTTTGGTCCCAGAGTTCGACACCCTCTACAACAATCCTTGTTGTTTAGGAAAACCGAACGGATTTTACAGTTGTTTTCAACTGTTTGATTTGTTCACAAACAAATTTTGGCGCCGCTGCCGGGGACCAAAAGAATTTTTATTTTTAAATCCTTCGGGTTATAATTCTTTTTTTTTCTTTAGTTTTCCTTCATAAAAAAAATAGTTTTATTTTTAATTATATATATATATATATACAAAAAAAATCTCTTGACTAGCTTTGGTTTAGTATTGCTGATTGATACTGTGATCTTCCAATTAAGAGAGAGAAAAAAAACTTGCAATTTTTGTTTTATTTGTTTCCTTTCTTTTACTTTCCGTTCCTTTTGTTTACAAATTCTCTCTTTTTACAATTTTTATAAATTAAAAAAAAATTCCTTTCCAAACTTTCCTTCTGCGATACTCTTCCCTTTTCTCTAATTTCTTTCCCTTTTTCATTGCAATTCCTTCTCTTTTTTTCATTCATTTCTTTCCGAATTTTCTACAAATCTTTCCCTTTGACAATTCTTACATAAAATAAAAAAAAAGAAAAAAAAAACTTCCGCAAATTTTTATTTATTTCCTTCTTGTTGCCTTGTGTTTTCTTTCTCCCTACATAACCACAACGACGTCTTCCCATCTGCGTTTAAACCCCTTCATAGTCCATTAGCATAACCCATCAGACTTTGGCAAGTCTCCCTAATCCACCAATTTAAAGTGACCAACTTCACTTCATTCAATAACTCAGCAACATCCCATACCCTAAACACCACAAATCAGGCATCGCGTCCACCAACAGTCCACCCTCAAGCCTGTTCGCAATATACTCCTTTGCGCCACACCATTACCACAGCTCAAAACTCCACCTTCATCCAACCGAAACTCCAGTCTCATAAAGCCAATACAAACTTCAAACAATTCCACAACTGCTTGTCAATCAGTTCCTTCACCTCTCAAACCCCACGACCGCACTTTAATTCACCCAGCAGCGCTGCACAATTCCGGCTTGCCTACAACCACACTTTTCACAAACCCCAGTCACCACGTTCCCTTGCTAACCTTCCCTACCACACAATCTCCTCTTCATTACAGCATATCCGACAAGCAACTAACTATCTTCATTACCCCTTCACGGATAATACTCCATCCCACACAATTAGCATCCGGTTCATCAGCCTAAACATCCACTGGCAGTGCCAACGCTCACTCCATCTCCCACAAAATACAAACATCCAAGCTTCTGTCTTCATAAACAAAACTTCACCTTCACTTCTGCATCGTCACCTCAACCAAACCTTACAGACCTCCCTCCTCAAAGTTTAACCACCAACGTCAGCATCAATATCACCTTCACTTCTCTGTTTTGGATTCACCACACTTTCAGCAAGTTGCATACCAATCCTCAAACTTCTCCTTCTAAAGACCGCGCAAGATCCATCCTACCTTGCACCCATTTTCTACCAAAACCGACTTCACCGAAATCTTCTCAAGTCCCCTCTTCGCTACCCTGAACAGTCAAACACCACGTTTGTCACTCACCTCCTTCATCCTCAATTTCAAAAACTGCCCAAAATACCATCGCCAGTCAACCCTAAAAATTCGCATCAAAGACCCTTCACCAAAAACCAAAATCGAATCACCCTGAACCAACTCCACAGCCTTCAACGCTATTCAAACCTCACTACTCGCCTCACAACCAAACACTCCTTTACAAACAATCCATCACATAGCCTACTCTCCTCAAAAACGATAATACCACAGATCCAAAGCAACCACAAATTCCCTTTCATCTCCATCTACAGGCCACTCCAACCAACCACCGTCCTCCCCTTTACAGTTCAAACGACACCATACACCGCAAAACAGATCCATACATCACACCGCAATCAACATATTCACCCCAAGCCAAAATTAAACCTTTCAAACACCACTCAAACCTCACAACAGCCTTCACAAAACAGATCATCACCACCCAAATCGCATCACGACCCTACCACGCTTCACAAACCCCTTGCCAAAAATTACGTTCCAATCCTCCACCGCAAGTTCGAAACTTCTCCAAATCCACGAATCCGAATTCCTAAACCACACTTCGAAGACCCGCGATCGTTCAGACGCCTGCTGCAACTGCAACCTCACGGCACCTGAAATCACAACCCTAAAACCATCCACTACCGAGTTCAACCAGTCACGCCACTTCGCGAGTGATAACCAAAACAGAGGCGCAGTTTGAAGTACCCATTTCGAAAACTTCATCAAATATCCAAGAACCCAAATCGCAGTAAATTGATTCGGGGAGTTTTCAATTCTCTTAATCGAGTCTGGATATTTCGATTCTCTCAGAAATAAAAAAAATTAGGCATAAATTAAAGAGGGAAAGAGATTTTTTCCCGTTGACTATTCCTTCTGAGGTTCACGGCATATACTTCTTTGTGCGTGGGTGAATATAAAGGGTCTTGTATTCTTTTGCTTTGTTGGTACGGGCCTAACCAGTGGGCTAACTATATTTTAAACTTTGTTTTAATGTTGTTTTCTCTGTTTTATTTGGTTTAGATTTTGAATTAGTTTTACTTTTTCAATAATAAAAAAAAAACTGTTTTCTTGTTTTCCTTTTGTTTTCTTTTCTAGCTTAGTTTTGGTTAGTTTAGTTTTTGTTTTAATTTCAATTTAGTTTTTTTTCTTCTTGTTTCTTTTATTTCTTTTGGAAAAAAAAGCCAATGAGAATTCAAATGAAGACCAAAGCGGAGAAGGAATTCAAGCAGGAAAATCAAAGGTGAAATCGAACAAAGCAGACAATGCAGAATTTGAATTATTGGAGCGGTTGCACACCAAGTGGGGTGTGAACGCGCTAGCGCGACTCAACTGCACTGGACGGACTGCCGATCAAGGTGAGTATTTTCTAACTCTACAGGGATTGCTGCTGCAAAGAAAAGTATATAGAAATCGCTTGTAAAAATCTTCTGTAGGAGATTGGCTTGCTTGTAAAAAAAAATTCTATAATTTCCTGTTCTGTGACGGTTCTGAGACTGTTCATTCTGTGACTGAATATTTTGCCTGTTGATGTGTGGTTTAAAATTTTAAAACGAACGTGGGATTAATTGAAAAGTTTATTTTTGAAATCGAATCGAGGATTCCCCAGAGCTCATATGACAAAATATTCGTTAAATTGACAATTAGGATTGATACTCTCTGAGGTGTCTAAGGAACGGTAGAGTCTAGAACTCAAACAGGTTCTTAAACCTTCAGTCGTGTTTCTACGGTGATTCGTAGCACACTGATAACCCCTGTCCGAACCTGGCCCAGACCTGTATTCATACAATCCGAAATTGTTAATTTTAACAATTTTTCTAGAGCTTCTTTAGAACCACAAGTTTTGCAACTGAATTTTCGACGAAAAACTCTCCTCTTCTAGTACATGCGTGCTTGCCCCATGAACAACCAAAATTACAATTCTTTTCAAAATTCAAATGATTTTGGTTTCAATTCAAATCAGATTGAATTTCAAGCTGAAAACTTTTCTAATAATTTCCACCAATCTCATCAAATGATTGTACCCGAATATGAAAATTGTCATTCTAGGATTAATGAGAATTTATCTGAGATAAGTCGAGTATTAGCGCAAATGGATAAGAAAAATGCTGAATTTCAAAACAATTTCAACATGGGTTTCAATGAAAATTTTGAAAACCAAAATGATTTTTGTAATACGAGTGGAGGTAGAATTTTGGTTATCGAATATGAAAAATGTGTTGCGAACAAGCTAAATTTTTGGCGATGTTGGTGGTGGAAATTAAATAATGAACAACTTCTAAGAGATGAGGTGGATGAATTTTTAAGGTTAACCAGTGAGGAACACGTAGAAACGACGACTCTAAAAAACAACATTTTGAAATCTAATGTGTCTACCAATTTGATAGAAGAGAGCCTGAGTGAAATTGATCAATTAATGCATGACATTTGGAATTGTCGCGAGGACATCAAGGAATGGGCACGAATTTTAGATGAAAAACAAGCTTCTGAAAATAAAGATATCGAAAACAAGCGCATCATTGAACAACTGGCTCAATACACTATTGAATTTTGGCAAAATCTTGAAAATCAATTACTTGAGGAAATTGACGATGTTGATGAATTTGAGAATTTAATGAAACTTGGCTTGACTTACATCGAAGAACTAGCTCAAAGAATAACAGACAGCAAACAAAGTTGCACTAGGATAGTTTATCACATTTCTCTTCTTCAAACTGAAGTTACGAACTCGTACAACAACTACAAAGCCCAATCTAGTGACAAACGACGTTCTGCCAATGCTTCTTTCGAAACAAATAGTCAGCCATTAACTTCGTCACAACAGTACTTAACGATTATTGATGATTCTGATGATATGACTGCTGATGAACATGAAAATTTTGAAAAATCTCTGGTGCAAAACCCTGATTTCTGTGAAACTAAAATTCAAACTCAAACTGATGCTTCTATTGAAAATTCAACTCTTAAAGAAATCGAAAATTTTCAACTAACAACTTTTGAAATCGATGAAAATCTTAATGAAGTTGTGAAAATCTCTGTAATTGATTGGAATTCAAATTCGCTTGAAAACGAAAACGTCAATCTTCAATTTGATCTTCCTCTCTCAGATTCTGATAATTTTGAAAATTTTGCAACTTTAGATTGTCAACCTGAAAGAAATGATGAAGTTGGCAACAATTGTATATGTAAGGACGAATTTGATGAGCAAAAACTTCTTAAACTGATTGATGATAATGCTTTTGGGTCTGAAACTAAAATTGAAACATTTGAAGATTTTGAAATTCTTGAGGTTGAAAACAATGATACTGCTGAATGTGATCTTAAACACAATGAGGATTTTTCTAGAACTGTTGAAACTCCTTGCGACTTGATTGTTTCAACTGGACCTCACTGTGATGACTTGTTTTTCAATGATAAATTTCTGCAGTACATGAATTCTTTTTGGAATAACACGGTTTTTGAGAAGACACAATTTCAAAATTTGCTAAAAATTCATTTATTCGGTTTTAACTTTAGGTTTACGAATGAACCTTTAGTCAACAAAATTTCGAATATCAAAGAAAAACTGATCAGTGTTTCTCAAAACAAGTGTGGGGGTGAGAGTGATGCACACGTCTCCCAATTTATACATCATCTGAACAAATCAAATTTTGTTTTTGAAACTTTTACTGAACCCCAGCTCGATGACCTCTCTTTAGTTGCTACAGAAATTCAATTTGATTTTAGGATCAATTGTAAGCTCAAAATTTTAAAATTTTCAACTCAAACTTTTGAAAAAACAAAATTTGTTTCTCTAAATCTGAAACAAGGTATAAAATTCTTTATGATTTGGTTTTCTGTGCTGAAGCTGTGTCTCATAATCTTAATGAGGCTGATCCATTGGTCCATTGTGGACCGGTACATCTATTTGATGACTGCGTATTTTCTGCATACACACCCGGTAAGCCGTGCTGACCCTCTTATTTTATTTCCCTTTCACTAAGATATGTCTGATTAACGACTGTGAGGACACAGTCACACTCAAGTGTGGGGGGGAATACACATTTCATCAGCACTCAAATTTTATGATCTAGGTCATTCATTGAACAAGGATTAACTGAAATTCATAAATAACACCTTGGTTCTTGTTTGATAAGTTGAATTGTTGGGTGATGGGAATGAACATTATTTATTCATTGAGTCGTAATGTGTCTTTTTAAGATGCTAGCTTGAGACTGTGCAGACGTTAATCGTGTTCTGGAGTAAGCGTGTCAACCTTTTTTATACATGTTAGAATGTGCAAGTAAAAAAAATCAAAAAAAAATCAAATAATAATGATTTTGCACTTACATTTGTTGGATTTTCTGAGTTCGTTTTCATGCATAATATTTTTCTCACTCAAATTTTCATACTTGTAAGTTCTAAATTCCACTTGGCCCAATTAAAGGAGAAATGACTCATTGTAGCATTCTTCTTCGATACACCACATTATTCAAACCCAAGTTGTAGTCGATTTACATCCATGTTTCGACAAGTTTTTCTCTTATATTGGTATACTCAAAAACCTTTTCACTGATTTATTTTCAAAGGTTAAAAACTTCACTTTTTATACCAATATTACACTACCCACTCCGTACTTGTTTTAAGGTAGGATAACCATATACAACATCTTATTTTATATGGGTTATCTATCTTACGAAACTTTGCTTATCTTTCCTTTCAGCTTTTCATATAACATTAATCCAGACTTGTGTGTTGAATTAAAGTTATAGAAGTAAAGTAACTAGGGCACAAAACTTTCCTTTCATGAAGTGTTGGTTATGATTCGCTTGGTAGAGGAGGAATCAAATGAAATAATGTACGGTATCATTCCATTCCATCTCCACTCATCATTCATCATGAAAAAAGAAAAAAAAAGAAAAAAAATGAAATAAAGAGAGAGTCTCTCAGAATAAAATAGTCATTCATCATTCTTGACTGTAAAGCATTCATTTCCATTCCATCCACATCCATCATACCGTACTTGGAAGCGAGGATTGTAGTAGAGGAGATGAAAGGAAACAAAATGTCTATATGTGCCTTAGTATTACTTTATCTTTTGTAGCTTGAAATTCAACTAATACACTTGCCCTCTTATCTAGAATATTTTTAGAACTTACAAAAATTTTCCTTCATCTATGCATAACTCATATCCAATACATTACAGATACATTGGTGCAAAATTATTAAAAAAAAACAGAATAAAGAAATGATGGGGTGCACATTGTCGATGTGTAGAACTTTGGTTGACACCACGCTCTTAACCTTCAAGACAATTACAGTGTTATCAAGGAATTACGATTCAGCTTGAAAATTTTTATTCATTTTTGCACCAATTATGGGATGGACAATTTGGGACTAAACCGTTATTGTTGAAATTAGGTGAAATCCTTGGAATATGAAAGACCTTAAATATATTGTTTGATTTATCCGCGTACACAAGACGCTTGGATTTTGTGGGTAGCATTTGCTGAAAACCCTCACGAGACAATACTCGTCCTACTAGGGACACCTAGGGGTTTAACGGCTTGTTGCATACGCTAAATGCAATCGTGTTTCCTACGAAAGTGTGACATATCTTAGTTTAGTTTATTCGAGGACGAATAAAAAAATAAGTGTGGGGGTATTTGATATACACGTAAATGTGTATATTTTATCCGCTTATTTATCTTATTTTCCCTTTAAAATAATTGATACTTTGTATTTAAAGCTGTATTTTCAGATTGTTGACAAGAAGCATGGTTTAGAGCATTTGATGAATAAAGCATGAAGAATTTGCTTAAAAAGAGTGAAGTTTAAAATTGCTAAAGCTTGAAGAGTCTAAAGCTTGAAGAACGATTGCAATTATATTTCAGTTAAGAAGATTTGGCTCAATAAAGACTCAAACTACATTCACATTAGCTCATTTGGAAGGCCTCTTACTCATGTTGCGTTCACACTAGCCTATTTGCTAGACCACTCACTCTAAAGCTGCGTTCACACTGGCTTATGTGTTATTTGGGTTATTTCTTTAGTCCCACATTATGTAATTAGCTAGCTAGCCTTTGTCATATCAGCTATAAATACATTGTTTCTTAGTCTTGTAACATACACATTAGGTTTTATTCTGTAATTCTCTTCTTGGAATAAAATCATTCTTCTTCCCCTGTTCTATTTAGTTTTATTTTATTTATGTCTGTTATTTTATTTTATTTTCTTTTAGCTATGTCTAGCTAATCCTCTTTGATTAGGGGGTGATGACGCTAATAGATATGATTCAATATGAATCACATAGCCAAAAGATTAGAACTTCATGTATGTAGATCTAGTCTGAACTAAGGGTTAGATCTGAACCTTCATACCATGTGTCGTTTAAGAGCTGTGCTCCTTCACAGGGTATATTCGAGTTCGATCTAAAACTTATCAGATTTAGATCTAATATTTAGGGTTTTAGAAATAAATTAGTGAATCTGTCCTGATAGCCTATGGTTTTTTAAGAGCTGAGCTCCTGCATAGGCTATGCTTGTTGTTATTTACATATTTGTTTCTAGAAACCTAATTATAGTTGATTCATGTTTGTGACAGAAACACGAATTAGATCTGTATTTATTCGATTGGCTATTGATGAATATTAATCTAATCTATGTCATTATCCCCTAATTTCTTTCTTTATTGTTAAAAACTCGCTTTTTGTTTATTTTATGTCAATTTGCAATTCAATCAAAATTCTGGAATAACTTGAGTGGATTTAATAATTAAAATATTTTTGGTCCCAGAGTTCGACACCCTCTACAACAATCCTTGTTGTTTAGGAAAACTGAACGGATATTACAGTTGTTTACAACTGTTTGATTTGTTCGCAAACAAATACCTAGCCTAAATCATCTTAAATCAATCCTATAACTAAACTATGCCAAAATGTTTCTTGATCATGGCCTCCATCTTCATATCATGACCTCCATCCTCTTCATGAAAGTTTGAGAGTTCCTAAGCTTGATTTAAGGCCAAAGTTCAATCTTTCTTCATCAAAGCAAGGATCTTTTGCTTGTTTCTCAAGGGTTTTCATTGGAGCTTATCATTTGAGAGTGTTTAGAGTTGCTAGTGGCTTCGTCTCAATCTTATTTTATTTTATAAGTCTTCATAGCATTGTAAGCCCTATACTACTCTTAGATTCTAACTATGAAGTTAAATGTGATATGTTGCAAGTTTGAGTTTGGGCCTAAGTATGATATGTGCTTGATTCTATCATGTTATGCATAGATTTACCCTATGCAAGTTTGTAAAGCTATCACCTTGACTTTGTGCATAGAAAGCTATGACCTTTGATTTGGAATGTTGCACTATGCAACATGAGAACTCTCATAACTTTTATGATAACTTGCATATAATGTTATATGCGAACTTCTAGTCGTCATCCTATGTCATCTAGGACCATGTATCACCTATTCGCTAAGTTTGAATGTTATGCATGTAACATGCAAGTTTAAATGAACATATTTATGCCTCATATGCCACCATGTTTAACTTGTGGCCAACCTTATTACCTTATGCCCTTTTTGTCATGCTTTTGCCAAGTTCCCTCTTTTGATCTATGTTATGTTATGCAAAACGTACATGCGATGGGAATGCGTTGGGTTTGGGTAATAATAATGACATGAAAACATGGTTTTAAAATATGACATGAACATTGATTTGTGATTATGTTTGTAAACATAATGATGGACATGACACTTAGAAAATATGAGTGTGGCCAACTCGAGGTTGGGTTGAGTTTGTAGCATAAATCTACCCGGAACCGACCGGCTTAACTAGTGGCTACAAACAATAGGACCCAATGTGAGTAGTTGGTCATGTTGTGCTTAAACCCGAGGTTAGACTAGGTTATGGTGTAAAGCTACCCGGACCCGCCCGGCTTAACTAGTAACCACAACAAGGTCTAATGTGAGAGATTGGGTGCATTAAATTAATTAATGCCACATGATAGGGTTAAGTCATGGACCACTTGAATACTCAACCAATTAAACACGATGGGTTGATAGGGTTAAGTCATGAACCTTGGGTACACTTAACCAACTTGATTGGGTAGGGTTAACCACGTTTAACCCATTAGAAACCCTAGTTACGTGGTCCTTTTCACCAGTAACCCTCTTGATTTTATCATGATACCCTAGGGACTAGGCTAGGGTGGGGCACGATTACTGGGCTGACATGTAAGCAACCAAAACGACGGCTGAGTAGGTGCGCCGGTGTAGGTTCAGGCGGACTATGGTCGTGCACATGGTCCGGAGTTGAAAAAGCTGTAACACCCCGAAAATTCTACAACTGTGAAATTCACAAATTAAAGTATAATTAATTTGAAATCAAAGAACTAAGGGAAACGGGATACGCCATTGCATTCGTCTCGGAAAAATACGCGAAATAGAGTCCGAGTTTTCGAAAAACGGAGTCCGTATGAAGAAGATATGGCCTTCGGAAGTTTTGAATTAAATTTAAAATTCAAACAGAATAAAATAATTAAAAATCGGGCCCAATGGGCCAGGGCGGATAAACACCCGCCTAGGCCACCCAGGTCGACTGGGCTGTCGACCTGGGCTACCCATGTCGACAGGGCTGTCGACAGCCCTGTCGACAGGGGTATCGACCTGGTCGAGCCCAGCCAACCTGGCTGGCCAGGTCTGTGTTTGGCCGATTTTCTGTGGTCTGCTTTGTCATTAGGGCTAGGTGGCAAGTTTTAATTGGTCTCTCTATCGAATGAATGGCTACGATCAATCCAAGCAACATCAATGGTCCTAATCAGTTCCTAACCTCTATATAAACAACCCTAGACTAAACCCTAATCTATTCATTCAAAAATAAGAACATAGCCGCCATGTTGCTGAGGAACGACTAGGAGTAGCCACCAAATTGGAGAGAGGATTAGGAGGAAGATTCTAAAGCTTAAAGCAACCTAAACAAATCAATTCAACAAAGGAATTTGCGTCTTCAATCCCTAATTTAGAGAATTCTTCACACCATTGTAAGTAGAGTATTACTTTGGTATGAATAAACAATTGTGTTGGTTTGTATGCTTGAATTGTGGCAATAAAGTAATTCATAATTGTGCGTTCTTATCAATTTGAAATATTATATATGTTTGGATATTCTTGAATTATGTTATTCATGTTATAAAGAACTACATGCGGTAGTTCTATGCAAGTATACGTTTGGAATATTTCGCAAATTATGTAATCCATGTTGAAGCTACATGTATGTAGTTGATTTAAATTCATGCAAGTTTGGGGTTTTGCTACTATGCCATCATGATGTATATTTTTGTGCATAAATCAATTTGTAAGTAATTAAAACAAGTTTGGTTATTATAATCCATATGAAATTATGTTGAGAATTTTGGCATCATGTATTAAGCCATGCTTTTGTACTAGAAAACCTATTTGCAAATTTATGAATATGGCTAGGCTGTGAATGATATTTGGCATAATTGAAAACCATGATTAAGTCTATCTTGTTTACAAGAATTATATGATGATATATGTGAGACATGGCTAGGTTAGACTCAAAAATCCCTTTTTGCAAGTATAAAGCAAACACAATGTTTAGGAATATTTATGCATAAGTATATTTATACCATCGTTATGTGATTAGACTTAAATCATGATTAAGTTGAACTATGCTTTTGTGTTAGTAACAAAGTATCCCCTTTGTAAACATGTAGAAACCTTATGAACATGACTTGTTTATGTTTGACATTATGCCTAAATGAGAACATAGGTCTATGTTGTAGTTAAGACTATGTGACACCTAATTTAGATTCTTATCTTAAGTTTACATGGTTTGATTCATGTCATGACCAAAGTATATATGCAAGTACACCAGTTTCTATTTTGTATTTCCAACGTCATATTGCAAGTTCATGCGCTCACCTTCCCCTTTTTGTGTAAGTAATCACGCCATAAGCCTCCCCTTTTCGCATGGCTAAATTGGGCTTTAAAAGGCTAAGCCCAATATATATAATAAACGGACCTGTAAAACGGGGGAAATAACGTTGGGTTAAAATTATTAATGAATGGAAATATAAAATAGAAGGGCCCAAATTCAAGTATGGGTTGGGCCCATGATTGGTGTAACCTTTACACCATTAACTTAATAATGGGCCGCAAATATTTACATATAAGAAATAAAGAAGAATGACAAAATATGTAAATGTAGAACATACGATGTGTTTAACCTGAGGTTGGATTGAGTTGTGATGTAAACCTGCCCGGAACCGCGCGGCTGTCCAGTAGTCACAACAACACCTATCCAATGTGGGAGGTTAAACATGGAGCCCAACAAGGACCCGAGGTTAGACTGAGTTGTGGCGTAAGACTGCCCGGAACCAACCGGCAACAGGCAGCCACAACAATACCTGTCTAATGTGAGAGGTCAGGGCCTTAATAAGACAATTAAGGCTGAGTCAGGATTGTTAGGATTAAGTGAACTAAAGACTTAATCAAAATGGAACATGCTAAACTAAACGGACTGGTGGGGGTTAGGTTAGAAAACACTTAACCAACTTAGCATGTTGGCTAGAGATAGAAAACCTAGTAATGGGGGACCCTTTTCAGCAGTAACCCTAGAAGGTGTATCAGGAAACCCTGAAACTAGGCAGGGTGGGGCACGATTACTGGGCTGTTTGTAAGAGGTCAAAGCGACGGCGGTGGTGTAGCAGTGTAGGTTCTAACGGAGTGCGGGCGTGCACACACTCCGGCGCAGAAAAATAAGGCACTGGACACCAGTAGCATACCTGTGCACTCTAAGGTTGTGTCGGGCCGCCACTATGGGACTTGATACACCCCATGGAGGGACCAGCATAGGTAACTACGACATCGGGGGCCGTAAGACACATGTAACTATGCGAGTAGGAGCCGATCATCATAGAATGGATCACATCACCCTGATTATGGGGTTCCAGTGGGAACTAGTTTATATGGGTTCAGAGATTAACATGGGGTACGATAGTATATTCGACCCTAGACAACTTAACCAAGTTTATTGTGCTTGCCCACTTCCTGTTTATACTTATCATACCCAGTTCTTTATTCATAGACAAAATAGTACTAGACTTACTCAGGCTTTATGTCTGACTCTACTTTTCTTTCGTCTTCTTTCTTCCGTTCCCCCCCCCCCCCCCAGGTCCTCAGGGAGGGAACACAGCAGCTTGATCAGCCTTGACATCCAGCTTGAAGAAGAGAAATGTATTGCTTGGACTTTCCTGCTTTGAACTATGGCTTTGGACAATCCACTATGGGGCTTTTGCAGTTTATCTACGTTTTATTTATGCTTCTTTAAATAATGTACTCAAGACAGATTATGAAAATGTTATGTTATGTTTTTGGGAAGGATGTAAGACAATTATGGTGATGTTTTGTAACACGTATTTGACTTTATGAAATAAAGTTTGTTGTTCTTCCGCTGTTTACAAATATGTGTTCCTATATCTGTCTTGTATATCTGTGACTTATACTTATAAACCTCCACCAAGATTAGGGCATTCCCTTTGAGAGTGACCCTAACGGAGGTGGGGTGTTTCACTTGGTATCAGAGCATAGGTTTACCAGATAAGATAAAAAGGTTTTGAAAAATTATTTTCAAAAAGGAAATTTAAAGAAGCATTTTTAAAAAGGAAAATATTATTTTATTTTAAAAAGGCAAAGTCCACTCCCCAAAGCCATAGGTACTATCTCTTATCCTTCGTTTTGAATCTATCCTTTTTTGTTTCAGCATGTCCCAAGAACTTAACTTGCCAGAAGGGGTGCCAATACCTGGTTGGTTTAGGCGGTTCTTAGAAGCAAGGGCCACTCAGCCAGGTCCTACCGTTCCTCCTCCCCCAGCTGAAGGAAATCATCCAGCTGCAGTGGCACCTTTTCCTCCACCTCCTCCTCGGGGAAACACGTTTGCTAAGATATGTAAAGATTTTAAAGCTATGGGAGGAAGGGATTTCCATGGAACTGAGTCCTTCGTGGCAGCTAGGAATTGGCTGAAAGAAACGGAGGACCTATTCATCATCTTTGAGGTAGAGGGTAGACAAAAAGTACAGTTGGCAGTGTGGCTATTGAAGGGCGAGGCTTCCTACTGGTGGGAAGTCACCAATGCTGAAAGACCAGTGGAGACATGGGAGGACTTTAGGGCAAGGTTTGAGACTAAATTTCTCTCAGATGCGGAAAGAAGTTTGCAGTTGGAAAAATTCTTATTTCTTAAGCAAGGAGACAAGACAGTCAGAGAGTATGTGAATCAGTTCGATGAGCTGGCTAGGTTTGGACTTGACCTAGTCAACACCCCGCACAAGAAGGCTCTCCGTTTCGTCAAAGGGTTGAATGAGCCATTACACAGTTTGGCCATGACCCATATACCCATGGGAGCCACGTATGAAAGATTGGTGCAAATGGCATTGCTGAATGAAGAGGATAAGGGCAAGAAGAAAGAGGGTTTGCAGCCTAAGAAGACAGACTTTAAGAAGGGCGGGAAAGGCAACAAAGAGAAGAGGAAGTGCAATTTCTGTGGCAAAGTGGGGCACTTAGTAAAGGACTGCAGGAAAAAGAAGGCCAAGGAGAATGGTGGGTGCTTTTCTTGCGGTGAGACAGGCCATAGGGCTAAGGACTGCCCAAAGAAACGAGGACAGGGGCAGAGGGCTGGATCCACCCCAGGGGCACAGGTTCATGTGCTGGAAGCGCCACCTCTGCAACAGCGAGGTATAAATACTTCTGTAGAAAGTGTGGTTTATCTTTATGATCACACCGTTCGCACTTTATTTGATTCTGGCGCATCACACTCCTTTATCTCGTCTGCTTTAGTAGAATCTCTGCACCTAAAAACTAGTATGGTAGAGGACCCCTTAATTGTTTCAAACCCAATTGGGGGCCCAGCTCATTTGTCTATGATCTGTGTGGGATTGAAAATTTCTATTCTAAGTGTAGAATTTCAATGTAGTGCCTTTGTTTTGGGCTTTTCGGGGTATGGTTTGATTTTGGGTATGGATTGGCTATCCAGTAATGGGGCCATCCTTGACTGTGAGAAAAGGGTTGTTAGGCTCCTAACCCAGCTCGGTAATACTTTGGAAATTTCTTGTAATCCCTCGTATGCGGTTATGCTTAGTTATCTTGAATCGCTAGATGCCTCTGTTGAAAATTTGTATTCAGTTAGAGTGGTCCGGGAATATCCGGATGTCTTTGAAGAGGTGAAGGGCTTTCCTCCGAAGCGGGAAATAGACTTCCGCATATATCTTGTAGATAATGCAAAGCCCGTTGCGTTGCCCGTTAGACATATGGCTCCACGAGAAAGGAAAGAGCTCAGTAAACAGATTAAAGAGCTTCTAGAAAAGGGGTTCATTAGGAGGAGCATTTCAGAATGGGGCGCTCCAGTGGTGTTCGCTACAAAGGCGGATGGTTCACTCCGTCTATGTGTTGACTTTAGGGAGCTCAATAAGCTAACGAAAAAGAATAGGCACCCTCTCCCTAGAATTGACGATTTATTTGACCAGCTTGTAGGAGCGTCTGTTTTCTCCCAACTCGATTTAGCAACCGGTTTTCATCAGCTAAGGGTGGCTGAAGATAGCATCGATAAAACAGCATTCAGAACCCCAGACGGCTTCTTTGAATGGCTTGTCATGCCTTTCGGCTTGACAAATGCACCTGCTTACTTCGTGGACCTAATGAGTAGGATATTTAGAGATTTCCTCAACAAATTCGTAGTGGTCTTCGTAGACGATATCCTTATCTTCTCAAAAAGTGAAGAGGAACATGCTCAGCACTTAAGGGCAATCATGGAAACTTTGCGAGTCCATCAACTAAAAGCCAAATTCTCCAAATGCCACTTTTGGAGAGAAGAGGTGAGGTTCCTTGGGCACATAGTATCCAAACAAGGGTTAGCAGTGGACCCCGCTAAGGTAGTGGCGGTACAGGATTGGAAGACACCAAGGAATGCGACTGAGGTCCGAAGCTTTCTAGGACTAGCGGGTTTCTATCGAAAGTTCATAAGGGATTTTGCGAAAATCTCAGCTCCGCTCACGAAATTGACTAAGAAGAATCTAGTGTTCAATTGGGATTTGGATTGCGAGTTTGCTTTCCAACGACTGAAAAGGGCTCTCACAACAGCCCCAGTTTTGACACTGCCAGATGGGAGCAAGATGTTCACTGTTTATACGGATGCATGTGGGACAGGGCTAGGCGCCGTCTTAATGCAAGAAGGAAGGGTAGTAGCTTATGGCGGGAGGCAGTTGAAGGTGCACGAAAAGAACTACCCAACCCACGATCTTGAGTTAGCCGCCATCGTCTTTGCACTCAAGTCTTGGCGACACTATCTCCTAGGTGAGAAGTTCGAACTTTACACTGACCATAAATCGTTGAAATATCTTTTCTCGCAGAAGGACCTTAACTTGAGGCAACAAAGATGGATGGAGTTTCTTGCCTCGTACGATTTCGAAATCTCCTATACTCCGGGCAAAGGCAACGTAGTAGCAGACGCGTTGAGCCGAAAGAAATTGACCCTAAGCCCGTTGTTTGTTGAAAGACAAAGCCTAGAGTTTATAGCCAGTTTCGACTTTAGGCCCTCCTCCGATTTCGTACCAGGCTTGCTGGCATCTCTCGAAGTGCGCCCAACTTTAGTAGATTCAGTAGGGGCAGCACAACGCGAAGACCCTCAGCTTGTGGAAATAATTGATAGGCTAATTAGGGGTGAGACTTCAAGTCACCTCAACCGATACTCCATTGACGATAAAGGTTTGCTAAGGCGAGACGGAAGGCTATGCGTCCCACAGACAAACGGTTTAATAAAGAAGGTTCTCGAAGAAGCACATCACTCCAAGATGACGATACATCCAGGCGGAGATAAAATGTACAAAGACATAAAAAGGACTTTCTTCTGGAACGACATGAAAAAGGACGTGGCAGAATTCGTTTCTAAGTGTATGGTGTGCCAACAGGTTAAGGCGGAACAGAAAAAGCCGGGCGGACTACTACATCCTCTAGAGGTCCCGCAGTGGAAGTGGGATAGCATCTCAATGGACTTCATCGATGGGTTGCCTAGGTCTAGGAGAGGCAACACTAGCATTTGGGTAATAGTGGATAGGCTTACTAAAAGCGCCCACTTTTTACCTGTCAAAAGTAAAAGAACTGCCTCATCCCTGGCATCACTTTACCTCAAGGAAATCGTTCGACTCCATGGAATACCATCTAGCATTGTTAGTGACCGAGACCCCATCTTCACCAGTGAGTTTTGGCGGAGTCTGCAAGAAGCAGTAGGAACGCAGTTATGCTTAAGCACAGCCTATCATCCCCAAACCGACGGCCAAACAGAGAGAGTGAACAGAGTTTTGGAAGACCTCTTAAGGCTATGCGTCCTCGACTTCGGAGGGACATGGGAAGACCACCTTCCTTTGGTGGAATTTGCCTACAACAACAGCTATCAAGCAACCATCGGAATGGCGCCCTTCGAAGCTTTATATGGAAGACCGTGCCGATCGCCCACTTGTTGGTGGGAGTCCACGGATAAGCTCATACTTGGACCAGATATGATCCGAGAAACCTCAGAGAAAGTAGACTTAATACGAAGAAGGATGAAGATGGCCCAAGACAGACAAAAGTCCTATGCCGACAAAAGGAGAACCGACCTTGAATTTGAGGTTGGAGACAGAGTTTTTCTCAAGGTATCACCGCTAAGGAACGTTGTTCGTTTTGGAACCACAGGAAAGCTAGCGCCAAGATTCGTAGGGCCATTCCCTATCATCGAGAAAATTGGGAAAATGGCCTATAGATTAGAGCTACCTGAGAAGTTGGCCGGAGTCCACAACGTTTTTCACGTTTCACATCTCCGAAAATGTCTACATGAGTCTGCTGAGGTGGTAGAGCCAAATATCCTCGAAGAGGCCGAAGTGGAACGCGAAGCAACCATAAGGAGAGTTCCAACCCGCATCTTAGGGACGGAAGTGAAGAAGCTACGCAACCGCGAAGTCAAGCTCGTCAAAGTCCAGTGGAGCGACGCCGAGGGAGACGCGACTTGGGAAACTGAAGCTAGAATACGCACTGCCTACCCTTTTCTGTTCGAGGGTATATCCTTGATCTTTCTTTTTCCTTAAGTTGCGCTTTTATCTATCTTTTTAGGTATATTTCCTCGACCTTATCTTTTAGGTAGAATCTTTTTGGATGGAAACATGTAGTTGAAACATGTTATGTATGATGGTTGCAAGTGGTTGCAAGTGATTGCTAGTGGTTGCTCATGGTTGCATATACACACACAATCTAGGTTTTAGATCGGCTCAGTCACTTCATATTGCATATGCATATATGTTTGTATTCGTATATGGTTGAACTTTAATGTGTTGTCATGTGGATGCTGCATTTGTATTGAATGATTGTGCACTCATGTAGAATCAAGAATAGGAAAATTTGCATACATAATGGATTCATGGCACCTACATAATTCGCATTAAGGAGGTCAACTGAATCAGTAGACCGCCTGATTTTGCATTAGATAAGTACATGTACACACACACTACGCATTTGATCATGAAGCATTAGAAGTCTTTTAAGGACAATGGATGCTCGTGTTTGATGAATGAGTAGATGGATGATTGGATGTTAGGATATACATTCCTCCTAACTTGAAGATTTCGGGGACGAAATCCTTTTAAGTGGGGGAGAATGTAACACCCCGAAAATTCTACAACTGTGAAATTCACAAATTAATGTATAATTAATTTGAAATCAAAGAACTAAGGGAAACGGGATACGCCATTGCATTCGTCTCGGAAAAATACGCGAAATAGAGTCCGAGTTTTCGAAAAACGGAGTCCGTATGAAGAAGATATGGCCTTCGGAAGTTTTGAATTAAATTTAAAATTCAAACAGAATAAAATAATTAAAAATCGGGCCCAATGGGCCAGGGCGGATAAACACCCGCCTAGGCTACCCAGGTCGACTGGGCTGTCGACCTGGGCTACCCATGTCGACAGGGCTGTCGACAGCCCTGTCGACAGGGGTATCGACCTGGTCGAGCCCAGCCAACCTGGCTGGCCAGGTCTGTGTTTGGCCGATTTTCTGTGGTCTGCTTTGTCATTAGGGCTAGGTGGCAAGTTTTAATTGGTCTCTCTATCGAATGAATGGCTACGATCAATCCAAGCAACATCAATGGTCCTAATCAGTTCCTAACCTCTATATAAACAACCCTAGACTAAACCCTAATCTATTCATTCAAAAATAAGAACATAGCCGCCATGTTGCTGAGGAACGACTAGGAGTAGCCACCAAATTGGAGAGAGGATTAGGAGGAAGATTCTAAAGCTTAAAGCAACCTAAACAAATCAATTCAACAAAGGAATTTGCGTCTTCAATCCCTAATTTAGAGAATTCTTCACACCATTGTAAGTAGAGTATTACTTTGGTATGAATAAACAATTGTGTTGGTTTGTATGCTTGAATTGTGGCAATAAAGTAATTCATAATTGTGCGTTCTTATCAATTTGAAATATTATATATGTTTGGATATTCTTGAATTATGTTATTCATGTTATAAAGAACTACATGCGGTAGTTCTATGCAAGTATACGTTTGGAATATTTCGCAAATTATGTAATCCATGTTGAAGCTACATGTATGTAGTTGATTTAAATTCATGCAAGTTTGGGGTTTTGCTACTATGCCATCATGATGTATATTTTTGTGCATAAATCAATTTGTAAGTAATTAAAACAAGTTTGGTTATTATAATCCATATGAAATTATGTTGAGAATTTTGGCATCATGTATTAAGCCATGCTTTTGTACTAGAAAACCTATTTGCAAATTTATGAATATGGCTAGGCTATGAATGATATTTGGCATAATTGAAAACCATGATTAAGTCTATCTTGTTTACAAGAATTATATGATGACATATGTGAGACATGGCTAGGTTAGACTCAAAAATCCCTTTTTGCAAGTATAAAGCAAACACCATGTTTAGGAATATTTATGCATAAGTATATTTATACCATCGTTATGTGATTAGACTTAAATCATGATTAAGTTGAACTATGCTTTTGTGTTAGTAACAAAGTATCCCCTTTGTAAACATGTAGAAACCTTATGAACATGACTTGTTTATGTTTGACATTATGCCTAAATGAGAACATAGGTCTATGTTGTAGTTAAGACTATGTGACACCTAATTTAGATTCTTATCTTAAGTTTACATGGTTTGATTCATGTCATGACCAAAGTATATATGCAAGTACACCAGTTTCTATTTTGTATTTCCAACGTCATATTGCAAGTTCATCCGCTCACCTTCCCCTTTTTGTATAAGTAATCACGCCATAAGCCTCCCCTTTTCGCATGGCTAAATTGGGCTTTAAAAGGCTAAGCCCAATATATATATAATAAACGGACGTGTAAAACGGGGGAAATAACGTTGGGTTAAAATTATTAATGAATGGAAATATAAAATAGAAGGGCCCAAATTCAAGTATGGGTTGGGCCCATGATTGGTGTAACCTTTACACCATTAACTTAATAATGGGCCGCAAATATTTACATATAAGAAATAAAGAAGAATGACAAAATATGTAAATGTAGAACATACGATGTGTTTAACCCGAGGTTGGATTGAGTTGTGATGTAAACCTGCCCGGAACCGCCCGGCTGTCCAGTAGTCACAACAACACCTATCCAATGTGGGAGGTTAAACATGGAGCCCAACAAGGACCCGAGGTTAGACTGAGTTGTGGCGTAAGACTGCCCGGAACCAACCGGCAACAGGCAGCCACAACAATACCTGTCTAATGTGAGAGGTCAGGGCCTTAATAAGACAATTAAGGCTGAGTCAGGATTGTTAGGATTAAGTGAACTAAAGACTTAATCAAAATGGAACATGCTAAACTAAACGGACTGGTGGGGGTTAGGTTAGAAAACACTTAACCAACTTAGCATGTTGGCTAGAGATAGAAAACCTAGTAACGGGGGACCCTTTTCAGCAGTAACCCTAGAAGGTGTATCAGGAAACCCTGAAACTAGGCAGGGTGGGGCACGATTACTGGGCTGTTTGTAAGAGGTCAAAGCGACGGCGGTGGTGTAGCAGTGTAGGTTCTAACGGAGTGCGGGCGTGCACACACTCCGGCGCAGAAAAATAAGGCACTGGACACCAGTAGCATACCTGTGCACTCTAAGGTTGTGTCGGGCCGCCACTATGGGACTTGATACACCCCATGGAGGGACCAGCATAGGTAACTACGACATCGGGGGCCGTAAGACACATGTAACTATGCGAGTAGGAGCCGATCATCATAGAATGGATCACATCACCCTGATTATGGGGTTCCAGTGGGAACTAGTTTATATGGGTTCAGAGATTAACATGGGGTACGATAGTATATTCGACCCTAGACAACTTAACCAAGTTTATTGTGCTTGCCCACTTCCTGTTTATACTTATCATACCCAGTTCTTTATTCATAGACAAAATAGTACTAGACTTACTCAGGCTTTATGTCTGACTCTACTTTTCTTTCGTCTTCTTTCTTCCGTTTCCCCCCCCCCCCCAGGTCCTCAGGGAGGGAACACAGCAGCTTGATCAGCCTTGACATCCAGCTTGAAGAAGAGAAATGTATTGCTTGGACTTTCCTGCTTTGAACTATGGCTTTGGACAATCCACTATGGGGCTTTTGCAGTTTATCTACGTTTTATTTATGCTTCTTTAAATAATGTACTCAAGACAGATTATGAAAATGTTATGTTATGTTTTTGGGAAGGATGTAAGACAATTATGGTGATGTTTTGTAACACGTATTTGACTTTATGAAATAAAGTTTGTTGTTCTTCCGCTGTTTACAAATATGTGTTCCTATATCTGTCTTGTATATCTGTGACTTATACTTATAAACCTCCACCAAGATTAGGGCATTCCCTTTGAGAGTGACCCTAACGGAGGTGGGGTGTTTCAAAAGCAGACACGGGCACCCGTAGGTTTAGACTGTGCGTGCTTGATTTGTGTCCGTGGTTGGCACCCTAGGGCTTGATACACCCTAGGGTGGACCTAGCATAGTTTGACTACACTTCGTGATTGGGCCGTATGACACCGACACTTGACGAATTAGGCTTTAGGGAGCCGATCGACTAGACCGTGTTGTTGGACCTCGATTTAGGTCATCTCATGATGTGGGCCAGCTTTGGGCCAAGGGATCATTTCTTGTTGATACTTGATATAGAGTACTAGTACACACTTGGTGCAACTTAACCTTGTATATGCGATGCCACACTTGATCTATCTTGTTAACTCTTCACCATGCCAGTATAACCTCATGTTTCATCCCTGCTTTACATGTCCAGTTAACTTTATCAGTTTTTATACTAATAGTAGACAGGACTTACCAGTCTTTTTGACTGACCCGTTTTCTTTCGCCTCTTTTCTTCCGTTCCCCCCCCCCCAGGTTTACAGGGTGGGAACACTGGTATCTAGCTTGGATCTTTTGCTGCTTTTCTGGATAGCTCATGTACGATTTGGACTTGAGCATGCTATGACTTTATTCTGCTTTGGGGATAGTTACTTTATGATTTTCTTTCCAGTTTTCAGTTGATGTTTCTAAACTATGTTTTGTGGAAAATAATGACCAAGTACTTTGATGTAACTTGACTATGGTTTTGAAATGCTAGTTTTATCCGCTGCTTTATTTACTCTGTTTTTACTTATATGTTCTGCCTTGTGATATCTGCATGCATGTTTACCTCGTTTAACGCCCCTCCAAAGCCAGTGCGCTTGCAAGAGTGGCATTGGTGGAGGTGGGGTGTTACATTTGGTATCAGAGCATAAGGTTTACAAGATTTGAGCAAAAGTGTTTTTAAAACTTACCTTTTGAAAAACTATTTTCAAAACCAATTAAGTATTTTCCAAGAAAAGTCTAGTTTATTTTAAAAGGCTATTCCCCAAAATCCATTAGCACTATCCTTTGTTTCCTCGTTCTCAACCTATCTTTTTCTTCGTTTCAGTATGGCCAATAATTTTGCCATTCTGGAGGGCGTACCAGTACCTATTTGGTTTAGAAGGTACATGGAGGCAAGGGCGAATGAAGCCGGCCCCGCGAACATTCCTCCTCCTTCCCCCGCGGCTAACATTTCTCCTCGTCCCGTAGCTAAGGTTCCTCCTCCTCCTCCTCAGTATCCACAAGAGGATTTTGCTAAGATTTGCAAGGACTTTAAGGCGATGGGTGGCAAGAATTTTGTAGGGACGGAGACTTTTGTTGAGGCAAGAAACTGGTTGAAGGAAACTGAAGACCTCTTTGCTATCTTTGATATAGAAGACCATAGGAAAGTTCTGTTAGCGGTATGGCTGTTGAAAGGGGAAGCTGCATATTGGTGGGTAGTCACCACCACTACTAGACCAATTCAGACTTGGGATGACTTTAGGAGAAGGTTTAGACCGAGGTTTCTATCATCAGAGAACCTTCGGATGGAGAGGTTCCTATCTCTAAAGCAAGGGGACATGACAGTTAGGGAATACGTGGATACGTTTAATCAACTTGCTCGGTTCGGTCTAGACTTGGTTAGCACAGCTCAGAAGAAGGCCCTACGCTTTGCTCTAGGATTGAATGAGCCATTGCGCGGTTTGGCCAAATCTCATATACCCATGGGGGCGACCTTCGAGAGTTTGGTGAATATGGCCCTGCTTCAAGAGGAAGATAAGGGTGGCAAGAAGGAGGACAAGGCAAATGAGTCTCAAGGCGAGAAGGTAGATTCTAGAAAAGGAGGCAAGAACAACAACAGCAAGGACAATAAGTCAAGAGAAAGGAGGAAGTGCAACTTCTGTAGGATTACTGGGCACATAGCCAAAGACTGTAGGAAGAAGAAAAGGAAGTTGGACAAATGCTTTCATTGTGGAGAGTCTGGACACTATAGTAAGGATTGTCCGAAAAAGCAAGGACAAGGGAAAAGGCAAATTCAGCAAGCAGGACCCTCTGGAGGGCAATTGCAGGCTCTCCTCGCTTTTCCAGCTTTTGATCGAGGTAGTGTTTCTATAGAAATTCATGTTTACATTTTTGATTTCCCTGTTCGTACCTTGTTTGATTTTGGCGCATCGCATAGTTTTATTTCTGATCCTAATGAAAGTTTGCACCTAAGTACTAGTCTAGTTGAGAATCCCGTTAGTATTTCAAATCCAATTAGGGGTTCCGCCCATCTGTCTACGATTTGTATGGATTCGAAAATCTCTATCTTGAGCGTAGAATTCATGTGTAATGCTTATGTTCTCGGGTTTATAGGATACGGGTTGATTTTAGGCATGGGTTGGTTGTCCAGTTATGGAGCCATTCTTGACTTCGAACATAGGGTTGCGAGGCTCATGACTCGCCTCGGTAATACCCTCGAAATCTCGTGTGACCTTTAGGGGTCCGTCATGATTAGTTATCTAGAATCCCTTGGCACTTTTTGGAAATCTGTAATCCAATCGAGTAGTGTTCGCCACTAAGGCGGATGGTCCATTCCGCTTAAGCACGGGTTATAGAAATCACCCTAGTAAGAACATTTGGCAACGTGGAGTGGCGGTTGTTTTCAAGAGATAGTTCTTTTGCGTGGAATACCATATGGTATGTAAACGAGATCCAGGATTCACTAACGAATTTTGTAAAGCTTGAATGAAACCATGAGCACGCAGTTGTAGCCAAGTATTTTTAGGAAAAGAGTAAGTGGATGTGGAACGAGAGGCAACGGTGAAATGAGTTCTAACTCATATTTTGGAAACAAGAATTAAGAGCTACGAAATTGTGGAGTTAAAAGACGGTCAAGGCACGATGGGATTAAGTACAAGAAAATGCGGCTTAGAAGATTGAAGACTAGATGCGCGCATTATATCTCTTTCTAAGAGTATATCCTTGATCCCTATTATTCTGTAGAGCTTACTCGCATGTTATCTTTTAAGTATATCCTCTCGGTCCTATTCTCAATCTTAGCTCTGTTGCAAACCCCATAAGGAGTATGACTCGCCTGTTTGTGATTTATAGTTGGGGTGAAGATGTCCATTAAGATGACCAAACTATTTGGGCTTTATGGATATGGATCATAGTTGATAGACTTACGAAGAGCACCCATTTCCTTCCAGTAAAGAACAAGAGGACTGTATCAGGTTTAGCATCTGTTTATCTTCGAGAGATAGTGCGATTGCATGGAGTTCCTTCCAGCATAGTTAGCAGTCGTGACCCAATCTTCACCATCCAGTTCTAGAATATTTTCCAAAAAGTGATGGGTACGCGGTTGAATCTAAGTACAGCCTATCACCCCCAGACGGATGGCCAAACCGAGAGGGTGAATAGGGTGCTAGAAGATCTTTTGAGACTTTGTGTTCTTGACTTTGGTGGTACTTGGGAGGACCACCTCCCTCTTGTAGAGTTTGCTTATAATAATAGCTATCAAGCTAGCATAGTGATGGCACCATTCGAAGCTTTGTATAGGAGGCCGTGCAAGCCACCAACATGTTGGTGGGAGACGACGGATAAGCTTATAATTGGGCCCGACATGATAAGGGACACATCCGAGAAGGTTGAATTGATTCGAAGACGGATGAAAACGGCCCAAGACAGACAGAAATCCTATGCTGACAAGCGAAGGACAGATTTAGAATTCGAAGTTGGGGATATGGTTTTCGTGAAGGTTTCTCCTTTGCGTAATGTGGTACGTTTTGGAGCAGTTGGGAAGCTGGCACCAAGGTTCGTAGGACCCTTCCCTATCATAGAGAGAATTGGGAAGATGGCCTATAAGGTGGAATTGCCCGAGAAGCTAGCCGGAGTGCATAATGTCTTTCATGTCTCGCATCTCCGAAAGTGCCTACATGAGTCCGCTGAGGTGGTTGAACCAAGCATTCTTGAAGACGTGGAGGTAGAGAAAGAGGCAACCTTGAGGAGAGCTCTGATTCGTATCTTGGGAACAGAGATCAAGAAGTTAAGGAATCGAGAAGTCAAATTGGTGAAAGTTCAGTGGAGTGAAGCCGATGAAGATGCAACTTGGGAAACCGAGGAGAAGATGCGTGGGCTTTATCCATTCCTTTTTGAGGGTACATTCTCAATCTCCTTTCCTATTCAGCATATCTGTCTTTCACTATCCATGTTTACCTGGTTATCTGTTAACCTTGTCATGAGAACCTTAGGTAGAAACCCTTTGGATGAAACATGTATTTGAAACATGTTATGCTTGATGTTTGCAAGTGGTTGCAAGTGTTTGCAAGTGGATACTCGTGGATGCATGATACACGTTAGGCACTAAGATCGGCTCACACACTTTCATACCGCATATGCATGAGTGTTTATGCTTATTCATGGATGAAACTTGTATGCTATCACATGAATGTTGCATATGGACGGATGTTATGTGCACTCATGTAGAGACTATAAGTTATGTTAGGAGTTTGCATACATATGGACGCATTGCACAAACATATTTTGCATTAAGGAGGTTTACTGAATCAGTAACCGCCTGATTTTCGCATTAGATAAGTACATATACACACACCTTTGCATATGTTCATACAACATTAGAAATCTTTTAAGGACAATGATTACTTGTGGATGATGTTTTGAGTAGATGGATGATGGATGGTAGGATACGTTCTTCCTAACTTGAAGATTTCGGGGACGAAATCCTTTAAGGTAGGGAGGATGTAACAACCCGTATTTTTGAATAACATATTATAACATAAATCAAGGCAGAATTAAATGTTAAAATCTGAATCAAGGGAAACGGGCTGTGCCATTGCGTTCGTCTCGGAAAAATACGCGAAATAGAGTCCAAGTTTTCGAAAAACGGAGTCCGTATGACCAAGTTATGGCCCAATGAAGTTTTCAGAAAATTCCAAGCCCGAAAACAGTTCAAATTCGAATTCAGAATCGAATTTCAGCCAAAACAGGATAGGCGGGAATTTTCCCGCCCCAGGCAGGGTCGACACAGGGGTCGACACCTGTGTCGACCCCCCCCCAATGGGTCGACACCCATGTCGACCCAGGGGTCGACCCCCCTGGTCGGACCAATTTGTCTGGTGCACCATTTGTGACATGCTGAGTCTTGTTCCAGAAGTTTCTGACGGGATTTGACGGACCTGATGTGTTTTAGGGTTAATCCTATGGTCTAAACTAACCTAATCATCTATAAAAAGACCCTATTACCTAGCCTAAATCATCATAAATCAATCCTATAACTAAACTATGCCAAAATGTTTTTTGACCATGGCCTCCATCTTCATATCATGACCTCCATCCTCTTCATGAAAGTTTGAGAATTCCTAAGCTTGATTTAAGGCCAAAGTTCAATCCTTCTTCATCAAAGCAAGGATCTTTTGCTTGTTTCTCAAGGGTTTTCATTGGAGCTTATCATTTGAGAGTATTTAGAGTTGCTAGTGGCTTTGTCTCAATCTTATTTTATTTTATAAGTCTTCATAGCATTGTAAGCCCAATACTACTCTTAGATTCTAACTATGAAGTTAAATGTGATATGTTGCAAGTTTGAGTTTGGGCCTAAGTATGATATGTGCTTGATTCTATCATGTTATGCATAGATTTACCCTATGCAAGTTTGTAAAGCTATCACCTTGACTTTGTGCATAGAAAGCTATGACCTTTGATTTGGAATGTTGCACTATGCAACATGAGAACTCTCATAACTTTTATGATAACTTGCATATAATGTTATATGCGAACTTCTAGTCGTCATCCTATGTCATCTAGGACCATGTATCACCTATTCGCTAAGTTTGAATGTTATGCATGTAACATGCAAGTTTAAATGAACATATTTATGCCTCATATGCCACCATGTTTAACTTGTGGCCAACATTATTACCTTATGCCATTTTTGTCATGCTTTTGCCAAGTTCCCTCTTTTGATCTATGTTATGTTATGCAAAACGTACATGCGATGGGAATGCGTTGGGTTTGGGTTATATTAATGACATGAAAACATGGTTTTAAAATATGACATGAACATTGACTTGTGATTATGTTTGTAAACATAATGATGGACATGACACTTAGAAAATATGAGTGTGGCCAACTCGAGGTTGGGTTGAGTTTGTAGCATAAATCTACCCGGAACTGACCGGCTTAACTAGTGGCTACAAACAATAGGACCCAATGTGAGTAGTTGGTCATGTTGTGCTTAAACCCGAGGTTAGACTAGGTTGTGGTGTAAAGCTACCCGGACCCGCCCGGCTTAACTAGTAACCACAACAAGGTCTAATGTGAGAGGTTGGGTGCATTAAATTAATTAATGCCACATGATAGGGTTAAGTCATGGACCACTTGAATACTCAACCAATTAAACACGATGGGTTGATAGGGTTAAGTCATGAACCTTGGGTACACTTAACCAACTTGATTGGGTAGGGTTAGCCACGTTTAACCCGTTAGAAACACTAGTTACGTGGTCCTTTTCACCAGTAACCCTCTTGATTTTATCATGATACCCTAGGGACTAGGCTAGGGTGGGTGTGACGGCCCGCCCCGCACCAACCGACATTTACTCCCAAAAGTGCGCTGTACACATATCCGGTTAGCACAGGACGGTCGCCAAAAGAAAAAGAAAGAAGAGAATGGACTAATCAAGGAACCTGTAATATGTCTCACCGCGCATAGAACAAAATATAATAATAACATACTTGACATAAAACAGAAGAGACAGTGCATAAGCTAAAAACCAGAACTGAGCATCATAGCAGCAGAAATCCAAAATATAGCTTATTACAACTTTTCAAACTGTCTCAAAGCAAAAGCAAAATAAGGGAGGTACACTACTAATGCCCAAGTAGCGACCACCAACGACACAGGGAGAATGTCTATATATCATACGTGGAAGCCTCCTGCTCGCCTCCGAATCAGCTACTCGTGCATCACCAGCTAACCACAACCTGTCTCTAGTCTGCTCGTGTGAGCACCCAGAGTAATAAGAAGAGACATAAAACTCTGGGTCAGACATAAAGCCTGGTATGAGCGATAAGCATCTAAACAGAATAATAACAAGTATAATCCAATCGTACCTGAACCTGGACCTGCAACCAAAGAGTTAGCACTACATACTGTACAACACTCTAAGGTGCCATTTCAAGTGGTGTAAAGATAACGGGGGTGGGGTGTGCATGTCATAGTGATGTCAAACAATCAAACATAGCAAGCATCCTCACATCTCTCACTCAGTGCGTAAAACATACGATACCCACTACCTTGGTCCTCTAATCCTTTGGGCCATGACGGAATCCAATCCCGTGTAACTATCACTACAAGCCCACCATCCATCTCTCAGTGGTGAACCAAAGTTATGAATACCGACAACCCCTTTGCACACGTCCCGCAGCAAAGCCCAACCATGAAGTGAACTCATTGGTTCCCATCTGGATCCTGAGCTCTAACTTCCATTTGGACTACCTTTGTATCTCGGGTTTTTAGTCGTCATCTCCGTTCGGATCGGTCTTCCTTCAGTTCTTCTCCTCGGATCGTGCTACCCTGAGTGGTTTGGTTCGGTTCGCGCTTATCATCGGATCGTGGTCACCACCTGAAGACGGTTCGGGTCGCCAACATCAACTCGTGGTCCTCCAGCTCCATCGGATCGTGTCGCACCATACGGATCGCGCCTCAACAGCTCGTGGCGCTGGCAACCCATTGGGTTCGGGTCGTGCTACCTCGTCTGAATCGTCGCGCCTCATCTCGGATCGCACCTTCCGATCGGTTCGTGGTCCACCAAGCTGGAGCGATTCGGATCGAGGTACTTCAGTTTGGACACGGCGCTGCATCGGTTCGTGGCCTTCGAAGTGGAACGGATCGTGGCACATGGTGGCGTGAGCTTCAATCAGATCGTGCTCATAGGGGGGTGATCTGATCCGGGTAAATTCCTGCGCTTCGTTCCAGCGACAGTCTTTCGCCATTCGACGGCGTTTTTGACCAAAATAACACTTCTAAACAATCACAAAACATCTCATACAGTCATAGCAACGTATAGTATCGACCACGAACACCATAACACAAATCATAGCATGTAAAGTGGATCAAACATGGTCAAAACCCCAAATTTTCCCTTAAGCATGTTTAAGTAAATCTAATCATGGGATTAACAAAACTTAATCAAATCGAACCAAATTTCTAACAGAGGCATAAAATATTATTTAAGAATTTCTAAACATTTTTCCAGAATTTATTAGTGTATAAATTCGCTAATCTTCACTAATTACCGTAATTAGTGCAAAAACTATGCAAATCACTCACCTTTGCCACAATTTAACTTTCAGAACTGAAACTCCTCTGATATAGATCCAATCTCTATGTGTTCCAGCAGCTCTATTCCAAATCTTATGCTAATTCGCCTTGATTTGATGTAGTTTTGCTTAATCTTTGATTAGAAAGTGATTAGAGGTGATTTGGAATGATTCTAGATGTTGGAGGCCATGACTAGGGTTGAAGAAAATAAGTGGCGGCTGGAAAAATGAAGTAAAAACCGAAATCCTAACCCTAGCAGCCCTTAAATACCACTAATTCCGAAATCCCCCAATGGGTCTAATTACTAACTACCCGGTTAAGCCCAATTAGTTGAAAATAACCCTTTAAACCTTAATTCAGGCATATCTCCCAAACGGTAAGTCCGTTTGACTATTATGACCACTCTACGGAAAGAGAAACCATCATCTGGAGCTAATGGAAGTGGTTTCAGGTCAAAATTCCTAACTAATCAAAAGTTATGGACGAAACAAGATCAACTAGGGGCAAAACGGTCATTTAAAAATCGGCAAAAATCATGAACATGGGAAATGACCCTACTAGTCGTTTCCCAAAGTTACATGACCATAAGACTTCGTATCAAAGAGAAATAAATATTCTACGATCTTCCGATGCGTAGAATGCGGGTCGTTACAGTGGGGCACGTTTAGTGGGCTGACATGTAAGCGACCAAAACGACGGCTGAGTAGGTGCGCCGATGTAGGTTCAGGCGGACTATGGTCGTGCACATGGTCCGGAGTTGAAAAAGCAGACACGGGCACCCGTAGGTTTAGACTGTGCGTGCTTGATTTGTGTCCGTGGTTGGCACCCTAGGGCTTGATACACCCTAGGGTGGACCTAGCACAGTTTGACTACACTTCGTGATTGGGCCGTATGACACCGACACTTGACGAATTAGGCTTTAGGGAGCCGATCGACTAGACCGTGTTGTTGGACCTCGATTTAGGTCATCTCATGATGTGGGCCAGCTTTGGGCCAAGGGATCATTTCTTGTTGATACTTGATATAGAGTACTAGTACACACTTGGTGCAACTTAACCTTGTATATGCGATGCCACACTTGATCTATCTTGTTAACTCTTCACCATGCCAGTATAACCTCATGTTTCATCCCTGCTTTACATGTCCAGTTAACTTTATCAGTTTTTATACTAATAGTAGATAGGACTTACCAGTCTTTTTGACTGACCCGTTTTCTTTCGCCTCTTTTCTTTCGTTCCCCCCCCCCCAGGTTTACAGGGTGGGAACACTGGTATCTAGCTTGGATCTTTAGCTGCTTTTCTGGATAGCTCATGTACGGTTTGGACTTGAGCATGCTATGGCTTTATTCTGCTTTGGGGATAGTTACTTTGTGATTTTCTTTCCAGTTTTCAGTTGATGTTTCTAAACTATGTTTTGTGGAAAATAATGACCAAGTACTTTGATGTAACTTGACTATGGTTTTGAAATGCTAGTTTTATCCGTTGCTTTATTTACTCTGTTTTTACTTATATGTTCTGCCTTGTGATATCTGCATGCATGTTTACCTCGTTTAACGCCCCTCCAAAGCCAGTGCGCTTGCAAGAGTGGCATTGGCGGAGGTGGGGTGTTACAGATTCACTTCGAATGCCACATTGTCAGATGCATCGAAAATCACTAATTGACGTCTACAACAGTACATTACGTGTTAGCTAAAGAAGTTTCCTTCTCCGCTTCCACTCTTGGTACGGTTGAAGAAATCAATGTACGTGACCTTTCTGGAAATACTCTGTCAGACATTCATCCATACAAGTCATCCATGAACAGGATGAACCGAAGGCACTATTCAGTACATCCATCTTAGGCACTGTTATCTAAGACTTATACAATAGCCCTTGCACTTTACTCCGTCTTCAATTTTCTTTGGCATATATGATTCGCAACGCTTATGCCAATACAGAGTGGTTCTTTGGATAATAATCCAACCGGTCTCTCCATATTGACAACGATGGTCAAAACTTCGATAATCTGTGATTTAACTATCGAAATAAAACAAGTGTTTTCGATAGTCGATGATTTAACTATCGAAGAAAACAAGTGTTCATCCAATTATCAAACAATCACTGAGCCCTTAATTAATATTCCATTAATTAAATCACTTCTCTATTTCTTTATCAATATTTGTTAACCAGATATTTTCAATAACCATATTGGCCTTTTACGTTATTTGGAAAACATTTCCGAATATTGCCTTCCTTTATTTTCTAAACTTTAGAAAATATATGCTATTTATAATTGGAAAATATTCCAATTACTTATCTCTTTTCCGATCTCGTTTATTTCTATACTTAGGAAATATTCTTTATTATATTTCCAAGCTTACACTTATTTGGGTAAAAACGGATGTTGTGTAAAACATCATTATGACAACCCAAATACTATATTCAACTAACTCTTATTCAACATTGATCTTCGAGCCTGAAATCTTACTATTTATTTGTTAATAATGAAATCAATCAAGTTGGGGTAAAACTACCTCTCAGACCTTGACTGAATAACATTTATAACGTTAAAACAGATAAGACTACTTACTCGAATAATCAATACCATACACTACTTATTGACTTTTAAACACGTATAGGCTTTCTCTTTCTATTCTTACGAGATTTTATTCCTAGTCTTCCCTTTTTGATTTTACTATTCTATTTTTAAGTTTGTTTCCTTATCGACTTCTATATATATCGATACGTTGATTTCTAACTATCAAATTATCTTAAAAATGTTCTAACTCATTAAATTCCCCGAAAAAATTCGCCATAACCTCCTTTGTACCAGGAGCATCGGGATATTTTAAATAGCCTCCCATGGCCCTCATCAATCCAAAAGAAAAAGAAAAAGCCAAGCGGCTTGCCTATACGGCGCATAAAATCTCATATATGAATTAAATACGTACCTTTTGTCGAGCATTCTAATATATTTCTTCATTAACTTCATTCCAAACCTGTTTAACATATATCTGACTATTTCCAATTCATTTTAATTCAATCTAGTCATTCTTAACTCAATTTGTTAATCTATTTGTTAACTGGCACTTTTGCATATTTCATTTAATAATTGAATATAACATGTTCAATATATTTTTAAACCTGGTTATAACTCTTTGAATCTCAATTTCAATCTAAGTTTCATACTCGATTTCAAATATGAATTTACAAATCCCTTTCCTTGTTTAAAGCCCAATTTCGATTCAAACTCCATTTAAATTTCTATATTCAAATCTATTTTCAAACTCCATTTGAATTATATATTCCAATTCCCATTTCAACTCTATTTGAATTCTATATTCAAATTCCCATTTCAAATTCTATTTTGAAATTCTATTTTCAAATTCCATTTCAATCTGTTTGAATTCTATATTCAAATTTCATTTCAAACTATTTGACTTCTATATTCAAATTCCATTTCAACTCTATTTGAATTCTATATTCAAATTTCATTTCAAACTATTTGAATTCTATATTCAAATTCCATTTCAACTCTATTTGAATTCTATATTCAAATCTATTTGAATTCTCTTTATTTCATTTCAATTCTATTTGAAACTTCTATATTCAAATTTCAAATTCAATTCTATGCATTATTAAATTTATAAACAACGTTTATAACTTCACTTAAAATTCCACAATATATATTTATAAACAAAGTTTATAAATTCAATTCAAACCCCACGTTTTAATCTTGTAAACAGAGTTTATAAATTCCATACTTGTTTTATATATTCAAACAAGTTAATATTTTCCCTAGTTTATTAAAAATTCAAATTCTATTTATAAAAATAGAGTTCCCTTTTTAAATCTCAAATATCCTTTTTCGATATTTTTAATAATCAATATTCTGGCCACAGTGATTTTTAAACACCAAACAACCAATTATTTATTTTCCTAACACATCATATATGACAGTATATATGCAAACAAATAAACAAACAGATAATATATTTTTGAGGAATCCAGTTGGATTCCTCCAACCTATTTTCCTGCATCCACAGACGTTAGTCAACATAGTAATACCCATCCTGCTTCGAGGCAGGATATCGCGGTATGTAGGTCATCCACTAATATATATTTGTGGGGCGCATAGGGAAATCATCCGCTATGAAACTGCGGGCATCCGCTAATGAGACTGCGGGAATCAATCCAATCATCAACCCAATATATATATATATATATATATAATAGTCAATCCTAAATAACTAATATATATTTAAACACGCCATATGAATATTCAATGCATACATACTAATCGACAATATATTTTTAACCCTAAAAATAAATTTAACATGTGAGCTTTACTCACCTTGATAATTATTCCGATCAAATTTCTGATTTCCATTTTAGTTCCTGATTTGCTATCCCACAATCACGAAATAAATGACTGATTCCATTTGATAAGATATCCTTGATTTTTTCCTTGTTTTCATTATCATCTTCCTTACTGTAAAGTACTCGAACCCCTATTGCCATCAATCGATAACCATCACACTCCCTTCCTTCTGAATTCATGCTTACTGTAACTCCTCCACTGCCTTACAGTCAACCGCGAGCCTTACTGGAAACTGACGATGAACCCTGGCCTGGATTAACGCGTCGAAACCCTAGCTTTGCTACAGGAAGCATCGCACCATTCCAGTCTGCCCAATCGAACTCCACAGATCATTGTTCTTCAATCCACTCCCACCCATGTTCATCGCCATTGTCACCAACATTTGACTAAACTCATCTCTGTCAGCGTCGCTTACACCCATTCGAACTCGACCAAAGCCAACGCAAATCCCCAATGTCGTGCTCCAGGAATACTGATCGACCCCTGCAGTCACTCGCGATCATCGTACAATCCAAGCACTCGAGCATTTATAGATCACGACTTCTGACAGCAGACCCTACGCTTCGAGTTCAAGCACACCAGAGTTTGTAAGCGCCTCCGCCCTGATGTCAATTTACTGAATCGCGATTTGATTTTGAAATTAAATTGAGGGCGGTCATTATTTGTGAATGGGGAGATGGATTACGTTGGCCATTTCCTTTCTGTTGAACGGGACTTAAGAAGCAAAAGCATATCGCGATTTGTAAAGAGGGATTCATGGATAAAAGGAAGGCCACGGTTTCTTTTGTTATGCGGTGAGGAAAGGAGACAACGAGGTTTATTTATTTTGCCTCTTGTGTTTTGTTTCTGTCCACAACTAGGATATTATATTTTTATTTTAAAACTCGTTCCTTAAATTAAAATACTCCTTGACTGCGAACCCCTTTCTGAACCCAACAACTGTCCTTCCTAGGGTTAAACCACCATTTTGAATCCATTGGGATAAGTCATGTAGTCCAATTTGATCATTCAGAACAGATATTTAATTTAAATCGATATATTTTAAATTTAAAACAAATAAATTCTTTGATAATAAAATTATTATTATCGCTTTTATATTCAAACAGAACTGGCGCTGATTATCTGAATCATTTCGATTCAGTTTTAACTTTGAATTTATTTATTGTTTTCGTATTCGTCAATTTAATATATTCGATATTAAATCGAAATCGATTATTAAATTGATAACTTAATATAAAATTCCATTTATATTATCCACCCAATATTTAAATCCGTATAAAATAATTAAAATTAACCCATAAGAATCTGGGTCATTACAAAAGCACTTTGAAAACATATAATGAAGCAGATTCAGTAAAAAAAAAATTGAATTCACTAACTCCAGAATGGGATTAGAAAACTTTGGCAATTGAAGAAACCAATTATGTGAATGAAATGAAGATTGAGGAGTTAATCGAAAATTTGATGTCTTATGAAGTCCAATTACAGAAGAGAAAAGAAAACAGACCAATTGAGAAGAAATCTATAGCATTAAAAGCGAAAGCAAATGACTTTGACTCGACTAGTGAAGAAACAACACTTATGACAAATCATTTAAGAATAATTCTGAGATATAGAAGGAAGAATTATAATCAAGGAAGTTTAAGAAGTAATGACGGTCGATGTTATAACTGCAATAAACTAGGCCATATAAAGAAAATGTGTCCATATCCAGACAAATCGACTCAACAAACAGACAACATCAATTTGTCAAGAAAGAGAAAGAAAGAATATGCAGCAACATTAGATGATTCAGATTCATCATCAAGGGATGAAGAACCAGAAACCAGAAATACGAATATATTCTTTACGACAATTCAAAGTTCAGAAAATCTCAAAGAAAAGGATCTAAAAACCGGGTATGCATTAATTAATTTTTAATTTTATTTGGTAGAATGGTTGCTTTGTTTGTTTGCTTTGATTTGTGTTTAAAAACTTTAAAATTTAAACTTGAAATTCAAATTTGAAATTTGAATTTTGAAATTTAAAATAATAATATAATAATAAATAACAAATAAATTAATAAAATAAATTGTTTATGTGTTCATTAGGACTAGAATTATTTCAGGAAATCGTTAAACTTGAAATATAAATCAATAATATAAATTTCCATTCACAAAAATTTAATTTTCTTTGAAAGTAGACATATATGTGGACATAAAAATATGTCTATGTCGACATATCTGACCAGTTTTGAAATTCAAATTTAAATTTTCAAACTTCCCTTCAACTTTTCACCAACTCCTAAGGTCTGAAAAGGTGTCATTTCAATCTAAAAGGTTGTGCCTATTCAATTCATATCCATTCAATTTCTATATATACATCTATTCTTTCTACCTTTCATTCACAACTCAAAACAATACTCTTCATATCTATTCTCTTCAAAACTATCAATTCAATGGCTTCCTCTAGTTCATCTCAAAAATTGAAGATAACCAAAACCATTAAAGGCTATCTTCATAATGACAAAGAGGCTATCAAAACCTATGGTAACTATTTAGAAAGTGCTAAAGTTAACATGAGTGCTTTCGCCATCTTTAGTGAATTTCCGTCCTACAATCTTACTTCTATCTTTCAACACAACGAAATCTTGAGTCTAATTGACTCTCGTGATAACAACGAAGTGTGTTATCCCAAACTTGTCAAGATGTTCTATGTGAATCTCAGACGCGGATTTTACGAAGGCAGCGAAAATAAAATTTGGAGTAGCGTGAAAGGCATGCAAATTGTCTTCGATGCCAAACTCTTAGGCACTATTCTAAATTGTAGAAGCACGGGCTCGGATTTTTCGGATTTTGTTATCGACGAAACCAATTTGGAAACCTTTCATGACATATTTGAAGATGGTGCCCCAATGGAGTTCAAAAATTGTTCCTTTCGTCCAAAACCAAGAATTTTCAACCTTCTCCTCCAACATACCATCACTCCCCATTCCAGAAATTTCAACATTCCAACCCTCAAAGTCCAAAAGGCTCTCTTTGCTATTATGGGTGGTTATACTACCAATTGGGCCGAAATGATCCTAAATGAAATTAAGCCCATAGAATTATCATCAAGAGAAAACACTCTCTACTATGGTGCTCATCTCACTCATAATTTCAAGTACTTTTAATATTGATCTTCAGGGAGAAGAATTCGTGTCTAGAAAAGTGTTTGACTCATCAAACATTCATCTCATGCAAATTGCTCTCACTTTCAAAGCGTATGAGACATTCGAAGCCAAACAAGCTCGAATGCAACAAGAACAAGAGCAAATGGAATTCTAAGAAGAAGAAGAGGCTTTTATAGAAAGTGTTGAGTATCCAACCAATATTAAACGCATTTACAAATAGACGATTATTCAAAATCAAGTGAAAATCGTCAAAAATCAAAAGACGCTTAACAAGAAACTTTCAAAAGTGACCAAGTTCATGGTCAAGATAGGAAGAAATCTTGGAGTCTTACCTCCCTCATTATCATCAGAAAACTAGCCTATCTAGTTTAATATATCTTTATGTATTCGCTTATATTTTGTTTCAAATCTCGTATTTAAGTGTGTCTTGATTAGTTGGATGTATTTGCTTTCTATTAAGTAATGAATGGAGTTTTATTTATGTTTAAATCGTGTTTATGTTTCTGTATAAACTTTAGAACTAATTAATATAATAGAGTTCAAAAGAATTCAAAATTTGAAAAAATTTCGCTAATGAGTATATGTCGACATATAATGCTAGATTTTCAAATTATTTCAAATTTTAAAACTAAAATAACTACTCACATCCATTCAAAATCCAATCAATTTCAGGCCCTGTTTAAGTCTATTTCTTCCAGAAAATTTCATTATTCTATTTCTCCTTCTTCCTTATATATTTCTCATCAAATCCATGACAAATCCTATCCATAATCTTAGTGAAAATCTAGAAGAAACCTTGAATTCCTTCAAAAATATTCTCTCTATCATTCTACGAAACCAACATCATCTCGAACTAAGCCAAATAAAGATGTTTGAATAACAAGAGAAGCATTTTGATGCAATGTGATGGCTAATCTCCTCTCTTTTCAGAGACGAAGATAATAATCTCACAAAGGCTCTTCCAACCAAAGAAGATGAGGAATGGGAAGTCATTAAAAAGGATCTTATCTTTGGAGAAGACGGTTGGGTTGAAGTCCCAAGAAATGTTTAATTATTCAGTACGATTTGATTGATTTGTTTGAATTTGATTTGGATTCTATGATTTGAAACTTGTATATATATTAAGATATATGATGTGGTGTGATTTGACTTGATTTGATTTGTATATGTAATAAACAAACATATGTAATTATAATACTTGGATTGGTTTATATTTATTCATTATATTGCTAGGAATTATTATTTTGTATAGATTAAGGGGGAGTATTCTTTAGATTAGTTACCTATTGTCTTATAGATTTATAATTTATTTTTGATAATGCCAAAGGGGGAGAAATTATAAATATATAGAATTAGTTTATAGGATTCTTTTAGACATGGGGAATATTAGAATGATCATCCTCAACAGGTATATACAGGTATGATATTTTATAAACTAAGGTTGTCATCATTAAAAAGGGGGAGATTGTTGGAGAATGGAGTTTTGATGACAACAACCTTATTTCAATATTAATTGATTACAAAATATATAATAACACTTTTGTCTAGAATATATACACACACATATGCAGGATTTATATACACAAAATTTTACTGAAGACTATACAGTTTAAAGATATCAGAGATTCAGAGTTCGGAGAAATTTCAAAACTCTTGGGTATTCAAGATTTCAACAGTTCATGACTAATATAGTTATAGAGTCTAGATTATGTAGGACTCTAAATAGCACTCCAGGTTCAAATTCAAATTTTGATTTTCAAATTCTGTTTTCGAATTCTATCTTCAATCCTCTCTATTTTATTTTCTATCTTTTCTATTTTCCTTTCTTATTTTATGTTAGACCAAAATTTGGCTCTAACACCCAAATTGTTTAGATTTGTAGAAAATTATATCCAGAAAATAAAGAAAAAGCAGAAAACATGCAACGTTTATAGTGGTTCGGCGTTAACGAGCCTACGTCCACTTTATATGTCTTTGGTTATATGTTGAATGCTAGTACAATCAAATATTTTGCTCAATCTCACTCTTACAATTATGATTCTCTCAATAATTTCAAAGTAATTCTGATTAGGAATAATGACAGAACAATAATGGTGAAAAAAACACTAAGAATTGCCAAAAGGATCCTGAAAAATGCCAAGTACGGGGCTATTTAAAGCTGATATCTGCAATCTGTTCGTGGTCACACATGGCACAAATCCCGAGGATCCCGGACTGCTTCATGGCTCGATGGAGAAATAGTCAATGTGGCCGTTACAGACAGGTGTCGTTAGATCTGCATTTGCGGATCGTGGTAAACTTAGTCCTACCCTTCGTGTTTTGGTTCTAGGATCAGGGCGTGGAAAATTGGCGTGGACGGATCGGTTCGGGTCGCGATAAGGCACCACGAGCGGGGTCGTGGTAGTAGCACCACGAGACGAGGACAGCAGGGTGGCCACGAACGGATTTGGAGGGTTCTAGGAGTGAGACTTTGTATTGGACTTGTGTATGAGCCTTGGTGGCTTGGTCAAAAAGCTAGCCAACATTTTTTCCCCTCGAAGTATGTTTTATCGGGGATAGAACATGCTTCGAAGATTCTGAATGGACCTTTTCACGAAACAATATGAATCAATAGTCACATCCATTTATAGCGTCGCACTATTTCAAATGGGTACGCCTCGTGAGGAGTATAAATATTAGATTAATCCTTCAATCACCTCTTTATTCGTCGGCTGATTCCCATCTCTTAAACTTCCAGAAAACATTGCGATCATTCAGTCGAGTAAGTTTTTAGATCTTTATAAGTATTTCCGTTTTTCATATTTCGCGATCATTATCGAGTCTGGGCCTTTGGAATTCCACACGGATCGTGACCGTGGTTCGTGTCACGGACCAATCAGGTGAGAGGACCGCCATCTAAGTTTTGATGGGCCTTCACGAACACTCGTGGCCCGTGGATCTTTTTGGACAGAGTCGCGACAAGAAGGGGAAGACCAAGAGTCACTTCGATGGCTATATAAGCTGGGCTCTCTCATCCGCTCCCCTCCTTCTCTTTTTACACTGCAGCCGCCCCTTTTCTTTACAAACCCTAAATCGCGATTTTCCTTATACTTTCGAGATTATCTAACCACTTCAAATAGGTAGTACTTCGAATTCGATTTATCTTTTCCTTTTTTAGCATGACTTAAATCCAGTTTTTGGTGGGTTTTCCGCCTCCGTCAGTTGTGAGCGCGCTGCTAGCGTTGTCGCCGGAGTCGGACATTGGTGGTGAGAATAGCCGCCCTCAGGTGCCAGGTCGAGATGTGGTTGGGTTTGATTCATAAGGAGGGTGCAGTCTTTAGGTGGAAGAAAATGGTGCAGAGGAGGAAGACGAGTTTGAGCCGGCCGATCCTGGATGAGATAATGACTTGGTTTGTGGCAATAGTGAGACCGAGGGACCAAAGAGGAAGTCGTAGTGTTGTTCTGGACAACAGATCGGGTCGTAGTGTTAAGGGAGCTTCGGTTCGTGGAAACAGGAAGTAAAGTGGATCGTGGGGGGAGGGGGTCTGTCACGATCCATTCAAGTAAAGCAGAATGGGTCAGGAGCTTAAGTGTCCCACGATCCGATGTCTTTCCACGAGCTAATGCTTCCCCAAGAACCAGGACTTGCTTCACGAACCGTTGATGTATCACGAGCCAAACCCTGTCTCACGAGCCAGCTTGAACAACGATCCAATATACATGTTGACTAGAAAATACAATGTAATTCTGATATACTAATGGATAGTTAGGTTAGAGCCTTCAACATGAACTTTTTGAACTGGAGAACAACATAACTCAACAGCAAATTATAGCCAATATCCCGCTTTTCTGATTAATTTTGTGTTTTTCTTAATGTATGCACATGCACATATTTGCACTTACATAAACGGGGAATGGGTAACTATGTTCTAACTTCTCATGTTTACTCGCCAACACAGCTACGTCTGATAAACGATCAACCGAAATATTGGAGAAAGATACAGAATCAGAGTCATCAAAGCATTATGATCCCGATGCGCTTCCCACAGATTCAGATTGGGAGAATTCCGACCCCGATTACGAAACAGATACCAATATAAAATCAACGACTTCTGAAAGTACATCTCTTGAAGATAAGGATGAACAAGCTCCTGACGAAAAACCAGGTGTTAAGGAAGTGGAGAGGGAGAAACTCAATGATAGTCTAGCCTCCCAATTGATGATGTAAAACTTAAGAAAATATGCTTAAGGCATGGGATCCCTTAGGATGATGTGAAAACTCCCGAAGAAGGAGATAGGCCTCATTCTGCCCTAGAAGGGTACATGACTGTCAGTCGGCTCATGTGTTGGATAGGTGTTATTCCTCCATTTCCTCCAATAGTAGTTGATCTTTTAAGACGACTACACATTGCCCCCATGCCACTCCACCCTAATGCTTATACAGCTTCATACACCCTATACATTGCATATACGGAGATTCTACAGACTAAGCTCACTTTCAAGGATTTAAATTTTACTACCATTTCAAACACCATTCTACAGGGACTCCAAAATTTTCCTTCTTCGAATCAATTGCCAGTAAAAAGGTTTTATCGGATGGCCATAACAATATAGGGGATGCCAAATCTAATTGGTTTTACATAATGCATCAAGCCGGATGCGCAAGGAAGTGGCTACAAGCAAGTATGTTTTTAAAATTTTCAGCTTATGCTCTGACTGCATAATTGGAGTGCTAATGTGTTCCTTTATTCTGTGCAGATCACAATTTTGCGAAAACAGAAGGTTCAGTGTATGAAGACTAACTGTCCCGCCTCCTCAAAAGTAAATCAGACTTCTTAAGAATCAAGAAGTGCATCATCGACGAGAATCTTCACAAACACCATCTCCTGGATATAAAATTCAGGCTTGGCACAGGTGGCAAGCCTTACAAGTATATGACCCCTGCCGAGGGAGAAGGAACCTCAGGGGCCACGAAGACAATCGAAATTCGCAAGAGTCCTTCACCACTAATCAATCAGGATGATGAGGATTTAAATGTATATAAAGGAGGTGAGGTCCGAGCCGATGAGCCAATGGAAATCCTAGTCTCTAAGGGACAGTCTCCCTCAAGGACTTCACCACCACCCGAGCCTCCTGCTCATAATGAACTAACAGAGGAGCATATATTCGGAGAACTGAGCAAGATTCCTCAACCAGATGACATTTACACACAAGAAGACTTCGAGGGGGAATCATTCTTTCCTATCTCTGAGGAAGTGAATGCTCCAGTCAGGGAAAAAGAAACCACATAGACGAGCCAGACTCTGGGCCTTGGTCTATTAGGGGGGTTACACGGGATGCACAAATCACCTGCACCACTCGTCACAATACTTCTACACCATGAGTATTCATGATTCTAATACATATTTGTTTCCTTTGCAGGGAAAATGCCTCGTAAACAATCATATTCTTATCGTTCTCTCCAAGCAAGCACACCAAGGCTCCTTTCTGATGCTGAGCATGTTTGCAGTGATAGTTGGGTGTAACACCCCACGTCCATTAATGTCACTCACAAAGGGAATGCATTAACTTCCATGGAGGTTATAAGTGAATATAGAACAGAAAAATTACAACAAGACAAATAATAAATAGTACTTGGAAATCTAAAACTTCATTTTATTGCAGCGGAAATTAAACATGTTTGTTACATAATAAAACCATAGATCATAACCAAGAACAATATCCATCTTCATAAAAACAAAATACATAATCCCATTACATAAATAGCCATTAAAAAGATAACAAGCTGGACTTTACTTCAACGGTCCAAGCTTTCCGAAGAGAGATGAAGCAATTCAATCAAACTCCACTAGAGCTAGGCCCAACCTGAGGACCTGGAGGGGGAAAAAGGATAGAAATAGAGGGGGTCAGACATAAAGTCTGGCGAGTATGATAATTCTAACAATACTATTATCAAAATAACTAGACTAAGTCATAAGCTGGAAAACAAGTAAATGTCTATGAACTCTTAGGAAGATAAAGATAGCGTTTAAGATAACGTTAAAGATAACGGTAAATATAACAACCCGTATTTTCAATAAACTGTTATAACATAAATCAAGGCAGAATTTAATTCAAAAATCAGAATCAGGGGAAACGGGCTATGCCATTGCGATCGTCTCGGAAAAATACGCGAAATAGAGTCCGAGTTTTCGAAAATCGGAGTCCGTATGACCCAGTTAAGGCCCATTGAAGTTTTCAGAAATTTCTATGCTAAAGACAGATTTAAATTTCAATTTAAAATCTAGGATTAGGGCTAATCAGGGTTAGGCGGGAAAATTCCCGCCAGGGGGCCCCATGTCGACAGGCATGTCGACAGGGCACCCAGGGTGTCGACTGCCCTGTCGACAGCCCTGTCGACAGGGGGTGCCCAGGCAGTTCAGCCTGGTGCACCATTTCTGATTTGGGTTGGGTCATGTGGCTTGGTTCTGGAGAATTCTAAGATCTGACGGGCCAAACCTAATCTAGGGTTAATCCTAGGGCCTAAAACACTCTAATTCTCTATAAATATACCCCTAATCCTACCCTAAAGCCTCATTAATCAATCTTGCAACTAAACTATGCCAAATTGAATCCTCAAATGGCCTCCATCTAAAATCCCTAGCCTCCACCTTCCTCAAAGTTAAATCCTATGAAGATATGATGATCATACAACCTTTTCTATGTTGTATGAATGCTTAATAACTTGCATACTTCATTAAGTAGCAAGTTGGATTTGCTAAGTTTGTGTTTTTGGGATCTTGCAAAAGGGTTTTCTTATTTGAGGCTTTGTTTTGAGTTTTTAAAAGGGCTTCTTCATCTTATTTGGTGGATTTGTGGCTTGTTTATATTTGTAAGCCCTCTTACCTTCACTTTACAAACTCTAAAGTTATCATGTGGTGAAAGTTGAGATTTATATGAGTTTATTTGATTATGCATGCTTATGCGAACTCATTATGCCATGTTTTACATGTTTCATAGGTTATGCATGTTTATGCAAGTTCACCTTACCATGTTATGCAAGTTTTATAAGTTATGCATGTTTATGCAAGTTCACCTTACCATGTTATGCAAGTTTTATAAGTTATGCATGTTTATGCAAGTTCACCTTACCATGTTATGCAAGTTTTATGGGTTATGCATGTTTATGCAAGTTCACCTTACCATGTTATGCAAGTTTTATAAGTTATGCATGTTTATGCAAGTTCACCTTACCATGTTATGCAAGTTTTATGGGTTATGCATGTTTATGCAAGTTCACCTTACCATGTTATGCAAGTTTTATGGGTTATGCATGTTTATGCGAGTTCACTATGACATGATTTGCAAGTCTAACATGTTATGCATCATTATTATGATATGTGAAGTCTATCATGTATGTTATGCCAAGTTACCTTTTATACCCTTATGCGTTATGACGAATATGTAAGCAAGATAATGATGTTGGGAGGGTTTGGGTAAACTTAAAAAAATACATGAAACTAAAGGATTGGGAATTTACCTATTAAGTTAGGTCTACCCCTTGGGAATTTACCTATTAAGTTAGGTCTACCCAAGTATATGTTAACTTGTAAATATGTTTTGATGTGGACATGACATTAGATAACATGATATGGCCAACTCGAGGTTAGACCTAGTTGTGGTGTAAATCTTCCCAGGTAACCACAATGTAGGGTCTAATGTGGGTAGTTGGTCATGTTGCACCATAAGACCCGAGGTTAGACCTAGACGTGGTGTAAATCTTCCCAGGTAACCATGGAGGTCTAATGTGAGAGGTTGGGTGCGTTAATTAATTAATGCCTCATGATTAGGGTTAAGTCATGGCCCACTAATACTTAACCAATAATGGGGATGCGAGGATTAGATGGGGTTAAGTGAGTACACTTAACTAATTTAATCCATGATTAGTGAGGTGTTAAAACCACACTTAACCCTCTTAGAAACCCTAGCAACGTGGTCTGTTCCAGCAGTAATCCCAGTTTGGTATCACCACAACCCTACAGCTAGGTTAGGGCGGGGCACGATTACTGGACTGATGTAAGCGACCAAAGCGACGGCTGAGTGGTACAGCGGTGCGGGTCCGGCGGGCTACGGACGTGCACGTAGTCCGATGTTGGACAAACTCGAGGCACGGGTACCAGTAGGTTTAGACTGTGCATTATTGCTTAGGTGTCTGGGGTTGACATCTTGGGGCTTGATACACCCGAAGGTGGACCCAGCACAGTCTGACTACATCCATGTGGGCCGTATGGACACCAACACTCGACGTGTTAGGTTTATAGGGAGCCGATCGACTAGACCGTTGGGCTGGGCCTTATACTAAGGTCACTTCATGTTGTTGGGCCAAAGTTTGGGCTAAGGGATCAAGATCTGTTTTGTGGGTTTGCTAGTACACTGTGGTGCAAAGTTTAATCTCGTCTATGTGATGTCACCTTTATCTATTACCTGTATGTTCATCTCAGTTTCCATCATACTGTTAACTTTATTAGTTTATAGATTGATCGTAGTAGGGCTTACCAGTCTTTTTGACTGACCTGTTTTCTTTCGCTTCTTTTCTTCCGTTTCCCCCCCCCCCCCCACAGGTTCTCAGGGAGGGACTACATCTGCTTAGTGGATCTTTGACTTGCTTGTTGGATAGCTCATGTATGGATCTGAGCTAGCTGTGGCTTATCTTTTATTTCTGGGGATTAGTACTGATATTTTACCATGTATTTTATTATCACGTATCTAGACTTATGTTGTATTTTGGATTATGACATTTTGATAGTATGTACTTGACTATGTTGGTTTTCTGAGATGATGATGATGGGTTTTTATCTGCTACCGCTGCTTTACTTATATTTGTTTTTTATTCTGTCTTGCGATATCTGTGTGCATGTTTACCTTCACAATAACGCCCCTCCAAAGCTAGTACATTTCAAGGAGTGATCCTAGCGGAGGTGGGGTGTTACATTTGGTATCAGAGCACGAGGTTAACAAGATTGAACAGAACTTTTGGAAAAAAAAACTCCTTTTTGAAAAACTATTTTCATAAACCTACTAAGTATTTTCCAAAATAAAGTCTAGATTATTTTAAGGCTAATCCCCAAAAGCCATCAGCGTTATCCTTCGTTCCCTTGACCTAATCTTATCTTATCTTTTGTTTCAGTATGGCTGAGAATCTTGACATCCCAGATGGAGTGAACGTACCACTCTGGTATAGGAGACTCCTAGAAGCTAGGGCGGCAGCTGGTCCCGCCAACCCTACTCCCACTCCTCCTCCTGTAGTTGAGAACCCTATCCCTAATATCCCTCCTCCGGTGGTTCCTGCTCCCCCTCCCCCAGCAGCTAATATTCCCCCTCCCGTTGCTAATGTTCCTCCCCCTCCCGTAACTGAGGCTCCTCTTCCTCCTCCTCCCCCTCAGCATCCTCAGATTGAGTTTACAAAGGTGTGTAAAGACTTCAAGGCAATGGGAGGCAAGAATTTCCTAGGCACGGAATCTTTCGTTGAAGCTAGGAATTGGCTGAAGGACACGGAGGACTTGTTTGCTATCTTTGGGATTGATGACGAGAGGAAAATCTTATTGACCGTATGGCTTTTGAAGGATGAGGCGGCCTATTGGTGGGAGGTCACCAATGGGACGAGGCCCGTTGAGACCTGGGCCGATTTGAGGGCTAGATTTGTGACCAAGTTTCTATCTTCAGCCGAGGCGAATTTACAAATGGAGAAGTTCATTTCATTAAAGCAAGGGGATATGTCTGTCAAGGAGTATGTGAACAAGTTTAATCAGCTGGCCCGCTTTGGTTTGGATATAGTAAACACACCGGAGAAGAAGGCTCTTCGATTTGCCAGAGGATTGAATGAGCCGCTACAGGGCTTGGCGATGTCACATATTCCGCATGGAGCCACTTTCGAGAGTTTGGTCAATATGGCTCTGCTTCAGGGAGAGGGAAAGAAGGAAGTCAAGTCGGGCGATACTCAAGCAAAGAAGGCTGATTCTCAAGGCAAAGGCAACCAAGGTCAAAGCAGTCAAGGAAATCAGAATAAGAACAAGAAGGGCAACAACAAGGGCAAGGGGAAGTGCAATTACTGTGGCATAGCTGGGCATTTTGCTAAGGATTGCAGGAAGAAGAAAAGGAAGCTTAGTGGTGGATGCTTTTCTTGCGGAGAGACTGGGCACTTCAGCAAAGAATGCCCAAAGAAGAAAGGACAGGCTGGATCTTCAGGAGGGCAAGTTCATGCTCTCAATACCGCTTCAGTTCCCGAGCGAGGTAGTGTTTCTGTTGAGAACCTTGTTTATATCTCTGATCTTCCAGTGCGTACCTTGTTTGATTCTGGTGCTTCACATAGCTTTATTTCATCTGATCTTGTTGATAGCTTACACCTCAGTACTAGCTTAGTGGATGATCCCGTTTGTGTTTCGAATCCCATTGGGGGTTCTGCTCATCTATCTATGATATGTGAGGATCTAAGGATCTCTATACTCAGCGTTGAGTTCTTGTGTAGTGCGTATGTTCTAGGTTTCAGGGGATACGGATTGATCTTGGGCATGGATTGGCTGTCTAGATATGGAGCCATTCTGGATTGTGAGCATAGGGTTGTAAGGCTTGTGACTCGCCTGGGCAACACCTTAGAGATTTCATGCAATCCGAAGAATCCCGTCATGTTATGCTATCTAGAATCTCTCGACTCATCAGAGGAGGCCCTTCAGTCTGTAAGGGTGGTCCGAGATTATCCAGATGTGTTTGAAGAAGTTAAGGGGTTGCCCCCTAAACGAGAGATTGACTTTCGCATCTATCTGGTAGATAATGCTAAGCCTGTTTCTTTGCCCGTTCGGCATATGGCTCCGCGTGAGAGACGAGAGCTGAGCAAGCAAGTGAAAGAATTGCTTGAGAAGGACTTCATCAGAAGAAGTATATCCGAATGGGGAGCGCCTGTGGTGTTTGCAACTAAGGCAGATGGCTCTCTTCGACTCTGTGTGGATTATAGAGAATTGAATAAGCTGACTAAGAAGAACCGACACCCGTTACCAAGGATCGATGATCTCTTTGATCAACTTGTTGGTGCTTCTGTTTTCTCTCAGCTTGACCTTGCTACGGGTTTTCATCAGCTCAGAGTGGCTGAAGACAGTATAGACAAGACTGCATTCAGAACTCCAGACGGATTCTTTGAATGGCTTGTTATGCCGTTCGGTTTGACGAATGCACCCGCGTATTTTGTGGATTTGATGAGTAGGGTGTTTCGGGAGTTCTTGAATAAGTTTGTCGTGGTCTTTGTTGATGATATTCTGGTCTTCTCCAAGGATGAGGAAGAGCATGCGAGGCACCTAGTAGAGGTGATGAATACACTCAGAGCACACCAGTTAAAAGCAAAGTTCTCCAAGTGCCACTTTTGGAGAAGGGAAGTCAGATTTCTTGGGCATATCGTATCCAAGCAAGGCTTAGCGGTGGATCCCGCTAAGGTGGTTGCAGTTCAGGATTGGAAGATTCCAAGGAATGCAACCGAGGTGAGAAGCTTTCTGGGTCTTGCGGGTTTCTATCGGAAGTTCATCAAGGACTTCGCGAAGATATCCGCTCCTCTTACTAAGTTGACGAAGAAGAACTTAGTCTTTGCTTGGGATATGGAGTGTGAGCTTGCTTTTCAGAAACTCAAAAGAGCCCTTACCTCCGCACCAGTTCTAGCCTTACCCGATGGTGGTAAGATATTTACCGTGTACACTGATGCTTGTGGCACGGGATTGGGTGCCGTTCTGATGCAAGAGGGCAGAGTTATATGTTTTGGTGGGAGGCAACTTAAGGTGCATGAGAAGAACTATCCCACTCATGACCTAGAGCTGGCAGCGATTGTATATGCGCTCAAAGCATGGCGTCATTATCTTCTGGGAGAGAGATTTGAGCTATATACTGATCATAAGTCTTTGAAGTACCTCTTTTCGCAGAAAGATCTGAACTTAAGACAGCAGAGATGGATGGAATTTTTGGCTTCCTATGATTTTGAGATATCCTACACCCCTGGCAAGGGGAATGTTGTAGCGGATGCGTTGAGTAGGAAAAGGTTGACACTAAGTCCTCTATTTGTCGAGATGAAGAATTTAGAGTTCTTGGCGACCTTTGATTTCTCTCTGGCAATGGGGTCGGTGACCGGTTCCTTGGCATCTTTAGAGCTCAGGCCTACCCTCCTAGATCAAGTTGGGGCTTCGCAAAAGGAAGACCCTCAGATAATTGAGATCTTGGATAAGCTGGTTCGAGGGGAGACATCTAGTCACCTTGCTCGATATTCTATAGACGATAAGGGTTGGCTGAGGAGAGATGGAAGGCTTTGTGTTCCGATGGTAGGAGACTTGGTGAGAAAAGTTCTTGAGGAAGCACATCGCTCCAAAATGACTATACATCCAGGTGGTGATAAGATGTATAAGGACATGAAGCGCGTTTTCTTCTGGCCTGGAATGAAAAAGGATGTGGCGGAGTTTGTCTCGAGATGTGTTACTTGTCAGAGAGTAAAAGCTGAGTCGAAGAAGCCCGGTGGGCTATTACATCCGCTAGAGGTCCCGCTATGGAAGTGGGAGAGCATTTCTATGGACTTTATTGATGGGCTTCCAAGGTCCAGGAAGGGGAATACGAGCATATGGGTCATTGTGGATAGGCTCACGAAGAGTGCTCATTTTATCCCAGTGAAAAGCAAAAGGACCGCATCTGGACTAGCATCAGTATATCTTCGTGAGATAGTGCGACTACATGGAGTCCCTTCCAGCATAGTTAGTGACCGAGACCCCATCTTTACTAGTCAATTCTGGAACAGTTTGCAGGAGGCTATGGGCACAAGGTTGAATCTGAGTACAGCTTATCACCCACAGACGGATGGCCAGACCGAAAGGGTGAATCGAGTGCTTGAGGACTTGTTGAGACTTTGCATCTTGGATTTTGGTGGTGCTTGGGAAGACCATCTTCCTCTTGTAGAATTTGCTTATAATAACAGTTATCAGGCGAGCATTGGTATGGCACCGTTTGAGGCTTTATATGGGAGGCCGTGCAAATCACCTACATGTTGGTGGGAGTCCACGGATAAGCTTATACTTGGACCCGACATGATTAGGGATACATCTGAGAAGGTTGAGTTGATTAGAAGACGGATGAAAGCGGCCCAAGACCGGCAGAAATCTTATGCTGACAGGCGAAGGTCCGAATTGGAGTTTGAGGTTGGGGACAAGGTTTTCGTGAAGGTTTCTCCTTTACGGAAGGTGGTCCGGTTTGGAGCTGTGGGGAAGTTAGCACCGAGATTCGTTGGACCCTTCCCCATCATAGAGAGAATTGGGAAGATGGCTTATAGAGTGCAATTGCCCGAGAAGTTGTCCGGAGTGCATAATGTCTTTCATGTCTCGCATCTCCGAAAGTGCCTGCATGAGTCCGCTGAGGTGGTTGAGCCTAGCATGCTTGAAGACGTGGAAGTAGAGAAAGAAGCAACTTTAAGGAAAGCTCCGATTCGTATCTTGGGGACAGAGACCAAGAAGCTAAGGAATCGTGAGGTCAGATTGGTGAAAGTTAAATGGGGAGAAGCCGAAGAGGACGCAACTTGGGAAACCGAGGAGAAGATGCGTGGGCTTTATCCATTCCTGTTTGAGGGTACACTCTCAATCTCTTTCCTTTGTTAGTATATCTTTCTCTTTGCTATCCATGATTATCTAGTTATCGTGCTAAGCTTGTCATGAGAACCTTAGGTAGAAACCCTTTTGGATGAAACATGTGCTTGAGACATGTTATGGTTGATGGTTGCAAGTGGTTGCAAGTGTTTGCAAGTGGTTACTCGTGGATGCATGATACACATTAGGCACTAGATCGGCTCACACACTCCTCATATTGCATGTGCATGAGTGTTTATGCTTATTCTTGGATGAAATTTGTATGCAATCACATGGATGTTGCATATGGATGTATGATTGAGCACGCATATAGATATTATACATTATGATAGGGATTTGCATACATATGGATACATTTCACTAACATATTTTGCATTGATCATTGCATTAGATAGGTACATATACACACACTTTTGCATATGTTCATACAGCATTTAGAATCCTTTAAGGACAATGGTTGCTCGTGGATGATGTTTTGAGTAGATGGATGTTGGATGGTAGGATATGTTCTTCCTAACTTGAAGATTTCGGGGACGAAATCCTTTAAGGAGGGGAGAATATAACAACCCGTATTTTCAATAAACTGTTATAACATAAATCGAGGCAGAATTTAATTCAAAAATCAGAATCAGGGGAAACGGGCTATGCCATTGCGATCGTCTCGGAAAAATACGCGAAATAGAGTCCGAGTTTTCGAAAATCGGAGTCCGTATGACCCAGTTAAGGCCCATTGAAGTTTTCAGAAATTTCTATGCTAAAGACAGATTTAAATTTCAATTTAAAATCTAGGATTAGGGCTAATCAGGGTTAGGCGGGAAAATTCCCGCCAGGGGGCCCCATGTCGACAGGCATGTCGACAGGGCACCCAGGGTGTCGACTGCCCTGTCGACAGCCCTGTCGACAGGGGGTGCCCAGGCAGTTCAGCCTGGTGCACCATTTCTGATTTGGGTTGGGTCATGTGGCTTGGTTCTGGAGAATTCTAAGATCTGACGGGCCAAACCTAATCTAGGGTTAATCCTAGGGCCTAAAACACTCTAATTCTCTATAAATATACCCCTAATCCTACCCTAAAGCCTCATTAATCAATCTTGCAACTAAACTATGCCAAATTGAATCCTCAAATGGCCTCCATCTAAAATCCCTAGCCTCCACCTTCCTCAAAGTTAAATCCTATGAAGATACGATGATCATACAACCTTTTCTATGTTGTATGAATGCTTAATAACTTGCATACTTCATTAAGTAGCAAGTTTGATTTGCTAAGTTTGTGTTTTTGGGATCTTGCAAAAGGGTTTTCTTATTTGAGGCTTTGTTTTGAGTTTTTAAAAGGGCTTCTTCATCTTATTTGGTGGATTTGTGGCTTGTTTATATTTGTAAGCCCTCTTACCTTCACTTTACAAACTCTAAAGTTATCATGTGGTGAAAGTTGAGATTTATATGAGTTTATTTGATTATGCATGCTTATGCGAACTCATTATGCCATGTTTTACATGTTTCATAGGTTATGCATGTTTATGCAAGTTCACCTTACCATGTTATGCAAGTTTTATAAGTTATGCATGTTTATGCAAGTTCACCTTACCATGTTATGCAAGTTTTATAAGTTATGCATGTTTATGCAAGTTCACCTTACCATGTTATGCAAGTTTTATGGGTTATGCATGTTTATGCAAGTTCACCTTACCATGTTATGCAAGTTTTATAAGTTATGCATGTTTATGCAAGTTCACCTTACCATGTTATGCAAGTTTTATGGGTTATGCATGTTTATGCAAGTTCACCTTACCATGTTATGCAAGTTTTATGGGTTATGCATGTTTATGCGAGTTCACTATGACATGATTTGCAAGTCTAACAAGTTATGCATCATTATTATGATATGTGAAGTCTATCATGTATGTTATGCCAAGTTACCTTTTATACCCTTATGCGTTATGACGAATATGTAAGCAAGATAATGACGTTGGGAGGGTTTGGGTAAACTTAAAAAAATACATGAAACTAAAGGATTGGGAATTTACCTATTAAGTTAGGTCTACCCCTTGGGAATTTACCTATTAAGTTAGGTCTACCCAAGTATATGTTAACTTGTAAATATGTTTTGATGTGGACATGACATTAGATAACATGATATGGCCAACTCGAGGTTAGACCTAGTTGTGGTGTAAATCTTCCCAGGTAACCACAATGTAGGGTCTAATGTGGGTAGTTAGTCATGTTGCACCATAAGACCCGAGGTTAGACCTAGACGTGGTGTAAATCTTCCCAGGTAACCACGGAGGTCTAATGTGAGAGGTTGGGTGCGTTAATTAATTAATGCCTCATGATTAGGGTTAAGTCATGGCCCACTAATACTTAACCAATAATGGGGATGTGAGGATTAGATGGGGTTAAGTGAGTACACTTAACTAATTTAATCCATGATTAGTGAGGGGTTAAAACCACACTTAACCCTCTTAGAAACCCTAGCAACGTGGTCTGTTCCAGCAGTAATCCCAGTTTGGTATCACCACAACCCTACAGCTAGGTTAGGGCGGGGCACGATTACTGGACTGATGTAAGCGACCAAAGCGACGGCTGAGTGGTACAGCGGTGCGGGTCCGGCGGGCTACGGACGTGCACGTAGTCCGATGTTGGACAAACTCGAGGCACGGGTACCAGTAGGTTTAGACTGTGCATTATTGCTTAGGTGTCTGGGGTTGACATCTTGGGGCTTGATACACCCGAAGGTGGACCCAGCACAGTCTGACTACATCCATGTGGGCCGTATGGACACCAACACTCGACGTGTTAGGTTTATAGGGAGCCAATCGACTAGACCGTTGGGCTGGGCCTTATACTAAGGTCACTTCATGTTGTTGGGCCAAAGTTTGGGCTAAGGGATCAAGATCTGTTTTGTGGGTTTGCTAGTACACTGTGGTGCAAATTTTAATCTCGTCTATGTGATGTCACCTTTATCTATTACCAGTATGTTCATCTCAGTTTCCATCATACTGTTAACTTTATTAGTTTATAGATTGATCGTAGTAGGGCTTACCAGTCTTTTTGACTGACATGTGTATATGCATCCACGAGCAACCACTAGCAAACATTTGCATCCACTTTGCATCCACCATACATAACATGTCTCAAACACATGTTTCAACCATAGGATTATCCTAACTAAAGGTCAAAGATACTAACGAGAGGATATACTAAAGATAAGATAAATACAAGCTAAGCTATAAAGGAGAAATTAAAGGACATACCCTCAAAAAGAAAAGGGTATCGTGAACGCATCTTCTCTTCCGTCTCCCAAGTATCATTGCTCTAATCATCTCCCTATTGCACTTTGACTAGTCTGACCTCTCGATTCCTCAACCTCTTGATCTCCAATCCAAGAATGCGCGTAGGAGCTCGTCGAATTGTCGCATCACGCTCTATCTCCACCTCTCTAAGAAAGCTCGGCTCTACCACTTCCGCGGTCTCGTGCAAGCACTTCCTCAAATGTGACACATGGAATACGTTGTGTACACCACTAAGTCTCTCGGGCAACTCCACTCTATACGCCATCTGTCCAATTTTCTCCTTAATAGGAAACGGCCCTACAAACCTTGGTGCTAATTTCCCAACGGACCCAAAGCGAAAAACGTTCCGTAATGGAGACACTTTGACAAAGACCATGTCCCCAACTTCAAACTCGAGATCTGTCCTCCTCTTATCCGCATAAGATTTCTGCCTATCCTGTGCTGCTTTCATCCTCCTTCGAATCAAGTCGATCTTCTCTGAAGTCTCCCTAATCATATCGGGCCCAAGTAAGATCTTATCCGTAGATTCCCACCAACATGTAGGTAAACGACAAGGTCGTCCATAAAGAGCTTCGAACGGTGCCATACCAATGCTGGACTGAAAGCTGTTATTATATGCGAACTCCACCAATGGAAGATGCTCTTCCCACGTACCCCCAAAGTCTAGGATACACAGCCTCAACAGATCCTCTAGAATGCGATTTACCCTCTCGGTCTGGTCGTCTGTCTGAGGATGATATGTGGTGCTCAAACATAACTGAGTCCTTACCGCCTCTTGTAAGCTTCTCCAAAAATCGCTAGTGAAAATAGGATCGCGGTCGCTCACTATGCTAGAAGGAACACCGTGTAAACGAACTATCTCTCGAACGTATACAGAAGCTAACCATGGAGCAGTCCTCTTACTCTTCACGGGAATAAAATGGGTGCTCTCAGTAAGTCTATCTACTATAACCCAAATTCTTGTATTACCCTTCCTCGATCGCGGTAATCCATCCACAAAATCCATCGAGATGATTTCCCATTTCCATTGTGGAACCTCCAATGGGTGAAGCAACCCACCGGGTTTCTTTTGCTCCGCTTTTACTTGTTGGCACACCAAGCATCTAGCGACATACTCGGCCACATCTTTCTTCATGTCGGCCCAAAAGTAAACTCTCTTCATGTCTTTGTACATCTTGTCCCCGCCGGGATGAATGGTCGTCTTCGAACGATGTGCTTCGTCAAGAATAGTCTTCCTTAGGTCATCGTCTTTTGGTACACAAAGTTTGCCGTCCCTATGTAACCAACCCTTATCGTCTAGGGTATACCTACGGAGATGGCTTGATGACTCCCCTCCTTTGAGTTTTTCTACTAACTCAACCAACTGTGGGTCATCTCGCTGTGCCTCGCCAATCCGTCCCAAAAGCGTAGGTCTGACCTCCAAGGATGCTAGCAAACCGGGTACGAAGTCAACGGAAGGTCTAAAGTCAAACATCGAAATGAATTCTAAACTTCGCCGCTCAACAAACAAAGGACTTAAGGATAATCTTTTTCTAATTAAGGCGTCTGCCACCACGTTACCCTTGCCAGGGGTATAGGCTATTTCTAAGTCGTAGGACGCTAAGAACTCCATCCACCTTTGCTGCCTTAAGTTCAAGTCCTTTTGAGAGAATAGGTATTTTAAAGATTTGTGGTCAGTGAATAGTTCGAATTTCTTGCCAAGAAGATAATGACGCCAAGACTTAAGCGCGAAAACAATAGCGGCCAACTCTAGGTCATGTGTGGGGTAATTCTTCTCATGCGCTCTCAACTGCCTTCCACCATAGGCTATTACCCTACCCTCTTGCATTAAGGCTGCGCCTAGTCCTGTCCCACAAGCGTCAGTATAAACAGTAAACGGCTTACTCCCGTCTGGCAATACTAAGACTGGGGCTGAAGTCAAAGCTCTCTTCAAATGTTGGAACGCATCATAACAATCTACGTCCCATGTGAAAACTAGGTTCTTCTTCGTCAAGCGTGTCAATGGAGCTGATATCTTTGCGAAGTCTTTGATAAACTTCCTATAGTAGCCAGCCAACCCCAAGAAACTTCTCACTTCGGTAGCATTTTTAGGGACCTTCCAATCTTGGATGGCCACCACCTTCGCGGGATCCACGGCTATCCGTTCTTTGGAAACCACGTGCCCCAAGAACCGTACTTCCTTCCTTCAGAAGTGACACTTAGAAAATTTAGCCTTAAGGCTATGCACTCATAGGGTCTCCCACACTTCCCTAAGATGTAGGGCATGCTCTTCTTCATCCTTAGAAAAGATCAAGATGTCATCTACAAAGACTACCACGAATTTGTTAAGGTACTCCCTAAACACCCTACTCATCAAATCAACAAAATATGCTGGGGCGTTTGTCGAACCGAAGGGCATCACAAGCCATTCATAGAAACCGTCCGGAGTCCTAAAGGCAGTCTTGTTTATGCTATCCTCAGCCACTCTCAACTGATGGAAACCCAGTGGCTAAGTCCAATTGCGAAAACACTGAGGCGCCAACTAACTGATCGAAGAGATCATCAATCCTCGGCAGTGGATGTCTGTTCTTCTTAGTAAGTTTATTAAGTTCTCTATAGTCCACACACAGTCTAAGGGACCCATCCGCCTTCGTGGCAAATACTACTGGAGCACCCCACTCCGATATACTTCGTCTTATGAACCCCTTCTCAAGCAACTCCTTCACTTGCTTACCGAGTTCCCTCCTTTCACGTGGAGCCATGTGGCGTACTGGAAAAGATACTGGTTTCGCATTATCCACAAGATATATTCGAAAATCTATCTCCCGCTTCGGAGGCAAGCCCATCACCTCCTCAAACACATCTGAATATTCTCGGACCACTCTAACAGATCGTAGATTTTCCTCAAACGCGTCAAGCGATTCTAGATAACTTAGCATAACCGAATTTATGGGATTACAGAAGATTTCGAGAGTGTTGCCAAGGCGAGTCACGAGCCTAACTACTCTCCTTTCACAATCAAGGACGGCCCCATTTCTGGATAACCAATCCATTCCTAAAATTAGCCCATAGCCCGTGAAGCCCAACACATAAGCATCACATCTAAATTCAATGCTAAGTATGGAAATTTTCAAATCAAAACACATCATGGACAAATAAGCTGAGCCCCATATTGGATTCGAAACAACTAAGGGATCCTCTACTAAACTGGTGTTTAAGTGCAGTGATTCAACTAATGATGTAGAGATAAATGAATGTGATGCGCCCGAATCGAATAAGGTACGGACAGGATGATCAAACAGAAAAACTAAGCTTTCAACAGAAATGGTTCTACCTCGTTCTTGCAGCGGTGGGACCGCGAGAGCCTGAACTTGTCCCCTTGCCTGCCCTGGTGCTATAAGAGCCTGCACCTGTCCTCCCGAGGTAGCTCCTGCCCTCTGCCCCTTCTTTGGGCAGTCCTTCACTAAATGTCCCGCTTCGCTACAATGAAAACAGTCTGTCTTCTTTTTCTTTCTGCAATCCTTGCTGAGATGGCCTGGGGTTCCACAGTTAAAACATTTCTTCTTTCCCTTGTCGTTATTGTCTTTACCACCCTTCTTGTTTTGCTGTTGTGGTTTCTTCTGATCCCCCTTCTTCTCGGTTGCCTTATCAGCTTTAGCGCTTTTCTCCTCATGCATGAGTGCCATTTCTACTAACTTCTCAAAGGTGGCCCCCATCGGGATGTGGGTCATAGCCAACCCTTGCAATGGTTCATTCAAGCCATTCACGAACCTCAGCGCCTTCTTCTCCGGCGTGTTCACTAAGTCCAAGCCAAACCTTGCTAACTGATTAAATTTATTGACATATTCTTTCACTGATGAGCTTCCTTGCTTCAATGTCAAGAACCTTTCCATATATAGATTTTCTTCCGCCCTTGAGAGAAACTTCGCCTCGAACCTACGTCTGAAATCTGCCCAAGAGTCAACAGGACGCTCCCCATTAGTGACCTCCCACCAAAACGAGGCCTCTCCCTTCATCAACCAAGCTGCTAAACGAACTCTCTTTCCTTCTTCTACTTCAAAGATTTCTAGCAATTCTTCCACCTCCTTAAGCCAATCTCTAGCTTCCACAAACGTTTCTGACCATTGAAATGGTTTTCCACCCATAGCCTTGAATTCCTTGCACGTCTTGGCAAAAGTATCTACGCGAGGAGGAGGAGGAACGGGTGCAACTGGTGGTGGAGGAACATTGGCTGGACCTGCAGCGGCCCTAGCCTCCAATAGCCTCCTATACCATCCTGGTATCGTTACACCGTCAGGTAGATTAAGATCTTCAGCCATGCTGAAACGAAAAAGGAAAGATTCAAAATGGAGAATTCGAAAGATAAAGATATGTGGCTTTTGGGGATTATGTTTTTCTTAAAAACTTTTCTCTTTAAATTTCTCATTAAAACATGTTTTTGAAAACACTTCTTCCAAAAATAACTATTTTTCTAAAGTATTTTTATCTGTTCTGGTAACCTTAAGCTCTGATACCACATGTAACACCCCACGTCCATTAGTGTCACTCACAAAGGGAATGCATTAACTTCCATGGAAGTTATAAGTGAATATAGAACAGAAAAATTACAACAAGACAGATAATAAATAGTACTTGCAAATCTAAAACTTCATTTTATTGCAGCAGAAATTAAACATGTTGGTTACATCATAAAACCATAGATCATAACCAAGAACAATATCCATCTTCATAAAAACAAAATACATAATCCCATTACATAAATAGCCATTAAAAAGATAACAAGTTGGACTTTACTTCAACGGTCCAAGCTTTCCGAAGAGAGATGAAGCAATTCAACCAAACTCCACTAGAGTTGGGCCCAACCTGAGGACCTGGAGGGGGAAAAAGAATAGAAATAGAGGGGGTCAGACATAAAGTCTGGCGAGTATGATAATTCTAACAATACTATTATCAAAATAACTAGACTAAGTCATAAGCTGGAAGACAAGTAAATGTCTATGAACTCTTAGGAAGATAAAGATAGCGTTTAAGATAACGTTAAAGATAACGGTAAAGGCACACCTAATTACTAACGAATGATTACTACACTGCACCACACATTACTACACTGCACCACACCAGTCATCCTATTGTTTGATCCCACTTGCTTCACACAGAAACTTTATAAATAGCCTTACGTACCCCTAGCTGACTACATAGGTGCCGTCTGCCCCTATCTCCCCTAGGTGTACCCCACTACCCACTTTCGACCGGCTCCCTACTCGTAGATACCCGTGCTGGCCCCACAGTGGGGTGTATCACTCCCCTAAAGTGGCAACCCGATACAACTTGAGAATGCACGGCTTATACCTACACGATGCAACAACGTCTTACCTACCAGCCCGGGTCCACACACGTATACGAAACCCGTTGGACTTGCGTTGCCACGGCTCCCCGTTTTGGCCTCTTACTGTTGAACCCAGCATGCGTGTCCCGTCCTCGACTTGGGTCGAGCCCACAAAGATACGTTTGGGAAACTGGTCGAAATGGGCCCCCACAAGCAACCCACCTAAGCTTGTCACTAGTATATCCCACTTAACCCTCTTAATCATGTTCATTTACATGTGTGTTTGGTTAAGTCTTACTAATCGTATTTCACATGCCACTAAGGGCACCCCCTAGATTCCTCATGCCACCTAAGGCACCTACTTAACCCCCATGTCCCACCTTACATGTTTATCTGGTTAAGTATTTCTTAATTCATTCAGGCCATAACCTCATAAAGATCTCTCACATTAGACTGGCATTTATGGCAGCTGGATTTGCCGGGCGGGTCCGGGCAGTCTTACACCATAAAAGAGTCTAACCTCGTGTCTTTACAACCCTTATGCTTTAGTTTAGGCCTAGGACCTCTCACATTGGGCTGACATTTGTGACCACTGGATTTGCCGGGCGGGTCCGGGCAGGTTTACGTCACAAACGAGTCCAACCTCGTGTCCTAAGCATTGATTAACACTTAAAATCTTTTACCCCAGTTTTAATAATTCCCTATTCAAATTATTAATTAAGTCAACTTTTAATGATGTCCATAATTGACTCAATTATGGCCATCCACTTATGGCATGCAAAATCATATCAATTGCACCCCAACTTTTTAATATTAAATCCTTAATATTACCCCTACCCTACGTTTATACGTTCGCTTATTCAACGCATAATATAGGCTAGACTTGTATAGTCTAACACCTAGCACAAAGATAAATTATCACAACATATAGACAATTAAAATAAATCTAATCATAATTGGGGTGAAACTTGCATAAACTACACATGTTAAGGATCAAAAGGTGTCAACTTGTTAAATGTCTCGATTTACATGATATGATCATAGCCCAAATCTATACATAAACTTGCATATGGGGTTTTTAGGCAACATAATGATGGTGTGAACTAGCATAGAATATCACATATGTCATAGCATAATTCTAGATGTCATAATAGATGTCTTGGTATATGTTCATAACTTTTCTAATCAATCTAACTTGCATATGTGACTTGTCATATAGATCAACATAACCCAAACATGATGATTTAATTAATATGAACTAACTAGCATAGATGGTAACATCATGGCCTTTTTAACATGTATGATTCATCACAACTTAGCATAGAAACTTTCAACATACATAACATCATAGCATGATTTACAACATATAAGATATCATCATCACATAACATTGGATTTACAATATACATGATAGCAAAAGGGGTTTACAACAACATATATGATAATTCACATCATCTACTCATAATCCATTCATAACTCAACCTAATTAAAATGATAATAATCTTGTTAAGATCATCATACTCACAATTTAGAGAAGAAAAGAGAGAGTTTTGCTTTGCTTTAGGGTTGAGAGAATTAGAAATGAATTTGCTTTTCTTCTTTCTTAGTTGGCGGCGGCTCCATTGATTTCCATGGCAATGGTATGACGGTAACTATTATATTTTAATTAGGTTTAGGGTTAGCATTAGGATGTATTTATAGGTGTAGGAAGTTATTTAGGACCATTAGATTAACCCTGAACCATGAGAACCAATCAAATGCAAAATCTGCATTTGAGCGAATCGGCCCACGGGTTGATAGCCAAACACCCTAGATTAACCCCTAGTCGTCCCAGCGAGACTCGGGTCGACCTCAAAAATGGGCCGGTTCGGTTATTTCCCCTCCCAATTCGCTGTTTTGAACTTTTTCGCATATTTATTTATGTAATTTTTAATTTATATATATATATATATATATCAATATATATATATATTTCTCTGTGCAACCCATTTCACTTAATTCTTTTCTAAAAATTAAGTATACTTTAATTTGTGAATTTTAATGTTATAAAATTACGGGGTGTTACATTCTCCCCTCCTTAAAGGATTTCTTCCCCGAAATCTCCAAGTCAAGAAGAATGTATATCCTACCATCTAATCGTCCATCTACTCAACCATCAAACTCCAGCATCCATTGTCCTTAAAAGACTTCTAATGCTTTAATGTTTATATGCACAGTGTGTGTATATGTCAATATCTAATGCAAAATTAGGCGGTCTACTGATTCAGTCGACCTCCTTAGTGCAATTCATGATAGTGCCATGCGTCCAATATGTATGCAAAAGATTCCTAATGATACATATTAATTCTATATGCGTGCACAACCATCCACCCGAATGCAGCAACTATATGACAATACAACCATTATACATCCATTTTACTAAATACATCCATATATATGCAATATGAAATATGAAGTGACTAAGCCGATCTGGTGCCTAATACTGTGTGTATATGCATCCACGAGCAACCACTAGCAAACACTTGCATCCACTTTGCATCCACCATACATAACATGTCTCCAACACATGTTTCAACCATAGGATTATCCTAACTAAAGGTCAAAGATACTAGCGAGAGGATATACTAAAGATAAGATAAGTACAAGCTAAGCGATAAAGGAGAAATTAAAGGACATACCCTCAAAAAGAAAAGGGTATCGTGAACGCATCTTCTCTTCCGTCTCCTAAGTAGCGTTGCTCTCATCATCTCCCCATTGCACTTTGACTAGTCTGACCTCTCGATTCCTCAACCTCTTGATCTCCGACCCAAGAATGCGCATAGGAGCTCGTCGAATTGTCGCATCACGCTCTATCTCCACCTCTCTAAGAAAGCTCGGCTCTACCACTTCCGCGGTCTCGTGCAAGCACTTCCTCAAATGTGACACATGGAATACGTCGTGTACACCACTAAGTCTATCGGGCAACTCCACTCTATACGCCATCTGTCCAATTTTCTCCTTAATAGGAAACGGCCCTACAAACCTTGGTGCTAATTTCCCAACGGACCCAAAGCGAAAAACGTTCCGTAATGGAGACACTTTGACAAAGACCTTGTCCCCAACTTCAAACTCGAGATCTGTCCTCCTCTTATCCGCATAAGATTTCTGCCTATCCTGTGCTGCTTTCATCCTCCTTCGAATCAAGTCGATCTTCTCCGAAGTCTCCCTAATCATATCGGGCCCAAGTAAGATCTTATCCGTAGATTCCCACCAACATGTAGGTGAACGACATGGTCGTCCATAAAGAGCTTCGAATGGTGCCATACCAATGCTGGACTGAAAGCTGTTATTATATGCGAACTCCACCAATGGAAGATGCTCTTCCCACGTACCCCCAAAGTCTAGGATACATAGCCTCAACAGATCCTCTAGAATGCGATTCACCCTCACGGTCTGGCCGTCCGTCTGAGGATGATATGCGGTGCTCAAACATGACTGAGTCCCTACCGCCTCTTGTAAGCTTCTCCAAAATTCGCTAGTGAAAATAGGATCGCGGTCGCTCACTATGCTAGAAGGAACACCGTGCAAACGAACTATCTCTCGAACGTATACAGAAGCTAACCATGGAGCAGTCCTCTTACTCTTCACGGGAATAAAATGGGCGCTCTTAGTAAGTCTATCTACTATAACCGAAATTCCCGTATTACCCTTCCTCGATCGCGGTAATCCATCCACAAAATCAATCGAGATGCTTTCTCATTTCCATAGTGGAACCTCCAATGGGTGAAGCAACCCACCGGGTTTCTTTTGCTCCGCTTTTACTTGTTGGCACACCAAGCATCTAGCGACATACTCGGCCACATCTTTCTTCATGCCGGCCCAAAAGTAAACTCTCTTCATGTCTTTGTACATCTTGTCCCCGCCGGGATGAATGGTCATCTTCGAACGATGTGCTTCGTCAAGAATAGTCTTCCTTAGGTCATCGTCTTTTGGTACACAAAGTCTACCGTCCCTACGTAACCAACCCTTATCGTCTAGGGTATACCTACGGAGATGGCTTGATGACTCCCCTCCTTTGAGTTTTTCTACTAACTCAACCAACTGCGGGTCGTCTCGCTGTGCCTCGCCAATCCATCCCAAAAGCGTAGGTCTGACCTCCAAGGATGCTAGCAAACCGGGTACGAAGTCAACGGAAGGTCTAAAATCAAACATCGAAATGAATTCTAAACTTCACCGCTCAACAAACAAAGGACTTAAGGATAATCTTTTTCTACTTAAGGCGTCTGCCACCACGTTACCCTTGCCAGGGGTATAGGCTATTTCGAAGTCGTAGGACGCTAAGAACTCCATCCACCTTTGCTGCCTTAAGTTCAAGTTCTTTTGAGAGAATAGGTATTTTAAAGACTTGTGGTCAGTGAATAGTTCGAATTTCTCACCAAGAAGATAATGACGCCAAGACTTAAGCGCGATAACAATAGCGGCCAACTCTAGGTCATGTGTGGGGTAATTCTTCTCATGCGCTCTCAACTGCCTTCCACCATAAGCTATTACCCTGCCCTCTTGCATTAAGACTGCGCCTAGTCATGTCCCACAAGCGTCAGTATAAACGGTAAACGGCTTACTCCCGTCTGGCAATACTAAGAATGGGGCTGAAGTCAAAGCTCTCTTCAAACGTTGGAACGCATCATCACAATCTATGTCCCATGTGAAAACTAGGTTCTTCTTCGTCAAGCGTGTCAATGGAGCTGATATCTTTGCGAAGTCTTTGATAAACTTCCTATAGTAGCCAGCCAACCCCAAGAAACTTCTCACTTCGGTAGCATTTTTAGGGACCTTCCAATCTTGGATGGCCACCACCTTCATGGGATCCACGGCTATCCCTTCTTTGGAAACCACGTGCCCCAAGAACTGTACTTCCTTCCTCCAGAAGTGACACTTAGAAAATTTAGCCTTAAGGCTATGCGCTCGTAGGGTCTCCAACACTTCCCTAAGATGTAGGGCATGCTCTTCTTCATCCTTAGAAAAGATCAAGATGTCATCTACAAAGACTACCACGAATTTGTTAAGGTACTCCCTAAACACCCTACTCATCAAATCAACAAAATATGCTAGGGCGTTTGTCAAACCGAAGGGCATCACTAGCCATTCATAGAAACCGTCCGGAGTCCTAAAGGCAGTCTTGTCTATGCTATCCTCAGCCACTCTCAACTGATGGAAACCCAGTGGCTAAGTCCAACTGCGAAAACACTGAGGCGCCAACTAACTGATCGAAGAGATCATCAATCCTCGGCAGTGGGTGTCTGTTCTTCTTAGTAAGTTTATTAAGTTCTCTATAGTCCACACACAGTCTAAGGGACCCATCCGCCTTCGTGGCAAATACTACTGGAGCACCCCACTCCGATATACTTCGTCTTATGAACCCCTTCTCAAGCAACTCCTTTACTTGCTTACCGAGTTCCCTCCTTTCACATGGAGCCATGTGGCGTACTGGCAAAGATACTGGTTTCGCATTATCCACAAGATATATTCGAAAATCTATCTCCCGCTTCGGAGGCAAGCCCTTCACCTCCTCAAACACATACGAATATTCTCGGACCACTCTAACAGATCGTAGATTTTCCTCAGATGCGTCAAGCGATTCTAGATAAGTTAGCATAACCGAATTTATGGGATTACAGAAGATTTCGAGAGTGTTGCCAAGGCGAGTCACGAGCCTAACTACTCTCCTTTCACAATCAAGAACGGCCCCATTTCTGGATAACCAATCCATTTCAAAAATTAGCCCATAGCCCGTGAAGCCCAACACATAAGCATCACATCTAAATTCAATGCTAAGTATGGAAATTTTCAAATCCAAACACATCATGGACAAATAAGCTGAGCCCCCTATTGGATTCGAAACAACTAAGGGATCCTCTACTAAACTGGTGTTTAAGTGCAGTGATTCAACTAATGATGTAGAGATAAACGAATGTGATGCGCCCGAATCGAATAAGGTACGGACAGGATGATCAAACAGAAAAACTAAGCTTTCAACAGAAATGGTTCTACCTCGTTCTTGCAGCAGTGGGACCGCGAGAGCCTGAACTTGTCCCCTTGCCTGCCCTGGTGCTATAAGAGCCTGCACCTGTCCTCCCGAGGTAGCTCCGGCCTTATGCCCCTTCTTTGGGCAGTCCTTCACTAAATGTCCCGCTTCGCTACAATGAAAACAGCCTGTCTTCTTTTTCTTTCGGCAATCCTTGCTGAGATGGCCTGGGGTTCCACAGTTAAAACATTTCTTCTTTCCCTTGCCGTTATTGTCTTTACCACCCTTCTTGTTTTGCTGTTGTGGTTTCTTCTGATCCCCCTTCTTCTCGGGTGCCTTATCTGCTTTAGCGCTTTTCTCCTCATGCATGAGTGCCGTTTCTACTAACTTCTCAAAGGTGGCCCCCATCATAATGTGGGTCATAGCCAACCCTTGCAATGGTTTATTCAAGCCATTCACGAACCTCAGCGCCTTCTTCTCCGGCGTGTTCACTAAGTCCAAGCCAAACCTTGCTAACTGATTAAATTTATTGACATATTCTTTCACTGATGAGCTTCCTTGCTTCAATGTCAAGAACCTTTCCATAAATAGATTTTCTTCCGCCCTTGAGAGAAACTTCGCCTCGAACCTACGTCTGAAATCCGCCCAAGAGTCAACAGGACGCTCCCCATTAGTGACCTCCCACCAAAACGAGGCCTCTCCCTTCATCAACCAAGCTGCTAAACGAACTCTCTTTCCTTCTTATACTTCAAAGATTTCAAGCAATTCTTCCACCTCCTTAAGCCAATCTCTAGCTTCCACAAATGTTTCTGACCCTTGAAATGGTTTTCCACCCATAGCCTTGAATTCCTTGCACGTCTTTGCAAAAGTATCTACGCGAGGAGGAGGAGGAGGAACGGGTGCAACTGGTTGTGGAGGAACATTGGCTGGACCTGCAGTGGCCCTAGCCTCCAATAGCCTCTTATACCATCCTGGTATCGTTACACCGTCGGGTAGATTAAGATCTTCAGCCATGCTGAAACGAAAAAGGAAAGATTCAAAATGGAGAACTCGAAAGATAAAGATATGTGGCTTTTGGGGATTATGTCTTTCTTAAAAACTTTTCTCTTTAAATTTCTCATTAAAACATGTTTTTGAAAACACTTCTTCCAAAAATAACTATTTTTCTAAAGTATTTTTATCTGTTCTGGTAACCTTAAGCTCTGATACCACGTGCAACACCCCACGTCCATTAATGTCACTCACAAAGGGAAAGCATTAACTTCCATGGAGGTTATAAGTGAATATAGAACAGAAAAATTCCAACAAGACAGATAATAAATAGTACTTGGAAATCTAAAACTTCATTTTATTGCAGTGGAAATTAAACATGTTTGTTACATCATAAAACCATAGATCATAACCAAGTACAATATCCATCTTCATAAAAACAAAATACATAATCCCATTACATAAATAGCCATTAAAAAGATAACAAGCTGGACTTTACTTCAACGGTCCAAGCTTTCCGAAGAGAGATGAAGCAATTCAATCAAACTCCACTAGAGCTGGGCCCAACCTGAGGACCTGGAGGGGGAAAAAGGATAGAAATAGAGGGGGTCAGACATAAAGTCTGGCGAGTATGATAATTCAAACAATACTATTATCAAAATAACTAGACTAAGTCATAAGCTGGAAGACAAGTAAATGTCTATGAACTCTTAGGAAGATAAAGATAGCGTTTAAGATAACGTTAAAGATAACGGTAAAGGCACGCCTAATTACTAACGAATGATTACTACACTGCACCGCACATTACTACACTGCACCACACCAGTCACCCTATTGTTTGATCCCACTTGCTTCACATAGAAACTTTATAAATAGCCTTACGTACCCCTAGCTGACTACATAGGTGCCGTCTGCCCCTATCTCCGCTAGGTGTACCCCACTACCCACTTTCGATCGGCTCCCTACTCGTAGAGACCCGTGCTGGCCCCATAGTGGGGTGTATCACTCCCCTAAAGTGGCAACCCGATACAACTTGAAAATGCACGGCTTATGCCTACACGATGCAACAACGTCTTACCTACCAGCCCGGGTCCACACACGCACACGAAACCCGTTGGACTTGCGTTGCCACCGCTCCCCGTTTTGGCCTCTTACAGTCGAACCCAGCATGCGTGTCCCATCCTCGACTTGGGTCGAGCCCACAAAGACACGTTTGGGATACTGTTCGAAATGGGCCCCCACAAGCTACCCACCTAAGCTTGTCACTAGTATATCCCACTTAACCCTCTTAGTCATGTTCATTTACATGTGTGTTTGGTTAATTCTTACTAATCGTATTTCACATGCCACAAAGGGCACCCCCTAGATTCCTCATGCCACCCAAGGCACCTACTTAACCCCCATGTCCCACCTTACATGTTTATCTGGTTAAGTATTTCTTAATTCATTCAGGCCATAACCTCATAAAGACCTCTCACATTAGACTGGCATTTATGGCAGCTGGATTTGCCGGGCGGGTCCGGGCAGTCTTACACCATAAAAGAGTCTAACCTCGTGTCTTTACAACCCTTATGCTTTAGTTTAGGCCTAGGACATCTCACATTGGGCTGACATTTGTGACCACTGGATTTGCCGGGCGGGTCCGGGCAGGTTTACGTCACAAACGAATCCAACCTCGTGTCCTAAGCATTGATTAACACTTAAAATCTTTTACCCCAGTTTTAATAATTCCCTATTCAAATTATTAATTAAGTCAACTTTTAATGATGTTCATAATTGACTTAATTATTGTCATCCACTTATGGCATGCAAAATCATATCAATTGCACCCCAACTTTTTAATATTAAATCCTTAATATTACCCCTACCCTACGTTTATACGTTCGCTTATTCAACGCATAATATAGGCTAGACTTGTATAGTCTAACACCTAGCACAAAGATAAATTATCACAACATATAGATAATTAAAATAAATCTAATCATAATAGGGGTGAAACTTGCATAAACTACACATGTTAAGGATCAAAAGGTGTCAACTTGTTAAATGTCTCAATTTACATGATATGATCATAGCCCAAATCTATACATAAACTTGCATATGGGGTTTTTAGGCAACATAATGATGGTGTGAACTAGCATAGGATATCACATATTTCATAGCATAATTCTAGATGTCATAATAGATGTCTTGGTATATGTTCATAACTTTTCTAATCAATATAACTTGCATATGTGACTTGTCATGTAGATCAACATAACCCAAACATGATGATTTAATTAATATGAACTAACTAGCATAGATGGTAACATCATGGCCTTTTTAACATGTATGATTCATCACAACTTAGCATAGAAACTTTCAACATACATAACATCATCATAGCATGATTTACAACATATAAGATATCATCATCACATAACATTGGATTTACAATATACAAGATAGAAAAAGGGGTTTACAACAACATATATGATAATTCACATCATCTACTCATAATCCATTCATAACTCAACCTAATTAAAATGATAATAATCTTGTTAAGATCATCATACTCACAATTTAGAGAAGAAAAGAGAGAGTTTTGCTTTGCTTTAGGGTTGAGAGAATTGGAATTGAATTTGCTTTTCTTCTTTCTTAGTTAGCGGCGGCTCCATTGATTTCCATGGCGATGGTATGACGGTAACTATTCTATTTTAATTAGGTTTAGGGTTAGCATTAGGATGTATTTATAGGTGTAGGAAGTTATTTAGGACCATTAGATTAACCCTGAACCATGAGAACCAATCAAATGCAAAATCCGCATTTGAGCGAATCGGCCCACGGGTTGACAGCCAAACACTCTGGATTAACCCCTAGTCGACCCAGCGGGGCTTGGGTCGACCTCAAAAATGGGCCGGTTCGGTTATTTCCCCTCCCAATTCGCTGTTTTGAACTTTTTCGCATATTTATTTATTTAATTTTTAATCAATATATATATATATATATATCTCTGCGCAACCCATTTCACTTAATTCTTTTCTAAAAATTAAGTATACTTTAATTTGTGAATTTTAATGTTATAAAATTACGGGGTGTTACATTGGGGGAGAGATAGTTATCGACCCCGTGATTCTTATCAATCTCATTCTACACGATCTCGTTCTCCCTTAAAACAAGACCCTGGGAAGCCCCACGGACGTACAGTGCCACCGGCTGGGGGTAAGCAACTTCCCAAAGACTTGACTCCTCCAAAAAGTACACCTTCTCATAGCAAGTCTTCCAAGAAACACCATGAGCCGAAAGATAAAAACAAAGATCCAAGCAAGGATTTAAAAAAGGAGAAAATAGCGGTTGTTCCCTCTAGTCAGCGCGATTTGGATACTACCGCTGCATAAGATTTTGTCTACACCTCTGATAATCAGGTCAAGCTGGAGCGTTTGCGGAAGCAGCTTCCTGAAATCTTCTTCGAAAGGATGATGTTTGTTCCAGATCTTGAACTGGTTCCCGACTAGTGGGATATAGAGGTCATAGGACAAGTGAGTCATGTGGCCAAACAATATAGGGCGATGAAGAAGCATGCCACCACTCTTTCTGCTGCCATCTGTCACCTAAAAACGAAAGCAGCCAGAACCGGAGTGAAGATTGAAAATGAGGCTAGGGCCAGGAGCAAAATTGAAAAAGAACTAGAGGATGCAAAAGCTCAACTCGCTTTAGCTCAACGGGATGTGGGAAATTACAAATCGGAGTTGGAAAGCGCTAGGAAGCGTTTCCACACTGAGCTCGACTCAAACAGCAAGGAGCGTGTAGCTCTGAAAAAGGAAATAGAGGATCTTAGAACGATCAATACTGATTTAATGGCGGCACATGATCGTTTTTCTACTGAGAAGGCTGCTTAGGAGAAAGAGAAAGCGAGCCTTAAAGACATCCTTTCTCTTGTTGAGAAAGAGAAAGCAGTTCTGAACGATCAACTTGTCCATGCTGAGGAGCATGCAGCTCTCGCCGAAAGTAACGCCAACAATGCTCTTGAATCAGCCTCCGCCACTGCTGATAAGTTTGCTGCAGCTAAAGAAGAGATAGAAAGTTTCAATGAACTGCTATTCGACTTTTTTGGTCCAGTTATTAAGACTCGAGACATCTCTTGGATTGAGAACTATCACGTTACTTCGGCCAATGTGTGGGATATTATTGTTGAGGGCGAGAAGCAGCGATTGAAAGTCGAGGAGATTGACGAAACCCAACTTACGCAGACCTTTCTCAAAGGTGAAGAGCCTGATGCTTTGGAGAAGGGCAGACGCCTGATTCAAGAAGAAATTGAGAGGGATAGAACTAAGCTCAAGGGCAAGGATAAAATTGACGAAGGCTCGAGATAGGCGGTGGAACCCAAGACCTCCGTAATTGAGGAATATAATCCTGATGACTCGTTGATCCCCTTGGCTCCAACCCCTCCAGCTATCGGAGCTACTATCGCAGGTCTGGGTGATGAGTCGGCTAAAGGTATCTCCATATGCTCTCCACAATTCGTCAAAGCAATTGTATCTTGTCGTCGTCTTGTAGAACAGTCTAGTGAGAAGACTACACTCTCTTCTGAACTAACAACATTTGCTTCTCATGATATAGGTGGCAAACCAGCCGAAAAGGATGCAAAAAAGAAAAATGAGGCGGAAAATTTTTGTGTCCCATTAGGTACTGGTGCTGGAGTTCCTGAGATTCCAAAGCAGACTGAGGGCACAACAACTGAGAAGGTCATTTTGGCACCAAGCACTGATGCTCCCAAGGATGTTGAGACCATTGATGCCTTGAAGGATATGGATGGTGATCATGGGGATGATGAAGAAGAGGTCACCATCACAAGGGAGACCAAGGATAATGACCAGGAGACCCTGGCTGACATGCAGGCTAAGAAGGAGAAACAGTTGGCTTTAAAAAGGGAGGAACAAATGCCTCCTTATGTGTCCCCCATCTCAGAGGTTGATCCCAAAACTGGGTTGGTTATAAAGTTCTCCTCCAGATCAATAACTTCACAGCTTGCATCACAGCCTTCCAATACTCCGCAGGATCCTCCTACTAATAAGAGGAAGAGGAAAAAGGGAGACTGATCTGATGTTGACAAGGAGGAGTTGGAAAAACAGAAGAGGGAGAAGAAGTCAAAATCATCCCCCAAGAATAAGTAGGATGTATTTGTTAGTCCATATTTTGCTTTTAGGCTTTCCACTGGCTAAGACATGTAGTCGTGAGAATGGCCCTCACTTTTGTCCTGCCTTGTCCTGTAAATCTGCATTTGGTAAATGAAAATTTGTTTCTTTTGCATCATTGCGTACCTGCAAGTTTAACTTTTCACACTTAGTCACAAACGTTTAGATCATAACATTTTAAAATTTATGTGCCGCACAAATGTGTGTTTATATATGCCTCCAATCAATCATGACATGATGCCTGGCCAGGACTTATTGAGAATTGATTGGAGTTATGTGTATGCTGCCCCCTATTCCCGGAAATGAGGAGTTCGGGTTCCACTTTTCGTTCCTGTTCCCAGTCGTGTGACGGAATAGGAGCCATTTTTGGCGGCATATGTCACTGTGCCTTTATACTCTCTCGATCCTTCAGCGGGGTAAAAGTTCTTGCGGCGTTAAGTGTCTAGCACCTTTATGCTCTCCCGATCCTTCAGTGGGTTAGAGTTCGAGCTCGGTTCTTTATCTGCTCACCGATCCTTCAGCGGGACAGGAGTGTAGTCAAGGTGGTTTTTATCAAGGTGCACCTTCATGCCTTGCGGACGTCACCTTCGCGTCCCTTATACTCTCTCTCTGATCTTGAGAGTTGGAGTATGGATGACAGTGTGATCTACTTTGTTGCACCTTCGGGACTTTAGTTGTCGTTCACCTTCTAGTCTGATAGAAGGCATTTTGAATTAGGCATTTTGAGATCGTCGCATAGTTTATAGAAAATATCAAAATGGTAATGATTTATGTTAATTAAAATAAAAGAGCAGGTAAATAACAGTGCTATAACAACCCGGGGAATTTGCGATCATGGATATCGGCATACAAAACTATGTCGACTATTCAAGCATCGGAAACACTGGATAGTCCATGAAAGAAATTAGAGGGTGAGAACAGATAAGATAGAAACATAGAATAGAAGAAGAAGAAGAACATACACATCGTCAGAGTAACACTAATCTCACAGCGGAACGAACAATATATAATAGATACATAACTTTGAAATAAAACTAGTATATGTATACAGTAACGTTATCAGAGTACAACACTTACAACACAGCGGAAATAACTATAATTATATAATCCTGAAGCCTTCTTCTCCAAGCTCTCCAAGTAGATCTGTAAAATCCTGACTACTTGACTACCCGTACAAAATTGGGCACCCAAGAGTTTAGGGAAAATAAAACAAAATAAACTCTGGGTTAGTCATGGGACTGGTATGAGTAAACACTTTAAAACAGTTTGGGAAAATAACGTTATCTCATAAGACCACACCGTATAACAGAACGGGTTTTTCCCTTATGAGAATCCAAATCAATTTGATTTAACCTTCAAATCATTTTGAAAGAAACAACGATCTTTTATATCAAAACTCTTTTGATATTATAATAGTGTCTATCAACCATAATATAATAATCGTCTTGCAGAACGCTTTCATCTCACGTTCCACATATATAGTATACAATCAAAACCGCGAGCACTTATTGGGTAATGGATTTTCAACAATGACAAGGTATGGAACCACCTTCCAATAGTGTACCTCTAGAGAGGAATAGACTGGGTTCAACAAGAACATCTTGCAACCCGGCCACACATGACCGACCACTCATTTCGCTTGAGTGTATCGAATGTATATCACCAACGGTTGGGATCAGCAACCGTTTCCCGAATGGGACAGCATCGAATAGATTAAAGAACGAAATGAATATCTCTAGATAGGTGATAATACACCCTACTTGGCAGCCAACCACTTAGCCATGCTACCTGCCCGATTTTTGTCATTTTCCAGTTGTGAGGCTAGAGGCCATGCTTATCTCTGACATATCACACAATTATTCACTTTGAATGTCACATCTTCATACCCGCCAAATCACAAATTGATTTCCCCAAAAATACAATGGGTATACAGCTAAGAGAAACGAATTCCTCTACCATCAAACGTAAATACATTTGAAGAGATCAACTTATGCGATCCATTAAATATATTCTGTCATACATTCTTCCATATCGGTTGTCCTAGGACTGGACAAACCGAAGGTACTATTCTGTAAACTGGACAGCCCTTGCATAACTCCGTCTTTAATTATCATCATCATATTTGATCGCAACGCAAACACCCATACAGAGTGGTTTTTAGATAATGAATTTGTTCCCGGTCTCTCCGTATTGACGATGGAAAAATGGTCAAAAACTCCAATAGTCGGTGAGTTCACTATCAAAGAAAACACGTGTGCAAACAATGATATTATTTCCAGATGGAAATTATATCAATCAATCATCATTTAACATTTATCTCTTTAGTTCATTTTTCATCTCCTATTTCCATATATTCAACATTTCTTATTTTCTATATTAGAAAATATTTTTGAGTGTTATTTGGAAAACATTTCCAAAACTCCTACATTTGGATTTAACCAGGTGTTTAAATAAAACATTGCTATGCCAACTCAAAACTTTACACTCCTTAACTAAATTCACTTAACCAATCTTCATTATCGAACCTTAACCATTCCTTAGTTAAAAACGAAGTCAATCAAGTTAGGGTATAATTACCTCTCAGACCTTAACTAAACAACATTTCTAACTTTGAAATAGACAAAGTTCACCATCTAAATCTTTAACAACTTCCTTCCGTAACTCTCAGATTCTATTTACGAATCGCTTCTTTATTAAAAAACATTTGATTATAACTATAGTGTAATAATCCCTACTTCTGAAATATCTAACTCCAAAATATAACTCGATTAACTCAAATCAATTAACCCTAACCCCATTAACTTTAACTCGGTTAACTTTAATTCATCAACTCTTATCACTTAACTCCTTTCGGATAAACTATATTCGATTATCTCCTTTCAAATAAACTATATTCGATAACTCCTTTAACTCTATTCGAATAAACTATATTCAATTAACTCCTTTAACTCTATTCGAATAAACTATATTTGATTAACTCCTAATCGATTAACTAATATTCAACTAACTCTCATTTGAATAACTAATTGAGAAGACCCGTAACTTCCCCGGTAAGGAAAGAGCGGATACTTTGAGGACAAGACAGCTCAGAACGCAAACAGAAGAACATTTCATTGTATATTACAACAATTCCATCAGAATACAAGAATAAACAGAGTATGAACAAATATTATACATCAGTTAATTGTCAGAGATTTAAATACATTACTGCAGCGGAAAAATAATACAAAACATAACTGAAAGGAATACACGGATACAGAGCTTTTCGAATATCACTTCAGCTATAAACCAGGATCCTGTGAATATAAATCTGCAAAACCAAAACTACTAGCTGCCTGTGTCGAAAATAGGGGCACCCAGAGTTTAGGTTAAAACAATAAACTCCAGGTCAGTCCATTGACTGGTGTGAGAAATAAAACAGTTATTAATCTTTATTTTAAAGTTAGGTAAATCAAGGGACCACGCCGTATAACACGGAACGGGTTTCCTCCCAAGAACACAAGTGCATGAAACAACAACGCAATGCTAAATAAAGAATAATGAAGCTATTATAAGACCCAGGTCCCATCACACAATGCAACACAAGCCGGAGGATAGGATTTTACCTTATAATAGCCAAAGCATGCTTGATACGCTAAATTTCATGTTGTATTATTACTATAAGTGTATAGTGTCAAAAAAATTTCAATCATAAGTATCAATCATAGACGGCATAAGTGCCCCATACCACTATATCGCCATATATAGGTATACAATCAAAACCGCAAAGTCACGTATTGGAAATTGGATTTCTGTCTATGAACCGAGGCCAGGGATCGTCCTCTACCGATTCGAGACAATCTAGCCTACCATGTCTCAGGTAAGCGCGCAGGCAAGGCTTGGAGCAACAGGGCCGGTCCACTCGATGTGGATTAAACTTAAACCCTGGACACTACGTATCCCAACCCTATGGGCCGTAAATGAGCCAAATGACTCCATCGGCACCACATATTCACCGATATATCCGAGACGCCTCGCAACAGCACAACCACACAAGTGAAAATAATATAAATGTCAGGGCTGGTAGGTCACTGACACCACCCTAGCTAGAAAGAAACGCATGCCCTCCCTGCCGTCCTCTCCCGTTTCTGGTTCACAACCGGGGTGTGAGGCTCGCGAATCAACATTACACAAAGCTATGCCACACAGGCGGTGCTTTGATCATCAACCACAAGACTTTGCTTTTCAACTGAAGCCTTGATCAATTGCCACTTAGGCATGCCACACAGGCAATTCACTCCATGCGCTTGATATCCATCAATATATAACCCCTGAGCTCGTACGTCTCAGAGAAGGGCGTTAAGCAAGAGAATAAATTCTCCGCCGCCAAACAGATTTATATTTAATAGAAATCAATCACACAGAATAAAATCCAATGTCAGACACACAGTCCATTTACAAGTTCGTTCTGGGTCTGAACGAAACCGGAGACACCTTGTACCTCGCATATCCATCGATCTCCAAGTACGTCTGGACGATCACCAACTGATTCCCTCCTCTTGGGTGTACAGCCCAATCAAGATCATCAGTAATCACCCAAACGATGTGAAGACCTCCGGTCTTCGACCACCGTCTTCATCCTTGACACACCATCGAATCAGTTATTCAGAATGGGATAAACCCGGTCTTTCTGAATAACTCGCGTATATAATAAACAAGTGTTACACAAACACAACATACGCCTCATTCCAATTCAGAATATTCTTTTATTCAAATATTCTTATACTTTGGGAAAGGTTCCCATTAATTTTATCAAAGATAAATTCTTTAAATTTATTCTTTAATCTTCTTTTGAATATCAATTCAATTTAGTTGGGATTAGCGAACCACACCGAAGTAATCATTTATTTTATTTCTCAATCCCAACCTATTCATCCCATGAAGTAAAACTGGTAATACTTCATATCTAACACCACGGTGTTATCGGTAAATTCAATTACCATTTCACGTTTAAATCTAATTAAAGATTTAACTATTTCCTGGAGCAAAACTGGTGATACTCCATTCTCGATCATTTCAATCTAATTAAAGATTCTTTAAAACTCCATTGGGTTTTAATCTTCCCAAAAATCAATATCAATGATTATTTAACTTGGGAAATCACATCCTTTCTTTAACTGGGTTAAAGAACCAATGTCATTTAAAACACGGTTCACTATAAACCCAAAATCACATTCCATTAATTATCGGGATAAAGAACAAGTGTTATTTAAAACACCGTTCACGATAAACCCAAAAATCAATTCCAATTCAATTCCAATTAAATACCATTTAATTGGTATACTTCATTAAATCTAAATAAAAAGATTTAATCTTTTTCCCCACTGGGTTTAAGAACAGTGTTAATGAAGACACCATTCATGACATACCCAAATCCCATTTGATATTAAAAACAAGGCTCTGAATAGAAAATATATCGGCTTATATTCAATATCAAATTCTATGACCAACAAATATCGTATTGGAAATAACGATATATATATATATCTTTCAAATTTCCATAACAATATCTATATAATCACGAAATCCAACATCGAAATATTCCAAAGACAATTTCGATTCAAATCCATTCCAATTCAATTATTGGGAATTCTGGTTACTTTTATGTAACAACCCGGAAAATCTGGGCCAGTTTAAAATTTTTATTTTGGCAATTTTAGCGAATTTTGAATATTTAAAATAGATTATTTTAAATAATATCGACGAGAAATCTATTTTGAATATAATTCGAACGTATATATTATACGCGTCGTCGTTAGAATAAAAATAATTATATATAATTATAAAAGGAATTGAAAATGGCGCGGTAGTTCGATAATTCGATTTCAAACTTCAATTGAATGTACCGGGTGCAAAACAATCCGGATTTTAGTGAAACCAAAAACATTAGGATCTATTCGTGAATATCTTTCCAACGAATCCGAAAAATCAAGATTTCATATCGGGAATCAAAAGATATGTCCAGTTGAAAATTCTTAATAGTCGCTATGGAATTCAGGCCCTTAAAAATGGACATTTTGCAAATGACCTCGGATTTCGACGAAACCAGTTTTGTTGGGTCCGCAGTGTCAAGTTATTGCTAGATTCCAAATTTCATAATTTTTCGAATCGATATGTGAGCGTGGCAAAGGAAAACGCGTTTGACCAGTTTCAGTAGATTTTAATCGACTGGAAATTGGCCATTTTTCAAACGGTCTCAGAATTCGGCGAAACTAGTTTTGTTAGGACCGCATCGTCAATACGAAGCTAGAAAATATTTTTCGGGAATTTTTCTAGTTAGTATGTGACCCCGGTAATTTGAAATGTACGTTTAAAATTCAATAAAGTGATTTAAATGTAAATTTAACGGAAACTGATTGTAACAGCCGAATCAGCTGGCGATGCATATCCCATTGTGTTCGGAATGGGGGTAAAACGCTATGGGCGACAGGCGGTGGGCCTCGTTTTGAGGTCGAAAATAAAAGTCAACCTTTTTAGAAATTAAAATAATTAATTAAAATAATAAAATTTAAAATTCTCTCCTATTACCTCTCAGGCCCCCCCCCCTTTATATTTTCAGACTAAAATCGAAAAAAAGAAAAAAAAAAGAAAAAAATGGTGAACGACAGCGGGGGGTAGGATCCGCCGCCGCCGCATCTGGATCCTGCCGCCGACCTCGCGATGCCCCCCTCCCTGTAGCCGCCCTCTCCTCTTCTTCCTCCCCTTTTCTTCCTTCTCTCTCCGCCGCAACCCAACCCGATAACCCCCTAAAACCCCCGCCGACTTCCAGCAGACCCCGCGCCTCCACCAGCAGCGCCGACGCCCCCTGGATCCTGCCGCCGACATCGATGCCCCTTCTTCGATGCAGTAAGTTTTTACTTTATTTTATTTTATTTTTATTTTCAATTCTGAAATTTAAAAAGAATATAAAAACTGATTTTATATGAAACTGATTTTATAAAAAAAATTGATACTGTTTTTTTAGAGATTAAAAACTTAATGTTGATGAGGATTTAAAACTGTTTTATTTTTTTTAATTCAAAAACTGATTTTTATCTATTGAACTTCGAACTAAAAATTCGATTTTTATATATTGAACTTCGAACTAAAAATTCGATTTTTATATATTGAACTTTGAAATAAAAATTCGATTTTTATATATTGAACTTTGAAATAAAAATTCGATTTTTATATATTGAACTTTGAAATAAAAATATGATTTTTATATATTGAATAGCGAAGTAAAAATTCGATTTTTACATAGGTAGTGAAAGCGGACAACGAAGATGCGATAGCAATGAAGATTTCTATCAATAAAGTGCCGTGGAGCTAGGATAGCTAATCGATGTGAGAATTTCTCACCTTTCAATTTATTTTCTAGTTATATATATACTAGGATGCAGACGGTGCTTAGTAGCACCCGACACCCGTCCACAGACCATGGACTTGTTTGTTTGACTGTTTGGTGATTGATTGTGATATTGGTTTGAATGTGGTTTGTGGTGTGAAAAAAATCGAATCGATAAATTGGTTAGGATTAGACGTGCGCCGTTATAAGGCGAAGGAGTAAGGCTAGGTTAGACCCTTACTCCAAATTTTGTGGTTTGCATAACGAAAGTGAATTTGATTGATGTGTGAATGGCGTGGGCCTTCACTAGACCGGGGATAAGGCTAGGCCTTGTCCCGTTTCTAGTATCGTGCCGTTATGCCGCCGAAATTTTCTAAAATGTGTTAGAAAATAAAAATATCATTTTATTGAATAAATGAATTGAATAGAAATTCATAGGTTGAAATAAAATGTTTTATCGTTAAAAATATAATTTTTAACGTGAATATGAAAATAGTGAAGTGAAGAAAATAAAATATTCATTTACAAACCAGATGGTTTGTTTATGTACACCTATTTGAAGGACATGGATTGGGTCGATAAATTTTACACGTCGCCCAACGGCACAAACAAAATATGTGTTTGATTGTTTGAAACCCCACACGGGTGTTGGGATGAAATTTGAAGTTCACTCATCCCGATTGATTGAATATGTCGATCGGTGGATTGACAGGCTGTTTTAAGCGTTGGATATCTATATTTGATGCTTATACAGTGTAGTGCACTTTGGTTGATGGTTGATTATTTTTCCATGCTATTATATACATGTGTTGTATGAAAATCCATATAATTAACTTTATATGGTAATGGATTGGGCCTCATTCCAGTTTTAAAATAGAATATTTGAAATAGAAATATTTGAAATAGAATATTTGAAATTAGAAATTTATGAAGCCGTGTTGATTAGATTGACGCCATTTTGACGTGATCGATATTTATATCGATTTTGAAAACGATTTCGAAATGAATTGAATTGAAAATGATTTCGAAATAAATTGAATTGAAAATGATTTCGAAATAAATTGAATTGAAAATGATTTCGAAATAAATTGAATTGAAAACGATTTCGAAATGAATTGAATTGAAAACGATTTCGAAATGAATTGAATTGAAAACGATTTCGAAATGAATTGAATTGAAAACGATTTCGAAATGAATTGAATTGAAAATGATTTCGAAATAAATTGAATTGAAAACGATTTCGAAATGAATTGAATTGAAAACGATTTCGAAATGAATTGAATTGAAAACGATTTCGAAATGAATTGAATTGAAAACGATTTCGAAATGAATTGAATTGAAAACGATTTCGAAATGAATTGAATTGAAAACGATTTCGAAATGAATTGAATTGGAAACGATTTCGAAATGAATTGAATTGAAAACGATTTCGAAATGAATTCAAATTGAATTGAAATTTGAATTGAATAGAAATGAATGTTGAAACGAATTTATAAAGAAGAATTCAATTTTGCTTTGAATTGAAATAGGTTTTGAAACGATTTTAAAACTATTTATATAATTCGTTTTGAATAGGAATCGACGAAATATATATTATATATATTATATATATAATATAATGGCCTGAATAGAACGCGCCGCGCCGCGGCAGTTCGTGAATTTCGACCATTTATTTCAAACGGACATTACGGGAGATCCGACCGTCGGATTCTCCTGAAACCGGAACCGTTGGGTTCGTATCGAAAAGAGCTTTCTAACGAATATTAGAAATTTGAAATCTAACGGTTGGATTTGGAATTATGTCCAAATCAAATTCGAAAAAGGTCGCTGTAAGTGCAGTTCGATGGCCATTGATGGAAATCGACTGTACGGGCCTTGATAAAATTATTAAAAATAGCAATAATTTGTGTAAAATCATAAGAAATGATTTGCGAAGATTTAGGATGAAAAACTCCATATTTGAAAAGATAAAAATAGATTTTTATCGAAATGAACTAGTTTTGAACTAGAATTATAATTCTATTTATTTTTAAATAAATAAATTGAATTCGAAAAGGGTTTTAAAGGTAACCAAAATTCCAATGATTGCATTGGAGTGGATTTGAATCGAAATTGTCTTCGGAATATTTCGATGTGGGAATTCGGGATTATACAGGTGTTGTTATGGAAATTTGAAAGATATATATTTATATCGTTATTTCCAATACGACATTTGTTAGTCGTAGAATTCGATATTGAATATAAGCCGATATATTTTCTATTCAGAGCCTTGTATTGAATATCGAATGTGATTTGGGTTTGTCGTGAATGGTGTCTTCACTAACACTGTTCTTGAACCCAGTTGAGAAAAGATTAAATCTTTTTATTTAGATTTAATGAAGTGTACCAATTAAATAATATTTAATTGGAATTGAATTGATATTGATTTTTGGGTTTATCGTGAACAGTGTTTTTAAATAACACTTGTTCTTTAACCCGATAATTAATGAATGTGATTTGGGTTTGTCGTGAATGGTGTTTTCACTAACACTGTTCTTGAACCCAGCTGAGAAAAGATTAAATCTTTTGATTTAGATTTAATGAAGTGTACCAATTAAAGGATATTTAATTGGAAATGAATGGATATTGATTTTTGGGTTTATCGTGAACAGTGTTTTAGATAACACTTGTTCTTTAACCCGATAATTAATGGGATGTGACTTTGGGTTTATCGTGAACCGTGTTTTAAATGACACTGATTCTTTAACCCAGTCACAGATTAAAACTAAGTGGAGTTTTAATGAATCTTTAATTAGATTGAAAAGATCGAGAATGGAGTATCACCAGTTTTGCTCCAGGCGATAGTTAAATCTTTAATTAGATTTGAATGTGAAATTTAGAAACTAACTGGCGGTTAGCCAAGCAGAATGGTTTTCTGGATATTGATCTGATGTTGGTTTCGGCCTTCGGGGTTAATATTTGGGGAATTATTCTCTTGATTAATTTACGGTTAGTGACTAATGAATTGGAATGAGGCGTATGTTGTGTTTGTGTAACACTTATTTAAAATATACGCGAGTTATTCGGAAAGACCGGGTTTATCCCATTCTGAGTAACTGATACGACGATAAGTCGAAGATGAAGACGAGGGTCGAAGACCGGAGGTCTTCACGTCGTTTGGGTGATAACTGATGATCTTGATTGGGCTGTACACCCAAGAAGATGGAAACAGTTAGTGATCGTCCAGACGTACTTGGAGATCGATGGATAGGCGGGGTACTAGGTGCCTCCGGTTTCGTTCAGACCCAGAACGGACTTGTAAATGGACTGTGTGTCTGACATCGGATTTCATTCTGTGTGACTGATATCGGTTGCATAGGATGGTTTGCCTGTGTGGCATGCTAAGATGCAAATGATCAAGGCTTCTGTTGAAAAACAAAGTCTTGAGGTTGATGATCAAAGCACGGCCTTTGTGGCGTAGCTTTGTGTAACGTTTACCTCGCGTGTTTCACACCAGGTATGAACCAAAAACGGGAGACGGACCTCAGGGAGGACCTGCGTTTCCTTCTAGATAAAAAGTGGCGTCAGTGGTTTTACACGCCCTGACGAGTTTGACTTATGTGGTTGTTGCTGTTGCGAGGCGCCTCGGATTGATCGGTCGTTCTCGAACCGATGGAGCCATTCGTTGGCTCGTTTACGCCCCAAAGGGCGGGGAAACGTAGTGTTCAGGCATTTTAATCCACATCGGTGGACCGGCCCTGTCGCTCCAAGGGTCACTCGAGCTCTGATCCTGAGACATGGGCTAGATTGTCTCGAATCGGTTGAGGACTATCTTTTGCCTCGGTTCATAGACGGAAATCCAATTTCCAAATACGTGACATTTGCGGTTTTATTTGTAAACCTATATATGGCGACATGATATATGGTACCCATGCCGCCTATGATTGATACTTATGATTTGAAGTTGTTTTATGCACTATGCACTTATTATAGTATCAAATGATTTGTTTTAAACGTATCAAGCATTCTTTGGCTGTTATAAGGGAAAACCCTATCCCCCGGCTTGCGTTGCATTGTGTGATAGGACCTGGGTCTTATAACAGCTTCATTTTTCTTTATTTAACATTGCGCTGTTTGTTTTATGCACTGGTATTCTTGGGAGGAAACCCGTTCCGTGTTATACGGCGTGGTCCCTTGTTTTACCTAACTTTGAAAATAAAGATAATAACTGTTTTTAGTTCTCACACCAGTCACATGACTGACCTGGAGTTTATTGTTTTAACCTAAACTCTGGGTGCCCTTATTTTGACACGGGCAGCTAGTAGTTTTGGTTTTGCAGATTTATATTCACAGGATCCTGGTTTACAGCTGGAACGATATCCGGAAAGCTTTGTATCCGTATATCTTCTTCTAGTTGTGTATTGTATTATTTTCCGCTGCTATGTATTTAAATGTAATTTAAATCTCTGATATTTCTGTGTAATATTCATTTATACTCTGTATATTCTTGTAATCTGATGCACTGTTGTTATATATAGTGAAATGTTCTTCTGTATGCGTTCTGTTGTGGCTTGTTCTCGAACTATCCGACGCTTTCCTTTACTGGGAAGTTACGGGTCTTCACAGTTGGTATCAGAGCTTTGGTTTACAAAGCTCAGAGAACAAGACACATTAGAACCGTACGAAAGAATTCATCAGATAATTGGATTAGTAATATCCAATGGGATGACTCGTTAGAGATAGGATCAGTAGTATCCTAGAACGAGTGTGAAGAGTATAGTTTTGAAAATGAAAACAATTTTTGTTTTGAAAATTTAAATCAATTATTCGTATTTGATTATCTATTTATATTGAGTTGGACAGTCCAGTATATATAGATTTTGCGTATACGTCTGATCCGCGTGTATTCGAAGTTTTAATATACTGGATAGATATAGAATCATACTCTAGTGGCCCGAAGATGATTCTGATGATTGACTAGTCGTCATTAGTATTCATGTTCGAGTAACGAAGGTGTGATATCTATATATTTCCATTAGACTGGTGTGAGAACCAAAAATTAGATAGGGCCTATTGTTGTGATTTGGCATCAAGAACCTGATTTTTGACTATGTATCAAAATTATGAATTTAAAACTCTAATTCAATAATTGATTGATGTTTGTGTTGTTTGTTTATTTGTTGGCTAATTTTGAACTATTATGCCTAATTGAATCAAATATTGAATTGTATTGAAAATTGGTCGCATCTGTTTGCATATACATATATATCATTGAACAGGTCATAGCAAGGAGGCTAGAGCAGAGAATAAAATTTGTTTGCCCGACAAATAGGTACATGTTTACTACATAATTTCCTGTTTTGTTTGGGTGATGATGATTTTGTGAGCCTATTGGCTAGCCGCTTGGCTTTTTCTTTTTCTTTTTGAGATCTGAAGGACCGGGAACGCTATTTGCAATTTCCCGATGCTCCCATTACAGGGGAGGTTATGGCGAAATTTTTCAAAAATTTAGGGTGTTAGCCAAATTTTTGAAATTTTAGAAATTCTCAGAAACTAAAGAGTTGGAGAATGGAAGCCAAATCGAACGTAGAGTTGAATAATCAAACCACTTTCGACTTTGTTCCTTTTCGGGGACGAAAAGTTTTAAGTGGGGGAGATTGTAACAACCCGGAAAATCTGGGCCAGTTTAAAATTTTTATTTTGGCAATTTTAGCGAATTTTGAATATTTAAAATAGATTATTTTAAATAATATCGACGAGAAATCTATTTTGAATATAATTCGAACGTATATATTATACGCGTCGTCGTTAGAATAAAAATAATTATATATAATTATAAAAGGAATTGAAAATGGCGCGGTAGTTCGATAATTCGATTTCAAACTTCAATTGAATGTACCGGGTGCAAAACAATCCGGATTTTAGTGAAACCAAAAACATTAGGATCTATTCGTGAATATCTTTCCAACGAATCCGAAAAATCAAGATTTCATATCGGGAATCAAAAGATATGTCCAGTTGAAAATTCTGAATAGTCGCTATGGAATTCAGGCCCTTAAAAATGGACATTTTGCAAATGACCTCGGATTTCGACGAAACCAGTTTTGTTGGGTCCGCAGTGTCAAGTTATTGCTAGATTCCAAATTTCATAATTTTTCGAATCGATATGTGAGCGTGGCAAAGGAAAACGCGTTTGACCAGTTTCAGTAGATTTTAATCGACTGGAAATTGGCCATTTTTCAAACGGTCTCAGAATTCGGCGAAACTAGTTTTGTTAGGACCGCATCGTCAATACGAAGCTAGAAAATATTTTTCGGGAATTTTTCTAGTTAGTATGTGACCCCGGTAATTTGAAATGTACGTTTAAAATTCAATAAAGTGATTTAAATGTAAATTTAACGGAAACTGATTGTAACAGCCGAATCAGCTGGCGATGCATATCCCATTGTGTTCGGAATGGGGGTAAAACGCTATGGGCGACAGGCGGTGGGCCTCGTTTTGAGGTCGAAAATAAAAGTCAACCTTTTTAGAAATTAAAATAATTAATTAAAATAATAAAATTTAAAATTCTCTCCTATTACCTCTCAGGCCCCCCCCCCTTTATATTTTCAGACTAAAATCGAAAAAAAGAAAAAAAAAAGAAAAAAATGGTGAACGACAGCGGGGGGTAGGATCCGCCGCCGCCGCATCTGGATCCTGCCGCCGACCTCGCGATGCCCCCCTCCCTGTAGCCGCCCTCTCCTCTTCTTCCTCCCCTTTTCTTCCTTCTCTCTCCGCCGCAACCCAACCCGATAACCCCCTAAAACCCCCGCCGACTTCCAGCAGACCCCGCGCCTCCACCAGCAGCGCCGACGCCCCCTGGATCCTGCCGCCGACATCGATGCCCCTTCTTCGATGCAGTAAGTTTTTACTTTATTTTATTTTATTTTTATTTTCAATTCTGAAATTTAAAAAGAATATAAAAACTGATTTTATATGAAACTGATTTTATAAAAAAAATTGATACTGTTTTTTTAGAGATTAAAAACTTAATGTTGATGAGGATTTAAAACTGTTTTATTTTTTTTAATTCAAAAACTGATTTTTATCTATTGAACTTCGAACTAAAAATTCGATTTTTATATATTGAACTTCGAACTAAAAATTCGATTTTTATATATTGAACTTTGAAATAAAAATTCGATTTTTATATATTGAACTTTGAAATAAAAATTCGATTTTTATATATTGAACTTTGAAATAAAAATATGATTTTTATATATTGAATAGCGAAGTAAAAATTCGATTTTTACATAGGTAGTGAAAGCGGACAACGAAGATGCGATAGCAATGAAGATTTCTATCAATAAAGTGCCGTGGAGCTAGGATAGCTAATCGATGTGAGAATTTCTCACCTTTCAATTTATTTTCTAGTTATATATATACTAGGATGCAGACGGTGCTTAGTAGCACCCGACACCCGTCCACAGACCATGGACTTGTTTGTTTGACTGTTTGGTGATTGATTGTGATATTGGTTTGAATGTGGTTTGTGGTGTGAAAAAAATCGAATCGATAAATTGGTTAGGATTAGACGTGCGCCGTTATAAGGCGAAGGAGTAAGGCTAGGTTAGACCCTTACTCCAAATTTTGTGGTTTGCATAACGAAAGTGAATTTGATTGATGTGTGAATGGCGTGGGCCTTCACTAGACCGGGGATAAGGCTAGGCCTTGTCCCGTTTCTAGTATCGTGCCGTTATGCCGCCGAAATTTTCTAAAATGTGTTAGAAAATAAAAATATCATTTTATTGAATAAATGAATTGAATAGAAATTCATAGGTTGAAATAAAATGTTTTATCGTTAAAAATATAATTTTTAACGTGAATATGAAAATAGTGAAGTGAAGAAAATAAAATATTCATTTACAAACCAGATGGTTTGTTTATGTACACCTATTTGAAGGACATGGATTGGGTCGATAAATTTTACACGTCGCCCAACGGCACAAACAAAATATGTGTTTGATTGTTTGAAACCCCACACGGGTGTTGGGATGAAATTTGAAGTTCACTCATCCCGATTGATTGAATATGTCGATCGGTGGATTGACAGGCTGTTTTAAGCGTTGGATATCTATATTTGATGCTTATACAGTGTAGTGCACTTTGGTTGATGGTTGATTATTTTTCCATGCTATTATATACATGTGTTGTATGAAAATCCATATAATTAACTTTATATGGTAATGGATTGGGCCTCATTCCAGTTTTAAAATAGAATATTTGAAATAGAAATATTTGAAATAGAATATTTGAAATTAGAAATTTATGAAGCCGTGTTGATTAGATTGACGCCATTTTGACGTGATCGATATTTATATCGATTTTGAAAACGATTTCGAAATGAATTGAATTGAAAATGATTTCGAAATAAATTGAATTGAAAATGATTTCGAAATAAATTGAATTGAAAATGATTTCGAAATAAATTGAATTGAAAACGATTTCGAAATGAATTGAATTGAAAACGATTTCGAAATGAATTGAATTGAAAACGATTTCGAAATGAATTGAATTGAAAACGATTTCGAAATGAATTGAATTGAAAATGATTTCGAAATAAATTGAATTGAAAACGATTTCGAAATGAATTGAATTGAAAACGATTTCGAAATGAATTGAATTGAAAACGATTTCGAAATGAATTGAATTGAAAACGATTTCGAAATGAATTGAATTGAAAACGATTTCGAAATGAATTGAATTGAAAACGATTTCGAAATGAATTGAATTGGAAACGATTTCGAAATGAATTGAATTGAAAACGATTTCGAAATGAATTCAAATTGAATTGAAATTTGAATTGAATAGAAATGAATGTTGAAACGAATTTATAAAGAAGAATTCAATTTTGCTTTGAATTGAAATAGGTTTTGAAACGATTTTAAAACTATTTATATAATTCGTTTTGAATAGGAATCGACGAAATATATATTATATATATTATATATATAATATAATGGCCTGAATAGAACGCGCCGCGCCGCGGCAGTTCGTGAATTTCGACCATTTATTTCAAACGGACATTACGGGAGATCCGACCGTCGGATTCTCCTGAAACCGGAACCGTTGGGTTCGTATCGAAAAGAGCTTTCTAACGAATATTAGAAATTTGAAATCTAACGGTTGGATTTGGAATTATGTCCAAATCAAATTCGAAAAAGGTCGCTGTAAGTGCAGTTCGATGGCCATTGATGGAAATCGACTGTACGGGCCTTGATAAAATTATTAAAAATAGCAATAATTTGTGTAAAATCATAAGAAATGATTTGCGAAGATTTAGGATGAAAAACTCCATATTTGAAAAGATAAAAATAGATTTTTATCGAAATGAACTAGTTTTGAACTAGAATTATAATTCTATTTATTTTTAAATAAATAAATTGAATTCGAAAAGGGTTTTAAAGGTAACCAAAATTCCAATGATTGCATTGGAGTGGATTTGAATCGAAATTGTCTTCGGAATATTTCGATGTGGGAATTCGGGATTATACAGGTGTTGTTATGGAAATTTGAAAGATATATATTTATATCGTTATTTCCAATACGACATTTGTTAGTCGTAGAATTCGATATTGAATATAAGCCGATATATTTTCTATTCAGAGCCTTGTATTGAATATCGAATGTGATTTGGGTTTGTCGTGAATGGTGTCTTCACTAACACTGTTCTTGAACCCAGTTGAGAAAAGATTAAATCTTTTTATTTAGATTTAATGAAGTGTACCAATTAAATAATATTTAATTGGAATTGAATTGATATTGATTTTTGGGTTTATCGTGAACAGTGTTTTTAAATAACACTTGTTCTTTAACCCGATAATTAATGAATGTGATTTGGGTTTGTCGTGAATGGTGTTTTCACTAACACTGTTCTTGAACCCAGCTGAGAAAAGATTAAATCTTTTGATTTAGATTTAATGAAGTGTACCAATTAAAGGATATTTAATTGGAAATGAATGGATATTGATTTTTGGGTTTATCGTGAACAGTGTTTTAGATAACACTTGTTCTTTAACCCGATAATTAATGGGATGTGACTTTGGGTTTATCGTGAACCGTGTTTTAAATGACACTGATTCTTTAACCCAGTCACAGATTAAAACTAAGTGGAGTTTTAATGAATCTTTAATTAGATTGAAAAGATCGAGAATGGAGTATCACCAGTTTTGCTCCAGGCGATAGTTAAATCTTTAATTAGATTTGAATGTGAAATTTAGAAACTAACTGGCGGTTAGCCAAGCAGAATGGTTTTCTGGATATTGATCTGATGTTGGTTTCGGCCTTCGGGGTTAATATTTGGGGAATTATTCTCTTGATTAATTTACGGTTAGTGACTAATGAATTGGAATGAGGCGTATGTTGTGTTTGTGTAACACTTATTTAAAATATACGCGAGTTATTCGGAAAGACCGGGTTTATCCCATTCTGAGTAACTGATACGACGATAAGTCGAAGATGAAGACGAGGGTCGAAGACCGGAGGTCTTCACGTCGTTTGGGTGATAACTGATGATCTTGATTGGGCTGTACACCCAAGAAGATGGAAACAGTTAGTGATCGTCCAGACGTACTTGGAGATCGATGGATAGGCGGGGTACTAGGTGCCTCCGGTTTCGTTCAGACCCAGAACGGACTTGTAAATGGACTGTGTGTCTGACATCGGATTTCATTCTGTGTGACTGATATCGGTTGCATAGGATGGTTTGCCTGTGTGGCATGCTAAGATGCAAATGATCAAGGCTTCTGTTGAAAAACAAAGTCTTGAGGTTGATGATCAAAGCACGGCCTTTGTGGCGTAGCTTTGTGTAACGTTTACCTCGCGTGTTTCACACCAGGTATGAACCAAAAACGGGAGACGGACCTCAGGGAGGACCTGCGTTTCCTTCTAGATAAAAAGTGGCGTCAGTGGTTTTACACGCCCTGACGAGTTTGACTTATGTGGTTGTTGCTGTTGCGAGGCGCCTCGGATTGATCGGTCGTTCTCGAACCGATGGAGCCATTCGTTGGCTCGTTTACGCCCCAAAGGGCGGGGAAACGTAGTGTTCAGGCATTTTAATCCACATCGGTGGACCGGCCCTGTCGCTCCAAGGGTCACTCGAGCTCTGATCCTGAGACATGGGCTAGATTGTCTCGAATCGGTTGAGGACTATCTTTTGCCTCGGTTCATAGACGGAAATCCAATTTCCAAATACGTGACATTTGCGGTTTTATTTGTAAACCTATATATGGCGACATGATATATGGTACCCATGCCGCCTATGATTGATACTTATGATTTGAAGTTGTTTTATGCACTATGCACTTATTATAGTATCAAATGATTTGTTTTAAACGTATCAAGCATTCTTTGGCTGTTATAAGGGAAAACCCTATCCCCCGGCTTGCGTTGCATTGTGTGATAGGACCTGGGTCTTATAACAGCTTCATTTTTCTTTATTTAACATTGCGCTGTTTGTTTTATGCACTGGTATTCTTGGGAGGAAACCCGTTCCGTGTTATACGGCGTGGTCCCTTGTTTTACCTAACTTTGAAAATAAAGATAATAACTGTTTTTAGTTCTCACACCAGTCACATGACTGACCTGGAGTTTATTGTTTTAACCTAAACTCTGGGTGCCCTTATTTTGACACGGGCAGCTAGTAGTTTTGGTTTTGCAGATTTATATTCACAGGATCCTGGTTTACAGCTGGAACGATATCCGGAAAGCTTTGTATCCGTATATCTTCTTCTAGTTGTGTATTGTATTATTTTCCGCTGCTATGTATTTAAATGTAATTTAAATCTCTGATATTTCTGTGTAATATTCATTTATACTCTGTATATTCTTGTAATCTGATGCACTGTTGTTATATATAGTGAAATGTTCTTCTGTATGCGTTCTGTTGTGGCTTGTTCTCGAACTATCCGACGCTTTCCTTTACTGGGAAGTTACGGGTCTTCACATTTTAAAACCCCTTTCAAATTCAATTTATTTATTACAAAAATAAATTGATTTTAATTCTAGTTCAAAACTAGTTCATTTCGATAAAAATCTATTTTTATCTTTTCAAATATGAAAATTTTCATCCCAATTCTTCACAAGTCATTTCTTATGATTTTACGCAAATTATTATTATTAATAATAATTTTATCAAGGCCCGTACAGTCGGTTTTCAATAACGGCCACCGAACTGCACTTACAGCGACCTTTTTCAAATTTGATTTGGGCATAATTCCAAACCCAACCGTTAGATTTCTAATATTCGTTAGAAAGCTCTTTTCGATACGAACCCAAAAGTTCCGGTTTTAGGAGAATCCGATGATCGGATCTCCCGTAATATCCATTCGAAGTCAATGGTCAAAATTCGCGAACTACCGCGGCGCGGCTCGTTCTATTCAGGCCATTTAATATATATATAATATATATATTATATATATTTCGTCGATTTCCTTTTAAAACGTATTTTATAAATCGTTTTGAATTCGTTTTCAAAACGATTTCAACTTCATATTCAATTTCGAATCAAAATTGAATATTCCACATCATCGATATACAAATGATAATATTTTCAAAACGTTATATTTTGAAATCACTTCCTTTTCTATATTCATTATAAAAACGAATATAATCGATATAAATATCGTTCGCATCAATATGGCGCATCTCTAATCAACACGGCTTTATATATTTCAATAACTTCGTTATTCTATTCAACACATGAATCTATATTTTTCTTTCAACACATGAATATTCTCAACACATGAGCATCGTCAACACAAGACTATTTTTGTTATTTAATATATTTTATAAAATTATGATAAAGATGTAAATTTTATTGTTTAAAATATTTTACTCAACACATGAATATTAATTTTTCTATTCAACACATGAATATATATTTCTATTCAACACATGAATTTATTTTCTATTCAACACATGAATTTATTTTCTATTCAACACATGAATTTATTTTCTAAATTGGAATAAGGCCCAATCAATTACCATATAAAGTTAATTATATGGATTTTCTACAACACATGTATATAATAGCAACGATAAATAATCAACCATTATCCAGAGTGCACCACACAACTGCATAAGCACTAAATATAAATAATTAGCGCTTACACAGTCTGTCAACACATCGATTGACATACAACTAAACAATCGGGATTAGTGTATGTCAAATATCATCCCAATACCAGTGTGGGGTTTCAAATCAACAAACATAGATTTTTATTTGTGCAGCTGGGCGATGTGTAAAATTTATCGTTCCAATCAATACCAGTCAAATCGGTGTATATAAACATATCGTTCGATTTGTTTATTGCTATTTATTTTATATACACGTTAAAAATCATATTTTTAACTATAAAATATTTTCCACTATAAAATATTTTATTTCATTCCACATCACACAATCAAATTTCACAACACAACAATCAAACAAACAAGTCATCCATGATCTGTGGACGACGGGTGTCGGGTGCTGCTAAGCACCGTCTGCATCCTAGTATACATTTCAACTAGAAAATAAATAAAAGTGAGGATTTCTCACCGATTCACTAAACCAAACGCCACGACTCTTCATATGTAGGAAACCTTCGTCGTGCTCGCCTTTCGTCACTTTCGTTGCCCGTAGCCACTACATATATAAAAATCACATTTTTATAATCACCTTATATGGATAAAAATTACATTTTTATCGCTACTATATAGATAAAAATTCTATTTTTATACCGCTACTATATAGATGAAAATTCTATTTTTATACCGCTACTATATAGATAAAAATTCTATTTTTATAACGGTGTTCATGTAATAAAGATCATACTTTTATCACGCTATTCTCTATATAAAAATTATATTTTTATATCACTATTATTCCAATAAAGATTATATTTTTTCGCTTCTTAACATATAAAAATTATATTTTTATTCTTCCTATCATATAAAAATTATATTTTTATTCTTTACATCATATAAAAATTATATTTTTATTCTCTACATCATATAAAAATTATATTTTTATTCTCTATTATCTAATTAAATTCAGATCTAAACTTTATGCGAATAAAAATATTAACTTCATACGAATAAAAATATAAACTTTCCTTTTATATAAAAATCATTTCTTTTCTAAATTAAAAATCCCTCCTTTTATACTATAACCATATAATAAAACTGAAAAATGAATTAAATGTAAATAAAATAAATTCACTTTCTTTCAAAAATCGGATCCTTGTCGAAGGGGGGGGGGAGGTTTGCTGTCCTGAATTGGAGAAGGGGGAGGCGGGGTTAGCGGCGCCTGGGTCCAGCCGTGGTCGGCGCAAGGGAGTGCGGTTGTGGGTGGTGGGCTTTGGAGCGCTGGAGGCGGCGGAGGATTAGTGTTGGGCGCGGTTTCAATTTGGGTTTGCAGGCTGGGGGTTCAACCGTCGAGGAGAAGGGCCATCGGACCCGAGGGTGGGGAGGAGAGGTCGACGCAGGGGGGGAGGGACCGATGGTGGGTGGCGGCTGAAGCATGGCGACGGGAATGGGGGATCGACGGGTCCGCAATTGATGGAAAAGGGGCACATCATTTTTTATTTATTTATTTTATTTCGGGTGTTGACTGGTTGAGGGAGAAAGAGGTTTGGGGGGGTTATATTTTATTTATTTCCCCAAAAATGTTGCCCTTTTTATTCGAACACCAAACGAGACCCAACGACTGTCGTCCCTAGCTAATTACCCCCATTCCGAACACAATGGGATATGTTTCTCAAGCCAATTCGACCGTTACGATCAGTTTTCGTAAAAATCAAAATATAAATCTATATATCGAATCTGAACGCACATTTCGATTTACCGGGGCCATATACAGACTCTAAAAATTCCCGAAAAATATTTTCTAGCTTCGTAGTGACGATACGGTTCTACCAAAACTAATTTCGTCGAATTCTGAGACCATTTAAAAAATGGCCATTTTCCAGTCGATCAAAATCAACTGAAACTGGTCAAATGCATTTTCCTTTGCCACGCTCACATATTGATTCGAAAAAATACGAATTTTTAAACCTAGCAATAACTTGACATCACGGATCCAACAAAAGTGGTTTCGTCGAAAACCGAGGACATTTGCAAAATTTCCATTTTTAAGGGCCAGAATTCCATAGCGACTATTCTGAATTTTCAACTGGACGTAACTTTTGATTCCCGCTACGAAATTTTGATTTGCCGGATTCATTGGAAAGATATTCTCAAATAGATTCTAATATTTTTGGTTTTGCTAAAATCCGATTTATTTTGAATCCTGTACATCCATTTGAACTTTGAAATCGAAATTTCAAACTACCGCGCCATTTTCAGTTCATTTTATAATTAAAATAAAATATTTATATTCTAACGACGATCTATATAAATATATACCTTCTAATCTATTCAAAATAAATCTCTCGTCGTTATTATTTAAAATAATTCATTTTAAATATTCAAAATTCATCAAAATTGCCAAAATAAAAAATTTTAATTAGCTCAGATTTCTGGGTTATTACACTAATATTCGATTAACTCTCTTCGAATAACTAATATTCGATTAAGTCTCTTTCGAATAACCAATATTCGATAACTCCTTTTCTAATAACCAATATTCGATTAACTCCTCTTCTTCGAATAATCTTATTCGATAACTCTTTCTTCAAATAAACTATATTCGAATAACTCTAATCCGACTAACTCTTATTCGAATAACTAATATTCGATTAACTCTCTTCGAATAACGAATATTCGATTAACTCTCTTTTGAATAACTAATATTTGATAACTCTTTTTCGAATAACCAATATTCGATCAACTCCTCTTCTTCGAATAATCTTATTCGATAACTCTTTCTTCGAATAAACTATATTGGAATAACTCTAATCCGACTAACTCTTATTTGAATAACTAATATTCGATTAACTCTCTTCGAATAACTAATATTCGATTAACTCTATTCAAACAACTAATATTCGACTAACTCTTGCTCGACTAACTCTAATTCGATTAACTCTAATCGATTAACTCCACTCGATTTACTCCTTTCAATTAACTCTAACTCGATTAATTTTAATCGATTAATTCTAATTCGATTAACTATAATCGATTAACTCTAATCGATTAACTCAAATCGATTAACTCAAATCGATTAACTCCATTAAGTTTGACTTCGTATTTCAAAATAGTATCCCATTTCCAAATTCTATTTATACTTCTATTTATAGAATTATTCATACGAAATCTCCTTTTTATTCCTAATACTTAAATCTCATTTAAAATTTCCTTTTATAACTCTATTTATTTTTCTAAATAAATATTTCCTTTTATAATTCTATTTATTTTTCTAAATAAATATTTCCTTTTATAAATCTATTTATTTTTCTAAAAAATATTTCCCTTTCAATTCTATTTATTTTTCTAAATAAATATTTCCTTTATCTTTTTATTTATTTAACAAATAAATATTCTTTTTCAATTCTATTTGTAAATGGTTCACAAATATCTCCTTTTCAAATCTATTTGTAAACGGTTTACAAATATCTCCTTTTCAAATCTATTTATAAATGGTTTACAAATATCTCCTTTTAAAATCTATTTGTAAATGGTTTACAAATATCTCCTTTTCAAATCTATTTGTAAATGGTTTACAAATATCTCCTTTTCAAATCTATTTGTAAATGGTTTACAAATATTTCCTTTTCAATTCTATTTGTAAATCTTTTACAATTATTTCATTTTCAATTCTATTTATTTAACAAATAAATATTTCCTTTTTCTTATAATATCCTTTGATTTTATAATTACTTTCTTTTATAAAATCCTTTTACTTTTATATATAAAATCCATTGATTTTATATAAATATTATTTTCAAAATACACTTTGAAAATCCCCTTTTCTACATCCCAATATTTCTTACGGTATTTAAAATACCAAATAACAATGATTGATATCATTCCAACACACATAATCAACACAGATTATATATCACATCATATATTACAATATATGAAAACAACAGTATTATAAATATTGCGGAATCCAGTTGGATCCCTCCAACCTATTTCCCTGCATTCCACATATGTTAAACAATACAATTAACATGTAACGACCCGTGTTTTTGCCCGTCAAATATTTAATTTAATTTATTTAATTTAAATATTATATTGAGAATATTAATGGAATTTAATATTTAATTCGTTAATAAAAACGAAGTTGAACATTTAGTTTATATACAATTATAAATCGAGCTCGAAATGGCGCTGCAGTTCGCAATATGAAGTTTTGAACTTCAACTGAGAATACAGAATCCGTTATAAGCCGAAATTCTATGTAACAAGAAACGTTGGGACCGTATTGACGATAGTTTTCATATGAAAAAGAAAAATTTTGATTTTTCGTGTTATTGGTTGCGAGTTATGGCCAAATCAAATTTTGAAATAGTCGCTATGGAAAATCGTTTTTAAATTATGGACCTTTAAAATGGCCGTTTTGCAAACGGACTCAGATTTCGACGAAATCAGTTTTATTAGAACCGTATCACTAAATTATTGTACGGTGGTGAATTGCGTGGAAAACCGATGTCGTATGTGACCATGGTAGCCATAAACGCCCGTTCATTTCTATGGCGCGTATTTAAATAAATAAAGGGATATTTGAATGTAACTTGAGCAGATGATCGAATTAGGCCACGAAACCAGTTCCGTTGAGTTCGTATCGTCGATTAGAGTCAGGATATGTATATAGTTTGTTATTTTTAGAGATCGAGAAATTTGGCGTTAAAAAGGGTAGGGCGGTTCGGGGTAAAAACAGCCTACCGGGGCAACAGTCTCAGAATGCGACGAAATTAGTGCTGTTGGGTTCGTATCGAAAAGTTATTGTCGATGTTCGCAATTTCAAGTGGATTTAAATTATCTGGTGATCGTGGAAAAATTAAACGTGTGTTCATTTCTGGTTTCATAAAGGAAATTTTTCCATACGACCTCGGATTTCGACGAAACTTGTCCCATTGGATCCGGAATATCTTTTTACACCAGGAATAGTTTTTTTATCAGTTAACAGAAATCATTTGTAAAGGCTTTAATCAACTACTTTACGTTGAAGTTTTAATATTGATATTTTATAAAACCATTGCCCTATAGAAACCCATATGCATCTTACATGCTACTGCCGCCATTCTTTTCGTGATCAGCTACCCTAAGAATATAGCCTATCCAAAATGACAACTGTCTTATCTTTTCGAAGCAGCCGACCTAAAGATTTTACAACACATCTTCACATATACGTATGAGATCATGCACAGACCCTGTCCTTTCGTCTTGTGTTTCCAACTGATAGAACAACTCCATGCGAACATAGGAGAAAACACACTGCTTTGATCATACGTATGAAATCACAAATGCATACGCCCTTTCTTTTCAACATTTATTTGGCACCAGAAAATTTGTATCGCTCATCCCAATTCAGCTACCCTACTTTGCCTAGCGAGTTTTCACTGTCAATTGGCCGACCTATGTGTTTTCATTTCAGTCACCACTATTTTATTTTAGTTGAACCTACCTACTGTGTACCATAAGGATGCGACATTGTTATCATCTTTCCCCTTCTCACCTATAAAAGGAGCGTGCTCCATTCGTTTATAGGCACACATCAAGGAAGAAAAAAACAGAAATAAAATAAATAAATAAAAAAAGAAACAAAACAAACAACGAAGAGAGGAGGTGGACGTGAAAACAAGGCATGGTGTATGTATGTGAAAGAAAAGAGGGGGGGCGTGGGAACAGAAGAAGGCGGAAAGGGGTAAAGTTTGAGGGCGTGAGGGCATTGGTTAAATACAAAAGAAGGGATTGGGAAATATGTGCTGACGTGAGGTATAGTGAGAGATATTGGGTTGGAGCACATCAGCTTTCAATGTGATGAAGGGGAAACGCCGGGTAGTATCGTGGAGGGTGGTTTTGCCTGGAACAAAGGCAACATGGAAACGAAGTGATGAAAGAAATTGGGCATGCTGATGCGTGAACAACGAAGGGTGGAACCGTAATCTACCTATCACGGTAATTAAAGCATTTATTTAAGTTATAATTAAATTAAATTAAACATACTATTCATTATTTAAACGTGGGCTGAGGTGGGCCGTTATATATAAAAAAAGGGGGTTAAGATGGACAGAATGAAAGGTAGGGAAAGTGGGAGCATGGCGTGCAAACTGGACGTATGAGACTTGGATGCCCTTTCTGTTTGTTACAGATGTAAGTCTTGGATATGCTAAAGAACATCTGGGCCATGTCTTTGGAACGATGCGATGAAGTATGTATATCGGAACCAACCGTATGTTTCTCGCAAAGAAAATGTGTGCTCAAAAAGAATAAAGATGAAACTAGCATCGTTGGGAATCATATCTTCGAACGCTATATTCTGGAAAACAGTTGGGCAAATTTGGAAGAAGCAGGAATTTTCAGTTGGATTAAACCACTGTTTATTTGAACTGAGTTCGAACCGTTCAACGAATCAACCCAAGGTGAGTAAATCTCACTCAGTTACCCTTTTTATATTTTATATAAATTGGGTATTTTTATTTTGTGTGCTCTGCTTGCCAATGGTTGACTGTTTTGCTAGTTATTTATCTGTTGATTTAACCGATGGAATTAAACTGTGTTTAATTTCCGTGAATTCACCAAATCGTTATTTTTAACGATTGGTTCCAATAAAGGTGACTCACCTTGGTTGGTCACGTTTATAAAATAAACGTGTTTTCGTTTGAACTGGAGGAACTGATGAAAATGTTTTGTTGGTTAGTTGATGTAAAATGGTTGCTAATTGCTATGATATATCAGTTAAATGGAATTGTTTGACCTGGTTGGTGATAACCATTTGAATACAGGGAAGAACAGGTTGGAGGGACCCAACCGGATCCCTCAAAATGTTTTATTTATTTTCATATTATCATATATGAACTGATCTGTTTGTGTGATTGATTTGATGGTTGAGTATTGACTGAATATTCAACATATGTTTGGTTTAAACCAATGAGCGGTGTTGGTTAAGTGTTCGGCAGAGTATGGCCTATAAAATCAATCGAGTTATAAATATTTATTCACCGTCAGGTGAATCGATAGAGTTGAGGTTATAAAATTTATTTTATAACCAGAGTTAGATTTGAATTATATTATTTGAATAAAAGTTATTTAAGAAAAATAAATAAATATTTTATTTGTTTAAGACTTTGATTTGTTACGAATTTATTTTGCAAAGCAAATGCTGATGTTAATCAGATTTACCAGTTGAAGAATAAGAAATGAATTAAATGGTTAAACCTTGAAAATTTGTTTTGTAAATAAAAACAAATAATTAGAATCTATTTAAATTAATCATATTTTTGATTAATTTAAAGCGAGGATTGTTGAAATCGGTTAATGAGATAATCAAGCTTTTGAGTTAATTAAATCGACCGTTTGGAATTAGAATTGTTTATCAAGTTAATGTGTTTTGACTAAAATAGTTAAATGAATATTGTTTGAATTTAAATAAGGATTTAAAAGGGATTTAATATTTAATTTAGTTAATAAAGGGATTAACTACTAAAGTAGTTAATGTTTGAAATAAGTTATTATTTTAAATTAATGATAAACTTAGGAATATATTGGTAAATGGGAATTCATTTAAAAAGTTACCGAATGTGAGATGCAAGCCAATTGAATGGTGAAAGGAAATAAACGTACTCAATTATATGAATTAAGTGAAAGGAGATTACGATAAAAGGGTTTATTATAAACCAGAGGTTTTAAGTGAGATTTAAAGTGTAAAGCGTTAACTTTACATTAACGTTACGTGAGAGTGAAATCAAGTAAAAATGGGACAAGGGAAATAAGACCTCCAAAGTAGATAAGGGTTGAAAATAATTGAAAGGAGATCGGTAGAAAGTGAAATTTGGGGATAAAGAAATGGGTTATAAGATTGTATAAATAAACCCAATTTATAAATGGGATTTGTTTTGAGACTGGAGTGGAATTTTGGTGTTGGATTACAACTGACATTTATCTGAGGATAAGAACGTTGTTGATCAAGGTCTGAGAGGTAATTATAATACCCCAACTTGAACAACATCGGGATTATCTGAAGATAGTATTAGTTGGTAAATCGTAAGAGACGTTAGTGGATATGTTTTGAAAATCTAAACAGCGATTTTAGCGCTGTTATTATAATATATGTTTTGTAAATCTAATATAGCGATTGTAGAGCTTTTGCTATAGTAAATGGGTTGTAAACCTAAACAGCGATTATAGCGCCGTTGTTTTTGTAAATCTAAATAGTAATTATAACGCTATTGTTATAACATATGTGCTATAAATTTCTTTGTTAAAACTAATGGATTTCCGAATTTAAAAGATGATTTGAAAGAAGATTTAAGTGGGTAATTGAATATAGTTATTCGAGCTAGAATTAGTCAAACATAGTATTCAAGGTAAGTTGCCATTGCGTACGACTGCTAGCGTAATTCGCAGGGCTGCAGATAGCCTACGGCGGTCGGATGTTTCCTGAGGGAATCAGGCGTAACCATTGTGATCGCTGCGATCTAGAGTCGAGCGAATGGAGTTAAGACGAATGTTAATTAATCAATTAGAGTTATTCAAATATCATATTTTTGAATATTAAAAGAGTTAGAAGTTTTAATTTAACAAAAGTAAATCAGTTTTGTTAGGGGCCAAGTGATGCTGAATACTGAACCAATGAACTCATTGGAGTGTCATGATTGAAACACTGTACATTTTGATAGTTAAAACACCGACTATCAAATCTGACCAATACGATTGTTGGTATGGAAAGACCGGAATCGAATTTATATTCGAAAACCATTCCGACCAACAAATACGTGAAGATCTCAGAAGATGATCGAGATGGAGCATTGAAGACCGTGGATCTTCATAAACGGAAGAACCACTAATATTCTCTGTTTGGCAAGCAGAGGAAAGCTATGATTCTGTCGTAGCTGGAATCTACGGGTTGCAAGGATTTCTCGCTACTGATCCATGGGGTGATTCCTATATGGATGCAGTAGGAGAGTGCCTTCGGTTCATCCTGTTCCTGGATGACTTGTATGGACGGATGTCTGACAGAGTATTTCCAAAGTGTCACGTACGTTGATTTCTTCAAACGTACGATAGTTGTTGGCGGGGATTTGCCGTTCTCTTAGCTTCCAGCTAGAGTATTTTTGTGGATATCAATTAGTGATATCTGATGGATCTGACAATGTGGCATTCAAAGTGAATGATGACCAGATGTTTAAAGGCTAATCTAAGCCTCAAGCCTCATCAACCGGGAAATGACAAAAATCGGGCAGGCAGCATGGTTATGTGGGTCGCTCCCATTAGGGTGTATGATCACCTATCTAGAGAAAATCCTATTTGCTTCTTTAATCTATGTTTCGATGCTGTCCCTTTTCGGGCAGACGGTTGCTGATCCCAACCGTCGGTGATATACATTCGATACTCTCAAGCGAAATGAGGGGTCGGTCATGTGAGGGCCGGGTTGCAAGAAGTTCTTGTTGAACCCAGTGTATTCGTCTCTAGAGATACACTATCGGAAGGTGGACCCATACCTTTTCAAGTTGGAATCCAAACTCCAATAAGCGCCTGTGGTTTTGATTGTATACTATATATGTGGAGCGTGAGATGCAAGCGTTCCACTAGATTGTTAATTACTTGTATTTAGACATTATTATAATATCAGACAAGATATTGATTTCAAAACTGGTTTGGGTTATCGTAAGGTAAAAACCATCCGTGTTTATGTGTGGATTTGGTCTTACGATTATCATTTTCTTTTGAAAAGGTTTTGAACTTAAAATCATGATTGGATGGTTCACCCTTGTTACTTTGCGAGTTTATCTCACTCTGGTTCACCAGACTGACCCGGTGTTTTGTAAATGCTCGGGTTAGGCCGGGTTGTACAGGTTCAGGTTATCGACTGCTATGAAGAGACGAGCTGGAAGAATCCAGACGTATGATATTACTACTATTCCGCTGTGTGTTGTATATGGGAACAGGCTATTATAATTGTCCCATGGTATGATGTACTCTGATACTGTAAGTATTTTAAAGCTTTCAATAAAGAATATTTCTGTATTATATTTTGTTCCGCTGCGATGTGAGACTCTGTGGTGTTGTTTCTTCTTCTTCTATTCTAATATTTCTATCTTATCTATTCTCACCCTCTAACTTCTTTCTATTAATGATCTGGAATGTTCGATGTCTGAATGGTCAACATGATAGTTTGATGTTGATTTTCGGAGTCGAAAATCCCGGTTCGTTACAGTGGTATCAGAGCTATTGGTTAAGTAATTACCTTGGCTCTGTGGCGTGACTCAGTAGAGATGGGGTTAGTAATACCCTAGATTGAGTTTGAGTGTATATATGTATGAGCGCGTATTTGTAAATTGTTATAAAAACTGTCTTATATTGTGTTGATTGGTTTGTCGAGTAGTTTATGAATTCTGGTCGATACAGTAATGCAAACTGTGTCGATAAGTGTTTCTAAACTCTTGAACAGAATAATTCGACACAGTATGTTTTTGAAAAAGGGTAAATGAAATAATTTTACCCAAATTATATTTTGATATAAAGAATGATATATATTTGAAGTGTTATAGTATATTGGATGTGTTGGTTGATTATAATGGTGATATAAATAACCAATTAGAATTCGTATAATATAAAATCAGATGAATTAAATCTGAAATCTAAATCAGAATTTGAATTAAAATTCCCAAAAGTGGGAAGGGTATTGTAAATAAACTTGGATTGAATATATGAGAATTTTAAAATCCTGGGAGATTTTAAATTTGTTACAAGCATTTGAAAGGGATATTTTGAAATGGATTTCAAAATGAAAGTGTTTAGAACTGGTTTTGAAAGTGACATAGTATTGAACTCACTTCGATAGCTGGAAAATAGATTCCGATGATGATCCGGACATCATCGGTGTTCATTTTCGAGTGGTAAGTGACGGATTACTACCAAAGATTTTGTTTTGAATTGCTTTGAGAAAAACAAGTTGTTTTGAATCCTGAAAGGAAATATTTAATTTTTGAAAAAAACTAAACTGTTGGAAAACTCCCAGGGAGATTGTTTGAACAAAAGTAAGATTAAATAGAAATTTGTGAAAACAAATATGAATTGAATGGGAACCAATTAACTGGAAATTGAATCGAGATAGATTATATCGAGCAGAACCAGATTTTGAATTGGGAGACATGAATCTGAAAAGGATATTGGACTGGTAAGTTAAGAGTTGGAATTGATGATGGATGGAAATTGAGTTAAGAATGAGATTTGGCATGGATGCATGAAAGGATTTGGTTCTAAGGATAAAATTGGAAATTTTGTTTGGGAATGCATTTGTATATGCTGACAGGGAAACAGATGGAAAAGATATAGAGATATGCCCAACAAAAAGGTACACGTTTATTTTTATATGGATTTGGTGATTTATGAGCCTATTTGGCAAGCCGCTTGGCTATTTCATTTTCTTTTGAATTGGAGAAGGCTTAGAAAGGCGAGCTGGAATTGTATCGATTAAGCCGTACAGAGGAGGTGCTGACGAAATTTTTCAAAAATTTAAAGTGTTAGAAAAATTTCAATATTTTTGAAAATATCTATATACAGTATTGAATAGGTTTCTAATTGAAGCTAAAATTAGATTTGGAAATTAATAGATTTATAACATTCTTTCTTACCTTAGCAATTTCGAGGACGAAATTATTTTAAGGGGGGAAGAATGTAACGACCCGTGTTTTTGCCCGTCAAATATTTAATTTAATTTATTTAATTTAAATATTATATTGAGAATATTAATGGAATTTAATATTTAATTCGTTAATAAAAACGAAGTAGAACATTTAGTTTATATACAATTATAAATCGAGCTCGAAATGGCGCTGCAGTTCGCAATATGAAGTTTTGAACTTCAACTGAGAATACAGAATCCGTTATAAGCCGGAATTCTGTGCAACAAGAAACGTTGGGACCGTATTGACGATAGTTTTCATATGAAAAAGAAAAATTTTGATTTTTCGTGTTATTGGTTGCGAGTATTGGCCAAATCAAATTTTGAAATAGTCGCTATGGAAAATCGTTATTAAATTATGGACCTTTAAAATGGCCGTTTTGCAAACGGACTCAGATTTCGACGAAATCAGTTTTATTAGAACCGTATCACTAAATTATTGTACGGTGGTGAATTGCGTGGAAAACCGATGTCGTATGTGACCATGGTAGCCATAAACGCCCGTTCATTTCTATAGCGCGTATTTAAATAAATAAAGGGATATTTGAATGTAACTTGAGCAGATGATCGAATTAGGCCACGAAACCAGTTCCGTTGAGTTCGTATCGTCGATTAGAGTCAGGATATGTATATAGTTTGTTATTTTTAGAGATCGAGAAATTTGGCGTTAAAAAGGGTAGGGCGGTTCGGGGTAAAAACAGCCTACCGGGGCAACAGTCTCAGAATGCGACGAAATTAGTGCCGTTGGGTTCGTACCGAAAAGTTATTGTCGATGTTCGCAATTTCAAGTGGATTTGATTTATCTGGTGACCGTGGAAAAATTAAACGTGTGTTCATTTCTGGTTTCATAAAGGAAATTTTTCTATACGACCTCGGATTTCGACGAAACTTGTCCCATTGGATCCGGAATATCTTTTTACACCAGGAATAGTTTTTTTATCAGTTAACAGAAATCATTTGTAAAGGCTTTAATCAACTACTTTACGTTGAAGTTTTAATATTGATATTTTATAAAACCATTGCCCTATAGAAACCCATATGCATCTTACATGCTACTGCCGCCATTCTTTTCGTGATCAGCTACCCTAAGAATATAGCCTATCCAAAATGACAACTGTCTTATCTTTTCGAAGCAGCCGACCTAAAGATTTTACAACACATCTTCACATATACGTATGAGATCATGCACAGACCCTGTCCTTTCGTCTTGTGTTTCCAACTGATAGAACAACTCCATGCGAACATAGGAGAAAACACACTGCTTTGATCATACGTATGAAATCACAAATGCATACGCCCTTTCTTTTCAACATTTATTTGGCACCAGAAAATTTGTATCGCTCATCCCAATTCAGCTACCCTACTTTGCCTAGCGAGTTTTCACTGTCAATTGGCCGACCTATGTGTTTTCATTTCAGTCACCACTATTTTATTTTAGTTGAACCTACCTACTGTGTACCATAAGGATGCGACATTGTTATCATCTTTCCCCTTCTCACCTATAAAAGGAGCGTGCTCCATTCGTTTATAGGCACACATCAAGGAAGAAAAAAATAGAAATAAAATAAATAAATAAAAAAAAAAGAAACAAAACAAACAACGAAGAGAGGAGGTGGACGTGAAAACAAGGCATGGTGTATGTATGTGAAAGAAAAGAGGGGGGGCGTGGGAACAGAAGAAGGCGGAAAGGGGTAAAGTTTGAGGGCGTGAGGGCATTGGTTAAATACAAAAGAAGGGATTGGGAAATATGTGCTGACGTGAGGTATAGTGAGAGATATTGGGTTGGAGCACATCAGCTTTCAATGTGATGAAGGGGAAACGCCGGGTAGTATCGTGGAGGGTGGTTTTGCCTGGAACAAAGGCAACATGGAAACGAAGTGATGAAAGAAATTGGGCATGCTGATGCGTGAACAACGAAGGGTGGAACCGTAATCTACCTATCACGGTAATTAAAGCATTTATTTAAGTTATAATTAAATTAAATTAAACATACTATTCATTATTTAAACGTGGGCTGAGGTGGGCCGTTATATATAAAAAAAGGGGGTTAAGATGGACAGAATGAAAGGTAGGGAAAGTGGGAGCATGGCGTGCAAACTGGACGTATGAGACTTGGATGCCCTTTCTGTTTGTTACAGATGTAAGTCTTGGATATGCTAAAGAACATCTGGGCCATGTCTTTGGAACGATGCGATGAAGTATGTATATCGGAACCAACCGTATGTTTCTCGCAAAGAAAATGTGTGCTCAAAAAGAATAAAGATGAAACTAGCATCGTTGGGAATCATATCTTCGAACGCTATATTCTGGAAAACAGTTGGGCAAATTTGGAAGAAGCAGGAATTTTCAGTTGGATTAAACCACTGTTTATTTGAACTGAGTTCGAACCGTTCAACGAATCAACCCAAGGTGAGTAAATCTCACTCAGTTACCCTTTTTATATTTTATATAAATTGGGTATTTTTATTTTGTGTGCTCTGCTTGCCAATGGTTGACTGTTTTGCTAGTTATTTATCTGTTGATTTAACCGATGGAATTAAACTGTGTTTAATTTCAGTGAATTCACCAAATCGTTATTTTTAACGATTGGTTCCAATAAAGGTGACTCACCTTGGTTGGTCACGTTTATAAAATAAACGTGTTTTCGTTTGAACTGGAGGAACTGATGAAAATGTTTTGTTGGTTAGTTGATGTAAAATGGTTGCTAATTGCTATGATATATCAGTTAAATGGAATTGTTTGACCTGGTTGGTGATAACCATTTGAATACAGGGAAGAACAGGTTGGAGGGACCCAACCGGATCCCTCAAAATGTTTTATTTATTTTCATATTATCATATATGAACTGATCTGTTTGTGTGATTGATTTGATGGTTGAGTATTGACTGAATATTCAACATATGTTTGGTTTAAACCAATGAGCGGTGTTGGTTAAGTGTTCGGCAGAGTATGGCCTATAAAATCAATCGAGTTATAAATATTTATTCACCGTCAGGTGAATCGATAGAGTTGAGGTTATAAAATTTATTTTATAACCAGAGTTAGATTTGAATTATATTATTTGAATAAAAGTTATTTAAGAAAAATAAATAAATATTTTATTTGTTTAAGACTTTGATTTGTTACGAATTTATTTTGCAAAGCAAATGCTGATGTTAATCAGATTTACCAGTTGAAGAATAAGAAATGAATTAAATGGTTAAACCTTGAAAATTTGTTTTGTAAATAAAAACAAATAATTAGAATCTATTTAAATTAATCATATTTTTGATTAATTTAAAGCGAGGATTGTTGAAATCGGTTAATGAGATAATCAAGCTTTTGAGTTAATTAAATCGACCGTTTGGAATTAGAATTGTTTATCAAGTTAATGTGTTTTGACTAAAATAGTTAAATGAATATTGTTTGAATTTAAATAAGGATTTAAAAGGGATTTAATATTTAATTTAGTTAATAAAGGGATTAACTACTAAAGTAGTTAATGTTTGAAATAAGTTATTATTTTAAATTAATGATAAACTTAGGAATATATTGGTAAATGGGAATTCATTTAAAAAGTTACCGAATGTGAGATGCAAGCCAATTGAATGGTGAAAGGAAATAAACGTACTCAATTATATGAATTAAGTGAAAGGAGATTACGATAAAAGGGTTTATTATAAACCAGAGGTTTTAAGTGAGATTTAAAGTGTAAAGCGTTAACTTTACATTAACGTTACGTGAGAGTGAAATCAAGTAAAAATGGGACAAGGGAAATAAGACCTCCAAAGTAGATAAGGGTTGAAAATAATTGAAAGGAGATCGGTAGAAAGTGAAATTTGGGGATAAAGAAATGGGTCATAAGATTGTATAAATAAACCCAAATTATAAATGGGATTTGTTTTGAGACTGGAGTGGAATTTTGGTGTTGGATTACAACTGACATTTATCTGAGGATAAGAACGTTGTTGATCAAGGTCTGAGAGGTAATTATAATACCCCAACTTGAACAACATCGGGATTATCTGAAGATAGTATTAGTTGGTAAATCGTAAGAGACGTTAGTGGATATGTTTTGAAAATCTAAACAGCGATTTTAGCGCTGTTATTATAATATATGTTTTGTAAATCTAATATAGCGATTGTAGAGCTTTTGCTATAGTAAATGGGTTGTAAACCTAAACAGCGATTATAGCGCCGTTGTTTTTGTAAATCTAAATAGTAATTATAACGCTATTGTTATAACATATGTGCTATAAATTTCTTTGTTAAAACTAATGGATTTCCGAATTTAAAAGATGATTTGAAAGAAGATTTAAGTGGGTAATTGAATATAGTTATTCGAGCTAGAATTAGTCAAACATAGTATTCAAGGTAAGTTGCCATTGCGTACGACTGCTAGCGTAATTCGCAGGGCTGCAGATAGCCTACGGCGGTCGGATGTTTCCTGAGGGAATCAGGCGTAACCATTGTGATCGCTGCGATCTAGAGTCGAGCGAATGGAGTTAAGACGAATGTTAATTAATCAATTAGAGTTATTCAAATATCATATTTTTGAATATTAAAAGAGTTAGAAGTTTTAATTTAACAAAAGTAAATCAGTTTTGTTAGGGGCCAAGTGATGCTGAATACTGAACCAATGAACTCATTGGAGTGTCATGATTGAAACACTGTACATTTTGATAGTTAAAACACCGACTATCAAATCTGATCAATACGATTGTTGGTATGGAAAGACCGGAATCGAATTTATATTCGAAAACCATTCCGACCAACAAATACGTGAAGATCTCAGAAGATGATCGAGATGGAGCATTGAAGACCGTGGATCTTCATAAACGGAAGAACCACTAATATTCCCTGTTTGGCAAGCAGAGGAAAGCTGTGATTCTGTCGTAGCTGGAATCTACGGGTTGCAAGGATTTCTCGCTACTGATCCATGGGGTGATTCCTATATGGATGCAGTAGGAGAGTGCCTTCGGTTCATCCTGTTCCTGGATGACTTGTATGGACGGATGTCTGACAGAGTATTTCCAAAGTGTCACGTACGTTGATTTCTTCAAACGTACGATAGTTGTTGGCGGGGATTTGCCGTTCTCTTAGCTTCCAGCTAGAGTATTTTTATGGATATCAATTAGTGATATCTGATGAATCTGACAATGTGGCATTCAAAGTGAATGATGACCAGATGTTTAAAGGCTAATCTAAGCCTCAAGCCTCATCAACCGGGAAATGACAAAAATCGGGCAGGCAGCATGGCTATGTGGGTCGCTCCCATTAGGGTGTATGATCACCTATCTAGAGAAAATCCTATTTGCTTCTTTAATCTATGTTTCGATGCTGTCCCTTTTCGGGCAGACGGTTGCTGATCCCAACCGTCGGTGATATACATTCGATACTCTCAAGCGAAATGAGGGGTCGGTCATGTGAGGGCCGGGTTGCAAGAAGTTCTTGTTGAACCCAGTGTATTCGTCTCTAGAGATACACTATCGGAAGGTGGACCCATACCTTGTCAAGTTGGAATCCAAACTCCAATAAGCGCCTGTGGTTTTGATTGTATACTATATATGTGGAGCGTGAGATGCAAGCGTTCCACTAGATTGTTAATTACTTGTATTTAGACATTATTATAATATCAGACAAGATATTGATTTCAAAACTGGTTTGGGTTATCGTAAGGTAAAAACCGTCCGTGTTTATGTGTGGATTTGGTCTTACGATTATCATTTTCTTTTGAAAAGGTTTTGAACTTAAAATCATGATTGGATGGTTCACCCTTGTTACTTTGCGAGTTTATCTCACTCTGGTTCACCAGACTGACCCGGTGTTTTGTAAATGCTCGGGTTAGGCCGGGTTGTACAGGTTCAGGTTATCGACTGCTATGAAGAGACGAGCTGGAAGAATCCAGACGTATGATATTACTACTATTCCGCTGTGTGTTGTATATGGGAACAGGCTATTATAATTGTCCCATGGTATGATGTACTCTGATACTGTAAGTATTTTAAAGCTTTCAATAAAGAATATTTCTGTATTATATTTTGTTCCGCTGCGATGTGAGACTCTGTGGTGTTGTTTCTTCTTCTTCTATTCTAATATTTCTATCTTATCTATTCTCACCCTCTAACTTCTTTCTATTAATGATCTGGAATGTTCGATGTCTGAATGGTCAACATGATAGTTTGATGTTGATTTTCGGAGTCGAAAATCCCGGTTCGTTACATAACATCAATTTCATTTCACTATGAAATATTCTGCTAAACAAAATCATTATTTGATTGACGGTATATATATATGAGGCACGCTCTATGGCACCCCAATTTCGTGGCACCCCATTTGCACCCGAATTGTAGCCACTCATTTATACTTAAATATGTTAGTGGGAAGAGAGAGAGTTAGTGGAAGGAGAGAGAATGAGGAATATGTGGTGGAAATTAGGGGGCTAAAAGGGTGCTACACTATTTGGGGTGCTCTTGATCCTATCCCTATATATATATATATATATATATATATATATATATATATATATAACTATATCGATATTTTTAACCAATCACTTAACAGTTCAATCAAACAGTCAACACATAAAATCAACCATCATCTATCAGTTCTAAAAATATTTTGTAAAAATATAACTGATAGAGTTGGTGAGTTTTACTCACATTGGACGATCATCGTTAAATAACGATAACCATCTATGGATTCAGATCGGACAATTTATTTCGCTATAAATTGTAACGAGTTCCAATTCACTCCCAGTTAGTTCCACTGCATAGCCGTCGTCCATACGATCTCAGCGTGACCAGTTTCGTTGAATTTGGTTAATGTATGAAAAAGTTATTATGTTACAAAGTTTAAATAAGAATTTAATCAATTACACTTAAATATGTATATGCAATTGGGCTTTACTTGCTTTAAACGGCCCATACCCATTTCTGAAATCCCTAGACCCGCTAGCTACATCCATCTTCCCCGATGGATTCCAACTCCAGTTTCTCATTCATGGCCAAATCCGCTACTTCCTTCCTTCCACTACACCCAATTTCTTCATGGATTTCACAACCGCAAATCACTGCTATCCTACTCGTTTTGAACTCGATCCTCCCATACCCTCAAATTCAAACTCGAACATCTTCTTCCCTATCGCATCACTACAGTGCCGCACCACCCTATGAAAATCGTTCGACATTCTTCTACACCGAACCTCCCCAGTCTTGCTGTACAAGTGCGGCTTCAACCAATCTATCCAAATACAGTACTCAAAGTTGAAATCAACGCTTATACATCAGCTAAATTTGAACCATAGACTGATGAAATACATGCTGGAAGACTGTCGAACCTCCCTCAAATCCATCGCATGAAATTCTGGAACCATCGGCATGAAGCACTTCCATGCAGCAATCCATATATGTGTGTATTTGGATTTATGGATTTTTGTTTGAATTTTGTTTTGATTTTCAAATATCCGATTTTCTTTTGCTGTGAAAGGAAATAAGTGATGGCGAGATTTTATTAACCAAAGAAAAATAAAGTTAGGTTAAAAAGGAGGAAGTTAACTTGATTTTATAGTGTTTAAAATTTAGATATTTTTTTGAATATTATATTAAATTATAATCAACTACAGTTTTTATTTGTCCTTTAAAATTCCTGTAATCACACATGACATCGAAAAATCACGAAACTGGACATGCAGCTATAGTTCGACATTACGGACCCAACGAAACTAGTTTCGTCGAATTCCGACTCTGTTTGCTCACACAGCGTTTTTTTAACCATCAAAATATCGGCTGTTTTTCACAATAAAAATCGGTACGACCACATACTGACTCTAAAAATCACGAGACTTGAAATCTAACAATAATTTAATATTTTGGATCCAACAAAATTAGTTTCGTCGAAAACGGAGGTCGTTTGCAAGACTGGCTATTTTAAAGCTCTAAATAACCCATTTAAATATATAAATATATTTAACAAAAGTTAAATTAAATATTAAAAAATAAATATTATCATATATATTCACAATAGAATATCATACAACTCCAAAATATTCCTATATGAATTTCTAACTCGATATTTCAAATCCCGATTAAATCGATATTCAATTTATAATGAAATTCCTTTTATATATCATTATAAATTATAAAGGAATTCCATAGCGACTATTTAAAAATTTGATTTGGACATAAATCAAAATCTATGCGATGAAATCCTGATTATTATATTCCATTATAAAAATATACTTCACCAGCTCCGTACGTTTCTTGTTTCACAGAAATCCGTGTAGCGACCCGGAATTTCCGACGCTCGAATCCAGTCACTAATACATCTCGTGTCCAAACTCCAGTATCGAAAACCCAGAGAGCTAGTAGAAAGAAGTTAGAGGGTGAGAAAAGAAAGAAGAAATATCAGAATAGAAGAATAAGAAGATCAGAGTCTCACAGCAGAATGGACAAAATATAATAATCAATAATATTTTATAAAAGAAACTGTGTATATATGATTACAACATCAGAGTATACATTCAGATTAATACAACACACAGCTGAAATAAACTAGTACTAGTGAATATATGGGATACGTCTCGACTTCAACTCCTTTTCTGAAGCTCCAAGCAATTCTTAACCTGATAATATGTTGGGTCTGACCCGAGCACATTTGAAGCAAAGCAAAATTCACCCGGGTCAGTCTGAAATACTTTCAGTGATAAATTCATAACACAATAACTTGCTTAACTTTGAAATCTTTTTGAAATAAAAGGATAGTAGTAAGACCAGCCCACATATAAACACATACGGTTTTTACCTTACTATAACCCAAAACATTTTGAAATCAATATCTTATTCTGATATTATAATAGTGTCTAAATACAAGTAAATAGAATCTAGCAGAACGCTTGCATCTCATGCTCCACATATATAATATACAATCAAAACCGCGGGCGCTTACTGTAGATTGGATTCCGACTATGACAAGGTATGAAACCACCTGTCGATAGTGTATCTCTAGAGAGGAATACACTGGGTTCAACAAGAACGTCTTGCAACCCGGCCACACATGACCGACCACTCATTTCTCTTGAGTATATCGAATATATTGTCACCTCACGGCTGCGTAGCTACCGTTTCTCGGGAGATACAGAATTGAAAAGAAGTAACAAATATGAATATTCTCTAGATGGTGACAATACACCCTAATGGGTGCGACCGACATAGCTATGTTGCCTGCCCGATTTTTGTCATTTCCCGGTTGATGAGGCTTGAGGTTAAAACGACTTTTGGAACATCGGAGCACCATTCACATCGTCCATACAAGTCATCCAGGAACAGGATGAACCGAAGGTACTCTCCTACCACATCCAATATAGGAATCACCCCATGGATCAGCAGCGAGAAGTCCTTGCAACCCATAGATTTCAATCACGACAGGATCACAGTATATCTCTAGGGATCAGCCAGAGATTGTAAGTAATTCTTCTGTTTCATGAAGATCTATGGTCTTCAATTGCTCCATCTTAATCAGTGTCTTCGACGTATTCGTATTTATTGGTCGGAATGGTTTTCGAATATAAATTCGATCCCGGTCTTTCCGTACCAATAATGTTGGGTCAGATTTTGATAGTCGGTTATTTAACTATCAAAATAAACAACCATAAAAATAAACAGATCCATTGGTTTATACACATCATTACTTGGCCATTTAAAAATACTATATTAGTTTAAATACCCAAAAATGATATACTGCTTTAATATATAATTATACTCAAATTCTTTTACTTATATATCTAGAAAATATCTTAAAGTCATATCTAATTTAACCTTCAACTAGTATTGCTATAACATTTCTTATTATCTTATCGATTCAACTTATCATCCGTAAACAATCATTACGACATCTTCTTCGGCTTCATTATTTGAATACCAAAATCACCACTCATCCCTTTTCAGAATAAACCCATTTAAACCTCATTCCATAACCTTGAAAATATCATTATATTTCCCCTAATCCCCTTTTTATTTCTTTTATTATGGGAATATCATTTCATACCATCTAGCCCCTTTTTATTTCCTTTTATTTCGGAATCTCATTATATATATATTCCCGTATCCTTCGAATAATGTTACACTGTTTTTTTCCCAAAATAATCTACTCTAACATCTACACCATTATGACTAATATCATCCCTTGATAATCCTGAAGTTGTTCAAGTTGGGGTATTTTAATTACCTCTCAGACCTTGATCAACAATGTTCTTATTGTAAGATAGATATTAGTTGTAGTACAAAAACCGATATTCATTTCCAACATCAAATCAAAACCCATTTCTAAACTAATCTATATCGCATCTTTATAACTTATCTCGCTTAACTACTTTAATTCAACTTTGGTTTATGTTTGATTTCCCATTTCGACTCTCCACTAGTTCCTAACTATAAATCAATCAGAAAATAATTCTCTAAATATTAACCCCAAAGGCCGAAACTAACATCAGACCAATATTCAGAAAATCAGTTATCCCAACTAATTCCCAGTTAAGTTCTAATTCTTTAATTTCCGATCCTGGCTTTCACTTTATTCAAATGTCACTTCCAATAACTCGTTCCATTTATTTATTCAAATAAACTTGGGTTCTATAACTTCGTACAACTTGGATTCATAGAATCCAATTAAACATAATCAAGTTAACACTCCGATTTCAAATTATAAATATTAAATTGCTTTATTAACTATAAACACGGCTTTAAACATTACAAACTTTCCTTATTATATTTTACATTCCAAATTATAACTTCGATTAGTGTTTAAAATAATCAATGTATACATGGGGTTGTTTTCTTTTCTTTTTTAGAAACTTCATTTAAAATAATAGATTTTAAAAACTATATTCTGTTATAAATTTCATTACTTCAATTCTAGCGATTCACCACATCTTTATAAAACGTTGTATATCTGGGCCATCTGCTATTTATTCTGCAATCAATACTATACATTGATTCAAAGTTCAACCACAATCAACAACCAACAGGGTTTTAAAGTCAACGGGGTTTAAACAGTTCATATAAAATATGAAATAACAGCATACTAAATATTTGAGGAATCCGGTTTGATTCCTCCTACCTGTTCTTCCCTTCATCATAGATCAGCATATAATGTATAACAACATATGATTTTAATTTGAATATATTAACCGACAATAATATAATTCGCATCAACCATATAAATCAACCATAGGCAGTCAAGGCATCCAATCAACCAATTATCAATGATTTAATCTAATTATGTGAATTTAGCACATTATAGTATTTCAGAAGGTGTGAGAATTAACTCACCAGCTTTAAAATTAAATGAAAAAAATCAGATTGTTTCGAGACCTATCTGAAACTGCTCAGCAGCGTAGTGCTTTTCACTGCGATTTTAACGAATCCAGTTTCGTTCGGATTTCATAACGAATTGTGAACATGTTATACTAATTACCAATATATTTAATTCAACGAATAATAACTAGCCTAACCATAAATTTATTAATTTTAATTACAGTAATGAGAGAGCTTAACTGCGTCATTAGCCGGTTAAACCATCATTACAGCGCGTCTTCCTCCATCCATGACTAACACGACTCTGCGTCCCCCACTTCCTTCAGTCCATTCAAATTTTCCTTTATCCTTTCTATACTTTTCTTTTTCCATATATATATATAAAGAAAGTACGGCCCAAGCCACTGAGTATTTCGGCCCATCTACCTTTCCTCTACACTGCTTCATCTCTTTGTACGTTTAATTCATCCCAAAGACTGCAAACTATCCTCCAGCCCATCAATTACCCCTCCGCGCGTTTCTCTCTCTCCTTAATATCCAAACCCACTCCAACATTATTATCCTTCCACATAATCCACCCATGCAAGCATTACCCCACACAAATTTACTTTGCACCTCCTCCTGAAAGAAGATAGGCACCACGTAGCTAGCTTCCTCGTTCTCGCCACCTCATCCACAATGCACGCTCGTACAGACCCCCCATACTTCGTCAAGCAACCCACCTTCTTCTTATACTTGTCTCAGCAAAAACATGCCATGTCTTGAACTCAAAGGTCCCCCAACGGCTTCAGCATTCACCGACAATCCCTCTTAACTGCACTTCTCCAGTGACTGATTACTTCTCCGAACCCTGAACGCCAACTCGCATCGGGTAAATCACTCGCCGGAATCACCTCCATGCTTCCATCGTCAAAACAACCCTTTAGACCCAGTTTTTCCCTAAATTTCCTTGAATTTTAGTTTTTCTTTCTTTTCACTTTGTACGGTTTCGATTAGTGTTACGGCGGGAGGAAAAGAATGCAAGTGGCATGGGTGTCGTGGGTTTCCTTTGTTTGCTAAAAGGAGCAACGGCAGGTGTATATATATACTCTCAAGTAGTTTGGAACGCACATTTCCTATTGTTTGGCACGCAAGAAATTAAATAGCTTGGCTATCAAGGTTTTGTGTAGGTAGGGTATTATGCGTAGCTGGTGAATTTAGGTCGGCTGAAAGTGAAAATACATGACACAGCAGGCAACTGTTCTGACAAGAAAAAAACAAAACGTAGGGTAAGGTAGGCTTTTAGGGTCTACGGTTCTGAAAATACATGTCGGTGCGTGAGTAGATATTTAAGTGGTGTACTTTTTGGTTTAGACCATACTTAAAAACGAAAAACGGACATGCATGAGATGAATTGACCGCAGAAAAGCAGCTGGCAAAGATATTTTTCTTGGACGTGAAAAGAATGAAAAGAAGGCGCTCCATACTTAGACACGACAGTGATACATACATATATATATAACGCTTTCTAATAGGATAGGAAAATTTTCTTCTCCACCGAATGGACGGATCATTTCAGCTATGCATGATGACAGCGTAGATTAAGATAGGAGCACTCCTACGGTAAGGTGGATATTAATTTGAAATGACCTCAACGATATTTCTATTTAAAAGACTAACGATATTTATTGTAATAAGATTAAATCTGCACCGCTATAAAAACTCTATCTGTATATGACTCTCTATCGACAGGAATAAATATACCGTCGCGTTCAGCTATGTGCCACGGTCACAAATATATAATAATATCGGTAAGTTAACTTATATTGTGAAATCTCAAAATGCTAATATAGGGTGTAAAATACTCCAAATAAAAAGTTGCTTATTTTACGAATTAAAAATTATAGTAAAATTCTAAAAATTAAATTATGACTACGTCTCAAGGATCTCGTTCAAATTTGAAATCAATATTAAATTATATTAAATAAACTGTTATGACGTATAAACGATTCCACAATGACCATTTGAAATTTTGATTTGGGCGTAAAACAAATTCTATAACACGAAAACTCAATTTTTCTCTTCTATTAGAAAAATATTATTAAATAGATTTAGACATTCCTTGTTTCACGGAAATCCGACTCAAAACGGATTCGGTATAATCAATTGAAGTTGTAATTCAATTTTTCGAACTACCGCGCAGTTTCGAGTTCGTTTATAATTTAAAATATAAATATAAATGCTCAGTCGTCGTTTGATTAACGAAATCGATATTAAATTCCATAAATAATTAAAATATAATATTTAAAACAAATTTAAATATTCGAATCAAATAGCTGAAAAATCCGGGTCTTACAATCCGTCTTGAAACGGATTCTGTATATCCAGTTGAAGTTCAAATCGCCAAATAGCGAACTACCGCGCCATTTCTAGCTCAATTATAATTATATTATAATTCTACATTCAAACTTCATTTAAATAATATATTCGTTATTCAAATTTAATTCCAAACTGAATTATATAATTTAAATTGCCCAATTCACACAATACTGTGAATTCTGTTATTTCCGATTATTTCAGAAATTAAATATATTACTCTATTATTTAACTTAATTAAATCATCCATATAATTTAATTAAACCACCTTATAATTCTCTAAATCACTATTTAAATAATTAAATACATTAATTATTATATCGCTGAAAATACAGGTCGTTACATTCTTCCCCCCTTAAAATAATTTCGTCCTCGAAATTGCTAAGGTAGAAAACAAACCCTATTGACTGGTTAGAACTTATTTGTTTAATTCTTCATTTTAGTTTCAACTGAACCAAATTAATTTCAATTAAATATTTATTCATTTCTACTAACAAAAAATTTCAAAAATCCTGAAAATTTTCTAATACTCTAACTTTTCGAGAAATTTCGCCAGCACCTCCTTTGTACTGGTCAATCGGTAGAACTACAACTCGCCTCTTTGGGCCTTTTCCAACCCAAAAGAAAATCAAATAGCCAAGCGGCTTGCCAAATCGGCTCATAAAAATCTCATACCATATGAAATATAACTTGTACCTTTTTATCGGGCATATCATTATATCATTTCCATCTGCTGTTAATTCAGCATATACCCATGTTATCCCAATCAAATTCCAAATCTGTTTTATCCACAAATCCAACCATTCGCTTATACCTAAGTCGAATTTCATTTCAAACCAAAGTCCCATTCTTGATTCCATTATCCAATAACATTTCAAATTCAAATCTCACAAATCTAACTTGTCTCGATATCATTCTAATCCAATTCTATTTCAATTTAAATTTTTTCCCCCAATTTCTACTTAATTTGTTTTCAATTTAAACAATCTCTTCTTGGGAGTTCTAAATAGCTTCACTTTTCAAAATCAAATATTCCCATTAGAAATTCAAAACAACTTGTTTTTCTAAAAAAATTCAAAAACAGTCTCTTTGGTAGTAATCCGTCACTTAGAACTCGAAAATGACACTGATGATGTGACCATCATCATCAGGGTTATTTTCCAGCTATCGAAGTGAGTTCAATACTATAACAATTTCAAATTTTTATCTTAAAACACTTCTATTTTGAAATCAATTTCAAAACACCATTCACAATGTCGTAAAACAATTTAAAGTCTCCCAGGATTTTAAGATTCTCATATATTAACTCCAAAATCAATTTACAAACACCTTTCCAAATTTCCAGGGTTTTAAATTTTGATTTTGATTTAAATTCAGATTTAATTCATTTTGTAACACTTATACGAATTTTGATTGGTTATTTACATAACTGTTTCAATTATAATCTAATCTGATTATAATCACAACCAACACATCCAATATACTATAATATTTCAAATATCTATAATTTGTTTATTTCAAAATATATTATGGGTAAAATAATTTCATTTACTCTCTTTTCAAAACATACAGTGTCGGCTCATCGTATTCGAGCGTTTATAAACCCCTAACGATACAGTGGATCAAACTGATCGACCAGAACTCATAAACAACTCAATCAATAAATCTCCACAATATAAAACCATTTTATATCCAATAACAAATACGTTCACTCATATATATACACTCAAACTCAATCTAGGGTATTACTAACCTCATCTCTACTGAGTCACGCCACAGAGCCAAGGTAATTACTTAACCTTAACCTCTGATACCACTGTAACAACCCGGGGAATTTGCGATCATGGATATCGGCATACAACACTATGTCGACTATTAAAGCATCGGAAACACCGGATAGTCCATGAAAGAAATTAGAGGGTGAGAATAGATAAGATAGAAACTTAGAATAGAAGAAGAAGAAGAAGAAGAAGAACATACACATCATCAGAGTAACACGAATCTCACAGCGGAACGAACAATATATAATAAATACATAACTTTGAAATAAAACTAGTATATGTATACAGTAACATTATCAGAGTACAACACTTAAAACACAGCGGAAATAACTATAGCTATATAATCCTGAAGCCTCCTGCTCCAAGCTCTCCAAGTATATCTGTAAAATCCTGACTACTTGACTTCCCGTACAAAATTGGGCACCTAACAGTTTAAAGAAAACAAAACAAAATAAACTATGGGTCAGTCATGGAACTGGTATGAGTAAACACTTTAAAACAGTTTGGGAAAATAACGATATCTCATAAGACCACGCCATATAACAGAACGAGTTTTTCCCTTATGAGAATCCAAATCAATTTGATTTAACCTTCAAATCATTTTGAAAGAAACAATGATCTTTTATATCAAAACTCTTTTGATATTATAATAGTGTCTATCAACCACAATATAATAATCCACATATATAGTATACAATCAAAACCGCGAGCACTTATTGGGTAATGGATTTCCAACTATGACAAGTTATGGAACCACCTTCCGATAGTGTACCTGTAACGACCCAGAAAATCTGGACCAATTTAAAATTTTTAAATTGGCTAAAATAATGGATTTTAAATATTTAAAATAAATATTTTAAATAATGGCGATGAAAACTGAGTTTGAATCGATATTTGAAAACGAATATAATTAATTATAATTATATATAGAATTGAAAATGGCGCGGTAGTTCGATAATTCGATTTCAAACTTCAATTGAATATACCGGGTGCAAAACAATCCGGATTTTAGTGAAACCAAAAATATTTAAATCTGTTAGTGAATATCTTTCTAACGAATCTGACCAATCGAAATTTGATAGCGGGAATCAAAAGATTTGTCCAGTTGAAAATTCTGAATAGTCGCTATAGAATTCAGGCCCTTAAAAATGGACATTTTGCAAATGACCTCGGATTTCGACGAAACCACTTTTGTTAGATCCGCAGTGTCAAGTTATTGCTAGGTTTCAAATTTCATAATTTTCCGAATCAATATGTGAGCGTGGCCAAGGAAAACGCGTTTGACCAGTTTCTGTTGATTTTAATCGAATGGAAATTGGCCATTTTTCAAATGGTCTCAGAATTCAACGAAACTAGTTTTGTTAGGACCGTATCGTCAATACGAAGCTAGAAAATATTTTTCTGGAATTTTTCTAGTTAGTATGTGGCCCCGGTAATTTGAAATGTGCGTTTAAAATTCAATATAGTGATTTAAATGAAAATTCAAAAGGAAACTGACTGTAACGATCAAATCAGCTTGAGATACATATCCCATTGTGTTCAGAATGGGGGTAAAACGCTATGGGCGACAGGCGGTGGGCCTCGTTTCGAGGTCGTATGTAAAAGTCAACCTTTTTGCAAAATATAAATAATTAAATAAAATAAAAAAAATAAAATATAATCTCCCCCCTTTATCTTCGTTCTGCCCCCCCCCCCCCCCCCCCGTTCATTTCGATTCAGTTAAACAGAAAAAAAAAAAAACCCTAAAACTATCGCGCCGCTGCCTCGGGAAGCGCCGCCCATCACCGCCTGTCCTCCCTCCCTCGATCGAAGACCCAAAACCCTCGAAGCCGCCGACCCTGACATCGAGCAGCCCCCCGAAGCAGCGACACCACCGCCCGCCTTCAGCCGCCTCCCCGTTCGAAACACTAGCGCAACCCCCGAAGCCCCCTAATCGCGCGACCTCCGACGATCTGCGAAACCCCCCCCCCTCTCTCTATAAGTTTTATTTTATTTATTTATTTTATTTTAATTCTGATTTTTAAAAGCATTGAAAACTGAAATTTAATTAGGTTTAAACTGAAATTTTAATTAGGTTAAAACTGAAATTTTAATTAGGTTTAAACTGAAATTTTAATTAGGTTTAAAACTGAAATTTTAATAAGGTTAAAACTGATTTCAAAAGAATTTAAAAACTGATTTTTGGAAAAAGATTTGAACTTTAAAAAGTAAAAATCATATTTTTATATATTGAAAGTCGAAGTAAAAATCATATTTTTATAAATTGAAAGTCGAAGTAAAAATTATATTTTTATATATTGAAAGTCGAAGTAAAAATCAGATTTTTATATATTGAAAGTCGTAGTAAAAATCATATTTTTATATATTGAATAGCGTAGTAAAAATTCGATTTTTATATATTGAATAGCATCGTAAAAATTCGATTTTTACATATGTAGAGAATAAAGACAACGAAGCGACAAAAGGCGAGATTGGCGAAGATTTCTATAAAGGAAGAGTCGTGAAGTTGGATAGCTATTGGTGAGATTTCTGATTTAAAAATATTATATATGTGTTGAAGTAAAAGTGAATTGCTATATATAAATATATATATATATATATACGCCCCTCGTCCACAAACCATGGACGATATTTATTGATTGAAATTGTTGTGATAATTGACTGATAGCGAATGGTTGTTTGGGATTGTTTGTGATGGATATTGATTTGATTGTGGTTGAAAAATACCCGTTTGTGGTTGAGAAATATTTGGTTGAAACCACATAGGATTAGTTTGTGGAAATGAAATAAATATATACATGCCGCCTGCGTGCGAACTAGATGCATGAACCCCATTGTCAAAAACCGCGAGGTTTTAAGGTAGAGCGAGGAGCCGTACTAGGGACGGTCCCGGTTTAACTACCCTGCCGTTATGCTGCCGAAATTTTGAATAATATTCGTGTGTTTGAATTATTTTCATTTGCTTAAACTATATTTATTCATTGTATAGAAAACATTCATGTGTTGAATTGATATTCATTCGTTGATTAGAAATTCATGTGTTGAATGGTATTCATATTTTGAAATAAATTGTTTGATAATAAAAATCACATTTTTATCTATATATAGAAACCATAGAAAACATTCATGTGTTGAATTGATATTCATTCGTTGTTTAGAAATTCATGTGTTGAATGGTATTCATATTTTGAAATAAATTGTTCGATAATAAAAATCACATTTTTATCTATATATAGAAACCATAGAAAACATTCATGTGTTGAATTGATATTCATTCGTTGTTTAGAAATTCATGTGTTGAATGGTATTCATATTTTGAAATAAATTGTTCGATAATAAAAATCACATTTTTATCTATATATAGAAACCATAGAAAACATTCATGTGTTGAATTGATATTCATTCGTTGTTTAGAAATTCATGTGTTGAATGGTATTCATATTTTGAAATAAATTGTTCGATAATAAAAATCACATTTTTATCTATATATAGAAACTATAGAAAACATTCATGTGTTGAATTGATATTCATTCGTTGTTTAGAAATTCATGTGTTGAATGGTATTCATATTTTGAAATAAATCGTTTGATAATAAAAATCGCCTTTTATCGACTATATGAACTGTGTAAAATAATCTCGTTTTAAAAAGAAATTGTTTTATGATAAAAATCCTATTTTGTCACCTATATGAACTATATAGAAAAATAGTGTTTTGAAATGAATTGTTTTACAATAAAAATCACATTTTTATTGTATGCATAAATCGTTGAAATGTGAAGTGTTAAAAATAGCCACTTGTTCAAAATAAACATATATGAGTTGAAATATTCATTAATTAGCTAATGAAATGATTTGCACCTATTTATGTAACATTAGAATGAATGGAGTTTTTAAACCAAATAGAAATCAAATATGAAGTCGAATAGAAATTGATAAATGATAAGAACTGTATATATATGTACATGCAATATTCATTGAACAGGTTATAGCAAAGGGGCTAGAGAAGAGGAATAAAATTTTGTGCCCGACAAATAGGTACACATTTACTGATTTGTTTGGGTGATGATTTTGAGCCTGTTGGCTAGCCGCTTGGCTTTTTCTTTTTCTTTTTGAGATTAGAAGGACCGGGAAAGCTATTTGCGATTTCCCGATGCTCCCAGTGCAGGGGAGGTTATGGCGAAATTTTCCAAAATTTTAAGGTGTTAGAAAATTTTTTGAAGTGAAAACGATATGGAAATCACTGAAAGAACTATATTTATATAAATATAAATAAAATTAAAACGAAACGAAGCCGTGCAGTTCGTATTATGAAACCGTGATTTCAAACGACTAGTGCGGGAAATCCGACCATTGGATTTTCCCGAAACCTCAACCGTCGGGTTCGCCTTGGAATAATCTTTCCAACGGCACCAACCTTGTAAAAATCCAACGGTTGGATTGTCTGGAATGTTTAATTCAAATCTGAAGAAAAACAGCGCCAGAAGCGATTATATTTATATATATAAATATAATTAAATATTTAATCGAATAACGACGCTGTAGTTCGTATTTTGAAATCGAAACTTCAAACGATTGTACCGGGAGATCCGACCGTCAGATTTTCCCGAAACTGGAACCGTTGGATTCGTTTTGAAAAGACCTTTCTAATGATGTAAATTTTGCGAAGATCCAACGGTTAGATTTTCAGATATGTGTAAATCAAATCTGAAGAAAAACAGCGCCACGGTCGCCTTATGGCCCGAAGCGTCGTTTTGAATAAAATAGCTATTTTAAAATAAATAAAAATAGCGATAAATAGTTATAAAATATCATAAGCGATATGGAATGGAAATAAACCGAATTTGCTCGATTTATGTTGAATTTGATGGTTGAATGTGTTTGGTGTGAAAATTACATTCAAGAACACAATTGGTGTTGTCGAATAATTTAACCATTGAAATAAATTGATTTGAAATTCTAAATATACGTGAATTATTTGAGAAGGCCGAGTTAATTCTCATTTCAAATAATTGACCGACGATTGAAAGTCGAAGATGAAGACGGTGGTCGAAGACCGGAGATCTTCACCTCGTTTGGATGGTAACCGAGGTCCTGATTGGGAGGCATCCCGAAATATGGATAATGAGTGGTGATCGTCCAGACGTACGTGGTGATCGATGGGTTTGCGAGGTATTTAGTGCCTCCGGTTTCGTTCAGACCCAGAACGGACTTGTAAATGGACTGTGTGTCTGACATAGGATTTATTCTGTGTGGCATGCTAAGATGCAGTGATCAGGGCTTCTGTTGAAAAGCAAAGTCTTGTGGTGACGATCAAAGCACCGCCTGTGTGGCGTAGCTTTGTGTATAACGTGAATTCGCGAGCCTCACACCCCGGTATGAACCTAAAACGGGAGAACGGACCTCAGGGAGGGCCTACGTTTCCTCCTAGCTAAAAGTGGCGTCAATGGTTTTACACGCCCTGACGAGTTTGACTTATGTGGTTGTTGCTGTTGCGAGGCGCCTCGGTTAGATCGGACGATCCGGGTCCGATGGAGTCACTTGTTGGCTCGCTTACGCCCCAAAGGGCGGCGAAACGTAGTGCTCAGTCATTTTTAATCCACTCCGTGTGGACCGGCCCTGTCGCTCCAAGGATCGATGCGTTCTGATCCTGAGACTCGGGCTAGGCAGTCTCGAATTCGGTAAGGACTATCTTTTGCCTTGGTTCATGACGGAAATCCAATTTCCAAATACGACATCGTGCGATTTTGATTGTATATATATATGGCGACATGATATATGGTACCCATGCCGTCTATGATTGATAGTTATGATTTGAAATTGTTTTCAAAACATATAAACACTAGCAATAATATCAATTGCCTTTGTTTTATTCGTATCAATCATATTTTGGCCATTATAAGGTAAAACTCTATCCTCCGGTTTGCGTTGCATTGTGTGATGGGAACTGAGTCTTATAATGGCTTCATTTTTATAAAAAGCATAGCGATGTTTAAAAGAAAGATTTGTTTTAAAAGCACTGGCAATCCAATGGAGTAAACCCGTTCCACGAAGGTGGCGTGGTCCTGTGATTAGCCAAATTATATATGTGTTGAGTAGATTTCTCATACCAGTCCCATGACTGACTCGTAGTTTGTTTCACTTTCAAACTCGGGTGCCCCTTTTTCTACACGGACAGCCTTGTATTCAGGTTTAGCTGGTTCTTTCTGGATAGTTGGAGCTGAAGATGGATTCTATCATTTATTTCCTTTTATGCTGTTCAGCTCCTATTGTACATATTTTGTTTATTTCCGCTGTAGACATTTATGTATAGCTGAACTGTATTTGTACTAAGTAAGATCCTGTATACTGTGTAACTCTGATGATTACTTTATCCAGTATATTTTGTTGTTCATTATCTGGTGTATTTATTTAATTCTGTTCTGCTATTATCTGTTTCTGTGTTATATTCCAAAGATAGCCTTGTTTCCGTGAGAACGGGAAATCGGGTCGTCTCAACGTGGTATCAGAGCTTTGGTTAAGCTTAGTTCTGGAATATAACATATTAACGAACTCGTCAGAAATAGAACCAGTAGTGTTCTAGGACGGGTAACTCTATACAGATAGGATCAGCAATATCCTAGTATGAGTATAGCAGAATCAGAACAACTCGTTAGAGATGGGGTCAGAAGTGCCTCAGAACGAGTCGAGAGTAATATGTTTTTAAATAACGTATTTGTGATTATATATATAGTCTGTTTTTAGAAATATAATTTTTGAATATATAAAAGATATATTTGAAAGGTTAAAAAGGTTAGAAACAAATTGGTTGTTGTGTTGTGTGATTGTAGATTTATCAAACCACTTTCGACTTTATTCCTTTTCGGGGACGAAAAGTTTTAAGTGGGGGAGATTGTAACGACCCAGAAAATCTGGACCAATTTAAATTTTTTAAATTGGCTAAAATAATGGATTTTAAATATTTAAAATAAATATTTTAAATAATGGCGATGAAAACTGAGTTTGAATCGATATTTGAAAACGAATATAATTAATTATAATTATATATAGAATTGAAAATGGCGCGGTAGTTCGATAATTCGATTTCAAACTTCAATTGAATATACCGGGTGCAAAACAATCCGGATTTTAGTGAAACCAAAAATATTTAAATCTGTTAGTGAATATCTTTCTAACGAATCTGACCAATCGAAATTTGATAGCGGGAATCAAAAGATTTGTCCAGTTGAAAATTCTGAATAGTCGCTATAGAATTCAGGCCCTTAAAAATGGACATTTTGCAAATGACCTCGGATTTCGACGAAACCACTTTTGTTAGATCCGCAGTGTCAAGTTATTGCTAGGTTTCAAATTTCATAATTTTCCGAATCAATATGTGAGCGTGGCAAAGGAAAACGCGTTTGACCAGTTTCTGTTGATTTTAATCGACTGGAAATTGGCCATTTTTCAAACGGTCTCAGAATTCGACGAAACTAGTTTTGTTAGGACCGTATCGTCAATACGAAGCTAGAAAATATTTTTCTGGAATTTTTCTAGTTAGTATGTGGCCCCGGTAATTTGAAATGTGCGTTTAAAATTCAATATAGCGATTTAAATGAAAATTCAAAAGGAAACTGACTGTAACGATCAAATCAGCTTGAGATACATATCCCATTGTGTTCAGAATGGGGGTAAAACGCTATGAGCGACAGGCGGTGGGCCTCGTTTCGAGGTCGTATGTAAAAGTCAACCTTTTTGCAAAATATAAATAATTAAATAAAATAAAAAAAATAAAATATAATCTCCCCCCTTTATCTTCGTTCTGCCCCCCCCCCCCCCCCGTTCATTTCGATTCAGTTAAACAGAAAAAAAAAAAACCCTAAAACTATCGCGCCGCAGCCCCGGGAAGCGCCGCCCATCACCGCCTGTCCTCCCTCCCTCGATCGAAGACCCAAAACCCTCGAAGCCGCCGACCCTGACATCGAGCAGCCCCCCGAAGCAGCGACGCCACCGCCCGCCTTCAGCCGCCTCCCCGTTCGAAACACTAGCGCAACCCCCGAAGCCCCCTAATCGCGCAACCTCCGACGATCTGCGAAACCCCCCCTCTCTCTGTAAGTTTTATTTTATTTATTTATTTTATTTTAATTCTGATTTTTAAAAGCATTGAAAACTGAAATTTAATTAGGTTTAAACTGAAATTTTAATTAGGTTTAAACTGAAATTTTAATTAGGTTAAAACTGAAATTTTAATTAGGTTTAAACTGAAATTTTAATTAGGTTTAAAACTGAAATTTTAATAAGGTTAAAACTGATTTCAAAAGAATTTAAAAACTGATTTTTGGAAAAAGATTTGAACTTTAAAAAGTAAAAATCATATTTTTATATATTGAAAGTCGAAGTAAAAATCATATTTTTATATATTGAAAGTCGAAGTAAAAATCATATTTTTATATATTGAAAGTCGAAGTAAAAATCATATTTTTATATATTGAAAGTCGAAGTAAAAATCAGATTTTTATATATTGAAAGTTGTAGTAAAAATCATATTTTTATATGTTGAATAGCGTAGTAAAAATTCGATTTTTATATATTGAATAGCATCGTAAAAATTCGATTTTTACATATGTAGAGAATAAAGACAACGAAGCGACAAAAGGCGAGATTGGCGAAGATTTCTATAAAGGAAGAGTCGTGAAGTTGGATAGCTATTGGTGAGATTTCTGATTTAAAAATATTATATATGTGTTGAAGTAAAAGTGAATTGCTATATATAAATATATATATATATACGCCCCTCGTCCACAAACCATGGACGATATTTATTGATTGAAATTGTTGTGATAATTGACTGATAGCGAATGGTTGTTTGGGATTGTTTGTGATGGATATTGATTTGATTGTGGTTGAAAAATACCCGTTTGTGGTTGAGAAATATTTGGTTGAAACCACATAGGATTAGTTTGTGGAAATGAAATAAATATATACATGCCGCCTGCGTGCGAACTAGATGCATGAACCCCATTGTCAAAAACCGCGAGGTTTTAAGGTAGAGCGAGGAGCCGTACTAGGGACGGTCCCGGTTTAACTACCCTGCCGTTATGCTGCCGAAATTTTGAATAATATTCGTGTGTTTGAATTATTTTCATTTGCTTAAACTATATTTATTCATTGTATAGAAAACATTCATGTGTTGAATTGATATTCATTCGTTGATTAGAAATTCATGTGTTGAATGGTATTCATATTTTGAAATAATTTGTTTGATAATAAAAATCACATTTTTATCTATATATAGAAACCATAGAAAACATTCATGTGTTGAATTGATATTCATTCGTTGTTTAGAAATTCATGTGTTGAATGGTATTCATATTTTGAAATAAATTGTTCGATAATAAAAATCACATTTTTATCTATATATAGAAACCATAGAAAACATTCATGTGTTGAATTGATATTCATTCGTTGTTTAGAAATTCATGTGTTGAATGGTATTCATATTTTGAAATAAATTGTTCGATAATAAAAATCACATTTTTATCTATATATAGAAACCATAGAAAACATTCATGTGTTGAATTGATATTCATTCGTTGTTTAGAAATTCATGTGTTGAATGGTATTCATATTTTGAAATAAATTGTTCGATAATAAAAATCACATTTTTATCTATATATAGAAACTATAGAAAACATTCATGTGTTGAATTGATATTCATTCGTTGTTTAGAAATTCATGTGTTGAATGGTATTCATATTTTGAAATAAATCGTTTGATAATAAAAATCGCCTTTTATCGACTATATGAACTGTGTAAAATAATCTCGTTTTAAAAAGAAATTGTTTTATGATAAAAATCCTATTTTGTCACCTATATGAACTATATAGAAAAATAGTGTTTTGAAATGAATTGTTTTACAATAAAAATCACATTTTTATTGTATGCATAAATCGTTGAAATGTGAAGTGTTAAAAATAGCCACTTGTTCAAAATAAACATATATGAGTTGAAATATTCATTAATTAGCTAATGAAATGATTTGCACCTATTTATGTAACATTAGAATGAATGGAGTTTTTAAACCAAATAGAAATCAAATATGAAGTCGAATAGAAATTGATAAATGATAAGAACTGTATATATATGTACATGCAATATTCATTGAACAGGTTATAGCAAAGGGGCTAGAGAAGAGGAATAAAATTTTGTGCCCGACAAATAGGTACACATTTACTGATTTGTTTGGGTGATGATTTTGAGCCTGTTGGCTAGCCGCTTGGCTTTTTCTTTTTCTTTTTGAGATTAGAAGGACCGGGAAAGCTATTTGCGATTTCCCGATGCTCCCGGTGCAGGGGAGGTTATGGCGAAATTTTCCAAAATTTTAAGGTGTTAGAATTTTTTTTGAAGTGAAAACGATATGGAAATCACTGAAAGAACTATATTTATATAAATATATAAATATAAATAAAATTAAAACGAAACGAAGCCGTGCAGTTCGTATTATGAAACCGTGATTTCAAACGACTAGTGCGGGAAATCCGACCATTGGATTTTCCCGAAACCTCAACCGTCGGGTTCGCCTTGGAATAATCTTTCCAACGGCACCAACCTTGTAAAAATCCAACGGTTGGATTGTCTGGAATGTTTAATTCAAATCTGAAGAAAAACAGCGCCAGAAGCGATTATATTTATATATATATAAATATAATTAAATATTTAATCGAATAACGACGCTGCAGTTCGTATTTTGAAATCGAAACTTCAAACGATTGTACCGGGAGATCCGACCGTCAGATTTTCCCGAAACTGGAACCGTTGGATTCGTTTTGAAAAGACCTTTCTAATGATGTAAATTTTGCGAAGATCCAACGGTTAGATTTTCAGATATGTGTAAATCAAATCTGAAGAAAAACAGCGCCACGGTCGCCTTATGGCCCGAAGCGTCGTTTTGAATAAAATAGCTATTTTAAAATAAATAAAAATAGCGATAAATAGTTATAAAATATCATAAGCGATATGGAATGGAAATAAACCGAATTTGCTCGATTTATGTTGAATTTGATGGTTGAATGTGTTTGGTGTGAAAATTACATTCAAGAACACAATTGGTGTTGTCGAATAATTTAACCATTGAAATAAATTGATTTGAAATTCTAAATATACGTGAATTATTTGAGAAGGCCGAGTTAATTCTCATTTCAAATAATTGACCGACGATTGAAAGTCGAAGATGAAGACGGTGGTCGAAGACCGGAGATCTTCACCTCGTTTGGATGGTAACCGAGGTCCTGATTGGGAGGCATCCCGAAATATGGATAATGAGTGGTGATCGTCCAGACGTACGTGGTGATCGATGGGTTTGCGAGGTATTTAGTGCCTCCGGTTTCGTTCAGACCCAGAACGGACTTGTAAATGGACTGTGTGTCTGACATAGGATTTATTCTGTGTGGCATGCTAAGATGCAGTGATCAGGGCTTCTGTTGAAAAGCAAAGTCTTGTGGTGACGATCAAAGCACCGCCTGTGTGGCGTAGCTTTGTGTATAACGTGAATTCGCGAGCCTCACACCCCGGTATGAACCTAAAACGGGAGAACGAACCTCAGGGAGGGCCTACGTTTCCTCCTAGCTAAAAGTGGCGTCAGTGGTTTTACACGCCCTGACGAGTTTGACTTATGTGGTTGTTGCTGTTGCGAGGCGCCTCGGTTAGATCGGACGATCCGGGTCCGATGGAGTCACTTGTTGGCTCGCTTACGCCCCAAAGGGCGGCGAAACGTAGTGCTCAGGCATTTTTAATCCACTCAGTGTGGACCGGCCCTGTCGCTCCAAGGATCGATGCGTTCTGATCCTGAGACTCGGGCTAGGCAGTCTCGAATTCGGTAAGGACTATCTTTTGCCTTGGTTCATGACGGAAATCCAATTTCCAAATACGACATCGTGCGATTTTGATTGTATATATATATGGCGACATGATATATGGTACCCATGCCGTCTATGATTGATAGTTATGATTTGAAATTGTTTTCAAAACATATAAACACTAGCAATAATATCAATTGCCTTTGTTTTATTCGTATCAATCATATTTTGGCCATTATAAGGTAAAACTCTATCCTCCGGTTTGCGTTGCATTGTGTGATGGGAACTGAGTCTTATAATGGCTTCATTTTTATAAAAAGCATAGCGATGTTTAAAAGAAAGATTTGTTTTAAAAGCACTGGCAATCCAATGGAGTAAACCCGTTCCACGAAAGTGGCGTGGTCCTGTGATTAGCCAAATTATATATGTGTTGAGTAGATTTCTCATACCAGTCCCATGACTGACTCGTAGTTTGTTTCACTTTCAAACTCGGGTGCCCCTTTTTCTACATGGGCAGCCTTGTATTCAGGTTTAGCTGGTTCTTTCTGGATAGTTGGAGCTGAAGATGGATTCTATCATTTATTTCCTTTTATGCTGTTCAGCTCCTATTGTACATATTTTGTTTATTTCCGCTGTAGACATTTATGTATAGCTGAACTGTATTTGTACTAAGTAAGATCCTGTATACTGTGTAACTCTGATGATTACTTTATCCAGTATATTTTGTTGTTCATTATCTGGTGTATTTATTTAATTCTGTTCTGCTATTATCTGTTTCTGTGTTATATTCCAAAGATAGCCTTGTTTCCGTGAGAACGGGAAATCGGGTCGTCTCAGTACCTCTAGAGAGGAATACACTGGGTACAACAAGAACATCTTGCAACCCAGCCACACATGACCGACCACTCATTTCGCTTGAGTGTATCGAATGTATATCACCAACGGTTGGGATCAGCAACCGTTTCCCGAATGGGACAGCATCGAATAGATTAAAGAATGAAATGAATATCTCTAGATAGGTGATAATGAAACCTACTTGGCAGCCAACCACTTAGCCATGCTGTTTGCCCGATTTTTGTCATTTCCCAGTTGTGAGGCTAGAGACAACGCTTATCTCTGACAGATCACACAATTATTCACTTTGAATGTCACATCGTCATACCCGCCAAATCACAAATTGATTTCCCTAAAAAATACAACAGGTATATAGCTAAGAGGAACGAATTACTCCGCCACCAAACGTAAATACGTTTGAAGAGATCAACTTAAGCGATCCATTAAATACACTTTGTCAGACATTCTTCCATACCGGTCGTCCTGGGACTGGACAAATCGAAGGTACTATTCTGTAAATAGGACAGCCCTTGCATAACTCCGTCTTAAATTATCTTCATCATATTTGATCGCAACGCTAACGCCCATACAGAGTGGTTTTCAGATAATGAATCTGATGCCGGTCTCTCCATATTGACGATGGAAAAATGGTCAAAAACTTCGATAGTCGGTGAGTAACTATAAAAGAAAACACGTGTGCAAACAACGATATTATTTCCAGATGGAAATTATATCGATCAATCATCATTTAACATTTATCTCTTTAGTTCATTTTTCATCTCCTGTTTCCATATATTCAACATTTCTTATTTTCTATATTAGAAAATACTTCTGATTCTTATTTGGAAAACATTTCCAAAACCCCTACATTTGGATTTAACTAGATGTTTAAATAAAACATTGCTATGCCAACTCAAAACCTTACACTCCTTAACTAAATTCACTTAACCAATCTTCATTGTCGAACCTTAACCATTCCTTAGTTAAAAACGAAGTCAATCAAGTTGGGGTATAATTACCTCTCAGACCTTAACTGAACAACATTTCTAACTTCGAAATAGACAAAGTTCACCATCTAAATCTTTAACAACTTCCTTCCGTAACTCTCGGATTCTATTTACGAATCCACTTCTTTATTGAAAAACATTTGATTATAACTATAGCGTTATTATCCCTACTTCTGAAATATCTAACTCCAAAATATAACTCGATTAACTCAAATCAATTAACCCTAACCCCATTAACTTTAACTCGGTTAACTTTAATTCATTGACTCTTATCACTTAACTCCTTTCAAATAAACTATATTCGATTAACTCCTTTCGAATAAACTATATTCGATAACTCCTTTAACTCTATTCGAATAAACTATATTCGATTAGCTCCTTTAACTCTATTCGAATAAACTATATTCGATTAACTCCTATTCGATTAACTAATATTCAACAAACTCTCATTCGAATAACTAATATTCGATTAACACTCTTCGAATAACTAATATTCAATTAACTCTCTTTCGAATAACCAATATTCGATAACTCTTTTTTGAATAACCAATATTAGATTAACCCCTCTTCTTCGAATAATCTTATTTGATAACTCTTTCTTCGAATAAACTATATTCGAATAACTCCAATCCGACTAATTCTTATTCGAATAACTAATATTCGATTAACTCTCTTTGAATAACTAATATTCGATTAACTCTCTTCGAATAACTAATATTCGATTAACTCTCTTTCGAATAACCAATATTCGATAAATTTTTTTCGAATAACCAATATTCGATTAACTCCACTTCTTCGAATAATCTTATTCGATAACTCTTTCTTCGAATAAACTATATTCGAATAACTCTAATCCAACTAACTCTTGTTCGAATAACTAATATTCGATTAACTCTCTTCGAATAACTAATATTCGATTAACTCTGTTTCGATTAACTCTATTCGAATAACTAATATTCGACTAACTCTTGCTCGATTAACTCTAATTCAATTAACTCTAATCGATTAACTCCACTCGATTTAATCCTTTCAATTAACTCTATCTCGATTAATTTTAATCGATTAATTTTAATCGATTAATTCTAATTTGATTAACTCTAATCGATTAACTCTAATCGATTAACTCAAATCGATTAACTCTAATCGATTAACTCAAATCGATTAACTCCATTAAGTTTGACTTCGTATTTCAAAATAGTATCCCATTTCCAAATTCTATTTATACTTCTATTTATAGAATTATTCATACGAAATCTCCTTTTTATTCCTAATATTTAAATCTCATTTAAAATTTCCTTTTATAACTCTATTTATTTTTCTAAATAAATATTTCCTTTTATAACTCTATTTATTTTTCTAAATAAATATTTCCCTTTCAATTCTATTTATTTTTCTAAATAAATATTTCCTTTATCTTTCTATTTATTTAACAAATAAATATTCTTTTTCAATTCTATTTGTAAATGGTTCACAAATATCTCCTTTTCAAATCTATTTGTAAATGGTTTACAAATATCTCCTTTTCAAATCTATTTGTAAATGGTTTACAAATATCTCCTTTTCAAATCTATTTGTAAATGGTTTTACAAATATCTCCTTTTCAAATCTATTAGTAAATGGTTTAGAAATATCTCCTTTTCAAATCTATTTGCAAATGGTTTTCAAATATCTCCTTTTCAAATCTATTTGTAAATGGTTTACAAATATTTCCTTTTCAAATCTATTTTTAAATGTTTTACAAATATTTCCTTTTCAATTCTATTTGTAAACGTTTTACAAATATTTCCTTTTCAACTCTATTTATTTAACAAATAAATATTTCCTTTTTCTTATAATCTCCTTTGATTTTATAATTACTTTCTTTTATAAAATCCTTTTCCTTTTATATATAAAATCCATTGATTTTATATAAATAATTTATTTTCAAAATACACTTTGAAAACCCCCTTTTCTACATCCCAGTATTTCTTACGGTATTTAAAATACCAAATAACAATGATTGATATCATTCCAACACACATAATCAACACAGATTATATATCACATCATATATTACAATATATGAAAACAACAGTATTATAAATATTGAGGGATCCAGTTGGATCCCTCCAACCTGTTTCCCGCATCCACAGAGGTTAAACAATACAATTAACATCAATTTCATTTCACCATGAAATATTCTGCTAAACAAAACCAATATTTGATTGACGATATATATATATATATATATATATATATATAACTATATCGATATTTTTAACCAATCACTTAGAAGTTCAATCAAACAGTCAACACAAAAAATCAACCATCATCTATTAGTTCTAAAAATATGTTATAAAAATATAACTGATAGAGTTGGTGAGTTTTACTCACATTGGACGATCATCGTTAAATAACGATAACCATCTGTTGATTCAGATCGGACAATTTATTTGGCTATAAATTGTAACGAGTTCCAATTCACTCCCAGTCGGTTCCATTGCGTAGTCGTCGTCCATACGATCTCAACGTGACCAGTTTCGCTGAATTTGGTTAACGTATGAAAAAGTTATTGTGTTACTAGGTTTAAATAAGCATTTAAATCAATTACACTTAAATATGTATATGCAATTGGGCTTTACTGTTTTAAACGGCCCATACCCATTTCTGAAATCCCTAGACCCACTAGCTACATCCATCTTCCCCGATGGATTCCAACTCCAGTTTCTCATTCATGGCCAAATCCGCTACTTCCTTCCACTACACCCCATTTCTTCATGGATTTCACAACCGCAAATCACTGCTATCCTACTCGTTTTGAACTCGATCCTCCAATACCCTCAGATTCAAACTCGAACATCTTCTTCCCAATTGCGTCGCTACAGTATGCCGCACCACCCTCTGAAAATCGTTCGACATTCTTCTACACCGAACCTCCACAGTCTTGTTGTACAAGTGCTGCTTCAACCCATGTATCAAAATAGCACTCAAAGTTGAAATCAATGCATATACATCAGCAAAATTTGAACCCTAGACTGATGAAATACACGCTGGAAGACTGTCGAACCTCTCTCAAATCCATCACATGAAATTATGGAACCATCGGCATGAAGCACTTCCTTGCAGCAATCCATATATGCTTGTATTTGGATTTATGGATTTTTGTTTGAATTTTGTTTTGATTTTCAAATATCCGATTTTCTTTTGTTGTGAAAGGAAATAAGTGACGACGAGATTTTATTGACCAGAGGAAAATAAAGTTAGGTTAAAAAGGACGAAGTTAACTTGATTTTATAGTGTTTAGGATTTAGATATTTTTTTTGAATATTATATTAAATTATAATCAACTACTTTTTTATTTGTCCTTTAAATTTCCTGTAATCACACATGACATCCTAAAATCACGAAACTGGACATGTAGCTACAGTTCGACATTACGGACCCAACGAAACTGGTTTCGCCGAATTCCGACTTCGTTTGCTCACATAGCGTATTTTAACCGTCAAAACATCGACTGTTTTTCACATTAAAAACCGGTACGGCCACATACTGACTCCAAAAATCACGGAACTTGAAATCTAACAATAGTTTAATATTTCGGATCCAACAAAATTAGTTTCGTCTAAAACAGAGGTCGTTAGCAGTACTGGCTATTTTTAAAGCTCTAAATAACCCATTTAAATATATAAATATATTTAAAAATAGTTAAATTAAATATTAAAAAATAAATATTATTGTATATATTTACAATAGAATATCATACAGCTCCAAAATATTCCTATATGAATTTCTAACTCGATATTTCAAATCCCGATTAAATCGATATTCGATTTATAATGAAATTCCTTTTATATATCATTATAAATTATAAAGGAATTCCATAGCGACTATTTGAAAATTTGATTTGGACATAACTCAAAATTTACACAATGAAATCCCGATTTTTTCTCTTCCATTAGAAAAATATACTTCACCAGCTCCGTACATTTCTTGTTTCACAGAAATCCGGCTTGAAACGAATTCTGTATATCCAGTTGAAGTTCAAATCGCCAAATAGCGAACTACTGCGCCATTTCGAGCTCGATTATAATTATATTATAATTCTACGTTCAAACTTCATTTAAATAATATATTCGTTATTCAAGTTTAATTCCAAACTGAATTATATAATTTAAATTGCCTAATTCACACAATACTGTGAATTCTATTATTTTCGATTATTTCAGAAATTAAATATATTACTCTATTATTTAATTTAATTAAATCATCCATATAATTTAATTAAACAACCATTTAATTCTATAAATCACTATTTAAATAATTAAATAAATTAATTATTATATTGCTGAAAATACGGGTCGTTACAAGTGCAATAGAGGTAAATGACACACGATGTTTTATAGTGGTTCGGTCAAATCATGACCTACGTCCACTTTATAATCTTTTGCTCAAGTAACCAGACTGTCCTAGGCAAGTCGTGCCGTTTTACATGGTCCTAAAAACAGAAGAATAAAACTGATAATTTTCACGTCAGATAATGTTGCAGATGCTGGGCATTCCACACTCTGGGGATTTCATCTCCATCCACGTTCGCTAGCTTGAAAGTTCTGTTATCAAGCCTTCGTAAAATTAAATACGGTCCTTCCCATTTCGGGCCCATATGCACTAGGGGTGGAAAGACAGGTTTTAGAACCAATTCTTCGGGTTCAAATGTTCGGGCTTGGACTTTTTTGTTGTAATACGAGAGACTTGTTGCTTGTGTCTTAAGGCGCGTAGGTCGGCTTCATCCCTCTTTTCTTCAACCATATCCAGGGATTCAAGGAGCAGCTTATCATTGGTCATTAGTGTAACAACCCGTATATTCAATAACCTGTTATAACATAAATCGAGGCAGAATTTAATTCTAAAATCTGAATCAAGGGAAACGGGCTATGCCATTGCGTTCGTCTCGGAAAAATACACGAAATAGAGTCCGAGTTTTCGAAAATCGGAGTCCGTATGACCCGATTAAGGCCCAATGAAGTTTTCAGAAAATTTCAAGTTCAAAACAGATTTCAAATTCAAGTTTGAATTTGAAAAATTAGGTCAGATTGGGCTAGGCGGGAAAATTCCCGCCAGAGCACCCAAGTCGACAGCCCTGTCGACTTGGGAGTCGACTTGGTTGGACCCAAGTCGACAGCCCTGTCGACTTGGCTGTCGACTTGGTCCAGCCGGGCAGTTTTGCCTGGTGCACCATTTGGGGTCTTGGTTAGGTTTTAGGGCCAGATTCGGTTTTGAGGGCTGAGATTGGAACTAGGGTTTAATCCTAAGGCTAGAACTAATCCTAATCTCTATAAATAAGCCCCTAACCTAACCCTAAATCATCATTATTCATTCAAGTAACTAAACTATGGCAAAATCATTCCTCTCATGGCCTCCACTCTCTTCATAAAATTCCTAAGTCATTTCTATGAGAGATTTTCAATGCATACAAGTGGTTTCAAGCTTGTATGAGCATCATTAGCTTGCATTCAAGTCAAGTTTCCATATTTACATCATAAAGCAAGGGTTTTGATCATTTTGGCTCAAGGGTTTTTCTATTAGAGCTTGCATTTTGGGTCTATTTGATTGCATAAAGGCTTTGTCATAATTTTGTGTCTTCATAAGCATTGTAAGCCCTATTCTACTTTCATACTTAAACTCTAAAGTTAAATGTATGATATGCAAGTTTGCCATGATATGCGAGTTTACTATGTCATGTTATGCAAGTTTGATATGTTATGATATGCAAGTTTATCATGTTATGTTATGCAAGTATGCCATGTTATGATATGCAAGTTTACCATGTTATGCTATGCAAGTTTGCCATGTTATGATATGCAAGTTTATCATGTTATGTTATGCAAGTTTGATATGCAAGTTCGTCACATGATATGCAAGTATGTTATGCAAGTTTGGGATGATCATTTTGTTCATGTTATCATGTTATGCAAGCTTATCTTGAGTATATGAACATAAAGCTTCAAGCTTTATGCTAAAGGTTGCATTTTGGCAACATGTAAGTTATCATATCCCTTATGATAACTTGCACGTGAGGCTAAATGCGAACTTATGGCCATTTCTACATGTCATTTATCACCATGTATCACCAATATGCTAAGTTTGGTTTTATGCATGCTTTTGAGGCCTAAAAATGTAATATGCAAGTATATGGACACATGTACATTTCATATGCCACCATGTTGAACTTGTGGCTTTAACACCTTTATGTCATGATTATGCCAAGTTCCCTCTTTCTATCCTTTATGCGCTATTGCGATATGTAAGCGATGGGATTGCGTTTGGGGTTGGGTAAATTTAAAAGACATAAAAACATAAGATTGGGAATTTACCTATTAAGTTAGGTCTACCCATTGGGAATTTACCTATTAAGTTAGGTCTACCCAATTGCTTGAAAATTTGCAACATGTTTTGGAAACATGATGGACATGACACTTAGAAAAGATAAGTGTGACCAACTCGAGGTTGGGTTGAGTTTGTAGCGTAAACCTACCCGGAACCGACCGGCTTAACTAGTTGCTACAAACAATAGGACCCAATGTGAGAAGTTGGCCATGTTGTACCTTGAACCCGAGGTTAGACCAAGTTGTGGTGTAAAGCTACCCGGACCCGCCCGGCTTAACTAGTAACCACAACAAGGTCTAATGTGAGAGGTTAAGGCTCATTAAATTAATTAATGCCTCGTGATTAGGGTTAAGTCATGGTCCACTTAATACTTAACCAATTTGGGCTTGGTAGATTAACCAGGGTTAAGTCGTGAACTCATCGTTACACTTAACCAAGTTAATCCATGATTAGCAAGAGGGTTAAACCGTACTTAACCCACTAGAAAAATCCTAGCAATGGGGGTCCACTCCAGCAGTAATCCCAAGTTTGTATCATTAAGGCCCTAGGGTCTAGGCTAGGGTAGGGGGCACAATTACTGGACTTGAGGTAAGAGACCAAAAGCGACGGCAGAAGGGTACGCCGGTGTAGTTCCGGGCGGACTATGGTCGTGCACACAGTCCGAAGCCGGGGAAAACATGCACGGGTACCAGTAGATCGAGACTGTGCACGCATGATTATGGTGTCCAGGGGTTGACACCCTAGGGCTTGATACACCCGACGGGAGACCCGGCACAGTCTGACTACAATTATGTTTGGGCCGTATGGACACCAACACGTGACGAGTTAGGCTTATAGGGAGCCGATCGACTAGACCGTTTGGTTGGACCATGTATTAGGGTCATTTCATGTTATTGGGCCAAAGCTTGGGCCAAGGGATCAATACTTGTTTATTCCAGTCATGTTAGTTTGCTAGTACACCTGTGGTGCAAAACCTTAAACCTGATTATGCGATGACACCTTTATCTACCTTGTTAGTTAATCATCATGCTAGTATGTTGTTATCCTTATGTTCATCCCTGCTTCTCATGCCAGTTAACTTTATCAGTTTACATTGATTGTAGTAGGGCTTACTCAGTCTTTTTGACTGACCTGTTTTCTTTCGCCTCTTTTCTTCCGTTTCCCCCCCCCCCCCCCCCAGGTTCACAGGGAGGGAATATTGGAGCTTAGCTTGGATTTCTGATCGCTTGCTTGTGGGATTTTAGCTCATGTACGGTCTTGACATGAAGCTAGCTATGGTTATCACTTATTTTGGGGATAGTACTTATGTATTTCAGTTTTTCAGTAATGTTGTTTTTATCTAGACTTGTGTATTTGGAAAGTTGACATTATGTTGTACCAGACTTGTTTTGAAATGGTTTGAAATCTTCCGCTGTTTTATCTATGTTATTTAATCTGTTTACATATATACATATGTTCTTGTTCTGCCTTGATATATCATAATGCATGTTTACCTGATTCAACGCCCCTCCAAAGTCAGAGTGCTTGCAAGAGCCACCCTGGCGGAGGTGGGGTGTTACATTTGGTATCAGAGCATATGGTTTACGAGAAGGAACAAAAAGGTTTTTTAAAACTTTTGGAAAACTATTTTCAAAACCAAGTAAAAAGTATTTTCCAAAGAAAAGTCTAGTTTATTTTTAAAGGCTATTCCCCAAAAAGCCATTAGCAAAATTCCTTCGTTTTTCTCCATTCTGAATCTATCTTTTGCTTCGTTTTCAGTATGGCTGATAACTTTGCCATTCCAGAGGGAGTACACGTACCTGTTTGGTATAGGAGACTTTTGGAGGCTAGGGCGACCGAAGTCGGCCCCGCAGATGATCCTCCTCCGGTGGTTAATGTTTCTCCTCCTCCTCCCATAGCTGATGTTTCTCCTCCCCCTCAGCATCCACAAGAGGATTTCGCGGAGATTTGCAAAGACTTTAAGGCGATGGGTGGCAAGAATTTCTTTGGAACCGAGACTTATGTAGAGGCCAGAAATTGGTTGAAAGAAACCGAAGATCTTTTTGCCTTCTTTGAAATAGATGACCGTAGGAAGGTTTTATTAGCAGTGTGGTTGCTAAAGGAAGAAGTTGCACGTTGGTGGGTGGTCACCACCGCTACTAGGCCAATTGAGACTTGGGATGACTTTCGGGGAAAGTTTGGACTAAGATTCTTATCACTGAAGCAAGGGGACATGACTATTAGGGAATACATAGATAAGTTTAATCAACTGGCTCGGGTCGGTTTAGACTTGGTTAACACAGCTCAGAAGAAGGCCCTATACTTTGCTCTAGGATTAAACGAGCCATTACATGGTTTAGCCATAACTCATATACCCTTGGGGGCAACTTTCGAGAGCTTGGTGAATATGGCCCTACTCAATGAAGAGAATAGGAGTGACAAGAAAGAGATCAAGATGAATGATACTCAAGCCAAGAAGACTGATTCCCAATGGAAAGGAAATCAGGGTAATCCAAGCGGTCAGAGCAGTCAAGGCAATAAGAACAAGAACAAGAGTCAAGGCAACAAGGGGAACAACAACAAGGGCAATAACGACAAGGGGAAGTGCCATTATTGCGGTTCAGTTGGGCATATTATTAAGGATTGTAAGAAGAGGAAAAGGAAGAGTGGTGAATGCTATCGTTGTGGTGAGTTTGGACATTTCAGCAAAGATTGCCCGAAGAAGCAAGGGCAAGGTCAGACTCAGCGTGCTGGACCTTCGAGAGGGCAAGTCCATGCTCTCAATGCCGCTCCAGTTCCCGATCGAGGTAGTGTTTCTGTTAAAAGCCTTGTATATATTTCTGATTTTTCAGTTCGTACCTTGTTTGATTCTGGTGCATCGCATAGCTTTATTTCATCTGATCTAGTTGAAAGTTTGCACCTAAGTACTAGTCTAGTTAATGATCCCGTGTGTGTTTCAAATCCAATTGGGGGTTCCGCCCATTTGTCTATTATCAACGTGGATTTGAAAATCTCTATCTTGAGTGTAGAGTTCTCGTATGATGCTTATATTCTCGGTTTCATGGGGTATGGGTTGATTTTGGGCATGGATGGGTTGTCCAGTTTTGGAGCCATCCTTGATTTTTGAGCATAGGGTTGTGAGGCTCATGACTCGCCTCGGTAATACCCTAAAAATTTCTAGTAACCCTATGGGTCCCGTCATGTTGTGTTATCTTTAATCCCTCAACTCGTCTATCGATAGCTTGCAATCGGTGAGGGTGGTCCGAGAATATCCTGATATCTTGGGTGAAGTGAAGGGGGGTTACCCCTAAGCAAGAGATAGATTTCCGCATTTATCTGGTTGATAATGCCAAGATAGTTTCGTGGCCGGTTAGGCACATGGTCCCGCAAGACGGGAGCTAAGTAAGCAAGTGAAGGAGTTGCTTGAGAAGAACTTCATACGATGAAGCATTTCCGAGGAGGGTGCTCTAGTAGTATTCGCTACTAATGTGGAAAGTTCGCTTCGCCCGTGTGTTGATTATCGTGAGTTGAACAAGAAGAATAGACAACCATTACCAAGGATCGATGATTTGTTTGATCAGCTTGTAGGAACATCTGTTCTCTCTTGATCTTGCTACTGGATTCCATCAGCTCAGAGTAGCTGAGAATAGTATAGGCAAAACTGCGTTCAGAACTCCAGATGGATTCTTAGAATGGCTGGTCATGCCATTCGGTTTGACTAATGCACCCGCCTACTTCGTGGACTTGATGAGTAGGGTGCCTAGGGAGTTCTTGAACGAGTTTGTGATAGTCTTTGTAGACGATATCCTGACTTTCTTAAAAAACGAGGAAGAACATGCTAGACATCTCAAGGAGGTGATGGATACGCTTAGAGCGCATCAGTTGAAAGCCAAGTCCTCCAAATGTCATTTTGGAGAAAAGAAGTTAGATTCCTTGGGCATATAGTATCTAAGCAAGGCTTAGCGGTGGACCCCGCTAAGGTAGTTGCAGTTCAGGATTGGAAGACTCCAAGGAATGCAACCGAAGTGAGAAGTTCTCTCAGTTCAGTTAGTTAGTAAGCGTCCCTTGAGCTTAGACCTATCCTTCTGGATCAAGTAGGGACTTCATAGAAAGAAGACCCGCAGTTAGTCGAGATCATGGACAAGTTGATTCGAGGCGAGATGGTGAGTCACCTCGCTATAGATGACAAGGGATGGCTAAGACACGATGAGAGAAAGAAGGTTCTTGATGATGCACATCACCTGAGGAGGTGGCCGAGTTTGTCCCAAGGTGCATGTTGTGCCAACAGGTTAAAGGCCGAGTCATAGAAGCCCGGTGGGCTATTACATCCATTGGAGGTCCCCGCAATGGAAGTAGTAAAGCGTCACGAAGGATTTCGTGGATGGACTGCCTAGGTCAAGGAAAGGGAATACGAGCATGTGGGTCATAGTAGGTAGACTCACGAAGGGTGCTCATTTCACTCTGGTAAAGAGCGAAAGGACTGCATCATAGCTAGCAACGGATTACTTTCAAGAAATAAAGCGGTTGCACGGGGTTCCCTAAAGTATAGTTAGTAACCATGACTCAATCTTCACCAGCCAGTTTTGGAATAGTCTACGGGAAGTCATGGGCAAGCGACTGAATCTAAGTACGGCCTATCATTCGCAGGCGGATGGTTCATTTCGTTCAAGCATGAGTTATAGAAAATCACGTTGGTAAGAGCAATTGGCAACGTGGATTGGTATTTCCAAGAAAAGTTCTGTTGCGTGGAATACTTTATAGTAAGTAAACGAGATCCAAGATTCACTGGTGAATTTTGGAGAGCTTGCATGAAACCATGAGGTCATAGTTATGTTTAAGCCAAGTATGATAGAAGAGTAAGTGAAAAAGGAAGACGAGAGGCGACAATGAAATGGGTTCCAGCTCATATTTGGAAATAAGAGTTAAGAAGCCAAGGAATCATGAAGTAAAAGACGGTCAAAGCACAGAGGAGTTAAACTCAAGGAAACGTGACTTAGAAGATTGAAGGCTGGATACGCGCATCATATCTCTTTCTAAGAGTATATCCTTGATCCTTGTTTTCCTGTGGAACTTACTCGCATGTTATCTTTTACGTATATCCTCTCGGTCCCATTCTCGATCCCATTTCTGTTGTAAACTCCATAAGGGGTCTGTTAGGTTGACTAAACCTTTTGGGCTTTTATAGGATTGGGGTTGGGTTAGGAAGGGATTTCTTGTAATCCGAAAGGAGTATATCCTGCTTATCTCCCCGATCTCTTTGTAGCATATCTTTCTTTTGCTATCTATATCATGTTAATCTTGTCATGAGAACCTTAGGTAGAAACCCTTTGGATGAAACATGTGTTTGAAACATGTTATGCTTGATGTTTGCAAGTGGTTGCAAGTGTTTGCAAGTGGTTACTCGTGGATACATTATACACATTAGGCACTAGATCGGCTCACACACTCCTCATATTGCATATGCATGAGTGTTTACACTTATTCATGGATGAAAATTTTTGTGTTATCACATGGATGTTGCATATGGATGTATGTTATGTGCACACATATAGATGTTATACATTATGTTAGGAATTGCATACATATGGATTCATTTCACTAACATAATTTGCATTGATGATATTTGCATTAGATAAGTACATATACACACACCTTTGCATATGTTCATCCAACATTTAGAATCTTGTAAGGACAATGATTGCTCGTGGATGATGTTTTGAGTAGATGGATGTTGGATGGTAGGATACGTTCTTCCTAACTTGGAGATTTCGGGGACGAAATCCTTTAAGGAGGGGAGAATGTAACAACCCGTATATTCAATAACCTGTTATAACATAAATCGAGGCAGAATTTAATTCTAAAATCTGAATCAAGGGAAACGGGCTATGCCATTGCGTTCGTCTCGGAAAAATACGCGAAATAGAGTCCGATTTTTCGAAAATCAGAGTCCGTATGACCCGATTAAGGCCCAATGAAGTTTTCAGAAAATTTCAAGTTCAAAACAGATTTCAAATTCAAGTTTGAATTTGAAAAATTAGGTCAGATTGGGCTAGGCGGGAAAATTCCCGCCAGAGCCCCTAAGTCGACAGCCCTGTCGACTTGGGAGTCGACTTGGTTGGACCCAAGTCGACAGCCCTGTCGACTTGGTCCAGCCGGGCAGTTTTGCCTGGTGCACCATTTGGGGTCTTGGTTAGATTTTAGGGCCAGATTCGGTTTTGAGGGCTGAGATTGGAACTAGGGTTTAATCATAAGGCTAGAACTAATCCTAATCTCTATAAATAAGCCCCTAACCTAACCCTAAATCATCATTATTCATTCAAGTAACTAAACTATGGCAAAATCATTCCTCTCATGGCCTCCACTCTCTTCATAAAATTCCTAAGTCATTTCTATGAGAGATTTTCAATGCATACAAGTGTTTTCAAGCTTGTATGAGCATCATTAGCTTGCATTCAAGTCAAGTTTCCATATTTACATCATAAAGCAAGGGTTTTGATCATTTTGGCTCAAGGGTTTTTCTATTAGAGCTTGCATTTTGGGTCTATTTGATTGCATAAGGGCTTTGTCATAATTTTGTGTCTTCATAAGCATTGTAAGCCCTATTCTACTTTCATACTTAAACTCTAAAGTTAAATGTATGATATGCAAGTTTGCCATGATATGCGAGTTTACTATGTCATGTTATGCAAGTTTGATATGTTATGATATGCAAGTTTATCATGTTATGTTATGCAAGTATGACATGTTATGATATGCAAGTTTACCATGTTATGCTATGCAAGTTTGCCATGTTATGATATGCAAGTTTATCATGTTATGTTATGCAAGTTTGATATGCAAGTTCGTCACATGATATGCAGGTATGTTATGCAAGTTTGGGATGATCATTTTGTTCATGTTATCATGTTATGCAAGCTTATCTTGAGTATATGAACATAAAGCTTCAAGCTTTATGTTAAAGGTTGCATTTTGGCAACATGTAAGTTATCATATCCCTTATGATAACTTGCACGTGAGGCTAAATGCGAACTTATGGCCATTTCTACATGTCATTTATCACCATGTATCACCAATATGCTAAGTTTGGTTTTATGCATGCTTTTGAGGCCTAAAAATGTAATATGCAAGTATATGGACACATGTACATTTCATATGCCACCATGTTGAACTTGTGGCTTTAACACCTTTATGTCATGATTATGCCAAGTTCCCTCTTTCTATCCTTTATGCGCTATTGCGATATGTAAGCGATGGGATTGCGTTTGGGGTTGGGTAAACTTAAAAGACATAAAAACATAAGATTGGGAATTTACCTATTAAGTTAGGTCTACCCATTGGGAATTTACCTATTAAGTTAGGTCTACCCAATTGCTTGAAAATTTGCAACATGTTTTGGAAACATGATGGACATGACACTTAGAAAAGATAAGTGTGACCAACTCGAGGTTGGGTTGAGTTTGTAGCGTAAACCTACCCGGAACCGACCGGCTTAACTAGTTGCTACAAACAATAGGACCCAATGTGAGAAGTTGGCCATGTTGTACCTTGAACCCGAGGTTAGACCAAGTTGTGGTGTAAAGCTACCCGAACCCGCCCGGCTTAACTAGTAACCACAACAAGGTCTAATGTGAGAGGTTAAGGCGCATTAAATTAATTAATGCCTCGTGATTAAGGTTAAGTCATGGTCCACTTAATACTTAACCAATTTGGGCTTGGTAGATTAACCAGGGTTAAGTCGTGAACTCATCGTTACACTTAACCAAGTTAATCCATGATTAGCAAGAGGGTTAAACCGTACTTAACCCACTAGAAAAATCCTAGCAATGGGGGTCCACTCCAGCAGTAATCCCAAGTTTGTATCATTAAGGCCCTAGGGTCTAGGCTAGGGTAGGGGGCACAATTACTGGACTTGAGGTAAGAGACCAAAAGCGACGGCAGAAGGGTACGCCGGTGTAGTTCCGGGCGGACTATGGTCGTGCACACAGTCCGAAGCCGGGGAAAACATGCACGGGTACCAGTAGATCGAGACTGTGCACGCATGATTATGGTGTCCAGGGGTTGACACCCTAGGGCTTGATACACCCGACAGGAGACCCGGCACAGTCTGACTACAATTATGTTTGGGCCGTATGGACACCAACACGTGACGAGTTAGGCTTATAGGGAGCCGATCGACTAGACCGTTTGGTTGGACCTTGTATTAGGGTCATTTCATGTTATTGGGCCAAAGCTTGGGCCAAGGTATCAATACTTGTTTATTCCAGTCATGTTAGTTTGCTAGTACACCTGTGGTGCAAAACCTTAAACCTGATTATGCGATGACACCTTTATCTACCTTGTTAGTTAATCATCATGCTAGTATGTTGTTATCCTTATGTTCATCCCTGCTTCTCATGCCAGTTAACTTTATCAGTTTACATTGATTGTAGTAGGGCTTACTCAGTCTTTTTGACTGACCTGTTTTCTTTCACCTCTTTTCTTCCGTTCCCCCCCCCTAGGTTCTCAGGGAGGAAATATTGGAGCTTAGCCTGGATTTCTGATCACTTGCTTGTGGGATTTTAGCTCATGTACGGTCTTGACATGAAGCTAGCTATGGTTATCACTTATTTTGGGGATAGTACTTATGTATTTCAGTTTTTCAGTAATGTTGTTTTTATCTAGACTTGTGTATTTGGAAAGTTGACATTATGTTGTACCAGACTTGTTTTGAAATGGTTTGAAATCTTCCGCTGTTTTATCTATGTTATTTACTCTGTTTACATATATACATATGTTCTTGTTCTGCCTTGATATATCATAATGCATGTTTACCTGATTCAATGCCCCTCCAAAGTCAGAGTGCTTGCAAGAGCCACCCTGGCGGAGGTGGGGTGTTACAATTAGGTCAAAATAAGTAATTTTGTGAGAAGGTACTTTTAATTCAACCGGGATGACTGCTTCTGCTCCAAAAGCGAGGGAGAAAGGTGCGTGGCCCGTTACCAACTTGTAAGTTGTCCTATAGGCCCATAACGCCAAGGGTAATTCGTCGATCCACATGGCTTTAGCCCGCTTCAATCTTTTCTTCAGAATTGATTTAATCACCTTATTTGCCGCTTCGACCTGTCCGTTCGATTGCGGATGTGCCACAGAGGTGTACCTCTTCTCGATGTGATACTTCTGGCATAAGTCTTTGAATTCTGCGCTATCAAATTGGGTTTCGTTATCTGTTATAACAACCTTCGGAATCCCGAATCGACATATGATATTTATGATGACAAAGTTAATTACTCGCTTGGTCATGATCGTGGTCAATGGCTCCGCTTTGACCCACTTCGTGAAGTAATCCACGGCCATAATAGCAAACTTTGATCCACCTTTCGCTATAGGGAGACTTCCAATAATGTCAATTCCCCGCACAATGAAAGGCCACAGGCTCATCATCGTCTTCAACTGGCTAGGGGGTGCCTTAGGCATCTTGGAAAATTTCTGACATGCGTCACAACGTCGTGCATACTTGGCTACATCCATGTTTATGGTAGACCAGAAATAGCCATATCGCAGTATCTTCTTTGCCAGAGTTTGTCCTCCAGTGTGATCACCACAATCACCTTCGTGTACTTCTTTCAGTACGTGCTTGATGTCGTCATGGGCGATGCACCGGAGGAGAGGCATCGAGAACCCTTGTCTGTACAGCACTTCGCCTTGCAATACGTATCGGGAAGCCTTCCGGATAACTGCACGCCTCTCACTTTTCTTTGTCGGAAGCGTTCCATCCATTAGAAAGTTCTTTAAGGGGGTCATTCATGACTCCCTTTCTAGTTCAATTTCCAACAGAAGATCAATTTCTATCTGATCAACGCTTGGAGAGTGCAATATCTCAATTGGGACTAGCTCAGTATCTTCAGGAAAGTCGGAACTAGCCATCTTCGCCAACTTGTCTGCTTTTTGATTTTCCTCTCGAGGGATATGGGATATGCTGTAATGATTAAGGATTTACAGCAATTTCCTTATTTCTTTCAAATAGGACATCAGTCTTGGGCTCTTGGCCTGAAATTTCTCATTAACCTGATTCACAACTAACTTGGAGTCGCTAAAGATGTCTAGCTTCGTTATCTCCAACTCCTTTGCAAGCTTCAGCACGACGATTAGGGCTTCATACTCAGAATCATTATTCGTAGCATGAAACTCCAATCTAAGAGCGTAGTATATTTATCGTTCTTTGGGAGTCACAAGCACAACTCCAACACCAGATCGTCTGTCGTTCTTGGCGCCATCAGTATATAATTTCCAGGCATTGGAATCAAGAAGTCGTTTTGGAGAATCATCTTCTTTACTCACAACATCATCTTCTGGGATAGTGAACTCTGCTATAACATCTACCAGCACCTGCCCCCTTATTGATCATCGGGGCTGGAAATTCAAATCAAACTGACTCAACTCAATGTTCCATTTGAGCAGTCTTCCTGAGGCCTCTGGTCTCTGCAAAGCTTGTCTAAGTGGATGGTCAGTGTACATAGTAACAGGATGAGCTTGAAAATAGTAGCGAAGCTTCTGGGAGGCGATTAGTAAGCTGTATGCAAGCTTTTCTATTCTTGGGTAGTTTCGCTCGGCTGCCTCCAACTTCATACTCACATAGTACACTGACTTCTAAATCTTTTCTTCTTCCCTTACCAAGGCTGAGCTTATCTCGTGGGACAACACTGCCAAATACACAAACAAGTCTTCGTGATCGATCAGTTTTGACAGTATCGGGGGTTTCTCAAGATGATCCAGGAGGTTCTGAAATGCATCTACACAATCAGGAGTCCATTCGAACTTGCGTTTTCCTCGCTTTATCAATTCGAATAATGGTATACATTTGTCCGTGGCTTTGGAGATGAATCTACTCAAAGCGGCTACTTTTCCTACGAGGCTTTGCACATCTTTGATTTGTCTGGGTTTCCGAATGTTTTTGATTGCCGTAATTTGGTCGAGGTTGATTTCAATTCCACGCGAACTGACAATAAATCCTAAAAATTTCCCAGAGGCAACCCCAAATGAACACTTCATAGGATTAAGCTTCATTCCTTACCTTCGGAGGATATCAAACATTTCTGCTAAATCGGCAGTGTGATTAGATGATTGTCTGGACTTCACTAACATATCATCGACATATACTTTCATTGTCTTCCCAATTTGGTTGTAGAACATTCTATTTAACAATCGTTGGTAGGTAGCACCGGCGTTCTTCAAACCAAATGGCATCACTACATAGCAATCCAGACCTATATCTGTGATAAATGTGGTATGCTCTTGGTCCGGGACATGCATATGGATTTGATTATACCCTAAGTAGGAATCCATGAAGGAGAGGAGTTCGTGACCTGTCGTCGAATCCACCAGCTGATCAATTCTTGGTAGCAGAAAACTATCTTTCAAGCAGGCTTTGTTTAAATCTGAGAAGTCGATATAGATGCGCCACTTCCTGTTAGCTTTCTTTACCAGGACTGAATTTAAGATCCATTCTGGGTAGATTGAGTCTCTGATAAACCCATTACTTCTCAGCTTTTCTACTTCTTCCTTTAAGGCAGCGGACCTCTCTGGACCAAGAATTCGCCTTTACTATTTGACGGGTGGATGCTTCGGATTGATGCTTAATGAATGGCTTATAATTTATGGTGATATTCCGCACATGTCAGTGTGGGTCCAGGCAAACACATCTAAATTAGCTTTCAAGAAGTTTGTTAATTCACTGGCTCGAAGAGGGTCCAACTGGGATCCAATCTTCAGGACCTTCTCTGGGTCACTATCAACGATGGGTACATCCACAGTTGTTTCATTAGGAGTCGCCATTCTTCCCCCAGGCTCTTTATCCTCTCTGGGATCTATGTCCTCGGGAAATTCTCTGAGCAACTCTCCCAGAGTTGTTTTCTTTAGTTGCTATGACGTTTCCTCCCTTGGGGGGGAGGAGGTGCCCTTTGTTTCTACATCTCTGCCTTTACGCAACAACTTTAGTTTCGCTATGTAGCATGCACGTGCAACAACTTGATTTCCTCTGATTATTCCTATACCAGCATCCGTTGGGAATTTCAATAACAAACACCAGGGCGCGATGCAAGCCCTGAACTCTGCTAGGGCCGGTCGGCCCAAAAAGGCATTGTATGGTGATTCAATATCCAAAACCACAAAAGGGAGAATTCTCACCCTTCGGCGTTCTCCTTCCCCAAGGGTGACCGACATCTCTATGTATCCCATCGGAGAAGTTGAGGCTCTGTTGAAGCCGTGTACCCATCCTTCGCAAGGCTTCAAATCCTTTGGTTCAAGTTTCATCTAATCAAATGTCTTCTTGAGCAGAATGTTAACTGAACTCCCGTTATCTACTAATACTTTGTGAACTATAACTGGACCAATAGTGACTGTGATCACTAATGGGTCTTCAGTTGGGGAATGGACTCCAATACTCTATCTGCTGCAGAATATAATGTCATCGGACATTGTCTTTTGTTGTTTGACTGGAGCAGAATCGTCAGGGTTGCTACATTCTCTGACTTCAATATGTTGTTTGGTTGCGTTGACATACTGCTCCATTGCCCTAAAGCTGTGTCCTGCCAAGTGAAGCCTTCCAACTATGGTGTTGTTTACAATATTTTTTCCTTTCTGCTGAGGGGTAGGTCTAGCAACGGGTTGGTTTTGGTTTGGGGCCTGTCCAGCTTGCCCCCTATCCCTTGGAGCCACCCTATACTCATCTAGCTTTCCTTATCAGAGTAGCTTTTCAACCACATCTCTCAAATGGCGACATTCGTTGGTGGAGTGACCATAAACCTGGTGGAAGAGGCAAAACTTTCTGGTTTTGCGCTCTTTCTCCATTGAATCCCTTGGAGGAGGCCTCTTGTACTGGAGAACATTATAAGTATCCATAAAAATGTTCTCTAGCATGTCATTTAACGGTGTGAAGTTCTTAAATGGTGTGGATCGAGGTCTCCTTTGTGAGTCGTTTCCTCGGTTTCTCCTTTTGTTACCATTCTCTGACTGACGACTATTTCCCTGGTTCTTGTTCCCAACATTGACCGACACCTTCCCTGAGCTATCTCCCATCTGCTTGATTGCCACATTACTTTGAATATCCTCTTTATCGGTAGTCTTTCTTTTTCGATTGCCATATATCTCCTCCTGACGCAGGCGAACATTAGCTTTTTCGTAGAATATCTCTCTAGTCAACAGTGGCTTGCCAGCTAAATACCTTCCAAATTCAATATCTTTGTCCACCCCATCTATTAGGGCCATTAGAACAGTCTGCTCGTGAGGGTCTTTGACTTCTGTGACAGCTAAGTAGAAATGATCTAGATACGATCTCAGAGTCTCGTCGGGACGTTGTTTAATGAGGGATAACTCCATAACATTTTTAGACCTCTGAGCATAAACCCGGAATTGATTCACAAATTTTTCACTTAGTTCCCTGATACTAGACATCGATCATGCGAGCAAGCGGATGAACCACAGTAATGCCACATTTTCTAGGAATATCGGGAACGCTTTACATTTTATAGCGTCGGAGGCTGCAGCGGCATTCATGGACCATGAGTATCTCATCAGGTGTTGGAATGGATCTGTCCTGCCGGTATAACGATTCATAGTTGGCATATTGATGCGCCTCGGAAATGTATCCTCCAATATGCCATCGGTAAAGGGCGTATGAGTACGCCCTATACCACAATCTTCATTTCTCTTCCCACGGCTATCGACCATGATTTGCCTAATCATTGCTTCAACCTCAGCATGAGTTACTGTAGATTCAGGGTCAACACTCCTTGCCCTGCGGGGCCCTCCATCGTTCCTTCGACGGGCTGCCACGAAGTCTGGAGCCTGAGCGGAACTTACTTGCCCCCTGTTACCATGGTCAATCACGCGGCGACGGGGCTGCGGTGGTTGATTCTCCACAGGATCATCGACAACTTATGCTCTAGGACGTGCCGTAGGATTATTTAAAATGCGATCGACAGGCCCTAGGTTTAGTGGTGCTTCCTCCCGAGAAGGGAGTGATCCGAATCGAAGTTGTTCTATATTTTCAGCCCTCTCCAATGGTCGTCGTGGAGGCCTTGGAGATTACCCTGACGAAGAAGAGTATTCCGAGGTAAGAGGTCGATCTGGCGGTGGTATCCTTTGCCTCAGAAGATCATCAATATGCCTATCCATAGCAGTCAAATTTTGTCGTAGTACGGAGCTCTCTTGCCTTTGAGCGGCTAATTCATCATTTGTTCTATCCAACATTTCAATGATGCGAGAGAGATATCCTTCAGTAGCTGGGGTAATAGGGTTGAATCGATCATCAATGTTCTCACTTATACGTAAAAAACCCGAGCTAGGTCGAGTAGATGCACCAGCGCGAGCAGAACGAACCATAATTTCCTTTTCAGGTCGAGATGTGGTCCTGTGGTCAGAGCGGTTCGTGGTCCCTTCTGGTACTCGGTTCGTGACTCCCTCATCAGGCTCCTAATTCGTGACATTCCTCTGGACCTGGCTCGTGGAGGCTCCTACATGACGGCTAGTGGAGGCATTCTGGAGGCGGGTCGTGGCACCCCTCGGGTCAGGTTGTCCCCACACCATCACGAACCGAAGGCTCTTCCTCAGCCTGCTCGAGCACACTTTCTTTAATGGCTTCGTTTGTAGCTTCGTTCGCTTGCGAAACTCGTACTTCCTTAGACTTCTTTCCAGCTATGATATATGGGCTTTGCTGAAATCTTCAAAAATCGAAACAGTGGGGTTTTGGACTGTTTTCTTCGGACTTGAATATCCAAACAATAGAGCAACAATCCAATATACTGAAACTTCGTTCTCAGTTAAATCACCAAAATGTTAGACCAAAATTTGGCTCTAACACCCAAATTGTTCAAATTTGTAGATAATTATATCCAAAAAATGAAGAAAAAGCAGAAAACACGCAAAGTTTATAGTGGTTCGGCGTTAACGAGCCTACGTTCACTTCATATGTCTTTGATTATATGGTAAATGCTAGTACAATCAAATATTTCGCTCAATCTCACTCTTACAACTATGATTCTCTCAATAATTTCGAAGTAATTCTAATTAGGAATAATGACAGGAAAATAATGGTGAAAACAACACTAAGAACTGCCAAAAGGATCCTGAAAAATGCCAAGTACGGGGCTATTTATAGCTGATATCTGCAATCGGTTCGTGGTCACACGTGGCACAAATTCCGAGGATCTCGAACTGGTTAGTGGGTCGATGGAGAAATAGTCAATATGGCCATTACGGGCAGGTGTCGTTAGATCTTGCATTTGCGGATCGTGGTAGACTTAGTCCTACCCTTCGTGTTTTGGCTTCTAGGATCAGGGCATGGAAAACTGCCGTGGACGGTTCGGGTCGCGATAAGGCACCACGAGCGGAGTCGTGGTAGTGGCACCACGAGACGAGGATAGCAGGGTGGCCACGAACGGATTTGGAGGGTTCTAGGAGCGAGACTTCGTATTGGACTTGTGTATGAGCCTTGGTGGCTTGGTCAAAAAGCTACCCAACATTTTACTTTTGATTTCAATGTTAAGTTTTATATTTTTATACTTTTATACTTTATATTTATATATAGTTTTCAATCTTATAATTTTATAAATATATTTATATTATTTATGTTTTCATATGATTTCCTGCTTTACAATATTAATTTATAACACTATATTATTATTCAAGAATTTACAGAATTATATTTATATCAAAATATTTGAAAATTGCTCAAAAAATAAATTTACACTGAGCATATGACGACATATAACTGTCATTTTTCCAATTTTAAAATGAAGCGTCTTTTCACTAATTGTGACAGTTATGAAGCGTTGCAGCCTTTCACACACTATAAAAAGGGCTTGAATTCGAATTTTTAATCATCTCTTCTTCTCCATCATCACTCTCTTTCATTACACCATTTTTCTTTATCGTTTTTATGATTTCTACACCTATACTCTGTTGAATTCAATTCTATTTTCACCAATCTTCTTCTCTCTACACTCTCTAATCATTACTCTCTGAATCAAGATAGGGTTGTCTGTAATAGTTTGGGTTGTGTAAAGGAATCAGTGGCATCCCTTGTAGTCGTGAAATCAAGGACGGGTATCAGTGGTATCCCTTGCAGCTGTGAAATTAAGGACGGGTAATCGGTGTTATCCCTTGTAGCCGTGAAATCAAGGACGGGTAATCGGTGGTATCCTTTGTAGCCGTGAAATCAAGGAGGGTGGAATCGGTGGTATTCTTTGTAGTTGTGAAATCAAGGAGGTTAAATTGGATATTGATATAGTAATAAAACTCAACACAATCCAGCATTGCGTGGGACTGGACGTAGGAGCAATCTGAATCAGTATAAAATCTGGTGTGTTCTTTCCTTTTCTCCACTTTTATTTCTGTTTATTTTGCATCTATGTTTGATTCTGCATCTGTGATTGTTTCTATGGTGTTTGATTCATATAGTTTATCACATATATTTTAGATTTTGTTTAAATTCTCAAAAACACTATTCACCCCCCTTTAGTGTTTGTTTTGCCTTAACGATCCTTTCCGCAATCCCTAACAAACTGAAGTCGCATGAAAGGAATCACCCAACTCAAGGTTTAGAGTTAGCAGCAATAGTATTTACTCTGAAGATTTGGAGGCATTATTTGTTGGGATTTTGATTTGAGTTGTTTACGGATCATAAGTCACTGAAGTACCTTTTCTCCCAAAAGGATTTGAACCTTCGGCAACAACGATGGTTCAAATTTTTGGCGTCATATGATTTTGGACTATCGTATACTCTGGGAAAAGGTAATGCAGTGGCCGACGCATTAAGTAGAAGACACACGAGATTAGGAACCATGTTTTTGGAGTGGAAACATCTCGAGTATTCAGTCGAATTTGATTTTAGACCTTACTTTGAATTAGAGACCGAGATGTTAGCAAGCCTGTCGATTAAGACAGCTCTCATCGAAAGGATTGAAGAAAGCCAAAAACAAGACGATAAGGTTTCGGAAATAATTTGAGGGTTAAAGATAAGAGTGGAACCCGAGGGATTTAAGGATTACGAAGTCGATCGAGATGGTTGGCTTCTTAAAAATGGATGACAGGTTATTCGTGATTTGGACGGGTTAAAAGATGAAGTTTTGAGGGAGTGCCATCAATCTAGACTGATGATTCATCCTGGTGGTTATAAGATGTATCGAGATATGAAATGAGTTTACTACTAGGAAGGTATAAAGAGGGATATCAGCGCATACATCTCAAAATGTATGAATTGTCAATTGGTTAAAGCCGAGCAGAAAAAACCTTGTGGATTGTTATAGCTGTTGGAATTTTCTAAGTGCAAATGGGAGCAAGTGTCAATGGATTTTACTAATGGATTACCTAGGACTAGAACAAGGAATGATAGTATTTGGATCGTTGTTGATCGTTTGACTAAAAGCACATGGTTTATTCATCTCAGATTAACTAGGACTACATTGAAGTTCGCTCAGTTATATCTTAAGTGGATAGTTCGATTTCATGGAATTCCAAAAAGTATTGTTAGTGATCGAGATCCATTATTCACTAGTGGACTCTGGAAGAGTCGACAAGAAACATTGGGAACCGAGCTATGTTTGAGTACAGCTTATCATCCCCAAACAGATGGTCAGACCGAGAGAGTTAATCGAGTATGGGAAGATCTTCTTAGAGCTTGTGTGTTGTATTTTGGAGGATCATGGGAAGACCATCTACATTTAGTTGAGCTTGCTTACAATAACAACTACCAGTCGAGTATTGGAATGGCACCGTATGAGGCATTGTATGGTAGATCGTATAATTCATCTTGTTGGTTAGAAACTGCTGAGAAATTCGTACTTGGGCCATAGATGATAAGAGAGACATCAGATAATATTGAGATAATTCGGCAATGAATGAAGGCAGCCTAAGATTGTCAAAAGAGTTATGTCGACAAGCAACAGAAGGATTTGGAATTCTCAGTCGGAGATTTGGTATCCCTTAAGATTTCCCCTCTATGGAATATTGTTCGTTTTGGAAAGAAAGGAAAGTTAGCACCAAGATTTGTTGGGTTGTTTCCGATTATCGAGCTTACTGGAAGTTTGTGCACGACTCGAATGTTGTAGTATCTCCCGATTAGCTTGAAGATTTTGAAGTCAAGCCCGAAGTTTCTAAGCTCGTAAGCTGCTTCGTGTCATAGGGAATAATACGAAACAACTTAGCAGGAAGGTTGTTAAGCTTGTTAAGGTGCAATGGAGCAAGGACGATAACGATTGCATATGAGAAACAGAAAAGTCGACCCATCCAGAACTCTTTGAGTGGTATGTCCTAGATATCGTATCTTACTTGTTCAATTATTTCATGTACTATTAGAAGTTCTGCATGCTAGGACAAGGTTTTTGGATGCATGAATTATTAGATGCTAGATTGCATGGTAGGTTGGCTACTTGTGAATGGTAGGCATGCGGAATACCTTATTTGCTCGCGTTTGCTTGGAGTTTTGGAGGCAAAATTCCTAAAGAGAGGGACAATGTAACGACCCGTAGTTTATGTATCGACCGGTCACAAAATAAGTATATTTTATTCTCTGGTGATTGGATCTTTCTTAGGTTTTCATATGTTGTTCATATGGATGTGAGGCATGTCCATGATTTTTACCAAATTCAAGTATGACCATTTTTTCTCTTTCATTTACTATTTGGGCTATAACTTTTGATATGTATCAAATCAGTGCTGAGACCAGTCTTACTGGATCAGAATGGTAGTTTATGATTCCATAGAGTGGTCACATGGAGGATTTGGTTCAGCGGTTTGGGAGAAATCGATGTTTTAAGTTTCAGCTTGTGTTAACCTGCAGATACAAATAGGGGTGTTTGGGAAGAGAACTAGGGCTACTCTCTTTATTCTAAGTTTTAGGCTGGGCGTCTGTGATTCTCCGGTTCAACCAAAAACCCTAATTCTCGATCTTCTTCATCCATATTCAAAGTAGATTGCATTTAGAAGATAGATCATCATCAAAGAAGGTTAGATCACATCAAATTGCATCGAGTTCAAGGGGTTTCAGCACTGTCCAGATCTGATTTCATTGAATTTACATCAAATTAAGGATTAGGTGAGTGATACAGAAGCAATGGATTATTTGGGTAAATTAGAATCATATTCATATATTATATATTAAAATCACCTTAGATCAGAACATTTATGTTTAACTCAGATTTAGAAACCTTGGAAAACCTAATTTGATCATAGTAACCGGATAATTGCTAGATTAATCATGTTTATTCATATATTTAGATCCAAATCATGCTAGATCTCATAATTATGATATGTTTACGTTTTAATTGAAATTTGTTCATGTTTGTATGATCATATATTGCTGAATTGTTTGTTTTGATTGAATTGATTGTGTAACTTGAGTTATATGTTAGATTGTTTGCTGTAGAATCATAGGATTGAAGAACATAGCAAATTGGAGGTTTAGACGATCGAGTTCAGACGAAACTTGGTGGAGGTGCTCTGGAAGATGAGGGAATGGAGCACAGAAATTTTAGTACAAACATGCACTAAGTGCATGGGTTGGCACTGACCCATATGGGTGGCTCATGGGGCAATGATTCCTTCATGAATGGCATGGTGGTGGTGAGTATAGGCCATGTAGAAATTTTCGTGACATTCAGAATTGATTTGGTATGGGTCAAAGGTTGATTGTTCGAGATATGAATAGACCGACAGAAGCTTCAACACGAACATCGAAGCGATTGGAGAATAGGTCGATGGGATGTACTCGAGGTGATGAAGGACTGGAGCAAGACACTTAGCCAGAATTGGCTAAGTGTATGGGTCGGCACCGACCCATAAGGGGAGGCCAGGTGGGTGTGAGTTTTTGTGGGCTTGGTTATCTTGGCTTCCTGAAGTTGCTAGTGAAGTTTGGATTGAAATGGGCTTTAGACGATTGATGAGCAACTAAAATATGGATGGTGCGTCGATTTGAACTCGCATTAGAGTGGTTCGAGCCGGATTGATGTTAAACTGGTCGTGATTCGATATACGATCCAGTACGACATTTGATTGACAGAATGTGATTCAATCATGGATTATAATGGGACAACTCGAGAAATGGATTGAGTCATCGAAGTGAAAGGCTTGACAGATTTTATGTGCTAAGGAATCGTTGGTTATCGAAGTGTTCTAGCAAACTCAAAGTAAGGGCATCATGGGAATGCTCATTAAGATCAGATTCAAGCGATGGCGTACCCCATGCAGTCATGCTGGGCCTAGTTGTCGAGAATGGAAAAGAAAAACATAGGAGTCATGATGGCGTATGGTAGTTTGGCTGGAACTGATATTTTACATTAGCCCTTTTGATCGGTGAAATGCAAATTCGATAATCAATGGATTCACCACTGTAGACGGTGACAGCTAGGATAATGGGTACTATGGATGCTATGGTTGATTCTATGTGCTTTCTTCTCTGTTTTCTTTAGGTAGGATATCACCAGGTTGTCAAAGAGAAGTGGGATCGGGGTTGTCCTTTCCTATTTACGATGTGACATGTGATGGATGGTTTTGATCACGTGTTAACTTGATGGTTGCTGGGCCGATCAGATAGTTGATCCACCTATATTCATATTATCCTGTGTAACTGTTGTTAGTTATTTTATCGTTCACTAAGATTGTAGTCTCAAGGTTTTATGTTTCCCTTTTATTACCTTGGGATGTTCATCAATGTTGTTGATGTGCAGACTGAGTAACATGTAGCAAGTTTGGTGCCGTTGACGTTGTGCAGTGACGGGTAGGAGGCTAGCGTACTATTACTATCTATTTAGTATTTTTCATTCCTATTTCTACTGTAATGTTGATTTTGTTGAACTCTGAGGGTAGTGAGGCATATTGTATTCAGAGATTCATGTACTGAGATGTATTGTACTTAAGATTCTATGGTTTTATGGAATTTTGATCTTCTGTTCAGTTATGCTTCACTACTTTATCCTATTGTATATTTTATTATTACATATTATCCACGTGCTCTGAGTTATACGACGAGTTCACTTTGAGTTATTCTGCCCAGATGACCATCCCGTATCGGCCTGGCACATTATACATCGCATCTTTTGCTCGGTTCAGTGTAGGAGGTACGGGGTGGTCGTCACAGCGAGGATGCAATGATTCTATTGACTTTTCATTTGATAACGACGATATTAGGATGGAAAGCAAGGCTGCTGCGATGGATTTCTTTTTCCAAGATGCAGAAAAGATGACATTACGTCATATTGACTTCTACACTACACTATTTCCCCGTACCTATTCTTCTTCATCTTCTTAGCCTCCACTCCATTGTGCTCTGAAATAAAAATAAAATTAGGCAATGAATAAGGGTGTTATCAAATTATAGTTCTAAAAGGATATTCTTCTTCTTTCTTTTCAAAGGCCTTTTTCTGGATCTACAATATTTCTCTGTGAGTTATGTGTTATTTTTAGATCAGCAATCTAAATAAAAAGGATTAAGACAGTAAAATAGATTGAATCTAAAAGTTTGACATTTACAGTATTTATAAGTTTTCCTTTTTCAAGTTATTATTCAATTTATTCACTGTTTATTATTTATTCCTTTTCAGTTTTTATTTATTTATAAGCAAATTCTTCTTCTCCATCCCCATTCTTTATTAATTTTTTTATTTACAGCCTTGTAATTACCTATTTATTTATTCTGTTCATTTCTGAGTCTGGTCCTTACGAGTAGCCTAGATCATTTTCTCCTTTTTCTTTGTTTTTGTGCTGAGCCTAGGCTAACGAGAGCCTAGGCTTTTACCGTTTAGTTTGCGTTAAAATGGTAATAATATGAAAAATGTCAAAAAGGGCATTTTGGTTATATTGAAAATTTATGAATATTACATTCAAATTATGGGCTGTAATTTGGGATAAATTCTAATGGAAGAATATTCAAACTTATGAATTAGAATAAATTGTACTTAATCATACATTAAGTGACATGTTATTAAAAGACTTGTGAATTGGGACAGAATACACTTATTTTTACATTGACTTGTAATTGTAAAACATCTGAACAGTGATATATTGGATTTGACTGGATAATAACTGACACGGAGAAGGGTTGTATATTACATTTGTTAATTACAACTAGAAATATAACACGAGGTAAAGTTAGGCTTATTAATGAACTTAAACATGTTAAGTTAAAATCATGTGATTAATAAGCAACGGGATCCATTCAGGAGAGATATAAGGGGCTCATAGAGATCCTAGTTGACTTGGGGACCAAGTCTAAGGATGTCTTGTGTCAAATTCTTGTTTGTGTGGAACCTGTATCAATCAGATACCTATTGCTATCATCAGAGTCTCGCACTAGGTAAAGGCTAGGGCATACTTTACTAATCTGGATAGTAAGAGGTTCAAAACGAGGAGGGTATGAGAGCATTTCGATGGAACCATGTGTGTGCATTGTTCGAACAGGGAAGATAAGACGTTTTAATGCCTGTGATTAAGGTTGTGTAATTTTAGTTGATGGGTTCGGGACTGATATTCCCAACTGCCATGGCTGGCACAAGTTATTCACATCTTGTATAGAAGTCGATCACTGGGTAGAAATTAGGTAAAGCCTAATCATGATATTCTGATAGTTGGTGCTGCAAATTCTTGGGATATGGATGAGAAGCCTATCTTGTTTCATGTTTTCTATTTTACTTTACTTTTCTATCCATTACTATTCATCTGTTTGAATACTTATTTATCTTATGCTCATGCTAAAAATTACTGGAACTTACCAGACTTATGTTTGACCTACTTTGTTTTTTCTCTCTCTCTCTCTCTTCCCCTCCCCCCTCCGATTTTCAGGGTGGAGGATCACAACAATAACTCTTGATCTTTTGATTCAGCTTGGTTCGAACCATTTCTTACTTCATGTATTGCTTTAGTACTTGATTTATGACTATTGTAATGACTTATGAGGGAGATGACTTTTGTGGTTTTATTCTTGTACTCTGATGTTTTTCTTTATACGAGACAGTATGTTTTATGATAATGGTTTTAATAGTAAATTGTAATCACTCTGTGACTGATTTAATAATAAATGTTTTAGAAAGTTTCTGTTGTGTTTTACATTCTATCTTGTGAATTTTAGTCTCTATGTTGCTACATTATAACTATTGCGCTTCACAAAACTTAATGCTTCCTCATATGGGTGACATTAAGGGTTGTGGGGTGTCACAGGCAGTGTGGATTGGGTAGGGTTATCAACTACAAGCTAGGGAAATTAGTTATAGCGATAGTTGGGGGGAACCAGGGAAGTTGGACTCGCCATGGCCATGATGGATTTGGTGATCAAAGCATTGAGTATTGTATACTTTACGCACTGAGTGAATGTGAGGCTGATGGATGCTATGATTGTTTGCTTTTTTTTACCACCATTAGCACTTAGACATCTATCACATCCTATTTATATAATGTTTATCATAGTGTAGCATATATCAACTGATATGTGCTAACTCTGTAGATGCAGGGTAAGGATAGGTGTGATTCTCCACACCCTCCGTGCCATATATACTATTACAACATTTATAGCACTTTGAGATTTGTTATTGCTCACACTAGACTTTTGTCTGACGAAGTGTAACACCCCGAATTTCGGTCAATACTAAAATTCACCAATTACAGAATAAATAATCTCAGATGTGAGAATTGGGGGAAACGGGCTGCGTCATTGCGTTCGTCTCGGAAAAATACACGAAATAGAGTCCGACTTTTCGAGAATCGGAGTCCGTATGGCCCAGTTATGGCCTAATGAAGTTTTCAGAAAATTAAAAGTTCAAAACAGATTTAAAAATTCAGGTTCAAATTTCAAAATTGGGGCCATTGGGCCCAGGCGGGAAAATTCCCGCCGATCTAACCAAGTCGACAGCCCTGTCGACTGGGCAGTCGACTTGGCTAGGACCAGGTCGACAGCCCTGTCGACTTGGGTGTCGACAGGGGGTGCTCGTCCAGTTTAACCTGGTGCACCATTTTAGGGTTTGGCTGAGATTTAGGCTATTCTCTAGAAGCTTCCTAAATCTGACGGACCTAATCTAACCTAGGGCTAATCCTATGGTCTAAAACACACCCTAATCCTATAAATACACCCTAATGCAAGCCTAATCCATACTAAAAATAGAATTGATACCATCATGCCGCCAAAATCAAACTTAGAAGGAGTTTATGAAGAAAGTTGCAAGCTAATCAACCTCTAATCATCATCTTCCTCAAATATAGCAACTAGTTCTACTTCATAAGTTTGCTAATCTTGGTTTTGGTGAGTTTCTATCACTTTAATAACCAATTGCTAAATTAAGTAGATGAGATATGATGAGATCATGCGGTTTTGTATGCGGATTAGTGGGTTTTAAGTCATATGATATGATGTTAGTTTGCTAATCTATATTTAATGTTAACCCTATGTTTATGCAAGTTAAGTATGTGGGTTTATGCAAGTTAAGTATGTGGGTTTATGCAAGTTAAGTATGTGGGTTTATGCAAGTTAAGTATGTGGGTTTATGCAAGTTAAGTATGTGGGTTTATGCAAGTTAAGTGGCGGGTTTTATGCATGCTAAGTATTTGATTTTATGCATGCTAAGTATTTGATTTTATGCATGCTAAGTGTTTGGTCTTATGCATGCTAAGTACTTGATTTCATGCATGCTAAGTGGTTGGTTTTATGCATACATTATGACATGCAAGTTCACCCTTTGTATAACCTATGAACACTTATGCAAGTTTGTCTCTTTTTATGATATGCATAATATATGCAAGGTTGCCTCTATGTATGACATGGTATGCAAGTTCATATGCAAGTTTATGTGCAAGTTTATATGCAAGTTCATATGAAAGTTCATATGCAAGTTCATATGCAAGTTCATATGCAAGTTTATATGCAAGTTCATATGCAAGTTTGGGTTAATGATTTATGCTAGTTGGGTTTAATGTTGTGATGCAAGTTGACACCTTTTAAACCCATGTAAATGCCAACGTTGTGCTAAGATTGAACCCATTACATTTATAATGAAACTCCCCATTTATATGACATGTCATGAGAACAAATTACGTGGGAAACGATGGGGTTAATATGCATGTTAATAGAAATGTGTAAAGTTGGTATGCTTAAGCATAACATAAAATGAATGGACATAATTGGGAATTTACCTATTAAGTTAGGTCTACCCATATTATGGAGTTGGGAATTTACCTATTAAGTTAGGTCTACCCATACTACGGAATTGGGAATTTACCTATTTAGTTAGGTCTACCCATATTCTTAAAAAAAATGTGTAATTAATTAGGGATAATTAATATAAATTATGAGGGTGATTAATTAGGTGTAATTAATCGACTAAGACACGAGGTTGGACTCAGTTGTAGCGTAAAACTGACCGGACCCAACCGGCTTAACCAATTGCTACAAATGTTAGCCCAATGTGAGAGGTCTTAGGCACAAACTAAATACGTGATTAATGTAAAGACACGAGGTTAGACTCGGTTATGACATAAGGCTGCCCGGACCCAACCGGCTTAACCAGCGGTCATAAAAGATAGTCTAATGTGAGGGGTCTTTACAAAGGTTACGATCTTAATTAATTAAGAAACACTTAACCAAATTAGCATGTAGAGGGACATGAGGGGTTAAGTGGGTGCCTTATGTGGCATGTGGAAATGTAGTGGTTACCATGGGTGGCAATAGAAAATACGATTAGAATACTTAACCAAAGTGGAACATGTAATTAAACATGATGAAAGGGTTAAGTAAGTGCCATGGGTGGCATGTGAAAATCTAGTGGGCACCTTGTATGACAATTAGAATATGATTAAATGACTTAGCCAAAATTTATAACATGTAAGTGGACATGGTAAACGGGTTAGGTGGGATTCACTAGAAATGACAAGCTTAGGTGGGTAGCTTGTGGGGGCCCATCTCAACCAATATCCCAAACGTATCTTAGTGGGCTCGACTCAAGTCGAGGACGGGACACGCATATTGGGCTTGACTATAAGAGGCCAAAACGGGTTAGCGGTGGCAACGCAGGACCAACGGGTTTCATATGCGTGTGTGTGCCCGGGCTGGTTGGTAAGTCGTTGTTGCATCGTGTAGGTATAAAGCCATGCACCGTTGATATTATCAGGTTGCCACTTTGGGGAATGATACACCCCATCGTGGGACCAGCACGGGTATCTACGTAAGGGAGCCGATCGCTTGGGGAGTAGTGGGTACACCTATGTAGTCAGATAGGGGTACACGAAACTACTAAATTACTAAGTACACTTAGTGGGATCAACCTTTAAGTAGGAATGACTGGTGTGGTGCAGTGTAGTAATTATCCTTGGGTGGGTAGATGTGTCTTTACGGTTATCTTAGTTTATCCTAAGTTTACCGAGCTGCTTAGTGTAGCCATTCATCCCCAGACGTTACCGTATATCAAGCTTATGTCTTCTCTGGTTACTTTAATGATTGTATTGTTAAAGTTATAGGACTCGCTCAGACTTATGTCTGACCCCGTTGTTTTTATCTTTTTTTTTCCAACCCTCAGGTTATCAGAGTGGGCCCAGTACGAGTGGGCTTTGATCAGGTTGCTTTACTCTCTTTGGAGCTTGGACCATAGATGTAGAGCTCAGCTTACCCTTTCTTTTATGGCTATCAGTTCATGTATTGGGATTATGTACTTTTATTTATCAGGATGGATATTTTGTACTTGACTCTTATTATGGTTTCGAGATGTAACCAAACATGTTTTACTTCCCGCTGAAATGAAATGATGTTTTAAAATTTTCAAGTATTACTTATATCTGTCTTGTTGTAATTTTTCTGTTCTATATTCACTTAAAATACTCCACCGATGTTATGGCATTCCCTTAGAGAGTGACCATAGCGGGTGTGGGGTGTTACACGTGGTATCACAGCTTAAGGTTACCAGAACAGATAGAATTTTTAGAAAAACTATTTTCTAAGAATATTTTTGAAAGAAGTATTTTCAAAAACATGTCTTTTAAGAGAAAAGGTTTTGAAAGAAAAGCATAATCCCCGATAGCCATATCTTTATCTTTTGAATTCTCCGTTTGAATCTTTCCTCTTTCGTTTCAGTATGGCTGAAGATCTTTATCTTCCGGACGGTGTAGCGGTACCAGTATGGTATAGGAGGTTGTTAGAGGCTAGGGCCGTCGCTGCAAGTCCAGCAAATGTTCCTCCTCCACCCATTGCACCCGTTCCTCCTCGCGCGGATACTTTTGCTAAGACTTGTAAGGAGTTTAAGGCTATGGGAGGGAAACCTTTTGTGGGAGCTAGGGATTGGCTTAAAGAGACGGAAGAATTGATGGAAATCTTGGAAGTGGAAGAGGGAAAGAAAGTCAAGTTAGCCGCTTGGTTAATGGAAGGAGAGGCCTCGTTCTGGTGGGAGGTCACTAATGGAGAACGCCCTGTTGACTCTTGGATGGATTTCAGGCAAAGGTTTGAGGCAAAGTTTCTCTCAAAAGCGGAAGAAAATCTGTACGTGGAAAGGTTCTTGAACTTAAAGCAAGGGAACATGTCAGTGAAAGAATATGTTAACAAGTTTAATCAGTTAGCGAGGTTCAACATAGACTTGGTAAACACACCGGAAGAGAAGGCTTTGAGGTTCGTTAAAGGCTTGAACGAACCAATGCATGGGTTGGCTATGACCCACATCTCTATGGGGGCCACCTTCGAGAAGTTAGTAGACATGGAATTCATGCAAGAGGAAGAGAAGGGCCCCAATGCTATTAAGGCACCCGAGAAGAAAGGAGATCAGAAGAAACCTCAACAACAAAATAAGGGTGGGAAAGGTAACGGTGGCAAGGGAAAGAAGAAGTGCTTCAATTGTGGGACACTAGGCCACCTAAGCAAGGATTGTCGCAAGAAGAGGAAGGCTGACTGCTTCCACTGTGGCGAAGCAGGGCATTTAGAGAAAGACTGTCCAAAGAAGGGGCAAAGGACGGGGTCTACCTCAGGAGGACAGGTGCAAGCTCTTATGGCACCGGGTCAGGCTAGGGGGCAAGTACAGGCTCTCGTGGTTCCACCGATTCAGGAAAGAGGTAGAACTATTTCCGTTGAAAGTCTGGTTTTTCTATTTGATCATCCTATCCGTACATTGTTTGATTCTGGCGCATCGCATTCGTTTATCTCATCATCATTAGTTGAGTCACTGCACTTAGACACCAGTCTGGTAGATGATCCCTTGGTTGTTTCAAACCCAATTGGGGGCTCCACTTATTTGTCCATGATGTGTTTGGGTTTGAAAGTTTCTATACTTAGCATTGAGTTTAGATGTGATGATTTTTGGGCTTCACGGGCTATGGGTTAGTTTTGGGCATGGACTAGTTATCCAGTAGGGGTGCCATTCTTGATTTTTAAGGGAGAGTTGTTAGGCTTATGACCCGCTTGGGTAACACTCTCGAGATCTCTTGTAATCCCATGGAAACTGTTATGCTAAGTTATCTAGAATCGCTTGACACGTCGGTCGAGAGTTGCGATCTGTTAGAGTGGTCCGGGAATACTCGGATGGGTTTGAGGAGGTGAAGGGATTACCTCCGGAGCGGGAGATTGACTTCCGAATATATCTGTTAGACAATGCCAAACCAGTATCTTGGCCAGTGTGACACATGGCTCCTCATGAGAGGAGGGGACTCCATAAGCTAGTAGGCGATTTGCTTGAGAAGGGGTTCATAAGATGAAGTATATCGGAGTGGTGTGCTCCAGTAGTTTTTGCCACAAAGGCGGATGGGTCCCTCAGACTTTGTGTAGGCTAAAGAGAACTAAATAAACTCACAAAGAAGAATAGACACCCATTGCCGAGGATTGATGATCTCTTTGATTTATTGGTTGGCGCCTCAGTGTTTTCGCAGTTGGACTTAGCCACGGGGTTTTGTCAGTTGAGAGTGGCTGAGGATAGTATAGAGAAGACTGCCTTTAGGACTCCGGATGGTTTTTTTTTATGAGTGGCTGGTGATGCCATTTGGTTTGACGAACGCCCCCGCATATTGATTTGATGAGAAGGGTGTTCTGGGAGTACCTAAATAAGTTCGTGATGGTCTTTGTAAATAACATCTTGGTCTTTTCTAGTAGCGAAATAAGTTTTCATATGTGCTCAATAGGTTGAGCAAAGCCAGTTATGGGATAAACGGTGGTTTTGGAGTGAGACTGGCAAGGACATCCAGAGATGGACAAGGGGCTTAATTATTTAGCCGTTTTTACTAGTATCATCTCACGTAGGACGTCTGAATTCGAAGGAGGTATCCCTTGGGTGGTTGTCTGATATTGGTTTAGGCCTTTGGGGCTTGCATTTGGGGGATGTCGAGTTCGACTAGGATGGTCTGCGTGAGAGATGGACTGTTGTGATGATTTAGGATGGGATTCTTAGCATCCTATGAGTTTGAGATAGCATATACCCATGGCAAGGGTAACGTGGTAGCGGACGCCTTAAGTAGAAAAAGGTTGTCCTGGAGTTCATTGTTCGTTGAATGACGGAGCTTAGAGTTTATTTCTATGTTTGACTTTAGACCTTCCGTTGACTTTGTACCCAGTTTGCTAGCCTCCTTGGAGGTTAGGTCTACTCTTTTGGGACGGATTGGCGAGGCACAGCGAGACGACCCACAGTTGGTTGAGTTAGTAGAGAAGCTCATAAGGGGGGGAGTCGTCCAGCCATTTGAGTAGGTACACCCTAGATGGTAAGGGATGGTTGCGTAGAGATAGTAGACTTTGTGTATCGCAAGACGAGGGTTTGAGGAAGGCTATACTTGATGAAGCACATCGGTCGAAGATGGCCATTCATCCCGATAGGGACAAGATGTGGCCGAGTATGTCGCTAGATGCTTGGTGTGCTAGCAAATGAAAGCGGGGCAGAAGAAACCCGGTGGGTTGCCTCACCCATTGGAGGTTCCGCTATGGAAAGGGGATAGTGTCTCGATGGATTACCAAGATCGAGGAAAGGTAATACGGGAATTTGGGTTGTGGTAGACAGACTTACTAAGAGCACCCATTTTATACCCGTAGAGAGTAAGAGAACTGCTCCATGGCTAGCTTCAATTTACATTCGAGAGATTATTAGATGGTATGGTGTACCTTCCAGTATAGTGAGCGATTGAGATCCTATCTTCACTAGAGAGTTTTGGAAGAGTTTGCAAAAGGCGGTAGGGACTCAGTTGTGTTTGAGTACCGCATATCATCCTCAGACGGACGGCCAGACCGAGAGGGTGAATCGTATTTTAGGAGACCTTTTGAGGCTATGTATCTTGAATTTTGGAGGTACATGAGAAGAGCATCTTCCATTGGTGGAGTTGCCCGACAGACTTAGTGGTGTATATGACATATTCCATGTGTCACATTTGAGGAAGTGCCTACATGAGACCGCAGAGGCGGTAGAGCCGAGCTTGCTTAAAGAAGTAAAGGTAGAGCGTGATGTGATTATTCGACGAGCTCCTACCCGCATCCTTGGGTCAGAGATTAGGAAGTTGAGAAACAGAGAGGTTTGAATAGTCAAAGTGAAAAAGGGGAGAAGGTGAGAGCAGTGCTACTTGGGAGACAGAAGCGAAGATGCGTTCATTATACCCATTCCTTTTTTTGAGGGTTTGTCCTTTAAACGTCTCCTTTATTGTTTGTCTAGTGCTTATCTTATCTATAGTATGTCCTCTCGTTAGTACCTTTGACCTTTAGATAGGGTGAACCTATGGTTGAAACATGTGTTTGAGACATGTTATGATTGATGGATGCATGTGGATGCAAGTGTTTGCTAGTGGTTGCTCGTGGATGCATATACACACACTTTAGACACTAGATCGGCTCAGTCACTTCATATTGCATATTGCATATAATTGTGTGTAGATAGCTATATTTATGGATGTATAATGGCTGAATTATCATATGGATGATGCATTTTGGTGAATGATTGTGCACTCATATAGATACAGTATGTGTCGATAGGGTTCTCTCGCATACATATTGGATGCATGGCACTATCATGGTTTGCATATGTTCATACATTAGATAGGGAACATATACACACACTTTTTGCATATGCTCATACATCATTAGAAATTGTTTTAAGGACAATGGATGCCCGTGTTTGATGGATTGAGTAGATGGTAGGATATGCATTCTCCTTAGCTTAGAGATTTCGGGGACGAAATCCTTTAAGGAGGGAAGAATGTAACACCCCGAATTTCGGTCAATACTAAAATTCACCAATTACAGAATAAATAATCTCAGATGTGAGAATTGGGGGAAACGGGCTGCGTCATTGCGTTCGTCTCGGAAAAATACACGAAATAGAGTCCGAGTTTTCGACAATCGGAGTCCGTATGGCCCAGTTATGGCCTAATGAAGTTTTCAGAAAATTAAAAGTTCAAAACAGATTTAAAAATTCAGGTTCAAATTTCAAAATTGGGGCCATTGGGCCCAGGCGGGAAAATTCCCGCCGATCTAACCAAGTCGACAGCCCTGTCGACTGGGCAGTCGACTTGGCTAGGACCAGGTCGACAGCCCTGTCGACTTGGGTGTCGACAGGGGGTGCTCGTCCAGTTTAACCTGGTGCACCATTTTAGGGTTTGGCTGAGATTTAGGCTATTCTCTAGAAGCTTCCTAAATCTGACGGACCTAATCTAACCTAGGGCTAATCCTATGGTCTAAAACACACCCTAATCCTATAAATACACCCTAATGCAAGCCTAATCCACACTAAAAATAGAATTGATACCATCATGCCGCCAAAATCAAACTTAGAAGGAGTTTATGAAGAAAGTTGCAAGCTAATCAACCTCTAATCATCATCTTCCTCAAATATAGCAACTAGTTCTACTTCATAAGTTTGCTAATCTTGGTTTTGGTGAGTTTCTATCACTTTAATAACCAATTGCTAAATTAAATAGATGAGATATGATGAGATCATGCGGTTTTGTATGCGGATTAGTGGGTTTTAAGTCATATGATATGATGTTAGTTTGCTAATCTATGTTTAATGTTAACCCTATGTTTATGCAAGTTAAGTATGTGGGTTTATGCAAGTTAAGTATGTGGGTTTATGCAAGTTAAGTATGTGGGTTTATGCAAGTTAAGTGGTGGGTTTTATGCATGCTAAGTATTTGATTTTATGCATGCTAAGTATTTGATTTTATGCATGCTAAGTATTTGATTTTATGCATGCTAAGTATTTGATTTTATGCATGCTAAGTGTTTGGTCTTATGCATGCTAAGTACTTGATTTCATGCATGCTAAGTGGTTGGTTTTATGCATACATTATGACATGCAAGTTCACCCTTTGTATAACCTATGAACACTTATGCAAGTTTGTCTCTTTTTATGATATGCATAATATATGCAAGGTTGCCTCTATGTATGACATGGTATGCAAGTTCATATGCAAGTTTATGTGCAAGTTTATATGCAAGTTCATATGAAAGTTCATATGCAAGTTCATATGCAAGTTCATATGCAAGTTTATATGCAAGTTCATATGCAAGTTTGGGTTAATGATTTATGCTAGTTGGGTTTAATGTTGTGATGCAAGTTGACACCTTTTAAACCCATGTAAATGCCAACGTTGTGCTAAGATTGAACCCATTACATTTATAATGAAACTCCCCATTTATATGACATGTCATGAGAACAAATTACGTGGGAAACGATGGGGTTAATATGCATGTTAATAGAAATGTGTAAAGTTGGTATGCTTAAGCATAACATAAAATGAATGGACATAATTGGGAATTTACCTATTAAGTTAGGTCTACCCATATTATGGAGTTGGGAATTTACCTATTAAGTTAGGTCTACCCATACTACGGAATTGGGAATTTACCTATTTAGTTAGGTCTACCCATATTCTTAAAAAAAATGTGTAATTAATTAGGGATAATTAATATAAATTATGAGGGTGATTAATTAGGTGTAATTAATCGACTAAGACACGAGGTTGGACTCAGTTGTAGCGTAAAACTGCCCGGACCCAACCGGCTTAACCAATTGCTACAAATGTTAGCCCAATGTGAGAGGTCTTAGGCACAAACTAAATACGTGATTAATGTAAAGACACGAGGTTAGACTCGGTTATGACATAAGGCTGCCCGGACCCAACCGGCTTAACCAGCGGTCATAAAAGATAGTCTAATGTGAGGGGTAGTTACAAAGGTTACGATCTTAATTAATTAAGAAACACTTAACCAAATTAGCATGTAGAGGGACATGAGGGGTTAAGTGGGTGCCTTGGGTGGCATGTGGAAATGTAGTGGTTGCCCTGAGTGGCAATAGAAAATACGATTAGAATACTTAACCAAAGTGGAACATGTAATTAAACATGATGAAAGGGTTAAGTAAGTGCCATGGGTGGCATGTGAAAATCTAGTGGGTACCTTGTATGACAATTAGAATATGATTAAATGACTTAGCCAAAATTTATAACATGTAAGTGGACATGGTAAAAGGGTTACGTGGGATTCACTAGAAATGACAAGCTTAGGTGGGTATCTTGTGGGGGCCCATCTCAACCAATATCCCAAACGTATCTTAGTGGGCTCGACTCAAGTCGAGGACGGGACACGCATATTGGGCTTGACTATAAGAGGCCAAAACAGGTTAGCGGTGGCAACGCAGGACCAACGGGTTTCATATGCGTGTGTGTGCCCGGGCTGGTTGGTAAGTCGTTGTTGCATCGTGTAGGTATAAAGCCGTGCACCGTTGATATTATCAGGTTGCCACTTTGGGGAATGATACAACCCATCGTGGGACCAGCACGGGTATCTACGTAAGGGAGCCGATCGCTTGGGGAGTAGTGGGTACACCTATGTAGTCAGATAGGGGTACACGAAACTACTAAATTACTAAGTACACTTAGTGGGATCAACCTTTAAGTAGGAATGACTGGTGTGGTGCAGTGTAGTAATTATCCTTGGGTGGGTAGATGTGTCTTTACGGTTATCTTAGTTTATCCTAAGTTTACCGAGCTGCTTAGTGTAGCCATTCATCCCCAGACGTTACCGTATATCAAGCTTATGTCTTCTCTGGTTACTTTAATGATTGTATTGTTAAAGTTATAGGACTCGCTCAGACTTATGTCTGACCCCGTTGTTTTTATCTTTTTTTTTCCAACCCTCAGGTTATCAGAGTGGGCCCAGTACGAGTGGGCTTTGATCAGGTTGCTTTACTCTCTTTGGAGCTTGGACCATAGATGTAGAGCTCAGCTTACCCTTTCTTTTATGGCTATCAGTTCATGTATTGGGATTATGTACTTTTATTTATCAGGATGGATATTTTGTACTTGACTCTTATTATGGTTTCGAGATGTAACCAAACATGTTTTACTTCCCGCTGAAATGAAATGATGTTTTAAAATTTTCAAGTATTACTTATATCTGTCTTGTTGTAATTTTTCTGTTCTATATTCACTTAAAATACTCCACCGATGTTATGGCATTCCCTTAGAGAGTGACCATAGCGGGTGTGGGGTGTTACACGAAGGGTTTTATTTCCCTTTTATTACCTTGCGACGATGCTGATGATTGGACTAGGTGACATGTATATTCAATGTTGCGCAAATGAGTTAGCCGAAGGCTGTGTTTTATGTATTTATACTTGTATTCTTCTTGCTTATTCCAGTGTATAACACTGTGGAGCTTTGACAGTGTTATGTATTCTTATTAGAGATAGTTTTTCAGTTTGAGTTTATTTATCTCATGTGTTAACTCTATTATTACACTATTAATTGTATGAGCTTATACACTATTTATATGGTTTATATAGTAAATACTGTATCGCCTATTTTATACATGTGATTGTTACTATTATTCAATATCTGATGCGCTGTGAGATATACGACAGATTCTCTGATTGTGTTCATGTTCCTTTCTTTCTATTCCCTTCTATTTTTTTCCTTCCTCTTTCTCTTCTTTTCTACTATTTCTTTCTGTTATTGATCGTTTTACATTGATCAGGTGCATGTACCGTGTAAATTTTTAGTTTTGAGCACCGATTGTGTATGAAGGGTCGTCACAGCGATGACAACTAATTGTCGTTCTTTCCTTTCTATCGATCTTTGGCATTGTCTTTTTCATGAGGTAAAAAGGACGATGCTAAGAGACATCAGTCGGTTTCTTAGGAAACTACCTGTCAGCCTAGGCGCAAGGTGGGTCTAGGTCTGCAGAATCCTAGGGATGTCTGCAATGATTACACCTGTAAGTTCTGGGTTTAGTTTCATTCAAACGACTCCCTTTAGGCATCTTTTCTTCATGCGAAGTACCGGTGCATCTTGCCATCGGACTATTCCAGGTCCTTCTCCTATAGGAGTGAGGTGGAAATATATACAATCGGTAAAATCTTTTTTAGATATCCATGGGCATGGGTTTACCTGGAATGAGAGTCCTTTCACCTTTAGAGCAGCTTGGAATTCTGCTAGAATTCCAATAGCCAAAAATATGAATTTTTCTTTCATTTGGGACAGTTGCATTCCTCCTAAGGTCTCCATCCTTATGTGGAAAATCCTTCATGAGGGGATTCCATTGGATGTGAACCTTATAAGGATAGGCATCCCAATCGTGTCTCGATGTCGGTGTTTCCAGCCCGGCTCATAGGAATCGATTGCACACTTATTCTCGAATTGTGAGTTGCTATCGAGGTCTAGTATTCTTTCGAGGAATTGGCTGGTTGCTACGAATTTACCCTTCTTTGCTTGATATTCTTTGTTTCTGATGGGTTAAGGGGCATGGAAAGGATCTTAGGTTGATTTTTTTCTGGCTTATTCCTTCACTCATCTCTGGAATCTTTGGTGCTCTCAGAACATGATGGTTTATGACGAATCCCTTATGCTTTCCTCTTTTATCATTCGCAAGATAAAGGGTATTGTATTCTTCACTTTTAGAGGTATGCCTTTAAGGGTCAACCTAGGTCCTACTTCGATTTCTTTATCTTGTGTTTTCTATGTTACCCTGGGATTCCGTCTCCGAGCAAGGGGGTGAGCCTCGGTGGGCTTTCTTTAGCTTTTTTAAGGTAATTGATTTGGTGGATGTTAAAGTATCAGACTGGATGGATCTTCCCCTGAACTAGTTCTGCTTTGGTACTTAGAGTCGGCTTTGGATGGTCTTCCTTGTTGTTTTGGCTGGAGCACACATGGGTTCTCTGGTGCTTCTGGATGTTATAAGCAGGTTGACTTGATTCAAGGATGATTTCGTGGTTTTGGATGGAGATCGGACTTTGGATTTGTTCTTGTTCTTTTAAGGGGCTTCCCGAACGATGCTTTTCTTAGGGTATTTGTTTGGAATTGGCCCTTCCATTTTTGAGATTGTGGCTGCTTTCTGTTTTGTAGCTTGTTTTTTTATTTGTATTTTTTTGGCTGGACAAAGCTCTATTTTCTTTCATTGTTGCAGTTGCGCTTTAGGAGCCATCGGAGAAAGACGGTTTTTCTCCATTTTTGGTATATATTTCCTTTTTCTCAAAAAAATAAATTAAAGTGGCTTTTCATTGGCACTAAAATACATTAATATGTTAATTTAGATATTTCTAAATCTTTAAGAGTTAGTATATTATAATCATGGTTAAAAAAAATAAATTTTCATTATATATTAACTACTAACAAGATGCCTTTTCATTTTATATTTCATTGGTCAGAGTGTTCCATTCTCATTTTCCCTTCTAACTTCCATTATCTAAGCTTCTAATCAAATTCTGTCATTTTCTATATTAGCCATTTAGAAATATTGCATCTAATTTTCTCAACTTCTTATCATAATGAATTTTTAATCTATTTTATTCTACTTTTTCAGAAATGTTTTATTCTGCTTTTGTTAAAATTTTGAATTTTTTATTTCTTAACATTTATTTAGACATACTAGTAATATATTTGTTGATTTTGTTAATACTGCAAAATTGTTATTTTTGAGAATGTTTCTGCATTACGATAAAAAACTTACTTTTACGTTTTATAAGTTTGAAATTTATATTATTTGCTTCATTTTTAATCTTAACTATATATTAATTACTCATGGTGTTTTGATGTTTATTGCTTATTATAAGGTAAATAATTTAATACTGTTATGGTGATTCAATATTGCACAAAAAGTACAAAGTTTATGAGTATGGTTGAACGTCGAGTTGGTTGTAAAAAAAATGATTGCATTTTTGGAAGTAGATATTAATTTATGTCCCTATTTATTTATGAGTTGAGTGAAATGTAATTTCACCAGATAAGATTAGTAAAAGTAATAATTCCCTACATTTTTAAAAAGAGTAGCAATTATTTATCGGGAACTATTAAAGGATGAATCATTTTGAAAAAATATAGTGAAAAGGGTCAAATTTTATATTAAATAGGATTTATCAAAGGAAGAATTAAATAAAACATTCTCCTTTTATCAAGGGAAGAATTAAACTAGATAGTCATTTTCATAGTCCATATCTCTTCTTTAGTTTCTGCATATTATTACACCATATTTGACTTTTCATTTCCAATACCTAAACACTAAATACTAAGTTTTACCTATGGATGAATAATTATCTTAATCTTAAATTTCTCAAATTTCGTAAAAGTCTAAAATAAACAAAATAACATAAATATTAAATTCTTTCCTTTTGTTCAAAATTCTAATTTAATTTTCAAGGAATTTTTGTATCTTTCATTTTAATTGAATATCGCATCAAGATATGATGTTTATATTGAATTAAGTTATGAGATTGATTGATAGAGTTATAACTTCATACTAAAAATGACTATAGGTATAGAGATTCACTATTTGATAATTCATTTATTATATCTTTACCTGATAATATGCCAGAAGAAATTGATCTAGTAATATAGTTGTTAACGTAAAAAACGGTCCTTTGATTATCAACCCCCAATAATCCAAACACAGAAATATTCTCAACAATCAAAATCACAGAATGCTAGAATAACTTAAAGTAAAGAGAACACACAAATGTTTTTACAGTGCTTCGGCGTTAACGAGCCTACTTCCACTTCATAATATATCGTTTATACTGTTAGATTACAAGATATAGTTATTTGTATGAATGAAATAAGAAAGAGTAGGAAATATTCTCGAAATAGCCGCCTTCTTGAGCTTTGAGAATCAAAAGAAGATCCTTTCTAAAGCCTAAAAGTAGGCTATTTATAGGTGGTGCAAATCCTGGCTCGGTATGCTACATGGTGGCAGGTCCGTCCTTCCAGGAGATCATGAAGCCGGTCTTCAGGTCATGGGAGATGTCCTTTCTGGGTTGGTCTTGGGCACTTATAGTCTAATCCGAGAAAGTGGGAGGTAATTGACCTCATTTATAGCCGGTAGAATAGGTCAGTTCATAGCTCTAGGATCCGGGTTTGTATGACCCGGGTCGGCATGACCGACCCGGAGTAGACGACCTGGGATGAACTGATCCAATCCAAATAATAGTGAAAAGGTGAAGTATCCTAGTCGAGCTGAGGTGTACCGACCTGAGCCTAACCGGGCTGCGGGTTCGTTTGAACTGAATATGTGAGTGTTACAGAGATAGGGCGAGCCAACCTATGCTGATCTGAAATTTAAATATACAAAACCAACACCTTTGAGTTATTTTGCTACTTCTATCCAACATATCTAAGGTCATCCAAGCTTATTCCCAAGTCCTAAATGCTTCTATGATCAGGAATCCATATTGTGACTGCCTTGCCAAAAGGCGGGTCAACCCTTGAACACCGCAAAACATAGCTTGTTGTGCGAGATGTGTTTTATACTCTTGTTAACTCGATGTTTGAGGTTTGAGATCTTGCCGTATCATTTATAGTTCTGCGCTTGTTTAAACGTTTTGCCAATGAATAGTTTATAGCTTCACTAGGCTCTTGCTGAGCACCATCTGTACTTGACGATCCATGATTGAGCCATTCATGAACCATGGATCAACAATAATCTATAATTGAAGTTTTCGCGCATCAAGCTTCAACCACACTTGACAATACAAACCACTTTGGATTCTTTCCATGCATATGCCATTCATGATGTTTCTGACTTAGCGATCCCGCGTTGGGGAACCACCAAGTCTTTGCCAAGCATCAACCATACTTAACGGTCCTAGCCTCACTGTGCTCTGGCTGAGCATAAACCATACTCGACATTATTGATTATATTTACCCGTGTCTGAGATCATCTAACCCTGGCTAATCATCAAGCATACTTAACATTCCTAACCTCACCTTGCTCTGGTCGAGTATAAACCATACTCGACGTTCCTGATTGGATGGACTCGTGTCCGAGTGCTGCTCAACCCTGCCCAAGCCCCCTACCCCTTGTTGTACACCAGCCATACACGACATTCCAAATATATAAAGTTTGAGTGATGTGACACTTGATGAGCATCAGCCATGCCCATCAAACTTTGTTTATTAGAATTTAGGAAATATAATGTTCAACAAGCATCGACCATACTTGCCGAACTCTTTGTTACGATGCTAAAAACATGAGTACAATGAAATCAAAGTAAGTATATGATTTATCGCCGTCATAGAGCTTTCCTAGGAGTTGTTGTGGACCCCGTATAAGAGTGAGAGGCTTAGCCATCCATTACATATTTATAAAAAGCAAAAGTGAGACAATGGTTTGTTATCGGGTACAGAGCATGCCTGGAAGCCAATGGTTGGCTTCGTACATGGGTAGGTCGAGTTAGCAAATTTTCACTGTTCGATCTCCATTTGGAATCGCTAGCCGATAATGTCCCTCCTCGTGAGCTAGTCCGCTTCTACCTCGTTCAGGTGGCGATTGGTCCAGAATCGGTTTTCCAAACCAGAAATATTCATGTAGTTGCCCTAACCTTATAAACTCCTCTATGACTCCATGGAGGTGTTTGCATTCGTTCGTGTCGTGTCCAGCTCTTCCATGGAACGAAAAGAAATTTCCTAATTTTCAGTCACGCTCTGTTGGATCCCTTTCAAACTGCCTCCTCGTCGGGAGTGTGTAGTTGATTTCATGATAGATGTTCTCTAAACTCGTGTTTATCTTTGTATACGAGTCGTACTTAGGCCCTCTCTTGAACATGTTGTCCCGACCTTGATCACCTTCAGCTTTGCGCTTCCCCTCGTTGGGTGGCACGCCATCCATTGTTGCATTGACTTCAGGGGCTTCACGATCAGCTTTCGCGTCCTCTTCTCTCTTAGAAATCTATCAGCCCTAAAATAACATTCCTCGATATTCTAAGGAGGGTTTCTTTCCGGCGATCTCTTGAACTCGATGTTTACTAAAACTCTAAAAACGGCCGCCATCAATACCATCGATGGATCAAATTGGTTAACATTAGTTATTGCGGCATTGAATCTCTCCGTAAAAGCACGAAGAGGTTCTCCAATCTTCTGTCTAACCATGGTCAAAGTCATCACATTCTTGGGTCGCGATACGTAGACTCGAAATTGCAACATAAACCTCTCAACCAGTCTCGTCCAGCTGTTGATTGAGTTGCTTTCCGACTGCCTAAACCATTTAGCGGCAATGTTAAATAAGAATAATTTAAAGCACTTGGCTATCACCTCCTTTGATGCCCTCATTACTTCCATATGTCTCATATAATACTTGAGATGAACGGTTGGGTCTCTCCTCCCGTCGTATAGTTCCAACACAGGAAGTTTGAAATCTGGTGGATTCCTCAAGTTCCTAATATTGATCGAAAAAGGACTTTTTTGTACGCTTTCTATTTCCTGGCTCGATAGTCCGCTAAGAGTCACTTGTTGAATTAAATATGTGAGTGTTACAGAGATAGGGCGGGTCGACCTATGCCAATCCAAACTTAAATATACAAAACCAGCATCTTTGAGTTATTTCGCTACTTCTATCCAACAATCCGAGATTATCCAAGCTTATTCCCAAGTCCTGAGTGCTTCGATGATCAAGAATCTGTATTGTGACTGTCTTGCCAAAAGGCGGGTCAACAGTAGCTAAATCTAGTATTTGAATAGAAATAATAGGTACCCAGAAAAAAGAATAGAAATATGTATTTTTCTCTTATTCTTTTTTCAAAAATATTACTTTTTAGCAAATGATTAATTATGTAATGAAAATAGGATTATTATATGAGAAAATTAAGCATAATCTATAATATCTAAGACAAAATTAATTTAGTATGTGTTGTCTCTAATTTAGATTCAATCAAACTAAATTTAAGGCATAAATGCAATTAATAAATTCATTAATAAATGCATATAATTAATGTTAAAATAATTTACTTCTCTATTTATTTTGATTTATAAATGCATTTGCATTCATTAGTAAATGCAAATAATATGGCAGTTAATGAGGTAATAAATGTCAAACTAGGGTAATTAACGCTTCACCAAAATGAGGTAATTAATGTCGAAATGAGGTAATAAACGCAATGGATAAATTCATTAATAAATGCAGTTGTTGTGGCAACTAGCGAGGTAAATAAGTTATTTCTTCATTTATTTTGACTAATAAATGCAATTGCATTCATTAACATATGCAATTGCATTCATTCATAAATGTAGTTGCATTCATTAATAAATTCAATTACTATGACAACAGTGAAACAATTAATGTCGAAATAAGTTACTTCTCCATTTATTTTGATTTAAAATGAACTTGATAAATTCATAAATGTAATTGCATTCATTAATAAATGCAAATGCTATAACAACTAGTCAAAATAAGATAATTAATGTCAAAATAAGGTTATAAATGAAATTGCTATATTTACTAATAAATGCAATCGCTTTGACAACTAATGAGGTGATTAATGTCAAAACAAGATAATTAATAAGGTAATTAATTTCAAGATAAGGTAATAAATGAAATTGATAGATTCATTAATAAATGCAATTGCTATGACAACTAATGGGGTAATAATGTCAAAATAAGTTGCTTCTCTATTTATTTTGATTTATAAATGCAATTGTATTCTTTAGCAAATGCAATTGTTATGGCAACTAACAAGGTAGTTAATGTCAAATTAATCTACTTCTCCATTTGTTTTGATTGAAATTTATCTTTTACACCAAAAAAAAAAAAATAATAATAATAAGAAGAAGAGTAAAAGATATATAGATATGTATATGAAAAAAAAATGAATATGTTTGACGAAACATACATTCAAGTTGGTTCAATGACCTTCATTTCTACAATGCTATAAAAAATAATTTATTTCTTCTCAAAATACCTTTAACATGATGGATACATATATATATATATATATATATATATGTATATATATATATATATATATATATATATGAGAGCTAGGTTCAATGGCACCCCAAATAGTGAGCACCCCTAATAGTGAGCACCCCTTTAGCCTTCCACTTTTTCACCACACATTTCCTCTCTCTCTCCTTCCACTAACCCTCTCACCTTCCACTCAACTTAAAATAATATAAACGAAAGGTGGAAAATAGGGAGACTAATAGGGGGTGCAGAATAAGGGGTGCCATTATATATATATATATATATATATATATATATATATATATATGTATATATGTATATGTATATACATATGTATATATGTATATATATATATATGAAGTAGGTTCAATGGCACCCCAAATAGTGAGCACCCCTTTAGCCTTCCACTTTTTCACCACACATTTCCTCTCTCTCTCCTTCCACTAACTCTCTCACCTTCCACTCAACTTAAAATAATATAAACGAAAGGTGGAAAATAGGGAGACTAATAGGGGGTGCAGAATAAGGGGTGTCATTGAACGCTCACACACACATATATATATATATATATATATATATATATATATATATATATGTGTGTGTGTGTGTGTGTGTGTGTGTGCGCGCGCGCGCGCGCGCGCGTGCGTGCGTGTGTGTTCGCGCGCGCGCGCATGTGTGTGCATAACTCAAAATATTACTTTATTTTGTTTTTACACTTGGGACATGTACGCGTGTTCAAAGTTGACTTTAAACTTAAATAATATTATATAGTTGCAAAATAAAACTCCTTTTCTTTTAATCAATTATAATATTTATATTTACATTATCCAAATTTCCAAATTTTTGCATGTTTTCTTTGTCCGCATATTAATTGTTTTAAACTACGTCCTTCATATTCTAAATTCTTATCCAATAACTTCAAAATCATTATTGGTATTTTCACCTAAGCTTTCAAATTTAAAACTTTTAAAACTTGAATAATTATATTTCATATACAATATGTCATCCATTTATTCAAACAAGTTTATTATGCATAACTAAGAAACCTATAGCTTATCAAAAAGAATTATTGCTTAAGCAAAACTTAATAATTTTAGATTTAAACTGAACAGTAACATGATAACATTCACATAACGAATAAAAGCTTTTTAAAAATAATAACAAATTCATATAATATCTTACTTACCTAAAAAAAAAATATTTCACATATTCAATCTTAACAAAAATTAAACTTCAATTAATTATATAAATTCCAAGTTATATTATGCGTTCCAGCTATGTTAGACCTTAGCTAGGCATGAAAATTCCTCGAAATTCATATATACAATATATGTTACTTAGCTTTTGTTTTAGACTTCCATATATGATTGTGATGAATTTTAGGAATTTTGAATATTGGTAACTTTCTTTATCCAGTAACTATTTTTTCTAATTCTTTTGTTATCTATTTGATAGTAATAAAGATAGAAGGTGGCAAAGAAGAAATGGGAAAGGATAAAATTTAAGAACTTGGGAAGTTCCAGTGTAATATTTGGTTCGTTCAATGTTTGGTTCAATATTCTATGTTACGCATGTGCTCTCAATATTTGGTTCATTACTGCAGTCCGTTTCGTTCATTCATGTGGCCTGCTTAAAATTGTCAGAACTACCATCTTGTCCCTTTGCACACCTAAAAAAAAAAAATCATCTTTATATCATTCATTTCCCTACAGTGAAATCCCTATTTATAAATACCCAGGGACGAAGCCAGGAAATCGGCCAAGGGGGGACGGATTCGAAGGGGGGGGGGCAAAATTTTTTTTTTTTACACCAGTTTACCCTTAATTTCAACATATAATGTCTTATATTATCAATAAAAATGCATTAAAAGTGGTATTTTTGCTTAAATCGGTTATTTTTTTTTCCTATTTTTTAAAATCTGGGGGCCACCGCCCCCACTCCCCCCCCCTCTCTAGATTCGTTCCTGTAAATACCCCTCCATTTGCACCCTTTTCAACACACCAACCTCATTCCTCTACACACACACATTCTTCAATAATAATAAGAGGAAAATGTCTAACAAAGCCGGTCAGGTCATCAAGTGCAGAGGTATGGACAATTAATCTCTTTGTCTATTTCACTTTTATATGTAATATTGGTTTTGTTTCATTAGTTGAATTCTATAATTCAAACTTTTTTAAAACTCATTTGTTGAACAGTTGAAGCATTTGTTTGCAATGAAAACCGTGATCGTATCCATTAATAAAGTGATAGTTTGCAATCACAACTTTGTTGCTTTGTTGTTTAAGTAGTGAGATTTATAGAATAAATTGATGTGTTCTAATGATTAAGATAAAAGAGTAACAAAAAATAAAATAAAATGATGCATACTGGATTGGTACTTAATGATTTGTTGACTCATATATGCAAAAAGCTGCGGTTGCATGGGAAGCTGGGAAGCCTCTTGTAATTGAAGAGGTGGATGTAGCACCACCACAGGCTAACGAAGTTCGTATTAAGATCCTTTTCACTGCACTTTGCCACAGTGATGTTTATTTCTGGGAAGCTAAGGTAACTTATTAGTACTTTGCTTTTTATTTATTTTTCCTTTTTCTCCCTTTTTCAATATATGGAAGGACAGAATTCTAAGACCAGGGTATAAGCTGTTTGATGTACCGCTTGTTGAAAATATAAATCGCACATCGGAAAATATTCAACTATGATCATGGATAAATACTAAGAAGCTATAGTTCACATCAACCAATTGGTTTTATGAACAACTACATAGCTCTCTAAACTATAAAATGTCAACGTAGTATCAGAGCCCATGATTTGAACTAATTCATCCAGTACATATGCATAAATACCAAGAAACTATAGTTCACATCAACTAATTGGTTTTATGAACAACTACATAGCTCTCTAAAACTATAAAATGTCAACACCGCTCCTAGTTTCTCTGGTCTGTGTAGTGAACATATTGTCTTCTTTTTTCTATAACATGGAGTTAAATGTTTTAAGTTTTAACATAAGTATAACCTTTGACAATTATTTTGTGTGTTGTTTGAATAACAGTGTCAGACCCCATTGTTTCCCAGGATCTTTGGTCATGAAGCAGGAGGGTAAGGCCTTCCTGTCATTCAATCTCTTTTGTTATAAAACCTAGTGAAAATATATAATAAATTTCATTTGATGTGAAATAATCTTAGGATTGTGGAAAGTGTGGGGGAAGGAGTAACCGAATTAGCTCCAGGAGATCATGTGCTCCCAATTTTCACAGGCGAATGCAAAGAATGCAGGCACTGCAAATCAAAAGAGAGCAATTTATGCGATCTTCTAAGAGTCGACAACGATAGAGGAGTTATGATCAACGATGGAAAACAAAGATTTTCTATCAATGGAGTCCCCATCAATCATTTTCTAGGAACTTCTACTTTTAGCGAATATACAGTTGTGAATGTCGGTTGTATTGCGAAGATCAATCCTGAAGCTCCTCTTGATAAAGTTTGTGTTCTTAGTTGCGGCGTTTCTACTGGTACTTCATCAGTTTATATTTTATATCAAGATTTAATGTAATCTGTTATGTCATGCATAGAGTATACTTAAAGTGACACATCCTTATAAGTTGTGTATACTATATTTAAAATATAAAATATAGTGAACCACAAATGAAACAGTTGATCGGTTTGGGTTTTAGGACTTGGTGCTGCATTGAATGTTGCAAAACCAGGAAAGGGGTCGACTGTGGCTGTTTTTGGACTAGGGGCTGTCGGTCTTGCTGTATGTATCTCTTCTTTATTTAGTACTGTCTGGTATAATGTTTTTTTTTTTGCTTAATTCTATTGATGCATTTTTGTGTTCATATCAATATATTTAGGCTGCTGAAGGAGCTAGGATTGCTGGTGCATCCAGGATCATCGGTGTAGATATCAATCCTTCAAAGTTTGAACAAGGTCATTTTTTTTCTATTTCTAATTTATTTTCACAACTGGCTGCTAAACATTTCTCGTGTTCGAATTTATATATGCATGGTTGTCTGATGATCAGTGTTATTCTATCTTATATGAAATCAGCAAGATGACTTATTTATGCTGACAGTTTGATTTGTAACTGTTGCAGCTAAGAAGTTTGGAGTAACTGAATTTGTCAATCCAAAAGATCATGACAAGCCAGTTCAAGAGGTTGGTTTTTTACTTCATACAAAACTAGATGAACTTATCATCGCTATAAAAGCTAGCAATGTCTGTTTTTTTTACTTTCTGGCACATACCCATTCAAGTTTAATACATGCAACTAAATCCAATTTTGTTAATATTTCACTAGGTTATAGCTGAAATGACCGATGGAGGAGTTGATCGAAGCTTAGAATGCACTGGAGTTCCGGATGTTCTCATGTCTGCCTTCGAGTCTGTCCATGACGTAATCTTTTCGACACAAAGCAATCTATTGAAAGCAAACATTACATCATAAATTTAAGCAATATTTTGTTTATCATTTGCTTTGTTTTTTTCACAGGGGTGGGGAGTAGCAGTACTTGTAGGTGTACCTCAAATAGATGCCGTGTTCAAAACTCACCCCGTAAATTTTCTGACGGAGAAAACTCTTAAAGGAACTATTTTTGGGAATTATAAGCCACGCTCAGATATACCTGGTGTCGTTGAAATGTACATGAAGAAGGTATATAGATCTGTTGTACATGGCATATAAATTACTAACATAAACTCCAAATTGGAACACAACAGACATTGATTCAGTTTGTAATATCACCACCACCTTATAACGAGAGTGTCAATGTTTGTATTGGATGAATTACTGTAGGAGCTGGAACTGGAGAAGTTCATCACTCATGAGGTGCCATTTTCAGAGATCAACAAGGCTTTCGACTACATGCTTAATGGCGTTGGCATCCGCTGCATCATTAGAATGGATGGTTGATAAAAGGGCACACTTTCACATTTCAGCAAGTTTGGTGTGTTTCAAAATATAAGATATTTAAGGTTTTATGCTCTCTTTATTCGTGATGCATAATAAATAATGATACTTTTTGTGTATCTATCCTGTTCTCAACCACTAATTGTTCCTTTATATATATGGAGGGAGAGAGACTAATAAATCAAGCAGTTAGAATTTTTCAGGCTAAAGAATAGTAATGTTTGTTATTCTGTTTGATCAAATAGTAAGGAAATACCAATAATGCATATTTTTAGGTTTTGCCTCTTGTGACTCGCTCTTCTTCTTTGCTTTTGTTATATACTAAAGGGAAGCACACACGGATATTGAAAAAATAATTTAGTTTTAGTTGCATAGAAAACAATAAAAATATTCTATTTACATATGCTAGTGTGAAATACGAGTACAATATCGATAACAAATATGAATCCGAGTACACTATCCTTATTGTATTAATAATAGAGCGGAGCGGAACGGGCTCTATTAAAATAAAGAAAGAAAGACGAGTAAAAAAATAATGTTAACAGTGGCGTGGTAAGGACTTATTGTATTAATAACAGAGCGGTTAAGGACTTTCTGTCATGCTAACAGTGGTGTGCTTTCGAAACTCGGAATGTCTTGCTAAGAGCTTATCATGTGCATACGCAAAGATCAGCCACTTATGTAGTGCTCGCAGACCAGGCTAGATACACTAGGGAGAGTTTTACGACTTGCACCCCAAAAATGAAGCATCCTAAAATGCTCTCTGATTTCCACCTCTCATTTATATTAAAGAAAGTGAGTGGAAGGTGAGAGAATCAGTGGAAGAGAGAGGGAGGAAATGTATGGTGAAAGATAGGAAGGCCAAAACGATGCTCCACTATTTCGGGTGTCATTGAACCTGCCTCTTCTCTCTCTCTCTCTCTCTCTCTCTCTCTCTCTATATATATATATATATATATATATATATATATATATATATATATATATATATATATATATATATATATGACAGAGTTTGTCTTATTTGTTCATTGTTTTCAATACATTGGCATAGTGTTTGATAAAAAAAGTTCAGGACAAGGCTAAGCATATGATATTGATTTCAAAGCAGTCTTTAATGGGGTGTCATGGTTAAAGCAATCATTAATTTTACCATCAATCGTAACTGCAACAGTTGTTGACAATTAGCAAATTTTATAATCGTTACCGTAACCGTCTAACCGCTACCATAACCATTACCGTAAATTTACATTATTATCCATAAATAATTCAAGTTCTAATTTTTTTTCTTAAGAATTAGTTTGTTTATCTATGAAACTAACAGTCCATGTGCATGTTGTATATAAATAAAAAAGCAAATAATTTATACATATGTTATTTCTCTAGCTTAAGTTATTAAATAAACATATATAATTTTATGAAATACTACAAAAAAATTATGTGCGGTCGGTATGTTTTACCGTAGTTATCAAAATCCACAACTGTTACTGTCACCCTTACCGTAGTGGATGATAACCGTGCAAAGGTTAAGTACGATTTGACGGTTGAACGGTTCAACATTAACAACCCTAGTCTTTTAAGTACATAAATTACTAGAAAATGTGCATGCATTGAGACAGAAATAGCAGACGAAGGACACCAATACAGTATAAGAAAAATCATTTGTACATAGGTATCTAATGCGCGGATAAAGTCAGAAGGACAAAAATGATATAGGAGAATCATTGCAAAAGAAGATTTGATTTTCACAGCAATTAGCTGTCCAAAATGTGAACTATAATGAATTAAGTTTTTCCATTTCAAGATTTTTTAATTCAACCTCCATGAGATGTCAGCGCAATAAATTGAAATGTTAATGTAATTCTCCTTTGAAAGCAATATACAATAGCAATGTGAAAATCTTTTCTAGATAAAAGACCAGTACAACTTGGTAGAAACAAAACCTAGATAGTGAACAAACCAGAGAATCCAGGATGCAAAACTTGATATAGCATAGGACAGAAATTAAATATAGGTCAAGATAAAATGATTAAATTTATATATTTGCACTACAAAGAACACAGTGATTTGCGATGGCAAAAATGCGTCGGCGGCCGTCGCTAGCCGTCGCAATTTATGTCGTCGCCAACAGGAAAAGCGACGGCTTCGTCGCTTAATTTGCAGCGGCAACTTGTCCACGTGACATAATACGTGGCAAGTAGTTTGTTTTCTGGGGGAGTCGTCGCTGGCCGTCGTAAATCTGGAACTTGTAAGCCGTCGCTAGTCGTCGCAAATCTGAAACCTATAAGCCGTCGCAAATCTGGAACATATTTTCTGCACTACACAGTTATTCATTTCCCTCAATCCACACAACAACAATATCATTCTGATATCAGCCCAGTGTAATCAATATTGACTATCACACCATAGTCATTCCATCAATTCACCAATACTCATCAATAATCAATTCATCAAATCATAATATATCAAAAAAATAACTAAATTCAAAACACCATCATAAAATATCATTGCCATACATCCAAAACACAATACCATCGTCACATATCGTCGTACCATCGTCACATATATATATCATCGCCGTATATATCCAAACACACCATACCATCGTCACATATCATCGTACGTGCATCTAACATATAAAAAACCAAGTATATGTACATACCCAAGCATAAGAACAATCAAACTAATCTTCCTCCTCCTCCTCCTCGTCATCGTCTTCTTCTTCATCTTTGCCTTCAGCAGCAGCGTCTTTCTCCCCAGGCATCGACCCATGCTCCTGATAGTACGCTGCAATGCGCTCGTCTATTTGCTGGGTCACCTGGCTTCTTCGCCAATCATTCATCTCATCTAATTGTTGCTGCATCCGATCTATGGTCTCTTCCTCTATGGACCTTTTGTACCCTCATTGAAAAGCAATAGCATGCGAAATAATTCAAGTTCACATTAAAGTTAATAATTCAATTTATATTCATGATGTTATTTTATAAGTCTAAAAAAGGTTTACCTCCAGGTTGCCGAAGTCATATCGCCTATTACGAGTAGGCGGATCAATAATAAATTCTCATATACGATCGGACTTTGCAACCGTAAGTCCTCTCTTCCAGTAGCCTGTGTCACTCTCTCCGACTCTACGTCATATCTCGCCTACAATACCAATATAATTTTAACACAAATGCTACATAATTTACTTATATACTGTGATATGGACGAATACGAAACATTTAAATTACGGATAAGCATATTTACCATTGCATCCACAGCCTTGTCGTCCGCCCAATCATACGTAACGTTCCCTTCTTCGTCAGTATGCTCCACAGCATGTGTATGTCTGAAAACATCTGTCATTGACGGCTCCCTGCCTAACTTTGCGACCTAAGTATATATACAGTAATAAAATTATTGAAAATAAGACGAAAGATATACACTAAATTTTCACGTGAACATCTAAAAATATTGAAAATTTATACCAATTCTCTTCTATGCTATTGGAATGATTTCAAGACGCCGAGGTGTAAAGCAGATTCTTAACTCTATTTGTCTTATTTCTGAATGCTACTTTCTATTAAATTTGATACACAATTGAAATAATGCAATCAACATAAATGTGAATATTTTCATTATATCTTACTTTAGCTTCTTCTGTATCCCAGTATGCTAGAAATGCAGCCCAAACATCATCTGCCATCCTAAGAGGTTTTTTAACCAGATGTCTTCGCCCTTGAAATTGCCTCTCGGTAATTTTTATGCATCTTCATATTCCAGCGAGTCAAAAAAAGTTTCATGTCCTATGGCTCCACACGTGCGACGACCTGCATATTAAATTTATTTTGAATTATATATAGTATATTAATTTCAATAAAAAAATAAAAAAAATACTTATCTGCTAGAATGGCGTTCTTGATATGGGGTGGGATACTATCCCAATGCGGCCAAATCCCAGTCATTCTTCCCATGTAAGACTCCATCAATACATCTAGAATGAAATTCGATGGCTAAATCTCAAAGCCCATGTGTACATGTTGACATAAATATTTCATATATTTTAAACAATGTAAATTGAAATAAATTTTGATAATTACCCTGCACTCTTCGGAACAATCTCTGCAACTTGGTGCATATCTGGCTCTGAGCTGCTCGGACTTGCTTCTGGTGTAGGAGATGGTGAAGGAGTCGGCTAAAACGTACTCCTCGATCGTCTTCGATCAGACATGTCTGTCACAATCATATAATGCAAACAAAATAACTTGAATTATTAACATTAGTCATCATTATCATTACATAAATCGTACATGAGAAGAACAATGCATAACTCTTCATAATTCATAACATATATAGTCATCATTATCATTACATAAACCTAGATATAGTAAAGAACGTAAGTAAATTCATAGTTAAGAACAGACATCATCATTATTATTGCATAGCTCAGAATAGTACATAACATACATATTACATAGCTCATAATAGTACATAACATCAGTTGTCATCATCTTCTACTCTATACCCAGTCTCATACTCTTTATCGTTTTCTTCAGTACTTACAAATGCATCTACTAATACATTCGTTTCATCATTCAACGAACCTACATTAATATCATCAGCTATTATTATTTCAGTATTTGGCTCAAGATCCGCTTGATATGCTGCTTCGTTTGGAATATTATTTCCATCAAATGTAAATCTCGTTTTTGTTTTAAAAACAGCCCACCAATCTGCTTTATGTTTTTTAAGGACGGATACAGAGCAAAATAAACTTGTAATGCTTGCTTAGCTAACACGAAAGGATCATACTTATACTAATGTGACGTATGCCTTAATTCAATTAGCTTATAATCTTTGTGCACGTTAATTCCAGAACCAGGAACATTGCTAAACCAGTTGCATTTGAATAACAAAAATTTCTCTACAGGTTATACATAATATGTCAACTCTAAAACTTGCGTTAAGACGCCGCAAAAACCTTTTATATGCTCCTCTGGATCATCACTACCTTTGACAAATACACCGCTGTTATAAGTTAATTTTTCAGCTCCGTAATTATTGATGTTGAATTTAATTCTATTGACGAAGTATATTGGATAAGTTTTGACATTTTTTTTATTTGATAGCAATATGTCATAATCCTTCGTTAACGACACAGTTTTTGGGATCATGAACATAGTCTGAAAACCATCCAGCAAATTGTTTACTAAGATCACCGGATGATGTTGTGATTCATATGTGCTACAAATATGTGTTATGTTCCTTTTTATTAATATAAATATAAATAAATAAATAAATAAATAAATATAATTGAATTTTACATGAATTTAGTATTACCTGACAAATGGTACAACTTCCACACAATTTAAAAGAACATATGTATGTGCCACATGGTAGTCCTTATCGCTTAACCATATTTCCACATATTTTCCAGCAGGTCTTCCATATTGTCTAAAAATAAATAACATTGCTTTAGAAGACTCATGTTCAACGACTTCTTCATTATGGGGAACAGTTACAAAAGATAAGTTCACATCTTCACTAAACTAATGAGATAAAAAAAAATGAAGCTTCTTCTTCAAGGTACGATTTGCAAATCGAACCTTCTACTCGTGTTTTTTGCTTCTTCAAATGATTTAAGTACCTATAATAAGATTAATTAAATTTATATGTTGGAACAAAAAAATAAATTGTAACCTATCAAGATTATTGAGTATATACAAATTTACCTCTCAAATGGATACATCCATCCATATTGCACAGGACCACGAAGGAGTGCTTCGGACGGAAGATGAATAGGTAAATGCTCCATTACATTAAAAAAAAATCGGTGGAAATGTTTTCTCGAGCTTGCAGAGCAATACATGGATTTCTACTTCAAGCTTACGTAGACGATTTACCTTTAACGTTGTTGAACAAAGTTGTTTATAAAACATAATTAATTCTGTTATAACACTCCATATTTTTGTAGGCAACAGTTCCTTGAAAATCAGACTTAAAAATATTCCATCATGATAGGGCAGTCATAGCTTTTCATCCCACTCAATTTACTACTTTTAAAGTCCACACATCTACGGAGGTTAGAAAAATTCCCATCAGGACATCTTAATCCTTCCATCCACTTTACAACAAGTTTTACTTGTCTGTTGTCTAGCTCATTGCATGCTTTGTGTTTTTTATTATCATCATACAAGTGAAGTTCCGGTCGTTTACATAAGTGTAATATATCACGTCTCGAATTCGCATTGTCCTAGGTTTTCCCCTTTACATTCAAAACTGTATTAAAAACGTTATCAAAAATGTTTTTTTTCACTGTGCATGAGGTTAATATTATGCCGAAGTAGTAGATTTTTCCAGTATGGTAACTCCCAAAATATACTTTGCTTGCACCAATTATGAATGTCCGATTTACATGGGATTTCAACCTGCTTCCCAGTTTCATGTATCTTTGGATAGTCTTTTACAATTTCATATATCTCTTTGATTGTTCAAACTTTAGGCGGTAGCATAGTCTCTAATCTGTTAGTTTTAAAGTTTTTTTTATCCATTCTAAATTTATGATTAATATGCAGAAAGCACCAATAACAGCCAAACCAAGATTTTTTTTCCATACTCTAATGAAAATGCTCGTGTCTCATCCATATAGTGAGGACAAGCTTGACATCCAGATGTGCTCCAACCTGAAAGCATGCCATAAGCGGGAAAATCAGTAATAGTCAATAATAAAGAAGCGAACATACGAAAAAATTCATTTTTCTCGAAATGTCATATGTTTCGACTCCTTCATGCCATAGAGTTTTCAACTCTTCAACCAGTGGTTGTAGATAAACATCAATTCCTTGTGTCAGATCATCGAGATCGGGGACGACAACCGTTAGAAACATATATGAATTTTTCATACACATCCATGGAGGTAAGTTATAAGGAGTAACAATGATGGGCCATGATGAATGTTTACTACCAAATTGAGAAAATGGAGAAAATTTATCGGTACATAAACCAAGCCTAACATTACGGCTCTCTGCAGCAAATTCAGGATAAGTCTTATCAAAGTGTTTCCATGCTTCACCATCTGACGAATATATCAAAGTTCCTTCTTCTGATGTTCTCAAGCTATGCCATCGCATATGACATGCTATAGCAGATGATGCATATAGCCGTTGTAGTCTGAGAGTTATGGGTAGATAATGTATTCTTTTATATTGAACTTCTTTCCCTTTCTTTTTTTAGTTTATATTTATCTTCATTGCAAAATTTGTATTTTCTAAGGTGAGCGTCTTCTTTCCAATACAATATGCAACTTTTTACGCATGTATCTATCTTCTGATACGGTAGTCCAAAAGCAAACATAAGTTTTTCCACTTTATAATGACTATTACACATCAGATTATTGGGCGGCATGTGTCGTTTTGCAGTTTGTACAACTATTGTAAACGCAGCCTCTGTAAGTTCGGATTTTGATTCCATAGTGATGAATACGGCGGTTACAGATAATTCGGTTCCGCTTGTACACCCTTCCCACAACGACCTCTTAGCAAAATTCAATAAATCATAAAAAAAATTAGCTTTTTCTGTTGGTTCTTCAACATTTTCATTCTCATCATCGCCTTGATCAATGGCAGGAAACATTGATTGTATTGCATCTTGCACCATATTTTCTATCGGATTCGTTGTTGTATTATCGTTCATCATTGTATTATCGTCCTCTACCACTACAGGATTAGACGTAGGTTGAAGAAGTTCTCCATGACTATCCCATAAGTAATAATTCAGTAGAAAACCAAACTTATACATATGTACTTCTACTACATCTGGCTTCCAATGCTTCAGATGTTTACACTTACTACACGGACAATGAATGTCTACGTTACTTCGATTATTAGATTTAGCAAATCTAATAAATTCTTGGACACTGTTACAAAAATGTTCCTTTATCGACCCTTTCCTACTGGTTTGGGATTCATACGTCCAACTGCGATCAAGAAAATAATCGAACATTTTCCTAATTTGCAACAAATATGTTAGAAAATTCGGTCAAACATTTTTTACTAATTAAAGTCTTGTAAAATTTCATTTATAACTGCTTCATGTTTTTAGATTATTACTTTATTTATTTTTACTTTGACGGCCAGTCAACCTACTTCTCATTACAAATATAATAGTGTAAGCATATTTTATACATCATTTCAGCTTAAACGGTTCCACAAAATTTCGGCAGCATTTCTCTTTGGTTCCTGCATCGTACACAAATGCTTGTACATGAGGAACAAAAAGGAAAGTTCCATCGAAATTTTGTTAACTGTTTAAACTGAAATGATTTATAAAATATGCTTATGTTATTATATTTATAACTTGTCCAATACTAAGACAAATCCAACGAATATTGAATCAGATGAATATATATTTCTATTCTATGTAAAAACGAATAACCATATAACGATCATATACAAAACTTGTCGGACGGGGCCAAAAATCTCTAAGGGGTTCACATAAGTAAAACACATTATATAATTTATAAACTAACGTCTATATAATATTTTTTCATACGTTCAATTTGTAAACTAACATTACATAACCAACTAGTATCCCAATTTTAGTTAATTTTAGTTTAAATTATGAAGTATAAATTAGTTTTAGTTAATTTTACTTTAAAGTATAAATTATGAAGTTAATCTTAGTTAGTTCAAATTTTTGAAAGATAAACTAAGCTTTTAAGTTAATTAATCTCATTTAAATTTTAAAGAGTTAAGTTATAAATGTGATTTTCATTTTAAATTTTAGTTCATTAAATTGTATTTTGAATTCTTGACTTTAGGGAAATTGTAATATTTTGATTTCGCTTAATAAAGCAGTTAAATACAATATGTGAATAGTTAAAAAGTGTATAAAATATGACTAAATTTAATTTTTAGTATATGGAACAGTTTAATAGAATATTAAAATAGTTAAATCAGTGATAAAACATGATTTAATTTAATATTTAGTTAGTAAAGTAGTTTAGTAAAATATTTAACTAGTAAAATAAAAATATGAAATATGATCGAACTTAATTTTTAGTTAATAAAGTGTAAATAGTTGAATGAACTATAAATAGCTAAAAAAATAAAACTTAAAATTGGAATTACAGTAACTAAAATAGTTTGCTAACTTTATATATATCACTATAAATAAAATGTTTATCAACACTAAATTCATCAATTTATAGTAGTGATTTATTGTTCAGTTTCTTTTCCATCAAAAAACCTGATACTCATATGAATCGGAGCTTAAAAAATCCAAGTTTCAAGACTTTCTCCTTAACTACTTTCATTTACTATGTACCTTTAAACAATTACATTTATTCCATTTATTCTCAAATCAACCAACAACACAATCATCGGAAGCCTAACTGCATATGTGATAATCATCGTTTTCAACCTCCTAAATCAATTACATATGTGATAATCAACCTTCTAATCAATTACATTTATTCTCAAATCAATCTACAACACAATCACAATCATAAGCATCCCACATGAAACCAATTTCATATACATAAACAATCAATTTACAAACCCATATAAACATGCAAATTAACCCTAATTAACCCAGATTAAAATAGGGTTAGAAGATATACCAACACAAACTAGTATGCTTGGAAGCGAGTTTTGAGGGTGAAATCGCAGCAACGATGGGGGGCGACAGTGTAGGGTTTTCTTTTCTTTTTTATTTATGAAACTGAATGGGGAAGAAAGCTTGCGGTCTGCTGATTGTATCATCAGACCATGCAACGACTTACAACGACCGTTTTTTTTAGCCGTTGCTCCATCTCGTCGCATTTTAAGCTTACTATTTGAGATGAAATTATAAATTTCAGTTTAAGCTTCATTCGTAATTTTTCGAAAAGCATTGTACTCGAAAGGTTTGGAAATCGGTTAAATGTTGGACGCCTTTTTTCCAATTAAAAAAAGAAGTGAGTGCGGAAAGGCATGGCATGTACATGTCCCAAAGCAAAGGCAGAAGGAATAAACCAAAATATGAATCATGTTTCCGTCTTCCTAACATTTGTTTAATGATCACACATTTCATCACGAACTAATATTCTAAATCTATTTTAAAGCAGACAATGTTTTTTCCTCTTATACTAACGCCACTACCTGATAACTGTTATAAGCAAGTGGGATTTCCCAAATTATTCACCACAAAATTTACTTGTTTCGTTTAAGTGCTTTTTTGCATGTCATGCTCTTCTGGCCACATGCCTCACATAACTGCATTTCACGTCTTCATAGCTCACATTTTATTTAGTAACGTAAAGTGAAAGCAAAGGTGGTTCTGCATGATTTTTGTTAAAACTGCTTCTTTATTTGCTGGATGATTATTTGTTAAGTAACGTTTTTGGACCCTTCAAACCGTGCAGTTTCATTTTCGGTTTATATTAAATTATATTGCACTTGGGTTCAATAAAGATTGGTTGATGGGCCAAATATGTTCAATACATTATTAAATGGATGTCATGAAATTTTGAGGTGATGGGTTATCACAGAGATGACTCCTACTTTTGTTATTCTTTCGTTTCTATCGATCTTTGGCATCATCTTTTATCTATGGTAAAAAGGAGGATGCAAAGTGACATCAGTAGGTTTCCTGGGAAACCATCTGTCGTCCCAGGTGCGAGATGGGTCTAGCTCTGCGGAATCCCAAGGATATCTACAAGGCTTACACATGTAAGCTCTAGGTTCAGTTTCTTTCAAACTACTCCCTTTGGGCGTTTTTTCTTCATGCGAAGTACTGACACCTCTTACCGTCAGACTATTCCGTGTCTCCGTCCTACGCGAGTGAGACGTGGAAACAAATAAAGTTGGTAGAATCATTTTTTGATATCCGTGAGTGTGGGTTTACCTGGAATGAGGGTCCATTCACCCTTAGTGAAGCTTATAATTCTGCTAGAATTCGAATAGCTAAAAGCTCGGGTTTTTCTTTCATTTGGGGCAGTTACATTTCTCCCAAGGTCTCCATCTTTATCTGGAAAATCCTTCATAAAGGGCTTCCACTGGATATGAACCTTACGAGGATAGGTATTTCAATCGTGTCTCGATGTCGGTGTTTCCATCCGTGCTCGCAGGAGTCAATTGCACACTTGCCCTCGGACAATGAGTGTGCTATTGAGGTCGGGTCTTTTTTTGGGGAAATGGTTGGTTGCCACGGGTTCCCCTTCTTTGCTTGACCTTCTTCATTTCTGATGGGCTAAAGGGCTTGGAAAGGATCTTAAGTTTATCTTTTTTTGGCTTATTCCTTCTCTCATCTACTGGCATCTTTGGTGCTCATGAAACACGGTGGTTTATGACGAATCCTCTATGTTTTCCTTTTCTATCACCCACAAGTTGAAGGAAAATGTTTTCTTCACTTTCAGAGGTAAGCCTTTCAGGGGAAACCTAGGTCATACTTTGATTTCTTTAGCATGTGTTCTCTCTGTTACCCAGGATCTCGTCCCCAAGTAGGGGTAGGGTGAGCCTCTGCGGGCTTTCTTTGGTTATTTTTAGGTAATTGATTTGGTGGATGTTGACGTATCAGACTGGATGGATCATCCGTTGAATTGGTTCTTTTGTTTTAGTAGTTAGAACCGGCTTTGGATGGACTCCTGGTTGTTTTGGTTGGAGCACACACTACAAGAAAATGTCATATTAATAACAAGTAGGATTGCAAGTGAAATTGATTTGCTATACTTAAATCGTTGGTGGGTAATTATGGTAAAAGATGACTTGTTTACACGTCATTGTAATTAACATACACGCCGTTACTACTCATGTGAGTTTTTTTGGCATTTCCCTCCACCCTTTTTTCGTTGCCGCTTAAATCTTTTTTTTTCCTTTTCTTTGTTCCCTTCCTACCTGCTCACGTTCACATTCCTTTCCTCGTTAACATGAATCCCTCAATCTGGCTACGCACTGCAACCCTCTTCTTCCCTAATCGTTCCTCCTTTTCTCCTCCTACTCATTCGTGCTAATCATTATTCCCTAGATATTTAGGGTTTAGGTTTTGATGATTGTTATTTCTACAAAATTGGTACGTAGCACTAATATTTTTTCTTTTCCTAGTATTTTTTTAACATACCTCTGGATTACCTAGAGATTTATATGCCAAAATCAGAGTTTAAATTGAGATTGTTAACCGCCTGGGAATTTGCAAGTATATGAGTTTCAATGGTTTTAACTCCTTACTATCCTAGTAATCTGTTTAAACTTCAGAATAATTTTTCTCTTGTAGGTATTGGTTGTTGTTGGATCCAGATTTCTCATTTGTTAAAATTGCAGCATCTTATGGACAGGTATGGAAATTCAGTAATAATCTAGTATGTATTAAGTATAAGGGCGAGCAAACTGAGTGCTGTGAGCCCTGAATCGCTGTATTGACTAATGACTAGATTTTCTCTTTTATTAAGAGCACCTCATCAGTGCTTTTCCTGCAAGAAAAGATTTGGCATCCACTAGTATACTATAAAAATATGTTTTTGTTTGTAAAATTTTCATTTCATGGTATAACGTTTTTTATTTTGAATAGGAGCTGCTTGATTTAAAACAAAAATTAAATGGTGGAACTTAACTTGTTCAAGAGATAAGGAGAAAGGCTAATGAAGTGAGTAATAGGAGGATGAAAATGATTCAACAGTTTCTTGTAAGTTTTCTTTTCTCATGTTATTTTCACTTAAGCAATGCTATTTCTTGCAAGCTAGAAATTCTACAATTAAGATGTCATATGGAGTCCAAAGAATATAGTAGTTTGTGAAACAAATTGAATCTGGAGATCTGAAACTTCGTGTACAAGTGCTTGAGGTACAGGATAGTATCACAATACTGACACTTACGACGTGATCTTAGAATTTTGAAATTAACATTCTTCCTGTTTTATCTATGTTTCATTCAAAATTGTTATCCAATGAGTTAAATTGGGGAATAAAATAAACAAATAAATAAATAATTATAGTAAGCATAATTCGAACTTTTTTGTTACAAAATTTCTCCATATTTTTTTTGAAAGCAAAATATTTTTTTAATACACAAGTGCATCTAACTGGATAAAGAAAGACATTTTTCATTGCAAAGTTTCTAGATAACTTGGTGTTCTATCTCTATGTATTTAGATAGGTAACTGGATTAGCAATAGTCAAGCATCTGTTCTTATATTACAGCGTGCATTTTGGCAGTTTTGGTGAACCTGAGTATTTGTACGAGTAGATTTACTTGATAGTTTGGGTGTGCTTGTTTTATAAGCAAAAAGGAATACTTGTGTGTCTGCGTGCTTCCTCAAATTAATCAACAAGTAGCATTTACTTCCGTATTAAAAGACAAGTAAAAATATAATATAGCTCGTTTATACGTAAATGGGTTTTAAGCTTGAAAGTTGTTTATACATATTAAGCTTTAAGTTTATTTTAAGCGTTCACCTGGTTGTTGAGTGTTTTTACTAGTGCAAATGGTTAATATTCTATTTCCCTTGTTAACTTGCTATCCAAATTTTAAAAACTTTTATTTATAAACCTTTTCATTTTTTTATGGAGTTAGGTGCTCAGGAGGGATGGGCAGTTTTGGAGTTTGGAGTGTGGAGTTTGGGGTGTGGTGTTTGATGGAGAGTTTGGATTGAAATGGAGCATCTTTGTGGGAATGAAGTGGATGTTTATTGAGGGCAGATTGGTGGAATTTATGTGCAGTACTATGGTGTGTTGCAGAGGGTATTGTATAGGAGTAGATGATATTCTTGAAGTTGTAAAAATCGTCATATACACCTTTCCATTCTCTCCTCAAAAACCCCAAAATATTCGCCTCTGCCAAATTCAGGGCGCACAAGGACTGCTATTTTTCGTGAAATGTACTATTGCAGGGTTGAGGTTCTGCTTTCTTCTGTCATTCTTCTATGATGCGTCTTCCTTTAAATTAAGTTTAAGAAAATGCAAAAAAAGATTTAATCCTCATTCGCCCTAGAGCTCTAATGTCGTCTTCCTTGTAGACCATCTTCGTTCTCTTGCAAGCAAATTTGCGCCATCATCGACATTTCCCCTTTTTACTATTATGCCTTGCTCTCAATGTGAAGAAAAATAGCTTTGCAGGACCTAACCATTCACCCCGTTTGTATTTAATATCCTTCACAAAGAAAATACAATGACTAAACACCAGCTCGCTGTGACTGAGTTGTACAATCCAATTTGAGTTTTCAGAATTTATGTATTCAATTGACATATTGAAGGTCAGTTTTCAACTTTTGCTTGTGTGTTGTTGAGCAGCTTAAAGCAACTAAGGAGCATTAAAAGTATGAATCTTCTTTGTTTCCCATGGAAATTGCATAGTACGTCAGATAATGAATTCAGACCTTCATTTATGGTTTTTGGCTTGAACAAGCTTTTGAAAAATAACTGCATACAGATGCCAAACAAGTGGAACTTTTCTTCTGATTACTCCTATACGGCACATTCTTATTCCAACTTTGCACACTTAGTTTGAAATCTTCGCATCCAGTGCAGACACTCTTCTGCAATAGCTTCTGGATAAGCAAGCTGCCATACTGTCAACACGCGCTTCTCGGATGTTTTTGCAATGACAAGGAATTCATCATCTAATTCAGGCAGAGTGCAGACTCACAACCACGTCAGCATTATTGGACTTGAGCTTGAGTGAATCTCTTAAAATGTAGCTGGTGACAGGAATCTTTTTCAACTTCCAATCAATGTATATCACATGTCTCAATGGAAGGAACAAAAAACCATAAAGGTAAAGCAAAAAACCAAGAATAGCTGTAGATCACAAATGTAAGTTATTGCTTTAATTGGATGATTTCCAGAAATCATCAGATCAAATTCGTGTCCAATGCGCTCTCTGCCGATTTTATGTGCAAGAGATGTTTTAACTTTATCATCAGAAGCAGCGATCTTTACCTACGCATAGGACATGTAGCACCTTGAAGAATACATGAAAAGAGGAGGAGCATCACTAAGAAGTTGTTGTATTCACTTAGTTTTATAAGTAGGAGTGTTTGTGAATCTTTTCTATGACGTACTATGAAAACTTCAAATTTAAACCTGATTGTATCGGAAAATTTAGTAAAGAATCATTGTGAACATGGCCACAAAAAAAAACTTAATATTTTGAACTGTGGTCGTAGATGAGATCATGCGCCACTTTTGCTTATTATTATATATGAAAACTGTTAATTTTTTTTAATACTTTTCACTCAAGAAGTGAAACTGGAAAATAAAATAATAGACATGATAGCACTTTTTTTTAATGTCATTCGATACCTTAACTAAAGGGATGAACTGACATGACTGAAGCTTGACTGCCTGCTTTATTGCAGGGTGATATACAGGACGCATGCAGGCTTGCTACATGCAGCAACTGGAAGGAAAGCATGGTGAAATAAAAACAGCAAGTGGAAAATGTGAAGAGAATCTCCAACAAAAATGTCACAAACTGAATCACTGATAACTGCAAGATGCTTCGCTGAAACAGCACCATATTGGACGGTGGACATTCCAGTTTCGTATTAGCATGTTGGCAGCCTTTCATATGAGAATTGGCTTGAAATGGGTACACAATGGAGTTTTTCAATGTGCTGTATCTACTAGAGCTCCATGACTGCAATGGAGGCTTCAAAAGGAGACTGACGTGAATTGCAACATACAGTGACTTATTCTTCTATTTTAATACGGTATGCTTTCTTTTGAATTTGATTCTGCTTATAATAATAAAGTTACAAACTTTTTCATTGTTTTCAACCGTGTTCTCTTTCAAAAAGGCCAGGAAAACCCTCCTCTCCTCCCACGACATCTTCATCATAGAAGTCGACTCAACGATGCAAAGCTCCTGGCCAAGTTCTTCGACGTTGTTCAGTTCAGCCACATGATGCATCTAGCTGCCAAAGCCGGCGTCTTCTACGCCATCAAAAACTCGTCCTACGTCTACTCCAACATCACCGACCTCGTTACCCTATTATAGGCCTGCAAATCAGCGGATCCGCAACCTGCTATTGTTTGAGCGTCCTCATCAGTTTACGTGTTAAACGACAAAGTCCCCTTCTCCGAAGATGACCGTACAGATCAACATGCTTCGCAGCGACAAAGAAAGCCAGATAGGAGATCACTCACACTTACAACCACATCTACCGGTTATCAATCACAGGTTTGAGATTCTTCACCGTTTACGGGCAAGTCGTGCACGACAAATGCAAAAACTAGAACACCTATTTGTAGTATATCATATTCTGTTAATGAATGCGTCTAACTGGCATATAGACTTTTCCTTGAAGGCTTTGCAGAGTGCTCCTAGCTAAAGTATTATGCTTTCATTACCAAACGCCAAAGAAAGAATTGGCAATGCAAATTGTATATAGATATACTAGCTTATTTATGGCAGTTTTATTGACTACCTTTTGAAATCTATATCTTAATGGCACAATTTTTAGAAACTTACTTATATTTATTAGCAACCATTATTTGTCAAAATTTTCTTCAGTTTGGTTGATTATTTTATTTACTGTTTGTAAAACTGGAAATTATGTTAGCAATTTTTCTGGAACCGTTGACTCAAGCTAACAAGACAGAGAACGATGTTGAGGAAATGTGGGTCGTAAGTAAACTATCCAATGTAAACTGGGAATATGGCAAGTGAGATGTAGGATTTGGTGGATGACAACCATAGGTCTTTAGAAGAATGGTACCTTATAAACTATGTTTTGCTTATATACATATATGTACTGCAGGTAGCTGTATAAATAAATCTGTTAGAGGCCTGAGTGACGAGCAAATGATGCTTAATACGGAGTGAGCTAGATACTCCAAGTATATAGGTTTGACCCATGCTTAAATTGCTTTCTTTGGGTTTTTAATGACAAAAGAATTGGCCCTATTAGATAGTTATCCATCAATGTTCATAATACTAAATAAAACTTCCAGTTTCGATAAGTCAGGTTTACCATCTGTTTATATTTTTATCTGCTTCTATTAGCTTGGCATGTTGTATGTATTAAGATTTTGGTATTATATAGGCTATCATAAGCCAATTTTTTGTGTTTGCATGCACATTTCTCTTATTCAATTCACATGAATGTGCAGTTAAGCTATATTTCAAGCTAGGATATGCTGTATTGACTATGAATTTAACATTTAAGTGGATTCTCGTAAGTATGGGGCTAATTTTGCCTCTGTCAGTTTATTTTACTGTCCTTCCTGGTATTTTTGCTCCTATCATTTTATTTTACTGTCCTTCCTATTTCATCTTTGTACTTTGAATTTAAATCAGAAAATGTCAACATATACCCACTAGGAGTATGTTGAGGATTATAATTTGTTGTAAATCAGAAAAAGCCAACTCAATTCAAAAAAGCAGTCTACAAATATTGTTATGTTCAATAAAATATCTGTGGATGGTCCTACATTATACCATTCTGCTTCTATTTGAAAATTATATGTTTGAAGGTTTTTACTAAACTTATGTGGTAACTTTGGTGTTCAAAAGCAAACGAACTGCATGCCCTTTTCACAATTATCAACTTCAAACTTAATCCTAAAAGTTTTAGTACCTTAAACTTAAAACATAAAACACATACATAATTGAACATGTGTGCATATATAGCTTAATCAATAAATAAGTTACTATATACGCAAACGTAACCTTAAAATTGAAGGCAACGTGGTTAATGAGTTGGGAATCACTCTATGTACATATAGGCAGATAACGAGTGCAGTATTGTATTAGATCACTAATTTTGTATTCCTTTGTACGACATTAATATTATGTCGCCTTGATGGTGCCAGAGTTAGCAATTATATTAGATACTTAATGCCACATCACTGTTCCATACTAGGATGAAATGTGCGTGCTATGCATGTGTGTATGCATAAATATATCGGTTATGCATTGCTTGTGCATGTAAACTAGAAATATTGGGAGTTCTGAGCAAATACTTTATGTTGAATTCACATATTTGAGCAGTTTCCACAGATAGGTTAGCATAGTTCATTTAGATTGATTCAGAACAATGAAAAAAATTAAGATCTCCTTCAACCATGTAACACTTATGAGTGTATATCTAGCATTCATTTTTGGCTGATGACAAATGTATAGTCGTAATTGAAAGTTTCAGTTGCTGATAGTCACACTGACTTAACATGAATTTTGGTTGACATGGTGGAATCTTTTGTAGTATTTTAGGTTTGATGTGAGCTTGGTTGACATATTTACCTCACATTTGCAATGAAATTGTATTTTATTTATGGGTAGGTACAGGACTTCAGTTTATGCTGACCGCTGTGAAGAGTTGGGTTTGTAGGAAATACTGAATTCTCTTGGATGGTACGACGGCTAGAGTAAGATTGTTCACCTGGATAATATTATAATTGTTACAGAAAGATATGTGGTTTACTTACTGTATCAACACTATTGACATCATGAGATAATTTATTTCTATGCTTTATTCTACCTTTACTCTCATTCCACTTCTCTTAGTTCTGATTTTACAAGTTTTTTCCTTTTTTTTGGGGGGGGGGGGGGGGGGAAGGGATGGCCTATGCTGAACACTTCATGTTTAACACAGGAAAATATGTTGTATGTTTCCTTTAAGCAGCCAAATCTTATCTATGTGCCTAAATATTGACATTTACTGCTCTTCCCAAAAACTATAGAAACATAGTAATTTGTTTAACTCCATTGTCTATAACAGAGTTTATATTAGTATACATGTATGTTTCACCTGAGTAGTTAAGTAGGTAACAAGCAGTATGCCATATTTTGAATATTTATTTAATGATTATAATGGTTTGTTGAAAGAGGCACACGATTATATTTTTAATCCATGACTTAAAGGAAGTCAATGTGATGTTGTGAATGTTTAGGGTTTTATTTAGTCTTTCATTAGCATGTGCATTATTTTTTATCCGCTCACTAATTTTTATTACAATTCCATTTACATAGGCAGAACTTTGACGAGTTGCTGCACTTGCTACTTTAGGAAATGTATGGAGCATTTGGAGAGTAAGAACAATATATTTTTGGTTATTTATCATGTATAATAATCCGTGTTTCGAATGAAAGCTGAAGCTTAATTTTTATTTCATGGCGCAGAAAATAAATTCCGAAATTTGACAGAATAGAACAAAACCCATTTTGATATCTTTTCAGTCTAACAAAACTGACTAACATACGTATTTGTATATATTTGGCCGATGCATCTTTTGTATTTATATTTGTATATACCGACTAACATACGTATGTTTGTGCTTCTTTTTGACAGGTGTTGTATGATCCTTTTGAGATTGATACATGATGTCACTTTTTCTCTTTCAAATCGTTCATGCTTGTCGACGTTCATGAAACTATTTTTAGTATGTATTCGTTTTGGTTTGCTACAGTCGAATGTATTGTTAATTTTTAGCATAGATATCTATGTTTGGTTCTTCATGTATGAAATATTGTGGATTTATACATATATTGTGATTCGGTTTGTGACTCCATTTGTGTACTTGTATTAATATGATAAATATGGTTTTTTTAATTGTTATAATATTAGTAGAACTGAAAATTATAAGCTTTGAATGTTATGGTAGCAAGAATGTGCAACAGAAACTTTTTTACAGCGTTCTAACTATGCAATGAAAAGCAACGTTGTTACAGTTTTGTTATAATATAGCATTATGTTAGTGCTATACAATATTTTGCAAGAAGTAAACAGTTTTCATAGCAACAAAACGATGCAATAACAGGTAGAAATGAGTTTTCTATAGCGTTTCAATGACGTCATAAATATTAGCAGTATAAACCACAACTCTGCATAAAAGTTTTATAGCAAGCAACAAACGCTATAGATAATAATTAGTATGTTACAAATCACCCATTTAATAGCAATTTTGAAATGCTATGAGAACATAATTTATAGCATGTTTTTTATAGCGATTATTAAGTTGCTATTGTAGACCCCTGACATATTACAACATGTAGATATACAGCGTTTATAAAAACGCCATTGTATCCTTTTATAGCGTTTTTTAAACGCTATAAAAAGGTATTTTTCTTGTAGTGACATGTGGGTTCTCTGGTGCTTCTAGATGTTCTGAGCAGGTTGATTTGATTTCAAGTATGATTTCATGGTTTTGGACGGAGATCGGTCTATGTATTTGCTCTTGTTCATTTGAGAGGCTTCTAGACCGATGCTTCTCATGGGATGTTTGTTTGGAGTTGGCCCTTCCATTTTTGAAATTGTGGTTGCTTTCTATTTTGCAACTGCTTTTAATCTGTATTTTTTTGGATGGATAGAGCTCTGTTTTGTTTAACAATCGCAGTTGCGCCCTAAGCACTGTTATACTGTTTTTGTGAACCATTAGAGAAAGACGTTTTTTCTCCATTTTCGATATATATTTCCTTTTTCTCAAAAAAATGTGGCTTTTATTGGCACTAAAATACATTAATATGTTAATTTTGATATTTCTTAAGCTTTAAGAGTTAGTTTTTATAATCATGGTTAAAAAAGAATAAATTTCCATTATATATTAACTACTAACAAGATGCATTTTCATTTTCTATTTCATTGTTTAGAATGTTCCATTCTCATTTTCTCTTCAAACTTCTATTTTCTTAGCTTCTAATCTAAATTCAATCATTTTCTGTAGTAGCCATTTAGAAATATTGCATGCTCATTTTCTCAATTTCTTATCATAATGAATTTTTAATCTATTTTATTCTACTTATTCATAAATCCTTTATTCTACTTTTGTTAAAATTTTGTACATTTTTATTTCTTAACATTTATTTAGACATCCTAGTAATATATTTGTTGATCTTGCTAATACTGCAAAATTATTACTTTTGAGAATGTTTTTGCATTACGATAAAAATTTAATTTTATATCTTATAAGTATGAAATTCATATTATTTGCTTCTTTTTTATCTTAATTGTATATTAAATACTCATGGTGGTTTGATGTTTATTGCTTATTGCAAGGTAAATATTTTAATACTATTTTTGGTGATTCAATATTGCATAAAAGGTACAAAGCATATGAGTATGGTTGAATGTTGAGCTAATTTTAAAAAACTGATTGCATTTTTGGTAGTAGATATTAATTTATATCCCTGCTTTTTATTTATGAGTTGAGTGAATTGTAATTTTACTACATAAGGTTAGTAAAAGTAATAATTCCTTGCATGTTGAAAGGGGAGCCTATGTGGCAGATAATAGAGTTCCCGAGTTATACTCTTCGGAATCTTTACGTTGTTATAAAGAGTAGCAATTATTTATCGTGAACTTTTAAAGGGTGAATCATTTTTGACAAGTGCATCGAAAAGGGTTAAATTTTATAGTATAGGACTTATCAAAGGAAGAATTAATTAATAAAACATTCTCCTTTTATCAAAGGAAGAATTAAACTGGATAGTCATTTGCGTATATAGTCCATGTCTCTTCTTTTGTTTCTGCATATTATTACACCATATTGATTTTTCATTTCCAAATACCTAAACCCTAAATACTTAGTTATGCCTATGGATGAAAAATTATCCTAATCTTAAATTTCTTAAATTTCGTAAAAGTCTAAAACAGACAAATTAACATGAGTATTATTTCTTTCCTTTTATTCAAAATTCTAATTTAAATTTTTAAGGAATTTTTTGAGCTTTCATTTTAATTGAATATCGCATTAAGATATGATGTTTATACTAGATTAAGATATGAGATTGATAGAAAGAGCTATAACAACTTTATACTAAAAATGACTATAGATATAAAGATTCACCATTTGATAATTTGTTTATTATATCTTTACATAATAATATGCCAAAAGAAATTGATTTGATAATATACCTAAATTTTGTATATGAATCAAAATAATAGGCACCAAGAAAAGAGAATAGAAATATGTATTTTTGTTATAAAATAAAACAAAATGTATAATAAAAGAGAAGCCGTTAGAGAGAACAAAAGATATAAGGAGAGACTTTTATTTCTATTAATTCAAGTATGCACAATTTCTATTACATTGACTCCTTTATATATAGGCTTTGGAGCTGATGTTAAACTTATTCGCATGATGTGGGACTAAATAGAATATTACAAAGTGAAAATAAGGCTCAGGTCCCTAAAAGCAAACTTAATTAGGCTCACATCCAGTGGTAAACTTATTATAAATTAGGTCCCTATTTTTCAAAAGTAGCGAAAAAATGAAATAAAAATAAAAAAAATAATGAAAAATATTATTTAAATAAGTTATGCATTCGGTACAAAAATCAGTTAAAAAGAATCAAAATAGACACAAAAAAAAGGAAAAATAAAAGAAAACAGCGAAAAAATGCAGTTAAATGCATAATTTTATGCACTTTTTCAGATTTCTTGCATGTATACGTGCAAATATTGCATAACCGTTTAACTCCGTACATTTTTATTTGCATTTATGTATGCAAATATTATGAAAACGTGCACACATATGTGCAACAAATCTGCAGGCAAAACGTTTGCTTAATTTTCTATATGCAATAATTGCATATATGTGTGCAACTATAGGCAAAAGTTGCATACATATATGCAACTTTTTTTTTGATTTGCGTGGCCTTTTCATATTATTTGCAGATTTTAGAATTTTTTTTTAATACCTAACGCACTTTTTTTCTGGAACAAATTGGAGGAAGCGAAGGCTAAAATGCGTGAGGCTGCACCAGGAAATAAGGAAGCGGATCCAAAGAAATAGGAGGCATGAATTTAAAAAGAGGGGGCGGGTTTATATTATAAACTATGGCCGGTTTTTTTTTTATATTTTAAAAGTAAATAGGGACCTGTAAAAAATGCACCCTATTACAAAAGCATATTCACTCTTATATATTACAACACTCCCCCTTGAATATGCGTCTTCAAAATCTTGAATGTTCTGCTAACTTGAAGTTGTCCCTTTTAAAACATATATGATAATTGCTCCCCCTTATTATTATCTTGCTTGCATATATCCGTTCAGTCAATACAACTATTGTCTGTTGCCTTCCAAACTCTATCAGGAAAACCCAATGGAAAAAACCTTGAATGAGAAAAAGAGTACACAACGTTTGACATTATGGATATCATATTAAAAATGATATTCCTTAAAAGTGTTTGATGCTTCGGTTCAAAACAATGCCTCATTAAAAACCTTTTTATGAAAAACCCTATGGGAAAAATCGTAAATAAGGAAAATAGTGCAAATTTATTTCATCTTTAGATAACATGTTTTACGATGTTACAATAAGGGTTAATACTTCAGGATCAAGATAATGCCTTATTAAAAACCTTAGTAAGAAAAACCCAGTGGGAGAAATATTAGCGAAGGAAAAGAGTACATTATAGCATATTTTTATATGCCCCCTTATTTATAACGCATTATTCAATTAGTTTATTGATGTAGTCGACGCATGCCAATTTGTACACTGTCTTCTAGAATGTTGATTTGGAAATTGCCTTTGAGAACAGAACTACCCGCTTTTCTTGAAACTGAATTTGTTTCTCCTCTTTCTTGTTATCCTTTTATGTTTTATGTGTGAAGAGAAATTTAGAAAAAATGTGCTCCATCCTATCACTCTTGATATATTGCACTTGAATCAGAGCCATGCAAACTGCCTTGTCTTTATAAATAATAGTTTACTGCATCAAAAAATGTTTAATACTTCTGGATCAAAATGTTACCTCGTCAAAACCTTACTAAGAAAAACCCAATGGGAAAAATCTTAGTGAAGGAAAAAGAGTACAATATAAAATGTCATATTTACTACGTTAAAAGGAGTATGATACTTCTGCATCAATGTATGCCTCATTAAAACCTTAATAAGAAAAACCCAATGGGAAAAATCTTAAATAAGGAAAAAGAGTACATTATAACTTATTTTTGTATGTTACTTTTGGGTTGATACTTCTAGATCATGACAATGCCTCATTAAAACCTTACTAAGAAAACCCAATGAGGAAAAACTTAGTTAAGGAAAAAGAGTGTATTATAACATACTTATGGATGCTCCCCCTGATTTAATAATTTCCTCTAAATTCGTATTCTTCTGTCAATAACTCAAATTACTTATAGATACTTCTTAGTTAAGTTTATCTTTAAAAACGTCATATGCATTTCCATGATTCAGGCATATTTTCTTATTTAAAACACATTCTTTTTGTGCTTCAATTGGGTTTGCATATTGCAATACACATTTAATGAATAAGATAACTTTCATTACAATGACACTATAAGCAGGAAATAATCTACTCATCTTTAAGTATATCAAAATTTTCATTACAACAATACTTAAAAGAATGAAGTATATCAAGATTTTCATTACAACAACACTAAGTAGGAAATAATCTACTCATCTTGAGGTATATCATGATTTTCATTACAACAATACTTAGAAGAATGTTGTAATCTATCATCTATGTTCTTGGCATTCTTTATAACAACAAATATTATTTATATTTTTCAGGAACTTATATATTATAATAAGTTTTGCATATCGCAACTACCACTTCAATGGATGTTAAGAGTTTCATTACAACAATTCTTGAAAGCAGGAAGTGAATCTACTCATCATGAATTATATCAAGAATTTATTCACAACAATACTTTAAAGAATGTTGTAATTTACATTTCTTGCTCTTTGCATTCTTAATCACAACTAAAGTTATTCAAATTCTTCCGGAGTTAGTATAATTTCATCGTTTATATATCTTCAGGATATTATAAATGTTTTAAACACTTTTACTACTTTAATCAATTCAATTATCTTTAAAAGTACAATGCTCATGACACATAACATGTTGTTAACACTCTATGGTGCTTTAGTAACTTCAGTGTGCTTTTATCATTATTTATATTTCTATTTTTATCTTATGAACTACAGGTCCATATATCTTATTTGGGAGAATTTCATGGTGGCCAATCACGTTTCTCTCTAATATGGGATTTTTATCCATTTATAAATAAGCGCTTTATTATTTATTAATTTATCATCGATGATTATATCTTGTCATTTCTATACATGATTTATTGAGATCTCAAAATTATCATGCTTTTGGTACCTAAACCACTTCTAGGATTATTTGATAATCATGTCATGGGTTTCTTTTAAAGCACCTTAAGTGTTTCTTCAAGACTCACCTCCATTATTTAACCTCTTTATGACTTACTCCCAAAATATTTTGAACTGACTTTTATACTACATTTTCAGCTGTGGATTATGCCTTTTGATCCTTCAAAGATTCAAATCTATATTAGCTAAAATCTATTAGGGACATAATTGATAATTTATGCAAGTAACTTAATACTTTGCATAAGTCTATATGTTAGCAAATATTTAACATTGATGATCCCTTTATTCTCCCCCTCAATGTTGACAAACTTTATCACATTAAATAATAAATCTTCTTTGGATTCTCATTTTGATCCATTATCGCGTTATAGCTAGCAAATACATTAGATATATTTCAACTGTAGGAGGATAATGCTCTTATTGGTTGATAAGATGCATTCATATTGTATGGCTTATTCCCTTTCATTGGTTTGGTAACTTGGAGGAATTTTCTATCATTTGAATATGCACATTACTTCAGGTCATTCAATATTGATGTCAATTGACTTTTTGAATTACTAAATAATATATGCATAATTTATAATATGAGCTCATAACAATTTCAGGTTGTTAATTAAATATTCGCATATATGTGTATATACTTGCGTCCACGTATTACATATGTAATTGATTTGCATATTCTTTCTCATTCGAGTTATCGATCTTAGAAAAAATTGTTCATAAGGTTCTAATCATTAATTTTTGCTTATCAAGCAATATCAATGCGAATCTTAAAGATCATATCATAATATCCAAAACATCTAATTTGGAACTGTATTGAACTTCTGGTTCAAATAAAATATATAAACAACTTCAAGTTGTTAATCTATATTAAACTTCTGGTTCAAATAAAATATATAAACAACTTCAAGTTGCTAAACTAGATCTACCTCTACATCATCAATAATGTAAAGAATACATATATAATCGAATCTCCATCAAACGGGATTGGAAAAATCAAAATTAGATCCATAGAAAGTTGAAAGAATAAATACATATACGTAGGGTCAATAAAAATAATTAGATCTAAAAAATAAAGATCTTTTAGAACCCATTCTAGATCTACCAAAAAAAATGGAGAATCAGATCTAGAAGTTTGAATCAGATCTACAAGAATAGAAGATAACACAAATTCATAGATCCATTAATCGAAGATTCTCAAACAAAAGAAAATAATTGCAGAACAAATCTATAAATCCATGAATTAATAATTCTCGAATAAAATTTATTTACCTCACAAATTCATATATGTATATCTAGATGATTTCAAAATAAAATAAAAAATATGCTATGCCAAATAAATAAATAAATACCTTTACTGGAATCTCGTGCTGATAACGTGTTATAAAATAAAACAAAACGTATAATAAAAGAAAAGCAATTAGAGAAAACATAAGATATAAGGAGAGACTTTTATTTCTATTAATTCAAGTGTGCACAATTTCTATTATATTGGCTCTTTTATATATAGGCTTTGGAGCTGATGTTAAACTTATTCCCATGATATAGGGCTAAATATAATATTACAAAAGCATATTCAGTCTTATATATTACAATAATTTTGATATTATTCGTTTTTTAAAAATATTACATTCTAGCAAATGATTAATTATGTAATGAAAATAGGACTATTATCTGAGAAAAGTAAGCATAATCTATAGTATTTAAGACAAAATTTATTTAGTGAGAGTTGTCTCTAATTTAAATTCAATCAAACTAAATTTAGGGCGTAAATGCAGTTAATAAATTCATTAATAAACACATGTAATTAATGTTAAAATAATTTACTTCTCCATTTATTTTGATTTATAAATGCATTTGCATTCATTAATAAATACAAATGCTATGACAACTAATGAGGTAATAAATCAGGTAATTAATGCTATGCCAGAATGAGGTAACTAATGTCAAAATAAGATAATAAATGCAATGGATAAATTCATTAATAAATGCAATTATTTTGGCAACTAATGAGGCTATTAATGTCAAAATAAGTTATTTCTCCATTTATTTAGACTAGTAAATGCAATTTCAACCAATAATATATGCAGTTGCATTCATTGACAGATCAGTTGCATTTACTGATAAATGCAACTGCTATGATAACTAATGAGACAATTAATGTCAAAATAATTTACTTCTCCATTTATTTTAATTTAAAATGAAATTGATAAATTCATAAATTCAAATGCATTCAAGAATAAATGCAAATGTTATCGCAACTAGTCAAAATAAGATAATTAATGTCAAAATAAGGTAACAAATGAAATTGCTATATTCATTAATAAATGCAATTTCTATGACAACTAATGAGTAACTAGTGTCAAAATAGGATAACTAATAAGGTAATTAATTTCAAGTTAAGATAATAAATGAAACTGATAAATTCATTAATAAATGCAATTGCTATGAAACTAATGGGGTAATTAATGTCAAAATAAGTTAATTCTCCATTTAGTCTAATTTACAAATGAAATTGCATTCTTTAGAAAATGCAATTGCTATGGCAACTGACGAGGTAGCTAATGTCATATTAATTTACTTCTCCATTTGTTTTGATTGAATTTTATCTTTTACAAAGCAAAATCAACAAAATAAAAGATTAAAAGACAAAGATCTTTATATGAGGAAAAATGAATAATGCTTGAAAAAACAAACACTCAAGTTGGTTCAATGACCTTCATTTCTACAACGCTATAAAAAGTAATTTATTTCTTTTCAAAATACCTTTAACATGATGGATACATACACACACACACATGTGTGTGTGTGTGTTTTGTGTGTGTGCGCGCGCATTGTTGGGATCACCTCGCATGTTGTTAAGGTAGTAATGACAGTTTGAAATAATAGTCTCACATCACGGAATAGATTAAAGGAGTGGAATACAAATTGAGTTGGTAGGAACGTAACAACAGAGATTCTTTTTCTTAGTGTGTCAATTCATATGTGTGCACCCTATGCAGGAGGAGGATAGGACTTTGTTCAGACTGTCGTTACATAACAGTTGTATTAGAGCCGAAAGTTACGATGTGAGCCATGTAGGAACGATAGTGCTCTCAAAAGATACTCGTAGGATGCGAGTCAAGGGGGAGACTGTTGGGATTGTCTTGCATGCTGGTAAGGTAGGAATAACAGTTTAAATAAATAGTCACATATCACGAAATAAATTAAATGAGTGGGATACAAATATGAGTTGGTAGGCACGTAACAATAAGGATTCCTTTTGCTACAAGAATGTGTGTGTCAGCTCATATGCATGCGCCCTATGCAAGAGGAGGAGAGGACTTTGTGTGACGGCCCGCCCCGCACCAGCCTGCATTTCCTCCAAGAGTGCGCTGTACACATGCCCGACTAGCACAAGACGGTCGTCATAAGAAAGAAAAGAAGGGAATGAACTAATCAAAGAACCTGTAGAATGCCTCACAGCGCATGGAATAAAATATAATAATAATGTACTTGACATAAAACAGGCGAGACAGTGTATAAGCTGATAACTAAAAACCAACATCAATCTCAAAGCAGCGGAAATCCAAATACAGCTTATTACCATTTTTCCAAATTTACTGTCTCTAACAAAAGAAAGCTGAAATAGAAGATACACCAACAATGCCCAAGCAGTGATCTTCAACAACACAGGGAGAATACTAAATATATATATCACGTGGAAGCCTCCTGCTCGTCTCCGGATCATCTACCCGTGCATCACCAGCTAACCTGTCTCTAGTCTGCTCGTGTGAGCACCCAGAGTAATAAGAGGAGACATAAAACTCTGGGTCAGACATAAAGCCTGGTATGAGCGATAAGCATCAAAACAGAATAATAACAGGTATACTAAACCATACCTGAACCTGGACCTGCAACCAAAGAGTTAGTACCACATACCGTACAATACTCCAAGGTGCCATAATAAATAGTGTAAGAATACGGGGGTGGGGGTGTGCATGTCACAATGATAGCAAACAAATCATCCATAGCAACCATCCTCGCACCTCTCACTTAGTGCGTAAAGCGTACGACATCTACCACTTTGGAACACTAGACAAACTGAGGTAACGACGAATCCCGACTTGTAGAAACCCTGCTATGACCAAGCCAAACACTTGGAGTCATGACCAAACATTTCAATGACCCACTTCATTGGTCGTAGCCCTTGGTTCTACCGATGCCATAATGGCCCTGAATCCGCCTTCGTACCTCCTACCATAGTGGTTCAAAGCTATAGACGTCGATAACTCCTTGGCACACGTCCCGCAGCAAAGCCCAACCATGAAGTGAACTCGTTGATTCCCATCTGAATCTTAAGCTCTAACTTCTCATTCGGACTTCCTTTGCATCTCGGGTTTGGTCGAATTGGAGTGGGTCTTCAAAAGAGTTGTCGCGCAGTAACAGTCCTGGAATTCGGTTCGGTTCGGTAGTCATTGCCCTCGTCGGTTCGGTTCGGGTTTCTTCACTCCGGGTCGGGTCGGTGTCCTCCTCCGGGTCGGGTCGGGTTGCTATCCTCCTTCCAGCTCATCCTCCTTCTTCGATCAGCTCCCTCGTTTCCTTCTACTCCGATCCGATCCGATCACTTCACTTTACTTCAGTCCGATCCGCTCCGCTTCCTTTTACTCCGATCCGATCCCCTTGTCCACTCCATCTCTAAGTAAACGGCCTTCCTTTTTGCCAAGTCTTCCATGTGCCAAGCTCCAGTTCGGGTCGGGTTTCTTGCCCAGTTCACATTTCCGATCCGAGCCCCCCCCATCCGATCCGATCCGAAGCCCTGCACAACTTTCTGCAACTTGTTTACGCCGTTCGACGACGTTTTTGACAAATCTAACTATTCTAATCAATCACAATTCATGTAAAATAGTCATAACAACATAGCAAACTAACCACAAACACCAAAACAATGAATTCATATGTCAAAATGGATCAAATGTGCCCAAAACCTCACATTTTCCTATAATCCCTCTTAATCATGTTTAAGCATACGATCAGCAAAACACATCGAAATTTACCCAAATTTCTAACAGAGCCTTAAAACATTATTTTAGAATTTTAAGAATTTTTCCAGAATTTATTTACGTATAAATTCGCTAATCTTCACTAATCACCCTTAATTAACTGTAATTAGTGTCAAAATGATGCTATCACTCACCTTGGCCACAAATGAAATTCTCAGAACTGAAACTCCTCTGATTTGGGGCGAATACTGATGTCTAACAGCAGCTCTAACCTTGCTTTGGTGCTTTTTCTCCTTAATTTGGTGTTACTAAGCCTAATCTTCAATTAGAGAGTGATTTGGGGTGTTTTAGATGTAGGAAGCCATTACTAAGGTCTCAAGGAGGTTTGTGGCGGCTCAAAACTGAAATGAAAGTGATAACCTAACCCTAATCAGACCTCCTATACCTCTAAACCCGAAATTCCCCTTGGGCCTAACTGCTAATCACCCGGTTAAGCCCAATTAAGCTGTCTTTCACCATCTGAAACTTGTTTCAGCCATATCTCCCAAACGGTGAGTCCGTTTGGCTAATGTGACCACTCTACGGAAAGAGAAACCATCATTCAAAGCCAATGGAAGTGGTTTCAGGTCAAAATTCATTTCCAGTCAAAAGTTATGGCCAAAACAGTGATAACTAGGGGTAAAATGGTCATTTAAAAATCGAGAAAAATCATGAACATGGGAAATGACCCAATAGTCGTCTCCCAAAGTTACATGACCGTACGACTTCGTATGTGAAAGAAATAAATATTCTACGATCCTATGATGCGTAGAATGCGGGTCGTTACACTCTTCCCCCCTTAAGAAATTTCGTCCCCGAAATTCCTTAACCCAAAACATACACAGGATCCCGCATGCCTAACACCCACATACAACAATCAAACATGCAAAGCAAGCAAACAAGTCTATCCTAGCATGCGGAAAACTAAATCGCTAATAAAATCTTACCAGACAAAGAGTTCTGGATATTTCTTCCTTATGTCCTCCTCTGTTTCCCAAGTACAATCATTCCCGTCTTCGTCCCACTGTACCTTGACTAGCTTCACCGACTTCCTTCGAAGTTGCTTCATGTTGTGTGCGACAATACGGGCCGGCTTGCGGTTTCCAACCGCCTCGGGTTCTACTTCAAAGTCTTCCAACTGATCAGGTGAGATAGTCATATCTGAGTCGTGAACGAACTTCCTTAGTTGGGAAACATGAAATACGTTATGAACTCCCGCCATCTTCTCCGGTAAGTCAATTCTATATGCCAAATTCCCGACTAGTTCAAGAACAGGGAATGGGCCAACAAATCTTGGTGCTAATTTGCCTCTCCTGCCAAATCGTTACGCTCTTCAACGGAGAAATCTTGACAAACACCAAGTCGCCAACAGAGAATTTAAAGTCTCTTCTTCTCTTATCAGCATAACTTTTCTGCCTATCTTGGGCTGCCTTCATTCGTTGTTGAATGATCTTAATCTTATCTGAAGTTTCCCTCACCACATCTGGTCCAAGCATAAACTTCTCGCCAGTCTCTATCCAACATGATGGTGAGTTGCACGGTCTTCCATACAAAGCTTCAAATGGAGCCATACCGATACTGGATTGGTAACTATTATTATATGCAAACTCCAATAGATGCAAATGGTCATCCCATGATCCACCAAAATCCAATATACATGCTCTCAAGAGATCTTCCAAAATACAATTCACCCTCTCTGTCTGACCGTCGGTCTGAGGATGATATGCGGTACTGAGATGTAGCTCTGACCCTAGAGCCTCTTGTAAGCTCTTCCAAAACCCACTAGTGAACAACGGGTCTCGGTCGCTCACAATGCTTTTAGGTACTCCATGAAATCTCACTACCCACTTCATATACAATTCTGCTAACTTAGCTGCCGTTCTGGTCGATTTGACTGGTATAAACCTTGCACTTTTAGTCAGTCGATCTACAATTACCCAAATGCTGTCATATCCCGATCTAGTCCTTGGTAAACCATCGATGAAATCCATCGAGACTTGCTCCCATTTCCATTCGGGGATTTCTAAAGGCTGTAACAACCCACTAGGCTTCTTTTGCTCGGCTTTTACTAGCTGGCAATTCATGCACTTGGATATAAACTTCCCAACGTCTCTTTTCATCCCTTCCCAGTAGTAAGTCTGCTTCATATCTCGATACATCTTATTACCACCGGGGTGTATGGTCAGCTTTGAGTGATGACATTCTCTAAGCACTTCATCCCTCAATCCATTGACATTGGGTACAACAAGCTTTCCATTCTTTCTAAGCCATCTATCTCGATCAAGCCCATACTTGTTCATCTCCTCATCGATTCCCATCTCTAGCTTGGAGATGATCTCCAATAGGTTAGGATCGTCCCTCTGACTAGAGCCGATCCGTTCAATCAAAGTGGGTCTGATCGTCAAACTTGCTAACATTTCTGGGTCCAATTCGCACTTTGGTCTGAAATCAAACCCCGCGAGAAACTCCAGTTGCTTCCATTCAAGGAACATAGCCCCTAAGCTGGCATGTCTTCTACTCAATGCATCAGCCACCGCATTGCCCTTTCCTGGTGTGTATGCGATGTCAAAATCATAGGAAGCTAAGAACTCTAACCATCTCTGCTGACGGAGATTTAAATCCTTCTGGGAGAATAGATACTTTAACGATTTATGATCCGTAAATAGCTCAAATCTTTCTCCCAAGAGATAGTGTCTCCACATCTTTAACGCGAACACGATCGCTGCCAATTCTAAATCATGGGTAGGGTATCTTCTCTCGTGCGGTTTCAATTGCCGACTTGCATAAGCTACAACCCTACCGCCTTGCATCAATACAGCACCCAGTCCGGTACCACAGGCATCCGTGTATACCGTCATCTCTTCATTCCCCTTAGGAATAACTAACACTGGTGCGCTTGTCAACTTGTCCTTTAGACTTCTGAATGCATTCTCGCACCTTTCATCCCAGACAAAAGCTTGATTCTTCTTGGTCAACTGGGTCAACGGTGCTGCTATCTTGGAGAAACCTTGGATAAACTTACGATAATATCCCGCTAACCCCAAGAAACTTCTTACATCTGTTGCATTCTTGGGCGTAGGCCAATCTTGTACCGTAGCCACCTTCGCCGGGTCCACGGCAATACCATTCTCTGATACAACATGGCCCAAGAACCTCACTTCCCTCTTCCAGAAGTGACACTTAGAAAACTTTGCTTTCAATTGGTGTTTTCTCAACACCTCCATTGCTACTCTTAAATGTTCCTTGTGTTCTTCCTCTGTCCTCGAATAGACCAAAATATCATCAACGAACACAAGAACAAACTTATTCAACTGATCCCTGAATACCCTATTCATAAGATCCACAAAATATGCTGGGGCATTGGTCAGCCCAAATGGCATAACCAACCACTCATAAAATCCAGACGGCGTCCGAAATGCCGTTTTAGCTATACTCTCAGCTTCCACTCTAAGCTGATGAAAACCTGTCGCGAGGTCCAACTGAGAAAATATTCTCGCGCCACTCAACTGATCGAACAAATCATCTATCCGCGGTAGAGGATACTTATTCTTCCTCGTCACTTTATTCAACTCGCGGTAGTCTACACACAAACGAAGGGAACCATCCGCCTTGGTAGCAAACACAACTGGTGCTCCCCATTCAGAAACACTCCTTCTGATAAATCCCTTCTTCAAAAGATTGCTGACTTGCACCTCGAGCTCACGTTGCTCTCTTGGTGCCATACGACGAAGTGACATCACTATAGGTCTGGCATCTTTTACCAAATCAATACGGAACTCAATCTCTCGGTGTGGTGGAAGTCCGGTCACTTCTTCGAAAACATCCGGATACTGGCCAACCACGGGCAAACCTGACAACTCACTATGTGGAATGTCGAGGGAGTTTAGAAAACTAGCCAATACCCCCTTACTGGGTAGACCACCAAACACTATCCTCCGCCCATCATCCGCTCTAGCTGTCACCAACAAGCCCTCACAGTCTACCACCACCCCGTATCTTTGGAGCCAATCTACTCCCAAAATAATGCCAAACCCAGTAAAGCCCAAAACAAAGCAATCACAAACAAACATGCATCCATGACTCGATAAGACCACATTACGACAAATCATGCTAAGGCTAGTCGAACCACCAATCGGGTTCGTCACTACTAAAGGTCTATCGACAATCTCGGGCTCCAATCCCAACCTATCTACCAGGTCACTAGATATGAAAGAACTGGAAGCTCCGGTATCAAACAAAATTCTAACAGGAACATCATAAACAGAAAGCATACCTTGAATGACGACATTCTTTCCCTTCTCCGCCGCAGTTGGGGCATTCGACGAAGAAGGAATAGCATTAAGGGCATATGCTTTCACCATTTGCTTTTCTTTAGGGGGCTGTGGACACTTGTCCTTGTGATGTCCCATTTGGCCACAGTTGAAGCACTTCCTATCTGCTGGCTTGGTCCGACAATTACTAGCATAATGGCCCTTCTTACCACAGCTGAAGCACTCCACATCTTGCTTATTCTTTTTCTTCTGGCCATCCTTAGCATGATTCTGCTTTCTCTTATTCTGGGAACCACCTTTGCCTCCACCACTAGCTTGTGGCTTTGGCTCATCTGCGGATGCAACCTCAGTCTTCGACTTAGGGTAGAGACTTTCTGATCTTAACGCTTTCCCCACAATCGATTCAAACGTCTCATCGATGTGGTTAATAAGTTTTTCCCCCAAGTACTGATCCAATCCAGTTATGAATTTCTCATTCTTTTTCTCGGCAGTATCTATAAGAGATAACCCATATTTTGACAAAGTGTCAAATTCAGCAATATACTCCGAGACAGCCCTGCCATTCTGCTTGAGCTCCAAGAATTTCTTAAACAACATTGACTTCTGAGCAGCTGGGATGAACTTCTCACTAAAGCGAGCCTTAAACTGCTCCCAAGTAATCTGGTCTTCGGGAGTAGCTGCCTTTATAGCATTCCACCAATTCATTGCCCGCCCTTGCAGCTGACGGGACGCTAGCTTTCTCTTCATCGCATCCTCGATACCCAAATCCTCGAAGATACGTTCGCAACTATCCAACCAATCTTGAACATCCGTAGCCGACTCCGTTCCGTGGAACGGCTTCCCTCCAAGGCTAGTATAATCCTTATTCAGCTTGGCGAAGTCGACTCTTGGCGCCTGCACTATTGGACCACCACCATTTCCACCATTGGGAGCTGCCCTTTGTACATCTCTAAGCATCTCTCTCATGAGGTCAGTAAACATCGTCCTCATGTCAGCAGCATTCCCATTATCGGCTCCCCTACCAGCACCTCTAGTATATCGGCTCATCGTCAATCTGAAAAAAGAAACGATTAACGACTCCATAGTGGTGCTAGTGCAGTACGACTTCACCCTTATACTACTAATAGTATATATATATATATAGCTTTTAAAAACCAAAGTAATCACAAATACGCTCTCTCATATACGTATATTATCTCTCCCTGATAACTTCCCTAGGTTAACTACGCAACCTAGAGCTCTGATACCAAGTGTGACGGCCCGCCCCGCACCAGCCTGCATTTCCTCCAAGAGTGCGCTGTACACATGCCCGACTAGCACAAGACGGTCGTCATAAGAAAGAAAAGAAGGGAATGAACTAATCAAAGAACCTGTAGAATGCCTCACAGCGCATGGAATAAAATATAATAATAATGTACTTGACATAAAACAGGCGAGACAGTGTATAAGCTGATAACTAAAAACCAACATCAATCTCAAAGCAGCGGAAATCCAAATACAGCTTATTACCATTTTTCCAAATTTACTGTCTCTAACAAAAGAAAGCTGAAATAGAAGATACACCAACAATGCCCAAGCAGTGATCTTCAACAACACAGGGAGAATACTAAATATATATATCACGTGGAAGCCTCCTGCTCGTCTCCGGATCATCTACCCGTGCATCACCAGCTAACCTGTCTCTAGTCTGCTCGTGTGAGCACCCAGAGTAATAAGAGGAGACATAAAACTCTGGGTCAGACATAAAGCCTGGTATGAGCGATAAGCATCAAAACAGAATAATAACAGGTATACTAAACCATACCTGAACCTGGACCTGCAACCAAAGAGTTAGTACCACATACCGTACAATACTCCAAGGTGCCATAATAAATAGTGTAAGAATACGAGGGTGGGGGTGTGCATGTCACAATGATAGCAAACAAATCATCCATAGCAACCATCCTCGCACCTCTCACTTAGTGCGTAAAGCGTACGACATCTACCACTTTGGAACACTAGACAAACTGAGGTAACGACGAATCCCGACTTGTAGAAACCCTGCTATGACCAAGCCAAACACTTGGAGTCATGACCAAACATTTCAATGACCCACTTCATTGGTCGTAGCCCTTGGTTCTACCGATGCCATAATGGCCCTGAATCCGCCTTCGTACCTCCTACCATAGTGGTTCAAAGCTATAGACGTCGATAACTCCTTGGCACACGTCCCGCAGCAAAGCCCAACCATGAAGTGAACTCGTTGATTCCCATCTGAATCTTAAGCTCTAACTTCTCATTCGGACTTCCTTTGCATCTCGGGTTTGGTCGAATTGGAGTGGGTCTTCAAAAGAGTTGTCGCGCAGTAACAGTCCTGGAATTCGGTTCGGTTCGGTAGTCATTGCCCTCGTCGGTTCGGTTCGGGTTTCTTCACTCCGGGTCGGGTCGGTGTCCTCCTCCGGGTCGGGTCGGGTTGCTATCCTCCTTCCAGCTCATCCTCCTTCTTCGATCAGCTCCCTCGTTTCCTTCTACTCCGATCCGATCCGATCACTTCGCTTTACTTCAGTCCGATCCGGTCCGCTTCCTTTTACTCCGATCCGATCCCCTTGTCCACTCCATCTCTAAGTAAACGGCCTTCCTTTTTGCCAAGTCTTCCATGTGCCAAGCTCCAGTTCGGGTCGGGTTTCTTGCCCAGTTCACATTTCCGATCCGAGCCCCCCCATCCGATCCGATCCGAAGCCCTGCACAACTTTCTGCAACTTTTCCAGCAACTTGTTTACGCCGTTCGACGACGTTTTTGACAAATCTAACTATTCTAATCAATCAAAATTCATGTCAAATAGTCATAACAACATAGCAAACTAACCACAAACACCAAAACAATGAATTCATATGTCAAAATGGATCAAATGTGCCCAAAACCTCACATTTTCCTATAATCCCTCTTAATCATGTTTAAGCATACGATCAGCAAAACACATCGAAATTTACCCAAATTTCTAACAGAGCCTTAAAACATTATTTTAGAATTTTAAGAATTTTTCCAGAATTTATTTACGTATAAATTCGCTAATCTTCACTAATCACCCTTAATTAACTGTAATTAGTGTCAAAATGATGCTATCACTCACCTTGGCCACAAATGAAATTCTCAGAACTGAAACTCCTCTGATTTGGGGCGAATACTGATGTCTAACAGCAGCTCTAACCTTGCTTTGGTGCTTTTTCTCCTTAATTTGGTGTTACTAAGCCTAATCTTCAATTAGAGAGTGATTTGGGGTGTTTTAGATGTAGGAAGCCATTACTAAGGTCTCAAGGAGGTTTGTGGCGGCTCAAAACTGAAATGAAAGTGATAACCTAACCCTAATCAGACCTCTTATACCTCTAAACCCGAAATTCCCCTTGGGCCTAACTGCTAATCACCCGGTTAAGCCCAATTAAGCTGTCTTTCACCATCTGAAACTTGTTTCAGCCATATCTCCCAAACGGTGAGTCCGTTTGGCTAATGTGACCACTCTACGGAAAGAGAAACCATCATTCAAAGCCAATGGAAGTGGTTTCAGGTCAAAATTCATTTCCAGTCAAAAGTTATGGCCAAAACAGTGATAACTAGGGGTAAAATGGTCATTTAAAAATCGAGAAAAATCATGAACATGGGAAATGACCCCAATAGTCGTCTCCCAAAGTTACATGACCGTACGACTTCGTATGTGAAAGAAATAAATATTCTACGATCCTATGATGCGTAGAATGCGGGTCGTTACACTTTGTTCCGGTCGTCATTACATAACAGTGGTATCAGAGCCAAAGGTTACAGACTGAGCCATGTAGGCAGGGCAGTGCTCTCAAAAGATACTTGTAGGATGTGAGTTAAGGGGGAGACTGTTGGGATTGTCTCGCATGTTGTTAAGGTAGGAATGACGGTTTGAATAAATAGTTCCACATCACGAAATAAATTGATGGAGTGGAATGCAAATATGAGTTGGTAGACACGTGACAACAGAGATTCCTTTTGTTACAAGGATGTGTATGCCGATTCATATATGCGCGCGCCCTATGTTGGAGGAGAAAAGGACCTTATTTACATCGTCGTTACATAACACACATAAATCAAAATATTACTTGATTTTGTTTTTATACTTAGGACATATACACATGTGTTCAGAGTTAACTTTAAACTCAAATCATATTACGTAGTTGCAAAATGAAAAATTTACTCATTTCCTGCTAATCAATCATAATATTGATATTTATATTGTCCATATTTCCAAAATTTTGCATGTTTTCTTTGTCCTCTTATTAATTAATTTAAACTACATCCTTTATATTCTAAATTCCTATCCAATGACTTCAAAGTCATTATTGATATTTTCACTTAAGTTTTCGAATTTAAAACTTTTAGAACTTGAATAATTATATTCCAAATACAAAATGTTTTCAAAAAAATGGTTCAAACACAAAAGGTACTTAAATCGTAGTTCACCAAATGGTAAGAAATAAGAAAATGAGACCACAAATGCAAAAAGTAAGTAGAAAACACAAGAATTTTTATAGTGGTTCGATCTAGAATAGATCTACGTCCACTTTGGCAAGTATTTTCATAATCATGGAGAAATTTACAAAGTGCAACATCTCATACATCTCATTTATTTCATTTGTTCACTCTATTTATGATGAGTTCCCACTTTTTACTCTCTTTCCACTTTGGATCACTCTTGAATTCGAGAAGAAACAGATTGGATCATGTTCTTAGATGATCTTCCTTGATTCCATCATGAAATTGATGTTAGATCCGAGCTTTAAAGAGGAGTAATGGCGGTTAGAGATCACTTGGATTGAATTTGAGTGAGAATTGATGGTGTTTGGAGAAGATTAGATCCACTTGATGTTGGAAGAAGAAGGAGCGAGCTTAGGAAGCCATTAATAGAGCTTAAGGAGCCTAAGAATTGTGGAAAACCGAAATGATAGCCCTTAGGGGTGGCTTAGATCGGTCCCCCATATGGTTGTGAAAGGGGGGTATTTATAGGTCGATTTTATGTGGAGTTTAGAAGGAGTAGCGAAGTTGTAAATATGGAGTGCCAAGTCAAGTGGGTTGTAACATCCCATATTTTTACGTATATTTAAATTTCAATTTAAAATAAATAAATTGGGATGTATTAGGGAAAATCAAAATTTTGTTAATTTTAATGATAGGGATTGTTTGGATTTAGTATAAATAGATTTCTCAAATGTAGTTTTATTTAGAAAGGCTGTTTGAAATTTAATATTTAATTAATTAGATTAATTTGAGTGAGTCAATTTAAAAATGGAATTTAGATTTTTATTTGGATGGTGGAATTTAAGTCGTTAAATTTTAACTGAGATTCAAATCAAAATTTCAATTAATCAAAGTAAGATTTAAAAAAAAATGTGTGAAAATTTATTTATACAATTTATTTAAGTTATAATTTGAATTTTATGAATATTTAAATTGAATTTAAGCAGTTAATCGAATAATTGAATATTTTATTTATTTAATTAACTGTGAAATTTAACCGTTTTGGCGACTGTCTCGGAATTCAACGAAACTGGCGACATTGAATTCAGAACGATGAATTATGGTAGGATTTCAATTTGCGTTACAATCCGATTTACCATTTGACCGTACGAGAGAAAATGTGAAATAGTATCAATGTAATATGATAATTGGGTTGTCTCTAATATTTGGGCCTCCTTTATATATATAAATAAACTCCTTTATCATCTAATCAGCCATTTTCCCTTTACGTATCCTTTTTCTATCTCTCCCTTATCGCTAATGGCTGAAAATCAATGTTAAACCCTAGATCAAAAATAAAATACAACCTCAAAAATTAAATCTCTCTAAACCATAACAAATTATATGTCGATTCGAAGCTCTCGACGATACGAAGCCTCTGGTATAGTTTGTTTCGACATGCAGTGGACGGATTCGCCAGAAATCACAGTCAAAGCTTCAGTTTTCGTAACCCTAGGCGTCATTTTAGGCGTTTTCGATTTCAAAGTTAATTGGAGAAATTGGCATGTGGGTTTTGTAGAGGAGGGTCATACGAATCTATTGCATGGGGTTGGAGGTTGTATAGTCGTGTGTGGAGCCGGAATTTTGGTTTGGAAGGTCAGAAAAACGTGACCGTTTGGCTCGATGGTGGTGGCTCCACGGTTGATCGGAATTGACGGGTCCGACACCAAGGGATGCGCGGCGAGATGAGGGGCAATATGGTGGTGGTCTTGGCGGCTGTAGAGGTCGGTCGATGGTGAATTTCGCGGTCAAACTTACGGTGATGTATGGGTTTAGTCGCAAGCGTGACTGTAGCGGAGGAACGAGCGGGAAGAAAGGGGCAGGGGACCTGCTGACGTGGCGGCATCCGATTGGTGAAGAATCATTATTTAATTATTTATATATATTTAAAATTCAGAGAGTAAAACGCTGATAACTCTTTCATTTTGACTCAGATTCGGACGCAGTTTGTTGCGTTGGGATCGTGGCGGAATTGCGGACGTTTTGGCACTCACCTGCTGCGTTTGGTGACTGTCAAATTTTGGCCCTTAGTTGAACGTTCGATCAACTATGGACGCAAAGGTGAGTGATTCTTCGCTCACGAAATACTGAATTATTCCCATATTTATTGAATTAAATTACGAAGTAAGTTGGTTGCATGGTTGTGTTGGATTGTTGATGTGTGGTTTAAATTTAACATGCAAGTGTGTTAACATGCAATTTAAGTAATTTATTTGCTATTTAATTTAATTTAAATCTCTAGTTGAATTCGAACCCTTGTAAAATCCTGAAACAGTTAATGTTAATCAGTTGAATGAAATGGTTGTGATGGATGTTGGTTGAAATTTATTACTGAATTATAGTGACATCTTATGCTCCTTATTCAGTATATTGTAATGCATGTTGATTTTTGACGATAAATCCCATTTACCCTTGATGTTGCGGGCATCTAATGAACCCGGGATTTATCGATAAAATGAATTAAGAACACGGAGTGAAATGATAAATCTCTGTGACCCTGATTTGGATTGAAATGATAGATCCATCCCTGAAAATATCGAGAAATTAAATTTAAAATCACTTGGCCATTTGGTATATAATTATATACAGACATCGGGTGGTTAAATGATTTTAAATATTTGAAAATTTTATTAATAGAATTTTCCCTCTAAAAGAATGTATCGATACTCGATAATTCAATTCTTTAAAGGTCCTGAACTGGGATGTTGATTAAAGGGGTTAAAGAAATTTTCCAAAACAAAGTGGTAATATTTAAATCAGAATTTGAATATGATTTAAAATCTTTTCAAATTAAGAGTTGGATTAGAAGGAAATAAATTCTTATGAAATCTGATTTTGGGAAATTTGGAAATCAAAGATATCTGGGTTGTTTTAACTCAGTTGAATATATATTTGAACTCTTGAAATCAAATAGTTGTTTGAACGGGGTTGAAACGAGAGATGGAATTTAATGAACTCCGTTGAGATCGGAGGATAGATTCAAGTATTTGAAATTTGGAAGGAAGGAAAATTTTGATTAGAGAAATTTATTTTAAATGTATTTATGTATTTGATTCCAAATAATTATTCTTGCTTTAAATTTATTATTTGCCTTTACCTATGACTATTGTATTTTTAAATAAATTTTTCCTTATAATTCATTTTTTTCAAAATTTTCTAGTAAACCTATATTTTAAGTAAATATATAATATTTAAATTACTAATTTATTTTAATCATTATATCCTATATGTATATCTATATATTTATTTATATAAAATTTATTTTATTATCATTTTTATTATTACTACTGTTATTATTATATATAAACATTTAGTTTACAAGTGTTTTGGAATTATAAATTTCTTCCGAATGGAAATGCTTGAGTTGAACCGCTGGTTCAAATGGAGTTGAGATAAGAATCCATGATAATTTGAAATCTTTGAGATAAATTATATTCTATTTGAATATAAGTCGGTTTTGAAATATTATGTGATTATAATATAATGATATGAAATATACTCTAGTTTTAGAATATAATCGGCTCGGGTATGATTATGATATGTTGATATGGAAATTTTATTTGTTTGAATATAAATTGGGTTCGAAACAGAGGATGATATTTTGGTATGAAAGTGAACCTGTATCAAATGTAAAAGAACCAACCGATGTGAAAAGATGTAAGCGTTGGTTGTTAAAGAGACCGGAATCGACATAAGGCATACTCTCTGTCAGTGTCGATACCACTTTGACAACTGTGAACGTTATGGCGTATCCAGAATGAGTATGATGACTTGAAGGCGATTATTGGATCGAAGAAGATGATCGATGACGAAATAGCCCTGACCTTCGGGTCAGAATTGAAATGACTAAAACAGGAGCTATACCGTGACTAACTGAGGTAGCACCTTTGATCGGACACACTTCTTCGATAATATTTCTATGACTATGATGATGATGATTTGGGCCTATTTATGACTTTGGGAGTGTGTTCCGAGGTGGGCGGTAGTGGCTGCTATGCGTTACCACCGGTCCGGGAGTTGTAACACCCCACCTCCGCTAGGGTCACTCTTTCGGGGGCACTAGCTTCTGGGGGGCGTTAGAACTGGGTAAGCATGCATAATGATATATCAAGGCAGAACAAGAACATAAATATATATGTAAAACAGAGTAAGTGAGAATAAAACAGCGGAATATCTCAAACCATCTCAAAACAAGTCTAGTACATCATAAAGTCAACTGCCAAAATAAACATGTCTAGTACATCATAAACAGAAATACTGAAATACATAGTGCTATCCCCAAAATAAAGATGATAAACCATAGCGAGCTCAATGTCCAGACATACATGAGCTATCCAGCAAACAAGCAAGCGATCCAAGCTAAGCACCACTATTCCCTCCCAGAGAACCTGGGGGGGGGGGAGAAACGGAAGAAAAGAAGCGAAAGAAAATAGGTCAGTCAAAAAGACTGGTAAGCCCTACTACGATCAGTCTATAAACTAATAAAGTTAGCATCATGATGGAAACTGAGATGAACATACTGGCAATAGATAAAGGTGTCATCACATAAAGAAGATTAAGCTTTGCACCACAGTGTACTAGCAAACTAACATAACAGGTATTGATCCCTCAGCCCAAACTTTGGCCCAATAACATGAGGTGACCTTAATACAAGGTCCAGCCCAACGGTCTAGTCGATCGGCTCCCTATAAACCTAACCCGTCAAGTGTTGGTGTCCATACGGCCCACATATGGTTGTAGTCGGACTGTGCTGGGTCCACCTTCGGGTGTATCAAGCCCTCGGGTGTCGACCCCAGACACTTAAGCGATAATGCACAGTCTAAACCTACTGGTACCCGTGCCTCGAGTTTGTCCAACACCGGACTACGTGCACGTCCGTAGCCCGCCTGGACCCGCACCGCTGTACCACTCAGCCGTCGCTTCGGTCGCTTACATCAGTCCAGTAATCGTGCCCCGCCCTAGCCTAGCCTCTAGGGTTGTGAATGATACCAAACTGGGATTACTGCTGGAACAGACCACGTTGCTAGGGTTTTCTAAGAGGGTTAAGTGTGGTTTAACCCCTCACTAATCATGGATTAAATTAGTTAAGTGTAACCAACAGTTCACCACTTAACCCCATTTAATCCCTCGTATCCCCAAAAATTGGTTAAGTATTAGTGGGCCATGACTTGACCCTAATCATGAGGCATTAATTAATTTAATTGTGCCTTAACCTCTCACATTAGACTTTGTTGCGGTTACCTAGTTAAGCCGGTGGGTTCCGGGTAGATTTACACCACAACTTGGTCTAACCTCGGGTCTTGGCACCACATGACCAACTTCTCACATTGGATCCTATTGTTTGTAGCCACTAGTTAAGCCGGTAGGTTCCGGGTAGAATTACGCTACAAACTCAACCCAACCTCGAGTTGGCCACACTTATGTTTTCTAAGTGTCATGTCCACTTTATTTTCAAAACATAATTACAAGTTTAACAAATACTTGGGTAGACCTAACTTAATAGGTAAATTCCCAAGGGGTAGACCTAACTTAATAGGTAAATTCCCAATCTTATATTTTCATGTATTTTAAGTTTTACCCAAACCCCCCCAACGTCATTCTATCGCTTACATATTCGTCATAACGCATAAAGGATAGAAAGAGGGAACTTGGCACAACATACATGATGAATCTTACATATCATAATAAACATGCATAACATGTTGGACTTGCATAACTTAGCATAGTGAACTTGCATAAACATGCATAACTTGTTAAACTTGCAAATCATGGCATAGTGAACTTGCATAAACATGCATAACTTATCAAACATGTGTAATATGGCATAGTGAACTCGCATAAGCATGCATAACTTATTAAACATGTGTAACATGGCATAGTGAGCTCGCATAAGCATGCATAACTTATTAAACATGTGTAACATGGCATAGTGAACTCGCATAAGCATGCATAACTTATTAAACATGTGTAACATGGCATAGTGAACTCGCATAAGCATGCATAACTTATTAAACATGCATAAATCCCAACTTTCATCACATATTAACTTTAGAGTTTCTAAAATGAAGGTAAGAGGGCTTACTAATATTATGAAGACACAAATCTACAAGTAAAGATTGAGAAGCCCTTTATGCAAGCATAAAAACCCAAAACAAAGCTCCAATAAGAAACACCCTTAACAAAAATCCCAAAAACTCTAGCTTAGCAAATAAAACTTGCAACTTGATGGTGTATGCAAGCTAATGATCATTCATACAACTTAGAAATGCTTGTATGAACATCATAATATTCATAGGAATGATTTATGAAGAGGGTGGAGGCTAGGGTTTTTAAGTGGAGGCCATTTGAGAAATCAATTTGACATAGTTTGGTTGCTAGAATGAATAATGGGGTTTTAGGGTAGGATTAGGGTCATATTTATAGAAGATTAGAGTGATATTAGCCTTAGGATTAACCCTTAGTTGAATTAGGTCCATCAGATTTCGGAATTCTCCAGAACCAAGCCACACAACCAAGCCCAGATCAGAAATGGTGCGCCAGGCAAAACTGCCCGGCCACCCCGTGTCGACAGGGCTGTCGACAGGGCGGTCGACACCCTTAGACCCCTGTCGACATGCCTGTCGACTTGGGGGTCTTGGCGGGAGTTTTCCCGCTGACGCCAGTTGTGCCCTAACCCTTGTTTTTAACTTAAAATTTAAATCTGTTTTTAATATGGAAATTTTTGAAAACTTCAATGGGCCTTAACTGGGTCATACGGACTCCGATTTTCGAAAACTCGGACTCTATTTCGCGTATTTTTCCGAGACGAACGCAATGGCACAGCCCGTTTCCCCTTGATTCAGATTTTTAAATTAAATTCTGCCTCAATTTATATTTTAACAGGTTATTAAAAATACAGGTTGTTACATTCTCCCCTCCTTAAAGGATTTCGTCCCCGAAATCTTCAAGTTAGGAAGAACATATCCTACCATCCAACATCCATCGACTCAAAACATCATCCACGAGTAACCATTGTCCTTAAAAGATTCTAAATGTTGTATGAACATATGCAAAAGTGTGTGTATATGTACTTATCTAATGCAAAGATCAATGCAAAATATGTTAGTGAAATGTATCCATATGTATGCAAATCCCTAACATAATGTATAATATCTACATGCGTGCTCAATCATACATCCATATGCAACATCCATGTGATAGCATACAAATTTCATCCAAGAATAAGCATAAACACTCATGCACATGCAATATGAGGAGTGTGTGAGCCGATCTAGTGCCTAATGTGTATCATGCATCCACGAGTAACAGCTTGCAAACACTTGCAACCACTTGCAACCATCAAACATAACATGTCTCAAACACATGTTTCATCCAAAGGATTCTACCTAAGGTTCTCATGATAAGATAGACACGATGAACTAGATAAACTAGATAGACATGGAAAGATAAAGAGATTGAGAGTGTACCCTCAAAAAGGAATGGATAAAGCCTACGCATCTTCTCTTCAGTTTCCCAAGTTGCGTCTTCCTCGGCTTCACCCCATTGAACCTTCACCAACTTGACCTCACGATTCCTTAGCTTCTTGATCTCTGTCCCCAAGATACGAATCGGAGCTCTCCTCAAGGTAGCTTCTTTCTCTACTTCCACATCTTCTAGAACACTTGGCTCAACCACCTCTGCTGACTTATGCAAACACTTCCGGAGATGCGAAACATGAAAAACATTATGCACTCCAGCTAGCTTCTCGGGCAATTCCACTCTATAGGCCATCTGCCCGATCCTCTCTACAACTGGAAACGGTCCAACAAACCTTGGTGCTAACTTTCCTACTACTCCAAACCGAACCACATTCCGCAAAGGAGAAACCTTCACGAAAACCATATCCCCAACATCAAACTCCAAATCAGTCCTTCGCCTATCAGCATAAGATTTCTGTCTGTCTTGGGCCGCCTTCATCCGTCTTCTAATCAACTCGACCTTCTCGGATGTATCTCTAATCATGTCAGGTCCAAGTATAAGCTTATCTGTAGTCTCCCACCAACATGTAGGTGACTTGCACGGTCTCCCATATAAAGCCTCAAATGGTGCCATCCCAATGCTCGCCTGATAACTGTTATTATAAGCAAATTCCACAAGAGGAAGATGGTCTTCCCAAGTACCACCAAAATCCAGAATGCAAAGCCTCAACAAGTCCTCAAGTACCCTATTTACCCTTTCTGTCTGACCGTCCGTTTGTGGGTGATAAGCCGTACTCAGGTTCAACCTCGTGCCCATAGCTTCCTGCAAACTGTTCCAGAACTGACTAGTAAAGATGGGGTCTCGGTCACTGACTATGCTAGAAGGGACTCCATGTAGTCGTACTATCTCACGAAGATATACTGATGCTAGTCCAGATGCGGTCCTTTTGCTCTTCACCGGAATGAAATGAGCACTCTTCGTAAGCCTATCCACAATGACCCATATGCTTGTATTCCCTTTTCTTGACCTTGGCAATCCGTCAACAAAATCCATAGAAATACTCTCCCACTTCCATAGCGGGACCTCTAGAGGATGCAATAGCCCACCTGGCTTCTTCGACTCGGCTTTTACTCTTTGACAAACAACACATCTAGAGACAAACTCTGCCACATCCTTCTTCATTCCAGGCCAGAAGAAAATGCGCTTCATATCCTTATACATCTTATCTCCACCCGGATGTATAGTCAACTTGGAGCGATGTGCTTCCTCAAGCACTTTCCTCACCAAGTCTTCCACCATCGGAACACAAAGCCTTCCGTCTCTCCTCAGCCAACCCTTATCATCTATAGAATATCGAGCAAGGTGACTAGATGTCTCCCCTCGAATCAGCTTATCCATAATATCAATTATCTGAGGGTCTTCCTTCTGCGAAGCCCCAACTTGATCCAGAAGGGTAGGCCTGAGCTCAAGAGATGCTAAAGAACCGGTCATCGACTCAACTGCCAAAGAGAAATCAAAGGTTGCCAAGAACTCTAAATTCTTCATCTCAACAAATAGAGGACTTAGTGTCAACCTTTTTCTACTCAACGCATCCGCTACAACATTCCCCTTGCCAGGGGTATAGGCTATATCAAAATCGTAGGACGCCAAGAATTCCATCCACCTTTGCTGCCTCAAGTTCAGATACTTCTGCGAAAAGAGATAATTCAAAGACTTATGATCAGTATACAGCTCAAATCTCTCTCCCAGAAGATAATGACGCCAAGCCTTGAGTGCATATACTATCGCTGCCAGCTCTAGATCATGAGTGGGATAATTCTTCTCATGCACCTTAAGTTGCCTACCACCAAAACATATAACTCTGCCTTCTTGCATCAGAACGGCGCCCAATCCCGTGCCACAAGCATCAGTGTACACGGTAAACATCTTACCACCATCGGGTAAAGCTAGAACTGGTGCTGAGGTAAGGGCTCTCTTGAGTCTCTGAAAAGCAAGCTCACAGTCCATATCCCAAGGAAAAACTAAGTTCTTCTTCGTCAACTTAGTAAGAGGAGCGGATATCTTCGCGAAGTCCTTGATGAACTTCCGGTAAAAACCTGCAAGACCTAGAAAACTTCTCACTTCGGTTGCATTCCTTGGAGTCTTCCAATCCTGCACAGCAACTACTTTAGCGGGATCCACCGCCAAGCCTTGCTTAGATACTATATGCCCAAGGAACCGAACTTCCCTTCTCCAAAAGTGACACTTGGAGAACTTGGCCTTTAACTGATGCGCTCTAAGCGTATCCATCACCTCTACAAGATGCCTCGCGTGCTCTTCTTCATCCTTAGAGAAGATCAGAATATCATCCACAAAGACCACGACAAACTTGTTCAAGAACTCTCGAAACACCCTACTCATCAAGTCCACGAAATACGCGGGTGCATTCGTCAAACCGAATGGCATAACAAGCCATTCAAAGAATCCGTCTATAGTTCTGAATGCAGTCTTGTCTATACTATCTTCAGCCACTCTAAGCTGATGAAATCCAGTAACAAGATCAAGCTGAGAGAAAACAGAAGCACCAACAAGCTGGTCAAAAAGATCATCAATCCTCGGTAATGGGTGTCTGCTCTTCTTAGTCAGCTTATTCAACTCTCTATAGTCCACACAAAGTCGAAGAGAACCATCTGCCTTAGTAGCAAACACCACAGGCGCTCCCCATTCGGATATACTTCGTCTGATGAAGTTCTTCTCAAGCAACTCCTTTACTTGCTTGCTGAGCTCCCGTCTCTCACGCGGAGCCATGTGCCGAACGGGCAAAGAAACAGGCTTAGCATTATCCACTAGATAAATGCGAAAATCAATCTCTCGTTTAGGGGGCAACCCCTTAACTTCTTCAAAAACATCTGGATAATCTCGGACCACCCTTACAGACTGAAGGGTTTCCTCTGACGAGTCGAGAGATTCAAGATAGCACAACATGACGGGATCCTTCGGATTGCATGAAATCTCTAAGGTGTTGCCAAGACGAGTCACAAGCCTCACAACCCTATGCTCACAATCAAGAATGGCTCCATGTCTAGACAGCCAATCCATGCCCAAAATCAATCCGTATCCCCTGAAACCAAGAACATACGCACTACACAAGAACTCTACACTGAGTATAGAGATCCTCAGATCCTCACATATCATAGATAGATGAGCAGAACCCCCAATGGGATTCGAAACACAAACGGGATCATCCACTAAGCTAGTACTAAGGTGCAAACTATCAACAAGATCAGATGAAATAAAGCTATGTGATGCACCAGAATCAAACAAGGTACGAACTGGAAGATCGGAAACATAAACAAGGTTCTCAACAGAAACACTACCTCGATCGGGAACTGGAGCGGTATTGAGAGCATGAACTTGCCCTCCTGAAGGTCCAGCACGCTGAGTCTGACCCTGCCCTTTCTTCTTCGGGCATTCCTTGCTGAAGTGTCCAGTCTCACCACAGGAAAAACATCCACCACTAAGCTTCCTTTTCTTCTTCCTACAATCCTTAGCAAAGTGTCCAGGCACACCACAGTAATTGCACTTTCCCTTGCCTTTGTTGTTGTTCCCCTTCTTGTTCTTGCTCTGATTCCCCTGACTGCTTTGACCACCTTGATTGCCTTTACCCTGAGAATCAGTCTTCTTTGCTTGAGTATCACTCGACTTGACCTCTTTCTTTCCATCTCCCTGAAGTAGAGCCATATCGACCAAACTCTCAAAAGTAGCCCCATGCGGAATATGTGACATCGCCAAACCCTGCAGCGGCTCATTCAACCCTCTAGCAAATCGAAGAGCCTTCTTCTCAGGAGTGTTCACCATATCCAAACCAAAACGGGCCAGCTGATTAAACTTGTTCACATACTCCTTGACAGACATATCACCTTGCTTTAATGCAATGAACTTCTCCATCTGTAAATTCGCCTCAGCAGAAGATAGAAACTTGGCCACAAATCTAGCCCTCAAATCGGCCCAAGTCTCGACGGGCCTCGTCCCATTGATGACCTCCCACCAATAGGATGCTTCGTCCTTCAAAAGCCACACTGTCAATAAGATCTTCCTCTCGTCATTAATCCTAAAGATAGCAAACAAGTCCTCAGTGTCTTTCAGCCAATTCCTAGCTTCAACAAAAGATTCCGTGCCTAGGAAATTCTTGCCTCCCGTCGCCTTGAAGTCTTTACAAACCTTCGTGAACTCAACCTGAGGATGCTGAGGGGGAGGAGGAGGAAGAGGAGCCTCAGCAACTGGAGGAGGAGGAACAGGAACCACCGGAGGAGGGACATTAGGGGGAGGATTCTCAACTACAGGAGGAGGAGTGGGAGTAGGGTTTGCGGGGCCAGCTGCCGCCCTAGCTTCTAGAAGTCTCCTATACCAGAGTGGTACGTTTACTCCATCCGGGATGGCAAGATTCTCAGCCATACTGAAACGAAAGATAAGATAAGATTAGGTCAAGGGAACGAAGGATAACGCTAATGGCTTTTTGGGGAATAGCCTTTTAAAATACTAGACTTTTCTTTGGAAAATACTTTATACTTGTTTTGAAAATAGTTTTTCAAAAGTCTTTTAAAAACTTTTTGTTCTTTCTTGTAAACCATATGCTCTAATACCAAATTTGTAACACCCCACCTCCGCTAGGGTCACTCTTTCGGGGGCACTAGCTTCTGGGGGGCGTTAGAACTGGGTAAGCATGCATAATGATATATCAAGGCAGAACAAGAACATAAATATATATGTAAAACAGAGTAAGTGAGAATAAAACAGCGGAATATCTCAAACCATCTCAAAACAAGTCTAGTACATCATAAAGTCAACTACCAAAATAAACATGTCTAGTACATCATAAACAGAAATACTGAAATACATAGTGCTATCCCCAAAATAAAGATGATAAACCATAGCGAGCTCAATGTCCAGACATACATGAGCTATCTAGCAAACAAGCAAGCGATCCAAGCTAAGCACCACTATTCCCTCCCTGAGAACCTGGGGGGGGGGGGGGGGAGAAACGGAAGAAAAGAAGCGAAAGAAAACAGGTCAGTCAAAAAGACTGGTAAGCCCTACTACGATCAGTCTATAAACTAATAAAGTTAGCATCATGATGGAAACTGAGATGAACATACTGGCAATAGATAAAGGTGTCATCACATAAAGAAGATTAAGCTTTGCACCACAGTGTACTAGCAAACTAACATAACAGGTATTGATCCCTCAGCCCAAACTTTGGCCCAATAACATCAGGTGACCTTAATACAAGGTCCAGCCCAACGGTCTAGTCGATCGGCTCCCTATAAACCTAACCCGTCAAGTGTTGGTGTCCATACGACCCACATATGGTTGTAGTCAGACTGTGCTGGGTCCACCTTCGGGTGTATCAAGCCCTCGGGTGTCGACCCCAGACACTTAAGCAATAATGCACAGTCTAAACCTACTGGTACCCGTGCCTCGAGTTTGTCCAACACCGGACTACGTGCACGTCCGCAGCCCGCCTGGACCCACACCGCTGTACCACTCAGTCGTCGCTTTGGTCGCTTACATCAGTCCAGTAATCGTGTCCCGCCCTAGCCTAGCCTCTAGGGTTGTGAATGATACCAAACTGGTATTACTGCTGGAACAGACCACGTTGCTAGGGTTTTCTAAGAGGGTTAAGTGTGGTTTAACCCCTCACTAATCATGGATTAAATTAGTTAAGTGTAACCAACAGTTCACCACTTAACCCCATTTAATCCCTCGTATCCCCAAAAATTGGTTAAGTATTAGTGGGCCATGACTTAACCATAATCATGAGGCATTAATTAATTTAATTGTGCCTTAACCTCTCACATTAGACTTTGTTGCGGTTACCTAGTTAAGCCGGTGGGTTCCGGGTAGATTTACACCACAACTTGGTCTAACCTCGGGTCTTGGCACCACATGACCAACTTCTCACATTGGATCCTATTGTTTGTAGCCACTAGTTAAGCCGGTAGGTTCCGGGTAGAATTACGCTACAAACTCAACCCAACCTCGAGTTGGCCACACTTATGTTTTCTAAGTGTCATGTCCACTTTATTTTCAAAACATAATTACAAGTTTAACAAATACTTGGGTAGACCTAACTTAATAGGTAAATTCCCAAGGGGTAGACCTAACTTAATAGGTAAATTCCCAATCTTATATTTTCATGTATTTTAAGTTTTACCCAAACCCCCCCCAACGTCATTCTATCGCTAACATATTCGTCATAACGCATAAAGGATAGAAAGAGGGAACTTGGCACAACATACATGATGAATCTTACATATCATAATAAACATGCATAACATGTTGGACTTGCATAACTTAGCATAGTGAACTTGCATAAACATGCATAACTTGTTAAACTTGCAAATCATGGCATAGTGAACTTGCATAAACATGCATAACTTATCAAACATGTGTAATATGGCATAGTGAACTCGCATAAGCATGCACAACTTATTAAACATGTGTAACATGGCATAGTGAACTCGCATAAGCATGCATAACTTATTAAACATGTGTAACATGGCATAGTGAACTCGCATAAGCATGCATAACTTATTAAACATATGTAACATGGCATAGTGAACTCGCATAAGCATGCATAACTTATTAAACATGCATAAATCCCAACTTTCATCACATATTAACTTTAGAGTTTCTAAAATGAAGGTAAGAGGGCTTACTAATATTATGAAGACACAAATCTACAAGTAAAGATTGAGAAGCCCTTTATGCAAGCATAAAAACCCAAAACAAAGCTCCAATAAGAAACACCCTTAACAAAAATCCCAAAAACTCTAGCTTAGCAAATAAAACTTGCAACTTGATGGTGTATGCAAGCTAATGATCATTCATACAACTTAGAAATGCTTGTATGAACATCATAATCTTCATAGGAATGATTTATGAAGAGGGTGGAGGCTAGGGTTTTTAAGTGGAGGCCATTTGAGAAATCAATTTGACATAGTTTGGTTGCTAGAATGAATAATGGGGTTTTAGGGTAGGATTAGGGTCATATTTATAGAAGATTAGAGTGATATTAGCCTTAGGATTAACCCTTAGTTGAATTAGGTCCATCAGATTTCGGAATTCTCCAGAACCAAGCCACACAACCAAGCCCAGATCAGAAATGGTGCGCCAGGCAAAACTGCCCGGCCACCCCGTGTCGACAGGGCTGTCGACAGGGCGGTCGACACCCTTAGACCCCTGTCGACATGCCTGTCGACTTGGGGGTCTTGGCGGGAGTTTTCCCGCTGACGCCAGTTGTGCCCTAACCCTTGTTTTTAACTTAAAATTTAAATCTGTTTTTAATATGGAAATTTCTGAAAACTTCAATGGGCCTTAACTGGGTCATACGGACTCCGATTTTCGAAAACTCGGACTCTATTTCGCGTATTTTTCCGAGACGAACGCAATGGCACAGCCCGTTTCCCCTTGATTCAGATTTTTATATTAAATTCTGCCTCAATTTATATTTTAACAGGTTATTAAAAATACAGGTTGTTACATTCTCCCCTCCTTAAAGGATTTCGTCCCCGAAATCTTCAAGTTAGGAAGAACATATCCTACCATCCAACATCCATCTACTCAAAACATCATCCACGAGCAACCATTGTCCTTAAAAGATTCTAAATGATGTATGAACATATGCAAAAGTGTGTGTATATGTACTTATCTAATGCAAAGATCAATGCAAAATATGTTAGTGAAATGTATCCATATGTATGCAAATCCCTAACATAATGTATAATATCTACATGCGTGCTCAATCATACATCCATATGCAACATCCATGTGATAGCATACAAATTTCATCCAAGAATAAGCATAAACACTCATGCACATGCAATATGAGGAGTGTGTGAGACGATCTAGTGCCTAATATGTATCATGCATCCACGAGTAACCACTTGCAAACACTTGCAACCATCAAACATAACATGTCTCAAACACATGTTTCATCCAAAGGATTCTACCTAAGGTTCTCATGATAAGATAGACACGATGAACTAGATAAACTAGATAGACATGGAAAGATAAAGAGATTGAGAGTGTACCCTCAAAAAGGAATGGATAAAGCCTACACATCTTCTCTTCAGTTTCCCAAGTTGCGTCTTCCTCGGCTTCACCCCATTGAACCTTCACCAACTTGACGTCACGATTCCTTAGCTTCTTGATCTCTGTCCCCAAGATACGAATCGGAGCTCTCCTCAAGGTAGCTTCTTTCTCTACTTCCACATCTTCTAGAACACTTGGCTCAACCACCTCTGCTGACTTATGCAAACACTTCCGGAGATGCGAAACATGAAAAACATTATGCACTCCAGCTAGCTTCTCGGGCAATTCCTCTCTATAGGCCATCTGCCCGATCCTCTCTACAACTGGAAATGGTCCAACAAACCTTGGTGCTAACTTTCCTACTGCTCCAAACCGAACCACATTCCGCAAAGGAGAAACCTTCACGAAAACCATATCCCCAACATCAAACTCCAAATCAGTCCTTCGCCTATCAGCATAAGATTTCTGTCTGTCTTGGGCCGCCTTCATCCGTCTTCTAATCAACTCGACCTTCTCGGATGTATCTCTAATCATGTCAGGTCCAAGTATAAGCTTATCTGTAGTCTCCCACCAACATGTAGGTGACTTGCACGGTCTCCCATATAAAGCCTCAAATGGTGCCATCCCAATGCTCGCCTGATAACTGTTATTATAAGCAAATTCCACAAGAGGAAGATGGTCTTCCCAAGTACCACCAAAATCCAGAATGCAAAGCCTCAACAAGTCCTCAAGTACCCTTTTCACCCTTTCTGTCTGACCGTCCGTTTGTGGGTGATAAGCCGTACTCAGGTTCAACCTCGTGCCCATAGCTTCCTGCAAACTGTTCCAGAACTGACTAGTAAAGATGGGGTCTCGGTCAGTGACTATGCTAGAAGGGACTCCATGTAGTCGTACTATCTCACGAAGATATACTGATGCTAGTCCAGATGCGGTCCTTTTGCTCTTCACCGGAATGAAATGAGCACCCTTCGTAAGCCTATCCACAATGACCCATATGCTTGTATTCCCTTTTCTTGACCTTGGCAATCCGCCAACAAAATCCATAGAAATACTCTCCCACTTCCATAGCGGGACCTCTAGAGGATGCAATGGCCCACCTGGCTTCTTCGACTCGGCTTTTACTCTCTGACAAACAACACATCTAGAGACAAACTCTGCCACATCCTTCTTCATTCCAGGCCAGAAGAAAATGCGCTTCATATCCTTATACATCTTATCTCCACCCGGATGTATAGTCAACTTGGAGCGATGTGCTTCCTCAAGAACTTTCCTCACCAAGTCTTCCACCATCGGAACACAAAGCCTTCCGTCTCTCCTCAGCCAACCCTTATCATCTATAGAATATCGAGCAAGGTGACTAGATGTCTCCCCTCGAATCAGCTTATCCATAATCTCAATTATCTGAGGGTCTTCCTTCTGCGAAGCCCCAACTTGATCCAGAAGGGTAGGCCTGAGCTCAAGAGATGCTAAAGAACCGGTCATCGACTCAACTGCCAAAGAGAAATCAAAGGTTGCCAAGAACTCTAAATTCTTCATCTCAACAAATAGAGGACTTAGTGTCAACCTTTTTCTACTCAACGCATCCGCTACAACATTCCCATTGCCAGGGGTATAGGCTATATCAAAATCGTAGGACGCCAAGAATTCCATCCACCTTTGCTGCCTCAAGTTCAGATCCTTCTGCGAAAAGAGATACTTCAAAGACTTATGATCAGTATACAGCTCAAATCTCTCTCCCAGAAGATAATGACGCCAAGCCTTGAGTGCATATACTATCGCTGCCAGCTCTAGATCATGAGTGGGATAATTCTTCTCATGCACCTTAAGTTGCCTACGACCAAAACATATAACTCTGCCTTCTTGCATCAGAACGACGCCCAATCCAGTGCCACAAGCATCAGTGTACACGGTAAACATCTTACCACCATCGGGTAAAGCTAGAACTGGTGCTGAGGTAAGGGCTCTCTTGAGTCTCTGAAAAGCAAGCTCACAGTCCATATCCCAAGCAAAAACTAAGTTCTTCTTCGTCAACTTAGTAAGAGGAGCGGATATCTTCGCGAAGTCCTTGATGAACTTCCAGTAAAAACCTGCAAGACCTAGAAAACTTCTCACTTCGGTTGCATTCCTTGGAGTCTTCCAATCCTGCACAGCAACTACTTTAGCGGGATCCACCGCCAAGCCTTGCTTAGATACTATATGCCCAAGGAACCGAACTTCCCTTCTCCAAAAGTGACACTTGGAGAACTTGGCCTTTAACTGATGCGCTCTAAGCGTATCCATCACCTCTACAAGATGCCTCGCGTGCTCTTCTTCATCCTTAGAGAAGATCAGAATATCATCCACAAAGACCACGACAAACTTGTTCAAGAACTCTCGAAACACCCTACTCATCAAGTCCACGAAATACGCGGGTGCATTCATCAAACCGAATGGCATAACAAGCCATTCAAAGAATCCATCTGGAGTTCTGAATGCAGTCTTGTCTATACTATCTTCAGCCACTCTGAGCTGATGAAATCCAGTAGAAAGACCAAGCTGAGAGAAAACAGAAGCACCAACAAGCTGGTCAAAAAGATCATCAATCCTCGGTAATGGGCGTCTGTTCTTCTTAGTCAGCTTATTCAACTCTCTATAGTCCACACAAAGTCGAAGAGAACCATCTGCCTTAGTAGCAAACACCACAGGCGCTCCCCATTCGGATATACTTCGTCTGATGAAGTTCTTCTCAAGCAACTCCTTTACTTGCTTGCTGAGCTCCCGTCTCTCACGCGAAGCCATGTGCCGAACGGGCAAAGAAACAGGCTTAGCATTATCCACCAGATAAATGCGAAAATCAATCTCTCGTTTAGGGGGCAACCCCTTAACTTCTTCAAAAACATCTGGATAATCTCGGACCACCCTTACAGACTGAAGGGTTTCCTCTGACGAGTCGAGAGATTCAAGATAGCACAACATGACGGGATCCTTCGGATTGCATGAAATCTCTAAGGTGTTGCCAAGACGAGTCACAAGCCTCACAACCCTATGCTCACAATCAAGAATGGCTCCATGTCTAGACAGCCAATCCATGCCCAAAATCAATCCGTATCCCCTGAAACCAAGAACATACGCACTACACAAGAACTCTACACTGAGTATAGAGATCCTCAGATCCTCACATATCATAGATAGATGAGCAGAACCCCCAATGGGATTCGAAACACAAACGGGATCATCCACTAAGCTAGTACTAAGGTGCAAACTATCAACAAGATCAGATGAAATAAAGCTATGTGATGCACCAGAATCAAACAAGGTACGAACTGGAAGATCGGAAACATAAACAAGGTTCTCAACAGAAACACTACCTCGATCGGGAACTGGAGCGGTATTGAGAGCATGAACTTGCCCTCCTGAAGGTCCAGCACGCTGAGTCTGACCCTGCCCTTTCTTCTTCGGGCATTCCTTGCTGAAGTGTCCAGTCTCACCACAGGAAAAACATCCACCACTAAGCTTCCTTTTCTTCTTCCTACAATCCTTAGCAAAGTGTCCAGGCACACCACAGTAATTGCACTTTCCCTTGCCTTTGTTGTTGTTCCCCTTCTTGTTCTTGCTCTGATTCCCCTGACTGCTTTGACCACCTTGATTGCCTTTACCCTGAGAATCAGTCTTCTTTGCTTGAGTATCACTCGACTTGACCTCTTTCTTTCCATCTCCCTGAAGTAGAGCCATATCGACCAAACTCTCAAAAGTAGCCCCATGCGGAATATGTGACATCGCCAAACCCTGCAGCGGCTCATTCAACCCTCTAGCAAATCGAAGAGCCTTCTTCTCAGGAGTGTTCACCATATCCAAACCAAAACGGGCCAGCTGATTAAACTTGTTCACATACTCCTTGACAGACATATCACCTTGCTTTAATGCAATGAACTTCTCCATCTGTAAATTCGCCTCAGCAGAAGATAGAAACTTGGCCACAAATCTAGCCCTCAAATCGGCCCAAGTCTCGACGGGCCTCGTCCCATTGGTGACCTCCCACCAATAGGCTGCTTCGTCCTTCAAAAGCCACACTGTCAATAAGATCTTCCTCTCGTCATCAATCCTAAAGATAGCAAACAAGTCCTCAGTGTCTTTCAGCCAATTCCTAGCTTCAACAAAAGATTCCGTGCCTAGGAAATTCTTGCCTCCCGTCGCCTTGAAGTCTTTACAAACCTTCGTGAACTCAACCTGAGGATGCTGAGGGGGAGGAGGAGGAAGAGGAGCCTCAGCAACTGGAGGAGGAGGAACAGGAATCACCGGAGGAGGGACATTAGGGGGAGGATTCTCAACTACAGGAGGAGGAGTGGGAGTAGGGTTTGCGGGGCCAGCTGCCGCCCTAGCTTCTAGAAGTCTCCTATACCAGAGTGGTACGTTTACTCCATCCGGGATGGCAAGATTCTCAGCCATACTGAAACGAAAGATAAGATAAGATTAGGTCAAGGGAACGAAGGATAACGCTAATGGCTTTTTGGGGAATAGCCTTTTAAAATACTAGACTTTTCTTTGGAAAATACTTTATACTTGTTTTGAAAATAGTTTTTCAAAAGTCTTTTAAAAACTTTTTGTTCTTTCTTGTAAACCATATGCTCTGATACCAAATTTGTAACACCCCACCTCCGCTAGGGTCACTCTTTCGGGGGCACTAGCTTCTGGGGGGCGTTAGAACTGGGTAAGCATGCATAATGATATATCAAGGCAGAACAAGAACATAAATATATATGTAAAACAGAGTAAGTGAGAATAAAACAGCGGAATATCTCAAACCATCTCAAAACAAGTCTAGTACATCATAAAGTCAACTACCAAAATAAACATGTCTAGTACATCATAAACAGAAATACTGAAATACATAGTGCTATCCCCAAAATAAAGATGATAAACCATAGCGAGCTCAATGTCCAGACATACATGAGCTATCCAGCAAACAAGCAAGCGATTCAAGCTAAGCACCACTATTCCCTCCCTGAGAACCTGGGGGGGGGGGGAGAAATGGAAGAAAAGAAGCGAAAGAAAACAGGTCAGTCAAAAAGACTGGTAAGCCCTACTACGATCAGTCTATAAACTAATAAAGTTAGCATCATGATGGAAACTGAGATGAACATACTGGCAATAGATAAAGGTGTCATCACATAAAGAAGATTAAGCTTTGCACCACAGTGTACTAGCAAACTAACATAACAGGTATCGATCCCTCAGCCCAAACTTTTGCCCAATAACATGAGGTGACCTTAATACAAGGTCCAGCCCAACGGTCTAGTCAATCGGCTCCCTATAAACCTAACCCGTCAAGTGTTGGTGTCCATACGGCCCACATACCAGACTGTGCTGGGTCCACCTTCGGGTGTATCAAGCCCTCGGGTGTCGACCCCAGACACTTAAGCAATAATGCACAGCCTAAACCTACTGGTACCCGTGCCTCGAGTTTGTCCAACACCGGACTACGTGCACGTCCGTAGCCCGCCTGGAGCCGCACCGCTGTACCACTCAGCCGTCGCTTTGGTCGCTTACATCAGTCCAGTAATCGTGCCCCGCCCTAGCCTAGCCTCTAGGGTTGTGAATGATACCAAACTGGGATTACTGCTGGAACAGACCACGTTGCTAGGGTTTTCTAAGAGGGTTAAGTGTGGTTTAACCCCTCACTAATCATGGATTAAATTAGTTAAGTGTAACAAACAGTTCACCACTTAACCCCATTTAATCCCTTGTATCCCCAAAAATTGGTTAAGTATTAGTGGGCCATGACTTAACCCTAATCATGAGGCATTAATTAATTTAATTGTGCCTTAACCTCTCACATTAGACTTTGTTGCGGTTACCTAGTTAAGCCAGTGGGTTCCGGGTAGATTTACACCACAACTTGGTCTAACCTCGGGTCTTGGCACAACATGACCAACTTCTCACATTGGATCCTATTGTTTGTAGCCACTAGTTAAGCCGGTAGGTTCCGGGTAGAATTACGCTACAAACTCAACCCAACCTCGAGTTGGCCACACTTATGTTTTCTAAGTGTCATGTCCACTTTATTTTAAAACATAATTACAAGTTTAACAAATACTTGGGTAGACCTAACTTAATAGGTAAATTCCCAAGGGGTAGACCTAACTTAATAGGTAAATTCCCAATCTTATATTTTCATGTATTTTAAGTTTTACCCAAACCCCCCAACGTCATTCTATCGCTTACATATTCGTCATAACGCATAAAGGATAGAAAGAGGGAACTTGGCACAACATACATGATGAATCTTACATATCATAATAAACATGCATAACATGTTGGACTTGCATAACTTAGCATAGTGAACTTGCATAAACATGCATAACTTGTTAAACTTGCAAATCATGGCATAGTGAACTTGCATAAACATGCATAACTTATCAAACATGTGTAATATGACATAGTGAACTCGCATAAGCATGCATAACTTATTAAACATGTGTAACATGGCATAGTGAACTCGCATAAGCATGCATAACTTATTAAACATGTGTAACATGGCATAGTGAACTCGCATAAGCATGCATAACTTATTAAACATGTGTAACATGGCATAGTGAACTCGCATAAGCATGCATAACTTATTAAACATGCATAAATCCCAACTTTCATCACATATTAACTTTAGAGTTTCTAAAATGAAGGTAAGAGGGCTTACTAATATTATGAAGACACAAATCTACAAGTAAAGATTGAGAAGCCCTTTATGCAAGCATAAAAACCCAAAACAAAGCTCCAATAAGAAACACCCTTGACAAAAATCCCAAAAACTCTAGCTTAGCAAATAAAACTTGCAACTTGATGGTGTATGCAAGCTAATGATCATTCATACAACTTAGAAATGCTTGTATGAACATCATAATCTTCATAGGAATGATTTATGAAGAGGGTGGAGGCTAGGGTTTTTAAGTGGAGGCCATTTGAGAAATCAATTTGACATAGTTTGGTTGCTAGAATGAATAATGGGGTTTTAGGGTAGGATTAGGGTCATATTTATAGAAGATTAGAGTGATATTAGCCTTAGGATTAACCCTTAGTTGAATTAGGTCCATCAGATTTCGGAATTCTCCAGAACCAAGCCACACAACCAAGCCCAGATCAGAAATGGTGCGCCAGGCAAAACTGCCCGGCCACCCCGTGTCGACAGGGCTGTCGACAGGGCGGTCGACACCCTTAGACCCCTGTCGACATGCCTGTCGACTTGGGGGTCTTGGCGGGAGTTTTTCCGCTGACGCCAGTTGTGCCCTAACCCTTGTTTTTAACTTAAAATTTAAATCTGTTTTTAATATGGAAATTTCTGAAAACTTCAATGGGCCTTAACTGGGTCATACGGACTCCGATTTTCGAAAACTCGGACTCTATTTCGCGTATTTTTCCGAGACGAACGCAATGGCTCAGCCCGTTTCCCCTTGATTCAGATTTTTAAATTAAATTCTGCCTCAATTTATATTTTAACAGGTTATTAAGAATACAGGTTGTTACAAGCAATTGGTAGAATCCTACCCTGGGCATTGCCTCGAGTGCCTTGTCATATATATCCATATCGAGCCCATACGATTTTGATTTAGCATTGCCTTCTATGGAGTGCCCTCTGATAACACCAGTACGGTGAATTTACGTTACTGTATAGACTGTTGGTGCTTATAAACGGCGTAAGGGTAATATGGTAATCCCGCTTACGCTATTTTCAGTATTTATACTTTACTGAGTAGACACTATCATAATAGCGTATTATACTATCTATGTATTAGTTTAACGGATCCTCGAGAGATGGAAAAATCCCGTAACATCTCTTGAGTTACTGCACCCATGACACTGATGTTATTCCGTATTTTAATTTGACTAATATGAGATGATTTAGTGCTGATCCGAGTGTTTGTTGTGTTTTCTTTTTATGCAATACGCCCGGGTCAGCAGATGTTGCAGTTAGCGAAGATTCCCTTGCCTTGGAGGATGAAGACGAAGTTTGGCGTATATATCTATTATGAGTATGGTTTAACTACTGCATTTATTTCCGCTGCTTATTATGTACATCCGAATGTATATGTAACTCTGATAATCATTGAATGTTATAATCACAGTATACATTTCAACTGCTTTTTAATGCTATTTGTTTATTATATATTGTCCTTCCGCTGTGAGATTCTGTTATTGTTTTTCTCTTCTTTCTTTTTCTTCTTTCCCAATAACTACCTGCATTTGCGATTTGTTTGGGTCGACATGTGTGGCTTATTGTCGATTTGAACGGTCAAAAATATGGGTCGTTACATTTGGTATCAGAGAAATGGTTAGGGATAACCTTGGCCCTGTTTGGGAATAAACTCATTAGAGATAGGGTTAGAAACACCCTAGAATGAGTTCGAGAGATATATGAGAGAGTGTACTTGTATTTTGATATAAAATGGTTTTATATTGTGTTGTCTTGTTCTGTTGATTATTTATGGATCCTGGTCAATATATGGGACGCCATACAATCGATAGGAGTTCCTAAATAATCAAATAGAATTAATCGACATAATATGGCTTCCGATTATATTATATATATATATATATATTATATGTATATTGGTTGTTTTAAGTGTATATGTATTGGTCGTGGGAAGGTAATAAAATTAAGTTATTACCTATTATGGTTGATTCGATAATAAATTTAATAAGGAAAATTTTTAAGGGATTTAGAAAATATTTGAAATGAAATGATATCTTTAAATCTAAGCAGTTGCAAACGGTTTGCGATAAAATAGAAATGAACTTGAAACTTGATCCTGGGGTATCTTTGAAAATAGATTCGCCAGGATTTTTGGGAAATATGGTATTTTGGTAAGTGTTTCGAAAAGGAAATGATTTAAAAGGAATTTAAGAATAAGTGTGTAATTCCTCCTTGGACGTCGGAAATGACTTCGGTAATGAGTGCACGCATTATCGATGATTATTCTGAAGAGTTTAAGTGGGGGAGAGACCACTCAATGATGATTATAATTGGGTTTGACACAGAATTTTGGATTTAACTTTATATAGTATAAATTTTTAAAAGGTATTAGTTTACGATATTCAAAGTTAGGTTTAAATTTAGATCCAGAATTTAAATTTCTTGCTTAAATTTAAAGGTTTGGATTTGAAATTTCATATAGTATGGTTTATAAAATAATATAAGTATATACTTATGTTATTCTAAACTTGATTTGGAAACTTGGAATCAAGTATTGAGGTTGTTTTAACTAATAACGAATATAAACTTATTTAAAACGAAACTTAAGTTCGAAATTCATAATATATATATATATATATATATATATATATATATTACAAGCCTGAAATGGCCCGGTAGTTTGAAATTTCGATTTTAAACATTGAATAAATATATAAAATTCAATATAAGTCGGAATTGGATAAAACAAGAAACGCTAGGATCGCATTGATCATATCTCTCTAATGAATGTAAGAAATTTAGTTTTCACTTTATACATTGTAAGTTAGGACTAAATGAAAAGTTAGGAATAGCGCTATGGAATTTATATGTTATATATAGTTTATTAATATATAGTGGGTTGAGAACTAAATAGAAAGTTGATCTATATAACCATCTTTAATTTGGACCATGATAATAAATAACTTGAATTAGGAGAATAAACTTTAAGTGGGGACAGAATCTAATTGGATGAATAAACGGTAAGAACAATATCGAATGTAGAAAGGAAATGAGGTTTAACGTAATTTGAGCCCAACAAATGAAACCAAATCGAGCTGGTTTGAAAACCATAAATAGATTTGAATTAATATTAAAATAGAAGGAATTTGATGTTCGGTAATGATTCTCGAAATTTGGAACTTAATAAATGAAACGAAAAAAAATATAAAGTGGAATTATAGAAAGAAGAAAAGGGGAGTTTGAGCAAACCCTATGTAAATGAAATTAAATAAGAATTTGGATATCGAAAGAATTTGAAACTAAGTAGATTCAAGTAATCCAAATGAATTTGAATAATGGAAGTGAACTCGAGAAATTGAATTGGTTGTTTAAACAAAACATAAAGGAATAAAACAAAGTACGGAAATAGTGGATCGATAATCCATTTTGGTGGTTAAACTTTGTTAAAGTCTTAGGATTCGGATGTTGAAACTCCAAACAATATAAAACTCAGTCCGAGTTGAAGGGATTTAATAGAATTCAGTCGATATAGAATTTATTTGTATGGTCGGATTAAGTACGTGAAATGGAAATTTCAAAGACGGAAGAAATAGAACGGTTTATTACTGATCTTAGACCTTGACTTTGGAATTGAAGTTGACTAAATGAAACGAATGAGCAATTGAATATGAGCGAAGAAATTGGAGAGTGATGTGAGATTTATAAGAGGAGTAAGGATAAAATGTAAACCAAATTCAATGTAAAATTTGGTATGTGAGTGTTGAAGGGATAACCATTTTTAAATGGATAGAAATCATACCGGACTAAGGTAAACAATCGAATGTAAACCCGTTTCTCGAGTAAAAGTGATAACTAATTTGAAGTGCTAAAGAATTTCCAAATCATTGGAATCGAATGGTTAGAAACTTCAAATGAAATGAGGCGACCTTTATGCGAAAACCTGAAATATTAATAAGTTGAAACTAAAATGAACATAACTTTTGAACTGATGATTGGAATTGGATGATTCCGGACTTTTCAGAAACCTTAGAATATGAACTAAAACTTTCGTATATAGCACCACGTCAAAATTTTTATGTTTGCTAAACCAAAATTCGTGTTGTAGTTATTGTACATGTGCAGGAAATTTTAAAACCGAAGCGAATACCAATATTGTTTTGACCATAACTCCCTAACCGAGCGTCGGATCATGATGTGCGAGTACAATTCGGAAAGGCCAGAATGTAAACTAAAATTTTTCTAAACATGTTGAGTCAAATTCTGATGTTTAGAAGGCTAAAAACATGATAGAACAATTCAGACCTGCATTTACAATGTATGGGCTGAAGCGTTCAGTTTTACAAAAAATAGTCATAACTTTCAAACGGATTATCCGAATTCGTTGAATCCGGACAATTCGGAAAGCCTGAAACGAGTACTACAAAATTTTACCTAGTGTACATTAGTCAAATTCAACATTTAATGGGTGATAAGCCTTGATTTGTTCGCTGGCCTGTTATGAATATCTTGGTTTGGTGATTGAAAATGTTGATATATGTCATGCAAGTTGTGCACATTTGCTATATATTGTATATATGTTTGATTTCCATGTATAGGTGAGTATGTAGCAGGTGTGGGAAAGTTATGCTACGCTTTGGAGCTCGCTTGCGCTAAATGCTAAATGCTAAGGTAAGAATAAATGCATATAAACGCAAAAAGAGGTACGTTTTGGGGATTGTATTGGTTTTGGGGTGTATTTTTCCCCATTTCTGGGATGCCTCATCTTGTGATGAGATGATATTTGAGTTATATGTATGTTGGGATTTTTCCCAGACCTCTCCGTACAGGGGAGATGCTGCCGAAATTTTTCTTGATTTCAGAAGTTAGATTTTTTTTTATTATGAGTTTTACAAATATAACTTATTTTATAAAAGCTATTTTGAGTATGAATTTTTTTTTAATAGAGATATGCTTAGTATCGTCCGTTCTCTTTTCGAGGACGAAAAGATTTTTAAGTGGGGGAGAATGTAACATCCCATATTTTTACGTATATTTAAATTTCAATTTAAAATAAATAAATTGGGATGTATTAGGGAAAATCAAAATTTTGTTAATTTTAATGATAGGGATTGTTTGGATTTAGTATAAATAGATTTCTCAAATGTAGTTTTATTTAGAAAGGCTGTTTGAAATTTAATATTTAATTAATTAGATTAATTTGAGTGAGTCAGTTTAAAAAATGGAATTTAGATTTTTATTTGGATGGTGGAATTTAAGTCGTTAAATTTTAACTGAGATTCAAATCAAAATTTCAATTAATCAAAGTAAGATTTAAAAAAAATGTGTGAAAATTTATTTATACAATTTATTTAAGTTATAATTTGAATTTTATGAATATTTAAATTGAATTTAAGCAGTTAATCGAATAATTGAATATTTTATTTATTTAATTAACTGTGAAATTTAACCGTTTTGGCGACTGTCTCGGAATTCAACGAAACTGGCGACATTGAATTCAGAACGATGAATTATGGTAGGATTTCAATTTGCATTACAATCCGATTTACCATTTGACCGTACGAGAGAAAATGTGAAATAGTATCAATGTAATATGATAATTGGGTTGTCTCTAATATTTGGGCCTCCTTTATATATATAAATAAACTCCTTTATCATCTAATCAGCCATTTTCCCTTTACGTATACTTTTTCTATCTCTCCCTTATCGCTAATGGCTGAAAATCAATGTTAAACCCTAGATCAAAAATAAAATACAACCTCAAAAATTAAATCTCTCCAAACCATAGCAAATTATATGTCGATTCGAAGCTCCCGACGATACGAAGCCTCTGGCATAGTTTGTTTCGACATGCAGTGGACGGATTCGCCAGAAATCACAGTCAAAGCTTCAGTTTTCGTAACCCTAGTCGTCATTTTAGGCGTTTTCGATTTCAAAGTTAATTGGAGAAATTGGCATGTGGGTTTTGTAGAGGAGGGTCATACGAATCTATTGCATGGGGTTGGAGGTTGTATAGTCGTGTGTGGAGCCGGAATTTTGGTTTGGAAGGTCAGAAAAACGTGACCGTTTGGCTCGATGGTGGTGGCTCCACGGTTGATCGGAATTGACGGGTCCGACACCAAGGGTGTAACAACCCGTATTTTCAATAACCTGTTATAACGTAAATCGAGGCAGAATTTAATTCTAAAATCTGAATCAAGGGAAACGGGCTGTGCCATTGCGTTCGTCTCGGAAAAATACGCGAAAAAGATTCTGAGTTTTCGAAAATCGGAGTCCGTATGACCCGATTAAGGCCCAACGAAGTTTTCAGAAAATTTCAAAGTAAAAACAGATTTCAAATTCAAGTTTGGATTTGAAAATTAGGTCAGATTGGGCTAGGCGGGAAAATTCCCGCCAGAGCACCCAAGTCAACATCCCTGTCGACTTGGGAGTCGACTTGGTTGGACCCAAGTCGACAGCCCTGTCGACTTGGCTGTCGACTTGGTCCAGCCGGGCAGTTTTGCCTGGTGCACCATTTTGGGTTTGTGTTGAGTTTGGGGGCCAGATTCGGTTTTGAGGGCTGAGATTGGAACTAGGGTTTAACCCTAAGGCTAAAACTAGTCCTAATCTCTATAAATAAGGCCCTAACCTAACCCTAAATCATCATTATTCATTCAAGTAACTAAACTATGGCAAAATCATTCCTCTCATGGCCTCCACTCTCTTCATAAAATTCCTAAATAAAATTTTAAGAGATTTTCCATGCATACAAGTGTTTTCAAGCTTGTATGAGCATCATTAGCTTGCATTCAAGTCAAGTTTCTATATTTGCATCATAAAGAAAGAGTTTTGATCATTTTGGCTCAAGGGTTTTGCTTGCATTTTGGGTTTATTTGATTTCATAAGGGCTTTGGCATTGTAAGCCCTATTCTACTTTCATACTTAAACTCTAAAGTTAAATGTATGATATGCAAGTTTGCCATGATATGCAAGTTTACTAAGTCATGTTATGCAAGTTTGCCATGTTATGATATGCACGTTTATCATGTTATGATATGCAAGTTTATATGCAAGTTTGCCATGTTATGATATGCAAGTTTATCATGTTATGATATGCAAGTTTATATGCAAGTTTGCCATGTTATGATATGCAAGTTTATCATGTTATGATATGCAAGTTTATATGCAAGTTTGCCATGTTATGATATGCAAGTTTATCATGTTATGATATGCAAGTTTGCCATGTTATGATATGCAAGTTTATCATGTTATGATATGCAAGTTTGCCATGTTATGTTATGCAAGTTTGCTATGTTATGATATGCAAGTTGCCATGTATGTTATGCAAGTTTGGGGTGATCACTTTGTTCATGTTATCATGTTATGAAAGCTTATCTTGAGTATATGAACATATGTACATCTCATATGCCACCATGTAAAACTTGTGGCTTCAACGCTTTTATGTCATGATTATGCCAAGTTCCCTCTTTCTATCCTTTATGCGCTATTGCGATATGTAAGCGATGGGATTGCGTTTGGGGTTGGGTAAACTTAAAAGACATAAAAACATAAGATTGGGAATTTACCTATTAAGTTAGGTCTACCCATTGGGAATTTACCTATTAAGTTAGGTCTACCCAATTGCTTGAAAAGTGTAATATGTTTTGGAAACATGATGGACATGACACTTAGAAAAGATAAGTGTGACCAACTCGAGGTTGGGTTGAGTTTGTAGCGTAAACCTACCCGGAACCGACCGGCTTAACTAGTTGCTACAAACAATAGGACCCAATGTGAGAAGTTGGTCATGTTGTACTTTGAACCCGAGGTTAGACCAAGTTGTGGTGTAAAGCTACCCGGACCCGCCCGGCTTAACTAGTAACCACAACAAGGTCTAATGTGAGAGGTTAAGGCGCAGTAAATTAATTAATGCCTCGTGATTAGGGTTAAGTCATGGTCCACTTAATACTTAACCAATTTGGGCTTGGTAGATTAATCAGGGTTAAGTCGTGAACTCATCGTTACACTTAACCAAGTTAATCCATGATTAGCAAGAGGGTTAAACCGTACTTAACCCACTAGAAAAATCCTAGCAATGGGGGTCCACTCCAGCAGTAATCCCAAGTTTGTATCATCATGGCCCTAGGGTCTAGGCTAGGGTGGGGGCACGATTACTGGACTTGAGGTAAGTGACCAAAAGCGACGACAGAAGGGTACGCCGGTGTAGTTCCGGGCGGACTATGGTCGTGCACACAGTCCGAAGCCGGGGAAAACATGCACGGGTACCAGTAGATCGAGATTGTGCACGCATGTTTATGGTGTCCAGGGGTTGACACCCTAGGGCTTGATACACCCGATGGGAGACCCGGCACAGTCTGACTACAATTATGGTTGGCCGTATGGACACCAACACGTGACGAGTTAGGCTTATAGGGAGCCGATCGACTAGACCGTTTGGTTGGACCTTGTATTAGGGTCATTTCATGTTATTGGGCCAAAGCTTGGGCCAAGGGATCAATACTTGTTTATTCAAGTCATGTTAGTTTGCTAGTACACCTGTGGTGCAAAACCTTAAACCTGATTATGCGATGACACCTTTATCTACCTTGTTAGTTAATCATCATGCTAGTATGTGGTTATCCTTATGATCATACCTTCTTCTCATGCCAGTTAACTTTATCAGTTTACATTGATTGTAGTAGGGCTTACTCAGTCTTTTTGTCTGACCTGTTTTCTTTCGCCTCTTTTCTTCCGTTTGCCCCCCAGGTTCTCAGGGTGGGAATATTGGAGCTTAGCTTGGATTCCTGATCGCTTGCTTGTGGGATTTTAGCTCATGTACGGTCTTGACATGAAGCTAGCTATGGTTATCACTTATTTTGGGGATAGTACTTATGTATTTCAGTTTTTCAGTAATGTTGTTTTTATCTAGACTTGTGTATTTGGAAAGTTGACATTATGTTGTACCAGACTTGTTTTGAAATGGTTTGAAATCTTCCGCTGTTTTACTTATCTTATTTACTCTGTTTACATATATATACATATGTTCTTGTTCTGCCTTGATATATCATTATGCATGTTTACCTGATTCAAACGCCCCTCCAAAGTTAGTGCCCTTGCAAGAGTGGTACTGGCGGAGGTGGGGTGTTACATTTGGTATCAGAGCCAGGTTTACGAGAAGGAACAAAAAGGTTTTTAAAACTTTTGGAAAACTATTTTCAAAACCAAGTATAAAATATTTTCCAAAGAAAAGTCTAGTTTATTTTAAAGGCTATTCCCCAAAAAGCCATTAGCAAAATTCCTTCGTTTTTCTCCATTCTGAATCTGTCTTTTTCTTCGTTTTCAGTATGGCCGATAACTTTGCTATTCCGGAGGGAGTACACGTACCTGTTTGGTATAGGAGACTTTTGGAGGCTAGGGCGACCGAAGCTGGCCCCGCAAATGTTCCTCCTCCTCCTCCTCTGGTAGTTAATGTTCCTCCTCCTCCTGTCGCTGAGGTTCCTCTTCCTCCTTCCCCTCAGCATCCTCAAGCTGACTTCGCAAAGACTTGCAAAGATTTCAAAGCAATGGGTGGCAAGAACTTTCAAGGCACTGAGACTTTTGTAGAGGCCAGAAATTGGTTGAAAGAGACCGAGGATTTATTTGCTATCTTTGGGTTAGACGATCAGAGGAAGATCTTGTTGGCGGTTTGGCGTATGAAGGATGAAGCCGCTTATTGGTGGGAAGTCACCAATGGTACTAGGCCTGTTGAGACTTGGGCCGATTTCAGGGCAAGGTTCACGCTTAAGTTTCTATCTTCTGCTGAGGAGAATCTGCAAATGGAGAGGTTCATAACTTTGAAACAAGGAGATATGTCTGTCAAAGAATATGTGAACAAGTTCAATCAGTTAGCTCGTTTTGGCTTGGATATGGTGAATACTCCTCAGAAGAAGGCTCTTCGTTTTGCTAGAGGATTGAATGAGCCGTTGCAGGGATTGGCTATGTCACATATTCCCCATGGGGCCACGTTTGAGAGCTTGGTTGATATGGCGTTACTTCAGGGAGATGTCAAGAAAGAAATCAAGACGAATGATACTCAAGCCAAGAAGACTGATTCCCAGTGGAAAGGAAATCAGAGTAATCCAAGTGGTCAAAGCAGTCAAGGCAATCAGAACAAGAGTCAAGGCAACAATGGGAACAACAACAAGGGCAAGAACAACAAGGGGAAGTGCCATTATTGCGGTTCAGTTGGGCATCTTATTAAGGATTGTAAGAAGAGGAAAAGGAAGAATGGTGAATGCTTTTTCTGCGGTGAGACTGGACATTTCAGTAAGGATTGCCCGAAGAAGCAGGGGCAAGGCCAGGGTCAGACTCAGCGTGCTGGACCTTCAGGAGGGCAAGTTCATGCTCTCAATGCCGCTCCAGTTCCTGATCGAGGTAGTATTTCTGTTGAGAGCCTTGTACATATTTCTGATTTTCCAGTTCGTACCTTGTTTGATTCTGGTGCATCGCATAGCTTTATCTCATCTGATCTTGTTGATAGTTTGCACCTTAGTACTAGCTTGGTAGAGGATCCCGTCTGTGTCTCAAATCCTATTGGGGGTTCCGCCCATCTATCTATGATATGTGGGGATTTGAGGATCTCTATACTGAGTGTAGAGTTCTTGTGTAGTGCTTATGTTCTTGGTTTTAGGGGATACGGATTGATATTGGGCATGGATTGGTTGTCCAGATATGGAGCCATCCTTGATTGTGAGCATAGGGTTGTGAGGCTCGTGACTTGCCTCGGAAACACCCTAGAAATCTCTTGTAATCCGAGAGGTCCCGTCATGTTGTGCTATCTTGAATCACTCGACTCGTCAATGGAAACTCTTCAGTCTGTGAGAGTGGTTCGAGAGTATCCGGATGTTTTTGATGAAGTTAGGGGGTTGCCCCCTAAGCGAGAGATTGATTTCCGCATTTACCTGGTGGATAATGCAAAGCCGGTTTCTTTGCCCGTTCGGCACATGGCTCCGCGTGAAAGGCGGGAGCTAAGTAAGCAAGTGAAGGAGTTGCTTGAGAAGAACTTCATTAGACAAAGTATATCTGAATGGGGAGCGCCTGTGGTATTTGCTACCAAGGCAGATGGTTCTCTCCGACTTTGTGTTGACTATCGAGAGTTGAATAAGCTAACTAAGAAGAACATACACCCGTTACCGAGGATTGATGATCTTTTGACCAGCTTGTCGGTGCTTCTGTTTTCTCTCAGCTTGATCTTGCTACTGGATTCCATCAGCTCAGGGTAGCTGAAGATAGTATAGACAAGACTGCGTTCAGAACTCCAGATGGATTCTTCGAATGGCTTGTCATGCCGTTCGGCTTGACTAATGCACCCGCATATTTCGTGGACTTGATGAGTAGGGTGTTCAGGGAGTTCTTGAACAAGTTTGTCGTGGTCTTCGTAGATGATATTCTGATCTTCTCTAAGGATGAGGAAGAGCACGCAAGGCATCTCGTGGAGGTGATGGATACGCTTAGAGCGCATCAGTTGAAGGCCAAGTTCTCCAAGTGTCATTTTTGGAGTAGGGAAGTTAGATTCCTTGGGCATATAGTATCTAAGCAAGGCTTAGAGGTGGATCCCGCTAAGGTAGTTGCAGTTCAAGATTGGAAGATTCCAAGGAATGCAACCGAAGTGAGAAGTTTTCTAGGTCTTGCAGGCTTTTACCGGGAGTTCATCGAGGACTTCGCGAAGATTTCCGCTCCTCTCACTAAATTGACGAAGAAGAATTTAGTTTTTGCTTGGAGCATAGAATGCGAGCTTGCTTTTCAGAAGCTCAAGAGAGTTCTCACATCAGCACCTGTTCTAGCTTTGCCCGATGGAGGGAAGTTATTTACAGTATACACCGATGCATGTGGCACGGGGTTAGGAGCTGTTCTGATGCAAGAAGGAAGAGTGATATGCTTTGGCGGTAGACAACTCAAAGTGCATGAGAAGAATTATCCCACTCATGACTTAGAGTTGGCAGCAATAGTATATGCACTCAAGGCTTGGCGCCATTATCTTCTGGGAGAAAGATTTGAGCTTTATACCGATCACAAGTCATTGAAGTATCTCTTTTCTCAGAAGGATCTGAATCTGAGGCAACAAAGATGGATGGAATTCTTGGCGTCCTACGATTTTGAGATAGCTTATACCCCTGGCAAGGGGAATGTGGTAGCTGATGCATTGAGTAGAAAAAGGTTGACTCTGAGTCCTCTATTCGTTGAGATGAAGAATTTAGAGTATGTGGCAACCTTTGATTTCTCTTTGGCGATTGAGTCGACGACCGGTTCTTTAACATCTCTGGAACTCAGACCTACCCTTCTTGATCAAGTTGGGGCTTCGCAGAGAGAAGACCCTCAGATAGTTGAGATTATGGATAAGCTGATTCGAGGAGAGGCGTCTAGTCATCTCGCTCGATATTCTATTGATGACAAGGGTTGGCTGAGGAGAGACGGAAGGTTATGTGTTCCAATGGTAGAAGATTTAGTAAGAAAAGTCCTTGAGGAAGCGCATCGCTCTAAGTTGACTATACATCCGGGCGGAGATAAGATGTATAAAGATATGAAGCGCATTTTCTTTTGGCCTGGGATGAAGAAGGATGTGGCAGAGTTTGTCTCTAGATGTATCATTTGCCAGCAAGTTAAGGCCGAGTCGAAGAAGCCCGGTGGGCTATTGCATCCTCTAGACGTTCCACTATGGAAGTGGGAGAGTATTTCCATGGATTTTATCGATGGGCTACCAAGGTCAAGGAAAGGGAATACGAGCATTTGGGTTATTGTGGATAGACTTACGAAGAGTGCTCATTTCATTCCAGTGAAGAGCAAGAGGACCGCATCTTGGCTAGCGTCTGTATATCTTCGTGAGATTGTGAGACTACATGGAGTCCCTTCTAGTATAGTCAGTGACCGTGACCCAATCTTTACAAGCCAATTCTGGAATAGCTTGCAAGAAGCTATGGGCACGAGGTTGAATCTAAGTACGGCTTATCACCCACAGACGGACGGTCAAACCGAAAGGGTGAATAGGGTACTCGAGGATCTGTTGAGGCTTTGTATTCTGGATTTTGGTGGTACTTGGGAAGACCATCTTCCTCTTGTTGAGTTTGCATATAATAATAGTTATCAGGCAAGCATAGGGATGGCACCATTTGAAGCTTTATATGGGAGGCCGTGCAAGTCGCCTACATGTTGGTGGGAGACTACAGATGAGCTTATACTTGGGCCTGATATGATCAGAGATACATCCGAGAAGGTCGAGTTGATTCGGAGACGGATGAAAGCGGCCCAAGACAGACAGAAATCCTATGCTGATAAGCGAAGAACTGATTTGGAGTTTGATGTTGGGGATATGGTTTTCGTGAAGGTTTCTCCTTTGCGGAATGTGGTCCGATTTGGAGCCGTTGGGAAGTTAGCACCGAGGTTTGTTGGACCATTCCCTATTATAGAGAGGATCGGGCAGATGGCTTATAGAGTGGAGTTGCCCGAGAAGCTTGCCGGAGTACACGATGTTTTTCATGTCTTGCATCTCCGGAAGTGTTTACATGAATCAGCAGAGGTTGTTGAGCCAAGTGTTCTGAAAGATGTGGAAGTGGAGAAAGAGGCTACCTTGAGGAGTGCTCCGATTCATATCTTGGGGACGGAGACCAAGAAGCTAAGGAATCGAGAGGTCAAGTTGGTGAAGGTTCAATGGGGTGAAGCCGAAGAAGACGCAACTTGGGAAACCGAGGAGAAGATGCGTGGGCTTTATCCATTCCTTTTTGAGGGTACACTCTCAATCTCTTTTCTTTGTTAGCATATCTTTCTCTTTGCTATCCATGTTTATCTAGTTTATCGTGTTAATCTTGTCATGAGAACCTTAGGTAGAAACCCTTTGGATGAAACATGTGTTTGAAACATGTTATGCTTGATGGTTGCAAGTGGTTGCAAGTGTTTGCAAGTGGTTACTCGTGGATGCATTATACACGTTAGGCACTAGATCGGCTCACACACTCCTCATATTGCATATGCATGAGTGTTTACGCTTATTGATGGATGAAAATTTTTGTGTTATCACATGGATGTTGCATATGGATGTATGTTGTGTGCACACATATAGATGTTATACATTATGTTAGGAATTGCATACATATGGATTCATTTCACTAACATAATTTGCATTGATGATATTAGCATTAGATAAGTACATATACACACACCTTTGCATATGTTCATACAACATTTAGAATCTTGTAAGGACAATGATTGCTCGTGGATGATGTTTTGAGTAGATGGATGATTGGATGGTAGGATACGTTCTTCCTAACTTGAAGATTTCGGGGACGAAATCCTTTAAGGAGGGGAGAATGTAACAACCCATATTTTCAATAACCTATTATAACGTAAATCGAGGCAGAATTTAATTCTAAAATCTGAATCAAGGGAAACGGGTTGTGCCATTGCGTTCGTCTCGGAAAAATACGCGAAATAGAGTCCGAGTTTTCGAAAATCGGAGTCTGTATGACCCGATTAAGGCCCAACGAAATTTTCAGAAAATTTCAAAGTAAAAACAGATTTCAAATTCAAGTTTGGATTTGAAAATTAGGTCAGATTGGGCTAGGCGGGAAAATTCCCGCCAGAGCACCCAAGTCGACAGCCCTGTCGACTTGGGAGTCAACTTGGTTGGACCCAAGTCGACAGCCCTGTCGACTTGGCTGTCGACTTGGTCCAGCCGGGCAGTTTTGCCTGGTGCACCATTTTGGGTTTGTGTTGAGTTTGGGGGCCAGATTCGGTTTTGAGGGCTGAGATTGGAACTAGGGTTTAATCCTAAGGCTAAAACTAGTCCTAATCTCTATAAATAAGGCCCTAACCTAACCCTAAATCATCATTATTCATTCAAGTAACAAGGGTTTAATCCGGAGGATAGATTCAAGTATTTGAAATTTGGAAGGAAGGAAAATTTTGATTAGAGAAATTTATTTTAAATATATTTATGTATTTGATTCCAAATAATTATTCTTGCTTTAAATTTATTATTTGCCTTTACCTATAACTATTGAATTTTTAAATAATTTTTTCCTTATAATTCATTTTTTTCAAAATTTTCTAGTAAACCTATATTTTAAGTAAATATATAATATTTAAATTACTAATTTATTTTAATCATTATATCCTATATGTATATCTATATATTTATTTATATAAAATTTATTTTATTATCATTTTTATTATTACTACTGTTATTATTATATATAAACATTTAGTTTACAAGTGTTTTGGAATTATAAATTTCTTCCGTATGGAAATGCTTGAGTTGAACCGCTGGTTCAAAGGAGTTGAGATAAGAATCCGTGATAATTTGAAATCTTTGAGATAAATTATATTCTATTTGAATATAAGTCGGTTTTGAAATATTATGTGATTATAATATATTGATATGAAATATACTCTAGTTTTAGAATATAATCGGCTCGGGTATGATTATGATATGTTGATATGGAAATTTTATTTGTTTGAATATAAATTGGGTTCGAAACAGAGGATGATATTTTGGTATGAAAGCGAACCTGTATCAAATGTAAAAGAACCAACCGATGTGAAAAGATGTAAGCGTTGGTTGTTAAAGAGACCGGAATCGACATAAGGCATACTCTCTGTCAGTGTCGATACCACTTTGACAACTGTGAACGTTATGGCGTATCCAGAATGAGTATGATGACTTGAAGGCGATTATTGGATCGAAGAAGATGATCGATGACGAAATAGCCCTGACCTTCGGGTCAGAATTGAAATGACTAAAACAGGAGCTATACCGTGACTAACTGAGGTAGCACCTTTGATCGGACACACTTCTTCGATAATATTTCTATGACTATGATGATGATGATTTGGGCCCATTTATGACTTTGGGAGTGTGTACCGAGGTGGGCGGTAGTGGCTACTATGCGTTACCACCGGTCCGGGAGTGCAATTGGCAGAATCCTACCCTGGGCATTGCCTCGAGTGCCTTGTCATATATATCCATATCGAGCCCATACGATTTTGATTTAGCATTGCCTTCTATGGAGTGCCCTCTGATAACACCAGTACGGTGAATTTACGGTACTGTATAGACTGTTGGTGCCTATAAACGGCGTAAGGGTAATATGGTAATCCCGCTTACGCTATTTTCAGTATTTATACTTTACTGAGTAGACACTATCATAATAGCGTATTATACTATCTATGTATTAGTTTAACGGATCCTCGAGAGATGGAAAAATCCCGTAACATCTCTTGAGTTACTGCACCCATGACACTGATGTTATTCCGTATTTTAATTTGACTAATATGAGATGATTTAGTGCTGATCCGAGTGTTTGTTGTGTTTTCTTTTTATGCAATACGCTCGGGTCAGCAGATGTTGCAATTAGCGAAGATTCCCTTGCCTTGGAGGATGAAGACGAAGTTTGGCGTATATATCTATTATGAGTATGGTTTAACTACTGCATTTATTTCCCTTGCTTATTATGTACATCCGAATGTATATGTAACTCTGATAATCATTGAATGTTATAATCACAGTATACATTTCAACTGCTTTTTAATGCTATTTGTTTATTATATATTGTCCTTCCGCTGTGAGATTCTGTTATTGTTTTTCTCTTCTATCTTTCTTTCTTTTTCTTCTTTCCCAATAACTACCTGCATTTGCGATTTGTTTGGGTCGACATGTGTGGCTTATTGTCGATTTGAACGGTCAAAAATATGGGTCGTTACATGGGTACAGCTGACATATCATGCTTTAGAGCTGGCAGTAGCTATTGCTTAATGTACAGGACCAGGTACGAGCGATATGCCATACGAGCAACCCCTTATGTTAATGAGCGAGCGACCAGAAAATATGTATTCCCATGAAATAGCTGTATACGTTATTTTGTGTCCGACCTCTCTATACTAACGTGTGGGCTACCCCTATTTGCATGCAGTATGATCAGATAAAGTCCCACCTGGAAATATGTACGACCCCTTACACTGAAATGAAGAACCACTTTACCACGTGTCTATTTCCTTTTCTTTATTGTGTTTGTCCCATATGGAATATAGGTTTAAGAATTATGATTATGCCACTGAATTATATAATTTAAAAATAGCCTTTGCATGTCAATCATTTTACTGGACCCATGACGTAGGGATGGTGCTCGACCTTTAGCTCAGATGCTCGACCCCTATGGCACCTCAATAGTGAACGAACTCTCAAAGAGCAGTGCCCGAGCACTGTCGCTCGACTCCTTCATAATTTTCTATAGTTGACCTTTTGCTTAGACGTAGATGTGCCATTCATATGTCAGTATGTGGTTTTTAGAAGGTGCACGTCCAACTTTAGCATGATGTTGTGACTAATAAATATGATGAGCAAGCCTCTTCTCAACAGTATTACTTGTCGGTGCCCCCATATTTTTTTTGAAACCAGTCCATACTACTTGTTACGTGTTATGTAAAACAAAACAAACTGATCACTATTTCTTCCACGTGGCATTCATGAATTTCATCCTCAATACCGAATAACAATTCTTGCAACCGTATTCATGTAAGAGACTATGGATGTGCGACTCCATATGATATTTTAATGTTTGCTCTTTTTTCCTCTTGCAGATATGGGTACAATTATTACAAGAATGCCATTGCATTCTTCCTTTTAGCATTTCAATGAATGAGCCGTGCAACATTGCTCGTTGCATTCTTCCTTTCAGCATTTCAACGAACGACCGGTGCAACATTGCTCGACCGACCTACAAGGTGTTGCTCGACCGCGGTTTGCATGAACGAGCTACTGTGCTCGACCACATGTAGGCTCGAACGAGTCGTAACGTGCGCCTGAGTCGTGTTGCGCGACCGAGTCTGGGGTGAGCGAGCACTTGCGATCGAGCGGATGATGTACGACCGAACCCCTAAGTTGCTCAACGACCTTGCATTCGATCAGGCTAGTGCTCGTACGCTCTGAAATGCATCCAAATTATTGTCATCGGCCGACGCATTATTTTCTGAACCGCGTTTTCATAACAGGGTTAACATTTTCTCCTCGAAGTCGTATTTTTTTCTTATGAAAAATGCGGGCTTCGAAGTGAACACTTAAGATTCATTCGTAGCTTTTGTTCGCTATGGTAAATCATGCTCCGATGCTTTTGACTCGTTGATTCCAAACGATCCAAGTTCATAACTTGTTGATTGAATTCATATGCTTCATGCCACCTGTTCTGTAATTAAAACAAGCGATTGCACAATTTTGGACCTATACTCACCATTGACTGTCCATATCGATAGTGGATTAATTTGTGACGACCCCAAACCCCGTACGACGGTGGCAAGGGTAATCTTTGGAATATAACACATAAACAGATAACAGCAGAACAGAAATAAATAAATACACCAGATAATGTATAATAGAATACACTGGATAAACATAATCATCAGAGTTACACAGTATATAGGATCATACTTAGTACAAATACAGTTCAGCTATACATAAATGTCTACATCGGAAAACAAAACATGATATGTACAACAGGAGCTAAACAACATAAAAAGAGATAAATGATAGAACCCATCTTCAACTCCAGCTATCCAGAAACAGCCTACTAAAACCTGGATACAAGGCTTCCCGTGTAGAAATTGGGGCACCCGAGTTTGCAAGTGAAACAAACTACGAGTCAGTCATGGGACTGGTATGAGAAATCTATTTAACATATTTTTCAATATGGCTAATCACAGGACCACGCCACTTTCGCGGAACGGGTTCACTCCATTGGATTGCCAGTGCTTTAAAACAAGTAAATCTTTTAAACATCGCAATGCTTTTTATAAAAATGAAGTCATTATAAGACTCGGTTCCCATCACACAATGCAACACAAACCAGAGGATAGAGTTTTACCTTATAATGGCCAAAATATGTATGATACGAATAAAACAAAAGCATTTGATATTATTATTACTAGTGTTTATATGTTTCAAAAACAATTTCAAATCATAAGTATCAATCATAGACGGCATTAATGCCCCATACCACTATGTCGCCATATATAGGTATACAACCAAAACCGCATGGTATCGTATTTGGAAATTGGATTTCCGTCATGAACCAAGGCAAAAGATAGTCCTTACCGAATTCGAGAGTGTCTATCTCGAGCCTCAGGCAAGCGCACAGGCAAGCATTGGATCGTCAGGGCCGGTCCACTGATGTGGATTATTATGCCTGAACACTATGTCTCCCCGCCCTTTGGGGCGTAAATGATTCCTATGACTTCATCGGCTCCACATAGTCACCGATATAACCGAGGCGCCTCGCAACAGCAACAACCACACAGGTGAAAATAATATAAATGTCAGGGCTGGTAGGTCACTGACACCACCCTAGTTAGAAAGAGACGCATGTCCTCCCTGAGGCCCTCTCCCGTTTCTGGTTCATACCGGGGTGTGAGGCTCGCGAATCAACGTTATACACAAAGCTATGCTACACAGGCCGCGCTTTGATCATCAACCACAAGACTTTGCTTTTCAACAGAAGCCTTGATCATCTGCCACTTAGGCATGCCACACAGGCAATTCACTCCATGCGACTGATTTCTATCGATATATAACCACTGAGGTCGTACGTCTCAGAGAAGGGCGTTAAGCAAGAGAATAAATTCTCCGCCGCCAAACATATATATATATATATATATATATATATTTAATAGAGATCAATCAGCACAGAACAAAATCCAATGTCAGACACACAGTCCATTTACAAGTTCGTTCTGGGTCTGAATGAAACCGGAGGCACTCAATACCTTGCATATCCGTGCAATCAAGAAGTACGTCCGGACGGCTACTACTTCAGGCCCGTCAAGGTAGCTACTCCTATCATGAGAACCAGTAGCACCCCTCCATTCGTCTTGAAGATCATCGGTCTTGCACCGTCTTCGTATCTTCGACTTTCAATCGTCGATCAATTATTTGAAATGAGAATCAACTCGGCCTTTTCAAATAATTCACGTATATTTAGAATTTCAAATCAATTCATTTCAATGGTTAAATTATTCGATATCACTAATTCTGTTCTTTAATGTAATTTTCACGCCAAACACATTCAACCATCAAACATCACATAAACCGAGCAAATTCAGTTTATTTCCATTCCATATCATTTATAACATTTTATCACGATTTATCGCTATATTTATTTATTTAAAAATAGCCAATTCACTCAAACGACGCTTCAGGCCATAACGCGGCCGTGGCGCTGTTTTTCTTCAGATTTGATTTACACATACCTGAAAATCTAACCGTTGGATCTTCACAAATTTTATATCATTAGAAAGATCTTTTCAAAACGAATACAACGGTTTCAGTTTCGGGAAAATTCGACGGTCGGATCTCCCGGTACAATCGTTTGAAGTTACGATTTCAAAATACGAACTACAGCGTCGTTATTCGATTTAATTTAATTAATTATATATATAATCAATTCTGGCGCTGTTTTTCTTTAGATTTGAATTGAACATTCCAGACAATCCAACTGTTGGATCTTCACAAAGTGGGTGTCGTTGGAAAGATATTTCCAAAGCGAACACAACGGTTTCGGTTTCGGGAAAATCCGATGGTCGAATCTCCCGCACTAATCGTTTGAAATCACGGTTTCAAAACACGAACTGCAGCTTCGTTATTCGATTTATTTTAATTATATTTATATAAATATATATAAATATAATTCTTTCTTCGATTTCAAAACTATATTCATTTCATATATTTGATAAAAATGATATTTTTATCATCAAAAATATTTATTCAACACATGAATATTTTTAGCACTTCATATTCACAATAAAAATGTAGATTTTATTGTTCAATCTATATATTCAACACATGAATGTTTTTGACTTCACACATACGACAAAAATAGGATTTTTATCGTTCTAGTCCTTTATTCAACACATGAATATTTTCTATAGTTGATATATATAATAAAAATGTTATTTTTATCTTTCAAAGAATTTATTCAGCACATGAGCTTCATTCAACACATGAATTTCTATTCAACACATGAATATTTTCTATAGTTTATATATATAATAAAAATGTGATTTTTATTGTAAAACAATTTATTTCAAAACACGATTATTTTATATAGTTCATACATAAGGTAAAAATGATATTTTTGGTGTTAAAACAATTTATTTAAAATAATAATATTTTATATAGTCTATATATAATAAAAATGTTATTTTTATCTTTCAAAGAATTTATTCAACACATGAACTTCATTCAACACATGAATTTCTATTCAACACATGAATATAGTTTCAACACATTAAAATAATTCTAACACACGAATATTATTGAAAATTTCGGCAGCATAACGGCAGGGTAGTTAAAACCGACACCGTCCCTAGTACGGCTCCTCGCTCTACCATAAAACCTCGCGGTTTTTTACAATGGGGATTTCATGCATCTAATTCGTATGCAGACGATCATGTTTATTTTTCTTTTCCACAAACTAATCCTATGTGGTTTCATCCAAAATAATTCTCAACCACAAACAGGTATTTTTCAACCACAATCAATCATTCATGATTTTCACCAAAATTCACATCAACCAATAATCCAAACAATATCACAACCAATAAATATCGTCCATGGTCTGTGGACGAGGGGAGTATATATATATATTCGTATATAAATATATTTCAATTTCATTTCACTTCATTTCAATCATTTCAACACATATATAATTTTTACAACGCATATATAACTTATACATCGAACATACAACTTATACAACGCTTATACATGAGGTGTACAATGCTTATATAACTCATACATCGACTGTATAATTTATACATCATTGTTTTCCATATCGTTTATAAATTAAAAATCTCACAATGGGTTCCACTCCACCAAAAATTGTAGAAGGCTCAGAAAAATATGCGGTCTCTTCTAGAATGTAGAAGACGTCCGCACAAGTCCAATGTCTCTTGCTTCACTGGATTTTGACCACATAGCAAAAAGATATGATTTTTAGAAGTTTGTAACATTTAAAAGTGTAAAAATCAGTTAAAATAATATGCAGGCCGTATACCTCCTTGAAGCTTCAAAACTAGGTTTGGATTTTTCTTTTGATCCGTGCAACTTGGAGCCGATCGGAGTATACCACGTGAAAGAGGAAGGAGAGGCGCTTCACAGGGGGGTGCTCATGTCGAACTCGACATCAGATCGGTGGCTGGGCGGCGCTTCGAAACGGTGGAGTTCACGGGCCTTTATCAATCGAAATACTCCACGATAAATACCAAATCAGGTATGGATTTGAAGGCCTTGAGGAGTACTACAAAAACCTTAACTGGAACGTTGGATTTCGTTGAGTGTTTTAGGAGAAAAGGAGGAGAGAAGTTATGAAAAGGTTCCGCCGTTGACTGATGAGGTTATCGGGTTTTGTAACACCCCGAATTTCAGTTAATGCTAAAATTCACTAATTGCAGAATAAATAATCTCAGATGTGAGAATTGGGGGAAACGGGCTGCGTCATTGCGTTCGTCTCGGAAAAATACGCAAAATAGAGTCCGAAATTTTGTAAATCGGAGTCCGTATGGCCCAGTTATGGCCCAATGAAGTTTGCAGAAAATTCAAAGTTCAAAACAGATTTAAAATTCAGGTTTAAAATTCGAAATTGGGGCCATTGGGCGCTGGAGGGAAAAACTCCCGCCTAGCTACCCGAGTCGACAGCCCTGTCGACTGGGCAGTCGACTTGGCTAGGACCAAGTCGACAACCCTGTCGACTTGGGTGTCGACAGGGGGTGCTCGGCCAGTTAAACCTGGTGCACCATTTTAGGGTTTGGCTGTGTTTTGGGCTATTCTCTAGAATCTTCCTAAATCTGACGGACCTAATCTAACCTAGGGCTAATCCTATGGTCTAAAACACACCCTAATCCTATAAATACACCCTAATGCAAGCCTAATCCATACTAAAAATAGAAGTGATGCCATCATGCCACCAAAATCAAACTTAAGAGGAGCCTCCACTAGTTTATGAAGAAAGTTGCAAGCTAATCAACCTCTAATCATCATCTTCTTCAAATATAGCAACTAGTTCTACTTCCTAAGTTTGCTAATCTTGGTTTTGGTGAGTTTCTATCACTTTAATAACCAATTACTAAATTAAGTAGATGAGGTATGATGAGATCTATGGTCTTGCTTGTGGATAAATGGGTTTTAAGTCATATGATATGATGTTAGTTTGCTAATCTATGTTTAATGTTAACCCTATGTTTATGCAAGTTAAGTATATGGGTTTATGCAAGTTAAGTATGTGGGTTTATGCAAGTTAAGTGGTGGGTTTTATGCATGCTAAGTATTGGGTTTTATGCATGCTAAGCATTTGATTTTATGCATGCTAAGTGTTTGGTTTTATGCATGCTAAGTATTTGATTTTATGCATGCTAAGTATTTGATTTTATGCATGCTAAGTGTTTGGTTTTATGCATGCTAAGTATTTGATTTTATGCATGCTAAGTATTTGATTTTATGCATGCTAAGTGTTTGATTTTATGCATGCTAAGTGTTTGGTTTTATGCATGCTAAGTATTTGATTTTATGCATGCTAAGTATTTGATTTTATGCATGCTAAGTGTTTGGTTTTATGCATGCTAAGTATTTGATTTTATGCATGCTAAGTCACATATGTAAGTTCACCCTTTGTATAACCTATGAACACTTATGCAAGTTACCTTTATATGACATATGTGTATCCATGCAAGTTGGGTTATTTAATGATGCTAGTTGGGTTTAATATCATGATGCAAGTTGACACCCCTTAAACCCATGTTAACGCTAAAGTATGCTAAGTGAAACCCATGATATTTGTGATGAATCTTCCATTATAAAATATGTCATGTTAGCATAGTACGTGGGGAACGATGGGGTTAATATACACTTAATAAAATTGTGTAAAAATACCATTAAGTGAATTAACATAATTGGGAATTTACCTATTAAGTGAGGTCTACCCATATTATGGAATTGGGAATTTACCTATTGAGTTAGGTCTACCCATACTATGGAATTGGGAATTTACCTATTGAGTTAGGTCTACCCATATTCTTGAAAACTTGAATATTAATTAGGGATAATTAATATAAATTATGAGGGTGATTAATTAGGTGTAATTCATCGACTAAGTCACGAGGTTGGACTCAGTTGTAGCGTAAAACTGCCCGGACCCAACCGGCTTAACCAGTTGCTACAAATGTTAGCCCAATGTGAGAGGTCTTAGGCACAAACTAAATATGTGATTAATGTAAAGACACGAGGTTAGACTCGGTTACGACATAAGGCTGCCCGGACCCAACCGGCTTAACCAGCGGTCATAAAAGACAGTCTAATGTGAGAGGTCTTTATGAGGATCACGGTCTTAATTAATTAAGAAACACTTAACCATATTAGCATGTAGATGGACATGAGGGGTTAAGTGGGTGCCTTGGGGGGCATGAGGAAATCTAGTGGGTGCCTTGTGTGGCAATTGAAATACGATTAGATGACTTAACCAAATTTTAAACATGTAAGTGGACATGATAACTAATTGGGTTAAGTGGGATACACTAGATAGAGAGACAAGCTTAGGTGGGTAGCTTGTGGGGGCCTATTACAACCAGTATCCCATACGTATCTTTGTTAGCTCAGCCCATGCCGAGGACGGGACACGCGTACTGGGTTTGTCTATAAGAGGCCAAAACGGGTTAGCGGTGGCAACGCAAGTCCAATGGGTTTCATATGCGTGTGTGGGCCCGGGCTGGTAGCTAAGACGTTGTTGCATCGTGTAGGTATAAACCGTGCATCAGTGTTGTTATCAGGTTGCCACTTTGGGGAATGATACACCCCACTGTGGGACCAACACGGATATCTACGTTAGGGAGCCGATCAAATGGGGGGTAGTGGGTACACCTAGCGGAGATAGGGGCAGACGGCACCTATATAGTCAGCTAGGGGTACACGAAACTACCATTAAGATTTACTAAGTACACTTAGTGGGATCAACCTTTAAAATTAGGAATGACTGGTGTGGTGCAGTGTAGTAATTATCCTTGGGTGGGTAGATGCGTCTTTACGGTTATCTTAGTTTATCCTAAGCCTACCAAGCTGCTTAGTGTAGCCATTCATCCCCAGACATTACCGTATATCAAGCTTATGTGTTCTCTGGTTACTTTAATGATTGTATTGTTAAAGTTATAGGACTCGCTCAGACTTATGTCTGACCCCGTTGTTTTTATCTTTTCCTCAACCCTCAGGTTCTCAGAGTGGGCCCAGTACGAGTGGGCTTTGATCAGGCTGCTTTATACTCTTTTGGAGCTTGGACCGTAGGAGTAAAGCTCAGCTTATCCTTTTCTTTTATGGCTATCAGTTCATGTATTGGGATTATGTATTTTTATTTATCAGGATGGATATTTTGTACTTGACTCTTGTTATGGTTTTTTGTGATGTAACCAAACATGTTTTACTTTCCGCTGCAATGAAATGATGTTTTACATTTTCAAGTATTACTTATATCTGTCTTGTTGTAATTTTTCTGTTCTATATTCACTTAAAATACTCCACCGATGTTATGGCATTCCCTTAGAGAGTGACCATAGCGGGTGTGGGGTGTTACACGTGGTATCAGAGCAAAGGTTACCGGAACAGATAAAATTTTTGGAAAACTATTTTTCTAAAAACATTTTTGGAAGAGATATTTTCAAAAACATGTCTTTAAAAAGAAAAGTTTTTGAAAGAAAAGCATAATCCCCAATAGCCATATCTTTATCTTTCGAATTCTCCGTTTTGAATCTTTCCTTTTTCGTTTCAGCATGGCTGAGGATCTTAACTTTCCGGAGGGTGTGACGGTACCAGTATGGTATAGGAGATTGATGGAGGCTAGGGCCACCACTGCGGGTCCAGCAAATGTTCCTCAACCAACCGTAGCACCCGATCTTCCTCCTCCCCCTCCTCCTCGCACGGATACTTTTGCTAAGACTTGCAAGGAATTTAAAGCTATGGGAGGGAAACCCTTTCAAGGATCTGAAACTTTTGTGGAGGCTAGAGATTGGCTTAAGGAGGTGGAAGAGTTGATAGATATCTTTGAGATGGAAGAAGGAAAGAAAGTCAAGTTAGCTGCTTGGTTAATGAAGGGAGAGGCCTCATTCTGGTGGGAGGTCACTAATGGAGAACGCCCCGTTGGCTCTTGGGCGGATTTTAGGCAAAGATTTGTGGCAAAGTTTCTCTCAAGGGCGGAGGAAAACTTGTATATGGAAAGATTCTTGACTCTAAAGCAAGGAAATCTCTCAGTGAAGTAATATGTCAACAAGTTTAATCAATTGGCAAGGTTTGGCCTAGACATGGTGAATACACCGGAGAAGAAGGCTTTGAGGTTCGTGAAAGGCTTGAATGAACCGATGCATGGGTTGGCTATGACTCATATCCCTATGGGGGCCACCTTCGAGAAGCTAGTTGACATGGCACTCATGCATGAAGAAGAGAAGGGTCCCAATGCTAATAAGGCACCCGAGAAGAAGGGAGATCAAAAGAGACCTCAGCAACAACAGCAAAACAAAGGTGGGAAGGCAACGGCGGCAAGGGCAAGAAGAAGTGTTTCAATTGTGGGACACCTGGCCACCTAAGCAAGGATTGTCGCAAGAAGAAGAAGACTGGCTGCTTCCACTGTGGCGAAGCAGGACATCTAGTGAAAGACTATCCTAAGAAAGGGCAAAGGACGGGGTCTACCTCAGGAGGACAGGTGCAAGCTCTTGTGGCACCAGCTCAGGCAAGGGGGCAAGTTCAGGCTCTCGCAGCTCCACCGATTCGAGAAAGAGGCAGAACTATTTCCGTGGAAAGTCTGGTTTTTCTATTTGATCATCCTGTCCGTACATTGTTTGATTCTGGCGCATCGTATTCGTTTATTTCATCATCATTAGTTGAGTCACTGCACTTAGACACCAGTCTAGTAGATGATCCCTTGGTTGTTTCAAACCCAATTGGGGGCTCCACTTATTTGTCCATGATATGTTTGGGTTTGAAGATTTCTATACTTAGCATTGAGTTTAGATGTGATGCTTTTGTTTTGGGCTTCACGGGCTATGGGTTGATTTTGGGCATGGACTGGTTATCCAGTAATGGTGTCGTTCTTGATTGCGAAAGGAGAGTTGTTAGGCTCATGACCCGCTTGGGTAACACTCTCGAGATCTCTTGTAATCCCATGGATTCTGTTATGCTAAGTTATCTTGAATCGCTTGACGCTTCGGTCGAGAGTTTGCAATCTGTTAGAGTGGTCCGGGAATACTCGGATGTGTTTGAGGAGGTGAAGGGCTTACCTCCGAAGCGGGAGATTGACTTCCGAATATATCTGGTGGATAATGCTAAACCTGTATCTTTTCCAGTGCGCCACATGGCTCCTCGTGAGAGGAGGGAACTCAATAAGCAAGTAGGGGAGTTGCTTGAGAAGGGGTTCATAAGACGAAGTATATCGGAGTGGGGTGCTCCAGTAGTTTTTGCTACGAAGGCGGATGGGTCCCTCAGACTTTGTGTAGACTATAGAGAACTCAACAAGCTCACAAAGAAGAATAGACACCCATTGCCGAGGATTGATGATCTTTTCGATCAGTTGGTCGGCGCTTCAGTATTTTCTCAGTTGGACTTAGCCACGGGGTTTCATCAGTTGAGGGTGGCTGAGGATAGCATAGACAAGACTGCCTTTAGGACTCCGGATGGTTTCTATGAGTGGCTGGTGATGCCATTTGGGTTGACGAACGCCCCTGCATACTTTGTTGATTTGATGAGTAGGGTGTTCAGGGAGTTCCTTAATAAGTTCGTGGTGGTCTTTGTGGATGATATCTTAGTATTTTCTAAGAGTGAAGAAGAGCATGCCCTACATCTTGGGGAGGTGTTGGAGACTCTTCGAGCACATAGCCTTAAGGCTAAATTCTCTAAATGTCACTTCTGGAGGAAGGAAGTGCGGTTCTTGGGGCACGTGGTCTCCAAGGAAGGGATAGCTGTGGATCCCGCGAAGGTAGTATCAATTCAAGATTGGAAGGTTCCGAAGAATGCTACCGAAGTAAGAAGTTTCTTAGGGTTGGCGGGTTACTATAGGAAGTTTATCAAAGACTTCGCGAAGATATCAGCCCCATTAACCCGCTTAACGAAGAAGAACCTTGTTTTCACATGGGACGTAGATTGTGAGGATGCGTTCCGACGGTTAAAGAGAGCTTGAACCACTGCTCCAGTTTTAGTGTTGCCAGATGGGAGTAAGCCATTTGTTGTCTATACCGATGCTTGTGGGATAGGACTGGGCGCAGTCTTAATGCAAGAGGGAAGGGTAATAGCCTATGGTGGAAGGCAGTTGAGGGCACATGAGAAAAATTACCCTACCCATGATTTAGAGTTGGCCGCTATTGTTTTTGCACTTAAGATTTGGCGCCATTATCTTCTTGGCGAGAGGTTCGAATTGTTCACTGACCACAAATCGTTGAAGTGCTTGTTTTCTCAGAAGGATTTGAATTTGAGACAGCAAAGGTGGATGGAGTTCTTAGCATCCTATGATTTCGAGATAGCGTATACCCCTGGCAAGGGTAACGTGGTGGCGGACTCCTTGAGCAGAAAAAGGTTGTCCTTGAGCCCATTGTTCGTGGAACAACGAAGCTTGGAATTCATCTCGATGTTTGATTTCAGACCTTCCATTGACTATATACCCGGTTTGCTAGCATCCTTGGAGGTCAAACCTACTCTTTTGGGGCGGATTGGAGAAGCACAGAGGGACGACCCACAGTTGGTTGAGTTGGTAAAGAAGCTCATAAGGGGGGAGTCGTCCAGCCATTTGAGTAGGTACACCCTAGACGATAGGGGGTGCTTGCGTAGAGACGGTAGACTTTGTGTACCTCAAGACGAGGGTTTGAGGAAGGCTATTCTTGATGCACACCGTTCTAGGATGACCATTCATCCCGGTGGGGACAAGATGTACCAAGACATGAAGCGGGTTTTCTTCTGGGCCGGTATGAAGAAAGATGTGGCCGAGTATGTCGCTCGATGCTTGGTGTGCCAACAGGTGAAAGCGGAGCAAAAGAAACCAGGTGGGTTGCGTCACCCATTGGAAGTTCCGCAATGGAAGTGGGATAGCGTCTCGATGGATTTTATTGATGGGTTACCCAGATCGAGAAAAGGTAATACGGGAATTTGGGTTGTGGTAGACAGACTTACTAAAAGCGCCCATTTCATACCTGTGAAGAGCAAGAGGACTGCTCCATGGCTAGCTTCAGTATATCTTCGAGAGATAGTTCGATTGCATGGGGTACCCTCTAGTATAGTGAGTGATCGAGATCCTATCTTCACTAGCGAGTTCTGGAAAAGTTTGCAAGAAGCAGTGGGGACTCAATTATGTCTGAGCACCGCATATCATCCTCAGACGGACGGCCAGACTGAGAGGGTGAATCGTGTCCTAGAAGACCTTTTGAGGCTTTGTATCTTTGATTTTGGAGGTACATGGGAAGAGAATCTTCCATTGGTGGAGTTCGCATATAATAACAGCTTTCAGTCCAGTATTGGTATGGCTCCTTTCGAAGCTCTTTATGGAAGGCCTTGTCGATCACCTACATGTTGGTGGGAATCTACGGATAAGATTTTGCTTGGGCCTGATATGGTTAGGGAGACTTCTCAGAAGATTGACTTGATTCGAAGAAGGATGAAAGCAGCGCAGGATAGGCAAAAATCTTATGCGGACAAGAGGAGGACGGATCTTGAGTTTGAAGTTGGGGACATGGTCTTTGTCAAAGTGTCTCCGTTACGAAATGTGGTTCGCTTTGGATCTGTTGGGAAGTTAGCACCAAGGTTCGTAGGGCCGTTTCCTATTAAGGAAAGGATTGGACGGATGGCATATAGAGTGGAGTTGCCCGACAGACTTAGTGGGGTACATGATGTATTCCATGTGTCACATTTGAGGAAGTTCCTACATGAGACCGTAGAGGTGGTAGAGCCGAGCTTGCTTAGAGAAGTGGAAGTAGAGCGTGATGCGACTATTCGACGAGCTCCTACTCGCATCCTTGGGTCAAAGACTAGTAAATTGAGGAATCGAGAGTTTCAACTAGTCAAAGTACAATGGGGAGAAGATGAGGGCAACGCTACTTGGGAAACGGAAGCGAAGATGCGTTCATTGTACCCATTCCTTTTTGAGGGTATGTCTTTTAACTTCTCCTTTATCGTTTGTCTAGTACTTATCTTATCTTTAGTATGTCCTCTCGTTAGTACTTTTGACCTTTAGATAGGGTAAACCTACGGTTGAAACATGTGTTTGAGACATGTTAGGGTTGATGGATGCATATGGATGCAAGTGTTTGCTAGTGGTTGCTCGTGGATGCATATACACACACTCTAGACACTAGATCGGCTCAGTCACTTCATATTGCATATTGCATATTGCATATAATTTTGTGTAGGCAGCTATATTTATGGATGTATGGATGATGCATTTTGGTGAATGATTGTGCACTCATGTAGATATTGTATGTGTCGATAGGGTTCTCTCGCATACATAATGGATGCATGGCACTATCATGGTTTGCATATGTTCATACATTAGATAGGGAACATATACACACACTTTTTGCATATGCTCATACATCATTAGAAATTGTTTTAAGGACAATGGATGCCCGTGTTTGATGGATTGAGTAGATGGTTATTTGGATGGTAGGATATGCATTCTCCTTAGCTTAGAGATTTCGGGGACGAAATCCTTTAAGGAGGGGAGAATGTAACACCCCGAATTTCAGTTAATGCTAAAATTCACTAATTGCAGAATAAATAATCTCAGATGTGAGAATTGGGGGAAACGGGATGCGTCATTGCGTTCGTCTCGGAAAAATACGCAAAATAGAGTCCGAAATTTTGTAAATCGGAGTCTGTATGGCCCAGTTATGGCCCAATGAAGTTTGCAGAAAATTCAAAGTTCAAAACAGATTTAAAATTCAGGTTTAAAATTCGAAATTGGGGCCATTGGGCACTGGAGGGAAAAACTCCCGCCTAGCTACCCGAGTCGACAGCCCTGTCGACTTGGGTGTCGACAGGGGGTGCTCGGCCAGTTAAACCTGGTGCACCATTTTAGGGTTTGGCTGTGTTTTGGGCTATTCTCTAGAAACTTCATAAATCTGACGGACCTAATCTAACCTAGGGCTAATCCTATGGTCTAAAACACACCCTAATCCTATAAATATACCCTAATGCAAGCCTAATCCATACTCAAAATAGAAGTGATGCCATCATGCCGCCAAAATCAAACTTAGGAGGAGCCTCCACTAGTTTATGAAGAAAGTTGCAAGCTAATCAACCTCTAATCATCATCTTCTTCAAATATAGCAACTAGTTCTACTTCCTAAGTTTGCTAATCTTGGTTTTGGTGAGTTTCTATCACTTTAATAACCAATTACTAAATTAAGTAGATGAGGTATGATGAGATCTATGGTCTTGCTTGTGGATAAATGGGTTTTAAGTCATATGATATGATGTTAGTTTGCTAATCTATGTTTAATGTTAACCCTATGTTTATGCAAGTTAAGTATATGGGTTTATGCAAGTTAAGTATGTGGGTTTATGCAAGTTAAGTGGTGGGTTTTATGCATGCTAAGTATTGGGTTTTATGCATGCTAAGCATTTGATTTTATGCATGCTAAGTGTTTGGTTTTATGCATGCTAAGTATTTGATTTTATGCATGCTAAGTGTTTGGTTTTATGCATGCTAAGTATTTGATTTTATGCATGCTAAGTATTTGATTTTATGCATGCTAAGTGTTTGATTTTATGCATGCTAAGTGTTTGGTTTTATGCATGCTAAGTATTTGATTTTATGCATGCTAAGTATTTGATTTTATGCATGCTAAGTGTTTGGTTTTATGCATGCTAAGTATTTGATTTTATGCATGCTAAGTCACATATGTAAGTTCACCCTTTGTATAACCTATGAACACTTATGCAAGTTACCTTTATATGACATATGTGTATCCATGCAAGTTGGGTTATTTAATGATGCTAGTTGGGTTTAATATCATGATGCAAGTTGACACCCCTTAAACCCATGTTAACGCTAAAGTATGCTAAGTGAAACCCATGATATTTGTGATGAATCTTCCCTTATAAAATATGTCATGTTAGCATAGTACGTGGGGAACGATGGGGTTAATATACACTTAATAAAATTGTGTAAAAATACCATTAAGTGAATTAACATAATTGGGAATTTACCTATTAAGTTAGGTCTACCCATATTATGGAATTGGGAATTTACCTATTGAGTTAGGTCTACCCATACTATGGAATTGGGAATTTACCTATTGAGTTAGGTCTACCCATATTCTTGAAAACTTGAATATTAATTAGGGATAATTAATATAAATTATGAGGGTGATTAATTAGGTGTAATTCATCGACTAAGTCACGAGGTTGGACTCAGTTGTAGCGTAAAACTGCCCGGACCCAACCGACTTAACCAGTTGCTACAAATGTTAGCCCAATGTGAGAGGTCTTAGGCACAAACTAAATATGTGATTAATGTAAAGACACGAGGTTAGACTCGGTTACGACATAAGGCTGCCCGGACCCAACCGGCTTAACCAGCGGTCATAAAAGACAGTCTAATGTGAGAGGTCTTTATGAGGATCACGGTCTTAATTAATTAAGAAACACTTAACCATATTAGCATGTAGATGGACATGAGGGGTTAAGTGGGTGCCTTGGGGGGCATGAGGAAATCTAGTGGGTGCCTTGTGTGGCAATTGAAATACGATTAGATGACTTAACCAAATTTTAAACATGTAAGTGGACATGATAACTAATTGGGTTAAGTGGGATACACTAGATAGAGAGACAAGCTTAGGTGGGTAGCTTGTGGGGGCCCATTACAACCAGTATCCCATATGTATCTTTGTGAGCTCGGCCCATGCCGAGGACGGTACACGCGTACTGGGTTTGTCTATAAGAGGCCAAAACGGGTTAGCAGTGGCAACGCAAGTCCAATGGGTTTCATATGCGTGTGTGGGCCCGGGCTGGTAGCTAAGACGTTGTTGCATCGTGTAGGTATAAACCGTGCATCAGTGTTGTTATCAGGTTGCCACTTTGGGGAATGATACACCCCACTGTGGGACCAGCACAAATATCTACGTTAGGGAGCCGATCAAATGGGGGGTAGTGGGTACACCTAGCGGAGATAGGGGCAGACGGCACCTATATAGTCAGCTAGGGGTACACGAAACTACCATTAAGATTTACTAAGTACACTTAGTGGGATCAACCTTTAAAATTAGGAATGACTGGTGTGGTGCAGTGTAGTAATTATCCTTGGGTGGGTAGATGCGTCTTTACGGTTATCTTAGTTTATCCTAAGCCTACCAAGCTGCTTAGTGTAGCCATTCATCCCCAGACATTACCGTATATCAAGCTTATGTCTTCTCTGGTTACTTTAATGATTGTATTGTTAAAGTTATAGGACTCGCTCAGACTTATGTCTGACCCCGTTGTTTTTATCTTTTTCCCAACCCTCAGGTTCTCAGAGTGGGCCCAGTACGAGTGGGCTTTGATCAGGCTGCTTTATACTCTTTTGGAGCTTGGACCGTAGGAGTAAAGCTCAGCTTATCCTTTTCTTTTATGGCTATCAGTTCATGTATTGGGATTATGTATTTTTATTTATCAGGATGGATATTTTGTACTTGACTCTTGTTATGGTTTTTTGTGATGTAACCAAACATGTTTTACTTTCCGCTGCAATGAAATGATGTTTTACATTTTCAAGTATTACTTATATCTGTCTTGTTGTAATTTTTCTGTTCTATATTCACTTAAAATACTCCACCGATGTTATGGCATTCCCTTAGAGAGTGACCATAGCGGGTGTGGGGTGTTACAGGTTTTGTCGGGGGAGAAGGAAGAATGTGATTGGCTGGGTTTTTTTATATATATTTTTAAAATCCCAAAAATACCCCTCTTCATATACTAACTCCAATCCAATCCCAACGACTGTCGTCCATAGCTAAATACCCCCATTCCGAACACAATGGGATATGTTTCGTAGGCCCCTTCGACTGTTTCAGTCGGTTTTTCTTCAAATTAAAATATAAAACATTCAATATTTAATTTGAACATACATTTCAATTTGCCGGGGCCACATACTGATTCTAAAAATTCCCGAAAAATAAATCTAGTTATGTTTTGACGATACGGTCCCAACAAAACTAGTTTCGTCGAATTCTGGTACCGTTTGAAAAATGGCCATTTTTTGGTCGATACAATTTAATTGAAATCGACCAAACACATTTTCCTCCGCCACGCTCACATATTAACTTCAAAAATTATGGAATTTGAAACCTAGCAATAATTTGACATCCCGGATCCAACAAAAGTGGTTTCGTCGAATTCTGAGGTCATTTGCAAAATGTCTAATTTCACTGGCTATATATTCTCTATAGCGACCTTTCTGAAAATTCATTTGGCCATAACTTTTGACTCCCGCTATGAAACTTGGATTTTTCAGATTCATTAGAAAGATATTCACTAACAGATTTAAATATTTTTGGTTTCACTAAAATCCATTTTATTTTGCACCCGGTATAGTCAGTCAAAGTTTGAATTGAAATTTTGAAACTGCCGTGCCATTTCATTCCTTGTTTATAATTTAAAATAATTATATTTATTTTAAAATTTTGAGTCAAACATACTTTTCGTCGCTATTATTTAAAATAATTTATTTTAATTATTTAAAATCCACCAAAATAGCCAAATTAAAAATTTTAAACTGGCTCAGATTTTCCGGGTTGTTACAATCTCCCCCACTTAAAACTTTTCGTCCCCGAAAAGGAACAAAGTCGAAAGTGGTTTAATTAACCAAATCTACTTTCCTTCTGGCTTCCATTCTCCAACTTTTCAGTTTCTAAGAATTTCCAAATTCTTCAAAAATTTGGCTAACACCCTAAATTTCGCCATAACCTCCTTTGTACGGGGAGCTTCCGGATATTTCAAATAGCCTCCCATGGCCCTCACCAATCCAAAAGAAAAAGAAAAAGCCAAGCGGCTAGCCAATCGGCTCATAAAATCATCAAATCCCAAGAAATACAATAAACATGTACCTATTTGACAGGCAAATAATTTTATTCCTCTGCTTAGCTGTTTATCCATGACCTATTCACACATATATAATGCACATGTATACATTTCTATCAATTTCTAAACCAGTTCAATACTTATTCAATTGCATACATTTAACTTCATTCTCTTATTGATTAAATTAACTATCATTCTAATAATTCAATTAATCAAATCCACAATCACACCACGCAACCAACAATCAATTTGTTTTTAACTTTTCAAAGGCATACTAATTAATTCATATATTCTTTTGAAAACATTCAGACTATACAATTGAGAAGTTTACATGCATGAAAAGGAAACAACAGCAAAGTAGAGAACAAAATGGTAATGCAAAGTATGGTAAATGTACCTTGCACCAGAGTCAACCAGAGATATCCACCCTGCACTTAGGATAGGCTTTCTTAACACTTTCCTCTGTTTCCCAAGTGCAATCCCGCGGATCTCCACTCCATTGCACTTTGACTAAGTGAACCTTCTTGTTCCTCAGTTCTTTGGTTTCTTTGTCAATAATCTGTAGCGGCTCCCTTCTCACAGCCAATTCTGGAGTAATTTCTATATCCCATTGCGTTGTTTCTTCCACGATCAAGTCTGGATCATGAACATGCTTTCGAAGTTGAGATACGTGAAACACATTATGTACTCCAGGCAACCAATCAGGTAATTGAACCCTATAGGCTAGAGTTCCAATCCGTTCCAGAATAGGAAACGGACCAATAAATTTGGGTGCCAATTTCCCTGTTTTACCGAACCGGATTACTCCATTCATCGGAGATACTTTCAAATACACATAGTTGCCAACAACAAATGATATATCTCTTCTTCTCTTATCTGCATAGCTTTTCTGTCGGCTTTGTGTAATGACCCGCATTGGCAGAGGGTATTATAATTAATTTATTTAATTATATAAATAGTGATATAATGAATTAAATGGTCGTGGAATTAAATAATGGTGAATATTTAATTAAAATAATAATTAAATATTATATTTAATTCTGAGATAATCAGAATTGGCTGAAATGGAGATATGGTGTGAACTGGATCATCTGTGATATTTAATTTAGTTTAGAATTGAATTAGAATAACGAATATACTATTTGAATGACAATTTGAACGTAGAGTTATAATATAATTAAAATCGAGCTCGAAATGGCGCTACAGTTCGTAAATTGGCGATTCGAACTTCAACTGAATGTACAGGATTCGTTTTAAGCCGGATTTCTATGAAACAAGAAATGGGTGGAGCTGGTGGAGTATATCTTTCTAGTGGAAGAGAAAAATCAGGATTTCGTCATGTAGATTTTGAGATATGTCCAAATCAAATTTTAAAATAGTCGCTATAGAATCGTTTATCGACCGTAACGGTTTATTCGATATAACTAGAGATCGGGTTTGAAATTAGACAAGGTTCTTTTGAGACGTAGCGATAATTTAATTTATAGAATTTTATGGTAATTTTTAATTAATTAAATAAGCAACTTTTTATTTGGAGTTTTTGGCACCCTGTATCAACATTTTGGGGTTCCACAATATGAGTTAATCTACCGATATTATTATATTTTTGGGATCGTGGCACCGAGCACGACACAATGATATGGTTATTTCTGTCTGTAGCAGTTCGTACACAAACGAAATTTCACGGAATGAAGTACCCTTAATAAGTAAACATATGTATATAAATGTGATTCCTTCATGCTTAACTGTCCACGTTTCACCCTTCTAAAAACTGTCGTTCTTCTGTGGTATCAAAACAAATACCGTGGCCTTTAAAGATCCACTCATCCAACTAAAATGAATGGACTACTCAATGCATACGTGGAGACGAAGTAACAATATATATTTTCCTTAGAGCCGAAGGATAGAACTGCTATAAAGGCATATGCGAGCAAACATGGTATTTCTTTTTCCGAAAACGAAACACTGCTTCACTTCTCTCTTCTTTTTTCTTTCTCTTTTCTTTTTGTCTGGAGAACGTTTCCAGTATTGAAGTGGCGGAGTGTGCCGACTTTAGTGAAGGGGGATAGGACGAACATGGTGACGGGATTGGTGAAAAAAGAGGCGCGTGGTGTAGGGCTGAACTCGGAACTGTGAAGGAAGGGTAGCAGTGCAGAAAAATGGGTGTGCGCAAATGCTGGGTTCACGGCAGTAAGGGGGAGGGCAGTTTTTCTTCTTTTGGCGTGACATTTAAAAGAGTGCATGGATCAAAAAGGGGACGAGGAGAAGGGCTGTTAAATGGTGAAGGGGGCGTATCACAGGAGATGTGAGGGAATTGGGAGAGGAAGTAAAGAGCTGGAGTGGGAAGAAATTAAAATTGGAAAAGGCTACAGGGGTTACGGTTTTTCACGGATCAAAGGAAATGGTGGGAAGACCATTCGTGTATTAGGAAGAGGATCATTTCCTAGCAGGTCAGTTTTGGAGATGGGCTGAGGTACATATGGTGAAGCCCCAAAAGGGTATTTGTTGAGGGTAAAGCCCAGCTTTTATTTATTTTAGTTAAATTAAATTATAATAGCATATTAACTTAAATAATCTTATCTTGATCATACGATATCGATTTACAACGAAACAGGATCTGTCGTTCGGATCGTATGGATATATGCTAAACAATGGAACCAGTTGAGGAGATTTGGGGCATGTTGTCATTTGAGACGAAATGAAACGCCGATTCAATAAATCAACGACCGTTAATCGTATTTAACGATTACGGACAATGTGAGTAAATCTCACTAACTCTGAACAGTTTATAATTTCATATTGTATTTTTAGAACTGTTAGAAATTTTCTGATTGACTGTGTGTTGACTGTTTGATTGAACTACTAGTCAGTTAGTTAAATTTCTATATTGATTCTGTTTAACAGAATATATCATATGGAACTGAAAGTGATGTTATCTATATTGTTTAACATCTGTGATGCAGGGAAACAGGTTGGAGGAATCCGACTGGATTCCTCAACATTTATTTACTGTTTTCATATATTGTGATATATGATGTGATGTATATCTGTCATGGATTATGTGTGTTAGAATGATGTTGATCATTGTTATTCGATATTTTAAATATCATAAAAAGACCCTGGGATGTAAAAAGAATTATTTCAATGTATATTGAAATAAAAGGGATTTTATAAAGTCAATAGATTTTATAAAAAAGGAAATATTTCGAAAGTAAATAAAATGGGAAATGTTTATAAAATGAATAGAGTTTTATAAAAGGGAAAAATGTTGATTAAACGAATAGAAAGTAAAAGGAGTTAATCGAATATAGTTTATTCGAATAGAAAGTGAAATGAGTTAATCGAATATAGTTTATTCGAATAGAAAATGAAAGGAGTTAATCGAATATAGTTTATTCGAATAGAAAGTAAAATGAGTTAATCGAATATAGTTTATTCGAATAGAAAGTAAAAGGAGTTAATCGAATATAGTTTATTCGAATAGAAAGTGAAATGAGTTAATCGAATATAGTTTATTCGAATAGAAAGTGAAAGGAGTTAATCGAATATAGTTTATTCGAATAGAAAGTAAAATGAGTTAATCGAATATAGTTTATTCGAATAGAAAGTAAAATGAGTTAATCGAATATAGTTTACTCGAATAGAAAGTGAAATGAGTTAATCGAACATAGTTTATTCGAATAGAAAGTAAAATGAGTTAATCGAACATAGTTTATTCGAATAGAAAGTAAAATGAGTTAATCGAACATAGTTTATTCGAATAGAAAGTAAAATGAGTTAATCGAATATAGTTTATTCGAATAGTAAAATGAGTTAATCGAATATAGTTTATTTGAATAGAAAGTAAAAGGAGTTAATCGGATATAGTTTATTCAAATAGAATAAAGGAGTTAATCGAATATATAGTTTATTCAAATAGAATTAAAAGAGTCATCGAATATAGTTTATTCGATAGGAGTTAAGTGAATAGAGTTAAAGTTAAATAAAAAGAATTATCGAATATAAAGATTTGAAAGAGAGTTACGTAAGGTAGTTTGTTAAAAAATTAGAAGGGTGAACTTTGTCTATTTCAAGGTTAGAAACGTTGTTCAGTTAAGGTCTGAGAGGTAGTATTACCCTAACTTGATTGACTTCATTTTTAACTAAGGAATGGTTAAGGTTCGATAGTAAAGGATGGTTAAGTGAATTTAGTAATTAAAGGAAATGGTTTGAGTTGGCATCGCGATGGTTTGTTTAAACATCTGTCTAAGTCCAATGAAGAAGCTTTGGAAATGTTTTCCAAAAAAGAAACCAGAAATGTTTTCTAATAAAGAAAACAAGAAATGGAAATGTTTTCCATTATAAATAATGTATATTTTCCAAATTTAGAAAATAAGAAATACTGAATATAGGGAAACAGGAGATAAGTAAATTAATGAAATAAAGAGATAAATGTTGAATGAAGTTTGATCGATATAAATTTCCATTTGGAAATAATATCGTTGTTTGCACACCTGTTTTCTTCGATAGTTAAATCACAGACAATCGAAGTTTTGACCATTTTAACGTTGTTAATATGGAGAGACCGGTTGGATCATTATCCAAAGAACCACTCTGTTTTGGCATAAGCGTTGCGAATCATATATGCCAAAGATAACTGAAGACGGAGTAAAGTGCAAGGGCTATTGTATAAATCTTAGATAACAGTGTCTAAGATGGATATACTGAATAGTACCTTCGGTTCATCCTGTTCCTGGATGACTTGTATGGATGAATGCCTGACAGAGTATTTCCAGACGATCACGTATATTGATTTCTCCAACAGTACCAAGAGTGGAAGCGGAGAAGGAAACTTCTTTTAGCTAACACATAATGTATTGTTGAGGACGTCAATCGGTGATTTGATGGATTTGACGATGTGGCATTCAAAGTGAATCTGGTGTGATGAAAAGCGTAGCTTCTAGCCTCACATCCGGTAAATGACAAAAATCGGGCAGGCAACATGGCTAAGTCGGTCGCACCGAAGTAGGGTGTATAATCACCTGATCTAGAGTTTCATTTATTTCTAAAAATCTATTGTTGATGCTATCCCATTCGGGAACAGTTGCTGATCCCAACCGTTGGTGGTATACATTCGATACACTCAAGCGAAATGAGTGGTCGGTCATGTGTGGCCGGGTTGCAAGATGTTCTTGTTGAATCCAGTGTATTCCTCTCTAGAGGTACACTAGCGAAAGGTGGTTCCATACCTTGTCATAGTTGGAAATCCATTACCCAATACGTGCTTGCGGTTTTGATTGCATACTATATATGTTGAACGTGAGATGAAAGCGTTTCTGCTAGATGATTATTATATTGTGGTTGATAGACATTATTATAATATCAAAAGGTTTTTGATATAAAGATATTTTGGATTTTCATAAGGGAAAAACCCGTTCCGTTATACGGCGTGGTCTTATGAGATATCGTTTACTTGTTCGAACTGTTTTAAACTGTTTTACTGACACCAGTCCCATGACTGACCCGGAGTTTATTTTGTTTTGTTTCCCTAAACTCTTGGGTGCCTAAATTTGTACGGGCAGCCAAGTAGTCGGGATTTATAGATATACTGGAAGAGCTTGGAGCAGGAGGCTTCAGGATTATATAGCTATAGTTATTTCCGCTGTGTTGTAAGTGTTGTACTTTGATAATGATATGTATATTCCAGTACAGACTGTATTTCAAAGTTATGTTATGAAATATATTTATTCGTTCCGCTGTGAGGTTCGTGTTACTCTGATGTTGTGTTCTTCTTTTTCTTCTATTCTAAGTTTCTATCTTATCTTTCCTCACCCTCTAATTTCTTTCATTAATGATCGGTATTTTTCGATGTTTGGTTAGTCGTTATCGTGTTTATGTCGATAACCAAAGTCGTCAAAATCCCGGGTCATTACACTTTGAGCGGCAAGTAATCGTTTCTTAACGAAATTGACTTTGTCCGCAGCTTCACGAATCATATCTGGTCCCAATACGAGTCTATTACCAGGTTCTACCCAACAAGTAGGAGATCGGCACGGTCTACCATACAATGCTTCGAATGGTGACATTGTCAGGCTCGCTTGGTAGCTGTTGTTGTATGAGAACTCGACCAAATGCAAATGGTCTTCCCATGATCCGCCAAAATCAATTACACAGGCCCGCAATAAATCTTCAAGAATACGATTCACCCTCTCAATTTGACCATCTGTTTGAGGACGATATGCGGTGCTCAAGTTCAGTTTCGTTCCCAATTCTGCTTGGAATGCTCCCCAGAATTTTCTAGAAAAAATTGGGTCACGATCACTAACGATGCTTATGGGAACTCCATGCAGTCTAACAATTTCTTTGAAATAAACCTGCGCCAGACTCTGAGCAGTTCAATTCGATTTGACAGGTATGAAATGGGCGGTCTTCGTGAAACGATCTACGATCACCCAAATACTGTCATTTCCTTTCCTAGTTCTGGGCAAACCATCTATGAAATCCATATAAATATGTTCCCACTTCCCACCTGAAATTTCCAAAGGTTGCAACAATCCAACGAGCTTCTGCTGATCGCTTTTGACTTGTTGACAAGTAGAACACCGGCTAACATATAAAGAAATGTCCCTTTTCATAGATTTCCACCATAAAGTGCGTTTGATGTCATTATACATTTTGCTCACCCCTGGATGGGTACTAAGCTTGGCTTTGTGACATTCATCTAATACTTCTCTCCGAAGTTCAGGAATGTTTGGAACACAAATCCGACCCTTTAACCTAAGAATCTCCTCGTTATCTATTTGAAAACACGAGGGCTCGCCTTTCTGAATTCTCTCTTTGATCTTCTGAATTAAGTGATCATCCTTCTGAAGAGCAGATATGTTATCAATCAATGAAGGCGTGATGATAAGACTGGCGATAATTACATTCTTTCTGCCGAGAGCATCAGCCACAACATTGGCTTTCCCCAGAGTATATAAAATATCAAGATCATATGCCGCGAGAAATTCTAACCAATGCTGCTGCCTCATATTCAGATCTTTCTGGGTGAATAAATACTTCAATGATTGATGATCAGTATATAATTCGAACTTTTCACCCAATAGATAATGCCTCCAGATTTTCATAGCAAACACGATAGCTAGCAATTCCAGATCGTGAGTTACATAATTCTTTTCATGTGGTTTCAATTGACAGCTAGCATAAGCTATTACATGGCCTCTTTGCATTAACACTGCGCCAAGGCCTTTTTTAGAAGCATCGGTCCAGACTTTTAAATCCTAATTGCCATCAATAATTGTGAGCATTGGAGTAGTCGTCAATTTTAACTTCAGCTCCTGGAAAGCTGCCTCACATTCGGGAGTCCAGTTGAATCTCGAATGTTTCTTAGTAAGCTTTGTTAAGTGACTGGATATCTTCGAAAAATTCTTAATGAACTTCCGAGAAAACTTCTGACTTCCGTAGGTGTACGAGGCTGTTTCCAATTCTGAATAGTAGTGATTTTACTGGGATCCACTGAAATTCCTTGTTTTGACACGACGTGGCCAAGAAATTTGACTTCTTCTTGCCAGAAGATACATTTGGAAAATTTCGCTTTTAAAACATTCTTTCTGAGAATTTCTAACTCTTGTTCCAAATGTTTTTCATGCTCGCTTTCTGATTTAGAGAAGATCAATATATCATCAATGAAAACCAGAACAAATTTATTTAATACTCCCCTGAATACCTGGTTCATTAGATCGACAAAATAAGCTGGAGCGTTGCATAAGCCGAACGGCATTACTAACCATTCGTAGAATAAGTCTGGACCTCTGAATGCTATCGAAGGAACACACTCTTCGGCAATACGAAGCTGATGGAAACTTGTAGCTAGGTCCATTCGGGAAAACACTTGTGCACCATTCAATCGATCCAACAAATCATCAATCCGCGATAATGGATATTGGTTTTTCAGCGTCTGCTTATTCAAGTCATGATAATCTACACACAATCTGAGAGTACCATCTGACTTTGGGAAAAATACCACTGCTGCTCCCCAATCAGAGAAACTAGGCCTGATCAGGCCTTTCCATAATAGATGTCGAGTTTGATTGTCTAACTCTTCTTTTTCCTTCAAGGTCATTCTTCGAATAGCGTGAACTACTGGCCTTGCATTCGGAATTAAAGAGATTTTCTTCGAACACATCCGCATAGTTCTTGACAACAGGAATATTTTCTATGTCGACTGGGATATTCTCTGTAACGACAGGAACAGGTTCTAATTGAGAAGGAGAAATATCCAAAGCTGACCAAAAATCTTTTCTATCAGAATTCGGGCCTTCACATGGAATGGTTATATAGCCAAGCTTTGTTCTAACTCTAACAATACTTTCTGCACAGTTAAGCTCCGCTTCATATTCAGTTAACCAATCCAATCCCAAAATAAGATCAAACTATGTGAAATTCATGATGATCGAGATAGTAGGGAACCGATAACAGGAAAAGGAAACCGGCACCCCACAAACCCAACTAAGATCAAGGGAACCCCCAACCGGATTATGAACAGTCATTGGTTCTTTAAGCTTCTTCAATTTCAAATCCAATTTCTTTACCACCTTAGTCGAAATAAAACTTCGTGATGCGCCCGTATCAAACAATACTTTAACCGGAATATTTTTGACATTAAGCGTGCCTTCTAAAACATCCGGCCTTTCCTGACTAGCTGAGGGTGTTGGAATTTCTGCCACTTCATTCACTTGTACTGCTTTTGATTTTCTGAATAGCTGGCAAGCCTTTGAGAGGTGACCCGCCTAGTGGCAAAGATTGCACTTTCTATTCTCTTGAAACTTGTTATTGGATTTTGACCCAACATTTCTTTCTTTCTTCGAGGATTTACAATTCCCTTGAAAATGCCCTGGCTTCTTGCAGTTATTGCATATTGCAGTCATTACTGGTCGTTTTTCAGACTTAACCCTTTTTCCTTTGAATCTAGGTTTCTTTCTGACCCCGGACGTCGTACTTGACTTTGGGCTATCAGTTTCAAATTTCCTTTTATTGCTAGAACAGACTTCCTCTTCGTCGTCAAAAAGGCCTCGCTTATCTAAATCTTCATACTGATAAGCCATGTATATCATTTCAGAAAAAGGAAGCTTCACATGCCCCATTACACTATTCTGGTATTTTCTTTGAAGACCATTAATAAACCTCAGATTCTTCCTATTTGGATATTGAATTAGATGTGGGGCAAAATGAGAAAGTTCATTGAATTTCTTATGATATTCCGGAATGGTCATATCTCCTTGTATCAGATAATAGAATTCATCACATAACCGCTCGGTTGCTTCTGGAGGAATAAATCTTTCACTGAAAATCTCTTTAAATATATCCCAGGTAATATTACCTTCTAGATTATTCTTAATAATCGAATCCCACCAGAACAAAGCTTCTTCCTTGAGTGCCCAAGATGCCAGTAATCTTTTCTGGTCATCACTCACTTTTAAACCTTCAAATATTTTCTCAGTAGAACGAATCCAAGCTTGTGTTTCCATAATGGATTCTTTGCCCAAGAATGGTGATCCACCCAGATTTCGATACCTCTTTACTAGAGCTTCAATATCTGGGTCTGCATTACTTCTATAGTTTCTGCCACTCATTTTCTAGTGCGTCTGCAAATAGCAGACCAAGTGTCAGGTCAATAGAAAAGATATTTCAAAACATAGAAACATATACTTGAATGTAAATGTGACTATTGAGGTGTATTTCATTCTGCTATACTCAAACTAGGATATTACTGATCCTATCTGTAATGAGTTATTCGTCTTAGAACACTACTGGTTCTATTTCTGACGAATTCGTTAATATGTTATATTCCAGAACTAAGCTTAAACAAAGCTCTGATACCATGTTTGTGACGACCCCAAACCCCGTACGACGGTGGCAAGGGTAATCTTTGGAATATAACACATAAACAGATAACAGCAGAACAGAAATAAATAAATACACCAGATAATGTACAATAGAATACACTGGATAAGCATAATCATCAAAGTTACACAGTATATAGGATCATACTTAGTACAAATACAGTTCAGCTATACATAAATGTCTACAGCGGAAAACAAAACATGATATGTACAATAGGAGCGGAACAGCATAAAAAGAGATAAATGATAGAATCCATCTTCAGCTCCAGCTATCCAGAAAGAGCCTACTAAAACCTGAATACAAGGCTACCCGTGTAGAAATAGGGGCACCCGAGTTTGCAAGTGAAACAAACTACGAGTTAGTCACGGGACTGGTATGAGAAATCTACTTAACATAATTTTCAATATGGCTAATCATAGGACCACGCCACTTTCGCAGAACGGGTTCACTCCATTGGATTTCCAGTGCTTTAAAACAAGTAAATATTTTAAACATCGCAATGCTTTTTACAAAAATGAAGCCATTATAAGACTCAGTTCCCATCACACAATGCAACACAAACCGGAGGATAGAGTTTTACCGTATAATGGCCAAAATATGCTTGATACGAATAAAACAAAAGCATTTGATATTATTACTAGTGTTTATATATTTCCAAAACAATTTCAAATCATAAGTATCAATCATAGACGACATTAATGCCCCATACCACTATGTCGCCATATATAGGTATATAACCAAAACCGCACGGTGTCGTATTTGGAAATTGGATTTCCGTCATGAACCAAGGCAAAAGATAGTCCTTACCGAATTCGAGACTGTCTAGCCCGAGCCTCAGGCAAGCGTGCAGGCAAGCCTTGGATCGTCAGGGCCGGTCGACCGATGTGGATTATTATGCTTGAACACTACGTCTCCCCGCCCTTTGGGGCGTAAATGAGTCCTATGACTCCATCGGCTCCACATAGTCACCGATATATCCGAGGCGCCTCGCAACAGCAACAACCACACAGGTGAAAATAATATAAATGTCAGGGCTGGTAGGTCACTGAAACCACCCTAGCTAGAAAGAGACGCATGTCCTCCCTGAGGTCCTCTCCCGTTTCTGGTTCATACCGAGGTGTGAGGCTCGCGAATCAACATTATACACAAAGCTATGCCACACAAGCCGCGCTTTGATCATCAACCACAAGAAATTGCTTTTCAACAGAAGCCTTGATCATCTTCCACTTAGGCATGCCACACATGCAATTCACTCCATGCGACTGATTTCTATCGATATATAACCTTTGAGCTCGTACGTCTTAGAGAAGGGTGTTAAGCAAGAGAATAAATTCTCTGCCGCCAAACAGATATATATTTAATAGAGATCAATCAACACAGAACAAAATCCAATGTCAGGCACACAGTCCATTTACAAGTTCGTTCTAGGTCTGAACCAAACCGGAGGCACTCAATACCTCGCATATCCGTGCAATCAACAAGTACGTCCGGACGGCTGCTACTTCAGCCCCGTCAAGGTAGCTACTCCTATCATGAGCATCAGTATCACCCCTCCATTCGACGTGAAGTTCATCGGTCTTGCACCGTCTTCATATCTTCGACTTTCAATTGTCGAACAATTATTTGAAATGAGAATCAACTCGGCCTTTTCAAATAATTCACGTATATTTAGAATTTCAAATCAATTCATTTCAATGGTTAAATTATTCGATATCACTAATTCTGTTCCTTAATGTAATTTTCAAGCCAAACACATTCAACCATCAAATATCACATAAACCGAGCAAATTCAGTTTATTTCCATTCCATATCGTTTATAATATTTTATCATGATTTATCGCTATTTTTATTTATTTAAAAATAGTCAATTCACTCAAACGATGCTTCAGGCCATAACGCGGCCGTGGCGCTGTTTTTCTTCAGATTTGATTTACACATACCTGAAAATCTAACCGTTGGATCTTCACAAATTTTATATCATTAGAATCAAAACGAATCCAACGGTTTCAGTTTCGGGAAAATTCGACGGTCGGATCTCCCGGTACAATCGTTTGAAGTTACGATTTCAAAATACGAACTACAGCGTCGTTATTCGATTTAATTTAATTATATTTATATATATAATCGATTCTGGCACTGTTTTTCTTTAGATTTGAATTAAACATTCCAGACAATCCAACCATTGGATCTTCACAAAGTGGGTGTCGTTGGAAAGATATTTCCAAAGCGAACCCAACGGTTTCGGTTTCGGGAAAATCCGATGGTCGAATCTCCCTCACTAATCGTTTGAAATCACGGTTTCAAAACACGAACTGCAGCTTCGTTATTCGATTTATTTTAATTATATTTATATAATATATATAAATATAATTCTTTCTTCGATTTCAAAACTATATTCATTTCATATATTTGATAAAAATGATATTTTTATCGTCAAAAATATTTATTCAACACATGAATATTTTTAGCACTTCATATTCACATTAAAAATGTAGATTTTATTGTTCAATCTATATATTCAACACATGAATGTTTTTGACTTCACACATACGACAAAAATATGATTTTTATCGTTCTATTCCTTTATTCAACACATGAATATTTTCTATAGTTGATATATATAATAAAAATGTTATTTTTATCTTTCAAAGAATTTATTCAGCACATGAGCTTCATTCAACACATGAATTTCTATTCAACACATGAATATTTTCTATAGTTTATATATATAATAAAAACATGATTTTTATTGTAAAACAATTTATTTCAAAACACGATTATTTTATATAGTTCATACATAAGGTAAAAATGTTATTTTTGGTGTTAAAATAATTTATTTAAAATACTAATATTTTATATAGTCTATATATATAATAAAAATGTTATTTTTATCATTCAAAGAATTTATTCAACACATGAACTTCATTCAACACATGAATTTCTATTCAACACATGAATATAGTTTCAACACATGAAAATAATTCTAACACATGAATATTATTGAAAATTTCGGCAGCATAACGGCAGGGTAGTTAAAACCGGCACCGTCCCGAGTACGGCTCCTCGCTCTACCATAAAACCTCGCGGTTTTTTACAATGGGGATTTCATGCATCTAATTCATATGCAGACGAGCATGTTTATTTTTCTTTTCCACAAACTAATCCTATGTGGTTTCATCCAAAATAATTCTCAACCACAAACAGGTATTTTTCAACCACAATCAATCATTCATGATTTTCACCAAATTTCACATCAACCAATAATCCAAACAATATCACAGCCAATAAATATCGTTCATGGTCCGTAGACGAGAGGAGTATATATATATATATATATTCATATATAAATATATTTCAATTTCACTTCACTTCATTTCAATCATTTCAACGTATATATAATTTTTACAACGCATATATAACTTACACATCGAACATACAACTTATACAACGCTTATACATAAGGTGTACAACGCTTATATAACTCATACATAGACTATATAATTTATACATCGTTGTTTTCCCTATCGTTTATAAATTAGAAATCTCACAATGGGTTCCACTCCACCAAAAATTGTAGAAGGCTCAGAAAAATATGCGGTCTCTTCTAGAATGTAAAAGACGCCCGCAGAAGTCCACTGCCTCTTGTTTCACTGGATTTCGTCCACATAGCAAAAAGATATGATTTTTAGAAGTTTGTAACATTTAAAAGTGTAAAAATCAGTTAAAATAATATGCAGGCCGTATACCTCCTTGAAGCTTCAAAACTAGGTTTGGATTTTTCTTTCGATCCGTGCAACTTGGAGCCGATCGGAGTATACCACGTGAAAAAGGAAGGAGAGGCGCTTCACAGGGGGGTACTCATGTCGAACTCGACGTCAGATCGGTGGCTGGGCGGCACTTCGAAACGGCGGAGTTCACGGGCCTCTATCAATCGAAATACTCCACGATAAATACCAAATCAGGTATGGAATTGAAGGCCTTGAGGAGTACTACAAAAACCTTAACTGGAATGTTGGATTTCGTTGAGTGTTTTAGGAGAAAAGGAGGAGAGAAGTTATGAAAAGGTTCCGCTGTTGACTGATGAGGTTACCAGGTTTTGTCGGGGGAAAAGGAAGAATGTGATTGGCTGGGTTTTTTCTTATATATATTTTTAAAATCCCAAAAAATACCCCTCTTCACATACTAACTCCAATCCAATCCCAACGACTGTCGTCACTAGCTAAATACCCCCATTCCGAACACAATTCGATATGTTTCGTAGGCCCCTTCAACTGTTCAGTCAGTTTTTCTTCAAATTAAAATATAAAACATTCAATATTTAATTTGAACGTACATTTCAATTTGCCGGGGCCACATATTGATTCTAAAAATTCCCGAAAAATAAATCTAGCTATGTTTTGATGATACAGTCCCAAAAAAACTAGTTTCATCGAATTTTGAGACCGTTTGAAAAATGGCCATTTTCTGGTCGATCCAATTTAATTGAAATCGACCAAACACATTTTCCTTCGCCACGCTCACATATTAACTTCAAAAATTATTGAATTTGAAACCTAGCAATAATTTGACATCCCGGATCCAACAAAAGTGGTTTCGTCGAATTCTGAGGTCGTTTGCAAAATGTCTATTTTCACGGGCTATATATTCTCTATAGCGACCTTTCTGAAAATTCATTTGGCCATAACTTTTGACTCTCGCTATGAAACTTCGATTTTTAAGATTTTTTTAGAAAGATATTCACTAACAAATTTAAATATTTTTGGTTTCACTAAAATCCATTTTATTTTGCACCCGGTACAGTCAGTCAAAGTTTGAATTGAAATTTTGAAACTGCTGCGCCATTTTAGGCCTTGTTTATAATTTGAAATAATTATATTTATTTTCAAACGTCGATTCAAACATAATTTTAGTTGCTATTATTTAAAATAATTTATTTTATATATTTAAAATCCAACAAAATAGCCAAATTAAAAAATTTAAACTGGCTCAGATTTTCCGGGTTGTTACATAATTAATCATAGAAAATAACTTAGCGAATTTATTTTGAATTGAATAAAGTATTTGTACATGACAGTTTTACTCAACGGTTTATAACTCATAAAATATTATTTGCACAAATACAATATTCTAATTTGAATCCGCGTTAACACTAAAATTTAACTAATCAACTGAAGTTGACTGTGAATTTCAAGCGTTATTGTTTTAACAACTTATATGATGGTGTACGATATTTCTCATTTGGGAAATATGTATTTTTGATTATTTTTGGCTCCTTCTTAGAGAAGTCTTTGATATTCATGCCCCTTGTTTAGGAGGTCATTATTAGTCTTTTCTACGGGAAGTACGTTGGATTTTTTGCCCCTGCTAGGGCTGAAATCTAACATTTGTCGTGTTTGAGATTTTTAGGAACTACGCAAGTTGATTGGTCATTCTTCACTTCTGAGATTTTCATATGTTACGCAAGCGATTCACATTCTTCACATTTGGGGATTCCAGATGCTACGCAAATGGATTGACCTTGGAGGGTTGCATCGCTTTGCGCCACGAACTTCCATGCTTCGTTTCACTTATAGTGAACTCCCCCGTTTCATTTCGCGCAATGAATTCCCGCAACCTTGGAGGGTTGTATCGCTTCGCGCCACGAACTCCCACGCTTCGATACACTTATAGTGAACTCGCACGCTTCGTTTCGCGCAACAAATTCCCGCGACCTTGGAGGGTTGCATCGCTTTGTGCCACGAAATCCCATGCTTCGTTTCACTTATAGTGAACTCTTATGCTTCGTTTTGCGCAACGAATTCATGCGATCTAGGAGGTTTGCATCGCTTCGCGCCACGAACTCCCGTGCTTCGTTTCAATTATAGTGAACTCCCACACTTCGTTTCGCGCAACGAATTCCCATGACCTTGGAGGCTTGCATCGCTTCGTGCCACAAACTCTCACGCTTCGTTTCACTTACAGTGAACTCCCATGCTTTGTTTCGCGCAACGAATTCCCACGACCTTGGAGGGTTGCATCGCTTTGCGTCACGAACTCCCATGCTTCGTTTCACTTATGGTGAACTCCCACGCTTTGTTTCGCAAAATGAATTCCCGCGACCTTGGAGGGTTGCATCGCTTTGTGCCACGAAATCCCATGCTTTTTTTCACTTATAGTGAATTCATGTGCTTCGTTTTGCGCAACGAATTCCCGCGACCTTAGAGGGTTGCATCGCTTCGCGCCTCGAACTCCCGTGCTTCGTTTCAATTATAGTGACCTCTCGCACTTCGTTTCGCGCAATGAATTCCCGCGACCTTGGAGAGTTGCATCGCTTCACGCCACAAACTCCCACGATTCGTTTCGCGCAACATTCCCACAACCTTGGAGGGTTGCATCGCTTCGCGCCACAAACTCCCATACTTCGTTTCACTTATAGTGAACTCCTGCGCTTCATTTCGCGCAACGAATTCCCGTAACCTTGGAGGGTTGCATCGCTTTGCACCACGAACCCCCACGTTTCGTTTCACTTATAATGAACTCTCGCGCTTTGTTTCGCGCAACGAATTCCTGCAACCTTTGGAGGGTTTCGGATCCATGGTTGTTCGCTTCCCTCTTTGTCGTTTGACTCATCGGGACCTTTCCTACTTACTTTTCGAAGTGGTACTCTCCATCCTTGCATTATGCATATTGATGGTTATGTCACCTGACATTTAATTGATGTTATTAGGACTGTTCACTTGGTCGAAATTTGAGGAAGCGAATGCCTATGGGACAACCTGCGATGAGAGAATCATATTTAGAAAATTTTGTACATTTTGCAAGTAAGAGATTTATACTGGAAGCTAAGATTTCATTCATAAATCTATTGTTCAGTACAATGCATGTAAATCATTACAGACTATTTACAAGAAAATATAACGTAGCAAGAAGTAAAGTAATGCAAGAAGTAGAGTAATGGCAAAGAAAATCGCTTATTCTGAGCCACAGATATTTGATCATCATCAATGGTCGCCAGATGATTATCGACCTTCGATTAGTTTGAGTAGGAGCTCTGTTGCATAGACCAAATTGGTCATTTGATTCCCCTTGCCCCTGGGGAGTTGCAGAAGGATTTGCCTCCTGGGGATTCTTTACACATTGTTGCAGGCGGTTCTTCCTAATCAGCTCTTCAATTAATGATTTTATATGCCTACATTCATTGGTATTGTGGCCTAGCTGATTATGAAACGAGAAGAACTTCCCAGATTTGGTTATATGGTCATTCATCTTCATTGGCCGAGGATCCGGGTAATCTTCTACATCCTCGGTGGCAAGGTAAATGTTTTCGGGAGTGTCACTCAGAGGAGTTAGCTCTGACGAGTCATGAAGGCGAAACTTCTTATCAGCTTTGTTGTAATAACCCGGAAAATCTGGGCCAGTTTAAAATTTTTATTTTGGCAATTTTAGCGAATTTTGAATATTTAAAATAAATTATTTTAAATAATATCGACGAGAAAATTTATTTTGAATATAATAGAACGTATATATTATACGCGTCGTCATTAGAATATAAATATTTATATATAATTATAAATAGAATTGGCGCGGTAGTTCGATAATTTGATTTCAAACTTCAATTGAACATACCGGGCGCAAAACAATCCGGATTTTAGTGAAACCAAAATCATTAGGATCTAATTGATGATATCTTTCCAACGAATCCGAAAAATCAAAATTTCATAACGGGAATCAAAAGATATGTCCAGTTGAAAATTCGGAATAGTTGCTATGGAATTCGGGCCCTTAAAAATTGAAATTTTGCAAACGACCTCGGATTTCGACGAAACCAGTTTTGTTGGGTCCGTGATGTCAAATTATTGCTAGGTTTTAAATTTCATAATTTTTCGAATCAATATGTGAGCGTGGCAAAGGAAAACGCGTTTGACCAGTTTCAGTTGATTTTAATCGACTGGAAAATGGCCATTTTTCAAACGGTCTCAGAATTCGACGAAACTAGTTTTGCTAGGACCGTATCGTCAATACGAAGCTAGAAAATATTTTTCGAGAATTTTTAGAGTTAGTATGTGACCCCGGTAATTTGAAATGTACGTTTAAAATTCAATATAGAGATTTAAATGTAAATTCAACGGAAACTGATCGAAACGATCAAATCAGCTTGCGATACCTATCCCATTGCGTTCGGAATGGGGGTAAAACGCTATGGGCGACAGGCGGTGGGCCCCGTTTTGAGGTCGAAAATAAAAGTTGCTTTTTGGTGGAAAATTAAATAATTAAATAATTAAAAAAAATATCCCCTCTCCCCCTATTTCTCTCTGCCCCCCCCCCACGTTCATTCTTCAAAATCGATTTTAACAGAGGAAAAAAAAGGAAAAAAAGGAGCCAACGATCGATCTCCGTCACCCCTCTCTGGCACGACCGTTGCGCCGCCACCCAGGCTGGCCAGCCCTACCCTCGACGCCGCCGACGAACCTCACCACTCCACCACCGAAGCCCCGCGATGCCTGAAACCCACCACCCTCCGCAGCGAAAACCCTAACCGCCGGAAATGGGCCACCGCAGCCACCTACGCACCCAAACCCCCTGCGCCTTCTCCCTCCTACTGAAAGACGCCCACCAGTCGACCTACCCCGCCACCTGCAAGCTCTGAAGATCACCAATTCCCCCCTCCTCCGAAAATCAGTAAGTTTTATTAATTTAATTCTATTATAAATCGATGTTTTAAAATCCGATTGTAAGTAGATGATATGGGATTGAAGAAAATACGATTTTTTTTATCGTCTAGGAAGAGTAAAAATATGATCTTTATATTTTTAAAGTATTAAAAATATGATTTTTATATTTTTATAGTATTAAAAATATGATTTTTTTTATTTTTAAAGTATCAAAAATATCATCTTTACTATATAGAAAGTGGAAAAATATGAATTTTGTTTATATAGAGAATATAAAAATATCATCTTTGTATATGTAACGAAATAAAAATCTGATTTTTTATTTTATATACGTTGAAATAAAGAGGTGATTTTTATAGTAATGAAATCTTTATATTTGAAAAGGCGAAATCTTTTTATATAGCAAAGTAAAAATTCGATTTTTATATATTGAATAACGAAGTAAAAATTCGATTTTTATATATTGAATAACGAAGTAAAAATTCGATTTTTATATATGTAGTGAATACGGGCAACGAAGGTGACAAAGATGCGATAACGATGAAGATTTCTATCAATGAAGAGTCGTGGTATTGGATAGCAATCGGTGAGAATTTCTCACCTTTCAATTTCTTTTCTAGTTATATTTATATACTAGGATGCAGACGGTGCTTAGTAGCACCCGACACAATCGTCCACAGACCATGGACTTGTTTGTTTGATTGCAAAAAATTAGTTAGATGATTTGATTTGAATTTGGATGTTTGGTGAAATGAATGGATTTGATTGATGTGTGAATGGCGTGGGCCTTCACTAGACCGGGGATAAGGCTAGGTCTTGTACCGTTTCTAGTATCGTGCCGTTATGCCGCCGAAATTTTCTAAAATAAGTTAGAAAAAAAATATCATTTTATTTTAAAGAATGAACTGAATAGAAATTCATATGTTAAAATAAAATGTTTCATCGTTAAAAATATAATTTTTAACGTGAATATGAATATAGTGAACGTGAATAAATAAATATTCATTTTCAAACCAGACGGTTTGTTTATGTACACTGATTTGACTGACATTAATTGGGACGATAAATTTTACACATCACCCAACTGCACAAATAAAATCTGTGTTTGATTGTTTGAAACCCCACACGGGTGTTGGGATGAAATTTGAAGTTCACTCATCCTAATTGGTTAAATATGTCGATCGATTGATTGACATGCTGTTATAAGCGTTAGATATTTATATCTGATGCTTATACAGTGTAGTGCACTTTGGTTGATGGTTGATTATTTTTCAATGCTATTATATACGTGTGATGTATGAAAATCCATATAATTAACATTATATGGTGATTGATTGGGCCTCATTCCAATTTAGAAAATAAAGAATATTATAATATAAAGGTTCATGAGTTGACTGTACTCATCCGTTGGGATTAGTCATGTGTTGAACGAAATATTTTAACAATAAAATTTACATCTTTATATTATAAAATAAAGGTTCATGAGTTGACTATACTCATCCGTTGAGATTAGTCATGTGTTGAACGAAGTATTTTAATAATAAAATTTACATCTTTATAATAGAAAGGTCCATGTGTTGACTGTACTCATCCGTTGAGATTAGTCATGTGTTGAACGAAATAATTTAACTAAAATAGTCTCACGTGGACAGTACTCATTCGTTGAGATTAGTCGTGTGTTGACAAAAATAAATATTCATTTGTTGACTAGAATAAAGGGATATATGAAGCCGTGTTGATTAGATGACGCCATTTTGACGTGAACGATATTTATATCGATTTTATTCATTTTAAAATGAGTATAGAAAAGTGATTTCGAAATCGAATACTTTGAAATGAAATTTGAATTAAATTGAATATAAAACGATTTCGAAATGAAATGAATTGAAAACGATTTCGAAATGAATTGAATATAAAACGATTTCGAAATGAATTGAATATAAAACGATTTCGAAATGAAATGAATTGAAAACGATTTCGAAATGAATTGAATATAAAACGATTTCGAAATGAATTGAATATAAAACGATTTCGAAATGAATTGAATATATAACGAATTTGAATTGAATAGAAAACGAATTTGATTTCAATTGAATATATAACGAATTTGAATCGAATAGAAAACCACTTTGAATTGAATTAAATTGAAAACGAATTCAAATTGAATAGAAAGAGAATTGAAATGAATTCAAATTGAATTGAAATTTGAATAGAAATGAATTTTAAAACGAATTTATAAAGAAGAATTCAATTTTGCTTTGGATTGAAATGGAAGTTGAAATTGTTTTTGAAACGAATTCAAAACTATTTATAAAATTCGTTTTTAATTAGAAATCGATGAAATATGTATTATATATATATATATTATATATATAATATAATGGCCTGAATAGAACGTGCCGCGCCGCGGCAGTTCGTGAATTTCGACCATTTATTTCAAACGGAAATTACGGGAGATCCGACCGTCGGATTCTCCTAAAATCGGAACCGTTGGGTTCGTATCGAAAAGAGCTTTCTAACGAATATTAGAAATTTGAAATCTAACGGTTGGATTTGGAGATACGTCCAAATCAAATTTGAAAAAGGTCGTTGTAAGTGCAGTTCGATGGCCGTTGATGGAAATCGATTGTACGTACCTTAATAAAATTATTAAAAATATCAATAATTTGTGTAAAATCATAAGAAATGATTTGGGAAAAATTGGGGTGAAAAACTCCATATTTGAAAAGATAAAAATAGATTTTTATCGAAATGAACTAGTTTTGAACTAAATTTAAAACCCAATTATTTTTAAATAAATGAATTAGATTTAAAAAGGGGTTTTAAATAATCGGAATTTCTAATATATTTGATTGGATTTGAAATGGGTTTATCGTGAACGGTGTTTTAAACAACACTAGTTCTTTAACCCGATGATAAATAGAATGTGATTTGGGTTTGTCGTGAACTGTGTTTTAAATAACACCTAGTTCTTTAACCCAGTAAAAGGAGTTTTAATGAATCTGTAATTAGATTGAAAGGTGAATCTATAATCTAAATTATCAAATTTAGAAATGAGCGAGAATGGAGTATCGCCAGTTTTGCTCCAAAGCGATAGTTAAATCTTTAATTAGATTTGAACGTGAAATGGTAATTAATTTTACCGATAACACCATAGTATTAGATATGGAGTATTACCAGTTTTGCTTCATGGGATGAATAGGCTGGGATTGGGAAATAAAATAAATAATTACTTCGGTGTGGTTCGCTAATCTCGACTAGTTTAGAAAAACCATAATTTGGTTTGAAACGACATCCAAAGGAAGATTACAGGATAAATTTTAAAGAATTTATCTTGGATAAAATTAATGGGAACCTTTCCCTAAAAATGTGATTTTGTGAATAAAGGAATATTCTGGATTGGAATGAGGCGTATGTTGTGTTTGTGTAACATTCGTTTTAATATACGTGGGTTGTTCGGAAAGGCCGGGTTTATACCCATTCTGAATAACTGATTCGACGATAAGCCGAAGATGAAGATGGTGGTCGAAGACCGGAAGTCTTCACATCATTTGGGCAATTACTGACGATCCTGATTGGGCTGTACACCCAAGAGGATGGAAATAGTTGGTGGTCGTCCAGACGTACTTGGAGATGGATGGATATGCGAGGAAAGTGCCTCCGGTTTCGTTCAGACCCAGAACGAACTTGTAAATGGATTGTGTGTCTGACATTGGATTTTATTCTGTGTTGATTGATTTCTATTAAATATATATCTGTTTGGCGGCGGAGAATTTGTTCTCTTGCTTAACGCCCTTCTCTGAGACGTACGAGCTTAGAGGTTATATATCGATAGATATCAATCGCATGGCATGAATTGCCTATGTGGCACGCTGAGTTGCATGGATCAAGGCTTCTGTTGAAAAGCAAAGTCTTGTGGTTGATGATCAAAGCACGGCCTACGTGGCGTAGCTTTGTGTATAGCGTGGATTCGCGAGCCTCACACCTCGGTATGAGTCAAAAACGGGATAAGGACCCAAGGAGTGCATGACGTTTCTTTCTAGCTATGATGGTGTCAGTGACTTACCAGCCCAAGGAGTGCATGACGTTTCTTTCTAGCTATGATGGTGTCAGTGACCTGGGTCTTATAACAGCTTCATTTTTCGAAAAAGCATTGCGTTGTTTATTCTATGCACTGGTATTCTTGGGAGGAAACCCGTTCCGTGTTATATGGCGTGGTCCCTTGAATTACTCTTTTTAAAATAAAGTTTTAATAACTGTTTTAGTTCCCACACCAGTCGCATGACTGACCTGGAGTTTATTGTTTTAACCTAAACTCTGGGTGCCCTTATTTTCCGCACGGGCAGCTAGTAGTTTTGGTTTTGCAGATTTATATTCACAGGATCCTGGTTTACAGCTGGAATGATATCCGGAAAGCTCTGTATCCGTATATCACCTTCAGTTGTGCTTTGTATTATTTTCCGCTGCTATGTAATCTATTGTAATCTCTGATATTTGTCGAATGTAATTTATTCAATTATACTCTGTATATTCTTGTATCTGATGGAATTGTTGTAATAACAATGAAATGTTCTTCCGTCTGCGTTCATTTGTGTGTTGTTCTCAAAGTATCCGCTCTTTCCTTCACGGGGAAGTCACGGGTTCTTACATTTGTTGTCGTTCCCGTCATTGGCTCGCTTCTGCCCCTGAGTTTTCTGTTGATTACATTGAATAGCATCACTTTTGGGAGCTTTGAGAAGTTGATTACCACTAATAATCTGAAGAGGAATAGGGTTATCGTCCACTCTCATGTATTCCTCTACTTTCTTATAGAACTTGTCAAGCATATTTTGTTCCTTCATCTTTATCCATCTCTCGAATTCGTTTGTTTTGTCTATAGCATCAAGTAAATCCATGAAGACTATGCGTAGCTCTGGATTCCTTAATTCAGACAAGGCAACATTGAATCGACTGAGAAAGGCCTTAACAGTTTCCCTTGGTTTCTGCCTCATGGCTGAGAGCGTTGTAGCATCCTTGGATTTGGTAGCATACAAGCGGAACTGCTCCTTGAACTTTTTGGTTAGGTCAGAGAACCAGCCTATGGACTTAGGTGGCACCTTTGTGAACCATAATGATGCAGCACCTTCTAAGTAGAGAGGAAAGTATGTGCATCTCATCTCGTCTGTCGCCTTTGCCGCACTCATATGCCACTCGTATTTGAACAGAAAGTAGTTAGGATCAACAAGGCCATTGTACGGAGCCAAAGTTGGAGGATTGAACTTCTTTGGACACTCTACTTCAAGAATTCTTTCGGTGAACGGAGTCCTATCAGGAGAGAAGTCCCATTCTCTTTCATTGCCATTGCCCACTTGATTCTTCTTCATGATTTGCTCTATCATATCTGAGATGTATTCTTCAGTGTTATGCTGCTCAGCGAAGCTGAGCTCTTTACCAAATGTTCGTCTAGGCAAGCGATCCTGGTTAGAGAGCTTAGATCCTTTACCTTCCCGACGAGGAGGTGCCCCCGTGATGGGACTGGTAGCCCTTCGAGCCTTTCCTTTGGAATGACTTTTAGCTTTTGGTTTCAAGTCTTTGTCGTTGGCTTCGTCTTTTTCACTCAACCAATCATTATTGTCTTCCATGTTGTCATTGCGGTTAAGATCAGAAGCGGACGATTTGACATTTTCTTCAAGATCAACATGGACTTTTGGAGGGGCTGGATTTGGTTGAGCATTAAGATAGCATCAAGTTTCTCCATCATATCTTTAGTAGAGGCATCCATTCTTTGGTTCATGTTGGCAATGACGTGTTATATATAACGTTGTTGTATACACAATTATATGATTTTTGTTTGATGATACCAACCAAATATATATTATTATAAATGTGTTTGTTATTGTACAGTTTCATATATAAATCACTTACAGGAATATAATATTTAAATTTAAATTGAATACTACTGCACAAGAATTAAACATTCAAACAGTATTTTATTTGAATATAGTATTTTATTTCAACATTCAAACAGTACAGACTTATAACTCCACTATTTGTACAACACACTGTAATTCAATAATACATTCACAGTTAATTTCTTTTTATACAGTGCTCCTCACTACAGTTCTATGCTCACTCATATACAATTTCATATATATATATATATTTATACAAACTCATATTCACACTCTTGTACAGACTCATATACTTTCATTAACTGACACATATGAACACCATCATCTCTTGTCTTTTGTCCTCACATCAGCACAGTCAGTTCAGTCACCATTTGCTTACCTATCACATAAAACACACACAGTACACTGCAATAGAAATAAAACTGAACACATGCAAATATAAATTTATTTTTAAATTTTATCTGCCTAAGAACTTTTAGCGTGTTTCTCGTCATTTTTCACGACTCGATCTGATTTGTATATATTCATCTAGTGTTGACATATATATTGCATACACATGATACCTGTATACACATACATGTGTATGTATATACACATATCTCTGTGCAGAGGCTATCTAGTCAGACTTTTACAGGGACAGAAAAGTAATTATGAATGACTAAATGTACACACGTGTATAAATATACATGCGTGCACTGTCTTGCCAATCATAATGCAGTATAGCATCTGAGGAGTAGCCATGTGGACCAACTCGACTCAGTGCACATATATGATTAACGTGCATGAACATGGCCTAGCAAACATATATGAAAAGTGCACGAGCTAAAGTTCAATGTCAAGCAAAGTGAAGTGCACTGGCTCAACATCAAAGCATGGACTAGTGAAAAATACATGGCCAAGCATGGTGAAGCCTACATGAAATACAAGTCAACACATATTCAAGCCAAGGTTAAATATTCAGGCATAAAAGAGTCAAGCACAAAACCAGCTTCAGCTACAAACATGAACGAATCCCAAGTAAACCTGTATCTCTAGTGGGAACAAGATGAGCACAAGATTATGGATCATATACACAAGAATTAACACAATGCAACATGTTTTTCAAAACAGGGGGTTGCAAAAATGTGTAAGCACAAATGGCTGAATATGATGGTACAACAGTATTAAAGAGTCAAGTAGTTTCATGTATGCAAAGAAGTCAACACATATATGAAGCAGTTACATGGTATAATATCTATATGTTTAGCAAGTAGACTTGATCAAGGCCAAGCAGCATGAATCATGCTACAAGATAGACTACAAGTGCCAAGCGAAGTTTTCATGGCAAAACAGTGTGTATGCAGCAAGTCAACGGAATAAGCATGTGTACATTTTCTTTTCAGCATTACAGTGGACAAGGTCGTTCATGCAACATCAGTCAAAGGCTAGAGTATCACAATTATATGATAATAACCAACATACACATATATTATAGCAGGATGTATTAGCATGGTGAATGAACACATTGGAGCAACATGTTTAGACTCAAGTGAACAACACAGCATGCATGGATGAAGCATGGGTGAACACAACAACAAGTAGCAACATGAACTTGGAAACAGTGAACAATAATGAAGACAAGTAAGCAATGGAAGACAATGCACAACAGTGTAACAACATGAACAATTATGTTCAAATCAGCATGGTTCAGGAAATACTCAAATATTTGATACATGGCTCAAGATCAATACACAACAGTGAAGTTAAACTCAACAAACTTCAGATTGCACAATTGCAAGTGTTTCATGTTACATGTGCAAGGAAATCATAGAGCTTCCTGTTTTGGCAAGTAATCAATCAAAGAATTCGACTGTTTGCAATATTTATTTTGGAAACATTTTAAAAGGGACATGAACATGAAATAAACATTTCCAGATTTACTAAAATCAGCAATTCTTTTTTGCAAGCCTCTCATTTGTTTCCAGAAATTATCAAGACATTCATGGCAATTTAAATCAAAGCAATATCTTTTTTAAATTGATTTCCAGCGAATTATTTAACAAATCAGTTTTTGGAAAATGCCAAGAAAAGGGGGAAATTGAATTCACCAAGTTCATTAAAGTTCAAAATCAAGTCTCTATTCATCAAGGAAATCACGCAAGCCATTTAAATCGAGAAAACCAAAGAGGGAAACACACAAAATCAAATCTAGCCATTTACGAGAAATCAAAGAGCTTAGGGTTTCCTATTATCCCTAATTAAAGCACATATCATCACAGGCTTTTGATTATCGAAAACCAGAGCACAATCGAAAAATAAAATTTAGAGAAACTCACTAATAATCTGTCATTTTCGATCATCACTATCCTAAATCGAAGCAACAGAGAGCATCCAATTTCGAAGGTCAACAAAGAAGCAAATCAAGGAGCAATCGACTCGATTTGAGGGTTTCAGAAACCCTAGCTATTTTGAGAGATCGGCCGCCATTCTTTTTCAAGAAGAAAAGATCAATCGGGCAAATGAAATAACAAATGGGTCGGTATTTCTTTTGGGCATAAAGAACTTTATTTTTAACTAGGTTTTCTAATTGTTTTTTTGTGTGTTTAATTTGTGTTGTAAAACAAATTACCAGTTTCTGGAGTCTGTAAAATATAGGTAATCCAGTTAGGGTTTTAACAGGCAGTTTACTAGATTCTATAAAACTAGGGTTTTTGTTATAGGGTTTGTGACAGGGAAAAAATATGATTTTGGGATTAAAATCGGTACAGGGTTTTGAGCGTAGAATTAGTGCAATTAAAGAGAGATTGTGAGGCCTTTTGTGTAGCACCTAGTAGAAACTTTGGGATAAGTTTTGAGCGTAGGGTTAGGACATTTAGGCTAGGAATTGTCACGAGTTCATAGGGGTTGTAAGCGTTGTATTAGTTGACTAATATTTAGTACAAACCTTGGGGAATGCATAAGTAGGCAGGGTTTGCCGAAACTGGGTAAAATCATTGTGTTATTTATTTCTGCATTTATTTTTCTCTATTATAATATGTGTTGTGATATTTTTTAATATCTCGTTAAAATTTAATAAACCCCATTCACTCCGCCCTCTATGGTTAATCTAGATCCAACAAGTGGTATTAGTGCTTGGTTTTCTTTAACTCTAGAGTCATGGTGTTCCCTAGTTGTCAGTCTTCTGAGAGTCAGTCCAGTCATATTCCAACCATTTTTAATGGTACAGATTTTTTAAATTGGAAATCAAAAATGGAATCCTATTTAAAATCTGTTTATATTAAATGTTAGAATATTATTATAAATGGGTATGATATGGTTAACCGGAATGATATTGGCTTTAATTCTCGTGATATTCACATTTTATATACTTATATTGATGATGTCCAATATAGCCTTATCTCTCATTGTTTAGCTGCGCAGGAAATCTGAAATACTCTCGATGCGAAGTATGGAAAAATTGACAACAACAGCTCAAAACTCCAGAATGTCATCTCAGATTCAGATCTTTGCTTGGAAGGGAGAAACAGATGAAAATTCAAGTAGATCAGACGATGGAGACTCAACATACAATGAGAATGAAAGCATCTCATATAAAGATTTGGTTTTTATGTATGCGGATTTAACAAAAACTGTTGATAATCTACATCGGAAACAAATCTTTAAAATCTAAAAATCATGAGTTGAGCAGCAAAATTAACTATTCAGAATCAAAACCTTCAAATGTCATGAAATTAGAAAATTCTAATTGTGAAAATTGTTTAAAATTGAAAACTGATCTCATTCATCTTAATAAAAATATTCAAAAACTTGAGAATGAAATTCTGATCTTAAAAGAGAACGTGATTGAGTTATTAAGTTCGAACGATCTTCTACAAAAGAAATCTGAAAATTTTAAGACTACAAAAAATTCCAAACATGAAATTGCTGAAAAAGAAAGCTCATTGAAATCTGATTTGATTTTGAAAGAGTTAGAAAATGAAATTGTGAAATTCAAGAATTTTGAAAAACTTGAGTCTGAAAAGCAAAAACATTTTGAATTTGAAATCTCTGAATCTCAAGACAAAATCAAATTACTTGAATATGAAAATTTTGTTTTGAAACAACATGATACTTAAAGAAAGATCACTAATAATCGTTGTTTAGATTTAGTCAAAGAAAACAGTTATCTTAGATCCAAAATTCAACGATTAGAATCAACTTTAGAAAAATTCTCTAATGGGGAAAATCGTTGAATATGTTGTTGCAAAATCAAGTTTCTATTGTAAATAAATGTGGTCTTAGCTTTGGGAAAAATAATGATTTTGAAAATGCCAATTCAAATGGTTTTAAAAATCCTTCAAACTGCTGTGAAAAGAATCATTTTGAAAATTTAAATTCTCATATTTTCAAAGGATTTTTGAATCGCATACGTGATGAGAATTTGTTGTATAACAATCCACTTTGGACCCCAAAAAGAAATAAAGTGAATTCTTCTAAAGTCAAATAGATTTGGGTTCCTAAGGGCACAAAGGTAAATTTCAACGGGTTGTTATACAAACAGGTTTGGGTCCCGAAAGACGTAAACAAAACTATGACTGGTATTACTAATTTTGTTAGACCACTCAATCCCCTAAACTGTTAGGTACCAGAGGAGGCTGAGGAACTGCTTTGCAAAAAGAGAAATGTATTCAAACTGCTTCATATCATTGAATTATTCTGAGTTCCTTAGCCAAGTATGTTGAGTTAGAGATACATTTGCTTACATTGAAATCAGGTACGATCTCTAAACTCATCTATGTTAATATTCTCTGTTTTTATCTTTTGTGTTTATTCCTCCTTCTACCTCTTCTGTTTATTTTATTTGATTTTCTGTTTTGATTTGTTACTGCCATATTTTCTTCTTTTATTCTGGGCTTTCTTAACTTCTTGCAGAATTCATGATCTACTGGAAAGTCGCTTCATTTGTATAAAACTCTAATGTTTTAATGATTTCCAGATCTTGAATTTAAACTTGTAAATTTCTGCAATTGTTTTGAAGTTTGATTCTCTTCGGAATTCCTATCTATGTTGAAGCATTCTTGTTATATCTTGAACGCAGTTAATTTTGAATTCTAAATTTTTTGAAGATCTGATAAATTAATGAAATTTCATACACCTCTGCTGTTTTGAGATTCTTCTAATACAATTCGGAAAGACTTGAAATATTATACTCATTACAGCACATTTGTATTTTTCAGTTGTGATAGTTTCGTTAGTTTTTGGATTGGCTTAAATATTTCTGAACTACATAACATTTGGCTTGAATCACCGTGTTACATCTTGGAATTCATTATTATCCATGATCATCTATTATTGAACATTTAGTTGTTTGAAATCATCTGAATTTGTTGATATTTTGAATCTCACACGCCTCTTAGATTTGAAATTATTAATCTTGTGTGACTGATTCATTGTATCTCAAAACTTTACATTGATTCAAGTGATTTCAAATAAATTAATTAATTTTGATCATGAATATCTTTCAAACTTGATGTAAATAATCTGAAATCTTTCTTGTGATTATCAGAAAAATTTGTGAAAAAATCTTTAAAAAAAATTGGTCCTTGAAACACACTGTTATTTCATGAGTATTTGATTTAAATATTTGTTTGTTTGAAATCATTTGAAACTATTGATTTCATGAATCTCACACACATCTCGAATCTAAAATTTATAATGTGGTGTGATTGATTCATTGAATCTTGAAATTTTTATATTCCTTCAAATGATTTCAAATAAATGGTATTTTTAATCTTGGATCATGAATCATCTTTTGTAACCGACATCCTCTGGCAAGTCTACTTTGAAATTGGTTTTCATGTTGCTCTAATACTGATTTGAAAATATTTTGGAAATTACTTGTTTTGATTTGTGTGCTGCTCAGATACTATTTTGAAAAATGTTTTTAGATAAATACTTGCTCTGGTATCATCTGTTGCTTTGATAAATGGAACTGAATTGTGAAATTATTTGCTTGGTCTTTGAGATTATTTTTGTTGACTGGGATACTCTTGTTACCCACCAATGTCATGTTAAAATCCTCATTAATAAGGATATCAAGTGGTATCAAACTCTCATGCTCTGAAATTTTGCTCGTTCATCTGTTTTGGATTTTCACCTTGTATAGATTTCACACATTCTTCTTGTCCTGTATAGATCCCTCAGTTTTCTCTTGTAATTTATTTTCAATTTTAAAATTATTTATTGATTTTTCATTCAGAAATTGGAATCAACAACCAAAGTGAACTGCATTTATAATTCATCAAAATTATTATCAGATTTTGAAATTGTGATGATTTGTGACTACAGTATATTTCACAACAAGCAGAGATTTTATTTAGATTTTCTTGATGGTTGAACAATTATTATAATATCTTTGAATTGGCAATTATTTCACGAACATCTTCTTTATCTATCATTATTCTGCCATCCGTCATGATTTTATGTTAATGTAGAGAGTTTTTTTTAAATCATCTTGAATAAACAGTGGAAATATTTGTAATGGAAATGTGACTGTGTTATTTTTTCAGAATTAGTGATAATTGAAAATTTTCAAAGATCCCAGTACAGTTGAGCATATTTCATAATATGATTAATTTAAAATTTTATTTCACAACCATTTCTGTACCTACCACATTTCTATCATCCATATTGGTTTTATATATCGAGGAGTTTTTCTTTTGAACCAAATAATAATAATAATATAATACTCATAAGTGTTTCTCTAACCTCATTTAAAAATCCAAGCTCTAGTTATGCATGGTTATGAGATTATTTATATTTAAGCTGCAACTGATTTCATTTAAAAATTCAAGGTATGGTTTTGTGTGGTCAGCGTGCTCTTAAATAAAAAGGTAAAAGAAAAGGAAATGAATCAATAAAAATTTATATGAAATTCTCCTTGGTGTGTAAAAACCAGACTATCAATCCATTTTTCTAATCTGTGAAATGTGTTAATATCTTATGATATATTATGATTTGTTGATTGATGGCAATTGGGATTTGAGATTATTTAATTGCGTCACTTAAATTGAATCTGTAATTATAGTCCAAATCCATCACTGTTTTTGTGCTTCATTTTTATAAAAAAATTTGTGGAAAATAATTGGAATTCATATTTCTAAAAACTCTCTCCATTTATATAAATTTCATCGTTAATCCATCATTCTTCAAAATGTGAAATTTGCTTCTAGTTCTCTGAATATTATGATTTTTGTTTGATTGATTGAGATTTATGATGACTGTTCTACCTCTTAAGCTGAAATTACATTTTTAGTCATTTTTAATCTATATTTTAATTTCTGTATCCTTTTGATGATAACAAAAGGGAGAGAATGGATTGAGATTTTAATTTATGAGTGAATATTTTATAAATATTTTAGTGTTGAAAATTCCATTCAATTTTCATTCTTATCACTCATGCACAGTTATAGGGGGAGTTTCCGTTGTAGGGGGGAGCATTAAAATAGAGGGAGTTCGATACTTCACTGTCAAACACATTTATTATATTCAAAATCTTAATATGAGTTTGTCATCATCAAACGGGAGAGATTATTGTATATAACGTTGTTGTATACACAATTATATGATTTTTGTTTGATGATAACAACCAAATAAATATTATTATAAATGTGTTTGTTATTGTACTGTTTCATATACACATCACAGACAGGAATATAATATTCATATTTAAATGGAATACTACTGCACAAGAATTAAACACTCAAACAGTATTTTATTTGAATAAAATATTTTATTTTAACATTCAAACAGTATAGATTTACAACTCCACTATTTGTACAACACACTATAATTCAGTAATACATTCATAGTTAATTTCTTTTTATACAGTGCTCCTCACTACAGTTCTCTGCTCACTCATATACAATTTCATATATATATTTATATAAACTCATATTCACCCTCTTGTACAGACTCATATACTTTCATTAACTGACACATATGAACACCATCATCTCCAGTCTTCTGTCCTCACATCAGCACAGTCAGTTCAGTCACCATCTACTTACCTGTCACATGAAACACACAAACAGTATACTGAAATAGAAATAAAACTGAACATATGCAAATATAAATTTATTTTTAAATTTTATTTGCCTCAGAACTTTTGGCGTGTTTCTTGTCATTTTTCATGACTCGATCTGATTTGTATATATTCATCTAGTGCTCACATATATATTGCATATATATGATACATGTATATACATACATGTGTATGTATATACACATATCTTTGTGCAGAGGCTATCTAGTCAGACTTTTACAGGGATAGGAAATTTATTCTGAATGACTGCATGTACACACGTGTATAAATATACATGCGTGCACTGCCTTGCCAATTAGAATGCAGTATAGCATCTGAGGAGCAGCCACATGGACCAACTCGACTCAGTGCACATATATGATTAACGTGCATGAACATGGCCGAGCAAACATATATGAAAATGCACAAGCAAAAGTTCAATGTCAAGCAAAGTGAAGTGCACTGGCTCAACATCAAAGCATGGACTAGTGAAAATGGCATGACCAAGCATGGTGCATCCAACATGAAAGACAAGTCAGCACATACTCAAGCCAAAGGTCAAATATTCATGCATAAAAGAGTCGAGCACAAAAGCAGCTTCAGCTACAAACATGAATGAAGCCCAAGAAAAACTGTATCTCTAGTGGGAACAAGATGAGCACAAGATTATGGAACATACACACAAAAATTAACACAATGCCGCGTGTTTTTCAAAACAGGGGGTTGCAAATATATGTAAGCACAAATGACTCAATATGATGGTACAACAATATTAAAGAGTCAAGCAGTTTCATGTATGCAAAAAAGTCAACACATGTGTGGAACAGTTACATGGTACAACATCTATATGTTTAGCAAGTAGATTGATCAAGGCCAAGTAGCATGAATCATGCTACAAGATAGACTACAAGTGCCAAGTGAAGTTTTCATGGAAAAATACTGTGTACGCAGCAAGTCAATGGAACAAGCATGTGTACATTTTCTTTTCAGCAATACAGTGGACAAAGTGGTTCATGCAACATCAGTCAAAGGCTGGAGTATCACTATTATATGACAACAACCAACATACACATATATTATAGTAGGATGTATCAGCATGGTGAATGAACACACTGGAGCAACATGTTTAGACTCAAGTGAACAACACAGCAAGTATTGGTGGCATGGGTGAACACAACAACAAGTAGCAACATGAACTTGGCAACAGTGAACAACAACGAACACAAGTAAGCAATGAAAGACAATGTACAACAGTGTAACAGCATGAACAATTATGTTCAAATCAGCATGGTTCAGGAAATACTCAAATATATGATACATGGCTCAAGATCAATACACAACAGTGAAGTTAAACTCAACAAACTTCAGATTGCACAATTGCAAGTGTTTCATGTTACATGTGCAAGGAAATCATAGAGCTTCCTGTTTTGGAAAGTAATCAATCAAAGAATTCGATTGTTTGCAATATTTATTTTGGAAACATTTTAAAAGGGACATGAACATGAAATGAACATTTCCAGATTTACTAAAATCAGCAATTCATTTTTGGCAAGCCTCTCATTTGTTTCCAGAAATTATCATGACATTCACAGCAATTTAAATCAAAGCAATATCTTTTCTAAATTGATTTTCAGCGAATTATTTAACAAATCAGTTTTTGGAAATTGCCAAGAAAAAGGGGCAAATTGAATTCACCAGGTTCATTGAAGTTGAAAATCAAGTCTCCATTCATCAAGGAAATCATGCAAGTGATTTAAATCGAGCACACCAAAAGGGGAAACACACAAAATCAAATCAAGCCGTTTACGAGAAATCAGAGAGCTTAGGTTTTCTATTTTCCCTATATAAAGCACCTATCATCACAGGCTTTTGATTATCAAAAACCATTGCATAATCGGAAAAACATTTCGGAGAAACTCACTAATTTATCCGTCGTTTTCAATCATTACTATCCCAAATCGAAGCAACAGAGAGCATCCAGTTTCGATTGTCTACATAGAAGCAAATCAAAGAGCAATTGATTCGATTTGAGGGTTTCAGAAACCGCAGCTATTTTGAGAGATCGGCCGCTATTCTTTTTCAAGAAGAAGAGATCAATCGGGCAAATGAAATAACAAATGGGCCGACATTTCTTTTGGGCTTAAAGGAGTTTATTTTTAACTAGGGTTTTCTAATTGTTTTTTTTGTTTTGTGTTTAATTTGTGTTCTAAAACAAATTATCAGTTTCTAGAATTTGTAAAATTTAGGTAGTCCAGTTAGGGCTTTAACTGATAGTTTACTAGACTCTGTAAAATAAGGGTTTTTGTTACAGGGTTTGTAACAGGGAAAAAAATCCGATTTTGGGGTTAAAATCGGTACAGAGTTTTAAGCGTAGAATTTGGGCAACTAAAGTGAGATTGTGAGGCCTTTTGAGTAGGACCTAGTAGAAACTTTGGGATAAGTTTTGAGCGTAGGTTTAGGATATTTGGGCTAGGAATTGTCGCGAGGTTATAGGAGCTGTAAGCGTTGTATTAATTGACTAATATCTAGTAGAAACCTTGGGGAATGCAGCACTAGGCAGGGTTTGCCGAAGCTGGGTAAAATCACTATGTTATTTATTTCAGCATTTATTTTTCTCTATTATAATCTGTGTTGTGATATTTTTTAATATCTCGTTAAAATACAATAAACCCTATTCACCCCCCTCTAGGGTTAATCTAGATCCAACATGGCTGCGTTTAATTCATTTTTAGTCACACCAGCTCCATCCACTGAGTTTTCGCCAACTTCGAAATGGTTAGTAAGTGGCGTAGTTTCATTAGCGACATTATCATTTCCTCCAATGGTTTTTCTTGTAGCTTTCTTAGACTTAGCCATGATTTCAGAGAAGGAGGTGGTTTTGGACTTCAAATGCAAGGGTCTTAACCTTATGGTCGTGGGTTTTAGCCCCACGGTGGGCTCTAAATGTTTTCACCAAAAATGGTTCGAACACCAAAGGTACGTAAATCGTACTTCATCAAATGGAATGAAATAAGAAAATGAGACCACAAACACAAAAAGTAAGTAGAAAACACAGGAATATTTATAGTGCTTCGATCTAGAATAGATCTATGTCCACTTTGGCAAGGATTTTCATTATCATGGAGAAATTTAAAAAGTGCAACATCTCATGCATCTCATTTATTTCATTCTTTATGATGATTTTCCACTTTTTACTCTCTTTCCGCTTTAAATCTCTCTTGAATTCGAGAAGGGACAGATTGGATCATGTGATTAGATGATCTTCCTCGATTTCATCATGAAATTAATGTTAGATCCGAGTTTTAAAGAGGAGTAATGGCGGTTGGAGATCACTTGGATTGAATTTGAGTGAAAATTGATGGTGTTTGGAGAAGATGAGATCCACTTGATGTTGGAGGAAGAAGGAGTGAGCTTGGGAAGCCATTAATGGAGCTTAAGAAGCTTGAGAATGGTGGAAAACCGAAATGACAGCCCTTCGTGATGGCTTAGATCGGTCCTCCAAATGGTTGTGAAAGGCGGTATTTATAGGTGGATTTGGTGTGGAGTTTAGGAGTGGCGAAGTTGTAAATATGGGGTGCCAAGTCAAGTGGGTACAATTGGCATATCATGCTTTACGGCTGGCAGCAGCTGTTGCTTCACGCACAGGACCAGGTACGAGCGACCTGCCATGTACGTGCAACCCCTTATGCTAATGAGAGAGCGACTAGAAAATATGTATTTCCATGAGCGAGCTGCATACATTAATTTGTGTCCGACCTCTCTATACTAACGTGCGGGCGACCCCTATTTGCATGCAATATGATCAGATAAAGTCTCACCTGGAAATATGTACGACCCCTTACACCGAAATGAAGAACCATTTTGCCATGTGTCTATTTTCTTTTCTTTATTATGTTTGTCCCATAAGGAATATAGGTTTAAGAATTACAATTATGCCACTGAATTATATAATTTACAAACTGCCTTTGCATGGCAATCATGTTGCTAGACCCGTGACATAGGAATGGTGCTCGACCTTTAGCTCAGATGCTTGACCCCTCTGGCACCTCAATAGTGAACGACCTCTCAAAAAACAGTGCCCGAGCATTGTCGCTCGACCCCTTAATAATTTCCTGTACTCGATCTTTTTCTTAGATGTAGACGAGCCATTTATATGTCAATATGTGGTTTTTAGAAGGTGCACGTCCAACTTTAGCATGCTATTGTGACCAGGAAATATGATGTGCGAGCCTCTTCTCAACAGTATTGCTTGTCTGTGCCCCCACATTTGTTTTGAAATCAGTCCATAAACAAACTGATCACCGTTTCTTCCACGTGGCATTTATGAATTTCATCATCAGTACCGAATAACAATTCTTACAACCGTATTCATGTAAGAGACTATGGACGTGTGACTCCGTATGATATTCACTACAAGAAAAATGATTTTTTTTGTAGCGGCCCAAAAACCGCCACTAAGTATTTTTGGTGGCGTTTCGATAATCGTTACGAGAAAACATGGCACTAAAAATATTTTTTGTGTGTTGCACTTAATTTAAACGCCACGAATAAAATCTTTTTTCATGGCGCTTTTTTAACGTTACCATTTTTTTGCGGCGTTATTTAAACGCCACTGAAAGGGTTTTTGCATTACGCCTGTTTTTTTGTTGCGTTCTTTTAGCTTTTTTATAGCATTTAAAATGCGCCAACATAACTATTTTTGTGTTCTGTGACAATACATTTGTAGCGGTTTTTAAATGCTACGAATGAATTTAATATTCTGTAGCGTTTTTCCTGCCACTGTTTGTTCCCAAATTTGTATTATAATATTTCGTACATACCCATAATTTTGCCGCCAATAAAATAACATAATCCACATACACATACATTTTTCAACATAACATATTATAGAACCACAACATACACCTTCAAACATCCACAAGTTCAATCATCCACAACCTTCACAAACAAACTACCAATAACACTGTCATAACCACAACATACACAAACAGACTACCGAGTTTAAATAACCAGTAACACTGTCATAACCAAGTACACTAAAAACTGAAATAAACACCTGAAATAACCAAGTTACCGAGCAAATATTGTAGTGCTGCTGTCATCAAACCACCTGAAATATTGTTGATCTACCTGTAAAACAAATAACATAACATAACTTTAAGAATAGAAATAGCATAAACCTTTCAAACACTGCATAATATAAACCTTTTAGACACAAGCTCTGAACGTAACACCACATAACATAAACCTTTCAGACACGCTCATTTTCCTGCACACTATGGACACTACATAACACAAACACCTGAACCATGTGTAATGCAATTCTGTGACCATGTAATGCCTGAACCATGTGTAATGCAATTCTGTGACCATGTAATTCTGAACCATGTAATGCAATTCTGTGACCATGTAATTCTGTGACCGAGTAATTCAGAGATGACAATACCTATCCATTAAGGTGAATGTATGATTTTATATATGATTTCTGAGATGACCATGTTATTTGAGATGACATGTAATTCTGAGATGACCTGTAATTCTGAGATGACATGTGTCGTCTCCTCGAGTATATTTCATATATGATTTCTCTTCAATTAAGGTGAATGCTTATTGGTATCTTTGCATTAATACACATTATCTTGATAATATTTTAACCTTGTACATAAAAGTTTAACCATGTATCTTTGCAAATCATCTAAGATATCTCACCAAATTGGCTTCAAAAGCACTAATAAACATTAAGTGGGAGTTTTGCCCGGTACTACTACATGTTTAATTTATAAGGAGAGTGAGACAACACACTTATTGTCCAAAATAACCTAACTCAATTATTTTTAGTCGATCACGTGCTCCTGAGGGCAGTAACTCTTAAATGTATATTAAAAATATTAAAATACCTTTCATTTTGTGTCAATAACGATTTTTCCCACTGGCCAAGCTATGGGAACGCCGAAGGCATCTTCCATGCACGTCAGAGTTGATGTTGCTCTCCATAGCTCTGCAGTTGGAACTGTCACATGTTCAACCCAAACCTTTACAACATGGACGACAATGGACCATCGCTATCGGATCAATTGATGCAATAGATCCTTTAACCACTACGCCTGTTCCAACCACATCTATCAACTTGCATTTGGACCCTTTTGTCATGTTTACAATCGGCTGAAAGAAAAAAAAGATTATTATGCAGAATGTATATACTTACACAGTGATCAATATTGAAAATAAATACTTACATGTTTCGATTTATTTGTGAACACGTATGAGGATTTCAAGGGAGAAGTCGCGTGATTTTCACTTTCATCGCGACTCTTAGTTGGATTTTCTTTATCCACTTCTACTTTTGATCTTGGCCATGCTACTTTCTTGCCAATTGCATCTCCAATGCACGACATATCAGATGTGGGTCGCCACAAATAAGCATCTTTATTTATTGCATTGTCCACCCAAATGACAACAGCAGACGGACCGAGCGAAATACCATTAACAACGCATTTTGGATCATCGGCATGGATTCTTCCTTCGGCAACTACGCCTTCACCCTCATTCCAACAATAAATCTTGCAAATATTGCGGATGCTGTCAGTACTCTAAAAATGAGAATATACTTCAATATTAGCAATTATACACACACGTAACTGCTAATAGCTTCATGCATAACTATAAATAAATATTGTATTATACATACAAAAAATAGCTATAAATATAATATGAGAAGTTTAAATTTTACCGTACTGGCTTCATCAAAGTTCAAGCGTGTTCGCAACAGTACCTTGATGCAAACTGATGGCCAAGCTATTACCTTATTCACAACATCTCCTAATACAACCATTTTATGTGTAGGCATCCATAAATAAGTATTTTCCTTATCCACAAAATCTATAACAACGATCGCAACATTTGGTCCAAGATGAATGTCATTGACAACGTCATTTGGGTCCAGGGACAACAACCTCCTATAGGCAACAACTCCAGAGGTTCCATCCCAATTCATCAACGAACATACTTCGTCGTCACTCTATAATTATTCAACCAAAAGTAATATCAAATACTAGAGTAAAAATTTAAAACTTAAATTTTATTTATTGAGTAATATAACAAGTGAGATCTTTCCTGAACATTCTTTACCCTACTGCAACCAACAAATATAACGATATTTTAATCTAATGCCACAGTAATTAAAATAAAATATTACTGGATCAAAATATTTATTGGGTAATATAATTATTATTTTTACCATTTCATGTGTGCTCCCTTGCAAACTTTCTTTACCCTGTAGTAAAGCACCAAAATTTATTCTTTTTAGTATTTTAAATTATATAGTGTGCTAAATATTGTATTTAACGAATAAAATTAAGTTTAGAAGTTTACCTTCTGGTCCATCAGAGTCTGTATCATTCCCTTCAATTCTTCTATTTCCTCTCGACTCCTGAGACTTGTTTATCTTTGGACTGAGCCACAGCTAGCTTGGTTAAGGTGCAACCCCTTCCCAATGCCTTTAACCTTCCCGGTCTATCTTCTCCCAATACATGTGCAAGAGCATCTCCACTGGCATTCTGTGTCGAGCTAGATTGGGTTACGCTACCAAACTTTTTATTCTCCTCCTACATAAATAAAAACACATAGATGATGTACAATGGTAAAAATACCACAGTTTCAAAAAAAAAATTTACCAATAGAATAAAAAAACAAATATACAATAGTATTTGCAGCTTCCATGGACACCGATTGACCATTTTTTCTTATGTGAGATTTGATCCACACATCAGCTCTAGTTATGGACGATGGATCTACACTTTCGTTTTTCTAAATTTAAAATAATATTAAATAAGTAAAATGACAGGTATAAAATAATATAAATAAAGCTGTAGTTATTAATCTAACCATGTCTTCAGTCATTCTAGCCATTCCCTTACGACCGGTTGTATGTGGAAGTTGTGTGTTCCTAAGGGCCGAATATTTCTCACTTTTTTGATGGAAATATAGAAAGATGTTAAAATTATCATACTAATAAAGATGAGCATAGTAATGATCTGCTGTTGAAGTATTGAATTTTATCTTAAATTTACCTTAAACTCCACACTTGTTTTCGCCTTCACAAACTTTCTCCATTCGTTCATGTTTTTTATGTTAGTTTGTTTCAGTTTAAGTCTTTCCTCTTCATTCTCCATTTTTTGCAAAGTTCGAACCAATTTGCTTTTTGACGATCTCCACAGTACTCCCATTTGTTGAAATATGGCTTTTCTTTGCCATTCCTCTTCCAGTTTAAATCTAACCTGAATCAGTTCATGAAAACATGATATTAAAATCAAATAATTCACCTGTGCATACGGTCAGAACTGGAGTACATAGCTTTAGAATATTAAAATTTGTTGCATGAATTCTGAGACTTCTATCATGTAATTAAGTAACCAAAATTAAGTCTTAATTCATACCTGAATCGGCTGCCACAAAACTTCTTTTAAATCATCATTTATATTTCGCCAATCATCGATAGTGTATGGAACCTGCACCCGCACAAGCGGTCCAAGAAAAGAGGGTAAATATACGAACCCTTGCCCTGTCGGTTTACTTAAGTCATTGAACTCAACTTCAATTCGATCATGACTGCATAACGGGAGCCTTTTTGCTTTTGTTGGACCTCTACCGCCTCTTTTCCGAGAAGTACTTCCGATGTCAGGTACACTTTGTTTTCCAATTTCCAGCTCGGCATCATCAGTGTGTTCAAGACAGGCTTGATTTTCTGAGCGTAGACCTTCTTCATTTTGGTCATTCAGGACAGTTTGTTCTTTGCCTTCATTGTGAACAATGGCTTGCTTCTTATTAGAACTGACTGGTTGATCTTCGCATTGAATCTTACGCTTTAGCTTTGACTTACGCTTCCGATCTGGCTTATTCTTTTGGGATTCGATTGCAGCCTTCATCTGGTTGCGAGTACGTACATTGCATGTCGACATCATTTCCTGCAAATGAAACAAAATACATAATTCTGAATTGTATATACAGTCATAAATATACATATATAATTTAAATTGTGTGGTTTGATGTAAACAACATGCAAGACTAGACAAGGCAGTACAATGTATATGTATATATAGATATATGTATATAAAGTATACACATGTGCGTGTACTAGTGCATGTGTGTGTAATATGTGCATATGCAAAAGCAGACCAGACCAGACAAATCTCAGGTTTAATGGGAAGACAAGACAACAAAATGTACTAGTGTATGTACGTGTAACATGAAAAACAGGTCAGACCGCATGGCCATGAAATGCCAGAATTTCTGGTACAACATAAATGTATATAACATAGTTTCAGGTGCAACACCAATGAACAACCAAACGTACAGAAAATCAATACGATTACAACGAACAACCAACACTAAAGGAAATGAACAACCAACACTACAGAAAATCAATACGAGTACAATGAACAACGATGCTCAAGTAGGACATATAATCTACTCAAGTATGCCCTCGCAATCCTCTCTAACATAGCTAACATCTTCATCATCCACTTCGGTTATTTCATCTTCCATCACTTGGATATCTTCCTCGATGCAATCGGGATCCTCTAAATCAGTAATACTTCTTGATGGTACTTTCATTACAACATACCAATTAGAATCATCGTCCTCTCTTGAATAAAATACTTGTTTAGCTTGAGATGCGAGTATGTATGTGTCTCGTGAAAATGATGCTTGATGTAAATTAACAAGGGTGAACCCATCATCATCAACTTTTACTCCATTTCCTTTATACACCCAATGACACTTAAAAACTGGAATATAAAACAAATGATAATCTAATAAAATTATATCTGTCAGTATTCTATAATAAGTGACTACATCAACCACTTGGAACATATCTTTTGCACCTTCTCTACACATAGTAGTCGCATCAAAAGACACCCCCACAATTCTGAGTTTGTCTCCCTAAATCTTTTATATGAAAACGTTGGTCATTGATGATTTATCCTATGTAAGACACAGCATCATCCTTGAGACCGTAAGCAATCCATTTCGACATGTCTTTATGATCCTTGGAGGATATAGGTATCTACATAGAATTTCATTTAGCCTGTAAATTTTATATATAGTATATTAATAGTCATATGAGAATATATTTGAAATATAACTGACCTTTCTTTTAATCCAATCGACAAAAATTTTGGTATGTGTTTCCCAAAGTAAGGTCGTATTTTTTTCATGCCCTGGTCTGAATTTTCTAATTCCTCCAAATGCAAACTAGTATTGAACATTTGATTATAAGTTACATATATCATTACGAATACATAAAAATAATTAAAACAATATATAACATGAACTTACTCCATAAATGGTTCCACCGCAGCCATATTCATTAACACGGCTAAATGAGCCATTTCTTTCTCATTAGCCGGCAATGTAATTGTCTTCGATGTTGAAATTGGATGTTCCTTAAGTATTACACTATTTTCATACCCTTCATTTCGAGCTCCTTTCTCCTCTATATGTCCTGATTTTTTCAAAAATTCATTGAAGAACGACATGCATTCTGCTGCTAGATACGATTCTACAATACATCCCTCTGGTCGTGCATAGTTACCGACATAGTCTTTGAGTGTCTTCATATATCTTTCGAATGGGTACATCCAACGAAAATGAACCGGTCCGCACATTAGTGCTTCTTTTCCAAGATGAGTGGATAAATGTACTATTATATCAAAGAAAGATGGTGGGAAAAAATTTCAAGCTCACATAAAACTTCAATAATCTTAACATTGATTTGTTCTACCTTCTCTCTATTAAGAACATGTTGACATAATTTGTTGAAAAAAGAACATAAGAGAATTATTGCTTTTCTTGCCTTCTTTGCCAGTAATCCTCTCGATTCTACTGGCAATAAATGTTGCATTAATACATGATAATCATGTGACTTAAATCCACTAATTTTACAATCCGACAATGAAATCTGATTTTTTTTTAAATTTGAACAGTAGCCATCCGGTCCTTTGAAATCGTACAATCTTTTACAAAATATTTTTCTCTTGGATTTTGACAACAAATATGGAGCCGGTGAAAGATATGTTTTATTCCCACGAGGTTTTGTATGAAGCTCACATCGAATTCCCCAATCCTCTAAATCCTTCCTACAGTTGGTTTCATCTTTGGATTTATTACCATGCAACATCGTGCCCAATAAGCTTTCACCAATATTCTTCTCTATGTGTATCACATCTATATTGTGACGTAATGGAAGTTTCTGTGAAAACCATAATTATAACACATTATTGGGTTTTACTTATACTAAAATAGTAAAAATTAAACATATTAACCACTAACCTCCCAATAAGGCAAATCAAAGAAAATCGATCTTTTTTTCCATCTTGCTATCTCCATTTCGTGGAAGTGTTAGCATCATCAATTTCATCTTCTTCATCATAAACACACTTTCTCTTATTTCCTTTTCCAAAAGCATTTGGATAATCCTTCAACAATGCATAGATGTTTCTCCCATGTAGGCGAACTTTCGACTATGATTCAACCAACGAGAATGGGTATTGACACCACATAATGGGAAAGCTTTTTCCCCTTTCACACGACATCCAGCAAGATTTCCATAAGTAGGAAAATCATTTATCGTCCATAGCAAAATTGCATTCAATTTAAATAAAGTTTTGCTAAACGTGTCATAAGCATTAACTCTGTAAGACCACAAGTGATGCAAATCTTCCACCAAAGACGCCAAATATACATCAATATCATTTCCGGGTTGCTTCGGGCCTGAAATAAGTAAAGTCAACATAATATTTTCCTTCTTCATACACAACATAGGCGAGAGATTGTATGCCACAAGCATTACCGGCCAACAACTATATTTCGAACTCAACATGGAAAATGGTTTGAATCCATCTGTAGCAAGACCAAGCCTAAGATTCCGTGGATCCGATGAAAAACATTTGTACTTTTCATCCACCATTTTCCATGCCATAGAATCCACGGGATGACGCATTTTTCTATCGCTACTTTTATTAGTAAAATGCCATCTTAAATCTTCTACCATCATTTGAGATCTATACATTCTTTTAAATCTCGGAATGATTGAGAAATATCTTAATACTTTAACTAGAACATCTTGTATAGCCTCTTCTGTATCTTGATTTTTCTTCCATCTCAGAGAACCACATTTTTGGACAATTTTCTAAATCTTTGTATTCTTTCCTGAAAAGGCAATAGTCATTCTCACATGCGTGTATCTTCTCAAAACCTATGTCGAACACTTTAAGAAATTTCTTGACTTCATATAAGGTTTTGGGAAGCACGTTTTACTTCGGAAGAAATAGATGTTGCACAGCTAAAAGCTTATCGAACCCACTATCAGACAAGCCAGTCTCGCATTTAAGATTATATAAGACGGTGATAGCAGATAATTTTGTGTGATCTATGCAATCAGGGTATAATGGAGTTTCTACATCTTCCAAGTACTTGAGTAACTCCTCCTCTTTTCACCGAAAATCAACATTATCTTTATCATCATCAAAAAAATCATTATTCATAAAATCTTCATCTTTATAGTGAATCATCTTGAATAGATCATATACATCAAACGTATTTGTTTTCTTCTCTACATGTATCACTTCACCATGATTAAACCATTCACCATCAATGTATCTAGAATCCATTCCTTTTATAATTAAATGGTCAACAATGGTTTGGTCATTATGGCGACTAAGATTCTGACAGTCTCTTTATAGGCATAACATTTTTTCTATATTTCTTACGTTTCTCTTTGCATCGTGCACAAAATTCACTGCCCCTTGTCAGTACTCTATAGTAGTTCTATGACAGAAGTAAAAAACATAAAAAAAAAATTAGTTTTAATATTAGATTATATGTTCTAAATCTCAAAATATATATTGAGTTAAGCATTGTTTTATCACCTATTTAAAAAAACCAAATCTTTATCCATCATCGACATATGAAGGCAAATAAGTTTCCAATCTTTGACGTATAATTTGATTATCTGTTGTTAGAAAAAAAACTACATGTTGAAGTTATTACCCAAAAAGACATCCAAGCATCTTATAAATGATGCACTAACTACCTAATTCTACTTCAGCGAATCTATGTATATATTCAAATACAAATCCGTCAGGAACAATTATAAGAGAGAAGGAAAAGAAGTTCCAACACTACTATTATCTAAAATTTTATATATTATGCGCTTCGCTCTACTGAAACGCGCGCTTCGCATTTGCGCATTGCGCTTATGCTCCAAGCATGGCGCTTCGGTGCGCTTTTTGCGTCTAATAACATTGGGTACCAATACTATTATCAGCTATAATAGTACAAATCTCTATTCAAATACTAAATAAGCATGCCCATTTAAAGATGACAGCAATCAAGCAAAATATTACATAACCAAATAGGAATATCTTAACAGCAAAATGTTTCAGGAGATTTGAACAAGGCCAAGACAAATCCTATATTCACATATAAGACATGGTATCAATTAGTGTAACTGGGTACGCCACTGCTTATACTCATGTACATCATACATGATATCATCAGCGTATTATTATACATAAGCCAAATCTCACAGATCCTAGATTCACTAAAAGAGAGGAAAATTTGTCTATTCAAAAATTCTGAATGGTTTTCATGTCTCATTACTCCCCATAACTAAATAAAAATCCATCACATCAAAACGTACAACATGAAAATAACCTATCAGAAAAGCATCCAAATAGAACATGAAAATCAAGTAGTTATAACATAACCGAGGCATAGCAAGAAAGAAGATGAGAAAATGATAGAATACAAAATTACAGATCAATAGGCGATTGCAATTAGGGTTAATCAGCTATACCATCAAAATCTAGCAAGATAGGAGATGAGAAAATAGCATACATTCAAATATTTCATACACAATCCGAATAGAATCACAAAATCGAGTTAAAAAATTCATACCAAAATTTACCTATACCGTGAGCTGAGATTTTCGCCGTCTTCCATGACGTTGTTGACAGGATTACGACTGAGTTGACGATGGCGCGAGGAACGCTAATCGGTGCGATTTCTTCAGCAGAGAACGATTTGGGTGAAAGTGAATTTTTCGGCAGAGGGATTTGGGTGAAAGGGAACGAGGGCTAAAATTTTCGATGTATGAGCGGAGGAATAGAAAATAGGTGGCCACGTTTTTTTGACCATGCGGACTAGGGCTGTCAATTTCATACACGACCCGTGACCCGACCCGAAACCCGCACGGAAATTAGCAGGTTAACCCGACCCGTTTAGTTAGCGGGTCATTTTCGGGTCAATCCGAATTTGACCCGTTTATAAATGGGTGGGTTTAGGGTTGACCCGCTAACCCGATTTTGACCCGTCAAACCCGATTATATGTTGTATCTCTTCTATACCGTTAGTCTTTTATGTATACTATTAGTGTTAATCTTTTACGTATGCAGTAATCAGTATGCTCGTATACGTAAGCTGTTATATTTACTAATTTATTCTTGTATGTTGTTAGTTATATTTTACTTATAATAACTATATCTCTTCCATATTGGTAGTCTTTAATTTATGCAGTATGGGAATATATACTTATGTATAGAAAATGATCTTTGGATATGTTGATTTCATGCTTTATATGTGTTGTCTGTTGGTGACTTCGCAACTTGTTACATGTTGGTGATTACATAACAGTGTGCATGTTGGTGATTTGGCTCTTTTATTGCTTATATTAGTAGGCAATATCTATCAATGGGTCAAATGGGTAAACCTGACCCAACACGACCCATTTAGTTAAACGGGTTACACGGGTCGGGTCGGGTCAACCCGTTTATAAACAGGTCGGGTTGGGGTTGGGAAAATATGACCCGTTTAATAAACAGGTTGACCCGACCCGTTTATAAATTAACCCGAACCCGACTTGACCCAACCCGAACCCGACCCGACACGACCCATTGACAACCCTAATGCGGACTAATTTTGTTAGGCGGAGAGATGATTTTTTTTTTTTGCCGCATTAATAATAGAACTGAAAACACTATTTCTTGCATTTACAAATAAACGCCACTGATTTTAGCAATAAAAAATCATTTTTCTTGTAGTGATTTTAATGTTTGCTCTTTTGTCCTCTTTCGGATATGGGTACAATTATTACAAGAATGCCATTGCATTCTTCCTTTCAGCATTTCAATGAACGTGCCATGTAACACTGCTCGACTGACCTACAAGGTGTTGCTCGACCGCGACTTGCACGAACGAGCTACTGTGCTCGACCACGTGTAGGCTCGAACGAGTCGTAACGTGCGCCCGAGTTGTGTTGCGCGACCGAGTCTGGGGTGAGCGAGCACTTGCGATCGAGCAGACGATGTAAGACCGAACCCATATGTTGCTCAATGACCTTGCATTTGATCAGGCTAGTGCTCGTATGCTCTGAAATGCATCCAAATTATTATCATCGGCCGACGCATTATTTTCTGAGCCGCGTTTTCATAACGGGGTTAACACAATATGTCACCCATTTATTTAAAGAAGTTTATTATGCATAACTAAGAAACCTATAGTTTATCAAAAGAATCATTTAATTTAGTAAATTTTTATAACTTTTATATTTAAATTGGATGCTAACATGATAACGTTCACATAACAAATAAAAGCATTTTAAAAATAATAACATATTCATATAATATCATGCTTACCTAACAAAATTTGTTTCACATATTCAATCTTAAGAAAAATTAAAACTTTAATTAAATATATATAAGTTCCAAGTTATATTCTACGTTCTAGCTATGTTAGACATTAGCCGGACATAAAAATTCCTCAAAAGTTCATATATACCATGTATGTTACTTAGCTTTTGTTATTGACATCCATATATGTTTGTGATGAATTTCATGAATTCTGAATATTGGTAACTTTCTTTATACAGTAACTCTTTTTTTCTAATTCTTTTGTTATCTACTTATATTAATAAAGAGAGAAAGTAGAAAAGAAGAAATGGGAAAGGATGCAATTTAAGAATTTGGGAACTTCCAATGTATATTTCTCATTTAAATTGTTCTTTCATATTTTAATGTTTCCAACAATTTCTAATGTAACATCAATCTTTGTACTACAGATACATCTTGGTGACCGGCAACGTTAGTTTCCTCGGTAACAAAAATTGTGGGACGTGAAACAATGTTTGGAAGAGTAAACAAAATAATTGTGTATTATGATTGGACAATCCTCAGATTTTAAGTTTTTTTGTAATTCGAATTTTTTGAGTGTTAAACATTATTCATTTTACAGCTACTAATCATACATAGACTAATTTATAAATAAGTAAAAATAAATAAATAAACATGTGTGCGATGATAGCTTACGCATGATGCAAATCTTTTTTTTATGTATTTTATGTGTGTAGATAGTTATTTAAATTGAGTCATTATCTACGAGTTATTTTATTAATAATGATATCTTGAATCATTTTTTAGTTTTATAGCTTAAATTCGATGTATGCATTTGCACAATTTTTCGTAGGAGCATTACATAATAATTTTAGTCTTCTTTACTATGATGCATAAATGTAGTTCTCCAGGTGTACAATGACATATAAATGTGTTTTTGGATAAATAATTTTAAACACTCAAATGCAAATAATATTTAAATGTAAAGTATACCTGAGAAATGATGACTTTACGTAACGTAATCGTAAAAAAAAATAGTCAATCAGATTTGCAAATAATACAGTTGCAATCCGAGAATCTTTCATAAATTTGAATAATTCAACAGAAATATTTTCACAAATTATTATGATTTGAATTATTATATTTGACCAAATTTCTAATCTATGTAACTGAAATATCAGAATAAAGTAGTTTAAAAAAGTAAAATAACTAGACGTCGTTAGCCGTCGAGTCGGACTGTTTCATGTAGTGGTCCCAAAGTGATAACAATAACCGCAAATGGTCACACTAGTCATATAGTCAAATTATTTGTATTATTGTATATCCAACTTCAATGCACTTTGAAATGGTTTGGTTAAACAAACGTTTGCTGTTGATGTATTTGACAACTTTTTGTAAAGAATGGGGGGGGGGGGGGGTGGTGCAATTTTATATTCAATTTGTTGTACATAATTGAATAAATGGTTGCAGTTCATTTTCTAGAAGCAAAAAAGTATACTTTTTGCACGGTTGATTATTATATGTAGTTAAATTTTAAGTAGGGTGTGATTGTCATATGTAGTTAAATTGTAAGTATGAACGTACAAAAAAATGTTTGATACAATATCCGAGAAAATATTTAATTACTTTAGGATTTAAATGTTTTACTGATTAAGGTTTAAAATGTAATTGCAAATCAAGTGTTAGTGCCTAAACTAATAAACAGACTGGGTACTCTCCATTTCTGGAGCGTAACCATCACCTCCAGTTTTCAATTTTAAGTCTCCACTATATAACAAAACAAGAAACGTATTGGTATTCTTAACCATATATACTTTGATCGTCACATTGGATGTAAACAGAATATATTGAAGAAATAATAATAAGAAGAAAATGTCTAACAAAGCTGGTCAGGTCATCAAGTGCAGAGGTATGGACAATTAATCTTTTTGTTTATTTCACTTTTATTTGTAATATTGGTTGTTTCATTAGTTGAATTCTATAATTCTAACATTTTCTTTTTTAACTCATTTGCTTGCAATGAAAATAGTGATCGTATCTATCGATTAATCAAGTGATAGTTTGCAATCACAACTTTGTTGCTTTGTTCTTGATTAGTTGATTAAGTAGTGAGATTTATAGAATAAATTGATGTGTTATAATGATTAAAAGAAGAGTAACAAAAAAAAAAAAAAGATGCATATTAGATTAGTACTTAATGATTTGTTGACTCATATATGCAAAAAGCTGCGGTTGCATGGGAAGCAAAGAAGCCTCTGGTAATTGAAGAGGTGGAGGTTGCACCACCACAGGCTAATGAAGTTCGTATTAAGATCCTTTTCACTGCACTTTGCCACAGTGATTTGTATTTCTGGCAAGATAAGGTAACTTACTGGTACTTTGTTTTTATTTATTTTTCTTTTTTCTCCCTTTTTCAATTAGTGAAGGGACAGAGTTCTAAGACTAGTTTATAATCTGTTGAACTTCTTCTAGTTTCTCTGGTCTGTGTAGTGAACATATTGTTTTTTTCCTCTGGCAATTATATTTGTGTGCTGTTTGGATTATCAGGGTCAAATTCCATTGTTTCCCAGGATCTTGGGTCATGAAGCTGGAGGGTAAGGCATTCCTGTCATTCAATCTCTTTTGTTATAAAATCTGGCGAAAATATATAGTAAATTTCATTTGGTGTGAAATAATCTAAGGATTGTGGAAAGTGTTGGGGAAGGAGTAACTGAATTAGCTCCTGGAGACCATGTTCTCCCAGTTTTCACTGGCGAATGCAAAGAATGCAGGCACTGCAAATCAGAAGAGAGCAACTTATGTGATCTTCTAAGAGTCAACGGCAATACAGGAGTTATGATCAATGATGGAAAATCAAGATTTTCTATCAATGGAGTCCCCATCAATCATTTTCTTGGAACTTCTACTTTTAGCGAATATACAGTTGTGCATGTTGGTTGTGTTGCGAAGATCAATCCTGAAGCTCCTCTTGATAAAGTTTGTGTTCTAAGTTGCGGCGTTTCTACTGGTACTTCGTCAATTTATATTTTATATCAAGATTTAATGTAATCTGTTATGTCATGCACAGAATATACTTAAAATGACACATCAATAAGTTGTGTATACTATATTTAAAAAATTAAAATAAAGCGAACCACAAATGAAACGGTTTATCGGTTTGGGTTTAGGACTTGGTGCTGCGTTGAATGTTGCAAAACCAGCAAAGGGGTCGACTGTGGCTGTTTTTGGACTAGGGGCTGTCGGTCTTGCTGTATGTATCTCTTCTTTATTTAGTACTGTTTGGTATAATGCTTATTTTTTGCTTCTATTGATGCATTTTTGTGTTCATATGAATATATTTAGGCTGCTGAAGGAGCAAGGATTGCTGGTGCGTCCAGGATCATTGGTGTAGATGTCAATCCTTCAAGGTTTGAACAAGGTAATTTTTTCCCTATTTCTAATTTATTTTCACAACTGGCTACTAAACATTTCTCATGTTCGAATTTATGCATGGTTAGCTGATGATCAGTGTTATTCTATCTTATATGAAATCAGCAATAATACTTGTATATGCTGACACTTTGATTTGTAACTGTTGCAGCTAAGAAGTTTGGAATAACTGAATTTGTCAATCCAAAAGATCACAGTAAGCCACTTCAAGAGGTTGGTTTTTTTACTTCATACAAAATTGAAGATGAACTTGTCATCGATGTAAAAGCTAGCAATGTCTGTTTTTTACTTTTTGGCTCATACCCATTCAAGTTTCATACATGCAACTAAATCCAATTTTGTTTATATTTCACTAGGTTATAGCTGAAATGACAAATGGAGGAGTTGATCGAAGCATAGAATGCACTGGAGTTGCAGATGTTATCATATCTGCCTTCGAGTCTGTCCATGACGTAATTTTTTCGACACAAAGCAAACATTACATCATAAATTTAAGCTATATTTTGTTTATCATTTGCTTTGTTTTTTCACAGGGGTGGGGAGTAGCAGTACTTGTAGGTTTACCTCAAATGGATGCCGTGTTCAAAACTCACCCCGTGAATTTTCTGATGGAGAAAACTCTTAAAGGAACTTTCTTTGGGAATTATAAACCACGCTCAGATATACCTGGTGTCGTTGAAATGTACATGAAGAAGGTATATAAATCTGTTGTACATGGCATATAAATTACTAACATAAACTCCAAATTGGAACACAACAGACATTGATTCAGTTTGTAATATCACCACCTCATAACGAGTGTCAATGTTTGTATTGGATTAATTACTGTAGGAGCTGGAACTGGAGAAGTTCATCACTCATGAGGTGCCGTTTTCAGAGATCAACAAGGCTTTCGACTACATGCTTAATGGTGTTGGCATCCGCTGCATCATTAGAATGGATGGTTGATAAAAGGGCACATATTCACATAATTAGTGCCTTCCTACATATGTATAGAGAGAGACTAATAATAAATCAAGCAGTCAGAACTTTTCACGCTAAAGAGTAGTAATGTTTGGTGTTCCGTTCGATCATCAAATAATAAGGAAATATCAATAATGCATATCTTCACTCTGCTTTTTATCTGTTTTCCCTCTTGTGGCTTGCTTTTCTTTTTTGCTTTTGTTACATACTAGAGCGAAGCACACGGGTATTAAAAAAATAATTCAGTTTTAGTTGCAGAGAAAACAATGAAAATGTTCTATTTACAGATGCTAATGTGAAAGATGAGTACAATATCCATTAGAAATATGAATTCAAGTACACAACCCTTATTGTATTAGTAACCCTTATTGTATTCTTAACATGTAGTAGTTCATTGATGCAAGTTGTATTTCATTGAAGTATACATAGAAAAGAATGCACGTATATCTGACAGTGTTTGTCCTATTTGTTCATTGTTTCCAATACGTTGGCAGAAGTGTATGATTTTAATTATTATTATTATTATTATTATTTATTTTATTTTTTTTTAATTTTTTTTTTTTTTTTTTTTGGGCAAGGCTAAGTATATGATATTGATTTCAAAGCAGTCTTTAAGTAAATAAATTATTAGAAAATGTGCATGCATTGAAACTGAAGATAGCAGTGGAGGGACACCAATACAGTACAAGAAAAATCATTTGTGCATATGTATCTAATGGTCGGATAAAGTAAGGAGGACAAAAATGATGTAGGAGAATCATTGCAGAACAAGATTTAATTGTTACAGCAGCTACCTGCCCAAAACGTGAACAATAATGAATTAAGTTTTTCCAATTCAAGCCTTTTCAATTCAATCTCCATGCGATGTCAGCGGAATAAATTGAAATGTTAATGTAATTCTCCTTTGAAAGCAACATACAATAGCAAAGTGAAAAAAATTTCTAGATAAAAGACTAGTACAACTTGGCAGAAACATATAAACATACAATAGCAAATTGAGCATGGTTACACATGTAAACAGAAACTGTTAGTGAAAAACAAAACAAAAGGCTTTAGTTCATTCAACTGCAGTTAGAAAAAAAGTTGAATTCACAAAATTTATGAGTTAATGCTAAAGCAAATAGGCTAATTGGCATACTTTGATGTTGATGGAATTTGATAAACATTTTGGCAGCATTAAATAATAGCGGTTAGAACGATGAATTCTAGTAATACAAAAATTAACTTATAAATTAAAGACTATGCGAAGAAAATTGATATTTGAATATGAAAATATTGATAAGTTTAGGTGCGTATAAATCATCCAGTTATTGTGTATAAAAACAAAGGTATCATAAAGACTATCATTTATAATAACATATACTTCAAAATTCAGTGAAATAATTATTCAGTTGACAGATAATGTATAAAAGAAAGCAATTTCCTAGCTATAAACTGTGATACTGGATATGTGCAGTGTCGCAATGGAGCCTCTATACCATAGGTTGAGCGTGTGTAAATATGGACAGTTTTTTAGTCTCAACTTTATATTCCATGTTGCACAGTTTATCTCAATCATTCAAGTATTTGCCGTGCTAGTGCTAATCAGCCAGATATAATACATAAAATACTACCTGTGGAATAAGATTTAGGAACTATAATGAATGTCAATAATGTAATCCAATACCAGACGTCAACGGTAAGTGAATTCCCAAATAGCTCACATATTTTTGCACATATTTTTAGTGATTTTATGCTCTACATCATAGCAATTTTAAGTTTAGAAAGCCCACTTTTAGTTGAAATATACCATGTTCCAGTAGAGTATAAAGTTTCCTTTTCAATTAATGTATGCCAATAGTAAAATATCCATCTACTTTGCTTAAAGTCTCATGTTCATTCTATGATATATCTAACTTAAATCAATAACATATTATTTTCAATGTTTTCATTGCATAGGAATACAATAAAAAAGAAAAATATAATAACAATTAAAACAAACTTTCTACCAAACCAAACTCACGAAAAATCGTTATTCGACCACCTTTGCTTAATATTTTACTTTCATTTCTAGAATTATTAAAATAACAAATATAACCAGCTGCTGAGGTTATTGAACAAGTTTGTAGTCTGAATTGATTGCTACATTATATTTTTGATGCATTCATGGTATTTTAAAAATAGTACACAAAAATGATAACTAGTACCACCACAAAAAAGAAAAATGAGTCTTACTTATAGGAGTTGCATGGTCCTTGCTTGATGCTTCCATATTGTTTATCAAATTAGTCACTTGGATCCCAGTTCCTTTCATCTACGCATCATTATATTATCTGGCTAAGCCATCTGCGAATTCAATTCACTATTTTTAAACGAAAATCAGTTCTATCATTCTAAAAATGACTCCCAATAGGTAAAACATTCTATCCTACAGTTTCTTTGGGCATCTCAATCATATAGATTTCCTACATCATATTATTTGCTGAAGAATGTAAATATGTGATAGATCCCTGTCTGGCTTTGTCAGTGAGAACGGAAGCAAGGAAGTTGTTGAACATCCCGATTAGGCATGTTGCCAATATTTGCATTCGATAATTGAAGTTAGTGCAAACACCAAAATTTGGTGGCATTTAATCATGTGGGATGTTTTGGTCTATGTGAAAATACGTTAAGCTTGACCACAAAGGATTTAAACTACTTGTATTATGAATAATATATTTCTCCTAAACCATTTCAAAATAAAATCAAGTCCACATTTCAATGTTCCATTTTAGCTATATTGCTTAAACAATACATAATGACTTAAATACTTTTCTCAATGTAACCGTTATTTTTTTATATTATCATCTGTCATAAAATTTATCATGGTAAAACATAGTTTATAGAAATATATGATAATAATTAAAACAAACTTCCCACCAAACCAAACTCATGAAAACTCGTTATTTGATAACCAACAGCTGAGGTTATTGAATATATTTGTGGCCCGAATTGATTGTTGCATTATATGTTTGAAAGTTAAAATTTTGAGAAGAATGCGAAACTGAATGTATCTTATTATTGAAAAAAAATTATATTACAGATAGAAGCTATGTTATGTATTTATATACATGGCTGCGTTCAGAAATAAAAAAGTTGTACAAAGTGGGCTTGTATATGTAAAAAGGCCCAGCTGGATATAAAACACTTTGAAGTCCAATGTACTGTTGTAATAATAGATTAGAGAAACTGTCGGCCAAACCCTTCATTCTCTAATTCCCTCTCTCAAGTTAGGTTACAACATCCATTCGTAACCCTAATTTGCTCAACGATTTGAAGGGCACGACCTCCATCTTCAACAAGAATCAGATGAAATCTTTGTGAATTGGCGAGCAACATCATTGACTCGGGCTATTGAAGGAGATTTACTGGAGCGTGGATGAATCTGGTGTTGATTTTTCGTATCTGTCTCTAATAAGTTAATCTTATCTTCAGACTTGTTCAGATCGATCTTTTGAGAGTTGATTTTGTCTCCAGAGCAACTTGACAGGTTGTACCGTTCCATAACTTTCAATTTGTCTCTAAGCCTTATGAAACTTTTTGATGATAATGCTTTAGTAAAGATGTCTGCTTGTTGATGGTAAGTAGGAACGTAATTGACTTGTAAATTTTTCTTTTGCGCTTGTTCTCACGCACGAAGTATAGATCAATCTCGATATGTTTTGTTCATGCGTGTTGTATTGGATCAGCTGTCATGTAGAACGTACTTTGATTATCACACCATAGGATGGATTTTCTGGTAGATGATATTTTTAGCTCTTTTAGTAGAGACTGCAGCCATAAAATTTCGGCTGTGGTACTCGCAACACTTCTGTATTCAGCCTCAGTACTAGATCTGGAAATAGTTGTTTGTTTCTTAGAGCACCATGAAATTAAACTGTTGCCGATGTACACACAGTAGCCGGTAACAGATTTTATGTCGTCATTGTCAGTAGCCCAATCAGCATCACTGTAGGCAGTAATGTTGAAGTTGTTGCTGGCTTTGAGAGTAATACCATAGTTGAGTGTTCCCTTTAAGTAGCGCAGAATTCTTTTGACAGCTTTCCAATGCTCGTCCAAAGGATTCTGCAAAAATTGGGAAACTTTGTTAACGCTGAATGATATATCAGGACGTGTTATGGTTGCATATTGCAATGCTCCCACTACACTCCTATATTGTTTTATGTTGTTTATGGTTTCTCCCATGTTTTTACTGTAGTGTTGATTTGATATCATAGGTGTAGGTTGTGGCTTTGCTTCATGCATCTTTGCTCTAGTAAGTAATTCTGAAATGTATTTTTGTTGACATAGATGCATTTCAGTATTGGAGATCCTTTTAATTTCAATGCCTAGGAAGTATGATGCACAACCAAGGTCTTTAATTGAAAATTGCTTGTTCAGGTACACAGTCAACTTTTTGTTTTCATCATTGTCGTTACCTGTTATGATAAGATCATCAACGTAAATTAGGATATAGATAGTAAAAGATTTATTGATATTAATAAATAATGATGAATCAGATCTAGTTGGACTGTAGCCCATAGTATTGAGTGTGGTTTTGAGTTTTTCAAACCACACTCTTGGTGCTGGTTTGAGTCCATAGAGAGTTCTTTTTAGCTTGCAGACTTGATTAGGATTCTGAACAAAGCCAGGTGGTTGTTGCATATAGATTTCCATGTAAATAACCATTTAAAAAGGAATTATTCACATCTAAATGATTTATACTCCAATTATTATTTAAAGCAATTGATAGAATGTGACGGCAAGGAATCTCGCTCGGTCCGAACCAGTCGCTAAACCGATCCAGGCCGTTCGAAACGCCCTATCGTTTGAGAACACGACAAATCAGAACGCATACAGAAGAACATTTCATTGTATATTACAACAATGCACCAGATTACAAGAATATACAGAGTATAAATGAATATTACACAGAAATATCAGAGATTTAAATTACATTTAAATACATAGCAGCGGAAAATAATACAATACACAACTAGAAGAGATATACGGATACAAAGCTTTCCGGATATCATTCCAGCTGTAAACCAGGATCCTGTGAATATAAATCTGCAAAACCAAAACTACTAGCTGCCCGTGTCAAAAATAGGGGCACCCAGAGTTTAGGTTAAAACAATAAACTCCAGGTCAGTCATGAGACTGGTGTGAGAACTAAAACAGTTAATCTTTATTTTCAAAGTAAGGTAAATCAAGGGACCACGCCGTATAACACGGAACGGGTTTCCTCCCAAGAACACCAGTGCATAAAACAAACAGCGCAATGCTAAATAAAGAAAAATGAAGCTGTTATAAGACCCAGGTCCCATCACACAATGCAACGCAGCCGAGGATAGGGTTTTCCCTTATAACAGCCAAAGAATGCTTGATACGTTTAAAACAAATCATTTGATACTATAATAAGTTCATAGTGTATAAAACAACTTCAAATCATAAGTATCAATCATAGGCGGCATGAGCGTCCCGTGCCACTATGTCGCCATATATAGGTTTACAAATAAAACCGCAAAGTCACGTATTTGGAAATTGGATTTCCTTCTATGAACCGAGGCCAGGGATCGTCCTCTACCGATTCGTGACTCTCTAGCCTGAGCCACAGGCAAGCGCGCAGGCAAGCCTTTAGATCGTCAGGGCCGGTCCACCGATGTGGATTATTATGCCTGAACACTACGTTTCCCCATCCTATGGGGTGTAAGTCTGGTCCGTCAGCCGACCAGAATGCATCGGCCGAAACCGATATAACCGAGGCGCCTCGCAACAGCAACAACCACATAAGTCAAACTCGTCAGGGCGTGTAAAACCACTGACGCCACTTCTAACTAGAAAGAAACGCAAGTCCTCCCTGAGGTCCGTCTCCCGTTTTTGGTTCATACCTGGTGTGAAACACGCGAGGTAAACGTTACACAAAGCTACGCCACAAAGGCCGTGCTTTGATCATCAACCACAAGACTTTGCTTTTCAACAGAAGCCTTGATCATTTGCATCTTAGCATGCCACACAGGCAAGCCATCCTATGCAACCGATATCAGTCACACAGAATGAAATCCGATGTCAGACACACAGTCCATTTACAAGTCCGTTCTGGGTCTGAACGAAACCGGAGGCACCTAGTACCCCGCATATCCATCGATCTCCAAGTACGTCTGGACGATCACTAACTGTTTCCATCTTCTTGGGTGTACAGCCCAATCAAGATCATCAGTTATCACCCAAACGACGTGAAGACCTCCGGTCTTCGACCATCGTCTTCATCTTCGACTTATCGTCGTATCAGTTATTCAGAATGGGATAAACCCGGTCTTTCCGAATAACTCGCGTATATTTTAAATAAGTGTTACACAAACACAACATACGCCTCATTCCAATTCATTAGTCACTAACCGTAAATTAATCAAGAGAATAATTCCCCAAATATTAACCCGAAGGCCGAAACCAACATCAGATCAATATCCAGAAAACCATTCTGCTTGGCTAACCGACAGTTAGTTTCTAAATTTCACGTTCAAATCTAATTAAAGATTTAACTATCGCCTGGAGCAAAACTGGTGATACTCCATTCTCGATCTTTTCAATCTAATTAAAGATTCATTAAAACTCCACTTAGTTTTAATCTGTGACTGGGTTAAAGAATCAGTGTCATTTAAAACACGGTTCACGATAAACCCAAAGTCACATCCCATTAATTATCGGGTTAAAGAACAAGTGTTATTTAAAACACTGTTCACGATAAACCCAAAAATCAATATCCATTCAATTCCAATTAAATATTATTTAATTGGTACACTTCATTAAATCTAAATAAAAAGATTTAATCATTTCTCAACTGGGTTCAAGAACAGTGTTAGTGAAGACACCATTCACGACAAACCCAAATCACATTCATTAATTATCGGGTTAAAGAACAAGTGTTATTTAAAACACTGTTCACGATAAACCCAAAAATCAATATCAATTCAATTCCAATTAAATATTATTTAATTGGTACACTTCATTAAATCTAAATAAAAAGATTTAATCCTTTCTCAACTGGGTTCAAGAACAGTGTTAGTGAAGACACCATTCACGACAAACCCAAATCACATTCATTAATTATCGGGTTAAAGAACAAGTGTTATTTAAAACACTGTTCACGATAAACCCAAAAATCAATATCAATTCAATTCCAATTAAATATTATTTAATTGGTACACTTCATTAAATCTAAATAAAAAGATTTAATCCTTTCTCAACTGGGTTCAAGAACAGTGTTAGTGAAGACACCATTCACGACAAACCCAAATCACATTTGATATTCAATATAAGGCTCTGAATAGAAAATATATCGGCTTATATTCAATATCAAATTCTACGATTAACAAATGTCGTATTGGAAATAACGATATATATATATATCTTTCAAATTTCCGTAACAACATCCGTATAATCACAAATTCCAACATCGAAATATTCCGAAGACAATTTCGATTCAAATCCACTCCAATGCAATCATTGGAAATTTTGGTTATTTTCAAAACCCTTTTCAAATTCAATTTATTTATTTAAAAATAAATAGAATTATAATTCTAGTTCAAAACTAGTTCATTTTGATAAAAATCTATTTTTATCTTTTCAAATATGGAGTTTTTCATCCCAAATCTTCACAAATCATTTCTTATGATTTTACACAAATTATTGCTATTTTTAATAATTTTATCAAGGCCCGTACAGTCAATTTCCATCAATGGCCATCGAACTGCACTTACAGCGACCTTTTTCAAATTTGATTTGGACATAATTCCAAATCCAACCGTTAGATTTCTAATTTCTAATATTCGTTAGAAAGCTCTTTTCGATACGAACCCAACGGTTCCGGTTTTAGGAGAATCCGACGGTCGGATCTCCCGTAATGTCCGTTTGAAATAAATGGACGAAATTCGCGAACTGCCGCGGCGCGGCGCGTTCTATTCAGGCCATTATATTATATATATAATATATACTCCGTCGATTTCTATTTAAAACGAATTATATAAATAGTTTTGAATTCGTTTCAAAATCTATTTCAACTTCCATTTCAATTCAAAGCAAAATTGAATTCTTCTTTATAGATTCGTTTCAAAATTCATTTCTATTCAATTCAAATTTCAATTCAATTTGAATTCGTTTTCAATTCAATTCATTTCGAAATCGTTTTCAATTCAATTCATTTCGAAATCGTTTTCAATTCAATTCATTTCGAAATCGTTGTCAATTCAATTCATTTCGAAATCGTTTTCAATTCATTTCATTTCGAAATCGTTTTCAATTCATTTCATTTCGAAATCGTTTTCAATTCAATTTATTTCGAAATCGTTTTAAAATCGATATAAATATCGTTCACGTCAAAATGGCGCCAATCTAATCAACACGGCTTCATAAATTTCTATTTTCAAATATTCTATTTCAAATATTTCCTATTATCAAAATATTTGTTATTATCAAAATATTCTTTATTTTCACGATTGGAATGAGGCCCAATCAATTACCATATAAAATTAATTATATGGATTTTCATACAACACATGTATATAATAACATTGAAAATAATCAACCATCAACCAAAGTGCACTACACTGTATAAGCATCAAAAATAGATATTCAATGCTTATAACAGCCTGTCAATCAATCGATCGACATATTTAATCAATCAGGATGAGTGAAATTCATATTTCATCCCAACACCCGTGTGGGGTTTCAAACAATCAAACACAGATTTTAGTTGTGCAGTTGGGCGATGTGTAAAATTTATCGTCCCAATCAATGTCATTCAAATAAGTGTACATAAACAAACCATCTGGTTTGTAAATGAATATTTATTTATTCACTTCACTCTTTTCATATTCACGTTAAAAATTATATTTTTAACGATAAAACATTTTATTTCAACCTATGAATTTCTATTCAATTCATTTATTCAATAAAATGATATTTTTATTTTTCTAACATGTTTTAGAAAATTTCGGCGGCATAACGGCACGATACCAGAAACGGGACAAGGCCTAGCCTTATCCCCGGTCTAGTGAAGGCCCACGCCATTCACATATCAATTTTAATCAATTTCCAATTCAACCAATCAATCAAATCCAAATCAAATAATCTAACCAACTACACAACCAAACAAACAAGTCCATGGTATGTGGACGGGTGTCGGGTGCTTCTAATAAGCACCGTCTGCATCCTAGTATATATATATAACTAGAAAATAAATTTGAAAGGTGAGAAATTCTCACAGAAAGCTATCCAGCTCCACGGCACTTCTTATGCAGGAAATCTTCACTGTTCTCGTCGATATCACTTTCTTCGCCCGTATTCTCTACATATGCAAAAATCGAATTTTTACTTCGCTATTCCATATATAAAAATCATATTTTTCTTTCGATGTTCTATATATAAAAATCGAATTTTCAGTTCAAAGTTCAATATATAAAAATCGAATTTTTAGTTCAAAGTTCAATATATAAAAATCGAATTTTTAGTTCAAAGTTCAATATATAAAAATCGAATTTTTAGTTCAAAGTTCAATATATAAAAATCGAATTTTTAGTTCAAAGTTCAATATATAAAAATCGAATTTTTAGTTCAAAGTTCAATATATAAAAATCGAATTTTTAGTTCAAAGTTCAATATATAAAAATCGAATTTTTAGTTCAAAGTTCAATATATAAAAATCGAATTTTTAGTTCAAAGTTCAATATATAAAAATCGAATTTTTAGTTCAAAGTTCAATATATAAAAATCCTATTTTTAGTTCAAAGTTCAATATATAAAAATCCTATTTTTAGTTCAAAGTTCAATATATAAAAATCGAATTTTTAGTTCAAAGTTCAATATATAAAAATCGAATTTTTAGTTCAAAGTTCAATATATAAAAATCGAATTTTTAGTTCAAAGTTCAATATATAAAAATCGAATTTTTAGTTCAAAGTTCAATATATAAAAATCGAATTTTTAGTTCAAAGTTCAATATATAAAAATCCTATTTTTAGTTCAAAGTTCAATATATAAAAATCCTATTTTTAGTTCAAAGTTCAATATATAAAAATCGAATTTTTAGTTCAAAGTTCAATATATAAAAATCGAATTTTTAGTTCAAAGTTCAATATATAAAAATCGAATTTTTAGTTCAAAGTTCAATATATAAAAATCCTATTTTTCTACATCGTTATTCCATATATAAAGATTATATTTTTAATATTCCTATGATGTAAAAATTGTATTTTTATTTCTGTTAAAAATATAAAAATCATATCTTACATCTTTTACTTAATAAAAATTCCGTCTTTTCTACTTTAAAGATCAAACCATTTTCTATTTAAAGTTTAAAATTTCCAAAAATCAGTTTTTATACTTCCTTTAAAACCTGTTTTTACTATTAAAACAAAATCAGTTTTATATTTTTAAATCAAAATCAGTTTTTTATCATTTTAAAAATCAGAACTTACCTTTTTAAATAAAATCAGTTTTATACCTTTTTTTTAAAAAATCTGTTTTTACTATTAAAACAACATCAGTTTTTTTTTATTTAAAAATCAGTTCAGTATTTAAATCTTTTTTTTTAAATAAAACAATTCAGTTTTTAACGAATTAAAATAAATAAAAAAAAAAAACAATAAAATACTTACGGGGGGGGGGGGGGGGCATCTCCGTTCGTCAGTGCTGGCTTCCAGGGGCGTCGATGTCGTCAGCAGGAGGAGGCGGGCTTCGGTCGTCAGGTGGCTCGACGATTTGGGGGGGGGGGGGGGGGCGCTGCGTTCGAACGATAGAGGAGGGAATCGGGGAAGAAGGAGGAGGTGGGGGAAGAAGAAGAGGGGACGGCGGCGGAGGTGGTGCGGCGGCTCCAGGATCTTCGTCGGCGTCGAGGGGGGCGTCGGCGATGTCTAGGTTAGGGTTTTTTTTTTTTTTTTATATTTCTGTATAAATGAATTCGGGGGGGCCAGAGGTATAGGAGGGAAAAGTTTATTTTTTTTTTTTTATTATTTAATTATTATATTTGGCAAAAGGGTTGACTTTTACATATGACCTCGAAACGAGGCCCACCGTCTGTCGTCCATAGCGTTTCACCCCCATTCCGAACACAATGGGATATGTATCGCAAGCTGATTCGATTGTTACAATCAGTTTCCTTTTGAATTTACATTTAAATCACTATATTGAATTTTAAACGTACATTTCAAATTACCGGGGCCACATACTAACTAGAAAAATTCCAGAAAAATATTTTCTAGCTTCGTATTGGCGATACGGTCCTAACAAAACTAGTTTCGTCGAATTCTGAGACCGTTAGAAAAATGGCCAATTTCCAGTCGATTAAAAATCAACTGAAACTGGTTGAACGCGTTTTCCTTTGCCACGCTCACATATTGATTCGAAAAATTATGAAATTTGAAACCTTGCAATAACTTTACATCCCGGACCCAACAAAACTGGTTTCGTCGAAATCCGAGGTCATTTGCAAAATGTCCATTTTTAAGGGCCTGAATTCCATAGCGACTATTCAGAATTTTCAACTGGACATATCTTTTGATTCCCGATATGAAATCTTGATTTTTCGGATTCGTTGGAAAGATATTATCAATTAGATTCCATATTTTTTTGTTTCACTAAAATCCGGATTGTTTTGCACCCGGCACATTCAATTGAAGTTTGAAATCGAATTATCGAACTACCGCGCCATTTTCAATTCCTTTTATAATTATATATAATTATTTATATTCTAACGACGACGCGTATAAATATATACGTTCGAATTATATTCAAATTAAATTTCTCGTCGATATTATTTAAAATAATTCATATTAAATAATCAGAATTCGCTAAAATTGCCAAAATAAAAATTTTAAACTGGCCCAGATTTTCCGGGTTGTTACAATCTCCCCCACTTAAAACTTTTCGTCCCCGAAAAGGAACAAAGTCGAAAGTGGTTTGATTAATCAACACTACGTTCGATCTGGCTTCCATTCTCCAACTCTTTAGTTTCTGAGAATTTTCAAAATTTCAAAAAATTTGGCTAACACCCTAAATTTTCGAAAAATTTCGCCATAACCTCCCCTGCAATGGGAGCATCGGGGAATTTCAAATAGCTTCCCCGGTCCTTCAGATCTCAAAAAGAAAAAGAAAAAGCCAAGCGGCTAGCCAATAGGCTCACAAAATCATCATCACCCAAACAAAACAGGAAATTATGTTGTAAACATGTACCTATTTGTCGGGCAAACAAATTTTATTCTCTGGCTCTAGCCTCCTTGCTATGACCTGTTCAATGATATATATGTATATGCAAACAGATGCAACCAATTTTCAATACAATTCAATATGTGTTTAATTAGGCATAAAGGTTCAAAATTAGCAAACAAATGAACAAACAACACAAACATCAATCAATTAGTTGATTAGAGTTTGAAATTCATAATTTTGATACATATACAAAAATCATGTTTTTGATGCCAATTCACAACAATGTATTCTAGCTATATATAAGTTTTGGTTCTCACACCAGCCTAATGGAAATATATAGAAAATCACACCTTCGAAACACGAACATAAATGTTGATGATGCGATCGCTATCATCAATAATATCTCCGGGCGACTAGAGTGTGATGCTATATCTATCCAATATATTAAAACTTCGAATATACGTTCATGACGCGTATACGCGAAATCTATATATACTCGATTGTCCACATCCATATAAATAATCAAATACGAATAATTGATTTAAATTTTCAAAACAAAAATTAGTTTTCATTTTCAAAAATATACTCTTCACACTCGTTCTAGGATACTACTGATCCCATTTCTAACGAGTCATTTCATTGGATATTACTAATCCAATATCTGATGAATTCTTTCGTATGGTTCTAATGTGCCTTGTTCTCTGAGCTTTGTAAACCAAAGCTCTGATACCAAATGTGACGGCAAGGAATCTCGCTCGGTCCGAACCAGTCGCTAAACCGATCCAGGCCGTTCGAAACGCCCTATCGTTTGAGAACACGACAAATCAGAACGCATACAGAAGAACATTTCATTGTATATTACAACAATGCACCAGATTACAAGAATATACAGAGTATAAATGAATATTACACAGAAATATCAGAGATTTAAATTACATTTAAATACATAGCAGCGGAAAATAATACAATACACAACTAGAAGAGATATACGGATACAAAGCTTTCCGGATATCATTCCAGCTGTAAACCAGGATCCTGTGAATATAAATCTGCAAAACCAAAACTACTAGCTGCCCGTGTCAAAAATAGGGGCACCCAGAGTTTAGGTTAAAACAATAAACTCCAGGTCAGTCATGGGACTGGTGTGAGAACTAAAACAGTTAATCTTTATTTTCAAAGTAAGGTAAATCAAGGGACCACGCCGTATAACACGGAACGGGTTTCCTCCCAAGAACACCAGTGCATAAAACAAACAGCGCAATGCTAAATAAAGAAAAATGAAGCTGTTATAAGACCCAGGTCCCATCACACAATGCAACGCAGCCGAGGATAGGGTTTTCCCTTATAACAGCCAAAGAATGCTTGATACGTTTAAAACAAATCATTTGATACTATAATAAGTTCATAGTGTATAAAACAACTTCAAATCATAAGTATCAATCATAGGCGGCATGAGCGTCCCATGCCACTATGTCGCCATATATAGGTTTACAAATAAAACCGCAAAGTCACGTATTTGGAAATTGGATTTCCTTCTATGAACCGAGGCCAGGGATCGTCCTCTACCGATTCGTGACTCTCTAGCCCGAGCCACAGGCAAGCGCGCAGGCAAGCCTTTAGATCGTCAGGGCCGGTCCACCGATGTGGATTATTATGCCTGAACACTACGTTTCCCCACCCTATGGGGTGTAAGTCTGGTCCGTCAGCCGACCAGAATGCATCGGCCGAAACCGATATAACCGAGGCGCCTCGCAACAGCAACAACCACATAAGTCAAACTCGTCAGGGCGTGTAAAACCACTGACGCCACTTCTAACTAGAAAGAAACGCAAGTCCTCCCTGAGGTCCGTCTCCCGTTTTTGGTTCATACCTGGTGTGAAACACGCGAGGTAAACGTTACACAAAGCTACGCCACAAAGGCCGTGCTTTGATCATCAACCACAAGACTTTGCTTTTCAACAGAAGCCTTGATCATTTGCATCTTAGCATGCCACACAGGCAAGCCATCCTATGCAACCGATATCAGTCACACAGAATGAAATCCGATGTCAGACACACAGTCCATTTACAAGTCCGTTCTGGGTCTGAACGAAACCGGAGGCACCTAGTACCCCGCATATCCATCGATCTCCAAGTACGTCTGGACGATCACTAACTGTTTCCATCTTCTTGGGTGTACAGCCCAATCAAGATCATCAGTTATCACCCAAACGACGTGAAGACCTCCGGTCTTCGACCATCGTCTTCATCTTCGACTTATCGTCGTATCAGTTATTCAGAATGGGATAAACCCGGTCTTTCCGAATAACTCGCGTATATTTTAAATAAGTGTTACACAAACACAACATACGCCTCATTCCAATTCATTAGTCACTAACCGTAAATTAATCAAGAGAATAATTCCCCAAATATTAACCCCGAAGGCCGAAACCAACATCAGATCAATATCCAGAAAACCATTCTGCTTGGCTAACCGACAGTTAGTTTCTAAATTTCACGTTCAAATCTAATTAAAGATTTAACTATCGCCTGGAGCAAAACTGGTGATACTCCATTCTCGATCTTTTCAATCTAATTAAAGATTCATTAAAACTCCACTTAGTTTTAATCTGTGACTGGGTTAAAGAATCAGTGTCATTTAAAACACGGTTCACGATAAACCCAAAGTCACATCCCATTAATTATCGGGTTAAAGAACAAGTGTTATTTAAAACACTGTTCACGATAAACCCAAATATCAATATCCATTCAATTCCAATTAAATATTATTTAATTGGTACACTTCATTAAATCTAAATAAAAAGATTTAATCATTTCTCAACTGGGTTCAAGAACAGTGTTAGTGAAGACACCATTCACGACAAACCCAAATCACATTCATTAATTATCGGGTTAAAGAACAAGTGTTATTTAAAACACTGTTCACGATAAACCCAAAAATCAATATCAATTCAATTCCAATTAAATATTATTTAATTGGTACACTTCATTAAATCTAAATAAAAAGATTTAATCCTTTCTCAACTGGGTTCAAGAACAATGTTAGTGAAGACACCATTCACGACAAACCCAAATCACATTCATTAATTATCGGGTTAAAGAACAAGTGTTATTTAAAACACTGTTCACGATAAACCCAAAAATCAATATCAATTCAATTCCAATTAAATATTATTTAATTGGTACACTTCATTAAATCTAAATAAAAAGATTTAATCCTTTCTCAACTGGGTTCAAGAACAGTGTTAGTGAAGACACCATTCACGACAAACCCAAATCACATTTGATATTCAATATAAGGCTCTGAATAGAAAATATATCGGCTTATATTCAATATCAAATTCTACGATTAACAAATGTCGTATTGGAAATAACGATATATATATATATCTTTCAAATTTCCGTAACAACATCCGTATAATCACAAATTCCAACATCGAAATATTCCGAAGACAATTTCGATTCAAATCCACTCCAATGCAATCATTGGAAATTTTGGTTATTTTCAAAACCCTTTTCAAATTCAATTTATTTATTTAAAAATAAATAGAATTATAATTCTAGTTCAAAACTAGTTCATTTTGATAAAAATCTATTTTTATCTTTTCAAATATGGAGTTTTTCATCCCAAATCTTCACAAATCATTTCTTATGATTTTACACAAATTATTGCTATTTTTAATAATTTTATCAAGGCCCGTACAGTCGATTTCCATCATTGGCCATCGAACTGCACTTACAGCGACCTTTTTCAAATTTGATTTGGACATAATTCCAAATCCAACCGTTAGATTTCTAATTTCTAATATTCGTTAGAAAGCTCTTTTCGATACGAACCCAACGGTTCCAGTTTTAGGAGAATCCGACGGTCGGATCTCCCGTAATGTCCGTTTGAAATAAATGGACGAAATTCGCGAACTGCTGCGGCGCGGCGCGTTCTATTCAGGCCATTATATTATATATATAATATATATAATATATACTCCGTCGATTTCTATTTAAAACGAATTATATAAATAGTTTTGAATTCGTTTCAAAATCTATTTCAACTTCCATTTCAATTCAAAGCAAAATTGAATTCTTCTTTATAGATTCGTTTCAAAATTCATTTCTATTCAATTCAAATTTCAATTCAATTTGAATTCGTTTTCAATTCAATTCATTTCGAAATCGTTTTCAATTCAATTCATTTCGAAATCGTTTTCAATTCAATTCATTTCGAAATCGTTGTCAATTCAATTCATTTCGAAATCGTTTTCAATTCATTTCATTTCGAAATCGTTTTCAATTCATTTCATTTCGAAATCGTTTTCAATTCAATTTATTTCGAAATCGTTTTAAAATCGATATAAATATCGTTCACGTCAAAATGGCGCCAATCTAATCAACACGGCTTCATAAATTTCTATTTTCAAATATTCTATTTCAAATATTTCCTATTATCAAAATATTTGTTATTATCAAAATATTCTTTATTTTCACGATTGGAATGAGGCCCAATCAATTACCATATAAAATTAATTATATGGATTTTCATACAACACATGTATATAATAACATTGAAAATAATCAACCATCAACCAAAGTGCACTACACTGTATAAGCATCAAAAATAGATATTCAATGCTTATAACAGCCTGTCAATCAATCGATCGACATATTTAATCAATCAGGATGAGTGAAATTCATATTTCATCCCAACACCCGTGTGGGGTTTCAAACAATCAAACACAGATTTTAGTTGTGCAGTTGGGCGATGTGTAAAATTTATCGTCCCAATCAATGTCATTCAAATAAGTGTACATAAACAAACCATCTGGTTTGTAAATGAATATTTATTTATTCACTTCACTCTTTTCATATTCACGTTAAAAATTATATTTTTAACGATAAAACATTTTATTTCAACCTATGAATTTCTATTCAATTCATTTATTCAATAAAATGATATTTTTATTTTTCTAACATGTTTTAGAAAATTTCGGCGGCATAACGGCACGATACCAGAAACGGGACAAGGCCTAGCCTTATCCCCGGTCTAGTGAAGGCCCACGCCATTCACATATCAATTTTAATCAATTTCCAATTCAACCAATCAATCAAATCCAAATCAAATAATCTAACCAACTACACAACCAAACAAACAAGTCCATGGTATGTGGACGGGTGTCGGGTGCTTCTAATAAGCACCGTCTGCATCCTAGTATATATATATAACTAGAAAATAAATTTGAAAGGTGAGAAATTCTCACAGAAAGCTATCCAGCTCCACGGCACTTCTTATGCAGGAAATCTTCACTGTTCTCGTCGATATCACTTTCTTCGCCCGTATTCTCTACATATGCAAAAATCGAATTTTTACTTCGCTATTCCATATATAAAAATCATATTTTTCTTTCGATGTTCTATATATAAAAATCGAATTTTCAGTTCAAAGTTCAATATATAAAAATCGAATTTTTAGTTCAAAGTTCAATATATAAAAATCGAATTTTTAGTTCAAAGTTCAATATATAAAAATCGAATTTTTAGTTCAAAGTTCAATATATAAAAATCGAATTTTTAGTTCAAAGTTCAATATATAAAAATCGAATTTTTAGTTCAAAGTTCAATATATAAAAATCGAATTTTTAGTTCAAAGTTCAATATATAAAAATCGAATTTTTAGTTCAAAGTTCAATATATAAAAATCGAATTTTTAGTTCAAAGTTCAATATATAAAAATCGAATTTTTAGTTCAAAGTTCAATATATAAAAATCGAATTTTTAGTTCAAAGTTCAATATATAAAAATCCTATTTTTAGTTCAAAGTTCAATATATAAAAATCCTATTTTTAGTTCAAAGTTCAATATATAAAAATCGAATTTTTAGTTCAAAGTTCAATATATAAAAATCGAATTTTTAGTTCAAAGTTCAATATATAAAAATCGAATTTTTAGTTCAAAGTTCAATATATAAAAATCGAATTTTTAGTTCAAAGTTCAATATATAAAAATCGAATTTTTAGTTCAAAGTTCAATATATAAAAATCCTATTTTTAGTTCAAAGTTCAATATATAAAAATCCTATTTTTAGTTCAAAGTTCAATATATAAAAATCGAATTTTTAGTTCAAAGTTCAATATATAAAAATCGAATTTTTAGTTCAAAGTTCAATATATAAAAATCCTATTTTTCTACATCGTTATTCCATATATAAAGATTATATTTTTAATATTCCTATGATGTAAAAATTGTATTTTTATTTCTGTTAAAAATATAAAAATCATATCTTACATCTTTTACTTAATAAAAATTCCGTCTTTTCTACTTTAAAGATCAAACCATTTTCTATTTAAAGTTTAAAATTTCCAAAAATCAGTTTTTATACTTCCTTTAAAACCTGTTTTTACTATTAAAACAAAATCAGTTTTATATTTTTAAATCAAAATCAGTTTTTTATCATTTTAAAAATCAGAACTTACCTTTTTAAATAAAATCAGTTTTATACCTTTTTTTTTAAAAATCTGTTTTTACTATTAAAACAACATCAGTTTTTTTTTATTTAAAAATCAGTTCAGTATTTAAATCTTTTTTTTTTAAATAAAACAATTCAGTTTTTAACGAATTAAAATAAATAAATAAAAAAACAATAAAATACTTACGGGGGGGGGGGGCATCTCCGTTCGTCAGTGCTGGCTTCCAGGGGCGTCGATGTCGTCAGCAGGAGGAGGCGGGCTTCGGTCGTCAGGTGGCTCGACGATTTGGGGGGGGGGGGGCGCTGCGTTCGAACGATAGAGGAGGGAATCGGGGAAGAAGGAGGAGGTGGGGGAAGAAGAAGAGGGGACGGCGGCGGAGGTGGTGCGGCGGCTCCAGGATCTTCGTCGGCGTCGAGGGGGGCGTCGGCGATGTCTAGGTTAGGGTTTTTTTTTTTTTTTATATTTCTGTATAAATGAATTCGGGGGGGCCAGAGGTATAGGAGGGAAAAGTTTTTTTATTTTTTATTATTTAATTATTATATTTGGCAAAAGGGTTGACTTTTACATATGACCTCGAAACGAGGCCCACCGCCTGTCGTCCATAGCGTTTCACCCCCATTCCGAACACAATGGGATATGTATCGCAAGCTGATTCGATTGTTACAATCAGTTTCCTTTTGAATTTACATTTAAATCACTATATTGAATTTTAAACGTACATTTCAAATTACCGGGGCCACATACTAACTAGAAAAATTCCAGAAAAATATTTTCTAGCTTCGTATTGGCGATACGGTCCTAACAAAACTAGTTTCGTCGAATTCTGAGACCGTTAGAAAAATGGCCAATTTCCAGTCGATTAAAAATCAACTGAAACTGGTTGAACGCGTTTTCCTTTGCCACGCTCACATATTGATTCGAAAAATTATGAAATTTGAAACCTTGCAATAACTTTACATCCCGGACCCAACAAAACTGGTTTCGTCGAAATCCGAGGTCATTTGCAAAATGTCCATTTTTAAGGGCCTGAATTCCATAGCGACTATTCAGAATTTTCAACTGGACATATCTTTTGATTCCCGATATGAAATCTTGATTTTTCGGATTCGTTGGAAAGATATTATCAATTAGATTCCATATTTTTTTGTTTCACTAAAATCCGGATTGTTTTGCACCCGGCACATTCAATTGAAGTTTGAAATCGAATTATCGAACTACCGCGCCATTTTCAATTCCTTTTATAATTATATATAATTATTTATATTCTAACGACGACGCGTATAAATATATACGTTCGAATTATATTCAAATTAAATTTCTCGTCGATATTATTTAAAATAATTCATATTAAATAATCAGAATTCGCTAAAATTGCCAAAATAAAATTTTTAAACTGGCCCAGATTTTCCGGGTTGTTACATAGAATTAGCCTGATTATGGGTGGTTTCACCATTGGTGAGAAGGTTTCACTGAAATCAAATCCGTATTCTTGAGTGAATCCTTTTGCAACCAGTCTCGGTTTATATCTGTTAATAGAGCCATCTGCATTTCTTTTTAGTCTGACTGTCCACTTGCACCCGATGACATTCTTGTTGCTTGGAGGATTAACGAGGTCCCATGTATTGTTTTTGATGAATGCATTATATTCCTCCTTCATTGCAGCATTCTAATTTTCATTATTAACTGCTTGATTGAAATTGTCAGGTACATCACAACTTATACTTGCAGCATAAGTTTTTGGCTTAAAGATCCCGCTTTTGGCTCTTGTTATCATAGGATGGTTGGGTTTGATGGGAGCTAGAGAGTATGACTGGTAGACCTTCTTGCTCGTTTTGAGTAGCATCTATATCATTGTCTTCATTATTATTGGTTGGGACAGTAGGTTGGTTTGAACTGACTTCATTTCTGTTGTTGCTCCCTGTGTTAGATTGCTGAATGGTGGGGCTGAGAGCCTCATTGTGGCTGTCGGCATTGTGTTGGTAATCATTTTGAGAATCATCAGCCTCAGCTTTGTCACTTTTCTCCCATATTTCATCCAAAATTGGTAGATCAGGTACAACAACTTTTTGGCTATATGCTTTCATTGTTGTTTTAATATCATGTTGTTTGAAAGGAAAAATGTTCTCATCGAAGATAACATGTCTACTTACAAAATTTTTTCCTTTGTCATCGATACACTTATAACCTTTTTGTCGAGTACAATTGCCAATGAAAGTACATGATTTTGATCTATAATCTAGTTTGTTTGAATTGTATGGTCTGAGATATGGGTAGCACAAACATCCAAAGGTTTTCAAACTCTTGTAATATGGTTTAACATTATAGAGTTTTTCTAGAGGGCTTATATTACTTAAAGTTTTGGTTGACATTCTGTTAATCAGAAATACGGCAGAGTTAAAAGCCTCTGGCCAAAACTTTAAGGGTAAAGAAGCTTGAGCTAATAAGGTCAAACCAGTTTCAACTACATGTCTATGTTTTCTTTCAATTAAACCATTTTACTCAGAAGTATAAGGACAAGTAATTCTATGAATAATTCCTTTGTTTTGAAAGAAATTACTGAGTGGTTTGAATTCAGACCCTCCATCCGATTGAAATTTTTTAACAGTGGTACAAAATTGATTTTCAGCCATTTTAATAAAATTTAAGGTAGCATTAGTAGCATCAGATTTGGACTTAAGTAAATACGACCATGTGTATCTAGAGTAAGCGTCAATAAATGAGATGTAGTATTTGAATCCAAAATCTGAATTTATGGGTGCTGGACCCCATAAATCAACAGTAATTAATTCAAGAGGTTTAGTATAAACAGTCATAGAATCAGTAAATGGAAGTTTGTGACTTTTGCTCATTTGGCAATATTCACAGATGTATGGTGATTGAATATTATCAAAAGGTTTCTCGTTATCAAGAAGAATTTTTTTGACTATATTAACACTAGGATGGCCAAGTTTGTAATGCCACAAGTCAAATACAGATTTTCTACTACTGGTACTATTAGATTCAGACAAATTACAATGTGATGCAGTGTTAATACTAGTTTCATTGCATTTTTGCAAATTAAATTTGTATAATCCTCTAACTGCATCACCCTGCAATAAGATTGATTTAGTTAGTATATCTCTAACAGTGCAGTAATTTGGAAAAAAATCAAAATATATTCTGTTATCTCTGGCAAATTGAGATACAGAGACTAAATTCTTCTGGATATCAGGTACCCTTAATAAATTGTGTAGAAATAATTTCCTTTTTCCGTTTATACTACCTTTGCCAATGTGAGATATGTTTATGTGCTTACCGTCTCCCATACAAATAGAATTGTTACCTTTGTAATCTCTATTCCTAAGATTCAGATTTTCAAGATTATTTGTAAGATGATTTGTTGATCCAGAATATGGATACCAGCTGTCATCGTTGATATGATCAGTTCTTGTGCTTTCACCTTGATTTCTTGATGTGTCAGGTGGAACAGTGTCGGTCTGGACTTGAGCCATGTTAGCACTTGGATTTGTCCCTCTCTGATTGTTTGAATTCTGATTTACTGCATAATTTGCATTAAATCTGAAGTAACATCTGGGTGCGGTGTGTCCAATTTTCTCGCAAATTTGGCATTTGGGTCTATTGGTGTTGTTCTACCTGCCCCTACCTCTTCCTCTAGATGATTGGCCTCCTCTCTGAAAGGTTTGGTCACTTTTATTACTCTGATTCTTGTTTTTATTATTATTGACAGCATAATTGACACTAATATCGTTATCTTGCGATCTTTTGCTTTCGAGCCGTGCTTCATGTGACAGTAAAATTGCATGAACATCATCTATTGATGAGAATTCTTTTTGTGTGGCAATAATTGCTTCCAATGCTTCATACTCATCACTTAAACCATTTAAAATGATGAGTATTTGTTCTGATTCTGGCAGCTTATTACCTGTTGCTTCTAACATATCACAAATTGATTTGATTTTGCTAAGATATTCTCTCATAGGAGTATTTTCTTTCCTGATTTGTTGAAGCTGCCTTTTGTAGAACATTACTTTGGCGTAAGATTGATTGTTGAAAGATTTTTCCATATTTCAACAGTAGATTTACAGTCGATAACTTGAGGTAGATATTTTTCACATATAGATGAAAGTAACCAGGCGCTAATTAGTCTGTCTTGACGATAGTAATTGTTGAATTCTTCATTAGGAATAATGTCGTTTTCTTGATTTGCAACAAGTTTCTATGGTATGTTAATAGTGCCCATGATATAACCTTTGAGCCCGTAGCCGTGTATTGCTGTTTCGATTTGTAGTTTCCACAATATATAATTATTATCATCGAGTGGAACGGCGATCAATTGAGATTGCGCACTAACTACAGTTTTGATTAAATTGTCTGCAGGAGAAACTGTTGCTGTAGAACCAACTGATTTATCTGATGAGGCTGACGAAGTAGCCATGATGATCAGAAAATAAGAACAGTGGGAGAAAGATAACAAGAAATATGATTCAGATCAGTAAAAAAGGATATCAGAAATTTCTCTTTGCTACCAGTGGATCCAAGATGATGCCAAGACCTGATTGGATCACTGGAAGGTAATTGTATGGGTTCTGATGTACTTCTTGCTTTTCTTGATTGTATTTCATGAAATTCTTTTCGATCTGAAATAAGAGGGTGCCCCAAGTAGCTGTTGATCATAGAGTTGCAGCCACTCAATACAGGGGCATGACGCTTGATGCAGCCATGTATTGGGTCTGGCAAGGCACGGATCAGCTTCTACTAAACTTCTCCAATGATGAAATCTCTCTGAGGAGAAGTTATATTTCACACACACTATAATGGTGAGGTGAAGAGTGGATATCAGGATCGAAATAAATAAGATGAAGCCGTAGGCAGAGAAGAGAATGCGCTCTGATACCAAGTTAAAATTTTGAGAAGAATGCGAAACTGAATGTATCTTATTATTGAAAAAAAATTACAGATAGAAGCTATGTTATGTATTTATATACATGGCTGCGTTCAGAAATAAAAAAGTTGTACAAAGTGGGCTTGTAAATGTAATAAGGCCCAGCTGGATATAAAACACTTTGAAGTCCAATGTACTGTTGTAATAATAGATTAGAGAAACTATCGGCCGAACCCTTCATTCTCTAATTTTGAAGCATTCATGGTATTTTAAAATAGTACACAAATGATAACTTAGCATCGATGTTCTGCACATGGTTTGAAATTCCAACCGCCATGCCGGAATTCCGACCGTTTTGGTCCGGTTCCAGTGATGACCGGACCGGAAGTTTGAATAAATCTATTTCCGGATGCAAAGTAATAAAAATATCAAGTTGTATTCATTAATACTTAGGTAGCGTTAGTTTTTCAGAATGGACAGTTTACGTTGGCGTCTGTGTCGGACGCGTCACACGTGTCTAACGTGAGACCCACGAGTTTGTCCGGTCAAGCTCAACGGTTGGAACTGTAGCTTTAGCGTCTTACGCGTCAGACGCTAACAGTTACATTTCTAATGGCTGTTTTTCTCATTTTTATAAAATCTATCCTCTTCCATAACATCTTCTTTAACATTCCACACCTCAAGCATCACATTTTTTCTCCATTTTTCCTCAACAATGGCTGAAGTCACTCGTCCGAAAGCAACATTCACCGACCTCCGAAAGTGTGGTCTCCATTTGCAACTTCAGAGTTTCTTCGTATAGCTGTTGATGCTTACCAAACAGCTGGAAAGAACAAAAAAGAATTCACAAGAGGATTGCAACTGCTCTGAATGTGGCTTTAGCTACATCACCAACTGAGATATCGTCACTGCTGAACAAGTGACGGTTAAATACGACGCTTATAAGGAAAAATGGACTGTATGGCACTATTTGAATGAGAAAACGGACGCTAAATGAGATCATAAATATGGAACAGTTAATGAAAGCGAAGCTTGGTGGTTTGATTGAATGACGGTAAAACATTTTAACACCAATTTTGTAATTTACAAGTTTAATGATGTATTTCATCTACAAGTTTAGAGTTTACGTGTCTTTAGGAGTATAGCCCTATAGTGCTAAAGTACAAGACCTGACCAATTGAAAATTTGACCGAACTGGAGCAAATTTTCGAAAATAGTATCGCAATAGGTTCTGGCGCTTACACACCAGGCTCTACAAGTCAGAACATGCAACAAGATCAGCATTCTCCTCCACTCGAGTTTGTACAACATACGTTCTTCGATGAATCTCAAGTGCCACTAGAAGACATCCATACTCAACAATCATTTCATGAGCCTGTTAATCAACCATGGGTGCAAGTTCTTCATCTAAACCTCGTTATGGCAGAAGAGGAAGAACTGAAAATAATACGAAGGTGGACGAAATTGTTGATATGATACACTCCAGGCAACTAAACTAGAAAGCTCGTTCTAAATCGGACAGTCCAACTTCAAATCCATCTACGAATGATAGTAACTCTCTCTTGTCTACCGCAAGCCCATAGCCTAATGAAATTTCGATTGTGAAGCATGCAATAGACTATGCATGAACATTTCATGGTATTGACATAACTCACGCAATATCAATTCTCAAAAGTGAGGAAAATCAAGATACGTTCATGGTTCTTCCTGATGACGAAGCAGGAAACTGGCTGCGTTATGAAATCGAGGTTCGCAAGCAAGCAATCCGATACAGGCAGTTTAAGATGAATTCCCCTCAGTCTCCACCCCAGTATCCACCCTAGTATCCACCTCGGTATCCACCTTAGTAGCATGTTTTCTGAATTGTATATTTTTGTAATTTGTATTCTTCAGTTTGTATTCCATAATTCGAATTCTACAATTTAAATTCTGCAATTTGTATTCTGCATTTTGCTATTCTGTCGACAATAAACACACACAAACAATAAAAATAATTAATACAAAAATAATAAAATAATAACTCTGCCCCTTCCAATTTGCCTCTTTCGTAAAAAAACACATTCCCCATTCGCAACAATTCCACTTCAAATACCCCTTCAAAATAACCCTTCCAAATATGTCTTCCCGTTCAAAATCAAACGCACCCTTAAGCAGAGTAGAAGAAAGAGGAAACATTAAGAAGTGGGATGTCGAGAGGGATACAGTCGAAGGAAGAGGAAAAAGAGAGCGGTTTACGAGCAGATTGGAAGAAAGCGTTTAATTAGGGTAATGCGGAGATAGTTTGGGTAGGGATGAAGTAATTGTTTACTTTTTACCAATGCAAATTATTGGGCTTGATTTTTATCCTGATTTTGTATGTCCAAATATGAAGTACAACAATATATTCTAAGCTTTTTGGGCTGATTTATCCAAGTTAAATATTTTTATGTCATTATTTATTATTAATATTATTTCTCTTTGTCACACAAAATGAACATTCTCAATAGTAAGACTAAAAAATATGAAACCAGCGGAGCTCATAGTAATATTCTCAAAGTTATTTCATGCGAAATAATATTTTAGCCAAAACATTTACCTTCATAAATTCTAAAAATTACTGCGAATTTTTATTAACATTGGATATTTATGATGCGATTATAAAGAAATGCAGAAATTCACATGTAACAATGAGAATTCTAAAGTAACTTTTATAAAACTTATATCAAGAATTTTAAAAAAATAAAGTTCTAACTATTTATATGAATGATTGTATTATTCTAAGTATGCAGAAAAGAAAATACCATGGTTCGAAGATTCGGCCGGCACGTCAGAATCCCGTCCATTTCGGTCTGGTTCCAACGGTGATCGAACCAAACACTACAAGAGAATACAATTATTCCAACGGCTAAGAGCCGTTAGTGGCCGTTTGAAGCAGTTGGAATACTGTTCACGGATTGAAACGACCAACGGAGATTTTCCAATGAACTTTAACGGTTATTAGCCATTGGAAACTATTTGAAATAAATGGCCAACAAGCGGTTGGAAACCATTGCTAGCCATTGGAAATCTGGATAGTTTTTTTTTTAGAATAGCAAATATATTCCCTTCCACCCACACCATTTCAATTTCCTTCCCATTTCCAATCCATTCAACATACACACACACATATATATATCAATAACACTATAAAAAACAACATAAATAAAATAAGCACCAATATAAAAAAATAAACCATCCAAACATCAAAAACCAACTCACTGACCTCACATTTTAATAAACCAAGTACATATCATCAAAATATATCCAAAATATCATCCTCACCCACTCCAAACCAACATATATAACATTAAAACATAATCCTCACCATCTTCAAGTCGATATATACATCATACAAACACAAAAAAACATAACTCAAGTATCTTCGTTGCCTCCGGAAGCACCAGACGGCGAAGGAAAGGAACCATGCTGCTGCACATACTCCGCTAGCTTCTGATTCATCTGTTCCATCTGTATAGCTTGAAGACGATTCTCATCCTGTAGCTACTTAATCATTGCTCTAAGCTCTTTTATTTCAGCTTTGTCCTGGGCTTTTTGAGCTGCTCGAGCCTGCAAATAGAATGAAAGATATTCAAAATACTAATACATAAAAAAATGAAAAATGTCACATGCAAAAGGGTTATCAGTGCATGAAAAATAACACATGAAAATAGTATTAGTATCAAAATTTGCATCTCCAATCATATTCACTCATTATAATTAGTAATTTTTATATATATATATATATATATATGTATATGTATATGTATATATACACACACACGCATAAATCATGTATATATCTTATCAGTTTATTTCTAATTGGGTTGCCAACATATAAAATATTATTGCACTATATATCTACATGTTAATTTGTTGTATTCATGTAAAAGGATTAATTACCGTTTGATTCTCGTAGCCATAACGTCTACTCCGCCGGCTTGAATCCATAACATCGTCAAATAACTTATCTTCCTCGTCCGGTGTCAACTCACTATGACTGGATTCCTCAAGCACATGAGCTCATGCCTCCTGATACTTTGCCTATAATGTAAAAAACAATTACAATTAAAATATAGTAGAATGTTATTTTTATTTTACATATCTAATAATTGCTAAACTTATCGATGTGAGTAATAGAATTTAAAATATGCATACATATATATTTGTCCCCCTATCCTGATCATCCCACTGATATATGATATTGCCAGCCTCGTCTACTTGCCTTGATGCGTAAGTATGAGCAAATATGTTCATGTAGGACACGGGATGTCCACGAGTTCGTTCCTACAATAGATAATTTATATAATTCAATTCCATATAACTAATTACTGAACTGATCAATATACAAATGTAATAATTGATAAATTTACCAAGTCCTCGCGGTGATGCTAAAAAGACTTGGATCCTCCACGATGAGTTACCGTGTTCCTACTTCTGTTTGTTGAGTTCCTTGCTGACTCCGCCAGCAAATTTACATTGAATAATTATTTAATAATTGCTAAATAATTAATGAGATATTTGGTAGATTTACCTTGAATTTTTCACTCTTCCACCAGTTAGCCCACTTATCCTATACAGTCGCACTCTTCCAGTTTGGTTTCTTCCCCGATTTCTTTATCTTTGACATTTTCTCCTTGTAATTCTTAGCAATCTTTTAGTTTCAGTAACGCTGAACTAGGTCGACGTCAGTCTCTTTCAGTGCCCTGTACAGTAAGAAAACATTACTAATTATTTGTTTGTACTTAATCATATTGTAAAGCAGTAAAAACTTACAAGAAAATCTTGTCATTTGGCCTTTTTAATGGTGTCAGGGATCTTGCTTCACTTAGGTCAGAAATCGGTCATCTTACCCATATACGCCTACTTGGAAATGTTCAGAACCACTCCCGATGGCTCCAACTCGAATCTCAAGTGTTAAATATAAAACAAAACTTTAGACAATTATAGATATATCATTTATAGAAAATTATATTACTATGCTCCTAGTTTTGGTACTTACGCCTGATCAGCTTTAGGCTGCAAGAAAACGAATGGAAGAGCTGGTGGTTGCCATTACTCTCACCAATCGAGCGGGAAGAGCTATGTCGTAGAGAGCCAGACTATTACATATTGGATGCATATATATGCAATTTATAATAATTATGATATGATGAACCATTAAAAAAATATAATATCTGCTGTACATATGTCATGATGTATGTGCCTGAGTATACACTTGTTGTCATTAAAATTGTATAACTTGGATAAATGCAATATTAACATGAAAAAATGTAATGTGAATAATTGTAAAAATGCAGGATATTACTTAGTCCTCGTCATTTTCTAATTTAGACTCAGTTTCGTGTTCTATGTCGTTTTCCTCTACATTCCCAAATGTTTCGACTATTACATTTGTCTCATCATGTAAAGCTTTGAAATCAGTTTGATCGTCTGTAATTGCTATTTCAACATTTTCCTCGAAATCTTCTTAATAAGCTTGTCCGTAAGGAATATTCTTTCCATCAAATGTAAATCATGCCTTGGTTTTGGAAACCGCAGACCAATCTGTTTTATCTCTTTTTAGAGATGGATAAGGGGTGTTATATGCTTGTAGAGCTTGTTTGGCTAGTACAAAAGAGTCGTACTTTTGATAACGGGAGGTATGTTTAATTTCTATAAAATTATGATTCGGATGCACGTTAATACCAGAATATGAAACATTACTGAACCAATTCCATCTAAACAAAAATAACATCCTCCGTAGGAATATGTCAATTGCAAAATTTGGGTTAACACGCCATATAAATCATTTATATGATTGTTAGGATTGTCACTGCCTTTAACAAATACATCAATATTATTTGCTAATTTTTCAGCATCATATTCTTTGGTGTTGAATTTATATCCATTAACGGAAAATATTAGATGTGTTTTAATTTTCTTTTTGGTCCCCACACCAAATGATTTAGTCCTTCATCGACTGCATGATTTGTGGGATCAAAAACGTAGTTCGAAAATCCAGTGCTTAAGTCTATGTTTAAATCGCCTTTGGATTTTATGATTCACAAATACTACAAATACAAAATAATATATTGCATTATAATTAATTTACACGTTTAGTATTAAATTTATCAAAAATTGTAATGTGATAATGTAACGACCCGTGTTTTTCGACCATTTGAATATGAATATTTAAATTAGTTTTAAATATTATATTGGAATATTAATGAAATTTAATATGGAATTCGTTATTTAAAACAAAGTTGAGCGTTATATATTTATATATAATATAAATCGAGCCTGAAATGGCGCTGCAGTTCGCAATATAGAGTTTTGAACTTCAATTGAGAATACAGGATTCGATATAAGTCGGATTTCTGTGAAACAAGACACGTTGGGACCGTATTGATGATAATTTTCATATGAAAGAGAAAAATCTAGATTTCGTGTTATAGATTGCGAGTTATGGCTAAATCAAATTTTGAAATAGTCGCTATGGAAAATCGTTATTTAATTATAGGCCTTTAAAATAGCCATTTTGCAAACGGACTCAGATTTTGACAAAACCAGTTTCATTAGAACCGTATCGTTAAATTATTGTACGGTGTTAGATGGCATGGCAAACCAATGTCATATGTGACCACGGTAGCCGTAAACGCCCGTTTAATTCCTATAGCGCGTAATTTATATAATAAAAGGATATTTGAGTGTAACTTGAGCAGACGATCGAATTAGGCCATGAAACCAGTTCCGTTGAGTTCGTATCGTCGATTAGAGTCAGGATAGATATATAGTTTGTTATTTTTAGAGATCGAGAAATTTGGCGTTAAAAAGGGTAGGGCGGTTCGAGGTAAAAATAGCCTACCGGGGCAACAGTCTCAGAATGCGACGAAATTAGTGCCGTTGGGTTCGTATCGAAAAGTTATTGTCGATGTTCGCAGTTTCAAGTGGATTTGATTTATCTGGTGACCGTGGAAAAATTAAATGCGTGTTCATTTCTGGTTTCATAAAGGGAAAATTTTCATACGACTTCGGATTTCGACGAAATTTATTACATTGGGTTCAGAATACCTTTTTACACTAAGATTAGCCTTTTTATCAGTAAACAGAAATCAATTGTGATAATTTTTATTAACTACTTCGCGGTGAAGTTTCGTATAATATTAAATCAGTCCATACCCTTTCTATATAAACCCTTTAAGATAGTCTAACCCAATACAAAGGTACAGATCTACCCAAACATCCAATCACGCAGCGACCTATTGAAATGGAAGACTACAAGGCCGACCTACTCTATGTATTTTCTTTTCAATGTAAAACACCTTGCCGACCAAGTTAGAAAATGTCTGCCCTACCCTACATGTGTACAGTGTACTTACAAAACGTGATGGGCACACTTCTGTTCTACTATAAATACACGAACCTTATTCACGTTCCTCTCAGGCATTTCAACACAGAACAAAAAGAACAATATATATAAAAGGGCGGCTAGTTTATATTCATGGCGGAAGAGGTGCTGTCTGGGCACGTTCAAGGGGCTTTTACTGGTGATTTGTGGGGCTATGCGCATCGAGGCTCATGTAGCAGGCGAGAGGGTGACAGGCTGGTGAGTTGGTCTCCGATGTTGGACTGTGGTCTGAGGACCAGCGGAGCTTCCGTGTTCGGAAGCAGTGAAGTGCTATGGGGAGGAAATGGTGGTTTCATGGAGTAGTAGTATATTGAGAGGAGGGCGGTTTTGGGTGTATTTCGCTGATGATCTATGCAGTTGTGTGGTACGGGATTGACGGTGAAGGAAGAGGGAGTTGGGGCGTTTCATCGGAGGCGTTGGATGATCCTCTGATCATGGGAGTTGGCGAGGGGGCGACGCAATGATGTGAAGCCGGTGATGGATCCGCCTTTCTGCATAACGAAGAACGAGAGGGAAAATCAGAGCGACCACACTTAGTAAATGTAATTAATTTAAGTAAATTTATAGTTAATTAGTAAACATTTAAGGATTAATTAATTTAATTAATGTTAGTATATGCAGATGGGAACTGTTCGAACACCTGGAATGAGATGAAGCAAAAATATGAAAACTTGGACATGGAATTGGCGAACTGGGTGTAAAAGAATTGGGACAGTAACGGGAAGCATTAAAACAATTGACCCGGTATTTGTTTAACAGAAAATATTAATTGGTCACTAAGTTATGATAAAGGGATGGTGATTTATCAAATCGTTTTTCCCAACATAGCAGGAAGAACGGAAGCACACAGAAGGGTGATCCGCCGTTTTGTCCTTAAGCATGGGATTTGTGAGTAAATTGCCGGTAACGAATTATTAGAAGTTTTCATCAAACAAAACCTTGATTATACAAACGCTAATTAGGAAATAGGATTTAGATAAAATATTATTTAATCTTTTAATAATATTAAAATAAATAGTTAGTAACGTTTAGAATTTCTAAAATTGTCATACAGCACCGGAACCAGATGAAATAAGTGATGCCAGGATCGTACCGACTAACGTAATATTTCGAGTTGGATCGGACAGAACCGAACACGGCTGGAAGCTGGTAAAACAAACCGTCCTGACAAGGGTTAGAAATCAAAGGTGAGTTAAACTCACTCAGTTACCCCTTTTTATATTTTATATAAATTGGGTGTTTTTATTTTGTGTGCTCTGCTTGCCAATAATTGACTATTTGTTAGTTATACATTTGTTTGTTGATTTAACTGATGAAATTAAACTGTGTTTAATTTCAGTGAAATACCAAATCGTTATTTTTAACGATTGATTCCAATAAAGGTGACTCACCTTGGTTGGTCATGTTTATTTATAAACATGTTCAAATGGTTGAATTGTTTGAATTGCTTGTGGTTGATGTTAAATGGTCGTTATTTAATTTATCAGTTAAACAAAACTGAACCGTCTGATTTGAGATAACCATTTGAATACAGGGAAGAACAGGTTGGAGGGATCCAACCGGATTCCTCAAATGTATTATTTATTTTCACATGCTCATATATGAACTGATCTGTTTGTGTGATTGGTTTGATGGTTGATTATTGACTGGATATTCAACATCTATTTGGTTTAAACCAATGGGCGATATTGGTTAAGTGTTTGGCAGAGTATGGCCTTTAAAACCAATCGAGTTATAGATATTGATTCACCGTCAGGTGAATCGATAGAGTTGAGGTTATAAAATTTATTTTATAACCAGAGTTAGATTTGAAGTATATTATTTGAATAAAAGTTATTTAAGAAAAATAAATAAATATTTTATTTGTTTAAGACTTTGATTTGTTATGAAGTCATTTTGCAAAGCAAATGCTGATGTTAATCAGATTTACCAATTGATGAATAAGAAATGAATTAAATGGTTAAACCTTGGAAAATTGTTTTGTAAAGAAAACAAATAATTAGAATCTATCTAAATTAATTATATTTTTAATTAATTTAAAGCGAGGATTGTTGAAATCGGTTAACGAGGTAATCAAGTTTTTGAGTTAATTAAATCGACCGTTTGGAATTAGAATTGTTTATCAAGTTAATGTGTTTTGACTAAAATAGTTAAACGAATATTGTTTGAATTTAAATAAGGCTTTAAAAGGGATTTAATATTTAATTTAGTTAATAAAGGGATTAACTACTAAAGTAGTTAATGTTTGAAATAAGTTATTATTTTAATTAATGATGAATTTAGGAATATATTTTTAAATGGGAGTTCATTTAAAAAGTGACCGAATGTGAGATGCAAGCCAATTGAATGGTGAAAGGAAATAAACGTACTCAATTATATGAATGAAGTGAAAGGAGATTACGATAAAAAGGGTTAATAATAAACCAGAGGTTTTAAGTAAGTTTCGAAGTGTTAAGACGTTAATTTTACATTAACGCTATTTGAAAACGAGATCAAGTAAAAAGGAGAATTTTAAATGAGATTTCAAAATGGGAAATTGAATATATTTATTCGAGATAGAATTCGCCAAACATAATTATACGGCTGAGTTGCCATTTCGTACGACTGCTAGCGTAATTCGCAGGGCTGCAGATAGCCTACGGCGGTCGGATGTTTCCTGAGGGAATCAGGCGTAACCATTGTGATCGCTGTGATCTAGAGTCAAGCGAATGGAGTTAAGTCTAATGATAGTTAATCGATTAAAGTTAAATCGAATTAGAGTTATTCAAATATCGTATTTTTGAATATTTAAAAGAGTTAAAAGTTTTAATTTAACAAAAGCAAACCAGTTTGTTAAAGGCCAAGTGGTGCTGAATACTTAACCAGTGAACTCATTGGAGTGTCATGATTGAAACACTGTATATTTTGATAGTTAAAACACTGACTATCAAACATGTCCAATACGATTGTTGGTATGGAAAGACCGGGATCGAATTTACATTCGAAAACCATTCCGACCAACAAATACGTGAAGATATTTGAAGACGGTCGAGATGGAGCATTGAAGACCGTGGATCTTCATAAGCGGAGGAACTGCTAAGAATCTCTGGTTTAGCGGCCAGAGATAAACTGTGGTTCGGTCGTGGTTGGAATCCACGAGTGCAAGGACTTCTCGCTACTGATCCATGGGGTGATTCCTATATGGATGCGGTAGGAGAGTGCTTTCGGTTCATCCTGTTCCTGGATGACTTGCATGGACGAATGTCTGACAGAGTATCTCCAAAGGGTCACGTACGTTGATTTCTTCAAACGTACGATAGTTGTTGGCAGGGAATTGCCATTCTCTAGCTTTCAGCTAGAGTATTTTTGTGGACGTCAATTAGTGATATCTGACGGATCTGACGATGTGGCATTCAAAGTAAATGGTGACCAGATGTCAAGATTTAATTCTGGCCTCAAGCCTCATCAGCCGGGAAATGACAAAAATCGGGCAGGCAGCATGGCTATGTGGGTCGCTCCCATTAGGGTGTATGATCACCTATCTAGAGGAAATCCTATTTGTTTCTTAATCTATGTTTCGATGCTGTCCCTTGTCGGGAGACGGTTGCTGATCCCAACTGTCGGTGATATACATTCGATACTCTCAAGCGAAATGAGGGGTCGGTCATGTGAGGGCCGGGTTGCAAGAAGTTCTTGTTGAACCCAGTGTATTCGTCTCTAGAGATACACTATCGGAAGGTGGACCCATACCTTGTCAAGTCGGAATCCAATCTCCAATAAGCGCCCGCGGTTTTGATTGTATACTATATATGTGGAGCGTGAGATGCAAGCGTTCCACTAGATTGATATTTACTTGTATTTAGACATTATTATAATATCAGACAAGATATTGGTTTCAAAAATGTTTTGGGTTATCGTAAGGTAAAAACCGTCCGTATTTATGTGTGGATTTGGTCTTACGATTATCCTTTTCTTCGAAAAAGATTTTGAACTTTAAAATCAAGTTGGATGCTCACCCTTATTACTGTGCGAGTTTATCTCACTCTGGTTCACCAGACTGACCCGGTGTTTTGTAAATGCTCGGATTAGACCGGGTTGTACAGGTTCAGGTTATCGACTGCTATGAAGAGACGAGTTGGAAGAGTCCAGACGTATGATATTACTATTCCGCTGTGTGTTATATGAGGACAGATTATTATCACTGTCCAGATGTGTACTCTGATATTGTAAGTATTTCAAAGTTCTCAATAAAGATTTATTTCTGTATTATATTTTGTTCCGCTGCGATGTGAGACTCTGGGTTGTGTTGTTTCTTCTTCTTCTTCTATTCTAATATTTCTTTCTTTCTTATCTCACCCTCTAACTTCTTTCTATTAATGATCTGGAATGTTCGATGTCTGAATGGTCAACATGGTAGTTTGATGTTGATTTTCGGAGTCGAAAATCCCGGTTCGTTACAGTGGTATCAGAGCTGAAGGTTAAGTGATTACCTTGGCTCTGTGGCGTGACTCAGTAGAGATGGGGTTAGCAATACCCTAGATTGAGTTTGAGTGTATATATATGAGCGCGTATCTGTAAATTGTTATAAAAATTGTTTTATATTGTGTTGATTAGTTTGTTGAGTAGTTTATGAATTCTGGTCGATACAGTAATGCAAACTGTGTCGATAAGTGTTTCTAAACTCTTGAATAGAGTAATTCGACACAGTATGTTTTTGGAAGAGAGTAAATGAATTCTTTTTTTTTACCCGAAATATATTTTGATATAAACGAGGTATATGTATTAAAATTATTATGGTTGATTATAATTGAAATGGTTATATAAATAACCAATTAGAATTCGTCTAAAATAGAAGAAGATTTATTGAATCTGAAATTAAAATCAGAGTTGGAATTAAAATTCCTAAAAGTAGGAAGGGTGTTTACGAATGAACTTGGATTGTATATATGAGAATTTTAAAATCCTGGGAGATTTTAAATTGTTTACAAGCACCGTGAATGTTATTTTGAAATAGATTTCAAAAGGAAAGTATTTAAAATTGGAATTTTGAAATATTACAGTATTGAACTCACTTGATAGCTGGGGAATAACTCTGAGGATGCTGGCCACATCACCAGTGTTCATTTCTGAGTTCTAAGTGACGGATTACTACCAAAGATTTTGTTTTGAATTGCTTTGAGAAAAGAAGTTGTTTTGAATCCCGAAAGGGAATAAATTATTCTAGAAAAACTAAACTATTTAAAACTCCCAGGAGAGATAACATGAACAAGAACAAGATTAAATAGAAATTGGGAAGCAAATATGAATTGAATTGAAACCAATTAACTGGAAATTGGATCGCAATATAATATATCGAGTAGAATCAGATTTGAATTGTGACACAAGAATCTGAAATAGTGTTGGACTGGTAAGTTAAGAGTTGGAATTGATAATGGATGGAAATTGAGTTAAGAATGAGATTTGGCTTGGTTGCGTGAAGGATTTGGGCTTGAGGATAAAAGTGGAATTTCGTTTGGAAATGCATTTGTATATGCTGACAGGACAGCAGATGGAAAGAATATAATGATATGCCCGACAAAAAGGTACATGTTTATTTTCATATGGGTTTGGTGATTTATGAGCCTACTTGGCAAGCCGCTTGGCCGTTTTATTTTCTTTTGGATTAGAGAAGGCCTAGAAAGGCGAGTTGTGGTTGTACCGATTGAGCCGTACAAAGGAGGTGCTGGCGAAATTTTTCGGAAATATAACGTGTTAGAAAATTTTCAATATTTTTGAAAATATTTATTTACAGTATTGAATTGGTTTCTAATTTAATATAAAATTAGATTTGAAATTAATGAGTTTATAACGTTCTTTCTTACCTTAGCAATTTCGAGGACGAAATTATTTTAAGGGGGGAAGAATGTAACGACCCGTGTTTTTCGACCATTTGAATATGAATATTTAAATTAGTTTTAAATATTATATTGGAATATTAATGAAATTTAATATGGAATTCGTTATTTAAAACAAAGTTGAGCGTTATATATTTATATATAATATAAATCGAGCCTGAAATGGCGCTGCAGTTCGCAATATAGAGTTTTGAACTTCAATTGAGAATACAGGATTCGATATAAGTCGGATTTCTGTGAAACAAGACACGTTGGGACCGTATTGATGATAATTTTCATATGAAAGAGAAAAAACTAGATTTCGTGTTATAGATTGCGAGTTATGGCTAAATCAAATTTTGAAATAGTCGCTATGGAAAATTGTTATTTAATTATAGGCCTTTAAAATAGCCGTTTTGCAAACGGACTCAGATTTTGACAAAACCAGTTTCATTAGAACCATATCGTTAAATTATTTTACGCTGTTAGATGGCATGGCAAACCAATGTCATATGTGACCACGATAGCCGTAAACGCCCGTTTAATTCCTATAGCGCGTAATTTATATAATAAAAGGATATTTGAGTGTAACTTGAGCAGACGATCGAATTAGGCCATGAAACCAGTTCCGTTGAGTTCGTATCGTCGATTAGAGTCAGGATAGATATATAGTTTGTTATTTTTAGAGATCGAGAAATTTGGCGTTAAAAAGGGTAGGGCGGTTCGAGGTAAAAATAGCCTACCGGGGCAACAGTCTCAGAATGCGACGAAATTAGTGCCGTTGGGTTCGTATCGAAAAGTTATTGTCGATGTTCGCAGTTTCAAGTGGATTTGATTTATCTGGTGACCGTGGAAAAATTAAATGCGTGTTCATTTCTGGTTTCATAAAGGGAAAATTTTCATACGACTTCGGATTTCGACGAAATTTATTACATTGGGTTCAGAATACCTTTTTACACTAAGATTAGCCTTTTTATCAGTAAACAGAAATCAATTGTGATAATTTTTATTAACTACTTCGCGGTGAAGTTTCGTATAATATTAAATCAGTCCATACCCTTTCTATATAAACCCTTTAAGATAGTCTAACCCAATACAAAGGTACAGATCTACCCAAACATCCAATCACGCAGCGACCTATTGAAATGGAAGACTACAAGGCCGACCTACTCTATGTATTTTCTTTTCAATGTAAAACACCTTGCCGACCAAGTTAGAAAATGTCTGCCCTACCCTACATGTGTACAGTGTACTTACAAAACGTGATGGGCACACTTCTGTTCTACTATAAATACACGAACCTTATTCACGTTCCTCTCAGGCATTTCAACACAGAACAAAAAGAACAATATATATAAAAGGGCGGCTTGTTTATATTCATGGCGGAAGAGGTGCTGTCTGGGCACGTTCAAGGGGCTTTTACTGGTGATTTGTGGGGCTATGCGCATCGAGGCTCATGTAGCAGGCGAGAGGGTGACAGGCTGGTGAGTTGGTCTCCGATGTTGGACTGTGGTCTGAGGACCAGCGGAGCTTCCGTGTTCGGAAGCAGTGAAGTGCTATGGGGAGGAAATGGTGGTTTCATGGAGTAGTAGTATATTGAGAGGAGGGCGGTTTTGGGTGTATTTCGCTGATGATCTATGCAGTTGTGTGGTACGGGATTGACGGTGAAGGAAGAGGGAGTTGGGGCGTTTCATCGGAGGCGTTGGATGATCCTCTGATCATGGGAGTTGGCGAGGGGGCGACGCAATGATGTGAAGCCGGTGATGGATCCGCCTTTCTGCATAACGAAGAACGAGAGGGAAAATCAGAGCGACCACACTTAGTAAATGTAATTAATTTAAGTAAATTTATAGTTAATTAGTAAACATTTAAGGATTAATTAATTTAATTAATGTTAGTATATGCAGATGGGAACTGTTCGAACACCTGGAATGAGATGAAGCAAAAATATGAAAACTTGGACATGGAATTGGCGAACTGGGTGTAAAAGAATTGGGACAGTAACGGGAAGCATTAAAACAATTGACCCGGTATTTGTTTAACAGAAAATATTAATTGGTCACTAAGTTATGATAAAGGGATGGTGATTTATCAAATCGTTTTTCCCAACATAGCAGGAAGAACGGAAGCACACAGAAGGGTGATCCGCCGTTTTGTCCTTAAGCATGGGATTTGTGAGTAAATTGCCGGTAACGAATTATTAGAAGTTTTCATCAAACAAAACCTTGATTATACAAACGCTAATTAGGAAATAGGATTTAGATAAAATATTATTTAATCTTTTAATAATATTAAAATAAATAGTTAGTAACGTTTAGAATTTCTAAAATTGTCATACAGCACCGGAACCAGATGAAATAAGTGATGCCAGGATCGTACCGACTAACGTAATATTTCGAGTTGGATCGGACAGAACCGAACATGGTTGGAAGCTGGTAAAACAAACCGTCCTGACAAGGGTTAGAAATCAAAGGTGAGTTAAACTCACTCAGTTACCCCTTTTTATATTTTATATAAATTGGGTGTTTTTATTTTGTGTGCTCTGCTTGCCAATAATTGACTATTTGTTAGTTATACATTTGTTTGTTGATTTAACTGATGAAATTAAACTGTGTTTAATTTCAGTGAAATACCAAATCGTTATTTTTAACGATTGATTCCAATAAAGGTGACTCACCTTGGTTGGTCATGTTTATTTATAAACATGTTCAAATGGTTGAATTGTTTGAATTGCTTGTGGTTGATGTTAAATGGTCGTTATTTAATTTATCAGTTAAACAAAACTGAACCGTCTGATTTGAGATAACCATTTGAATACAGGGAAGAACAGGTTGGAGGGATCCAACCGGATTCCTCAAATGTATTATTTATTTTCACATGCTCATATATGAACTGATCTGTTTGTGTGATTGTTTGATGGTTGATTATTGACTGGATATTCAACATCTATTTGGTTTAAACCAATGGGCGATATTGGTTAAGTGTTTGGCAGAGTATGGCCTTTAAAACCAATCGAGTTATAGATATTGATTCACCGTCAGGTGAATCGATAGAGTTGAGGTTATAAAATTTATTTTATAACCAGAGTTAGATTTGAAGTATATTATTTGAATAAAAGTTATTTAAGAAAAATAAATAAATATTTTATTTGTTTAAGACTTTGATTTGTTATGAAGTCATTTTGCAAAGCAAATGCTGATGTTAATCAGATTTACCAATTGATGAATAAGAAATGAATTAAATGGTTAAACCTTGGAAAATTGTTTTGTAAAGAAAACAAATAATTAGAATCTATCTAAATTAATTATATTTTTAATTAATTTAAAGCGAGGATTGTTGAAATCGGTTAACGAGGTAATCAAGTTTTTGAGTTAATTAAATCGACCGTTTGGAATTAGAATTGTTTATCAAGTTAATGTGTTTTGACTAAAATAGTTAAACGAATATTGTTTGAATTTAAATAAGGCTTTAAAAGGGATTTAATATTTAATTTAGTTAATAAAGGGATTAACTACTAAAGTAGTTAATGTTTGAAATAAGTTATTATTTTAATTAATGATGAATTTAGGAATATATTTTTAAATGGGAGTTCATTTAAAAAGTGACCGAATGTGAGATGCAAGCCAATTGAATGGTGAAAGGAAATAAACGTACTCAATTATATGAATGAAGTGAAAGGAGATTACGATAAAAAGGGTTAATAATAAACCAGAGGTTTTAAGTAAGTTTCGAAGTGTTAAGACGTTAATTTTACATTAACGCTATTTGAAAACGAGATCAAGTAAAAAGGAGAATTTTAAATGAGATTTCAAAATGGGAAATTGAATATATTTATTCGAGATAGAATTCGCCAAACATAATTATACGGCTGAGTTGCCATTTCGTACGACTGCTAGCGTAATTCGCAGGGCTGCAGATAGCCTACGGCGGTCGGATGTTTCCTGAGGGAATCAGGCGTAACCATTGTGATCGCTGTGATCTAGAGTCAAGCGAATGGAGTTAAGTCTAATGATAGTTAATCGATTAAAGTTAAATCGAATTAGAGTTATTCAAATATCGTATTTTTGAATATTTAAAAGAGTTAAAAGTTTTAATTTAACAAAAGCAAACCAGTTTGTTAAAGGCCAAGTGGTGCTGAATACTTAACCAGTGAACTCATTGGAGTGTCATGATTGAAACACTGTATATTTTGATAGTTAAAACACCGACTATCAAACATGTCCAATACGATTGTTGGTATGGAAAGACCGGGATCGAATTTACATTCGAAAACCATTCCGACCAACAAATACGTGAAGATATTTGAAGACGGTCGAGATGGAGCATTGAAGACCGTGGATCTTCATAAGCGGAGGAACTGCTAAGAATCTCTGGTTTAGCGGCCAGAGATAAACTGTGGTTCGGTCGTGGTTGGAATCCACGAGTGCAAGGACTTCTCGCTACTGATCCATGGGGTGATTCCTATATGGATGCGGTAGGAGAGTGCTTTCGGTTCATCCTGTTCCTGGATGACTTGCATGGACGAATGTCTGACAGAGTATCTCCAAAGGGTCACGTACGTTGATTTCTTCAAACGTACGATAGTTGTTGGCAGGGAATTGCCATTCTCTAGCTTTCAGCTAGAGTATTTTTGTGGACGTCAATTAGTGATATCTGACGGATCTGACGATGTGGCATTCAAAGTAAATGGTGACCAGATGTCAAGATTTAATTCTGGCCTCAAGCCTCATCAGCCGGGAAATGACAAAAATCGGGCAGGCAGCATGGCTATGTGGGTCGCTCCCATTAGGGTGTATGATCACCTATCTAGAGGAAATCCTATTTGTTTCTTAATCTATGTTTCGATGCTGTCCCTTGTCGGGAGACGGTTGCTGATCCCAACTGTCGGTGATATACATTCGATACTCTCAAGCGAAATGAGGGGTCGGTCATGTGAGGGCCGGGTTGCAAGAAGTTCTTGTTGAACCCAGTGTATTCGTCTCTAGAGATACACTATCGGAAGGTGGACCCATACCTTGTCAAGTCGGAATCCAATCTCCAATAAGCGCCCGCGGTTTTGATTGTATACTATATATGTGGAGCGTGAGATGCAAGCGTTCCACTAGATTGATATTTACTTGTATTTAGACATTATTATAATATCAGACAAGATATTGGTTTCAAAAATGTTTTGGGTTATCGTAAGGTAAAAACCGTCCGTATTTATGTGTGGATTTGGTCTTACGATTATCCTTTTCTTCGAAAAAGATTTTGAACTTTAAAATCAAGTTGGATGCTCGCCCTTATTACTGTGCGAGTTTATCTCACTCTGGTTCACCAGACTGACCCGGTGTTTTGTAAATGCTCGGGTTAGATCGGGTTGTACAGGTTCAGGTTATCGACTGCTATGAAGAGACGAGTTGGAAGAGTCCAGACGTATGATATTACTATTCCGCTGTGTGTTATATGAGGACAGATTATTATCACTGTCCAGATGTGTACTCTGATATTGTAAGTATTTCAAAGTTCTCAATAAAGATTTATTTCTGTATTATATTTTGTTCCGCTGCGATGTGAGACTCTGGGTTGTGTTGTTTCTTCTTCTTCTTCTATTCTAATATTTCTTTCTTTCTTATCTCACCCTCTAACTTCTTTCTATTAATGATCTGGAATGTTCGATGTCTGAATGGTCAACATGGTAGTTTGATGTTGATTTTCGGAGTCGAAAATCCCGGTTCGTTACAGATAATTACCTAACAAATTGTGCAACTTCAGGATAAATAAAAAGAATATATGTGTGCTACATGGTATTGTCTATCATCTAGCCGTACTTTCACACATCTTCTAGCATGTCGGCCATATTGTTTAAAAATAGATAACATTGCTTCAGAAGAAGAATCTTGTTCAACAGCCTCATCATTACGCGTAACACTTTCAAATGATAAGTTCACATGATCATTGAAATAATAAGAGAAAAAATGAAGCTTCTTCTTCGATATATGATTTGCAAATGGAACCTTCAACTCGAAAATAGCTAGTCGTATATTATGAGATAACAGTGGGATGTAACACCCCACACTTTTCTGAGCCTAAATTTCGATAAAAATTGAAACTCAAACACATCCAAGCATGGATCGTGTAAATATGGTGCCTGCAAATAAATGAGCATGAGCATAATGAGAGTACGATAAAATAACTCACAACGGAAACAAAATAGGGTACATCTATGTTTTATAAACTGTGTTGTACTCTTCCTGATCACCAGAGCTTGTTGTCTGACCCCCTCCTCATTACAACCTCCCATGTTTTCTAGTGAAGGTCTGGTTCTCACAAGTGTCTGAGTTTGGCTTTTGGTTCTCGTTTTCTCTCATGCTTGGTATTGACATGGTGAATTGCTTTTATAAGGTAGTTACTTGAGTTAATACTAGTCAACATAATAGTCTCATCGCTTTCTTCAGGCTTCATCATCATTTCGTCCATCGAGTCGCTATACAAATATAATATTAAATACGTACTATAAACGCTAAATTTCCGTTTGAATAAAAAACGTTTTAACAGTGTAAATTGTCAATATGATCCACATTAAAGGTATGCAAGTTAATTCCAACATCAAACTACTAAATACATGGTATAATTAATGATAGGAGTAATGGGAAAAATAACAACATGACTATCAAAACTTGTATTCCTAGGCTTGTTAGAATAATTCGCGAAGTGAATTAGGAAACAAGGTGTTAATTTCATACATACATACATACATATTTAACATATATACATATGGATATACATACATATATACATGGACCTCTATTTAATCCAATTTACCCTTTTCTATGTCATATATGAAAACATTAGGATTTGATTTGTTTCAAATTTGAATACGTTTAGATTATCCACTTTAGAATGGAAATCCTAACCTATTCAAACAATAAAACCAAATTATGTCTCAATCTTTTTACATCACAACACTTTTGAATAAAAGATATAAATAAAAATAAATAAAAGTAAATGACCCAAACAATTCTTCATACATAACCCAAACAAATTCACAAACCCAGGTATTGATTGATAACTTTACGAGACATATAAAAATAGGAGATTTGGGGGTTTTATAATATGATGTTACTTGAAACCAAATCTCCCTAGGCATACTAATCAATATAAGAACATACAAAATGTAGAATTTAGCCTAAACAAGTATTATTTCCACTCACAGAGATTTTGGAGAAGAGATAATACTGATATGTGATGCTGAAATCGTCGTTCTTCGAATCTACTGCAGATCTATATAAGAGAATCGTATAGATTTGAATTTCATATATAAATCAATGAAATTTTAGAATATAAACCAAACAGAAATGGGTTAGAAATAAATTACTTTAGGGAAGGAAGAAGAAACCTAAATTCTAGGAAGGTCAGCAGCAAAATGGAGGGACAAAGAATGAGAGGGTTTAGAGATTTGTTTCATTCATCTAACATTTAGATAAGTTTGAAAATTATAAGTATTATTTTTTTCGTTGTGAGAGGTCTAGATTGTGTATATATATACCTATTACATGTGTAAATAGGTAGGCTTACTATGCCTTAAGAAGGTCTTAAGTGGTTGGCTTCCTTCTTATCTAGTATAGTGAGTGAAAATAGTACTTGTTTAACTTGAATTCTATATTTTATAGACTTCATATTGATTTGTATGTCTAAGAGGTTTGATTTCACGTTAACATCATAATTCAAACCCCCAAATCTCCTATTTTTATTTAGTGCAAAGTTGTCAATCAACGATAATTGGGTTTGTAAAGTATTTGGATTATGTGTGAGGAATAATTGGGTGATTATACTTTTGTTTAATTGGATTTTCCCTTTTTATTCAAAAAGTCTTTGTGGTATAAAAGGATTAAGATTTTGTTTGGTTTCATTATTTGAGAAAGTTTAATTCCATTCTAAAATGGAGAATTCGAACGTATTTAGATTTGGAATAATCAAATGTTAATGTTTTTATGTGCAACATAGAAAAAGGGTGAATTTGATCTAAACAAGTGTTTGTGTATATGTGTGTGTATGTGTGTGTATATATATGTAATTCCTTGTAGGAACCAACAATCCATTTATAGTGGCTATATGCTTCGATGGGCCTTTCTTAGGTCGAAATTTAGGCCCACTCCGAGTGGGTTGTTAAGTGTGGAGTGCTACAGTGGCATACTAAGTGATTGTGCTATTGATGATCAAAGCATGCTTAGTTCAGCGTAGTTTTGTGTAACGAGACTTCTACAAGCCTCACAACCAGGAAATGGCCAAAAGAGGAAAATGTGGCAAGGACATGGGTTATTGTAATGAATTATTTTTTATCATTCTAAAATATAAATTTTAAAGATACTCAATTGGATTCTGAATAATTTGATATTGAATCTGGACTTGAGAATAATTGAAAAATAAATTCTAATTTGGTCCTATATTTTACTAGGATTAAAACAAGGTTAGTAAACTTTTAAAATCAATTTAAAAGTGAAAATATTGCAAATTAATAATTTAATATTACTTTAATGACCTGAAAATAGACATTTTTTGAGACAATCTCAGAATTCTACGGAACCAGGTTCATTGGATCCGTATTAGTGAAATATAATAGGATTTCAAATTTTGTATTGATTGGACTTATGGTTTGATCATACTAGTTGAAAACGCATAGGAGTAGTTTTTTCGAAATTCGATTTAAATTAAGCAGTTTTGGATAACAATGAAGATTTGAACATATTGATAAAATAGACTTAAAATTGTTTAAAAATAAATATATATGATAATGAACCCGTTTATAAATTTTTGAGTCAAAATTTTATCCATAAAAACCACTAGTTCATTTACATTGGTTTTCAATCGGAAATTTAAAGAGTTTGAAGATTTAGATTTGAAAATGGCTAAGTAGAAAACTTCCATTAGTATCTTAAGTAGACTGTGATAGCCTAATCGCCATGTTAACACACAAAAAATGGTTTAATATGGTTTAACAAATTGAAATGAGATAATGGCTTCTTATGCAAGCTTAGGAAATAACTATATATATATATATTGATTTCTTTTTAATGGAAGCTTCTGCTCCCCCAACTAATTCACGAACTTTTCCATCTCGCTCTCAACCTTCAATCATATTAGATAAATCTACATCTGCATCTACAAATCCAAATCCAAATCCACATCTCACTAATGATAATATTTATAGTTATAAATAGGGTTTTTCAAATCGGAGTTTACATTTTGTTAAACCGCTGGAGGAATATGTGATTATTCCTGAGTCTACTTTCAATAAATCAGAAGAGGCTTGGATCAATACAATTGCTCTGATCCCAATATTTTTCAGGCTATCTACCATTAAGCTTAAGGAATACAATTTCGAGAGTTTGGAAGCCATCGGGTAATTTCTTCATCCATGTTTCTCCTGGCTATAACTTTGTAGTACAGTTTGAAAATGCATTTGATTATACTCATATTTTGTAGAGTTCAACCTATTCATATTTTTTTAGATTGTTGTTGATTGAAGCTTGGCATGCTAGGTATGATTTTAGTAAAAAAACAGAGCAATGAAGTCTAGATCTGGATTAAACTTCTTTATTTACCAATGAAACTCTGGACAAAAGATGCGATTCAAATGTTAGCCAGTTTTATTGCTAAACTCTTATTGATTGATGAAAATACAACAGAAAGGAAATTTACAAAATATGCTAGAGTGCTTATTGCTATTGATACCCTCACTGAACTAAAAACAGAAATCCCAATTTTATTTCACAATGGAACCAAAAACAATATTTCAGTGGAGTATGATTTTATTCCCATTAAATGCTTGAAATGCAATTTATTTGGGCATGATGATACCTTTCATGAAGTCTCCAAGGACCCTCGTTGGATTCCTCCTGATGGTCAACCTGAAAAGAATGAACAATAAACAGATGATGGTCATAATACCGGTATATATGATGGATAGTTTGATGATGCATTTAACATCACGCATGATGGGCATAATGTGGGTACCTCCAATGTTTCAGTTGATGGTCATAATGCTTCTACAGATGATCTGGATTTCTTGAATTCTAAACTTCCTGATAATGTAATGCCAGATGTTTTAAACATTATTGCAGATGAGATTGCTAAAAAGAATTTGGAGGATAATATTGATAAAGGAAAACAAATTGATTCAAATCATATGGTGGATAAGAATGCAGCTTATATGTAGAATAATAATAATGTGGCTTCATCTTCTTACATTGTTCCTCCTAGAAGAAATACCAGGAGCTCTACCATTGTTAAATGACAATACTAACATGGAATGTAAGGGGTATGAGTACTTCTTTTCGTATGAAGGATGTACTTCATCACCTGAACCAAACTAAATCAACTATTGTTGGTTTAGTTGAAACAAAACTAGCTGCTGCTAATTTAGTATTGTTTTCCACTTTATTACCTAGTTCCTGGAAATTTCTAACTAATAATTCTTTTACTCACTCTGGTAGAATTTTGCTCATTTGGGATGCTAATGTATGGGACGTAGTGATTATGTCTTCATCTTTTCAACACTTGACTGTCAATGCTAATAATAAAGGGGGTTTTGGTATGGTTTTTACAGTGGTATATGCAAGTAACACATTTGCTGAAAGGCTCAATTTATGGCAGAGTTTGGTTAATGAATCATGTAGTATAAATGGTACATGGATTTTGATGGGTGATTTCAACAATGCTTTATCTCCTAATGACAAGAAGGGTGGTCTGAATGTTCCTTAACAACACATTAGAGAATTTCAAAAGCTTATTACCCAGACAGCTCTGAATGACATCAAACCACTGGGATTTCATTTCACATGGAGAAGAAGAGGTATTGCTACCAAAATTGATCGAATTTTAGTAGATAATAAATGTCTTCATATGTTTCTACACATGAAAGCACTCTCTTTATCTCAAAACTCAAGTGATCATAACCCAATCATGTTAGATCTCATTCATACTATTGAAGCTAAAGCTTTCCTTTCAGATTTAGGAATGATTGATCAGTTTTACCAGAGTATTTTGATGCAGTGAATAAAGGTCTCAATGCTTCTGTTTGGGGTTTTCATAGCTATCAATTTGTACAAAAGCTCAAAAATTGCAAAAATGAGTTAAAACAACGGAATAGAGTAAGAGATAAAAATTCATTTAATATCAAAAATGCTAAAGAAATAGCATCTCAACTTGAAAACCCTACTGTAACTGTTGACCGCGGAAACGTTCTAATGTAATCGATTTTTCATAAGGATATTGAATAGTTACCCTGAAGATATCATTTTATTTGATAATTATTTACAAGCTAAAAAAGAACTTCAGTTATTGCAAAAGTCTCATTTCCAAAGTTTCAACAGCAAGCAAAGGTTTCTTGGTTGCATCAAGGGGATACAAATTCAAAGTTTTTCTATTCCAGAATGTCAAACAGGAGATTTTTTTAATCACATCAGAGCTCTTATGGATGATAATGGTAATCTACTATATAAAGCAGAGGACATAGAAAAAGAGGCTATCAACTATTTCAAAGATATGTTTAATGGTCCTAGAATTTCAGAATTTCCTCCTTTACATCCCATTTACACTATAAATTCTGAAGGTGATAATTTTCTTTTGAAATCAGTTGAATTATCTGAAGTGAATGATGCTTTATTTTCAATTCATGATGATTCTAGTCCAGGGCCTGATGGAATTAATTCAAAGTTTCGGAAAATACATTGGGAATTATTGAAGGTTGATTTATTGAAGGAAATAATTGACATTTTCATTTCAGGTAAAATACCTAAATCCCTAAGTCACACTTTCATCTCTTTAATTCCTAAGAATGAAAGACCATCAAAAATTGCACGTTACAGACCAATTTCTTACTGTAATGTCTATTACAAAAAAATTTCTAAAGTTTTGTGTAATAGACTCAAATGTTTTCTACCCTTCTTGATCTTGGAGAATCAAAGTGCATTTATCAAAGATAGATATAGTGGAAATACAATTTTATTGGCTCATGAACTATTGACGGATTTCAAGAAAAAAGGAATGCCAAAAATGTGTGTTAAAGTGGATTTGCAAAAGGCCTATGATAAGGTGAATCGTGAATTTATTTGTTACATCATGTCCAAGATGAATTTTCCTACACACTTTGTGAATCTTATTTATGAATGTATGAAAACAGCCACATATTCTATTATGATTCATGGCATTCCAAAAGGTTTCTTTTCATCAAATAGGGGCATAAGACAAGGAGATCCTCTATCTCCTTATTTGTTTGCTATTGCCATGCAATATTTTTCATATCTTATGGATGATGCTACTTTAAAGAAGGATTTTCAACCTAGCTCCTCAGTTCAGCCAATTATTTGACACTTATTGTATGCTGATGATCTTATGATCTTTGGTAAAGCTTCGTCACTATCTAATGCAATTGCTTTAAAGGAGATTTTTCAGAAATTAAGTATATATGCGGGGTTAAATGTGAATGCTTCTAAAATCAAAGTGTTTTTCAGTGCATCAGTCACAAATGCTTCAGAGATTCAACAAATTCTGGGTTTTGATCAAGGTGCACTACCAATTAAATATCTGGGTGTTCCTTTGTCCTCTAACTACCTACACTATTCATAGTGTAATTCACTTATACATAGAGTGCAAAATAGAATTACTGGATGGGAAACTAAGCTTTTGAGCTTTGCGGGAAGGGCAGAACAGATTAATACTGTTATAACACCCATTATATTATATTGGTTGTTTATTTATCAAATTCCAGAGTTTACTCTAGACAAACTACAATCTTTGTGTGTAGATTTTTTTGGGGGCGCACATCACATAAAGTTGCTTGGATCAAGTTGTGTAGGACAAAATCAGAAGGGGGTATAGGTTTGAATTTTTTTTCAGAGCTTAAAAAAGCAGCATGTGTTAAATTACTTTGGAATTTCTTATCTCTCACCTCGTTATGGAGCAAGTGGATGCACAACAGGTATTGTAAAAGGGGTTTATTTTGGTCTATGGCTTTAGATAATAATGCATCCTCATCCTGGAAATCTTTGCTTAGATTGAGATCTAATTCAAAGCAGCTTTTTAATAAAATCATTGCAAATGGGGATAATACCTTGTTATGGTTTGATCCATGGATAAATTGTCAATGTTTGGTAGATCTTCTTGGCTATGATAGATTGAGTTTGATTGGTAATTCAGATCTGAAAGCCAACTACATCATAAGAAATGAGACTTTTTGTAACGATTAAGAATTTTTAACCAATTTAAAATTGGAACTTTTATTACTTAATTTTAATTTGACATACATATATATGGTTTGGAATATTTAATAATTTTGATAGATTATATGATAGATTTTACTTGAACTATAAATGAGAATGATTATTAATAAGTTTGGATTTATTGATACTATTTGTCATTTGATTGGATTTGTCAAACCATAACATGAATTAGTAGCGTTATAACTAAGTGTTGTCATTAGTTTTCATAGCATTTTAAAGGAAATGCTACAAAAGATCACTTCCCCTCCTTAAGACAAGTGTAAGGACACTTGTATTTTTGAATTTGAAAATGAATTGGATGGGATGTGGTTAATTTGAAGTTATTTGAATTTGAAAATGAATTGGAATTTGATCTATTAAGTAAAAAAATAATAAAAGTTGAATTCTAAATCCAAAATAATTTGGAAAGTAAATTTAAATGATTTTAAAAGGGTTATATCAGGATATAATGTTTTTCTAAGATATTTTGAAGTATCGTGGAATAATGGTTATTATGGTCAAAATAGAGCTTGCCGCATAACGGTAATTTACGTATTTTAGATGCAAACTTTAAACGCTTATAACTTTTGCAATCTAAATCGGATTTCCATAAAATGAAAAACGTTTGATTTCCATTAACAAGAACTTTCAAATGAGTGAAAGCAGATTTTAAATTCGAGTTATAATTTACAAGTTATGTTTGAAACCGTTTTGGAAAAGGTCGATGTAAGAACAATTGTTGACTATAACTATAAACGGCTGTTTATAAATGTTTTAAAAATATGGAAAAAATTTGTAAAATCATTACAAGCTATGGAAAGGTGTTTGGAATTGTAAAGTTTAAGTGTTTAAGATAAACGATATTTTGATCAAAATAGTTAAGTTAACTATTTTGTTATGCTTTTGTAACACTTTTGAAATTCTATTGTAACGCTTTCTTCGAAAACAATCTATTTTGAAGTTTTAAACCGTAAACTATTTTTCAAACTATAAGGAATGATTTGTGGAATGTTTTCAAAGGTTTAAAAGTATTAGAAATATTTTATATGGAATTTAAAAAGTAGTTTACTGTTATTCCGCTTACAGTGTGAGTTAGATATCGAGATTAATATTAAGTATGAGTTGATGGTATTTCTATCCAGATCTAATGTCAAAGAATTGGCTAAATCTTTTAAGTAAGATATGGGTTTCCCAATTTCATTGGGATAAGTTGGATAGAAATAATCTTCGGATATTTGATATGAAATTCTTTGGTGTAAACGTATGCTATTTGAGGAATTTGGAAGATATTATTATTATATCGTTATTCCACTTATAGTATTCGTTGATTATGAGAAGTGATATCGAATATAAGTAGATACAATTTCTGTGTAACTTATGCTCAATATCGATTGATTTGGGTTTTGTTGTGAATCATATCTTCAACAGTATCATTCTTGAAACCCAATGAGATTGAGTTGTGGAAATTCATATCGTAAATTGGGATTTAATCAAATCTTTGATTTGAGAAAATTAAAAATAAGAAATTGGGAACCAGGTATAATCTTTTACTTAAGATTAAAGAATTGAATGTTGGAAATTCGATTTAATTGGAAACTATGGTTGAAATATGGATTAAAGGATTTTCAAAGAAAGCTGGATTTTGATAACGAGTTATCAAACGGAAAATTAATTAAGGCTTTGGGGATAGATTATCTTTGATTTAAGTGATGTGTTTGAAAGAAGAAGGGTCAAATATGGATTTTGTTAAAGATGATTTGAGAATGGGTTTAAAGAAATTTAATTTAACAAAATCTAAGATGGAAGGAGATTTGGTGGAAAGCAAGTGTGTTCCGTAATTGTATTTTAAAAATTACGCTTATTATTTGGGAAGACCGGGACCAGAGGTATGTTCGAAAACCATTCCAAGTAATAATACGATGTGTGGAGTAATTGAAGACTAGGACCCTTCAAATTGTAAGGACGACTTGCTGAACGTCTCAAATGGGTAGCTCCCATTTGCAAATGGATTTTATATCAGCAAAGTGGCAAGAAGCCCAAACGTATGTGAAGGAATTTCGGATTGTTGTTTCTTTTCCAACCCAGAACCAACATTTATGGATTGATTGTCTGGCATTTTAATTGACTACATAGCACAGATCTCTATTAAATATATATCTATTTGGTGGAGGAGAATTTATTCTCTTGCTTAACACCCTTCTCTAAGACGTATAAGCTTGGAGGTTATATATCGATAGAAATCAGTGATGCATTGTGAATGGACAATATGGAATATTTAAATTATGTGGTGAGCTTTGGATGATCAAAGCATGTCTTATTTAAGCGTAGCTTTGTGTATATCGGGACCTCGGCAAGCCTCACAACCCGGTAAATGGCCAAAACAGGAAAAAATGCAGCAGGATTATGGGGTGTTTTTGAAACAACCTGGAAAATCCGAACTAATTTAAAAATTTTATTTTGGCTATTTCAGAAAATTTTGAATAGTTAAAATAATTTATTTTAAATAATAACGATTAAAAATTATTTTAATCGAAGTTAGAGCGAATATATTTATTTTGATTTCTAAAGGAATTAGAAATAGTATGGTAGTTTGAAAAGTCAAACTTGAACTTTGACCGAATGTACCGGATTCAAAAATTAAACGGATTTTAGTGAAACCAAAAATATATAAATCTGTTTGAAAATATCTTCCCAACGAATCCGAAAAATCGAAATTTATAGCAGGAATCAAAAGATATGGTCAGTTTAATATTCAGGATGGTCGCTATAGTATAATTTATAGCCCGTATAAGAGGTCATTTTTCAAACGACCTCCGTTTTCGATGAAACCACTTTTTTTGGATCCGGAATGTCAAATTATTGCTAAAATTAATTTTCCAGAATTTTTTGGAATTAATATGTGAGCGTGGCAAACGAAAATGTGTTTTGTCAAATTTAGTCAAATTTGATCGACTTGAAAATGGCCATTTTCAAATAGTCTCATAATTCGACAAAATTAATTTTGTTAGGACCGTATCGTCAAAACAAAGCCAGAAATAATTTTTCTGCATTTTTCTGAGTCCGTGTGTGGCCCCGGTGGTTTTAAATATACGATCGAATTAATTTAATAAAAGATTTAAATATTAAATTAAAGATTTCAGGCCACAGACAGTCGTTTGGGCTGACGAGACCTAGCCCATTGGATCCGGAACGAGGGCTATTGGGTGGGCTCAATTCTGGTTGGATTGAAATTGGGTTGGTTTAAAACTTTTGGATTTAATTGTAAAATTTACATTAAAATAATATAAAAATACACATAATCTTCCTCCTAACCCTAATACTATTCATCAGCCGCCACCCCTTATTCCAATGGTCGAAAATGCTCTTCCTTCCACTAAATTCTTGCAATCCTCTCATTAAAACACCGTCATCCTTCTCAGTTTATTGTAGAGCACTTCATTACCTTCGATTGCATACGGTTTGATCTTGAAACCGTTGTGTATTCGAGGAGTTACAACACCCTAAACCCGCGCCAAAACCCACCGCCGCCGAGCCACCTTACACCATCGAGTGGGCCCCCCTTGCAGGCGCACGTGCACCACACACACCCCTCGGACGTCCCACTCTCCGATCGTCAAACCATATCACCATTTGCACAAAAATTGGAGACCTAGATTTGAAGCTATTGGGTTTTTCTTACGGCTTGTTACTGAAAGAGGAAGAAGGTCTATTTTTTTATATTATTTTAATAATTTAATTTAAAACTATTATCAATCTTGTTTAAATCCTAACTAACACATACGACATCGAAAATTAACGATTTCAGATCCTGTGTGATCGTAGAGACGAGATCTACGACTCTAGACTGAAAAGGAACGATTCCGAGCTGTTTGAATTTTGGACAAATTTGCAACACGACTGTGAGATTTCTGTTTTTTTTAATTAATCAATTTAATTATTTTACATGCGATGTAATGATTGTATGTATATAGATCAGCTTTGTTCTGGCATTTTAGATGATGATTAATCTATTGTTTGGTAGTGAATAATTATAGATTTGAACGTGTTAGTTGAATTAAATCATTTTCTCTTTGTAAATATTTGGTGAATCATGTGTTTTCAATTCAGTATAAAAATATTATTTTATCATTTTTGTTGAATTGAATTAGATGGTCAATTCAATATAAAAATATCATTTTGGTCATTTTTGTTGAATTGAATTAGATTGCCAATTCAATATAAAAATATTATTTTATCATTTTTGTTGAATTGAATTAGATTGTCAATTATAAAAATATCATTTTGGTCATTTTTGTTGAATTGAATTAGATGGTCAATTCAATATAAAAATATCATTTTGGTCATTTTTGTTGAATTGAATTAGTTTGTCGATTCAATTAAAAATTTCATTTTGGTTACACTGGTTGAATGGAATTAGTTTGCCAATACAATTAAAAATACCATCTTGTCATGTTTGTTGAATTGAAATAGAATTGTCAATTCAATAAAATTATCATTTTGTTTATATTGTTGAATTGAGATAGAATTGTCAGTTCAATTAAAAGTATCATTTTTGTTATATTATTGAATTGAATTAGAATTTTCAATTCAATAAAAACATCACCTTGTTTATGTTATTGAAATGAGTTAGAACTTTCAATTCAATATAGAAAACATCACATTTTGTGCTGATTGATAAAATCACCACCTTTGTTGTTGTTTGATTGTCATAGAAAAAGATTACATTTTTGTTTGTAAATTTAGATGCAAATAAACATTGAAATAAAAAGTTATACTTTTATTTGCATTCTTTGATGCAAATAAACATTGAAATAAAAAGTTATACTTTTATTTGCATTCTTTGATGCAAATAAACTTTGAAATAAAAAGTTATACTTTTATTTGCATTCTTTGATACAAATAAAATGTTGAAATTAAAGGTTGAATTTTTATTTGCATTCCTTGGTGCAAATAAAACATAGTTTAAAAAGGTTTTTTTTTGTATTTTAGATATAAATGAAAACATGATTTAAAAAGTTACATTTTTATTTGCATTTTAGATACAAATAAAAGCATGATTTAAAGAGTTGCATTTTTGTTTGCAATTTTAGCTGCAAACAAAACATTAAATTAAAAGTTACATTTTTATTTGCATATTTAGATGCAAATAAACACCATAGAAAAAGTTACATTTTTATTTGCATATTTAGATGCAAATAAACATCGCAGAGGAAAGCTACATTTTTATTTGCATATTTAGATGCAAATAAACATCGTAAAGGAAAGCTACATTTTTATTTGCATATCTAGATGCAAATAAACATCGTAGAGAAAAGTTACATTTTTATTTGTATATTTAGATGCAAATAAACACCGTAGAAAAAGATTACATTTTTATTTGCATATTTAGATGCAAATTAACATCGTAGAGAAAGTTGCATTTTTGTTTGCAATTTAGATGCAAACCAAAACATTAAAATGAAAGTTGCATTTTGTTTGCAATTTTAGATGCAAACAAAACATTTAGTTAAAGTTGCATTTTTGTTAGCAATTTTAGATGCAAATAGAAACATTATAATAGAAGTTACATTTTGTTTACATTTTAGATGTAAATAAAAACATGAATTAAAAGGTTACATTTTTATTTGCAATTTTGATATAAATGAAAACATAGAATAAAAAGTTATATTTTTATTTACATTTAAGATGTAAATAAAAGAATAGATTATAGTGTTATATTTTTATTTACATTTTAGATGTAAATAAAAGCTAGTATTTAAAGGTTACATTTTTATACATTTTAGTTGTAGTAAAACACTAGAATTAAACGTTGCATTTTTATTGTCATTAAAAAGAATAGATTTTAACATTGCATTTCTATTGTTATTTTAGAGACAATAAAAAGAATAGATTTTAACATTGCATTTTTATTGTCATTTTAGAAAGAAAAAAAAGAATAGATTTTAAAAGTCACATTTTTATTGACATTTGATATGAAATAAAAAGAATAGATTTAAATGTCAAAAATTTTATTGTTACTTTAGATACAATAAAAATAGTAGAATTAAAATCATGTTTTAGTTGTCAATGGGTTTCAACACACTACGCCATAGATGGCCTACGGCAACCCCAGAGAAGTGGCGCAGCAGGTGCAATATAGTATTGCTATAGGTGTTAGCTTACTTTGTGAACTAGGCTACACAAAGCTAGATGATCAAATAATGAAGAACATTCACTCCAAGGACTGGATCGGATCGGAGATCATTTGGTCAGAGTAAATCAACATAAAGCAGAGAAAGAAGGGGCTTGGGTCAAACCGGATCGGATAGGACAAACCCGATCCGTCCCCTCAACCGAAGAATTCCGATCTGAACCCATGCACTCAGAACTGCAACTATCACACCCATGTTCGCTTAAAATTCGGAGCGGTTATGCCCACGTTCTACCCATGATTGCCATTAACCTGATGTGTTGTCATCACCATATCCCATCCGAACCTGAAAGTAGTGGGATGGACGCCACGTGGATCTGAACCGAAGCCACTCCAGGAGCATTCTTCACCTATAAATACACCACCGAGAGGCATTTGGAAAGATCTTTGACATTTTTTCAGAATTGAAGTCATGTTGAACCGAATTTATCCATTCTTTTCAAACCACAATCATCTTTCAAAGTACATTTTAGAGAACTCAAAGTGAATCAATGTATGATATGAGTGAATGAGAGTAAAAATCATTGATGTACTTGTATTTAAGCCATCAATTCAAAGAGTAGAAAGTGGACGTAGGCTATTTAACGCCGAACCACTCTAAATTGTGTGTTTTCTTCGTTTTTGATTGCATTTCATCAGAATCATAACTAAGTTGGGTGTTAGAGCCATTTTTGGATCTAACATTTTTGGTGCTTTCACTGAGAATTCTTTGAATTCTTCGCTTTTTGGGATTATCGTTCACTATTTGGACCTTCAAGTTCAAAGAAGTTAATCCTCTGTTTTCGACATCTTTAAGTACTTATTGGCTAATTGTTGAAGAATCGAACATTATGGCCAAAACAAAAGGAAAAGAAGTGCAAGGCGCTAGGGGGAACGAGGCTAGAGAGGATTAACAAGCCATGGTATTGACGAGGTCGCGTGGGCAAGACTCTGGAGCAGGCCGATCTGGTCAGGAGGGTCCGAGCCGACCAGGTGACTCCGATCCGATCCGATCAGACGACGTTGAGGTCACTCACTCCCCCCATCCGAACTGGTCCGGTCCCGCTACTTTGCTCCGATCCAATCTGAACCAGAATGAAGCTGGAATTTATACTCGAGCTCCCACCAATGCTCCGATTGCAGCCGCTACGACCAATAATCAGCTTGACCCATATGCACCCGTCACCCAAGGAGATTTTTCACGCTTTCTTGACATGCTCTAGAGTACTAAGGAGGCATTGGAAGCCCATAAGCGTGACATTCTCTGCATGCAAAAGAACATGATCACCTTGAGTAGGGAACTCAAGGAGCTCCAAAGGCAAAAGACACCTTCCCCAACACGCCACCTTGCTGCAAATTATTCATCTTCTTCAGACGAGGGAATCCCTCGTGAGAGAAGGCCGCTTGAGCCACCTCAGAATCTTGATCAGCTAACTTTTGGATCTTTAGAATCCCGAGAAGACGTCGCTTATGTGTTACAACCTGATGACCCGAGCTTGAAAGAGCCTATGTTGTTGCCCATGCGTGGATCCCATGTTTTACCCAGGGCTCCTAACATTACTAATCCTACGCAACAGCAACTTCTCCAACCCCTTCCTCCTGAGATCGACCGGGAGCATAGGGAGCAGTGTAGAGCAGCCACAGCTAGAAATAGAAGGTTATCCCCTAATCAGGAGCCCAGAGGTAATCTGAATATCATACCTAGAGAGCCTGTGCAGACTTTGACAAATGCTGATGTATGGGCGATGGTGCGCCAGATTATGTCCGAAAGCCGGCGGTACACTAATGAGGACTGGGGTATTGAGCGAAGTCATACCCCCTTCACAGATGATATATTGGATTTCCAGTTCCCTCGGCGGTTCAACTTGCCTCAGATGGATCGGTATTCAGGAAGAACGGAGCCAGGGCAGCATCTGATGAGGTATGCATGGTTCATGAATGCCGCAGCAGCTCCAGATGCTGTAAAATGCAAAGCCTTTCCAATTTATCTAGAAGACGTGGCATTAATGTGGTTCACCCGACTCCCTCCCCGGTCGATATCAAATTTCACAGAATTGAGTGAGCGCTTTATGAACCAGTTTCGAATTTACGCCCGAAAGTCCAAGAGCGTCATAGAGCTGTCACGAATTAAACAAGCCCTACGAGAATCTTTGAAGTCATATTTAGACCGCTTCAAGCTGGCCGTCACCGAAGTTAGTGACCCTCATGAGCCCACTATTCTTATGGCGTTGATAGAAGGGGTTGACCCTGACACAGAATTCGAGGATTACTTGTTTGGGAAACCGCCTCCTACTAGAGAATTGTTTTACGAAAAGGCTAACATTCGCTATAGACGAGAAGAAGCTCATGCAAATAGGAAAAGAAAGTCCAAAGGGGCCTCGAGGGAAGGTGTCCAAAGTAATGTTGCTGTGAAGCAATCCGGTGATAGCTCGGGGAAAGTTGAGGTAAACGTCAACAACCAAAGCGGAGGTAATAACAATAGGAATGGGAACGACAATAGAAGGAACGGGAATCGAGGGAATAACTCTAGTAAAAGACCCAGATTCCAGACTTTTGAAAACTGTACACCGTTAAGTGATACGTTGGAGAATATCTACTTGGATACATACAACATATTGCAATACAAAAAGCCACCACCTAGAGATTCTACCAAAAAAGAGATCGCAATGGGAAAGTTTTGCTTGTTCCATGGAACCCACAGACATTCCACCAATATATGTCGTCATTTGAGAGATATAGTTGAAAGACTGCTGCGGGAAGGGAAGTTAGATGAGTACAAGGTTTCCCCAAGGGACAAAGGGCAAGGGGGGCAAGCCCCGGACCAAAACCAGCCTACTTCTAAACCCACAGCCCAGCAGAAAGGTAAGGGGATCATTATCAATGCCATAATAGGCGGACCCCATCTAGCTGGCCGTAGTTTCAAAGCAATGGATCAGTACGTTAATGCTGCCAAGCACTTTGAGGTAGGAGAATGCAGTAACCTCATAGATATTACTCCAGTAAAACAACAAAAGACGATGTCATATTCCATAGTAGAGATGATTCCGGAATTCAATCACTGTCCGAGGACCCACTGGTAATTACCACGGCCATCGACCCCGCCTTAGTCCATAAGGTGTTGGTAGACAACGGAAGTTCAGTCAATATCCTCTTCAAGAAAGATTTTGAACAAATGAGGCTTGAAGCAAAAGATCTAAAGCCCTGGGAAGGATGGATACGGGCTTTAATGGGGCGTCAACGGCTCCGATGGGCTACGTAGAATTACCAGTGACATTAGGACAGGGAGATCGCCGGAGAGTGAGGATCCTGCCATTTGTAGTTTTGGATGTTGAGTCACCCTACAATGTTTTCCTAAGCCGACCGGCCCATGCCGAATTTAGGGCATGTGTTGCACCTTGGTGCTTACTGCTTAAATTCCCGACTGACGCAGGAATATGGGTGATGAGAGGCGACCAAGCTACAGGAAGAGCTTGTTACATGACGGAGTTGAAGATGCTAATGAAGGGGTTGAATATAGAATCTAAGGACAATTCTTCCCCTCCGAAGGAAAACTCAGCATAGCAATTAAGGGGTCCAACCCTAAAAGAGTTTCCCTCAGATGTTCTCGAGGATATAGATCCCAGAGAGGATAGAGAACCCGAGGACAGAAAGGCGACTCCCCACGAGACGACAGTAGATATATCTATTGATGAGTCATATTCGACAAAAGTACTAAAAATCGGATCGCAGCTAGATCCAATTCGAGCAAAAGAGTTGGCTGATTTCTTAAGGGCAAATTTAGATGTGTTTGCCTGGACTCACGCTGACATGTGTGGGATTTCACCTGCTGTTATGAGCCACTCTTTAAGCATTAATCCAAAGCACCCGTTGGTCAAGCAGAAGAGACGGATGTTAGGCCCAGAGCGATCAGCAGCTTTGAAAGAAGAGGTAGAAAAATTGAAGGATAATGGATTCATTAAGGATTCGAAATATCCCGACTGGATATCGAATCCTGTACTGGTCAAAAAATCTAACGGGAAGTGGCGTACATGTATTGACTTTTTTGACTTGAACAAGGCTTGTCCGAAGGATAGCTTTCCTCTCCCCAGGATTGATCAACTAGTAGACTCGATGGCTGGACACGAGCTTTTATCCTTTATGGATTCCTATTCTGGGTACAATTAGATTCCCATGCACGTACTAGATCAGGAACACACAAGTTTCATCACAGACTTATGGTTATATTGTTATGTGGTAATGCCGTTTGGATTAAAGAATGCAGGAGCCACGTATCAGCGTTTGGTCAACCGCATGTTCTACAATCAAATCGGAAAAACCATGGAGGTTTATGTGGACGACATGCTTGTGAAATCTAGACAATCTTCTGACCATACAAAGGACTTAGTCGAAATGTTTGACATTCTTAGAAGGTATGGGATAAGCTAAACCCCCTAAAATGCTCATTTGGGGTCGCATCTGGAAAGTTCCTTGGGTTTATCGTGAGTTCTCGAGGGATTGAGATAAATCCTACTCAAATAGCAGCAATAAAGAATATTCAAGAGCCACGAAAGATTAAGGTTGTCCAAAGCCTGGCCGGAAAAGTTGCTGCTTTAAGCAGGTTTATCTCCAAAGCCACAGATAAGTGCATACCTTTCTTCGATCTAATAAAACGAGGGAAACGAAATTTTGAGTGAACTCCTGATTGTGTGGAAGCTTTCCAGAATCTATTAAACTTATTAGAAAAGTCTCCAATATTATCAAAACCCGTGGAACATGAGGATTTTTTGTCTACTTAGCGGTATCATCTCATGCCGTCAGTACCGCATTGGTACGTGAAGAGGATAAAGTCCAGAGGCCCGTATACTATGTAAGCAAGAAACTGGCTGCTGCGGAACGTAATTATCCAAAAATAGAAAAATTTGCTTATAGCCTCCTGATTGCTTCCCGCAAAATTCATCATTACTTTCAAGCTCACCCAATCGTTGTATACACCGATCAACCTTTAAGGCAAGTTTTGCAGAAACCTGAAGCTTTAGGGCGGTTACTTAAATGGAACATCGAGTTGAGTCAATCCGATTTGAATTTTCAACCGCGGAGGTCAATACGAGGGCAGGCGTTGGCCGACTTCATAGATGAATTCACAGTTCCCAAAGAAGAGACGGTAGGTGACAAGGTGGTTACCTTAGAACAAGAGCTAGAGCTAAGCCCATGGAAGCTATATACGGACGGAGCCAAAAATGATCGAAGGTCCGGCGCAGGAGTCGTTTTAATCACTCCTGAAGGACGATCTATCTACTATGCGTTGCGACTAGAATTTGCTGCAACCAATAACGATTCCGAGTATGAAGCCCTGATTGCCGGGATGAAGCTCGCCAAAGAACTAGGAGTGAAGACATTGGACATATATTGCGATTCCAAAATAGTGGTATGCAGGTAAAAGAGGAGTTCGTCACCAAAGGACCTCGACTAGTTACTTATCTCAAGAAAGTAAAGGTGTTGTTGGACAATTTGGAGCGTTACACCATAACGCATATCCCAAGAACAGAGAATCAAAAAGCAGATCGGTTGGCAAAACTAGCGAGCTCTAATAACCCCGAAGAAACTAAAATGGTTCCGATAGAGGTTTTGGAATCACCGAGTTTCGACCTGATGGAGGTGGAACTAGCCTTAGAAGTTGATCCAGAGAGAATCATGGATGTCACCGATCAAGAATTTTCTCCAGAATGGAGCCCTCCCATTGAAGAAAAGCGAAAGACGAGCTGTAAGACGTAACGCTGCAAGATATGTTTTACAGGACGACGTCCTTTATTGCCAAGGGTTTTCAATGCCCCTACTACGATGTATCGCACATGACGACATCAAACGTGTACTACAAGAAGTACATGAAGGTGAGTGTGGGGATCACACCGGGGGCCAAACCTTGGCAAAGAAAGTGTTGCGGTATGGATATTTCTGGCCTACCATGAATAAAGACACGGCTGATTATTCACGACACTGCGACAATTGTCAAAGATTTGCCAAAATTCCCCGAGCACCTCCGACTCAGCTCAAGTCGATGGTAAGCCCATGGCCGTTTGCCATGTGGGGAATTGATATTATTGGAGTGTTACCCATTGCCAGAGGGGGAGCAAAGTACGCGATCGTCGCCATGGACTATTTCACGAAATGGGTGGAAGCTGAACCTTTAGCAACAATCACGGCAAGAAAGGTGATTAGTTTTGTGGTCAGAAACATTATCTGTCGATTTGGGATACCGAAGACCATCATAACTGATAATGGGACACAATTCGACAGCATCGAATTCAGAAACATCTGCCAGAAGTACAAGATTGACAAACGATACACTTCTGTAGCTCACCAGCAGTCAAATGGTCAAGTCGAAGCAATAAACAAGGTCATTAAATCTATTCTGAAGAAGCGGTTGGAGCGGGCCAAAGCCAAGTGGGTAGATGAGCTACCACTAGCTTTGTGGGCCTACAGGACAACCTTCAAGACGGCCACGGGCCATACCCCTTTTTCACTCTCCTTTGGGTCAGAAGCAGTGATCCCGGTAGAACTAGAAGTCCCTTCTCATCGAGTAGCCTACTATGACCCGATGACGAATAGAACACTCCTCCTAGAGTCTCTTGATATGGTTGAAGAAAAAAGAGATGAAGCAGACTTACCTGCCTCAAGACATCGACGTCAAGTGGCACGTTATTATGATCGAAAGGTTCGTTTCAAAACCTTCGAGCCAGGAGACTTAGTATTGAAACGAGTCATGCCGCCTTCAACCCAATTGGGTCCAAAATGGGAAGGACCATACGCCACCCAACGGAAGCTTGATACAGGAGCATTCAAGCTAACGACCGTGGATGGTGAAGAGATTCCCAGAGCCTGGAATGCTCAGCATTTGTGACGATACCTGAGCTGAATATGAAGTGTCTTCCTTTTTGTTTTTATAAGCCATGTAAAAAGGCACGACTTGCCTTAAAAAGTCTGTTTATATGAACAAAGGATTATGAAGTGGATGTAAGCTACGACTTAACTGAACCACTATAAAAATATCGTGTGTCATTTACTTTCCTGCATTTTTTATATCTTCGACAATTATTCTATCATGACTATGAAACACGAAACATTAACTTAGATTTGGAAAGTTGGAGATAACCTATGTGCAGGAACGAACAAAGTGACCACTTATATGATAAAATGCAAAAGAATGGGAAGATGACATTCATAACTCTAACTCTCATGAATCGAGAGAGAGAGAGTATAAAGGAAGGGAAGACGACGTCCCTTGAGGCGTGAAGGTGCACACCGATAAGAGACCGCTTCAGTGATACTCTAACTTGGTCACAAGACATGAGAGTATAAAGATGCTAAAAAGAACAAGCATCAATGACAAAAGGAATATGGTCCCGTCAGAGAATCGGGGGCAACCGGATTTTGAATTTAATCAATCTTGAATAAGTCTTAATCAGTTATCAAAGATTGATCGGGGGCATATATATGTACACATGTTCCCCTTTATATATATAACTGTTATATGACATGTTGTTCTATTGCATTTTTATTTGAATACTAAATTTACAAATGTCAAATATTGCAGGGAACAAACTATTTTATTCACAAATACGTGAGTTTTTACAGGAAAGCTAAGCAAAAGATGCGAGGGTCGCACTCGCTGTAACAATCGCGGACCAGTGGAATATCAAAATAAAAAACAAAGCGCATTGTCACTTGGATGTTGGAGTCGACTTGGACTTCTTGGCAGCCTTAAGAGCTTTTTTAGCTTCCTTTTCCGCATCGGACATGAGACGCTTTGGTTTCTTCTTTTCTGTGACTGAGGTGCCAGAGTCGGTAGATTTCTTCCCAGGAATCGGAGGACTGGGGTCTGGAGAAGATTTTTTAGCAAGCTCCTCTGTAATTGACCTAGTTGAAAGCTTAACGACTAACCTCGATCTAGCATCCACAACTGAAAGAGGCTTAAGGCTCTCGGGGTCTATCTCTTCGACTTTCAGCTGCATGCGCTTTTCATGTTTGGCTTTCATTTCAGCCAAGGTCTCATCATCAGCATTCTTCGAATCCCCAATTATAGAAACATCAGGATCTTCTTCATGCCCATCATTACCACCGTCATCTTTCAAAGCGTCTATCATTTCATCACCAAGAGAAGTGTCGGCGTCAGGCGGTACATAAGTTTTACTGATAGCCTCCTCCTTTTTACCTCCAATTCCCCCTCCGGACTCAACGATGGTAGCCTCATCCTGTCCTCCCTGAGTCTCTTCCACAGATTTTTCCCTAATGGTGGTTCCCTGATGCTCATCAGTCTTCTCGGTTGGCTCAACACCTACAGAATGAGAATCAACAATTATCAACTCAGGAGAAAACAAAGAATCCTCGATCGATTGCCCAATGATATGACGAAAGGTGGAGACTGCCTTGGCAAATTGAGGTGAAAAGGTGGAAATACCTTCTAATGATTTCTCAATTGGGGCAGCTACCGTCTCTGATGCTGATTTAGGTATAGGAGATAAAAGAGGAACTATAGGAATTCCCGGATTCTCGGGATCATATTCCTCTACCCCACTAGCTTCGACGGTAGCAGAAGAGGAGCCAACTTCAAGGATATATTTTCCTTTGGCTTGGTGTTTCTACTCCTCCATAGCAGCAGCAATAAGGCGACGCCCCTCGGCTAGGCGTGCCGGTTCATCATCTTTCATGTATTTCTCCATGAGTTTATCTTCATCAATGAATTCTACCTTAAGCTCATCTTTTTCCCATTCGATGATTTGATTCCATACATGAACTAAGGTAGTCGGATAGTCTTCGATCCAAGAGATGTTTCGGCGGTGAATTATGTGTGCAAAGAATTTGATCATCAGTTCGCCAAAGCCATGCAATTCTTTCTGAGCCTCTGATAGCTGTTTGTGAGTTTCTTCAGCAGACTTTATAGCGCTATCCACATTCCCCTCAGCTAGGGTAGCTCTAGTCTCGGCTTCCATTAACTTGGGCTCCAAGTCAGCATTCCGTTTCTCCAACTCGGCGTTCTTCCTTGCTAATTCGGCCTTTTCTTGTTCAAGAATACTGTAGGCTATCTGCACCTTGACACTTTCTGACTTAGCATCTTCAGCTTGTTTCTTCAACTCTAAACGCTCTTGACAGTGAGACTCCAATAGGTCATGATAACGCTTTTGCAATTCTTCGAATTGCTTTTTGAAATTATTGGCATCTCGTTGAGCAATGGCAAGTCGACTTTGTGTATCTTCCAAGTCTTTCTCCAGATTTTTCAAAGCATTCTCATCGGAATCTGCAACTTTCTTCATTGCATCGTCGTCTGTGATCAAGTTCTGAATGATTCTGGAAAGAATGCGTGAATACTTTTACATCTTTGAGTACCGTTTCTCTACGGCGTCAATCTTTGCCTTAGCCTCATCTGCCCACTTTGAAGAAATAGGCTCGAGTGCGGGTAAGAAAGTTAAATTCTCAAGTAATGATCTGGGAACTTCTTCTCTAGATAGGCAAGTTTTGTTTTGGAATCAGCATCCAGCGATGGGGGTCTGCAATACGATAGTTCGAAATGTTTCCGCTTAGCAGAGACGATGGCTGCATCACCTTTTTCATATCGCTTCTCAGAAGTTTTGTGCTTGTCTCGCGGATCAGTTTGCTTTGGTGGACTTTTTTCTCGATTATATTTATCTTGGGGAGAAATTTGGTCTTTAGGCTGTGATGAGTCCCCCCCCCCCACGACGACTTTGGTAGCTCTTATATCTATCCGAATCCGACCAAACGGGAGAACGAGAGCGTGAAGTATGAAGTCGCCGAGAATCATGATGTCTTTTGTCATCTCTGCACCGGCTCTCACGACGATCATGCTTGGTATCAGAAGGCGGTATGGACATGCTACGGCGGATCATCCTGATATCATAGTAAGGGAGTGTTGTACCTGCATAACAATATAAGTGGAATTCAAAAATCAACGTTCACATAAGACATAAGTACTATGACATGTGGTGCTAATGTGTTATGTGCATCCTAAGTGACGTTCCCCCCAACAAACCCGAGCCTGATGCCTGACTGGCATGAGTAGGCTCTTTGGTCTTCACGGGAGTAGTCCCCTCTGAAGAAATGAAGGTTAAAGGATTCGTTCCGAAGTCCTCCGAAGTATAAATAGTTTCGGACAGGGGAAGATTTCCTAAACCCTTAAATGTAGAATCGTCGGTAGTAGGAGAATCTCCTTGAGAAGCATCTAGTGGCAACTCTTTAGGGGATGTTGGCTTTTCAGGAGAGATGGCTTCATTAGGAACGATATACCCTTCTTTGTACTTCTCAGCTATGTTGGCTAATTCATCGTCCTGAGTTGAGGACGGAGAGGGAGGAGTCCTGAGAGGTATCGTTGGACCTTTTGAGCCCTCACCCGTGTCAGGGATAATGTTGACCGGGGGTATGTACACATATGGACTTGTTCCATGACTTATACTACGGCTAATAGATAGTAACTCGTGACGATGGAGATATTCATCCTTAAGGACAGCATCGATGGTTAAGAACTTTTGGTCGCCATTAAGCAGCTGGTGCAAACGATCAAAATATAATTGACCTGATATTTGCTTTGGGTTATCAACTGCGAATAAAAATGAAAGCAAGTTAATGTATTGGCATAAACATTCAAAATTGAAATCTAGGAAGTCGGCGCTTTACTTGATTTAGTCCATCTCCTAGCGCACCCCGGTTGCTGTCTGATATAAAACCATTCAGGTTTTGAGTCGCCAGCCTTGCTGCTATATGGAGTAGTGATAATTTTCCTTTTCGGAACTGATTCAAAGTATGAGAAGGAGGGAGTCTCTTGAGTCCGATGCTTGAAATTATAAAAGAAGTGGATGTCATCGAAGGTAAGATCTATACCTAAAATATCTTTGTATGCTATATACAAGGTGTATAAATAAGCATAAGAGTAGGGATGCAACTGCATGGGGGCAATTCGCATCTGTCTCAGTAAATCGACGACAAAAGGTGGAAATGGAGGTATCGCCCCAACTAGACACATTAATCGGGTAATAGCCATAAATCCTTCCGGTGGATTGTGGGGCCGATCTGTTTTTGAAGGCACCAGGGTATCTCTTTTTAATATCCCATGCTTTAAACATATTCGGGCGAGTTTATCATTGTCGATCATCGACTCAACAGAATCTTTGGCTAACTCCAATATAGTGGCAGTTTCAAACTCGTCGGGAGCACGATCATCTCCTATATCTCCTTCCTCTTCCTCACCAAGAGAGACTTCACTCCCGGGAGATACTTCGCTATTGTGCGCTTCCATTTAATAATCTGGGCCCTTATCATCCCATTCAGGGTCTGAGGGAGATGATATGTCATCAAGAGTGAGTTTCTCAGAAGTTTCTACGGCTTCTTCCTTTTCTGCTAACCAAGATGAACGTCTCTCTGCCATGGTCGCTAAACTATTGAAGAAGCAATAACATAAGTTAGAGTAAAATAGCCCGTATCCCCCTGTGTATGTGTGTGAACTAAAGTGTGTACGGTGTATGCAGAAGACATAAAGCTAACACATGAGTGCATAATACGAAAGTTCGACGAAGTAGTAAAATATTTATAATAGTCGTAGATGTTCGCTTATGTTCATAAGGCACTACCCTAACTGTCCATTAAGTTGTAAAGTAATGGAAAGCATTGATTGAGCAAGCCGGACATTTCTTATGTATTAAGTTGGATGGTTCCACTTCGGTTCGGGTATGCATGTTGGGATCGGATCGGACGCTCACAGAGGAATGGGTTTGGACCGGGGGCAAGACCATGTGAGGTCCAAAGCAGAAATTAATGTATTCCAAGCATATCGGTTCGGTTCGTAGGATGGTACATTACGTGATCTGGATCGGTCCGGCCGCTCATATATTTTCATGACCATGTCTATTACTCCGACCCGACCAAGTTGGATACACCTCGTTTTTATCCCTTTCCATACTTTTCACTCCGACCCGACCAGGTCGATGGAACCCCCTCTCTTCTTCACTCTCATGTATCTTCAGCCGAACCGATCCCGAATCCTACGTCTTCTTCTTCTTCTCCATCCTTCCTCTTCCTTAACCAAGATCAAACAAACACCATACCCAAAAACCCCAAATTAGAACCAAGCCCTCATGTGCTGACACGTTTGACATTAAATCCTAACCCCCTCCGTTACTGCCTCGAGATGACACTGAAGCCATTAGCGACGACGACGAGGGGGGAAGATGGTCATGGAGTCAAGGCCAATTAAATACCTCGCTTAAATCATCCAAATCACCCATGAATTCGAATCAGGATCAATAAAAAGGAATTGACTAAAGATACGAGCCTACCTATATATTCAATTTGAAGACTAAAGTAAGAATTTCTGAGTTTTTGAGAATTAGGGTTTTTCGGTGCTAGACCTAGAAGACGAAAATAATAGAAAGAAAGGAGGAGGAAGAGGAGAGACAGCGAATATATATGGGTTTACAGTGGCTCTTTGTCTTCCTAGCCTTTCACTCCGTTCGGACCGGAATACAAGCCCGTGTATATATATTAGGCCCATCGATTTAATGGTGGTGGGTTAAGAGAGAAGCCGTTTGGACCGGTGGTGCTTTCCCCTTGGCTTCACCCTAGATTAGGACCGGAGAACGAATCCCAATGGAATCATGCACGTTAACTTAACATGCGAATTTAACTCAAAGAAAGTATATGAGAGGTTTACCTGGAGGAATCGCTGGAAATCATAAAGAATTCCCAGAATTGTTTAAAAATAAAGAAGATAATTCATACGTTTTAAGGTGTATATATAAGCGACAAGAGACATGACTTTATGAAGCAACACATCCGTACAAATGAATGGAAACGACTATTCAATAGTTCAAGTTCAGAAAATGACGGACAAATAATGTCAAAGCATGCCCCATCTTCAATAGAAGCGTCCTTTAAGGGGCAAAATGTTAGCCTACTTTGTGAATTAGGCTACACAAAGCTAGATGATCAAATAATAAATAACATTCACTCCAAGGACTGGATCGGATCAGAGATCATTTGGTCAGAGTAAATCAGCATAAAGCAGAGAAAGAAGGGGCTTGGGTCAAAACCCGATTGGATAGGACAAACCCAATCCGTCCCCTCAACCGAAGAATTCCGATCCGAACCCATGCACTCAGAACTGCAACTATCACACCCACGTTCCCTTAAAATTCGGAGCGATTATGCCCACGTTGTACCCATGATTGCCACTAACCTAATGTGTTGTCATCACCATATCCCATCCGAACCCGAAAGTAGTGGGATGGACGCCACGTGGATCCAAACCGAAGCCACTCCAGGAGCATTCTTCACCTATAAATACACCACCGAGAGGCATTTGGAAAGATCTTTGGCATTTTTTCAGAATTGAAGTCACGTTGAAAACCGAATTTATCCATCCTTTTCAAACCACAATCATCTTTCAAAGTACATTTTAGAGAACTCAAAGTGAATCATTGTATGATATGAATGAATGAGAGTAAAAATCATTGTTGTACTTGTATTTAAGCCATCAATTCAAAGAGTAGAAAGTGGAGTAGGCTATTTAATGCCGAACCACTCTAAATTGTGTGTTTTCTTCGTTTTTGATTGCATTTCGTCAGAATCATAACTAAGTTGGGTGTTAAAGCCATTTTTGGATCTAGCAATAGGCAAAAAATGATCTGTGGCAACATTTTTTTGGGGTTGCCTTTTGCCGCGTTGCCTTAGAGTCAAAGGCAACACATTTGCGACCCTGAGGCAACATCACCACCGGTGTTGCCGCATGTACTAAATTTACAAAAATGTGGGGTCCACTAAAATCTGTAACCCGGGTTTACGGAATCGCCACTAAAGTCTGTAGCCCGGGTTCACGGAATCCAGTTGTGGGGGCCCATATGCATCCAATGGCAACAATTTTTTCTTCCAATGGCAACACTATATCATAGCTATGGCTACATTTCACATCACATACTGCAACATTATATCATATATATGGCAACATTACATAACACAAACCAAAATTAACAAAGAACTTTTTATTTCAAATTAATTAACCAGCAAACACAAGTACTTAGTCAACTACAAAATAACAAAACATAGTCAGTAAATTCAATGTTTACATAAAACTAAAACAGTTTCAAAATATAGCGTAAACCTCCAATGCATTCAATGCCTCCACTGTATCGAGTACCTCTAGTGCCTTCAGTAACAAGTTCTTGAAAATCCTCATCACTGCCTCCTTCACCTGCATACATCAGTTGCATTTCAGCACAAAATAAGAGGTATGCATACCTCAATTGCATTTCAGCACAAACTATGGTCATAATGTAACTGAGTTTCCTTTCAGCACAAACTGAGTTTCATACCTGAATTCCATTTGCATTTCAGTATAACATAGTATACTGATCTAAACATAACTGAGTTTCATTTGCATTTTCGTTTCATTTACATAACTGAGTTACATAACAGAGGCACAATGTGATTACAAGAGTGTATACTGATCTAAACATAACTGAGTTACATAACTGATCTAAACATTGTGTATACAAGTGTATACTGATCTAAACATAACTGAGTTTCATTTGCATTTGCGTTTCATTTACATAACTGAGTTACATAACAGAGGCACAACGTGATCACAAGTGTATACTGATCTAAACAATGTGTATACATAGTATAACAGAGGCACAATGTGTATACAAGTGTATACTGAGTAAACAATTAAACAGTTTACATTGTGGATAAATTTATCAGTAATCAGTCATTTAGGTTTAATGGGTAATGCAGCAAAAATTATCACTACTCTACAATGTGAAAAAGCTTAAAATTATACCTGAAAAACTGCCCATGCATGCTATTTCATGTTACTTCACTGTTCTACATTGCCATAACAACACACAAAAGAACTCCAAACATGATCCAGGACATAGCTAAAGCTTTTGCAAAGAATTTTTCTCCTGTCTCGTGTTTTCCACATTCAATGCGCATTAGGGCCAACTCTTCCTTCATATCCGCTACAATTTCATCGGCTTTTGCCCTCTTTTGCTTTTGCTTTTGCTTCAGCAGCTTTTCTTCAATTATCTTCTTTTCTTCGAGCAATTGCGATATAGCCTTTTCTTTTTCTATCAATTTAAAAGTTGTATCATCCAATTCAGCATTGCTGTTGATTTCATACACTTTGCCATGCCACATAAAATACCCGCAATTGCCATTCTGCACATATCTTAAATTCTCGACTAAAACATCAATGAAAGATATGATAAGCGACATGGAGCAACCAAAAGAAACCAAATTATACTTACCGGCCACATGGAGCAACCAAAAAACTTCTTCCCCGCATTCGACCCTACCTTCACAGTCCTCATCTTCGCTGGGATTTTGTGGTGGCAGTTCTTTCTCGCAGCCGCTGTTGATGAATTTGAAGTAGAAATTTATTGAGCGGTCATTGAACTCGAATTGAAGGAAGAATTGAAGTGATATCACAAACTGCAAATCATTCAGTAGGCTTTCAGGCATGTATTTCATGTGTTCAGTATTTTTGTGCATAACCAAAACAAAACATGCGTATGGTTATTAGCCAGATCATGATAATACTTGAGAAATGATAACTATCATGTATATGTAAGCATCCTAATGAAACCATTTTCATAAATCAGTGTATCATGTCTCAATCATCGCAGGCAACAACAACCTAGGAAACCCGAGCAGTTGTTTAGAACATGCAGCTCATATAAGGTCGATGGTCTACTTGTTCACAACAACACTTCACTAGGAACTAAAGTTATATGTTATTAAATTGATTAACAACCAAATAGCGGCTCAAAGAACATTTCAGTGAATCAACATACAATAGAACCATAGAAAAACACCTCCAACCAAACAAAATTATACTCATGGTGATAATAATTTCCGTTTTTCGATAGACTAATGAGTAGCGATGATCAAAAAACCAACAGAAACTTACATGAGAAACACAGGATAAAAAGCTAGCACTTCTTCTTGGATTGACTGTCGTTTGATGATGGGGAAGGGGAGAAGTGGGTGCGTTTGGAGTCGAGGACTCGATGGAAGAAGTGGAGGACGTAGAGAGGGTTGGAGTAAAAGAAGTAGGTGAATGAAAATTAGGGATTGAAATTGGAAATTTTGGGGTGAGAACGAACAGATCGGGGAAAGAGGAATCCAATGAGTAACGTAGGTTGATTTCCTATTGGTGGTGAAGTATTTTAACGGATTGGTGAGGTGTCAATGTCAGATGTTGTTTTTAAAAGGTAATTTGACGGATATATATGCATCTTTTTATTGATGCAGATTGCTAACATGGCAAATTAAACTTATAAGTTTTTAACTATAGCTACTGCAACACAATTTGATATCTATGGTAACACATTGAAGAGTGCGTTGCAATACACAAAAATCAGCAGAGTGGTGGCAACATTTTAGCTGACAACACCTTGGATTTTCGTTGTAGTAGGCAATCTATGGCGTAGTGACAAAAGGTGTGAACATTAAGAAAATATATTTTCAATGTAATTTGGTTACCATTGGAAATAATTTGGCATTAAAAACATGATTTATTTCAAATCATTATTTTTATCGTGTTAGTAGAATTATGAAAATCATATATAAAATTTCTAACATGAATATGGGCTGTATTTGGGTTGGCATGTGATTGATTGAAAATAGGTTAAATCGCCAACTGATTTATATTTAAATTTATGTATAAATATAAATTAAGATTTAACGAATCACGCGCGGTAGTTCGCGTTTCGGCAGTCGTAACTTTAAATGATCATACCGTAAGATCCAACCGTCGGATTTTCCCAAAACCGGAACCGTTAGGACCGTTTTGGGAAGATCTTTCCGATGATATAAACTTTATTAAAATCCAACGGTTAGATTTCAAGATAAGTGTAAATCAAATTTTGGTAAAAACAGCGCCAGGGCCGTCCATCAACCCGAAGCGTCGTTCAATAATATTGAGTTATTTTTAAATAAATAAAAATAGCGATAAATCATTATAAATTAATATTAATGATATTAAATGGTTTAAATGATAATAATTTGAAAAATTATTTGAAAAGACCGAGTTCAACTCATTTCAAATAATTTTACGGCGATTTTAATCGAAGATATCGAAGACGGCGATTGAAGACCGACGATCTTCACATCGAAAGGATAACTACTGATGCCTGACATTGGCTAGCTACCAACAAAGGGTTAAAGTGGTAGTTGTTCGGACGTATTTGTTGATCGTCCGGATACGCGAGCACCTAGGTAAACCCGGATTCGTTCAGACCCAGAATGGACTTGTAAATGGATGTGTGTTCGACATTGAATTTCATGCCATGTAATTAAATTGATATCTATTAGTATATTTCTGTGGTGACGGAGAATTTATTCTCTTGCTAAACACCCATCTTTGAGATGCACGAGCTCGAAGGTTATATATTGGTAGTTATTGATTGCACGGTATGGACTATCAATGTGACATGCCAAGATGCAAAATATCGAGGCTTTTGTTGAAAAGCAGAGCCTTGTGGATGATGATCAAAGCCTAGCCTATTTAGGCATAGCTTTGTGTATTACGTTACATCGCGAGCCTCACACCCTGGTAGAGTCAAAAACGGGACAAGGGTACGCAGAAAGTGCACACGTTTCTTTCTAGCTAGAAGTGGTGTTTGTGTTTTTACAAGGCTTGACATTTTACTTATGTGGTTGACGGAATGAGGCGCCTCATATTTTTATTGGTCACCAATGGCCAATTTATAGGTCCAATAGGATCGGGGAGCATGTGTTCAGGCAAAACTAATCCACTACATTATTTGTGGACCGACCCTGCAGGATCCAAGGGTTCACTTCGGGGAATCCTAAGACATTACTAGAGTGTCTCGAATTGGTTAGGAGATCATCTCTAGCCTTGACTCATAATGGAAACCAACATCCAATACGACACTACGGTCTTGATTATAAACTTATATATGGCGACATAGTATATGGTAGCAATGTCGTCTAGGATTGATACATTTACTTTGAAGTATTTTTGAATCATATTAGACACTAGTAACAATATTAAAAATATTATTTTTCTACGTATCAAGCATTTTTTATCATTATAAGGTAAAACTCTATTCTCCGTTTGCGTTGCATTGTGTGATGGGACTTGAGTCTTATAATGATTTCATTTTCTAAAAAGCATTGCATTGTTTTTGACTTAAAATTTATAAAACTTATGCACTGGCATTCCAATGGAGTAAACTCCTTCTGCGTTAGCGGCGTGGTCCAGTGATTAACCATACTATTAGTTTAGTAAGGTTTCTCATACCAGTCCCATGACTGACTCGTAGTTTGTTTCACTTTGCAAACTTGGGTTCCCTCTTTCCACACGGGCAGCCAATTGACAGGTTTCAGGTAAGGATGTTTTCTGGACTAGAGCTTGCTGATGAAGATGTTGGAAGATCCTTTCTTTTTATCTTTTATTTTCTTCTTGAGATATTGAGACAGTATTGGATATTGATGTATTTTGGGAGATTGAGACTTTATTTCGTTCCCTGTTTTTAGACATCTATTTTGCTATGTGTATCCTATACTGCGTACTCTGATGTTCTGTGATGATGTTTTGTGATGACATTTCCATTTCCGCTGCAATGATTTATATGTTCTACTATGTATCTGTGATCTATTATTGTTTTAATTAAGTTATACTCCTATGATTATCCTTACATTCGTTCTATGGAAGTTTGGGTCATCACATTTGGTATCAGAGCTAAAGATTAACCTTAGTTATGGAGTATAACATTTTTAGAACAATTCGTCTAGATAGAATCAGTAGTATTCTAAGAAGAGTAGCTCATTAGAGATAGGATTAGTAATGTCCTAGAATGAGCATCGCAGAATAGCACATATAAATCAGTCATTACATCGTTATCATCTTATCACATGTCTCTACTTTTAACCTTTCCTTTAAAATTATCATTTCTCTTCGTCTGACTCTTTCCTTGATTGGAGACTAAGGATAGCATCAAATAGGCCTATCCCAAGTGCAGAGTGGATATCTCTGAGTAGCTTTTGTGTTGAGGTACATTTATAATACCCTGCATTTTCCGTTTTGATTCCTACCCTACTATTATTTTCTTTTCGGGGACGAAAAGCTTTTAAGTGGGGGAGATTGTAACAATCCGGAAAATCCGACCCAATTTAAAATTTTTATTTTGGCTATTTTAGAAAATTTTGAATAGTTAAAATAATAACGATTAAAATTTTATTTTAATCGAAGTTAAAGCGAATATATTTATTTTGATTTCTAAAGGAATTAGAAATAGTACAGTAGTTTGAAAAGTCAAACTTGAACTTTGACCGAATGAACCAGATTCAAAAATTAAACGGATTTTAGTGAAACCAAAAATATCTAAATCTGTTTGAAAATATCTTTCCAACGAATCCGAAAAATCGAAATTTCATAGCGGGAATCAAAAGATATGATCAGTTGAATATTTAGGATGGTCGCTATAGTATAATTTATAGCCCGTATAAGAGGTCATTTTTCAAACGACCTCCGTTCTCGACGAAACCACTTTTGTTGGATCCGGAATTTCAAATTATTGTTAAGTTTAATTTTCCAGAATTTTTAGAATTAATATGTCAGCGTGGCAAACGAAAATGTGTTTTGTCAATTTCAGTCAAATCTGATCGACTTGAAAATGGCCATTTTTCAAACTGTCTCAGAATTCGATGAAATTAATTTTGTTAGGATCGTATCGTCAAAACAAAGCCATAAATAATTTTTATGGATTTTTCTGAGTACGTATGTGGCCCTGGTGGTTTTAAATATACGATGGAATTAATTTAATAAAGGTTTTAAATATTAAATTAAAGATTTCAGGCCACAAACAGTCGTTTGGGCTGACGAGACCAAGGCCATTGGATCCGGAATGGGGGCTATTGGGTGTAATCAACTCTAGTTGGACTGAAATTGTGTTGGTTTAAAACTTTTGGATTTAATTGTAAAATTTACATTAAAATAATATAAAAATACACATAATCTTCCTCCTAACCCTAATACTATTCATCAGCCGCCACCCCTTATTCCAATGGCCGAAAATTCTCCTCCTTCTTCCACTAAATTCTTGCAATCCTCTCATTCAAACACCTTCCTCCTTCTCAGTTTATTGTAGAGCACTTCATCACCTTCAATTCCATACGGTTTGATCTTGAAACCGTTGTGTATTCGAGGAGTTACAACACCCTAAACCCACGCCAAAACCCACCGCCGCCAAGCCACCTTACACCATCGAGTGGGCCCCCCTTGCAGGCGTACGTGCGCCACACACACCCCTCCGACGTCCCACTCTCCGATCGTCAAACCATATCACCATTTGCACAAAAATTGGAGACCTAGATTTGAAGCTATTGAGTTTTTCTTACGGCTTGTTACTGAAAGAGGAAGAAGGTCTAATTTTTTATATTATTTTAATAATTTAATTTAAAACTGTTATCAATCTTGTTTAAATCCTAACTAACACATACGACATCGAAAATTAACAATTTCAGATCCTGTGCGATCGTAGAGACGAGATCTATGACTCTAGACTGAAAAGGAACAATTCCGAGCTGTTTGAATTTTGGACAAATTTGTAACACGACTGTGAGGTTTCTGTTTTTTTAATTAATCAATTTAATTATTTTACATGCTATGTAATGATTGTATGTATATAGATCTGCTTTGTTCTGGCATTTTGGATGATGATTGATCTATTGTTTGGTGGTGAATAATTATAGATCCGAACGTGTTAGTTGAATTAAATCATTTTCTCTTTGTAAATATTTGGTGAATCATGTGTTGTCAATTCAGTATAAAAATATTATTTTATCATTTTTGTTGAATTGAATTAGATGGTCAATTCAATATAAAAATATCATTTTGGTCATTTTTGTTGAATTGAATTAGATTGCCAATTCAATATAAAAATATTATTTTATCATTTTTGTTGAATTGAATTAGATTTTCAATTATAAAAATATCATTTTGGTCATTTTTGTTGAATTGAATTAGATGGTCAATTCAATATAAAATATCATTTTGGTCATTTTTGTTGAATTGAATTAGTTTGTCGATTCAATTAAAAATATCATTTTGGTTACACTGGTTGAATGGAATTAGTTTGCTAATACAATTAAAAATACCATCTTGTCATGTTTGTTGAATTGAAATAGAATTGTCAATTCGATAAAATTATCATTTTGTTTATATTATTGAGTTGAGATAGAATTGTCAGGTCAATTAAAAGTATCATTTTTGTTATATTATTGAATTGAATTAGAATTTTCAATTCAATAATAACATCACCTTGTTTATGTTATTGAAATGAGTTAGAACTTTCAATTCAATATAGAAAACATCACCTTTTGTGTTGATTGATAAAATCACCAACTTTGTTGTTGTTTGATTGTTGTAGAAAAATATTACATTTTTGTTTGCAAATTTAGATGCAAATAAATATCCTGTAAAAAGTCATATTTTCATTTGCATTCTTTGATGCAAATAAACATTGAAATAAAAAGTTATACTTTTATTTGCATTCTTTGATGCAAATAAACATTGAAATAAAAAGTTATACTTGGGTCAAATTTGTTAAGGTAACTAATCAATATGGTTAGAAATTAAAAATTAGAATTTGAGTATTGTATTCGATGTTGAGGTTGGACTATCGAGTATAAGAAGATTTTGAATATACGTCCAGCTAACGTATATACAAAGTCTTAAGTATACTAGATGGATATAGAATCACACTTAGGTGCTTGAAGATGATTCTTTTGATGACTGCAGCATCATCAGTATGTATTTTCGAGTTTCGAAAATGGGATGACTACATGATTCCGATTAAAACATCAATATATACTTAAACCCATTTAGATAAGTGTTTGAAATTGTTTTCTAAATTGATATGAACTTAAATAGAAAATTGAAAATTTGATTGGGTTATAAGAACTATACCAGGTAAAATTATTAGTAAGGGATAAGCCAGTAAAGAGTTTTGAGAAAGTGCATTTGTGATATATATATATATATATATATATATATATATATAAAGGGGGTTTTGTAAAGATGTATAATTTGAAAACTCAAATCAAAATTTTGCGTAAAAATTGGCAGTTACATTGAAATTGATTTTGTAAGAAAATATTTTGAATCTAAGGAAAAAGATCTTTGAAAATATTTACAAATTAAAAACTTGAGCTCGGACATCTTGTGATTGGGATTTCTCAGTTGATTAAAAGATGTTTACGTAAAGTTGTAATTTACATAAGCAATCCAAATATAGAAAAAGTAGTTTGGGAAACGAATTAAAGGCTAAGTTGGAATTAATTAATCAGGATATTTTATAATTAGTCCTTCCCAACTAATTAAATTTATAATGTAAATATCTTGAGAATTCAGTTTCACAATACGACTATAAGTTATTTGACCACGGTGGTTAAAGATGTTAATAAAAATATATCTAAATGGTTTCCCTAAAGTTTGAAGGAAATAAGTTTTGTAACCTTGAATTTGGAATAATTAATGAGAATAGCAAAAACTATATAAGGAACTAAAATATTGAATTATCGACAATTTTGGACAGATGATAAGTTCTAAAGTATATTGTGGTTACAAAAAGGAATTGTTTAAGTAAGCATGAGTACCTTGTGAATTAAGTTTCACAATTTGATTAAAGGATATTTGGCAAGCGGGAATAGTAAGAAGAAATTACCTAAACTGAAACATTTAGACAAGATGAGTTCAGAGATGATCATGTTTTTCATGTAACAAATAATAGTAAATTTTGGAAAATGAAAAGGAATAAGTTTCATAACCATTGTATTTGCAAGATAAGATCTAATAGAATAAATTTATAACTCTGAATTTTCTTGAAGGACGTAAATGGTTGAGTATAAGTAATTGGCCTAGTAAATGATGAATCGAATATAACGGGTGATTGGAAGATATCGTTGGAGGACATGTAAATATGGTTATCCATAAATATGTGTGTTAGAATATTCTACCCGGTATATCCATTATGAGAATGGGGAGCTTTGTTATAAAGAATTTTAATCTTGTGTTTGAAAATCTACAAGATGTAAAATGAGTAATTTCGATTCCCTTTCCTTTTCTAGGACAAAAATTTTGAGGGGGGGTGAATGTAACGATCTAGAATTTTTAACCAATTTAAAATTGGAATTTTTATTACTTAATTTGAATTTAAATTTGAATTTGACATACATATATATGGTTTAGAATATTTAATAATTTTGATAAGTTATATGATAGATGTTACTTGAATTATAAATGAGAATGATTATTAATATGTTTGGATTTATTGATACTATTTTTCGTTTGATTGGATTTTTCAAACCATAACATGAATTAGTAGCGTTAGAACTAAGTGTTGTTTTTAGTTTTCATAGCATTTTAAAGGAAATGCTGTCAAAAGATCGCTTTCTGTGACACCCTACGTCCGTTAATGTCACTCGCTAGGGGAATACATTAAGTTTCGTGAAGCGTTATTGGTAAATAAGAACATAATAGCACACGACAGACATGTAAAATTGCAGTGGAATTAAAAACTTTGTTTAAATCAAAACATCATGGTTCCAAATACTGAGCTTACATCATAAGTAACTAGTTACATTAATAATCTGTCTTGCCAAAAATATTAGAGCACAAAAGCATAAACCATATTTCCCTTGCAAAGCCATAAGAGAGTTGACAAGCAGTCAAAGCGATACATATATATCCAAAATCCAAGCTAAGCTGAAAGAATCCAAATCAACTCTAAGCACCTCCACCCTGAGAACCTAGGGGGGATGGAAGAGAGAGAAGAGGAAACAAAAAGGGTCAGACATAATGTTTGGCGAGTTCAGTTACTTTTAAATATAAATAAAAAAAGTATCATGGTAGGTATATAAAACTAGAAGAACAAGATAACAATAACGAGTGTGAACTGAGCAAGATAAGATACACATGATATATTTCGCTTCTTAAATACATTTCTCTGCACCGCGCAGATACTAGTATATCAGAAATAGAATGATCCCTACTAATACCGTTCCATTACATTTTCTTGGTTATTAGGTTACTTGAGTTAATAGCACTCAAGACTTATACGCGCATCGTACCCATTTACTTTCCCATGGATTCACCTAATACAATATATATAGCTATCTCTCAGTATTGAGATACACCCCATGGTACCCCCACTCGCACGGTCTCCACCTCAATGAATGCAGTCCCTCATCCTACGCCGAAGTGACGTACGGATCTCTATATAAATGTTACGTTTCGCATACATCTATCATTACTATGCTACGTAAGCGTATGGACTACCACCATCGATCGAATTAGATTCCTTACCAGAATAATGCTCTCTAGTCTATGATACACCACCCAGAACAGATATGCATGTATCTAGACTGTCCCACGTATGTACTGTAACTGTAGCTCGATGCCTCAATCGCACATCCTCTAATGTGCACCGAGTTCCGTGGCAGGGTTAAACAAGAAACTCGGCCAGGAGCTTTTCCATACCTGTATAGGCCGCCTTTAAGTGCCTTCAAATACAGATATTCCTCGGGTCTGTTTTCCATGGTGGCTATGGCCCCACCTCGTCCCTTCCCTCAGCTAGTAAACACTACAGAGCTAAGCGACTACCCCTAATAACAACCAATCTAAACATCCATGTGGCATCTACCCTCAACCCCGTACCTCAATAGTGAAATGTGAAATGATATCTTGGGTTTAGCTCTAGTCTTTTCGCATCCCGCTGGCTGTCGATGACGGATATCCGACGGTCTACTATCCTTGTTGGTCGTGACCCTCTCTACCTCCTCATGAGGCAACCGTCGAATCACCCTGGTGTCACCTCGTCACAACATTCTGACTGCATAGCTACATCTGCAGTCAAGGCCCACCCACCTAGTAGTTACGCGCAGACCCAACCTCTGCTAGTACATCTAAAGACATCTGTCACCAAACAGAGGACTACTAAGAGCACCTTACGTACTTCAGGAAGCCACGTGCTTCCTCTTCTAGTCCTTTGGACCCGTCATAACAATCAGATGAATGTGCGCTCCCCTCGTGTCTTATAACACCTCGATGATCTACCCTGTTGGGCTATTCACCCTCAAACCTGCGGACTGGTCCAAGCGCCTTTCTTTAATATGTTGTTAGACCCTATGTCTAAACATTCTTTCACGCGCTTGCCTTACCTCACCCGCTCCCCATTTAACTTGGTTATTTCCGTACATATTGAATTCTTATTCCAATTTACCAAGTTTCTCTTGCTTATTAATTTTAATCATATAACTTAATCCACTTAAGTTTATTAATAAGCCCACAACATGTTATTCTCCAGCTTGTGGCCCAAGGTCTGTAATGCACAATCTATTTTATATTCTTGCTTGGTTACATCATTACAATAACATGTTCTCCTTAATATGTTATTAAGTATCTCCCAATTCACACGTTTCCTAATTAACATGTCACTTATCATTTATGATTAAATATAACTTATTTATTTTACAAGTTTCCCTCATTCTTTCTCATTTAATCATAAATTCAATTTACATCGTTACTACAACTTATCGTTGTTTACTTAGCAGATTATTATGCATATCTAATTCTATCATTTCTACAAGTTATGCTTACCCTCCAAGGGTGTCTTTAATTACATAACTCTATTATATTTTCCATTAGTTATGTATACCACTAGGTGTCTTTAATTACATAACCTTATTGGGTTAAGTTCGTGGGCCTATATGTAAATATTACCCAACCCCTCTATTTTACTTAACCCACCCACTACCCATCCAATTTTACTTAACCCTAACTTAAGTTCATAATCATACAATCCTTATGGATTAAACTAGGTTAAGTAGTCCAATTCATTACCATGTCCAATTATGGTTATAATGGGCTAGACCTCCCACATTAGGCCTACAACGTGTGGATGATGGATATGCCAGTCAGGTCCGAACAGTCTTATTCCACAGTTGGGTCTAATGTCGTGTCTTAGACTGATTCGTATTTGCACACTTAGACCTCTCACATTTGGTTCAACATTAGTGGCTGCTGGATATGCCGGTCGGGTCCAAGCAGACTTCCACCACTAATGCAACCTAACCTCGTGTCATAAGTGCAATTACAATTCCTAATTGTAATTACTAGACATTCCATCTTTATCCAAATCTACCTATGTCATTATAGGTGATTATTTCTCTTTTTCCCCATGTTCAATTATATGCTAAATTCACTATTCAAATTATGGACTTTTATGTCCCTTTTCAATTAACCTTTTAATTATGCAACATATGCGCTTTTCCCCATGTTATAAGTCTACATATATATATATATATATATATATATACATGCTATGAACAAACCCAAATCTACATATTTTCCAATTTATGTCCCTAGTCCATATTCACCCATTTCAATACAAGTTACTTCCAAATCCATATTCACATATTTTCCAATGTATGCCTAAAATTCATATTCACATACGTCCCAATTTATGTCCCAAAATCAGTATTTAGACATGTCCTATTTTATACCTAATTCAATATTTACATTTATTCCAATGTGTGCCTAAGTTCATATTATCCAACAAGACATACGCCCTCAAACCTATATTCGTATATTTCCAAATTTATGCCCAAATTTAAATCCATATTTTCCAATATCAATTATGCCCCTAATTATGTCTTTCCCCATTATTCCCACTTTCGCACGTTCGTATTTTTCAGCGTTAGGCCTAGGCTCGAAGGTAGTCTGGCTATATAAAAATAAAAAGGGAAAAGAGGGAGAGAAGAGGATCGAGAACAGGTATAATAACGAATCAATAATAAACTGATAGAAATAGGCATAAAATGAATAGGCATATTATGGCAAGATTTAACATGGCGGCGCTATGAACATATAAAAGTAGATCTGATAGTTATGTCATAATAGAACTGATTAGGCACCGATTCAAGATCCAATTTTTATATACATATCACGATTACTATTTAAATATTCAGATCTAAAAATAACATGAACTCACACTGAATAGATCTAAGGAAATGGATCCAATTTACTGAGAAGAACATGTTGAATAAGTTGTTGTAGCCATCGCTAAATTTGTTGTAGCAATCTTCGAGTATGTATAATCTTCTTTGAATTGATTTAGAAGAAGAAATGCCATTTTAATTTCCATTGCAGTAGGGCTTCACCATCAGTATTTAGATAAATAAAACCTAGGCCTAGGGTCCTCTATATAGCCTAGGGTTCATGAATCTAGCTCCAAGATCGCCCTGGTTCAGAAAGAAGCTTCCAGAGCCATGGGTGGGTCGACACCCCTTCGGGTGGGTCGACCCCTAGGGCGACCCCCCTTCATGGGTGTCGACCCCTAGGTCGACCCCCATGAGCCTGAGTCGACCCCTAGGTCAACCCAGCAGGGTCTCGGATCGACTTCAAAATGTCGGCCCTTTCTCGATTTGCGCGCTGGATTTCTGGTTCTGCTGATTTTTGAATATTTTTGAATTTATATGTATATATATCTTCCTTATATGCATACAAACTTCAAACCTTAATAACTTCTTCATATAGTGTCCGATTTACGCAAACCAAGTGTCTATCTTGACCAAAATTTAGAGACAGACGCAATGGCACAGTCCGTTTCCCTTAATTCTGAATATTCAATTAATTATTCTTTAATTCATCATTTTTAGTGTCGTTAAAATTCCAGGGTGTTACATTCTCTCCTTCTCAAAGGATTTCGTCCCCGAAATCTCTTAGTTAAGAACAACCTATATCCTAACATCTAACAATCATACATCCATCTAGCAATCATAGGCATCAATTGTCCTTAAGAGATTTCTAATGCTTTTATGAACATACGCAATAGTGTGTGTATATGTCTGTAAACTAATGCGAAAGATCAGGTGGTCTACTGATTTAGTTGACCTACTTAATGCAATGTATGTTTGGGCCATGCAACCAAAATGTATGCAAATCATCCTAATCCATGTAAGTTCTATATGTGTGCACAATCATCCATCCATATGCAACATCAATGTAACGATAATCCATTAAAATTTAAAACGTACACACATCAATATGCAATATGTAAGTGATTGAACCGATCTAGTGCCTATTGTGTGTGTATATGCATCTTCGAGCAATCACTAGCGACCACTTGAATCCATCAAACATAACAAGTCTCAAACACATGTTTACATTCATTAGTTTTCTACCTAAAGACTCGATCGATAGGAGATATTCAAATGATAGATACAAGTATTATTTCAAAGCTTGGAAAAGAAGTTAAGAACATATTCTCGAAAAGGAAAGGATATGAAGCGCGAATCTTGTCTTCAGCCTCCCAAGTAGCGTCCTCGCAGCCCTTTCCCTATTGCACTCTTACTAGCTTCACTTCTTTGTTGCACAATTTCTTAACCTCCGATCCAAGTACGCAAGTCGAAACTCGTCCTATCATTGCTTCCTTCTATACTTCCACTTTCTCTCGCAAGTTTGGCTCCACTGCTTCGAACTCTATACATTTTGTTGCCTCTTGGATGAATAGTCATTTTAGAATGATGGGCTTCGTCAAGGACTGTCTTCAATAGGTTCCCTATCCCGATATGATTCACCTATCAAACCTCTTCTCAAGTAGCTCCCATACTTGCTTATCAAGTTCCCTCTTTTCTTTTAGGAGCCACATGTCGCAAATCATCGATAGATATATTAAGAGGTTCTAGGAGACTAAGCATGACAGACCCTTTTTGGGTCATAAGAAATCTCGAGAGTCTTTCTATGGCAAGTCAGAAGTCTAATGACCCTCCTCTCAAAATCTTAGAATGGCTCCATATATGGTTAACCCGTTCATCCTAGAATCAAACTGTATCTTATGAAATCAAGAACATACGCGTCGCAATCAAACTCGACGCCTAACACAGATATTCTCAAAACCCGAAAATTCCTCAATAAACGAGTCGTACCTCCACTGAGGTTTGAGGCAATAACGGGATCCAAAACCATACTAGTATCTAGGTGTAGAGACTCAACTAAAGGATCAGATATAAAAGAATGCGAAGTGCCAGGAAAAGAATCCTAATAGGATGATCAGAAATAGAATCGATCCTTCGATGGAAACTTTTCTACCCCTATCCTATCCACCATCTATAAGAACGATAGCTTAACCCCTACAAGTTCCTGCCTTCTGTCCCTGTCCTTGTCTCTTTGGGCACTCCTTAATAAGGTGTCCTACCTTACCAAAGTGGTAACAAACGCCTTTTCTCTTTCTGTAATCCTTCTCCAGATGATCCGCTATTCCGAAATTATGGTATTTCCGCTTTTCTTCTTTGGGTTGTGCTCCTTAGCCCCAACTCTCTTATTCTCCTTTTTACCATCCTTATGCAACATGCTAACAAGTCTCTTGAAAGCTGCCTCCATCGCACAGAAATCCTTACGAGGCTTGAGATAAAATAAGCCGTAGGTGAAACCACTGTGGCTAAAGATGGAGGTTGGGCACTTCTTTGCCCTTTGACATGTACCGTAGTTTTAACATGCCTACAGGACCGTGCCAAAATAGGAATACCCTTTCAAGAGGAAACAGTTCCCCGAACAAAAAGGAAAAGGAATCAAGCGGAGAATCTAGAAGATATTTATGGCTTTGGGAAATATGGTTTTCAAAAACAAACTTTTTATTTTACAATATTTTGTTTTTGAGACCTTTTTGAAAACCATTTTCAAAATACTTTATCCGATCTTATAACCATATGCTCTGATACCAAATGTGACACCCTACGTCCGTTAATGTCACTCACTAAGGGAATGCATTAAGTTTCGTGAAGCGTTATAGGTAAATAAGAACATAATAGCACAAGATAGACATGTAAAATAGCAGCGGAATTAAAAACTTTGTTTAAATCAAAACATCATGGTCCTAAATACTGAGTTTACATCATAAGTAACTAATTACATTAATAATCTATCTTGCCAAAAATATCAGAGTACAAAAGCATAAACCATATTTCCCTTGCAAAGCACAAGAGAGTTGACAAGTAGTCAAAGCGATACATCTATATCCAAAATCCAAGCTAAGCTGAAAGAATCCAAATCAACTCTAAGCACTTCCACCCTGAGAACCTAGGGGGAGGAACGGAAGAGAGAGAAGAGGAAACAAAAAGGGTCAGACATAAAGTCTAGCGAGTCCAGTTGCTTTTAAATACAAATAAATAAAAGTATCATGGCAGGTATATAAAACTGGAAGAACAAGATAACAATAATAATAACAAGTGTGAACCGAGCAAGATAAGATGAACATGATATATTGTGCTTCTTCAATAAATTTCTCTGCACCTCGCAAATACTAGTATATCAAAAATAGAATGATCCCTATTAATACCGTTCCATTACATTTTCTTGGTTATTAGGTTACTTGGGTTAATAACACTCAAAACTTATACACGCATCGTACCCATTTACTTTCCCATGGATTCACCTAACACAATATATATAGCTATCTCTCAATATTGAGATACTACCCATGGTACCCCACTCGCACGGTCTCCACCATAATGAACGCAGTCCCTCATCCTATGCCAGAGTGACGTACGGATCTCTATATTAAATGTTACGTTCCGCATACATCTATCATTACTATGCTACTTAAGCGTATGGACTACCACTATCGATCGAATCAGATTCCTTATCGGAATAATGCCCTCTAGTCTATGATACACCACCCAGAGAAGATATGCATGTATCTAGACTGTCCGACGTATGCAATGTAATTGTTGCTCGATGCCTCAATCGCATGTCCTCTAATGTGCACCGAGTTCCGTGGCAGGGCAAAACAAGAATCACAGAACTCGGCCAGGAGCTTTTCCATACCTGTACAGGCCGCCTTTAAGTGCCTTCAAATACAGATATTCCTCGGGTCTGTTTTCCATGGTGGCTATGGCCCCACCTTGGCCCCTCCCACAACTAGTAAAGACTATAGAGCTAAGCAACCGCCCCTAATAACAACCAATCTAAACATCCATGTGGCGTCTACCCTCAACCCCGTACCTCAATAGTGAAAAGTGAAATGATATCTTTGGTTTAGCTCTAGTCTTTTCGCATCCCGCTGGTTGTCGATGACGAATATCCGATAGTCTACTATCCTTATTGGTCGTACCCTTTCTACCTCCTCATGAGGCAACCATCGATTCACTCTGGTGTCACATCGTCACAACATTCTGATTGCATAGCAACATCTGCAGTCAAAGCCCACCCACCTAGTAGTTACGCGCAGACCCAACCTCTACGAGTACAGCCTAAGACGTCTATCACCGCACAGAGGACTACTAGGAGCACCTTAAGTACTTCAAGAAGCCGCGTGCTTCCTCTTCCAGTCCTTTAGAGCCGTCATAACAATCAGATGAATGTGCGCTCCCCTCGTGTCTTATAATACCTCGATGATCTATCCTGTTGGGTTATTCACCCTCAAACGTACGGACTGGTACAAACGCCTTACTTTAATATGTTGTTAGACCCTATGTCTAAACATTCTTTCACGCGCTTGCCTTAACTCACCCAGCTCCCATTTAATTTGGTTATTTCCGTTAATATTGAATTTTTATTCAAATTTACCAAGTTTCTCTTGCTTACTAATTTCGATCAAATAAATTAATCCACTTAAGTTTATTAACAAGCCCACAACATGTTATTCTCTAGCTTGTGGCCCGGGGTCTATAATCCACAATCTATTTTATATTCTTGCTTGGTTACATCATTACAATAACATGTTCTCCTTAATACATTATTATGTATATCCCAATTCACATGTTTCCTAATTAACATGTCACTTACCATTTATGATTAAATATAACTTATTTATTTTACAAGATTTCCACATTCTTTCTCATTTAATCATAAATTCAATTTACACTATCACTACAACTTATCGTTGTTTACTTAGCAGATTATTACGCATATCTAATTCTATCATTTCTACAAGTTATGCTTTACCCTACAAGGGTGTCTTTAATTACATAACTCTATTATATTTTCCACCGGTAATGTATAACATTGGGTGTCTTTAATTACATAACCTTATTGGGTTAGGTTCGTGGGCCTATATGTAAATATTAACCACCCCCTCCATTTTACTTAACCAACCCACTACCTATCCAATTTTACTTAACCCTAACTTAAGTTCATAATCATACAATCCTTATGGATTAAATTAGGTTAAGTAGTCCAATTCATTACCATGTCCAATTATGGTTATAATGGGCTAGACCTCCCACATTAGGCCTACAACGCGTGGATGCTGGATATGCCAGTCGGATCCGGACAGTCTTATTCCACAGTTAGGTCTAACATCGTGTCTTAGCCCGATTCGTATTTTCACACTTAGACCTCTCATATTAGGTTCAACATTAGTGGCTGCTGGATATGCCGGTCGGGTTCGGGCAGACTTCCACCACTAGTGCAACCTAACCTCGTGTCATAAGTGCAATTACAATTCCTAATTGTAATTACTAGACATTCCATCTTTATCCAAATCTATCTATGTCATTATAGGTGATTATTTCTCTTTATTCCCCATATTCAATTATATGCCAAATTCACTATTCAAATTATGGACTGTTTTGTCCCTTTTCAATTAACCTTTTATTTATGCACCATGTGCTCTTTTTCCCAAGTTATAAGTCAAGGCATATACATACATACATACATACATACATACATACATATATGTGTGTGTGTGTTATGCACAAACCCAAATCTACATATTTTCCAATTTATGTCCCTAGTCCATATTCACCCATTTCAATACAAGTTACTTCCAAATCCATATTCGCATATTTTCCAATGTATGCCTAAAATTCATATTCACATACGTCCCAATTTATGTCTTAAATCAGTATTTAGACATGTCCCATTTTATACCTAATTCCATATTTACATTTATTCCAATGCGTGCATAAATTCATATTATCCAACAAGACATATGCCCCCAAACCCATATTCGTATATTTCCAAATTTATGCCCAAATTTAAATCCATATTTTCCAATATCAATTATGCCCCTAAATTATGTCTTTCCCCATTATTCCCACTTTCGCACATTCGCATTTTTCAGCGTTAGGCCTAGGCTCGAAGATAACCTGGATATATAAAAAGGAAAAAGAGAAAAGAGGGAGAGAAGAGAATCGAGAACATGCATAATAACGAATCAATAATAAACTGATAGAAATAAGCATAAACTGAATAGGCATATTATGACAAGATTTAACATGGCGGCGGTATGAACATATAAAAGTAGATCTGATAGTTATGTCATAATAGAACTGATTAGGCACCGATTCAAGATCCAATTTTTATATACATATCACGATTACTATTTAAATATTCAGATCTAAAAATAACATGAACTCACAGTGAATAGATCTAAGGAAATGGATCTAATTTACTGAGAAGGACATGTTGAATAAGTTGTTGTAGCCATCGTTGAATTTGTTGTAGCAATCTTCGAATATGTATAATCTTCTTTGAATTGATTTAGAAGAAGAAAGGCCATTTTAATTTCCAATGCAGCAGAGCTTCGCCGTCAGTATTTAGATAAATAAAACCTATGTCTAGGGTCATTTATACAGCCTAGGGTTCATGAATCTAGCTCCAAAATCGTCCAGGTTCAGAAAGAAGCTTCCAGAGCCACGGGTGGGTCGACACCCCTTCAGGTGGATTGACCCCTAGATCGACCCCCTTCATGGGTGTCGACCCCTAGGTCAACCCCCATGAGCTTGAGTCGACACCTAGGTTGACCCAGCAAGGTCTCGGGTCGACTTCAAAATGTCGGCCCTTTCTCGGTTTGCGCGCCGGATTATTGGTTTTGCTGATTTTTGAATATCTTTTAATTTATATGTATATATATCTTCCTTATATGCATACAAACTTCAAACCTTAATAACTTCTTCATACTGTGTCCGATTTACGCAAACCCGGTGTCTATCCTGACCAAAATTTCGATACGGACGAAGTGGAACAGTCCATTTCCCTTAATTCCAAATATTGAATTAATTATTCTTAATTCATCATTTTCAGTGTCGTTAAAATTCTGGGGTGTTACACTTTCCCTCCTAAAGACAAGTGTACGGACACTTGTATTTTTGCATGCCTCCTTTCATGCATGTTTTACACTTGCCCCTTATGTGTCATTACCTCCTTAACCCTCCATTCCTATATAAGGAGGCCTTTCCTCCATTTTTTAACCATTCCACTCCATTTTCTTCATTTTATCTTCTTATTAAAAAGCTTATAACCATGGTTTCCATGGCATAAGTCTTCTTCTTTTCCACCACCACCTTGCCGAAGTTCGTCATCCTCCTCCTCCTCTTATAATACATAGAGAGAAAGATAGTATATATTATATAATATATATTTTGGTGAGGTAGACGGTGCGCTGAAATACTATCCGATGGTTCGCTCAACTAGGCTCGCCTACCGTGAAGATTTGGAAAGCTGTTAGATGAGAACTCCTTAACCACACTTTATGTATTTAATTAGTAGTTAGACTAATTTAAATATAGTGATGAATTATTAGTGGTTAATGATGATTGATGTTTGTTGTGATGGATGATGGATGCATAGTTTAGGTCACATTGGTGATCGACAAATCTCCTTCGTAATTGGAAGCAATATCATTATTGAATTTGAAGGTTAATAATTTGGAAAGGCCATATGTATAAATTCATATATATTGATAAAGTCCTTTAAATGAATAAATAAATATCGGAACATTCTAGGATGACAGAGAGGATAGTGTCTAGGCTTAGGTTTGGAAATAAAGTTTCCTACTCTCCCTGGCTATCCATAACTGGTCCGACGAATGGGATGGTCAATTTGAAGTTATTTGAATTTAGAAATGAATTGGAATTTGATTTATTAAGTAAAAAAATAATAAAAGTTGAATTTTAGATCCAAAATAATTTGGAAAGTAAATTTAAATGATTATAAAAGGGTTATATAAGGATATAATGGTTTTCTAAGATATTTTGAAGTATCGTAGAACAATGGTCATTATGGTCAAAATAGAGCTTGTCGCATAACGGCAATTTACGTATTTTAGATGCAAAGTCTAAACGCTTATAATCTAAATCGGATTTCCATAAAATGAAAAACGTTTGATTTCCATTAACAAGAAATTTCAAATGAGTGAAAGAAAATTTTAAATTCGAGTTATAATTTTCAAGTTATGTTTGAAACCGTTTTGTAAAAGGTCGATGTAAGAACAATTGTTGACCATAACAATAAACAGCTATTTTTAAATATTTTAAAAATATGGACATTTTTTATAAAATCATTACAAACTATGAAAAGGTGTTTTGAATTGTAAAGTTTAAGTTTTGGCTAAGATAAACGATATTTTGATCAAAACAGTTAAGATAACTGTTTTGTAACGCTTTTGTAACACTTTCGAAATGCTATTGTAATGCTTTCTTCAAAAACAATCTATTTTGAAGTTTTAAACTGTATACTATTTTCCGAACTATAAGTAATGATTTGTGGAATGTTTTAAAAGGTTTAAAAGTATTAGAAATATTTCATATTTAATTTAAAAAGTAGTTCACTGTTATTCCGCTTATAGTGTGAGTTAGATATCGAGATTAATATTAGGTATAAGTTGATGGTATTTCTATCCAGATCTAATGTCAAAGAGTTGGATAAATCTTTTAAGTAAGATATGAGTTTCCCAATTTGATTGGGATAAGTTGGATAGAAATAATCGTGGGATATTTGATATGAAATTCTTTGGTGTAAACGTATACTATTTAAGGAATTTGGAAGATATTATTATTATATCGATATTCCACTTATAGTATTCGTTGATTATGAGAATTGATATCAAATATTAGTAGATACAATTTATGTGTAACTTATGTTCAATATCGATTGATTTGGGTTTTGTCGTGAATCATATCTTCAACAATATCATTCTTGAAACCCAATGAGATTGAGTTGTGGAAATTCATATTGTAAGTTGGGATTTAATCAAATCTTTGATTTGAGAAAATTAAAAATAAGAAATTGGGAACCAAGTATAATCTTTTAGTTAAGATTAAAGAATTGAAAGTTAGAAAATCGATTTAATTAGAAACCATGGTTGAAATATGGATTAAAGGATTTTCAAAGGAAACTGGGTTTTGATAACGAGTTATCAAACAGAAAATTAATTAAGGCTTTGGGACTAGATTATCTTTCATTTAAGTGATGTGTTTTAAAGAAGAAGTGTTAAATATGGATTTTTGTTAAAGATAATTTGACAATGGGTTTAAAGAAATTTAATTTAACAAAATCTAAGATGGAAGGAGATTTGGTGGAAAGCCTGTGTGTTCCGTAATTGTGTTTTAAAAATTACGCTTATTGTTTGGGAAGACCGGGATCAGATGTATGTCCGAAAACCATTCCAAGTAATAATATGACGTGTGGAGAAATTGAAGACAACATTGATGACCGGGACCCTTCATATCGTAAGGACGACTTGTTGATTGTCTCAAATGGGTAGCTTCCATTTGTAGATGGATTTTATATCAGCTAAGTGGCAAGAATCCCAAACGTATGTGAAGGAATCTCGGATTATTGTTTCGTTCAGACCCAGAACGGACATTTATGGATTGTGTGTCTGACATTGTAATTGACCACGTAGCACTGATCTCTATTAAAAATATATTTGTTTGGCGGCGGAGAATTTATTCTCTTGCTTAACACCCTTCTCTAAGACGTATGGGCTTAGAGGTTGTATATCAATAGAAATCAGTGATGCATTGTGAATGGACAATGTGGCATATTTAAGTTATGTGGTGAGCTTTGGATGATCAAAGCATGGCTTATTTAAGCATAGATTTGTGTATATCAGGACCTCGGCAAGCCTCACACCCCGGTAAATGGCCAAAACAGGAAGAAATGCAGCAGGGTTATGGGGTGTTGTCTCGTTCTATATAAAAGGTGTACTATGGTATGGAGCCCAGGTATTAACCTATGTGGTAAAAGCATCTACTTTTGTGGTTGTCGCTATCGCATGCTCGGAAAGGTCGGAAACGACCGAGAGATGACATACTCAGGCATACTCTAAGTTACCCAGTTTAGGGGTAACCTGGCCTTGTGTTAGCATGAGGATTATCACTGTTAATCCTCGGACATCCCTCTAGAGGTGTTCAAAATTCGGTTCGGAAGGAAGTTCCTTTGCATGGTCATTGTTGGATTCCCAATCTCCGCTACGAGCCCGTACGATTTTGCTTGTATACCATACGTCAGTATAAAATATGGTAGCTATGCTGGCTAAGATTGATACATTTACTTTCGAAAATATTTTTCACACTATATTATAGTATTGAAAGAGGATTTTCATGTATTAAGCATTTTTGACTGCATAAGTAGAAACCTCGCCCATGTGTGCGTTTGCATTGTGTGTGTGCCGCGAGACCTTATGTTACTTTCATTTTTCAAAAAGTCATTGCGAATTTCTATGCACTGGTATTCACATGGAGTAAACCCTTTCCGCATTAGCGGCGTGGTCTGGTGAATTACCTAACTTTAAAATAAACCCTAAAAACAAATGTTTTGATTTCTTACACTAGTCCCATGACTGACCTGGAGTTTATTGTTCCCACACCTAAACTCTGGGTGCCCATAATTTTTACACGGGCAGCCTAGTAGTTTGGTTTGTAGTTTAGACTTGGAGTGGTTGGAGCAGGATGCTGGTTTAGCCGGATCTATTATATCTTCGAGCATGCATAATCTTCCGCTGAGTTTAGTATCTTTTCCACTATGTAATCGATGTACTCTGATGTTTCTCTGGTAACTCTGATTTAATATTATTGTAATGATAATGGAAAAGTTCTTTTTATTTTGTGCAAATGTGTAAGCACCCCTAACAATCCGTCTTTATGAACGGTTTATGTTGGTTTAATTACCGGTGAAAACGGGGCAAAAAGCCGGGTCGTTACACTTTTGAACCTGAAATTCATCCAGCAACAAAAGAGTTGTTAGCTGAAATAAATTCTATCTCTATTCACCCAAAAAAATATTCATGATTCTTATGAGTTGTAACACCCCACACCCGCTAAGGTCACTCACTAAGGGAATGCCTTAACTTCGGTGGAGCATTTTAAGTGAGTATAGAACAGAAAAATTACAACAAGACAGATATAAATACTTGAAAATCTAAAACATCATTTCATAGCAGCAGAAGGTAAACATGTTTAGTTACAACACCATAAAGAGTCAAGTACTAAATATCCATCCTGATAAAAACATAAGTACATAATCCCACTACATAAACAATATCCATAAAAGAAAGGATAAGCTGGGCTTTACATCACGGTCCAAGCTCCAGAAGATAGATAAAGAAATCTGATCAAAGCCCACTAGTGCTAGGCCCAACCTGAGGACCTGAGGGGGAAAAAGATAAAAACAACGGGGTCAGACATAAGTCTGAGTGAGCCCTATAACTTTAACAACACAATCATTAAAGTAATTAGGGTATGATATAAACTTGGTACGGGATGACTGGGGATAAATGACTACACTAAGTAGCCAACTAGACATAGGATGAACTAAGATAACGGTAAAGACGCATCTACCCACCCAAGGATAATTACTAACTGCACCACACCAGTCATTCCTACTTAAAGGTTGATCCCACCCAAGGACTTAGAGAATTTACCCAGTAGTTTCGTGTACCCCTAGCTGACTACATAGGTGTCGTCTGCCCCTATCTCCACTAGGTGTACCCACTACTCCCAAGCGATCGGCTCCCTACCGTAGATACCCGTGATGGCCCCACAATGGGGTGTATCACTCCCCAAAGTGGCAACCCGATACAACAAATGGTGCACGGCTTATACCTACACGATGCAACAACGTCTTACCTACCAGCCCGGGTCCACACACGCATATGAAACCCGTTGGACTTGCGTTGCCACTGCTAACCCGTTTTGGCCTCTTATAATCAAGCCCAGTACGCGTGTCCCGTCCTCGACATGGGTCGAGCCCAATAAGATACATATGGGTTACTGGTTGAAATGGGCCCCCACAAGCTACCACCTATGCTTGTCATTATATCTAGTGCATCCCACTTAACCCTTTAATCATGTTTAATTACATGTTTCCACTTGGTTAAGTATTCTAATCGTATTTTCTATTACCACCCAAGGCAACCCACTAGATTTCCTCATGCCACCCAAGGCACTTACTTGATTTCCACATGCCACCCAAGGCACCCACTTAACCCCTCATGCCCACTACATGCTTATCTGGTTAAGTGTTTCTTAATTGATTAAGAACGTAACCGTTGTAAAGACCTCTCACATTAGACTATCTTTTATGGCAGCTGGATTTTCCGGTTGGGTCCGGGCAGCCTTACGCCATAACCGAGTCTAACCTCGTGTCTATACACTTGTCACGTATTTAGTTTGTGCCTAAGACCTCTCACATTAGGCCAATCATTTGTAGCCGCTGGATTTGCCGGTCGGTTCCGGGCAGTCTTACGCTACAAAAGGGTCCAACCTCGTGTCTTAGTCGATTAATTACACCTAATTAATCCCCCCCGAATTAATTTTCCCTAATTAATTCCAATTTTTACGATGTACATAATTGACTCAATTATGTCCATCCACTTTATGGTATGCATAATCATACCAACTTCACACCATTTCATTAACATGTATATTAACCCCATCGTTCCCCACGTAATTCGCTAACGTGACATAAAAGGGAAGATTCATCACAAATATAATGGGTTCAACTTGCATAACATTAGCATCACATGGGTTTAAAGGTGTCAACATGCATATAGCATCAACCCAACTAGCATAAATAATCAACCCAAACTTGCATGAATCACATATGTCATAAGGAGGTTAACTTGCATAAGTTATTTATGTCATACAAAGGGGTAATCTAGCTTATGTATGTATGACATACAAAGGGGTTAACTTGCATATGTATGCATATCATACTAAGGTGTAAACTTGCACATGTTACTTGCATATAATCAAACACCAAACTTGCATAACATATCATATATGAACTTGCATATAATCATACACCAAACTTGCATACTATATCATGTATGAACTAGCATATACTCATACACCAAACTTGCATATCATGGTGTCATAATGGATCAATGTTTCTCATATGACTTGCATAACTTGCATAACATCATAAACACATAGCATATAACTTGCATAACTTGCATAACATCATGAACATGTAGCATATGACTTGCATAACTTACATAACATCATGAACATGTAGCATATGACTTGCATAACTTGCATAACATCATGAACATGTAGCATATGACTTGCATAACATCATGAACATATAGCACATAACTTGCATAACATGCATAACATCATTAACACATAGCATATAACTTGCATAACATGCATTGATCCACATTCATAGCCATAACCTCATTATATCCTATCATAATCATTTCAACAATTGGTCATTAAGGCTATAGAAAACTCACAACTTGTTGATTAGCACTCCTAAGAAGAAGATTAAGTTGCTAGAGTTGATTAGAGATTGATTTGAGATGCTATCTTCTTCTACAAATTGATGAAGGCTCCTACAAGTTGCATTTTGATGGCATGACGGCATTGTTTCTATTTTTAGTATGAATTAGGGTAGTCTTATGGTGTATTTATAGAGTAGTTAGGTGTTTTAGGCCATTAGATTAACCCTAAATCAGATTAGAGCCATCAGATCTCGTCCTAGCCACCAAAACACAGCCAAAAAGCCAAACTGGTGCACCCAGGTCACCTGGGCTCGACCAGGGAGGTCGACCCCCAGGTCGACACTAGGGTCGACTCCCCAGTCGACCTGGTGGGCAGGTCGACTCCCCAGTCGACCCCCAGGTCGACCCCCGGGGTCTAGCGGGAATTTTCCCGCCACTTCTGAAATTTGAAATTTCTGTTTTTAAATCTGTTTTTAAATTTTCTGAAACTTCTTCGGGCCATATCAGGGTCATACGGACTCCGATTTTCGAAAACTCGGACTCTATTTCGCGTATTTTTCCGAGACGAACGCAATGGAATAGCCCGTTTCCCCTGGTTCAGATTTTAAAATTTAATTCTGCCCTGTTTTATATTATAGCAAGTTATTCAACATACGGGGTGTTACATTCTCCCCTACTTAAAGGATTTCGTCCCCGAAATCTCTAAGTCAAGAAGAATGTATCCTACCAACCAAACAACCATCTACTAAACCATCAAACACTGGCATCCATTGTCCTTAGAGTTTCTAATGCTGTATGAACATATGCAAAGAGTGTGTGTATATGTTCCCTGTCTAATGCAAAATCAGGCGGTCTACTGATTCAGTTGACCTCCTTAATGCAAACCATGATAGTGCCATGCATCCAATATGTATGCGAAAGAACCTTATCGACACATAATATTTCTACATGAGTGCACAATCATTCACCAAAATGCATCATCCATATGATAGCACAACCATTATACATCCATTAGTATAGCTACCTACACACAATTTTATGCAATATGAAGTGATTGAGCCGATCTAGTGCCTAGAGTGTGTGTATATGCATCCACGAGCAACCACTAGCAACCACTTGCATCCACGCGCATCCATCAAACATAACATGTCTCAAACACATGTTTCAACCATAGGTTTACCCTATCTAAAGGTCAAAGGTACTAACGAGAGGACATACTAAAGATAAGATAAGTACTAGACAAATGATAAAGGAGAAGTTAAAAGACATACCCTCAAAAAGGAATGGGTATAATGAACGCATCTTCGCTTCTGTCTCCCAAGTAGCATTGCTCTCATCTTATCCCCATTGAACTTTGACTAGCCGCACCTCTCTGCTCCTCAACTTCCTAATCTCTGACCCAAGGATGCGGGTAGGAGCTCGTCGAATAGTTGCATCACGCTCTACCTCCACTTCTCTTAGCAAGCTCGGCTCTACCACCTCTACGGTCTCATGTAGGCACTTCCTCAAATGTGACACATGGAATACGTCATGTACCCCACTAAGTCTCTCGGGTAAATCCACTCTATATGCCATCCGTCCAATCCTTTCCTTAATAGGAAACGGCCCAACAAATCTTGGAGCTAACTTCCCAACGGACCCAAAGCGAACTACATTCCGTAATGGAGATACTTTGACAAAGACCATGTCCCCAACATCAAACTCAAGATCCGTCCTCCTCTTATCCGCGTAAGATTTCTGCCTGTCCTGCGCTGCTTTCATCCTTCTTCGAATCAAATCAATCTTCTCCGAAGTCTCTCTAACCATATCGGGCCCAAGTAAGATCTTATCCGTAGATTCCCACCAACATGTAGGTGATCGACAAGGCCTTCCATAAAGAGCTTCGAAAGGAGCCATACCAATACTGGACTGAAAGCTGTTATTATATGCGAACTCCACCAATGGAAGATGCTCTTCCCAAGTACCTCCAAAATCTAAGATACAAAGCCTCAAAAGGTCTTCCAGAACACGATTCACCCTCTCGGTCTGGCCGTCCGTCTGAGGATGATATGCGGTGCTCAGACACAATTGAGTCCCCACTGCTTCTTGCAAACTCCTCCAAAACTCGCTAGTGAAGATAGGATCTCGATCACTCACTATGCTAGAGGGTACCCCATGCAATCGAACTATCTCTCGAAGGTAAACTGAAGCTAGCCATGGAGCAGTCCTCTTGCTCTTCACGGGTATGAAATGGGCGCTCTTAGTAAGTCTGTCTACCACAACCCAAGTTCCCGTATTACCCTTTCTCGATCTGGGTAACCCATCAATAAAATCCATCGAGACGCTATCCCACTTCCATTGCGGAACTTCCAATGGGTGAAGCAACCCACCTGGTTTCTTTTGCTCCGCTTTCACCTGTTGGCACACCAAGCATCTAGCGACATACTCAGCCACATCTTTCTTCATACCGGCCCAAAAGAAAACTCGCTTCATGTCTTGGTACATCTTGTCCCCACCGGGATGAATGGTCATCCTAGAACGGTGTGCATCATCAAGAATAGCCTTCCTCAAACCCTCGCCTTGCGGTACACAAAGTCTACCATCTCTACGCAAGCACCCCCTATCGTCTAGGGTGTACCTACTCAAATGGCTGGACGACTCCCTCCTTATGAGCCTCTCTACTAACTCAACCAACTGTGGGTCGTCCCTCTGTGCCTCGCCAATCCATCCCAAAAGAGTAGGTCTGACCTCCAAGGATGCTAGCAAACCGGGTACATAATCAACGGAAGGTCTGAAATCAAACATCGAGATAAATTCCAAGCTTCGTCGTTCCTCAAACAATGGACTCAAGGACAACCTTTTTCTACTCAAGGCGTCCGCCACCACGTTACCCTTGCCAGGGGTATACGCTATCTCGAAATCATAGGATGCTAAGAACTCCATCCACCTTTGCTGTCTCAAGTTCAAATCCTTCTGAGAAAACAAGTACTTCAATGATTTATGGTCAGTGAACAATTCGAATCTCTCTCCCAGAAGATAATGGCGCCAAATCTTAAGCGCAAAAACAATAGCGGCCAACTCTAAATCATGGGTAGGGTAATTTTTCTCATGCTTTCTCAACTGCCTTCCACCATAGGCTATTACCCTTCCCTCTTGCATTAAGACTGCGCCCAGTCCAGTCCCACAAGCATCGGTATAGACAACAAATGGCTTACTCCCATCTGGCAACACTAAGACTGGAGCTGTGGTTAAAGCTCTCTTTAACCTTCGGAACGCATCATCACAATCTACGTCCCATGCGAAGACTAGATTCTTCTTTGTCAAGCGAGTTAATGGGGCTGATATCTTCGCGAAGTCCTTGATAAACTTCCTATAGTAGCCAGCCAACCCCAAGAAACTCCTTACCTCGGTAGCATTCTTTGGAACCTTCCAATCTTGAATTGATACTACCTTCGCGGGATCCACAGCTATCCCTTCCTTGGAGACCACGTGCCCCAAGAACCGCACTTCCTTCCTCCAGAAGTGACATTTAGAGAATTTATCCTTAAGGCTATGCGCTCGAAGAGTCTCCAACACTTCCCTAAGATGTAGGGCATGCTCTTCTTCACTCTTAGAAAAGACTAAGATGTCATCCACAAAGACCACCACGAACTTATTAAGGTACTCCCTGAACACCCTACTCATCAAATCCACAAAATATGCAGGGGCGTTCGTCAAACCAAATGGCATCACCAGCCACTCATAGAAACCATCCGGAGTCCTAAAGGAAGTCTTGTCTATGCTATCCTCAGCCACCCTCAACTGATGAAACCCTGTGGCTAAGTCCAACTGAGAAAATACTGAAGCGCCAACCAACTGATCAAAAAGATCATCAATCCTCAGCAATGGGTGTCTATTCTTCTTTGTGAGCTTGTTGAGTTCTCTATAGTCTACACAAAGTCTGAGGGACCCATCCGCCTTAGTAGCAAAAACTACTGGAGCACCCCACTCCGATATACTTCGTCTTATGAACCCCTTCTCAAGCAACTCCCCTACTTGCTTATGGAGTTCCCTCCTCTCACGAGTAGCCATGTGGCGCACTGGTAAAGATACAGGTTTAGCATTATCCACCAGATATATTCGGAAGTCTATCTCCCGCTTCGGAGGTAAGCCCTTCACCTCCTCAAACACATCCGAGTATTCCCGGACCACTCTAACAGATCGCAAACTCTCGACCGAAGCGTCAAGCGATTCAAGATAACTTAGCATAACAGAATCCATGGGATTACAAGAGATCTCGAGAGTGTTCCCCAAGCGGGTCATGAGCCTAACAACTCTCCTTTCGCAATCAAGAACGGCACCATTACTGGATAACCAGTCCATGCCCAAAATCAACCCATAGCCCGTGAAGCCCAAAACAAAAGCATCACATCTAAACTCAATGCTAAGTATAGAAATCTTCAAACCCAAACATATCATGGACAAATAAGTGGAGCCCCCAATTGGGTTTGAAACAACCAAGGGATCATCTACTAGACTGGTGTCTAAGTGCAGTGACTCAACTAATGATGATGAGATAAACGAATGCGATGCGCCAGAGTCAAACAATGTACGGACATGATGATCAAATAGAAAAACCAGACTTTCAATGGAAATAGTTCTACCTCTTTCCTGAGTTGGTGGAACCGCGAGAGCCTGAACTTGCCCCCCTGCCTGACCCGGTGCCATAAGAGCTTGCACCTGTCCTCCTGAGGTAGATCCCGTCCTTTGCCCCTTCTTAGGGCAGTCCTTCACTAAATTCCCTGCTTCACCACAATGGTAGCAGCCAGTCTTCTTCTTCTTCCGATAATCTTTGCTTATGTGGCCTGGTATCCCGCAATTGAAGCACTTCTTCTTTCCCTTGCCACCGTTGCCTTTTCCACCCTTGTTTTGCTGTTGTTGTTGAGGTCTCTTCTAATCTCCTTTCTTCTCGGGTGCCTTATTAGCATTGGGACCCTTCTCTTCCTCATGCATGAGTGCCATGTCAACTAGCTTCTCAAAGGTGGCCCCCATAGGGATATGAGTCATAGCCAATCCATGCATTGGTTCATTCAAGCCTTTAACGAACCTCAAAGCCTTCTTCTCCGGTGTATTCACCATGTCTATGCCAAACCTTGCCAATTGATTAAACTTGTTGACATATTCCTTCACCGAGAGATTTCCTTGCTTTAGAGTCAAGAACCTTTCCATATACAAGCTTTCCTCCGCCCTTGAGAGAAACTTTGCCACAAATCTTTGCCTGAAATCCGCCCAAGAGTCAATGGGGCGTTCTCCATTGGTGACCTCCCACCAGAATGAGGCCTCTCCCTTCATTAACCAAGCAGCTAACTTGACTTTCTTTCCTTCTTCCATCTCAAAGATATCTATCAACTCTTCCGCCTCCTTAAGCCAATCTCTAGCCTCCACAAAAGTTTCTGATCCTTGAAAAGGTTTCCCTCCCATAGCTTTAAATTCCTTGCAAGTCTTAGCAAAAGTATCCGTGCGAGGAGGAGGAGGAGGAGGAGGAAGATCGGGTGCTACGGTTGGTGGAGGAACATTTGCTAGACCCGCAGTGGCGGCCCTAGCCTCCATCAATCTCCTATACCATACTGGTATCGTCACACCCTCCGGAAAGTTAAGATCTTCAGCCATGCTGAAACGAAAAAGGAAAGATTCAAAACGGAGAATTCGAAAGATAAAGATATGGCTATTGGGGATTATGCTTTTCTTTCAAAAACTTTTCTCTTTAAAGACATGTTTTTGAAAATACTTCTTCCAAAAATGTTTTTAGAAAAATAGTTTTTTTCTAAAAGTTTTATCTGTTCTGGTAACCTTCGTTCTGATACCACGTGTAACACCCCACACCCGCTAAGGTCACTCACTAAGGGAATGCCTTAACTTCGGTGGAGCATTTTAAGTGAGTATAGAACAGAAAAATTACAACAAGACAGATATAAATACTTGAAAATCTAAAACATCATTTCATAGCAGCAGAAGGTAAACATGTTTAGTTACAACACCACATAGAGTCAAGTACTAAATATCCATCCTGATAAAAACATAAGTACATAATCCCACTACATAAACAATAGCCATAAAAGAAAGGATAAGCTGGGCTTTACATCACGGTCCAAGCTCCAGAAGATAGATAAAGAAATCTGATCAAAGCCCACTAGTGCTAGGCCCAACCTGAGGACCTGAGGGGGAAAAAGATATAAACAACGGGGTCAGACATAAGTCTGAGTGAGCCCTATAACTTTAACAACACAATCATTAAAGTAATTAGGGTATGATATAAACTTGGAACGGGATGACTGGGGATAAATGACTACACTAAGTAGCCAACTAGACATAGAATGAACTAAGATAACGGTAAAGACGCATCTACCCACCCAAGGATAATTACTAACTGCACCATACCAGTCATTCCTACTTAAAGGTTGATCCCACCCAAGGACTTAGAGAATTTACCCAGTAGTTTCGTGTACCCCTAGCTGACTACATAGGTGTTGTCTGCCCCTATCTCCACTAGGTGTACCCACTACTCCCAAGCGATCGGCTCCCTACCGTAGATACCCGTGCTGGCCCCACAATGGGGTGTATCACTCCCCAAAGTGGCAACCCGATACAACAAATGGTGCACGGCTTATACCTACACGATGCAACAACGTCTTACCTACCAGCCCGGGTCCACACACGCATATGAAACCCGTTGGACTTGCGTTGCCACCGCTAACACGTTTTGGCCTCTTATAATCAAGCCCAGTACGCGTGTCCCGTCCTCGACATGGGTCGAGCCCAATAAGATACATATGGGTTACTGGGTGAAATGGGCCCCCACAAGCTACCACCTAAGCTTGTCATTATATCTAGTGCATCACACATAACCCTTTAATCATGTTTAATTACATGTTTCCACTTGGTTAAGTATTCTAATCGTATTTTCTATTGCCACCCAAGGCAACCCACTAGATTTCCTCATGCCACCCAAGTCACTTACTTGATTTCCACATGCCACCCAAGGCACCCACTTAACCCCTCATGCCCACTACATGCTTATCTGATTAAGTGTTTCTTAATTGATTAAGAACGTAACCGTTGTAAAGACCTCTCACATTAGACTATCTTTTATGGCAGCTGGATTTGCCGGTTGGGTCCGGACAGCCTTACGCCATAACCGAGTCTAACCTCGTGTCTATAAACTTGTCACGTATTTAGTTTGTGCCTTAGACCTCTCACATTAGGCCAATCATTTGTAGCCGCTGGATTTGTCGGTCGGTTCCGGGCAGTCTTACGCTACAAAAGGGTCCAACCTCGTGTCTTAGTCGATTAATTACACCTAATTAATCACCCCTGAATTAATTTTCCCTAATTAATTCCAATTTTTACGATGTACATAATTGACTCAATTATGTCCATCCACTTTATGGTATTCATAATCATACCAACTTCACACCATTTCATTAACATGTATATTAACCCCATCGTTCCCCACGTAATTCGCTAACGTGACTTAAAAGGGAAGATTCATCACAAATATAATGGGTTCAACTTGCATAACATTAGCATCAACATGGGTTTAAAGGTGTCAACATGCATATAGCATCAACCCAACTAGCATAAATAATCAACCCAAACTTGCATGAATCACATATGTCATAAGGAGGTTAACTTGCATAAGTTATTTATGTCATACAAAGGGGTAATCTAGCTTATGTATGTATGACATACAAAGGGGTTAACTTGCATATGTATGCATATCATACTAAGGTGTAAACTTGCACATGTTACTTGAATATAATCAAACACCAAACTTGCATAACATACCATATATGAACTTGCATATAATCATACACCAAACTTGCATACTATATCATATATGAACTAGCATATACTCATACACCAAACTTGCATATCATGGTGTCATAATGGATCAATGTTTCTCATATGACTTGCATAACTTGCATAACATCATAAACACATAGCATATAACTTGCATAACTTGCATAACATCATGAACATGTAGCATATGACTTGCATAACTTACATAACATCATGAACATGTAGCATATGACTTGCATAACTTGCATAACATCATGAACATGTAGCATATGACTTGCATAACATCATGAACATATAGCACATAACTTGCATAACATGCATAACATCATTAACACATAGCATATAACTTGCATAACATGCATTGATCCACGTTCATAGCCATAACCTCATTATATCTTATCATAATCATTTCAACAATTGGTCATTAAGGCTATAGAAAACTCACAACTTGTTGATTAGCACTCCTAAGAAGAAGATTAAGTTGCTAGAGCTGATTAGAGATTGATTTGAGATGCTATCTTCTTCTACAAATTGATGAAGGCTCCTACAAGTTGCATTTTGACGGCATGACGGCATTGTTTCTATTTTTAGTATGAATTAGGGTAGTCTTATGGTGTATTTATAGAGTAGTTAGGTGTTTTAGGCCATTAGATTAACCCTAAATCAGATTAGAGCCATCAGATCTCGTCCTAGCCACCAAAACACAGCCAAAAAGCCAAACTGGTGCACCCAGGTCACCTGGGCTCGACCAGGGAGGTCGACCCCCAGGTCGACACTAGGGTCGACTCCCCAGTCGACCTGGTGGGCAGGTCGACTCCCCAGTCGACCCCCAGGTCGACCCCCTGGGTCTGGCGGGAATTTTCCCGCCACTTTTGAAATTTGAAATTTCTGTTTTTAAATCTGTTTTTAAATTTTCTGAAACTTCTTCGAGCCATATCTGGGTCATACGGACTCCAATTTTCGAAAACTCGGACTCTATTTCGCGTATTTTTCTGAGATGAACGCAATGGCATAGCCCTTTTACCCTGGTTCAGATTTTAAAATTTAATTCTGCCATGTTTTATATTATAGCAAGTTATTCAACATACGGGGTGTTACATGAGTGGTGTGATGGAGGTATATTTTCTTTCCATAAAGCATGGGATTATTTGAGGGATCATGAGATAAAGGATGAGATTTTTTCAGTGATATGGCATTTAAAAAATAGTAGAAGGATGTCTTTCATAGCTTACCTTGCAATAATTGGAAGATTAAATACAAAGGACATAATACATCAATTTGGAAATATCACAAATATTTTATGTCCTTTGTGTAACAATCATCCAGAAAGTCATCAGCATCTATTTTTTTCTTGTGAGTGTTCAGCCTTCATCTGGTTGTCTTTGAAGCAGAAATTGAATCTCCAGCTAAGCACTTATACGGGTTTGAAAGAGGAAGCTAGAATCATTCAAGCAAATTTTAAAGTGAAGGAACAATTGAGGGATGTTTCTTGTGCTGCCTTCTCGATTGCAATTTATTTCATATGGAAAGAAAGAAATATGAGGGTTTCCAATGGCAAAAACATGAGCTCAGCAGTTTGCTTGTTGAAGATTGAAAGGGAAATTGGTTTTCTGGTAAGAGATAATGAAAGCGAAACATCTCGAAATGTTAGAAATGAACAGTGGCTTGGTAGGTGGGGTGTTGACTTAATTGATACTGGATGAATTTCGAAATGGCTTTTGAATTAAGGCGAAAGAGATAGTTGAGATGGGCCTGGACTGGGCTTTGAGGATGGTTTTTAAATAGTTTTTCAGTTTTATTTTTATGTTTTGCTTTGTAATAATTTGACTGATATTTTTTTTCTGGTTTTTTCAGTTGTATACCGAATCTATGAGTACTCTATTTACCCATAAGGCTGCCATCTAGGTTAGGGGATTATGGGGTTTTAATGAGGCTTATAGAGGAGGTTTTATTGGTTATTTGCAATATAGAGAACCAATTTTCAATATATATATATATATATATGTGTGTGTGTGTGTGTGTGTGTGTGTGTGTGTGTGTGCGCGTGTGTGTGTGTGTGTGTGTATAAAGAAGCCTCAACCCTTAAGCTCCCTTAACCTTCCACCATTAGACAACTCATGTCCTCTCCATAACTCATGTCATCCTCTTCCATTACACCATCTTCCTATGATACTTAGGCATATAGGAGAGAGAGCTTCATTTGTTTCCACTCCATTTAGTTTTCATTTTCATTTGCTTCCATTTCCACTTTCTTCTTCTCCCTCTCCACCTTAGCTCCCTACGCCTCCTCACATACAACCACCGCCCACTACCTGTCCCCAACAGTCGTACCCCCTAGCAGCCCCTTCCTCCATACGTGGGCCCCACCTTGCCAAAAACCACTTACATTCCCTTAAAACTCCTTGTATATCCTATATTCCACCTACACATGTACACACCTACCTCCCTAGGCTATACACACATACCCTATGGACCCCACCAACGCCAACAGCCCATGCACACACCTCTTACCTCATATACCCCATGTCTTTACCTACCCCCTAGGCTTAGCTTCATTTGCAGAAAAATCCCACATTTTCTACTTATAAGTGCTAAATAATATATATATATATATATACACGCATGCATATGTAGATTGTAGTTCGAAGTGAATTGGGTTGAAAAAGTTGCTATTTTGAGTTGTTGAGTGAAAGTGAAGTGGTAGTGAATTTAGAGCATCTACATTAAAGAACGGTGGAGTGGATAGTTATGGTGAGAACTTTTCACTCACATTTGGATTGCTAGCTTAAATTAGTTACTTATGTTTGCTAATGATGTCCATAAGTTGTTATTCATGTTAATGGTTTTTTTAATAATGTTTGTAGTGATTAATGTGGTTGTGTTTGTTATTAGTGTTGATAAAGGTTGTAGCTTTAGGCAGTGTAAGTTAGTTAAATTCATATTGTTAAAAAGGTTAATTAACTAATGTTGATAAAGTTGGTTTCTTTATGTTGCATTCATTAAGGACAAGTAATTATGAATTAAAGTGGCCAAACGTTTAAGTTAGTGAGTTAACAACATGGTAACATAAAAGTTGAAATTGTTAGTTGGCTAAAGATATGATTTTGGGAAAAGTTAGTAAGAAAATTGGGCATATACTCGAAATACACCATGTTTCAAGTGATAGGAAAATTTGATCATGTGCTAAAGATTATTTGTATGTGATTAGCGGTAATGAATGATTTGATATGAATGGGCTTGACATTGATTTACAATTTGAATGTAATGGGTGTTAATGTGGATCTGTTTTGCTGATTATGGAAACAAAGTGTTAATGCGGTTTAATACCTTAACTAACGATGGTTGAATTTAGTATTAAGTGTTAATGACCTTAACACTTATGTTGATGATACCACTATGTGGTGGTTAGATGTTAATAGTTGTTAATGACTGTTACTGGATGATAACGATGTTAGAAACCCATATGAATTAGATTATATGGTAAATAATTGAATTTTATTCCAATTTGAATTTAATTCAACATATTATTAATAAAATATTGAGTAGATATTTTTCATAAAGAAAAAAATTTATTTGAACAAGTTTTTCAAGTAATAAAGGCATGTTTTCAAATTTGAATTTAAAATGAATAGTAACTTTAAAAAGTGAAGTTTAGTTTGGGTACCGAGGAAATGTTTTAACAAAATTTTATTATCCAAACTATCTTATTTATTTTTATAATGGACTTCAAAAAACTTAGGACATTAAATAATTAGTTTTGAAAAATATTATTATTTTAATGATTTAAATAATATTATAATGATTAAATAATGGAATATTTGATTATTAAGTGAAATCATTGAAATATAGTTTTCAAAAGTAATTATATGTGTTTTGTATAATTAATACGTTATTTAGAAGTATTTCAATTCGATTTTTTATTTTAAATCGAAGTTTGGTCTGAATAGGACTAGTTGCGCAGCGATAATTCGCGAATTTCGACCATTGACTTTAACTTGACTTACTGGAAGATCCGACCATCGGATTTTCCCAAAACAAAAAATAGTAGATTAAAATGAAAAAGTTTTCAAATGCAAAAGAAAATTTTAAAATCCAATGGTTAGATTTTAAAATAAGTACAAATCTATTTTTGAAAAGGTCGCTACAGATGCAATTCAGTGACCGTAATAAGAAATCGTTCGAAATGGCCTTATAAAAATTACTAAAAATAGGGAAAAATTATGATAAATCATAATTAATGATTTTAAAGTGCTTTGGGAAAGAATTATGAAATTTTGAACTATAATTTAAATTTTGGGTCTTCGACCTAATTTATTTAATATAGTAAATCAACTTTTTTGGAAAATAGTTTAAAATAAACCGAGGTTTTCAAACTTAAGTTCTTCGGATTTGAATGGAAATGATCTCCAGATATTTCAATATTGAATTCCATAGTTATATGAATATTGTTTGAGGAATTTGGAAGATGTCTATGTCGTTATTCCATATACGGTATTTGTTGATTCCAGAATTTAGTGTTAAATATAAGTCGATGTGATTTCTGTTTAAGACCTTCTATTTGATATCAATTGGATATTTTGGTTTGTCGTGAATGATGTCTTGAATAACATCTATACTTTAACCCAGCTAAAAAAATGAGTGGCTTCTAAAGTTAAGCAATCGTTGAAGAATGATTTTGAAGATTAGTACTAAGTTAGAGTTTTAATAAATTTTTAAGCAAAGATTTGAATAATGAAATGGGATATGTGTAACGACCCATATTTTATGTAACAACCGATCGAAAAATAATTATATTTTATTCTCTAATGGTTGGACCATTCACAGTTTTTGATATGTTGTTCATGGAGATGTGGGACGTGTGATGGCCGGGAATTTCGCTCGATCCGAATCAGTCGTTAAACCGATCTAGACCGTTCGTAACCCCTGATCGTTTGAGAACAGGACAAATCAGAACGCAGACTGAAGAACATTTCATTGCTATTACAACAATTCCATCAGATACAAGAATATACAGAGTATAAATGAATAAATTACATTCGATAAATATCATAGATTACAATAAATTACATAGCAGCGGAAAAATAATACAAAGCACAACTGAAGGTGATATACGGATACAGAGCTTTCCGGATATCATATCAGTTGTAAACCAGGATCCTGTGAATATAAATCTGCAAAACCAAAACTACTTGCTGCCCGTGTCGAAAATAAGGGCACCCAGAGTTTAGGTTAAAACAATAAACTCCAGGTCAGTCATGTGACTGGTGTGAGAACTAAAACAGTTATTTAAAACTTTACTTTAAAAGAGAGTAATTCAAGGGACCACGCCGTATAACACGGAACGGGTTTCCTCCCAAGAATACCGGTGCATATCAATAAACAACGCAATGCTTTTTCGAAAAATGAAGCTATTATAAGACCCAGGTCCCATCACACAATGCAACGCAAGCCGGAGGATAGGGTTTTCCCTTATAATAGCCAAACATGCTTGGTACGTTTAAAACAAATCATTTGATACTATAATAAGTGTATAGTGTCAAAACAATTTCAATCATAAATATAAATCATAGACGGCATGGGTACCATATATCATGTCGCCCTACTAGTTCTACAATTAAAACCGCAATACACGTATTGAAAATTGGATTTCCGTCATGAGTCGAGGCAAGGGGCAAGCTCCTCTCCGCGTTCGAGACACTCTAGCAAATGTCTCAGGACTACACACTCTGGGCAATCCTGGATGCTTCAGGGCCGGTCCTCACTTACGTTAGAGGATTGGCAATTCCTGAACACACGTTTCCCGGTCCTTACAGACCTAAAATCGAGGCGCCTCATCCAACAACCACATAGGTGAAAAGTATATAAATGTCAGGGCTGGTAAGTCACTGACACCACCAAAGCTAGAAAGAAACGTCGTGCTCTCCCTACAGTCCGTATCCCGTTTTTGACTCATACCGAGGTGTGAGGCTCGCGAATTCATGTTATTCACAAAGCTGCCACGTAGGCCGTGCTTTGATCATCAACCACAAGACTTTGCTTTTCAACAGAAGCCTTGATCCATGCAACTCAGCGTGCCACACAGGCAATTCATGCCATGCGATTGATATCCATCGATATATAACCTCTAAGCTCGTACGTCTCAGAGAAGGGCGTTAAGAAAGAGAATAGATTCTCCACCGCCAAACAGATATATATTTAACAGAAATCAATCAACACAGAATAAAATCCAATGTCAGACACACAATCCATTTACAAGTTCGTTCTGGGTCTGAACGAAACCCGAGGCATTTTCCTCGCATATCCATCGATCTCCAAGTACGTCTGGACGACCACCAACTATTTCCATCCTCTTGGGCGTACAGCCCAATCTGGATCGTCAGTAATTATCCAAACGATGTGAAGACTTCCGGTCTTCAACCACCGTCTTCATCTTCGACTTATCGCCGAATCGGTTATTCAGAATGGGTATAAACCCGGACTTTCCGAACAACCCACGTATATTAAAAACAAATGTTACACAAACACAACATACGCCTCATTCCAATTCATTAGTCACTAACCGTAAATCAACAAGAGAACAATTTCCCAAACATTAACCCCGAAGGCCGAAACCAACATCAGATCAATACCCAGGAAACCATTCTTCTTACCTAACCTACAGCTAGCTTCTAAATTCCACATTTTTAGGGAAAGGTTCCCATTAATTTTATCCAAGATAAATTCTTTAAAATTTATCCTTTAATCTTCCTTTGGATGTCGTTTCAAACCAAATTATGGTTTTCCAAACTAGTCGAGATTAGCGAACCACACCGAAGTAATTATTTATTTTATTTCCCAATCCCAACCTATTCATCCCATGAAGCAAAACTGGTAATACTCCACATCTAACACCACAGTGTTATCGGTAAAATTAATTACCATTTCACGTTCAAATCTGATTAAAGATTTAACTATCGCTTTGGAGCAAAACTGGTAATACTCCATTCTCGCTCATTTTCTAAATTTGAAAATTTAGATTATCAATTCAAATTTCAATCTAATTGCAGATTCATTAAAACTCCTTCTACTGGGTTAGAGAACTAGTGTCGTTTAAAACACAGTTCACGACAAACCCAAATCACATTCTAATTATTATCGGGTTAAAGAACTAGTGTTATTTAAAACACAGTTCACGATAAACCCATGAATCAATTCTATATAAACCCATTTCAAATCCAATTTATTTATTTAAAAATAAATGGGTTTTAATTTCAGTTCAAAACTAGTTCATTTTGATAAAACTATTTTTATCTTTTCCAATATGGAAATTTTCATCCCAATTTTTCCCAAATCATTTCTTATGATTTTACACAAATTATCGATATTTTTAATAATTTTATCAAGGCCCGTACAGTCGATTTCCATCAACGGCCATCGAACTGCACTTACAGCGACCTTTTTCGAATTTGATTTGGACATAACTCCAAATCCAACCATTAGATTTCAAATTTCTAATATTCGTTAGAAAGCTCTTTTCGATACGAACCCAACGGTTTCGGTTTTAGGAGAATCCGACGGTCGGATCTCCCGTAATGTCCGTTTGAAATAAATGGTCGAAATTCATGAACTGCCGCGGCGCGGCGTGTTCTATTCAGGCCATTATATTATATATATAATATATATTTCGTCGATTCCTATTTAAAACGAATTAAATAAATAGTTTTAAATTCGTTTCAAAAACAATTTCAACTTCCATTTCAATTCAAGTCAAAATTGAATTTTTCCTTATAAATTCGTTTTAAAATTCATTCCTATTCAATTCAATTTGAATTCATTTCAATTCGTTTTCAATTCAATTTGAATTCGTTTTCAATTCAATTCGAATTTGTTTTATATTCGATTCAATTCAAATTGGTTTTCTATTCGATTCAATTCATTTTCTATTCAAATCAAATTCAATTCATTTTCTATTCGATTCAATTCATTTTCTATTCAAATCAAATTCAATTCATTTTCTATTCGATTCAATTCATTTTCTATTCAAATCATATTCAATTCATTTTCTATTCGATTCAATTCATTTTCTATTCAAATCAAATTCAATTCATTTTCTATTTAAATCAAATTCAATTCATTTTCTATTCGATTCAATTCATTTTCTATTCAAATCAAATTCAATTCATTTTCTATTCAATTGAATTCAATTCGTTTTCTATTCAATTTAAATCAAATTTGTTTTTTATTCAATTGAATTCATTTCGTTTTCTATTAAATTTAAATTCAATTCGTTTTCTATTTAATTGAATTCAATTCGTTTTCTATTCAATTGAATTCAATTCGTTTTCTATTCAATTTGAGTTAAATTCGGTTTCTATTCAAATCAAATCAAATTCGTTTTCTATTCAAATCAAATCAAATTCGTTTTCTATTCAAATCAAATTCGATTAGAATATAATCGATATAAATATCATTCGCGTCAAAATAGCGCATCTCTAATCAACACGGCTTTATATTCAACAAATGGATCTATATTTCTTTCAATACACGACTCTATATCTTTGTCAACACACGACTAATCTCAATGAATGAGTACTGTCCACGTGTGACTATTTTGTTATTTAATATATTTTATAAAAATTATGGTATCTATCGTTTGATTTAAAATCAGACTCCAACCGTAAATTAGTAAGAGAACGATTCCCTGAATATTAACCCCGAAGGCCGAAACCAACATCAGATCAATATTCAGGAGACCACTCATCTTATCTATTTTCCAGTTAGTTTCTGATTTTATATATGATAAAGATGTAAATTTGATCGTTAAAATATTTCGTTCAACACATGACTAATCTCAACGGATGAGTACTGTCAACACATGAACCTTTATTTTATAAAGAAGTAAATTTTATTGTTAAAATATTTCGTTCAACACATGACTAATCTCAACGGATGAGTACTGTCAACACATGAACCTTTATTTTATAAAATTCTTTATCTTCTAAATTGGAATTAGGCCCAATCAATTACCATATAAAGTTAATTATATGGATTCCATACAACACATGTATATAATAGCAACGATAAATAATCAACCATCATCCAAAGTGCACTACACTGTATAAGCATCAAATATAGATATCTAACGTTTATAACAGCCTGTCAATCAATCGATCGACATACAACTAATTATTGGGATTAGTGTATGTCATATATTTTATCCCAATACCCGTGTTGGGTTTCAAATCAACAAACACAGACTTTTATTTGTGAAGTTGGGCGATGTGTAAAATTTATCGTCCCAATCAATGTCATTCAAATAGGTGTACATAAACAAACCGTCTGGTTTGTAAATGAATATTTTTTTTTCACGTTCACGTTAAAAATTATATTTTTAACGATAAATATTTTATTTCAACACATGAATTTCTATTTAGTTCATTTACACAATAAAAATGATATTTTTATTTTTCTAACATATTTTAGAAAATTTCGGCGGCATAACGGCACGATACTAGAAACAGGACGAGGCCTAGCCTTATCCCCGGTCAAGTGAAGGCCCACGCCATTCACACATCAATCAAATCCATTCCATTTCACCAAACAATTCAATTCAAACCAAATAATCTAACCAACTACACAACCAAACAAACAAGTCCATGGTCTGTGGACGATTGTGTCGGGTGCTACTAAACACCGTCTGCATCCTAGTATATATATATAACTAGAAAAAGAAATTGAAGAGTGAGAAGTTCTCACCGAAAGCTATTCAATACCACGACTCTTCATTTATAGAAATCTTCGCCATTCTCGCCCTTTGTCCCTTTGTTTCCCGTAGCCACTATATATATAAAAATCGAATTTTTACTTTGCTATTCAATATATAAAAATTGAATTTTTACTTTGTTATTCAATATATAAAAATTGAATTTTTACTTTGTTATTCAATATATAAAAATCGAATTTTTACTTTGTTATTCAATATATAAAAATCGAATTTTTGCTTTGTTATTCAATATAAAAAAATCGAATTTTTACTTTGTTATTCAATATATATAAAAATTGAATTTTTACTTTGTTATTCAATATATAAAAATTGAATTTTTATCTTACTACACATATAAAAATGAGCCCCCCTTCTATATTATAAAAATTATATTTTTATATGAACAAAGATCATATTTTCCTCCAACTAAAAATCAAAGCTTTATAGTGTTAAAAATTCTACATTTACAGTTTTAAAAATTCTATCTTTACAGTTTTAAAAATCCTATCTTTACAGTTTTAAAAATCCTATTTTTACAGTTTTAAAAATCCTATCTTTACAGTTTTAAAAATCCTATCTTTACAGTTTTAAAAATCCTATCTTTACAAATCTGCAGATTTTATATTTTAAAATCAATGTATAAATTAAATTAAAATAAATAAATATATAAAAACTATACCTTTCGTTTGCAGGGGGAAAGGATGGTCGGAGGTTGCTCGCAGGGGGGGCTGCTCTGACGTGGCGGTAGGCAGGGCGGTGGTCGGCGGAGGAGGAAGAAGAGGCGGAGAAGGGTGCGGATGAGGGGGGGCTTCGCGGTTGTGTAACACCCCGCCTCCGCTAGGGTCACTCGCAAGGGAATGCACTAGCTTTAGAGGGGCATTATTGGTAAACATGCACAGAAATATCACAAGACAGAACACATAAAATAGCGGAAGTAAAATCAATCTTTCATAACATAAATACATAAGGTCTAAAGCCTTTTACATCAGAGTACATCAAAACCTGTCTTGCAATAGTAAAGAAGCATAAAGACTTTTTAATAAATTATTCCCCAAGTAAAAACAGTAAAGTAGCCATAGCCAAGAAAAGTCCAAGCCATCCATGATGACCTTCAATCGGAAGAAGTCCGAACTAAACAGCATTGTTTCCTCCCTGTAACCTGGGGGGGAAACGGAAGAAAAGAGGCGAAACAAAACGGGTCAGTCAAAAAGACTGAGTAAGCCCTATCTACTATTAGTATAGAAACTAGTAAAGTTAACTGACATGAGAAACTGAGATGAACATGAGCATGATAACAAGATAGATAAGCTAAATCAAAATAACAGGATAAACTACTGAACTAAGGTATCATGATAAACTACGGTGTCATGATAAATCAAAGTATCATATCGTCAGATTTCTATCAAGTATATTATCCCAAGGTATCTACCCCGTCTAACATCCCACGGTATCTATTCCGTATATTCTTCCTGGTTCTAACATGTACATTTGCTCTGCACCCTCCGTACTAGTATCCCAGCCTTGTTATGTGTTAACCATGAATGTCCCTTACTCAAAGTCGTGTAATGGTCCATGTCAACCTAATATATCGCATATATAGGTTACTCAAATCATATGTTTCTTTCCATGTATATAAGTTCAGTCCTTTGTCGTACCTCGTACGGGCTTCCTCATGTCGTATTATCCTTGAAATCGTTTGGACTGTCACCCTTGTTCTAGCTAGGCTCTTCCATATGAATCATCGTTTGAACTACTAGGACTTACGCCACCTAGCACCACTAGGGATTACGCTTACCTATTGCACGCTTTCGTATTTCGGTTTGGGTTAAACCACCTAGGCCACTAGGGATTACGCTAACCCTCAACCGCGCCCTTTTTCCCACGCATTCATCGTGAATCGTTTTTCTATAACCGTATGCACATGTATCACATCGTGCCATCCGAGTCCTGTCACAGGGCAAAACAAGAAATACAGGACTCGGTCGGGAGCTTTAGATTTATCTGCCGATGCAGATACTAAGGTCTGCTTTTCTACACGTGGCTATGGTCCCACGTGACCCCTCCCTCAACTAGTGAAAGGCAACACAAGAGAAAATCTTGCATGAGAACTACACTCCGGCCAGCCCACATCCTACGGCCTACCTCACCCATAATTAGATAGCAATTATGGTCTGTTGGGTGTTCCCTGCCTTTCCGTACGTACACGCTTGACTCAAGATGGTAGATGATCGACGAACTTGCTATCTCGGGCACCTTATGTATTCGTCGACTCACTGCTATCCACCCCAGTCTTTAGGTCGCTCGCATAGCAACCAAGGCATATTCTTGGTTCTTCTACCGCAGACCTCAACCTCTCGTGAGCCTAGTATAATGACCTGGCAGCTCACAGAGGGATCCCAAGAATATCCTCACGTTCCCCGAAGCCGCTGCTTCGTTACCCAGTTCGTTGGAGCCTTTATCTAAATCAGATAGCCTGCTCCTACACGCATACTTAAACGTTGACCTAACGTATCGGGTTACTAATCTATCTAAGAAATGGTCCAAATTTCCTTGACTAAGAATTATTACTTAGTTTCCCTTAACTAAGGTTTACCACTTAGCCTTATTTCCATAATCCTTGTTAACGATGGTTATTTACCTAATCCTCCGAATTAGGGTTTATCTAATGGGTTAAGTGTTATCATTCAAGTCCATGACTTAACCCTATCGAGTCAAATTGGTCAAGTACCAGTTTACTTTAATCCTATCGGATTATCTTGTTAGATTGATTAAGCATAGATTATCTCAATCCCATCCAATTATCGAGTCAGATTGGTTAAGTATAGGCTGGCTTAACCCCATCCTCTAATTGTACTAGAATGGTTAAGTATACTCTAAGAAGGTCTTGTGACTTAACCTTATCAGGTCCGCGTATTAGATTGGTTAAGTGTGGATCACTTAATCCTCATCAAATCATCATGTATAATTAGTTAAGTATAAGTTGCTTAACCCCATTAGATTATCATGTTAAGTTGGTTGAGTATTGGTTACTTAACCTCATTGAATTACCAAGTTTAGTTTGGTTAAGTGTTTTAGCTTAACCCCATCGAATTACCGTGTCGAGATTAGTTAAGTGTCAATTACTTAACCCCGTTTAATTACCGTGTTTAGATTAGTTAAGCCTTAATTACTTAACCCCATCTAATTACCAAGTCGGATTAGTTAAGTGTAAATTACTTAACCCCATCTAATTACCAAGTCGTATAAAGATGGTTAAGTGTCATTAAGCAAATCAAATCACTTAACCTACCCAACCTTGTCATGTTTTGTTAAGTATCATTAGCCTAATCAATTTACTTAACCCCTTTATCCATGTCATATTTGGTTAAGAGTCATTAATCAAATTAACTTAACCCTATCATGTGACATTAATTACTTAATGCACCCCAACCTCTCACATTTGACTTTGTTGTGGTTACTAGTTAAGTCGGTCGGTTCCGGGTAGCTTTACACCACAACTTGGTCTAACCTCGGGTTCAAGCACAACATGACCAACTTCTCACATTGAGTCCTATTGTTTGCAACTACTAGTTAGGCCGGTCGGTTCCGGGTAGTTTTACGTTGCAAACTCAACCCAACCTCGAGTTGGCCACTTTCATGTTTAGTCTAGTGTCATGTTCATAGTCAAGTTTTCAAGCAATTGGGTAGACCTAACCTAATAGGTAAATTCCCAATGGGTAGACCTAACTTAATAGGTAAATTCCCAAGCTTATGTTTTTATCCATACTTACATGTCAAATTCCATGTTATATTTCAAGTCATGTTTTCAAGTATAAACACATGTCATATTTAACGTTACATGTTGTCATGTTTATACCCATTTACCCAAGTCATATTCATGTCATTATGTTTTCCCATAATGTGAACCCAACGCTTTTTAAACTCGCATGTACGTTCGCAACCACGTAATGGATTAAAAGAAGAGACTTGGCAAAGGCATAACAAAAATGGATATTAAGCCACAAGTTAATCATGGTGGCGAATGAGGCACAAATGTGGTCATTAGCTTGCATGTTACATTCTTAAGCCTCACAAAAACATGCATAAACCCAAACTTGGTACATAAGCGAATCATGGTGACAAAAGACATGGAATGATGACTAGTAACTCGCATATATCATCATATAAGGGTTATGACTTCATATGCAAGTTGACATAAAGATTATGAAGGTTCTCATGTTGCATAATGCAACATTTCAACATAAAGGTTGTAGCTTTTTGCTCATAAGATCAAGATAATGACTTCATAAACTTGCATAACATGATAGCATGCATCATTCTCAATGATCAAACCCAAACTTTCAACATGAACATTTAACTTCCTAGTTAATATCTAAGAGTAGGGAAGGGCTTACATTGCTATGAAGGCCTAAATCGATTAAACTAAAGCTTGTGATGAAGCCTATGCATGCCATCACCCAAAAACCCAAAGATGAACCCTCCAAATCAACAAAAACACTATCTTTATGAACAAAGATCAAAGCTTTTGCCTTGAAATCAACTTGAGAAGCTCTCATACTAACATAGGGACTCTCTAACACTCTCATGATCATGAAACCTCTCATAGGAATGAAGTGGAGGCTAGGATAGTTGAGTGGAGGCCATGAGAGTAGGAATTTTGCCATAGTTTAGTTGCATGAGTGAATAATGAGGATTAAAGGAGAGGGTTAGGGGTCTTTTTATAGAGGATTAGGATAGTTTAGGCCATAGGATCAATCCTAGATCTAATCCCAACCTTTAAAGCATGTCTTGGAGAAGAAGCCACATGTAGGAACCTTCTAGGGCCTTAAAATCAGCCCTAGAGTCAATCCGGGCCATCAAAACTCATCCTGGGCCTCAAAAATGGGTTCAGGACTACTCCAGGTCGAAAAATTCGACCTGTACAGGGGGCAAGTCGACAGCCCAGTCGACACCATGGGCCCCAAGTCGACAGGGCAGTCGACAGGGCAGTCGACTTGGCTGTCGACACGAGCCAGTCTGCCCGAAAACTGCTGAAAACTTGTTCTGGCCATATCTTGGTCATACGGACTCCGATTTTCGAAAACTCAGACTCTATTTCGCGTATTTTTCCGAGACGAACACAATGGTGAAGTCCATTTTACCTGAGTCAAATTTTAAAATTTAATTCTGCCTTGATTTCTTGTTTTAATGTGTTATCGAAATACGGGTTGTTACATTCTCCCCTCCTTTAAGGATTTCATCCCCGAAATCTCCAAGTTAGGAAGATCGTATCCTACCATCCATCATCCATCTACTCAAAACATCATCCACAAGCAACCATTGTCCTTAGACGATTTCTAATGTTGTATGAATACATGCAGAAGGTGTGTGTATATGCACTCATCTAATGTAAATGATCAGGCCTGAGTGATCTAATGCAAAATATGTATAGTGCCATGAATCCAACATGTATGCAAATAGTCCTAGTCATATAAAAACTATATGTGTGCACAATCATTCATTCATATGCAACATCCGCATGATAACACATTCGATTTCATCCATAAACAAGTATAAATACTCGTGCATATGCAATATGAAATGTGACCGAGTCGAGCTAATATCTAATGTAAATTCGCGCATCCACGAGCAACCACTTGCAACCATTTGCAACCATATCAACCATAACATGTTTCAAATACATGTTTACATCCATAGGGTTCTACCTAAGATTCCCTGAAACAGGGTCGAGAAGATAAACAAGACAAACTCCTTACGGGGTTTGTAACAGAGACAGGACCGAGAGGATATCCATAAAAGATAGCCTACAAGCAAGCTCAACAGAAAAACAGGGATCAAGGATATATTCCCAAAAGAGATATCATGCACGTATTTAGTCTTCAGTCTCCTGAGTCGCATTACCTTGAGCTTAGTTCCATCGTGCCTTGACCGCCCCTTTTACTTCATGATTTCGCAGCTTCTTATTTCCTGTTTCCATAACATGAGTTGGAACTCATTTCCTCGTCGCCTCTCGTTCCACTTGCACTTATTCTGCTTCTAGAATACTTGGCGCAAACTGGACTGCGTACACATTATTCCATGCGAGCCCTCAAAATTCACTAGTGAATCCTGGACCTTGTACCATAAGGTATTCCACGTAGAAAAACTTTCTCTTGAAAGTAAACAAGTTACCGTGCGCACTTACTAGGGTAATTCCCATAACCCATACATAATCGAAGTAAACCATCCGTCTTATTAGCGAACACCATTCGATCGGGTTTCTGATTTCCAACAAAGGCATCTAGGGATTCTAAGTAACTAATCATGACAGAACCCAAAAGGTTACGCGATACTTCAAGGGTATTACCAAAGCAAGCCAAGAGTCTAACTACCCTCCTTCTAAAACCGAGAGTGGCACCCCTTACTGGATAACCACTTCATCCCTAGAATCCATCCACAACTTATAAACATAAGCATTATTTCCAAGCTCAACACTTGATATAGACATTCTCAAATCCAAACAAGCCATGAGTAAATGGACCGATCTTCCAATAGGACTTGAGACAAAAACGGGATCCTCTACTACGCTAGTACTAAGGTGCAGAGACTCAACTATCGAAGCGGACTTAAAAGATGGGATGATCAAAACAAAGTCCCGACAGGATGATAGAGAAGAAAAGCTAAACCTTTAACAAGATCGTTACCCTCCTTCTGAGGTACCCTAGAAATGAGAGCATACTATTGCCCTCCGAATGATCTTGTCCCTGTTCCATGATACTTAACTATCCGTCCCGTTTCACCATGCCAAAGGTACTCTCTCGTCATGGGTTTCATTGTTCATCTTTCTCCCTCCTTTTAGGACTCAGCCATACCAACATGTTGCTTATCCTTAAATTCGTATCCTTTATCCTCTTTCTCACTATCCTTTCTTATAACGCGGCCACTGGTCTCCCGAGAACAGCCTCCGTCGCATGGAAAGCACTTTCGAAGATAGAAAAGACTAGTCGCAGTTAAAACCACTGTGACTACAGATGGAGGAAAGAAAGGAAAAGAGATTCAATCAAGGAAACCAGGATAGTGCTAATGGCCTTTGGGGAATAGCCTTCTTTTCTTTTTAAAAGAAAATTTTCTTGAAAAATGCTTCTTTATAAACGATTTTCAAATAGTTTTCAGAAGGTCTTTAAAAACTTTTGCCCAGTCTGGTAACCTTCTGCTCTGATACCAAATGTAACACCCCGCCTCCGCTAGGGTCACTCGCAAGGGAATGCACTAGCTTTAGAGGGGCATTATTGGTAAACATGCACAGAAATATCACAAGACAGAACACATAAAATAGCGGAAGTAAAATCAATCTTTCATAACATGAATACATAAGGTCTAAAGCCTTTTACATCAGAGTACATCAAAACCTGTCTTGCAATAGTAAAGAAGCATAAAGACTTTTTAATAAATTATTCCCCAAGTAAAAACAGTAAAGTAGCCATAGCCAAGAGAAGTCCAAGCCATCCATGATGACCTTCAATCGGAAGAAGTCCGAACTAAACAGCATTGTTTCCTCCCTGTAACCTGGGGGGGAAACGGAAGAAAAGAGGCGAAACAAAACGGGTCAGTCAAAAAGACTGAGTAAGCCCTATCTACTATTAGTATAGAAACTAGTAAAGTTAACTGACATGAGAAACTGAGATGAACATGAGCATGATAACAAGATAGATAAGCTAAATCAAAATAACAGGATAAACTACTGAACTAAGGTATCATGATAAACTACGGTGTCATGATAAATCAAAGTATCATATCGTCAGATTTCTATCAAGTATATTATCCCAAGGTATCTACCCCGTCTAACATCCCACGGTATCTATTCCGTATATTCTTCCTGGTTCTAACATGTACATTTGCTCTGCACCCTCCGTACTAGTATCCCAGCCTTGTTATGTGTTAACCATGAATGTCCCTTACTCAAAGTCGTGTAATGGTCCATGTCAACCTAATATATCGCATATATAGGTTACTCAAATCATATGTTTCTTTCCATGTATATAAGTTCAGTCCTTTGCCGTACCTCGTACGGGCTTCCTCATGTCGTATTATCCTTGAAATCGTTTGGACTGTCACCCTTGTTCTAGCTAGGCTCTTCCATATGAATCATCGTTTGAACTACTAGGACTTACGCCACCTAGCACCACTAGGGATTACGCTTACCTATTGCACGCTTTCGTATTTCGGTTTGGGTTAAACCACCTAGGCCACTAGGGATTACGCTAACCCTCAACCGTGCCCTTTTTCCCACGCATTCATCGTGAATCGTTTTTCTATAACCGTATGCACATGTATCACATCGTGTCATCTGAGTCCTGTCACAGGGCAAAACAAGAAATACAGGACTCGGTCGGGAGCTTTAGATTTATCTGCCGATGCAGATACTAAGGTCTGCTTTTCTACACGTGGCTATAGTCCCACGTGACCCCTCCCTCAACTAGTGAAAGGCAACACAAGAGAAAATCTTGCATGAGAACTACACTCCGGCCAGCCCACATCCTACGGCCTACCTCACCCATAATTAGATAGCAATTATGGTCTGTTGGGTGTTCCCTGCCTTTCCGTACGTACACGCTTGACTCAAGATGGTAGATGATCGACGAACTTGCTATCTCGGGCACCTTATGTATTCGTCGACTCACTGCTATCCACCCCAGTCTTTAGGTCGCTCGCATAGCAACCAAGGCATATTCTTGGTTCTTCTACCGCAGACCTCAACCTCTCGTGAGCCTAGTATAATGACCTGGCAGCTCACAGAGGGATCCCAAGAATATCCTCACGTTCCCCGAAGCCGCTGCTTCGTTACCCAGTTCGTTGGAGCCTTTATCTAAATCAGATAGCCTGCTCCTACACGCATACTTAAACGTTGACCTAACGTATCGGGTTACTAATCTATCTAAGAAATGGTCCAAATTTCCTTGACTAAGAATTATTACTTAGTTTCCCTTAACTAAGGTTTACCACTTAGCCTTATTTCCATAATCCTTGTTAACGATGGTTATTTACCTAATCCTCCGAATTAGGGTTTATCTAATGGGTTAAGTGTTATCATTCAAGTCCATGACTTAACCCTATCGAGTCAAATTGGTCAAGTACCAGTTTACTTTAATCCTATCGGATTATCTTGTTAGATTAATTAAGCATAGATTATCTTAATCCCATCCAATTATCGAGTCAGATTGGTTAAGTATAGGCTGGCTTAACCCCATCCTCTAATTGTACTAGAATGGTTAAGTATACTCTAAGAAGGTCTTGTGACTTAACCTTATCAGGTCCGCGTATTAGATTGGTTAAGTGTGGATCACTTAATCCTCATCAAATCATCATGTATAATTGGTTAAGTATAAGTTGCTTAACCCCATTAGATTATCATGTTAAGTTGGTTGAGTATTGGTTACTTAACCTCATTGAATTACCAAGTTTAGTTTGGTTAAGTGTTTTAGCTTAACCCCATCGAATTACCGTGTCGAGATTAGTTAAGTGTCAATTACTTAACCCCGTTTAATTACCGTGTTTAGATTAGTTAAGCCTTAATTACTTAACCCCAACTAATTACCAAGTCGGATTAGTTAAGTGTAAATTACTTAACCCCATCTAATTACCAAGTCGTATAAAGATGGTTAAGTGTCATTAAGCAAATCAAATCACTTAACCTACCCAACCTTGTCATGTTTTGTTAAGTATCATTAGCCTAATCAATTTACTTAACCCCTTTATCCATGTCATATTTGGTTAAGAGTCATTAATCAAATTAACTTAACCCTATCATGTGACATTAATTACTTAATGCACCCCAACCTCTCACATTAGACTTTGTTGTGGTTACTAGTTAAGCCGGTCGGTTCCGGGTAGCTTTACACCACAACTTGGTCTAACCTCGGGTTCAAGCACAACATGACCAACTTCTCACATTGAGTCCTATTGTTTGCAACTACTAGTTAGGCCGGTCGGTTCCGGGTAGTTTTACGTTGCAAACTCAACCCAACCTCGAGTTGGCCACTTTCATGTTTAGTCTAGTGTCATGTTCATAGTCAAGTTTTCAAGCAATTGGGTAGACCTAACCTAATAGGTAAATTCCCAATGGGTAGACCTAACTTAATAGGTAAATTCCCAAGCTTATGTTTTTATCCATACTTACATGTCAAATTCCATGTTATATTTCAAGTCATGTTTTCAAGTATAAACACATGTCATATTTAACGTTACATGTTGTCATGTTTATACCCATTTACCCAAGTCATATTCATGTCATTATGTTTTCCCATAATGTGAACCCAACGCTTTTTAAACTCGCATGTACGTTCGCAACCACGTAATGGATTAAAAGAAGAGACTTGGCAAAGGCATAACAAAAATGGATATTAAGCCACAAGTTAATCATGGTGGCGAATGAGGCACAAATGTGGTCATTAGCTTGCATGTTACATTCTTAAGCCTCACAAAAACATGCATAAACCCAAACTTGGTACATAAGCGAATCATGGTGACAAAAGACATGGAATGATGACTAGTAACTCGCATATATCATCATATAAGGGTTATGACTTCATATGCAAGTTGACATAAAGATTATGAAGGTTCTCATGTTGCATAATGCAACATTTCAACATAAAGGTTGTAGCTTTTTGCTCATAAGATCAAGATAATGACTTCATAAACTTGCATAACATGATAGCATGCATCATTCTCAATGATCAAACCCAAACTTTCAACATGAACATTTAACTTCCTAGTTAATATCTAAGAGTAGGGAAGGGCTTACATTGCTATGAAGGCCTAAATCGATTAAACTAAAGCTTGTGATGAAGCCTATGCATGCCATCACCCAAAAACCCAAAGATGAACCCTCCAAATCAACAAAAACACTATCTTTATGAACAAAGATCAAAGCTTTTGCCTTGAAATCAACTTGAGAAGCTCTCATACTAACATAGGGACTCTCTAACACTCTCATGATCATGAAACCTCTCATAGGAATGAAGTGGAGGCTAGGATAGTTGAGTGGAGGCCATGAGAGTAGGAATTTTGCCATAGTTTAGTTGCATGAGTGAATAATGAGGATTAAAGGAGAGGGTTAGGGGTCTTTTTATAGAGGATTAGGATAGTTTAGGCCATAGGATCAATCCTAGATCTAATCCCAACCTTTAAAGCATGTCTTGGAGAAGAAGCCACATGTAGGAACCTTCTAGGGCCTTAAAATCAGCCCTAGAGTCAATCCGGGCCATCAAAACTCATCCTGGGCCTCAAAAATGGGTTCAGGACTACTCCAGGTCGAAAAATTCGACCTGTACAGGGGGCAAGTCGACAGCCCAGTCGACACCATGGGCCCCAAGTCGACAGGGCAGTCGACTTGGCTGTCGACACGAGCCAGTCTGCCCGAAAACTGCTGAAAACTTGTTCTGGCCATATCTTGGTCATACGGACTCCGATTTTCGAAAACTCAGACTCTATTTCGCGTATTTTTCCGAGACGAACACAATGGTGAAGTCCATTTTACCTGAGTCAAATTTTAAATTTTAATTCTGCCTTGATTTCTTGTTTTAATGTGTTATCGAAATACGGGTTGTTACAGGTTGCGTGCAGGGGGGTCTCGCGGTGGTCGGCGCCGCTTGGGGGGATCTTCGATTTTGTTTTTTTTCTTTTCCCGAAAGATTTTGAACGGGGGGGGGGGGGGGCAGAGGTTTTGAAGGGGAGAGGTTTTTAATTAATTTTTTTATTATTTTTATTTTCCACCAAAAAGCAACTTTTATTTTCGACCTCAAAACGAGGCCCACCGCCTGTCGTCCATAGCTAATTACCCCCATTCCGAACACAATGGGATATGTATCGTAAGCTGATTCGATCGTTACAATCAGTTTTCGTCAAAATCAACATATAACTCTATATATTGAATTTGAATGCGCATTTCAATTTACTGGGGTCACATACTAACTCGAAAAATTCCTGAAAAATATTTTCTAGCTTCGTATCGATGATACGGTCCTAACAAAACTAGTTTCGTCGAATTCTGAGACCATTGGAAAAATGGTCATTTTCCAGTCGATTAAAATCAACTAAAACTGGTCAAACGCGTTTTCCTTTGCCACGCTCACATATTGATTCGAAAAATTATGAAATTTGGAATCTAGCAATAGTTTGACATCACGGACCCAACAAAAGTGGTTTCGTCGAAATCCGAGGTCGCTTGCAAAATTCCCATTTTTAAGGGCCTGAATTCCATAGCGACTATTCAGAATTTTCAACTGGACATATCTTTTGATTCCCGCTATGAAATTTCGATTTTTCAGATTCATTGGAAGGATATTCTAAAATAGATCCTAATGTTTTTGGTTTCACTAAAATCCGGATTGTTTTGCACCCGGTATGTTCAATTGAAGTTTGAAATCGAATTATCGAACTACCGCGCCATTTTAAATTCCATTTATAATTATATATAATTATTTATATTCTAACGACGACGTATATAATATATACGTCGAATTCTATTCAAAATAAATTTCTCGTCGATATTATTTAAAATAATCCATTTTAAATATTCAAAATTCGCTAAAATTGCCAAAATAAAAATTTTAAACTGGCCCAGATTTCCGGGTTGTTACAGGACGTGTCCATGATTTTTACCGAATTCAATCATGACCATTTTTCCCTTTCGTTTATTGTTTGGGATATACCTTTGATAAGAATCGAATCAGGTCTTGGTAGCAGTTTCTTTGGATCAGAATGGTGGTTTACGATTCTGTAGAGTGGTCACATAAAGAATTTGGTTCCGCAATTTGGGAGGAATCCTTGTTTTTTAAGCTTCAACTGCTATTTAGGAAGACTGGTCAGCAGTTAATGAGTTAATAAGCCAAGACCATTAGAGCTATAACCTGTAGATACAAGTAGAATTTTTTGGGGAGAGAACAAAGGTTACTCTCTTCATTCTAAGTTTTAGGTTAGGCGTTTATGATTCTCCCATTCAACCTAAAACCTTATTTCTCCATTCTTTTCAATCAAATTCATAGTAGATTTCATCTAGAGGATAGATCATCATCAAGGAAAGTTAGATCATATCAAATATCATCGAATTCAAAGGATTTCAGCGCTGTCCAGATCTGATCTTACTAAATCAACATCAAATCAAGCATTAATCATCAGGTGAGTGATAAATATCATTCATGCGGAAGCTACAGATTATATGGGTGAATTAGGATCATATTCATATGTTTCATGTTAAAATCACATTAGTTCTAATCATATATGTTTAATTCAGATTTGCAAACTCTAGGAAACCTAAGTTGATCACATTAACCGGATAATTCTTAGATTAATCATGTTAATTCATTTTGTTAGATCCAAATCATGCTAAATCTCATAATTGTGATACGTTGTGCTATAATAGTGATTTGTTCATGTTTTTATGATCATATGTTCGTGGATTGATGCTTGTTTGATTATTTTGATTGCGTGGCTTGAGTTGTTTGTTAGAATTGGTTGTCGTAGATCTAAGGATTGAAGGGATTTAGATGAAACATGGAAGAGGCACTCTAGAGGACAAAGGAAGGAGGCACGAAAACTTTCATGTCATAATACACTAAGTGTATGGGTCGGCACCGACCCATTACCAAAGGTCCGATGACAATGGATTTTCGTGCGGAGCATTGTGGTGATAAATCGACGCTATTGATGAACTTCCGTGTCATTCGGAGTTGACTTGTGATGGGTCGAAGGCTAATTACTCAAGATATGAAAGGAATTTCATAAGCTTTTATAGTAGTGTCGAGTCGATGGGAAAATGGACCAGCAAGAAGCTCTCGAAGCATGGATGGACCGTGGCCATCCACTTAGCCAAAAGTGGAAGGGTCGGCACCGACCCATAAGGGAATACCGGTCGACGGTGAATTTTTTTGGGATGAATCATATGGACTTTCTTAGGTTGCTGGAGATGTTTGGAAGTGAAAGGACTTTAGATGGTCGAGATGCATCTCAATGATGAATGAAGTTTCAATTGTGAATTCAGGCAGGAAGTGTTGAACCTAAACTTATGTGATACTTGTCGTGGGATGAGATACGACACTGTACGATGATAGGTTAACTCAGGTAGGAGTTAATCAAGGATGATAATGGAATTAGTTTAAGATGTAGCTTGACTAAAGAAGTGAAATTGCCAAGAAGAAAGGCTCGACGAATGTGAAGTGCCAAGGAATCATTAGTTGTTGAAGGTTCTAGTGGACTTAAAGCAGAGCTAACATAGGGATGCCCATATTGATCAGATAAGATCATGTACCTTGGATCAAACTCTAGTAGGAGTGGTCTAGTTGTCTCAGGCGTTTGAGGCAAACATACGAGTCACGATGGTGTATCACAATTTGGCTAGAACCGGGATTTTCCTTTAGCCCTTTTTATCAATGAAATGAAAATTCAATAACTGATGGATTCATGGCTGTAGATGGTAATAGCTAGGATATAGGATGTTATTGATGTTATGGACGATTATGTGTTTTTCTTCTCTATTTTTCTGGGTAGGCTATAACCATAGGACATAAAAGAGAAGCGAGATTAGGGGTATTCCTTTTCTATCATATAGTAGCATGTGATGGATGGTTTTCATATATAACTTTTTGGTTGCTTGGCAGATCGGATGGATGATCCGCCTATACTCATATTATTCGTATAACTGTTGTTAGACATTTTATCGCTCACTAAGGTTGTTGTATGACTCAAGGTTTTATGTTTCCCTCTTATTATGTTGGGTTGTTCACCAATTTGATGGTGGGCAGACTGAGTAGCAGGTAGCAGGTTTAGTGTCGGTGTTGTTGTGCGATGATGAGTAGGAGACTGGCATATTATTATTACATTCTATTTAGTTATTTCTTCCCTATTTCCGCTGTGTTATTGAAATTCTAAGGGATGTAGTGAGGCATATTGTATTTAAAGTTTCATGCACTCAGATGTATTGTACTCAAGATTCTTTGGTTTTAGGAAATTTTATTTTCTGTTCAGTTATGCTTCACTACTATGTCCTGTTGTATATTTTATTATTACATATATTATCCATACGTTGTAAGTTATGCAGCAGGTTCATTTCCGGTTATTCTATCCTAATGATCGTCATGTATCGGCCTGGCATGTCATACATCACACTTTTTCCTTAGTTCGGTGGAGGAGGTACGGGGCGGTCGTCACACTTGGTCTCAGAGCTTTGGTTAATCGTTTTTACCCAAGGTTCACAAATGTCAAAGCATATGAGAGATGTATTTGTAATTTTATTTGGATAATTACTATATTATATAGTATAGTAGGTTAGTAAGCACTTGAGCACCAATGCTGATTTCTCTAATGTGAATTGACTCTCGTTTTAGAGTGAGGATGAGTCGACGAACTTCGAGATACGCTACTAGGGATAAGCCTGCTACTGGAGGGGTAGGCTAAGGGAGACAATTGAGATATGAAGCTGTTATGCCCGATTATTTTCTAGGTTCGAGGCCATGATGGCCGCGATCATGAGGAGGTTTCCCACTCTAGAAGCACTAGTAGATGGTGATGTTCCTATGCAGGCACCTAGGGTAGTAGATTTCGCTAATTTGTGTAAGGACTACACTTCTTTAGGTGGCAAGCCGTTTATTGGGACGGAACTAGCTATTGAAGTTCAGAATTGGTTGGATACTTATGTTCGAATTTTTGGAGATTTGGGGATTGACGATGTAACTAAGCGAAATCTTACGTCGAGGCAGCTGCAAGGTCGAACAATGGAATGGTGGAATTCTATTACTTTAGAGACTCCATAGGACCAGATCACTTGGGATCAGTTTAGTACTAATTTTGAAAAGAAATTCATTTCTACGATCCAAAAGCCAATATCGTTTAAGAAGTTTGTTGATTTGAAGCAGGGTGGGAGGCCTATTGCTGAGCAAGTGATGGGGTTTGAAGCTTTATCCAAGTATGCTTGATCGCATATCGAGAATCCTTACCAAAAGAATGAGAAATTTGTTATGGGTCTGGATGAGAGTTTGGGGAAGAAATTAATAGACCATATTGACGACTCTTTTGAGAAATTGGTTGAGAAAGCTTAAGGAAGGAGAGTTTATTTCCTCAGAAGGAGGAGGCTGTTGTTGGGGGTAAGGAGGAATCGAAACCACAACAAGGTACTAGTAATAAGAAAAAAATGGAATGGAAAACGGAAAAAAACAACAAGGGGAAATGGCTAGAAGATGTTGAAAGGCGAGGTTACTAGTTTTAACTATCAACAGAAGGGTCATTATTCCAGTGAGTATAAGAAACCTAAGGTGGAGTGTAACACCTCGTAATTTTAAAAGAACACTATAATGATAAACTAAAGAATAGTTAATTAAATATTGGGAATTAAGTAAAATGGACTGCGCCATTGCATTCATCTCGGAATTCTTCGTGAGATAGACTCCAAGTTTGCGTAAAATAGACAACTTATGAAGAAGATATTAAGGTTTGAAGTTTTTATACACATAAGTTATATATATATATATATATATATATATATATATAATCAAGTCCAAAAAATCAAAATCAAAGAGCAAGAAAGGGAGGGAAATCGACCCGTTGGGGGTTGACCCCATGCCCCATGGGTGTCGACCCATGGATCGAACCTACAAGGGGGTGTCGACCCGGGGACCGACCCCACCCAGATATGGGGCAGATCCATTCTTTGAACCGGGCCTTGTTTCATGACCAGATTCGTTGACGGTATGCTATAAATATGACCACATTTCTATTGTTTTATTCATCTAAAACAATGGAGACAATGAGATGTTGCCCCAACTCAGATTGAATTAGCCTATTCTTCTGCAACAGCAATTTATATGTATTCAAGAATCTCTGCTACAACATTAACAATCATTTCTCTATTCTTCAGATCCAGTCCCTATGAGTTTATGTTGCTTTTAGATATAAACATTTAATAAGTAATCCTGACATGTTTATAAGTTTGGATCTAAACCTGTGCATGTTAATAACCTAAATCATAAGTAAACAGGTCTGCCATTACTTGTACACCTGATCCTCTGTTAGTTCTTACAAGCCTATTCTGTCATTATGCCCATTTCTGTCACCATATGCCTATTCTGTTAGTATGCCTATTTTTGTTGTCATATGCCTGTTTTCTTATTATGCCAATTTCTGTTCTCTTCTCTCCCTCTTTCCCTTTTTAATTTTATGCCTAGGCTACCTTCGAGCCTAGGCCAATCGCTGAAATATGCAAACGAACGAAATTGGGAATGGTTGTTAATGATAAATTGGGGCATAACTTGTACTATAAAACATGATTGGGATTTGGGGGCATAATCTATACCATGACCTAAGACTTTAATTCGGGCATATCGTAAATAATGATTTATGACTTGAGGGTAGGGGCCTGAAAAACTTGTAATGAACATGAAGAATTTTTTAATAATGAACATGACTAAATTTACAGTAAATAGAAACTGTAACTGCACTTAGACACGAGGTTAGATTACACTTGTGGTACAAGTCTGCCTGGAACCGCCCGAAAAATCCAACATCTTATAGTAAGTTCAGGGTTATATTTAGATCTAATCGAAACCCTAAATTATAACATTTTTAACACTTAGAAACATGGCTCTATGCGATAACAATAAATTAAAACAGAATTGATACATCAATTAGGGTTTCTACCTGTCGAATTGAATCCAGATGAGTTCGAACCAATATGAAGATGATGGAGTATCGAATCCAAAACATGTCAAGTGCCACGCCTCTATGAGTATCCACACTAATCGCCCTCTCAACCATCGTCGGACGAGTCCATGAGAGAAAAGGAAAATTGTGTTACTAGCCACCATTTTCTTTTTAGGGTTTTTCAATCGGGAAAAGTGAATTCATTTGGTCGGTTTTCCGTGTATATATAAATAAGGGTGTACCCTTTATGTTATAGACGTGAACCCTTAAAATAGGAACCAATGAATGTACCAATTCCAATATCATATAAAATATCAACAAATTGATATTTTATTTACCTAATTAAAATGGTTTTTCCTTTTATAACTTTCTACGTGTGTGACTCTATAGGTTATTACAACGTTGGCAATAATTTAAATTATAAACAGTGAGCGACATCTAGTAATACATTGCTGTTACCCAAGTTATAATAAGATCAATGATTCGATATAACCTTTTCTGTGACCAGTGTATCAACGCAATATTATCCTTTTAACCAATATATCTAGGATTAAACTCGAGGCATGGTACGTATCACCCTCTTTATAATTTAATTCGTTTATCTTGATCGATGAGTAGACTGTTTAAAAACAAATCAATATTTGAACACAGCCATGCATTTCACAGTCTCACTCAATCAAGAGGCCCATGGATATCACTGCGAATATATCGTAGGGTTAAATTCCATTTAGATCATTCATAATTTTCATTTGATTCGAGATGCATCCAATAATCACCGTTATCGTTACTCTGTTACGAGTAACTTTAGATGATATCAAAACACAAATATCCTCGAGTAAAACTATAATGATTTCAGGTCTGAGGACCATTACATCACTATCACTATGAAAACAACTTATGATACTATTAATTATATTCCATGTAGTTATCTCACGGTGGGTCAGCCCAATACGCTATTCTCCAATACGTATTTATATCTAGACTTTAATGTCACATATATTAATGATCAATGAGATGTGATCATCAGTCAATAAATATACTAGTCTCAACGCTTTATTGTTGTCCTAAATAAACAATAAAACTCGACTAGGTACATTTAAGAATTATAACACTTATCATATTATATAATCTCAAATTCAAGTCTTACTCGAATTATATAATTCTGTATTATAGTTCTAAGGACTTCTGTTATATTAATATTTATATTACGCAGTAAATATAATATAATATAATATAATTATATTCCAAATAAAATAATAACAAAAACATTGTTATCAATCTCATCAAATGGATTGCCTCTAGGGAATAAACTCTAACAATCTCCCACTTGCACTAGATTCAATCATTTACGTATCATATACTCATGAAACTAGTGTGACAATTAAACTTCTGCTACGACAGAGTTTAATTCAGTAGGTCTGCAATATTACAACTTTTGTAACTTTGCATATATGTTTATTTCTTCTGTGAACAACTTCACATAAGAATTATATTTCTTAAATATATGCTTGGATCGATAGTGAGTTTTAAGATTTTAGGCCTGAGCAATAGTCATATTGTTATCGCAATGTATATCATTGGATCAACAATGATTTAAGTTCAATCATGAACTTCTTAATCCAAACATTTTATTTCTTAGAATCAGTATTTATTTCTTGCTTTAAAGCTAACATTATTTACAATAATTAATGTGTTATCAAATAACATTAGAATTATTGAGTCACTCCCACTCAACTTATTTTCTATACAAGATTCAATGGCATTCTGTGATTTTTCAAAAAAAATCGATTTCTATTTTATTCCCATCGGTATCTTAGAGACTGGTTCTCCTTTAAAGGGGATACCAATTCGAGTAATAAACATTTTATTCTCAAAGAATTTATAGAAATAATATCCATTTGTTTCTTGTGGATATTACACAAAATAGGTATCTGATTTGGGTCTGATCTTATCAGAGGAAGGACGTTTAACGAACGTCTTACATCCCAAATCTTTGCACTGGACACACTAGGACATTTCCTAGCCCATATCTTATATGAGTCTTTAAAATCATTTTAGTGTGATTTAATATAATTGTTCTAAATTTAATTTATAGGAAGATCTATATGACTTATCATTGATCATACTATATCTTACAAGGTATGATGTCTCCTTTCAGACACACCATTCCAATATGGTGTTCTAGATGGAGTGAGCCGTGAAACAATTTCAAACTCATATGGATAGTCATTAAATAGTTGGCTTAAATTTTCCTTTTCAATATATTCGAAAAGTATTTATTTTCTATTAAAACTGGTTTCAATCTCCAATTTGAATTCTTTGAACTTTTCAAAGGATTTTGATATGTGTTTCATAAGATACACATATTTATATCTACTGATATCATCAATAAATATAATGAAGTAATAAAACCTACCTCTAGTTTATGTATTCATTACTCCATATACATCATTATGTATGAGACCCAATACTTATCACTCATTCACTGTGTCAAGTGAAAGGTGATTCAGTTATTTTGCCTAATAAAAAAGATCTGTATATATAATTCAAAATCAAACGATCTCAAAACTCCATAATTATGGAGTTTTGATATACTTTCTTGTTTACTGGGCTAACCGGTAATACTAAAGGTATATTGGATTTAAATCACTAAATTTAATCCACTCATTATTAATGTAAAGTACATTATAGTTGAGGATTTAATAAGATTATTAACTATTTGTGAAATTCCATACGATATTTCATTTAAATAAAATGAATAACAATTATTCTTTTATTACAAAGGAAATTCAAACTTGTCTAAACAAGATCTATTATAACATTTATATTAAGTGGAATTTCATTATAACAATTATTTTATTTATTTAGTTAAGCCAGTATAATCAATAAAAATCAACTTCCTATGGATAATCCATCAACATTTGCTTCATTTCCAATCGTAAGTCCACTTGTCCTTTTATCAGATTTCCACTTACTCTGCTATTTCTGTAAAACAACGTACATTTATGTGATCTATATCTAGTATCTAGTACTAGAAATGTATAAGTAGATTATTACAACATTTATATCTTATTCAGTTGAAGTCACACTTTAACTTTTATTTTAGATCCTCTATATTTGTTACAACAATTACGTTTTAATTTGTTTGAGGTCAATCCTCAAATTTCAATGTTAGTCAAGAAATTTGATTTAATTCAATTTATCTTTCTCAAGAAGAAATTTAAATTATTGGATTTATCTGTTATTTAATATCTACGGTGGATAATAAATATGAACTGATTCTATTATATTTATTTAATATAAATACAAAAATTTTGATGATCAAACTTTATATTTATATTAATATATATAATTTAAACCAAAATATGCTCCCACTCAAATTAATGTCCCTTTGTTTGTATACATATACAAGTATATATACGTATATATATATATAATGGTGTTCCAAGATCCATATCTAGTCATGCCTTAACCTAGCTTTGGCTAAACCCAAAACACAACCTTTTAGGTAGACATCTTATGTCAGTTATATCGTATATAATTCTTGGATCGCATGATGAACATTTTGTTCAGTATTATTCATTTGCTCAAAATATAGAATAATTCATGCTATTTTCTCTAAGGCCATAATCCTATTATGCAGCCTTAGTTAAATCAGACCCAATAATACAGTCGAAGTACCACAATTACTCCTACCGCATATAACCAAAATAAAAGGTGCACAACGCTTTGGCGTTAGTTACATCAAATGAGATTGGATAGTGATGGGTGTAGTATTGGAAGACTTCACCATGACTTAATATAACGCAATTTGCTATAAAGGGAAGTTATAATTTGTATTGATAAACAATATTATAGTTATTCACACATATCAATATATATGTATTTTACATTGATATTTTCAAACACATATTTTGCATATTTAAATTCAACGAAATTTAGTTAGCAAACCTTTATAATCTTTCGAACAACCAAAAGAAAAAAAATTGGATGATCAAAATTATTATGAAGCTCACTTTGAGTAAACATGACCATTTACCATAAATATTTAAAGGTGGAGTCCTTTTGTATGTCATACATATAACGTGGCCATCGATGTAAAATATAATACAAGTCTAGTTCACTAAATATCTAGAAACCAAAACCAGATAATAATGTGATACAGGGCCATATTTTAAGATTTACATACCGCATAATAGATTCAAGATCATTAGAAACTAGAACCATGTTAAACAGTATTTTAAATTAAGGTACCAACAACATATGTATAACGTCGAATCCGATCATATAATAGCACAGTAACATAATTTCAGTTAAATGGGTCCAACTCAAATATTTACAAATAGATCAAAATTAAACAAACACTTTTACATGTTATGGTCTTTACCAAGCAGGTGGTTTATCAACTAAATGGACAGTTCTTTATCATACAGCACAAGGATTTTATACAATGTATTAGCAGTCACACTGTAAATAAAATCATAAAATACACTTGCTTCAGCGATTGCCAATGGTTCTGCGTATGCATCCACATGAGCATTCTGGTTTAGTCATACTGAACCATCCAATAGAGTCAGATCTTTACAAATTTATCCTTATAAATTTACATAATTGCAGATCATCATCTATTTGAAAATAAACAATGCATCATATATGATACATATGTATGTATGTATATATATAAAATATATGTATATATATCCACTATTTAAATTGAACCACAAATATATATCATAATATATGAGTGAACAATATACACAGAAATGGTATGATAATGGATGTTTATATTTCTCATATACATTCAGGAATCAACATCCCTTAACAAACATTATAAAGTCCAAAACTCTTTCAATATCTTTAATACTTGATATATGTATATATATATATATATATATATATATATATGCATGTATAGAGATGTCACATTAATCATATAATCATATTATAATTAATCTATATGATTCAGGTAATTAACAACATATATCATTTTATATGTCATGTTATTCAAATGCTCAGATTTGCATACATAAACAATTATAGATAACACTGTGCACTAATAATTTCACTGACAGTAGTGTATGTTTAGATTCTAAAGGTCAATTACCTATTAGCCAAACCTGTTGTGGCCTTAAAATCACAACTGCGTATCATATTTGCATTCATCCATATGTCAATATATATAGATTGACTAAATCTGTAATACTATGGTGTATTAATATTTGCAAATCAAATTTACAGCATTTATATTTCAATAAAAATGATCATTTTACAGTAAGGTGATATATCTATGTTTATATCAAAATTATTCATATATAACCATTCAATATATATCATATATATATGTATATGTAACAAAATATGGTTATAAACGGAGAATAGCTCAGAAATTCGTATAACAGATTTAATTTAGCATAACTGACAACCTTCAGTAGTATTTCTGAATCAAAAACAAAACTGAAATCAAATGCATAAGATCTTAAACTCGTATAGCATAAACATTTCTGACAACAATTTATGTATAGAGTTATAAGCCATTCTATTTTATATCATCGTCATCAAAATGAACACATGTTGATCAGTATCAATATGATATAAAAGAAGATATTTATGTTCATTCAACAAGATTTCTGAAATCTGTTGTAATTCCCATATTAATCCGAGCTATTACAGACTAACATAAAACTTTTACAGATTGTAAGTTGTTTTAAGACATATAGTTCATCAATATAAACTACAGTAAAAGGGAATTGATTCATATGTTGACACAGTTCACAAAACAAGATCCAAAACAATTTAGATATGTATAAAATTAACAAATTTAACCAACATGAATATTTAATCCCAAATATATATTTGATAGGGAAAAACTTATTTTATCCAGAATTCATATAGAACGAGGGATATGGTTTTGATTGCATTTTCAACAACAATTGTTGCAAAACAAATTCATAATTTCTTATATAATAGATCAATACAATGTTTTATGAAATAAGTATCTACCCACAAAAAAATTGACTTTCATTCTAATCAATCAAAACTAGTTTTTGACATATCTTCTTTATTCCATCAATACCAAACATGGTTATCACAATATGAAATTTAGTTAAATTCAGATTTAACTAACACTAAATCCAGGTTTTAAAAAATTGCAATTATAGATCCTTAAAACTGCAATTTCAAAGATTTTAATATTTAGAATCGAAAGGTATCATAAGATTACTAAATCAGTATAGACCTAGAAACATTACAGATATTATATGATGAAACAATTTCATCTATATCAACATATCTAATACTAATCAGGTTCATGTTTCCAAAACGATTAACAATATCATAATACTGAACCACCATTAAAGCCATGAGCATAAATAAAACATGCTAAATATGCTTAACATACATATGACTGTTAATAGGAATTATGTAATGACTTAAAGGTCATTCTTTCTGATCAATATCAGTGTAACAAGGATTTTAAGATTGAGAATCTAAATATCACCAAAATGAAATCACAGATTAAAAAAAACTTCATTATAAAATGGCAGGAAGATTTTTATGAACGATTTAACAGATTTTGAAATCTGTTTGAATATACATATTAAACCCAACTAATGCATTTCAAAATATTTTATACAATGTAAAAGGGGTTTTAAAACAGCCAGTTTATCGATATAAACTTTAGTGATGTAACAAATTTATACATATTTCGATACAACTTTCATAACTGGATCTAAAATAATTTAGATATGAACAGAATTAACAATTTTAATCCATAAATGATATTCATTCCCAGATTTCCTTTTTGTCAAATAAAATTTATCGATTTCTGAATTCAAATAGAATCTAGGATTATTATGTAATTGCTGTTAACAATAACAAACTCAATTCGAAAACAAACCCAGAATTTTATTCTTATAATTAATCCATTTTATTGGATTAACAGAATACAAATTAGAACCAAAATTGATTTCCAACATCAAATTACAAATGGTTTTTCGAATTTACATTTTGCAGGAAAACAAATTTAACTCAGAACTAAATTATGTTTTAAATTTCTGTATTGATACGTATCTGTGTTCAGAACACTTAATATATATATTATAGTATGCTATAAAGAAATAGATCAGAACATATTTCAGATCTAAATCTGCATTTAGATATGGTTTGATTGTGAAAGATTTAGTAATTTGAATTAATATCCAATATCAATTTGTATCATGATGAAACTATTTTTCATTTCAAAATGAACCAATACAGTAATTCAAACCAATTATTCCAGTATGAAAACATTTTTGTATAATAGACATGCTCTCGATCGAATGATAAATCAATCAAGAATAAACCAAAACAAAGTTCAATTTATCGTATCTTGCAAACCAAATGCTCTGATACCATTGATAGTAAGTTTAGGGTTATATTTAGATCTAATCGAAACCCTAAATTATAACATTTTTAACACTTAAAAACATGGATCTATGCGATAACAATAAATTAAAATAGAATTGATTCATCAATTAGGGTGTGTACCTGTCGAATTGAATCCAGATGAGTTCGAATCAATATGAAGATGATGGAGTATCGAATCGAAAACATGTCAAGTGCCATGCCTCTATGAGTATCCACACGAATCGCCCTCTCAACCATCGTTAGACGAGTCCATGAGAGAAAAGGAAAATTGTGTTACTAGCTGTCATTTTTTTTAGGGTTTTTCAATCGGGAAAAGTCAATTCATTTGGTTGGTTTTCCGTGTATATATAAATAAGGGTGTACCCTTTATGTTATAGACATGAACCCCTAAAATAGGAACCAATGAATGTACCAACTCCAATATCAAATAAAATACCAACAAATTGATATTTTATTTACCTAATTAAAATGGTTTTTCCTTTTATAACATTCTAAGTGTGTGACCCTATAGGTAATTACAACGTTAGTAATAATTTTAACAATATTTAAATTATAAACAGTGAGTGACATCTAGTAATACATCGCTGTTACCCAAGTTATAATAAGATCAATGATTCGATACAACCTTTTCTGTTACCAGTGTATCATGCAATATAATCCTTTTAACCAATATATCCAGGATTAAACTCGAGGCATGGTACGTATCATGTAACACCCCGTATTTTCTGTAAACGTTAATGTAACAAATCAAAGTATACTTAATTTTTAAGAGAAGAATTAAGGGAAACGGGTTATGCCATTGCGTTCGTCTCGGGATTCTGATTGAGATAGAGTCCGAGTTTGCATGAATCGGACTTCGTATGAAGAAGTTATGGCCTTCGGAAGTTTCAGCTCAAATTTAAAAACAGCTCGAAACTGAATTCAAAATTCAAAACAGAACCCAGAAGCGGACGGGGCGGGAAATTTTCCGCCCAAGACCCAGGTCGACCAGGGGTTCGACCTCCCCCCTATAGGTCGACCTGGGGGTCGACCTGCCCTGTTTTTTCAGATCCGAGGTAGAATTCATTTTTATGTATCCGGGCTGATTTCTGGACCAAATTCATGAGTTCTATGCTATATAAACGCCCCCAAACTTCACTTTCTCCACACAACCTCATTACGCCTATACTCTGCCTCAATCCTAATTAAAACAAATCTTATTCTCCATTAAAACAAGTTATAGTTCTTCAAATTGGAGATTCAAATCAAGATAAAGCTTCAAGTTGGACCATAGGCATTCCGCTTCAAGCAACGTCACTCGAATCATAGCAAATCGCCTTTTCTAAACCGATCACTGTAAGTTCGGTTATTCCTTAGATTTGAACGTGTAATTGGAATTGTGAATGTAATGAATCAGAATAGAAGTATACCAATTTGCAAGTTAATTATCTTTGATTCGTGCTTATGTCAAATCTAACGTTACCTATGCCTTTGGATCTAATTCTCGATTGTGGCCTAGAACTTATTGTGGCTAATTGCCAATGACTATGATTATGGAACATTTGCTTAAGACTATGATTATGAAACTGTTGCCCATGAAACTATCGCCTATGACTATGATCCATGACAAAGAGACTATTACGTATGACTATGACTATAAGACTGTTGCCTATGACTATGACTATGATTCATAATTTTGAGACTATTGCATATGATTCATGACTATGAAACTATTACCAAGATTTATGACTATGAGACTATTGCCTATGACATTGATTAAGAAACTATTGTGATTAGTCGGCCATGACTATTGTGGTTAATTGCCTATAACTATTGTAGTCAGTGACTTATGCCTATTCCTATTAACCTATTAGGTTGTACTTCGAACTGGCATTATGTTGGACCAAATCACCTATTCCTATTCCCTTAATTATGTTGGATCCCATTTTTTTGGGGTGTAACTTGTCTAGTTTATTCCTATTCACTGTTATGTACATCAAACCCATTGGAACCATTATTTTTGTATTTGGTTCATTCTTGCATGGCTGTTCTTTTATGTCAATTCTCGTGCTTATCCCCTATTCCTTGCTTTGATACTATTAGTATCATTTCATGAGTACTTAGAAACTTGTGAAATCATGTTATACGTACGATTACGGCGCGGGAATTTGGGCGTAGCTTAATTAAGTTAGTTTGGCATAATAAATATGTTGGCATAGTCTAAATTGGCTATAATAGTGAATGATTTACATGCATATTAGACTTGGGCATAAGTTGATAAATTTAATTGGCCGTAAAGAGTGTAATTGGCGTGTAAACCAAGTTTTGGACATAAACCGTAAATTGGAATATTAATCTAGATTGGGCATGAATTGTAAAAGGGGAATATTAATTCTAAAATTGGTATAAACTGCAAGTTGAGCTGATTGATAGGTAAATCAAGTTTGGCCTAGAATATAAATATGCTAATTTGCATGACAAATAAATATGATCTAGGCTAAATTGATTTACGGAAAATTTACATAAATAGTAAATATGTAAAATGACGAATATGCCTAACCCGAGGTTAGACTGATTTGTGGTGTAGAACTGCACGGAACCGACCGGCACATCCAGTGACCACAACAATACCTGTCTAATGTGGGTGGTTAGTGCATCAAGCCCAGAAAGACCCGAGGTTAGACTGAGTTGTGGTGTAAACATGCCTGGAACCAACCGGCACATCCAGTAACCACAACAATATCTGTCTAATGTGAGTAGTTAGTGCTTTAATTAACTAATTAATTAAGGCTCATGAATAAATCAAGCTAGAAATGGTGAAGTTAAGTAATTAGGGAAACAATTAACCGTAATAACATGTTAATTAGACAAGTGGGTGAGGTTAAGTAAATTTAGAACACTTAACCGTTGTAACATATTAATTAAGCAGATGATAGGGTTAAGTTAACTAAGGTAACACTTAACCAAAATATGTAATGACATGTGATGGGGTTAAGTAGTACAAGAGGAAAACACTTAACCAATTATATAACATGATGTATGGGAAGGGTTAAGTTAACACGAGAACAACACTTAACCAATATAATATGATTTGAGGTAGGGTCAAGTCAATACCAGAAGGAAACACTTAACCAACATGACGTGACGGGTGGATGGGTTAAGTCAACTTGAATTGATTAATGACACTTGACCAATATAACTTAATGAGCGATTGGGGTTAAGTTAAATGGGAAATACTTAACCAATTATAACCTGATGAATGAACAGGGTTAAGTTAATAAATTACACTTAACCAATCCAACATGATAAGCAAGAAAGGTTAAGTTTATAAGAACCACTTAACCAACACGGCTTGACGAATAGGAGGTTAAGTACACGTCGGGTAGGTGGGTAATATTAGTAAATATAGGCCTACAAAACTTAACCGTTAAGAAAACATGCTAGAATCGGTGGGAGGGTTAAGTACATCTCGTATAGGTGGGTAATATTTGTGTATATAGGTCCACAAACTTAATCAGCAGGAAACCCTAGTAACGGGGACCCATTTCAGCAGTAACCCACATAGATGTATCATGGTACCCTGAAACTAGGCAGGGTGGGGAACGATTACTGGGTTGATTATAAGCGGTCAAAGATAACGGCAGAGGGTACGTCAGTGTAGGTTCCGACGGTTTACGGGCGTGCACATACTCCAGAGTGGGAAAAAGCAGGCACTGGGTACCAGTAGTTATACACTGTGCATCTTGAATCGTGTCGAGTCGCTATCATAAGGCTTGATACACCTTATGGTGGGGCCAGCACAGATTATCTACATGCAAGAGAGGGCCGACTGACACAGACACATGGAAAATTAATACAAGTAGGTAGCATAATCCCTAGTTGGACCTAGGTCACGTAAACCCTGAATTCGAGAGGCATTCAGTAGGTAGCATAAACCCCAGTGGCCCTGGGTAGCGTAAACCCTGGTTGAATCTAGTAATCCCTAGATTAGATCTAGGTAATAAACGGAATCCCCATAATAGAAGCACACCTGAAGGCAACCGCAAATACGGGGATTGGGATCACGTTATCATATGATCATAGATTACTAGTTTGGACACCAGTTAGGTAGTGCAGAGATATAGAAATCAGTATAAACAGGGTAGCTGCAAAGCAGAGAAGGAGTAGAAGCACATTCAGTTTATCAGTACATTCAGTTTATCGGTACATTCAGTTTATCTTGCCATATCCCATGCTTATCCCATATTATCTTGTTACTATGGTTTAGTCTTATATTTAGTTTATTCATGTCATGACCCTTTTCCTCATTTAAATACTAAGAATCACTGGACTTACCAGACTTTATGTCTGACCTAGTTTGCTTTCGCCTCTTTTCTTCCGTTCCCCCCTCCAGGTAGTCAGGGAGGGAATAGCTCAGGTTTGTTTGGACCGTTACTCTTTCCAAGCTTGAAGACTCTTTGACGTGTTGCCTTGGACTCTCTCTTCTACTGCTATGGCTAGCTCATGCTTTATTTGGGGAAATCATTTTATGCTTTTTTATTTTTGTAAGCAACACAGGATACTTTGGTGTTGTAAAACAATCTTTGTACAAGTTGTTTATCAATGAAATAAAGTTTTATTTATTTTCCGCTGCTTTAATTGTCTGTCTTGTAATTTATCTACATTTTTTACCTATAATGCTCCACCGAAATTAAGGCATTCCCTTTGTGAGTGACCTTAACGGAGGTGGGGTGTTTCATATCACCCTCTTTATAATTTAATCCATTTATCTTGATCGATCAGTAGACTGTTTAAAAAAATCGATATTTGAGCACGGCCATGCATTTCACAATCTCACTCAATCAAGAGGCCCATGGATATCACTACGAATATATCGTAGGGTTAAATTCCATCTAGATCATTCATAATTTTCATTTGATTCGAGATGCATCCAATAATCACTGTTATCGTTACTCTGTTACGAGTAACTTTAGATGATATCAAAACACAAATATCCTCGAATAAAATTATAATGATTTCAGGTCTAAGGACCATTACATCACTGTCACTATGAGAACAACTTATGATACTGTTAATTATATTCCATGTAGTTATCTCACGGTGGGTCAGCCTAATACGCTATTCTCCAATACATATTTATATCTTGACTTTAATGTCACATATATTAATGATCAATGAGATGTGATCATTAGTCAATAAATATACTAGTCTCAAAGCTTTATTGTTTTCCTAAATAAATAATAAAACTCGACTAGGGACATTTAAGACTTATAACACTTATCATATTATATAATCTCAAATTCAAGTCTTACTCGAATTATATAATTCTGTATTATAGTTCTAAGGACTTCTATTATATTAATATTTATATTATGCAATAAATATAATAGAATAGAATATTATTATATTCCAAATAAAATAATAACAACAACATTGTTATCAATCTCATCAAATGGATTGCCTCTAGGGCATAAACTCTAACAGCATCCACAAGTGGTTAATCTAATGTGAGGGGTCTAGTGCATAAATGTACATGTAACGGTGCTAAGACATGAGGTTAAGTCCGACTTGTGGTAGAAGTCTTCCCGGAACTGCCCGGCATATCCAACATCCATAAGTGGTTGACTTAATGTGAGAGGTCTAGTGCATTAACAGACATGAATGGAATAATGATAACAACATGTTAACCTGTAATACTTAACCTGTTTAAATTTATGTGGGGGGTTATATATGAAACTGTCAAAATTGCGTAAAAGTTAAGTAAACTTGCTTGAATCAAGAGGGGGTTAAGTAAATCTGTGGGGAGGGGGGTTATATAAACCCGACAAACTTAACCTATCTTGTATAGTGGGGTTATGCGGGCTTGTTAATCTCTTAGGCATAACCTGTCAAAATCCTAGTAGTGGGATGCAAGCCTGGGGGTGGCTTGTATCAACTGTTGTGTGGGACCCGTATCAGTTAGTAACCCATCTTGGTATCAAAAGGGAGACCCCGAACTACGTATGGGTCAGGGAACGCTTATTGAGATGATTATAAGAGGTTCATCTGAGTGGGGCTGTTTGATGGCGCATTCCGACGGACTCATGTGCTTGCATGAATCCGCTTCTGGGATAATAAAGACGCTATAGCACCAGTAGATATGGCTGTGCCAATCAAAAACAGGGGTTGCCACTCTAGGAAGTGATACATCTTACTGTTGGGCCAGCACAAGTATCTACAGGATAGGGAGCCGATCGATTGGAGTAGTAATAGGGTACATCTAGTCCTGCTTGTTTAGTAGCCCGTTATTATCGTTAGGGGTAACACTTATCATTTCTGTTGGGCTGCCTGTTATTATTGTTGGGGGTAAAACCCGTCACTAGAAGTACACCTAAGTCTATCATATGTTTCTAGTGGGATCATTCTATTTCTATTATACTAGTATTGGTGCAGAGAAAAGTACTTAGGAAGCGCAATATATTCTATTTTGTTTATTCTGTTTATCCTCATCTGTCTGTTATACCTGTCTTATGATACTATCATCTCTCTCATCCAGCTCATATTCCTGTCATAATGCTTTTACTTATTTATATGCTAAAAGTAACTAGACTCGCCAGACTTTATGTCTGACCCATTTTGTTTCATTTTCTCTCTCTTCCTTCCCTCCTAGGTTCTCAGGGTGGGAACACTCAAGCTTAATTAGGATTCTCTCTTTCATTCTGCTTGGAGCTGCTTTGATGTACTGCTTGATTTCCTGTCTACTCTGATATGACTCTTTTTGGGGACTATGCTTTTATATTACTGTACTCTGATCATTTTAGTACAAGGTAGATATTTTAATTTGATGTAATGGGTTTTATGTACTTCATACTTATGTTGTAACTTGGTTTTGGACCATGATGTTATCTATTTGGAAAATAAAGTTTTAAATTCCGCTCTTATTTTACATCTGTCTTGTGATGTTTCTGTTTCTGTTCACCTATAACGCTTCAACATAATGCATACTGTTAAAAAGTGACATTAACGGACGTGGGGTATCACATTTGGTATCAGAGCTGAAGGTTACCATATCGGATAAAAGGTTTTTGAAAATTGTTTCCAAAAAGGTTTTAAAAGGAAGCATTTTCAAAAGAAAAGTCTGTTTTGAAAAACATATTCCCCAAAAGCCATATGAAATATCTTTCGACTCTCTGTTTAAATCCCTTTTTCCTATTCTTTTCAGCATGTCTGGGGAACCGATTCTTACCGATGGTGTCACGATACCGGCTTGGTTTCGTAGGTATCTTGAGGCTAAGAAGCCTGTCGGAGGCCAAGCAAACGCCCCTCCCCCAGCTGTAGTCATTGTTCCTCCTCTACGAGCGGATAATTTCTCCAAGATATGCAAAGATATATATGCTATGGGAGGAAATCCATTCTGAGGAACTGAGACTTTTGTAGAAGAAAGGAATTGGCTTAAAGAGACGAAGGATTTGTTTGTGATTTTTGAGGTTGACGACCGTAGGAAGATTAAATTGGCTGTTTGGCAGCTGAAAGATGAGGCTTCATTCTGATGGGAAGTGACGCAAGCAGAGCGTCCAATTGAGACTTAGGATGATTTCCGATAGAGATTCGAGATGAAGTTTCTTTCTCAAGCCGAGCAAAGTATGCAAATGGAACGGTTTCTAGCACTTAAGCAAGGAGGCATGTCTGTCAAAGAGTATATCAATAAGTTCAATCAATTGGCGAGGTTTGGAGCTAGTGAATACCTCGCATAAGAAAGCTTTGATGTTTGCAAGAGGGTTAAATGAACCCCTTCATGGGTTGGCTATGTCTCATATTCCGATGGGGGCAACTTTTGAGAAACTCGTTGATATAGCATTGATGCATGAAGAAGATAAAGGTGAAAAGAAAGAGGCTAAAATTGATGAAACACAAAACAAGAAAGTATGGCCCAAGAATGAATAACAATAGCAAAAGAAGGGCGGAAAGAACGACAAAGCCCGAGAAAAGAGGAAATGTCACTATTGTGGACGCGTGGGTCATTTGAGAAAAGATTGCAGAAAATGGAAGAATGCTTGTTTCCAATGTGGAGAGATCGGTCACCTTATTAAGGATTGCCCAAAGAAGCAAGGACAGGGCCAAAGGGAAGGATCTTCTGGAGGGTAGGTGCATTCTTTCGTGGTCGGTGTACCGGACAGAGGTATGAAAGTTTCTGTTGAAGGTTTGGTTTCTCTTTCTGATCATCCTGTTAGAACTCATTTAGATTCTGGCGCTTCACATTCTTTTATATATGATTTATGGTTAAGTCTCTGCACCTTAGTACTAGTATGGTTTTGGGTACCATTGTTGTTGCAAGCCCCATTGGGGGTACGGCTCATCTGTCTATGATTTGTCGGGGTTTGAGAATATCTGTGTCGGGCGTTGATTTTGAGTGCGACGCATGTGTGCCTTGTTTCATGTGCTATGGTTTGATTCTAGGGATGGATTGGCTAGCCACGTACGGTTCCATTCTGGACGATGAAAGGAGGGTCGTTAGACTTTTGACTTGCCATGTGAAGACCATCAAGATTTCTAGTGACCCTAAGGGGTCTGTTATGCTTAGTTTCCTAGAGTCGCTTGATGCATCTATCGATGATTTACAATCTGTACTAGTAGTCTGTGGGTATCCTGGTGTTTTTGAGGAGGTTCGTGGCATACCTCCAAAGCGTGAGATTGATTTTCGGATATGCTTGGTGGACAATGCAGAGCCAGTTGCATTGCCTGTTCGCCATATGGCTTCGAGAGAAAGGAGGGAGCTCAACAAGCAAGTAGGGGAGCTTCTTGAGAAATGGTTTATTAGGCGAAGCATATTTGAATGGGGTGCTCCGGTAATATTCGCCCCTAAGGCGGATGGTTCGCTTCGCTTATGCGTGGATTATAGGGAGTTGAATAAGCTCAGTACGAAAAATAGGCGCACCCACTTCCAAGGATAGATGAACTATTTGACCATCTTATTGGTGCATCTGTTTTCTCCCAGTTAGACTTGGCCACGGGGTTTCATCAATTGAGGGTGGCCTAGTATAGTATAGACAAGGCTGCTTTTAGAACTTCAGATGGTTCCTTCGAGTGGCTCGTCAGGCCTTCTAGGTTGATGAATGCACCCGCCTATTTTGTCGATCTGATGAGTAGGGTGTTTCGGGAGTTTCTAAATAAGTTTGTTGTGGTCTTTGGTGATGACATCTTTATTTTCTCGAAAAGCGAGGAAGAGCATGCCCTACATTTAAGGGAGGTTTTGAAAACTCTCCGAATGCATCATCTTAAGACAAAATTCTACAAATGTCTTTTTTAGAGAAAGGATGTGAGATTTCTAGGGCATGTGGTCTCTAAGGATGGGATAGCAGTGGATCCCGCTATAGTAGTTACAGTTCAAGATTGGCAGATTCCAAAGAATGCAACGGAGGTAAGGAGTTTTCTTGGATTAGCTGGCTATTATAGGAAGTTCATTAAGGACTTCGCAAAGATATAAGCCTAACTCACCAGGCTAACAAGGAAGAATCTGACATTTTCTTGGGATATAGACTGTAAAGATGCTTTTCAGCGATTAAAGAGGGCTCTGACAACAGCTCCAGCCTTGACTTTGCCTGATGGGAACAAAGTGTTCGCAGTATACACTGATGCATATGGTACCAGGCTTGGTGTTGTTTTGATGCAAGAGGGAAGGTAGTATGTTATGGAGGTAGACAGTTGAGAGTTCATGAGAAGAACTACCCTACCCAGGACTTAGAGTTGGCTGCCAATGTATTCGCGCTTAAGACTTGGCATCATTATTTGCTTGGAGAGAAGTTCGAGTTGTATATCGATCATAAATCTCTCAAGTATTTGTTCTCGCGGAAGGATCTTAATTTGAGGCAACAGAAATGGATGGAGTTCCTAGCATCCTATGACTTTGAGATTGCTTACACCCCTGGCAAGGGTAATGTGGTGGCGGACGCACTGAGTGGGCAGAGGATGACTTTGAGTCCATTATTGAAGAGAGGCAGAGCTTGGAGTATATATCGGCCTTTGATTTTATGCCTTCTACGGATCTTATACCTGGTTTGTTGGCATCCTTAGAGGTGCGACCTACTCTTATGGATCAGATAGGGACTTCGTAGCGAGAGGACCCATAGATAGCAGTCATCTTGGATAGGCTCAGTAGAGGGGAGACTTCAAGTCACCTCAGTAGATATTCCACAGATGATAGAGGGTGGTTGCGATGAGATGGAAGGCATTTTGTTCCCCGAGTTGGAGTTTATTGAAGACAGTCCTTGAGGAATCCCATCATTCTAGGATGACTATCCATTCAGGCGGTGATAAGATGTATAGAGATATGAAGAGGGTTTTCTTTTGGGCTGGGATGAAGAAAGATGTAGCAGAGTTTGTTTCTCGATGTTTGATTTGCCAGCTAGTGGAAGTGGGAGAGCATCTCTATGTATTTAATTGATGATTTGTGTAACACCACACATCCATTAATGTCACTCACTAAGGGAATGCATTAACTTCCATGGAGTATTATAAGAGAATAGAACAGAATATCACAAGACAGATATATAAATGGTACTTAAGAAAATTCAAACGTTATTCATTGCAGCGGAAAAGCAAAACATGTTTGATTATAACATCAAACCACATACTAGAGTCAAGTACATAAATATCGATCTTGAACAAAATTATTATCAGAGTACATAAAAGTAAAATCATAATCCCACTCCAAATAGCCATAATGTAAAGAGATAAAGCTGAGCATTACTCTCAACACTTCCAAGTGCTTCAAGAAGAAAGAAATCCAAGTCAAGCTTCAGTGCTTCCTGAGAACCTGGGGGGACGGAAGAAAAATAGGAGAAAACAAAAAGATCATACATAAAATCCGGTGAGTCCAGCTACTTTTAGCATGAAAACAAGTAAATCAATATGACAGGAATAAACATGATGGAAAGTATAACCATGACATAAGGTAAAGCTAGATAACAGGATGAATATAAAGGAATGTCTAGTGCGCTTCCCAGATTTCTTACTTAATTTAATTCTATGCACCACCTACTAGTAATTCTTAACGAAATGATCCCAAACTGCAATTGGTAGCACTTAGGGTTAACATCTAGTAAGAGGTATCCGCTCCATACAATCCTTGAAAGTCCACTTGCCCATAATAGATACTAGATGTCCCCACACTACCCCTAATCGATCAGCTCCCTAACTTGTAGATATCTGTGTCGGTCCCAGCTTAGGGTATCACTCCCTAAGTGGCAACCCGTGGGTGAATAGCTTTATACATACTGATGTACGGTGGCTAAATCTTCCAATGCCGGGAACACCTTATGCACGGTTAACGAACCCGTCGGAACCTGCACTGCTACACCGTCGCTCTTATTTGACCGCTTATAATCAGCCCAGTAAGCGTGCCCCAACCCTGCCTAGCTCAGGGTTCCCGATACCACTAAGTGGATTACTGTCTGAAATGGGTCCCTACCGCTACTAGGTTTTTCCCTAGGGTTTATCCTAACCCAAACTTATAATGGTTAAGTGTTGTCTAGCAGCCCAATTGACTTAACCCCATCCACTTATCAAATCAATATGCATTATTGGTTAAGCTTGCCTTAACCCTATCCACTTTGTTCATGTATTATTGGTTAAGTTGTCATCTTACACAGGTTAACTTAACCCCGCCCACCTAACATGTTTTAGGTATCATATTCATCTTTGATCAGCATTAATTAGTTATTAATGCACATATCTCTCACATTAAGTCGATGGCTTGTGGTCGCTGGATGTGTCGGGCGGTTCCGGGCAGACTTCTGCCACAAGCCAGACTTAACCTCGTGTCTAAGCATCTTTTATTATGCCTACGACCTCTCACATTAGACTGACCATTTGCGGTTTCTGGTTAGGCCGGTTGGTTCCGGGCAGGCTTCCACCGCAAACGAAGTCTAACCTTGTGTTTCAGCATGCTTATCTTAGCCAATTTATTCATTTGCAGTTTATGCAATTTTAGGCTAATTATGTCAATTACCACAAATTCCCAATTTCATATCATGCCCAACAATTAACATATATTACGCCAAATTTAATATTTGTCATGCCCAAATCAACCTAACTTATATTATGCCAAATTTCCCATTGTTCCCTAAAATATCGTTCGTACGTTCATCTCTATGAGATTTGGCCTAGGCTCGAAGTAGCCCGACTATAAAAACCAAAAAGGGAAGGAGGAAGGGATAAGATAAAGAACAGGCATAATAATAACAATAGGCATAAGTATGATCTGATCATAAAGATATGATAAAACTGATGACAATATCAACATGGGCATATAAAATCATGAATCTGATTTTATAGGCTAAGATAGAATTGATGAGATTCAATCTTATTATCATGTATAATTCCCAAATCCAAATTACAACATGTCATAATTGCTTTAGCATTATTTTAATCTAAAAATAATCAATGAACTCACAAAGATTGGATTAAGGAAGAGAATTAGGCATTGTAGTTGTTGTATATTCGATCCCTTTTACAGAATTCCTTTACTTTGATTTGTTGAAGAAGAAGGACTAGTTTAGGTTGAGGCAGCATGGAGGCGATATGAATTAGTGTAGTGAAATTAGGTTTAGGTCTAGGTGTGTTTATATAGGTGTAGTGAGTTAATTAGGGCCAATAAATTAGATCAGAAGCCATAGGAATCGTCAACGTCATCCGACTAATAGAAAATAGCGATGTTGCGGAAAAAACGATCATTAACCAATAAAAATGCGCCATGTGTGCAACATGATGCGCAGTAGCAGGGTGTTGACACCCACACGTCATATATATATATATATATATATATAAATATGTGTGTGTGTGTGTGTGTTCTTTTTAACCATTTTTCCAATTAATCCTCCAATTGACCCTTTTCACACTAAACCGCTTTTTAATTGAACTGCGTTCACACTAAGCCACTTTTTAGCCATTCCCCTAAAACAAAAATATGGCGCTGGCGGGGATCGAACTCTATACCTCTTGTATGCAAGTCACATGCTCTAACCAATTGGGCTACTTAGTCTTTTGTTAACAAGACTTAGGACAATGGTATCCATTATTTTTTCCCATTCCTCTTTTTTTCATGTTTTGTTGCAATATTTAATTAAAAGATATCTTTTTCATCCTGAATCGGTTTTCTGAAAACCATAGGTCTAAATTGACTAGAAAATAGCCACGAATGCAATGACGTAACCCGTTTCACATAATTCTTCTCTTAAAAATTAATTATTCTTTAATTATCTCTTATGACATGTTTCAAAATAACGGGGTGTTACAATTTGCCTAGATCGAGAAAAGGCAACACCAATATCTGGGTTATAGTTGACAGGCTTACTAAGACCGCTTATTTCGTTCTTGTTAAGAGTAAGAGGACGACAGCATGGTTGGCAGCAGTTTATCTTCGTGAGATAATCCGTCTACATGGAGTAACCTACAGCATAGTGAGTGATCGTGACCCTATATTCACTAGTGAGCTTTGGAGGAGCTTTCATGAGGCATTAGGTACATAATTGTGTTTGAGCACCACTTATCACCCTCAGACTGTGACGGCAAGGAATTTCGCTCGGTCCGAACCAGTCGCTAAACCGACCCAGACCGTTCGAAACACCCTATCGTTTGAGAACAGGACAAAACAGAACGCATATAGAAGAACATTTCATTGTATATTACAACAATGCATCAGATTACAAGAATATACAGAGTATGAATATTACACAGAAATATCAGAGATTTAAATTACATTTAAATACATAGCAGCGGAAAAATAATACAATACACAACTAGAATGAGATATACGGATACAAAGCTTTCCGGATATCGTTCCAGCTGTAAACCAGGATCCTGTGAATATAAATCTGCAAAACCAAAACTACTAGCTGCCCGTGTCAAAATAAGGGCACCCAGAGTTTAGGTTAAAACAATAAACTCCAGGTCAGTCATGTGACTGGTGTGAGAACTAAAACAGTTATTAATCTTTATTTTCAAAGGTAAATCAAGGGACCACGCCGTATAACACGGAACGGGTTTCCTCCCAAGAATACCAGTGCATAAAACCAACAGCGCAATGCTAAATAAAGAAAGATGAAGCTGTTATAAGACCCAGGTCCTATCACACAATGCAACGCAAGCCGGGGGATAGGGTTTTCCCTTATAACAGCCAAAGAATGCTTGATACGTTTAAAACAAATCTTTTGATACTATAATAAGTGCATAGTGTATAAAACAACTTCAAATCATAAGTATCAATCATAGGCGACATGAGCGTCCCATGCCACTATGTCGCCATATATAGGTTTACAAATAAAACCGCAAAGTCACGTATTTGGAAATTGGATTTCCATCTATGAACCGAGGCAAAAGATAGTCCTCAACCGATTCGAGATGCTCTAGCCCGTGTCTCAGGATCAGAGCTCGAGTGACCCTTGGATCGTCAGGGCCGGTCCACCGATGTGGATTAAAATGCCTGAACACTGCGTTTCCCCACCCTTTGGGGTGTCAATGAGCCAACAAATGACTCCATCGGTTCGAGAACGACCGATCAATCCGAGGCGCCTCGCAACAGCAACAACCACATAAGTCAAACTCGTCAGGGCGTGTAAAACCACTGACGCCACTTCTAACTAGAAAGAAACGCAAGTCCTCCCTGAGGTCCGTCTCCCGTTTTTGGTTCATACCGGGTGTGAAACACGCGAGGTAAACGTTACACAAAGCTACGCCACAAAGGCCGTGCTTTGATCATCAACCACAAGACTTTGCTTTTCAACAGAAGCCTTGATCATTTGCATCTTAGCATGCCACACAGGCAAGCCATCCTATGCAACCGATATCAGTCACACAGAATGAAATCCGATGTCAGACACACAGTCCATTTACAAGTCCGTTCTGGGTCTGAACGAAACCGGAGGCACCTAGTACCCCGCATATCCATCAATCTCCAAGCACGTCTGGACGATCACTAACTGTTTCCATCTTCTTGGGTGTACAGCCCAATCAAGATCATCAGTTATCACCCAAACGACGTGAAGACCTCCGGTCTTCGACCATCGTCTTCATCTTCGACTTATCGTCGTATCAGTTATTCAGAATGGGATAAACCCGGTCTTTCCGAATAACTCGCGTATATATTATAAAAGTGTTACACAAACACAACATACGCCTCATTCCAACTCATTAGTCATTAACCGTAAATTAATCAAGAGAATAATTCCCCAAATATTAACCCCGAAGGCCGAAACCAACATCAGATCAATATCCAGAAAACCATTCTACTTAGCTAACCGACAGTTAGTTTCTAAATTTCACGTTCAAATCTAATTAAAGATTTAATTATCGCCTGGAGCAAAACTGGTGATACTCCATTCTCGATCTTTTCAATCTAATTAAAGATTCATTAAAACTCCACTTAGTTTTAATCTGTGACTGGGTTAAAGAATCAGTGTCATTTAAAACACGGTTCACGATAAACCCAAAGTCACATCCCATTAATTATCGGGTTAAAGAACAAGTGTTATTTAAAACACTGTTCACGATAAACCCAAAAATCAATATCCATTCAATTCCAATTAAATATTATTTAATTGGTACACTTCATTAAATCTAAATAAAAAGATTTAATCTTTTCTCAACTGGGTTCAAGAACAGTGTTAGTGAAGACACCATTCATGACAAACCCAAATCACATTCATTAATTATCGGGTTAAAGAACAAGTGTTATTTAAAACACTGTTCACGATAAACCCAAAAATCAATATCAATTCAATTCCAATTAAATATTATTTAATTGGTACACTTCATTAAATCTAAATAAAAAGATTTAATCATTTCTCAACTGGGTTCAAGAACAGTGTTAGTGAAGACACCATTCACGACAAACCCAAATCACATTCGATATTCAATACAAGGCTCTGAATAGAAAATATATCGGCTTATATTCAATATCAAATTCTACGACTAACAAATGTCGTATTGGAAATAACGATATAAATATATATATCTTTCAAATTTCCATAACAACACCTGTATAATCACGAATTCCAACATCGAAATATTCCGAAGACAATTTCGATTCAAATCCACTCCAATGCAATCATTGGAAATTTTGGTTATTTTTAAAACCCTTTTTAAATTCAATTTATTTATTTAAAAATAAATAGAATTATATTTCTAGTTCAAAACTAGTTCATTTCGATAAAAATCCATTTTTATCTTTTCAAATATGGAGTTTTTCATCCCAATTCTTTCTAAATCATTTCTTATGATTTTACACAAATTATTGCTATTTTTAATAATTTTATCGAGGCCCGTACAGTCGATTTCCATCAACGGCCATCGAACTGCACTTACAGCGACCTTTTTCGAATTTTATTTGGACATAATTCCAAATCCAACCGTTAGATTTCAAATTTCTAATATTCGTTAGAAAGCTCTTTTCGATACGAACCCAACGGTTCCGGTTTTAGGAGAATTCGACGGTCGGATCTCCCGTAATGTCCGTTTGAAATAAATGGTCGAAATTCGTGAACTGCCGCGGCGCGGCGCGTTCTATTCAGGCCATTATATTATATATAATATATATTTCGTCGATTTCTATTTAAAACGAATTATATAAATAGTTTTAAAATCGTTTCAAAAGCTATTTCAACTTTCTTTTCAATTCAAATCAAAATTGAATTCTTCTTTATAAATTCGTTTTAAAATTCATTTCTATTCAATTCAAATTTCAATTCAATTTGAATTCATTTCAATTCACTTTCGATTCAATTTGAATTCGTTTTCAATTCAATTCATTTCGAAATCGTTTTCAATTCATTTCATTTCGAAATCGTTTTCAATTCATTTCATTTCGAAATCGTTTTCAATTCAATTCATTTCGAAATCGTTTTCAATTCAATTCATTTCGAAATCGTTTTCAATTCAATTCATTTCGAAATCGTTAAAATCGATATAAATATCATTCACGTCAAAATGGCGTCAATCTAATCAACACGGCTTCATAAATTTCTATTTTCAAATATTCTATTTCAAATATTTCTTTCTCAAAATAGTTGTTATTATCAAAATATTTCGTTCAACACATGACCAATCTCAATGGATGAGTACTGTCAACAAATGAACTTTTATTTTATAATATTCTTTATTTTTCAAATTGGAATGAGGCCCAATCAATTACCATATAAAGTTAATTATATGTATTTTCATACAACACATGTATATAATAACATTGAAAATAATCAACCATCAACCAAAGTGCACTACACTGTATAAGCATCAAATATAGATATCTAACGCTTACAACAGCATGTCAATCAATCGATCGACATATTTAATCAATCAGGATGAGTGAACTTCAAATTTCATCCCAACACCCGTGTGGGGTTTCAAACAATCAAACACCTATTTTATTTGTGCTGTTGGGCGATGTGTAAAATTTATCGTCCCAATCAATGTCATTCAAATAGGTGTACATAAACAAACCGTCCGGTTTATAAATGAATATTTTATTTTATTCACTTCACGTTAAAAATTATATTTTTAACGATAAAACATTTTATTTCAATCTATGAATTTCTATTCAATTCATTTATTCTATAAAATGATATTTTTATTTTTCTAACATATTTTAGAAAATTTCGGCGGCATAACGGCACGATACTAGAAACGGGACAAGGCCTAGCCTTATCCCCGGTCTAGTGAAGGCCCACGCCATTCACACATCAATCAAATCAATTTCATCTCACCAAACAATTCAATTCAAACAAATAATTCAACTAATCTATGCAACCAAACAAACAAGTCCATGGTCTGTGGACGATTGTGTCGGGTGCTACTAAGCACCGTCTGCATCCTAGTATATATATATGACTAGAAAAAAAGAAATTGAAAGGTGAGAAATTCTCACACATAGCTATCCTAGCTCCACGGCACTTCTTTGATAGAAATCTTCATCGCCATCGCATCTTCGTCGCCCGTATACGCTGTATATATAAAAATCCCATTTTTATATTCTCCATTATATAAAAATCATATTTTTATCGCTAACTTCATATTGTGAAAATAGAATTTTCCCTTCGTTATACTTTATATAAAAAATCGAATTTTTACTTCGCTATTCAATATATAAAAATCGAATTTTTATTTCAAAGTTCAATATATAAAAATCGAATTTTTATTTCAAAGTTCAATATATAAAAATCGAATTTTTATTTCAAAGTTCAATATATAAAAATCGAATTTTTATTTCAAAGTTCAATATATAAAAATCAAATTTTTATTTCAAAGTTCAATATATAAAAATCGAATTTTTATTTCAAAGTTCAATATATAAAAATCATCTTTTTTTTTCTATTTCAAACCTTTAAAATAAAAATCAGTTTTTAAATTTAAAATAAAAATCAGTTTTTAAATTTAAAATAAAAACCAGTTTTAATCATTTTATAAAATCAGTTTTAATCATTTTATAAAAACAGTTTTAATCATTTTATAAAAACAGTTTTAATCATTTTATAAAAACAGAACAGTATTTTATTTTTTTTCTTTCTTTTTCATTTTCAGTTTATATATAAAACAAAATAAAATAAATAAATAAATAAAAGAAAAGACTTACAGGGGGGGTCGACGATGCTTGGAGGAGGGGAGGGGGAAGGGTGCGCCAGCCTCTGGCAGCCTACGGTGGTGGCGGGCGGGGCAACGGGGTCTGGACGCATTCGAAAAAGGGGGAGGTGGGTTGGTCTCAGTCTCGAGATCGGTGGAGGAGGTGCGGAGGGAAGGCGATGGAGGAGGGGGGGAGGGGTCGCCTGGTGGTCGGCGGCGGCTGCGAGCGATTTAGGGCGTAGGTTATTTTTTTTTTCTCTGATTCGTTTTGAAATGAAACGAAAAAGGGGGGGTCTAAATGAAAAAAAGTTATTAATATTAAATTTTATTTTAATTTATTTTCTCCTTAGAGTTGACTTTTTATTCGACTTCGAAACGAGGCCCACCGACTGTCGTCCATAGCGTTTCACCCCCATTTCGAACACAATGGGATATGCCTCGTAAGCTGATTTGGCTGTTACAATCAGTTTTCGTTAAATTTACATTTAAATCACTATATTGAATTTTAAACGTACATTTCAAATTACCGGGGTCACATATTAACTCTAAAAATTCTCGAAAAATATTTTCTAGCTTCGTATTGACGATACGGTCCTAACAAAACTAGTTTCGTCGAATTCTGAGGCCGTTTGAAAAACGGCCAATTTCCAGTCGATTAAAATCAACTGAAACTGGTCAAACGCGTTTTCCTTTGCCACGCTCACATATTGATTCGAAAAATTATGAAATTTGAAACCTAGCAATAACTTGACACTGCGGACCCAACAAAACTGGTTTCGTCGAAATCCGAGGTCGTTTGCAAAATGTCCAATTTTAAGGGCCTGAATTGCATAGCGACTATTCAGAATTTTCAACTGGACATATCTTTTGACTCCCGCTACGAACTTTTAATTTTTCGGATTCGCTGGAAAGATATTCACTATTAGATTCCATTATTTTTGGTTTCACAAAAATCCGGATTGTTTTGCACCCGGTACATTCAATTGAAGTTTGAAATCGAATTATCGAACTACCGCGCCATTTTCTATTCCTTTTATAATTATATATAATTATTATATATTCCAACGACGACGTATATAATATATACGTTCGAATTATATTCAAAATAAATTTCACATCGATATTATTTAAAATAATTCATTTTAAATAATCAAAATTCGCTAAAATTGCCAAAATAAAAATTTTAACTGGCCCAGATTTTCCGGGTTGTTACAATCTCCCCCACTTAAAACTTTTCGTCCCCGAAAAGGAACAAATTCGAAAGTGGTTTGATATTTCAACTCTACGCTCGATCTGGATTCCCTTCTCTAACTTTTCAGTTTCTGAGAATTTTCAAAATTTCAAAAATTTGGCTAACACCCTAAATTTTCGAAAAATTTCGCCATAACCTCCCCTGCACCGGGAGCATCGGGGAATTTCAAATAGCTTCCCCGGTCCTTCAGATCTCAAAAAGAAAAAGAAAAAGCCAAGCGGGTAGCCAATAGGCTCACAAAATCATCATCACCCAAACAAAACAGGAAATTATGTAGTAAACATGTACCTATTTGTCGGGCAAACAAATTTTATTCTCTGGCTCTAGCCTCCTTGCTATGACCTGTTCAATGTAAGTATATGTATATGCAAGCAAATGCGACCAAATTTCAATACAATTCAATATTTGATTCAATTAGGCTAAATGGTTCAAAATTAGCAAACAAATAAACAAACAACACAAACATCAATCAATTAGTGAATTAGAGTTTCAAATTCATAAATTTGATACATATACAGAAAATCATGTTTTGATGCCAATTCACAACAATGTATTCTAGCTATATAAGTTTTGGTTCTCACACTAGCCTAATGGAAATATATAGAAATCACACCTTCGAAACTCGAACATAAATGTTGATGATGCGATCGCTATCATCAATATCATCTTCGGGCGACTAGAGTGTGATTCTATATCTATCCAATATATTAAAATTTCAAATACACGCGGATCAGACGTATACGCAAAACCTATATATACTGGATTGTCCACATCAATATAATTAAATAATCAATACGAATAAGTGATTTAAATTTTCAAAACAAAAATTTGTTTTCATTTTCAAAAATATACTCTTCACACTCGTTCTAGGATACTACTGATCCTATCTCTAACGAGTCATCCCATTGGATATTACTAATCCAATTATCTGATGAATTCTTTCGTATGGTTCTAATGTGTCTTGTTCTCTGCTTTGTAAACCAAAGCTCTGATACCAACTGTGACGGCAAGGAATTTCGCTCGGTCCGAACCAGTCGCTAAACCGACCCAGACCGTTCGAAACACCCTATCGTTTGAGAACAGGACAAAACAGAACGCATATAGAAGAACATTTCATTGTATATTACAACAATGCATCAGATTACAAGAATATACAGAGTATGAATATTACACAGAAATATCAGAGATTTAAATTACATTTAAATACATAGCAGCGGAAAAATAATACAATACACAACTAGAATGAGATATACGGATACAAAGCTTTCCGGATATCGTTCCAGCTGTAAACCAGGATCCTGTGAATATAAATCTGCAAAACCAAAACTACTAGCTGCCCGTGTCAAAATAAGGGCACCCAGAGTTTAGGTTAAAACAATAAACTCCAGGTCAGTCATGTGACTGGTGTGAGAACTAAAACAGTTATTAATCTTTATTTTCAAAGGTAAATCAAGGGACCACGCCGTATAACACGGAACGGGTTTCCTCCCAAGAATACCAGTGCATAAAACCAACAGCGCAATGCTAAATAAAGAAAGATGAAGCTGTTATAAGACCCAGGTCCTATCACACAATGCAACGCAAGCCGGGGGATAGGGTTTTCCCTTATAACAGCCAAAGAATGCTTGATACGTTTAAAACAAATCTTTTGATACTATAATAAGTGCATAGTGTATAAAACAACTTCAAATCATAAGTATCAATCATAGGCGACATGAGCGTCCCATGCCACTATGTCGCCATATATAGGTTTACAAATAAAACCGCAAAGTCACGTATTTGGAAATTGGATTTCCATCTATGAACCGAGGCAAAAGATAGTCCTCAACCGATTCGAGACGCTCTAGCCCGTGTCTCAGGATCAGAGCTCGAGTGACCCTTGGATCGTCAGGGCCGGTCCACCGATGTGGATTAAAATGCCTGAACACTGCGTTTCCCCACCCTTTGGGGTGTCAATGAGCCAACAAATGACTCCATCGGTTCGAGAAAGACCGATCAATCCGAGGCGCCTCGCAACAGCAACAACTACATAAGTCAAACTCGTCAGGGCGTGTAAAACCACTGACGCCACTTCTAACTAGAAAGAAACGCAAGTCCTCCCTGAGGTCCGTCTCCCGTTTTTGGTTCATACCGGGTGTGAAACACGCGAGGTAAACGTTACACAAAGCTACGCCACAAAGGCCGTGCTTTGATCATCAACCACAAGACTTTGCTTTTCAACAGAAGCCTTGATCATTTGCATCTTAGCATGCCACACAGGCAAGCCATCCTATGCAACCGATATCAGTCACACAGAATGAAATCCGATGTCAGACACACAGTCCATTTACAAGTCCGTTCTGGGTCTGAACGAAACCGGAGGCACCTAGTACCCCGCATATCCATCGATCTCCAAGCACGTCTGGACGATCACTAACTGTTTCCATCTTCTTGGGTGTACAGTCCAATCAAGATCATCAGTTATCACCCAAACGACGTGAAGACCTCCGGTCTTCGACCATCGTCTTCATCTTCGACTTATCGTCGTATCAGTTATTCAGAATGGGATAAACCCGGTCTTTCCGAATAACTCGCGTATATATTATAAAAGTGTTACACAAACACAACATACGCCTCATTCCAACTCATTAGTCATTAACCGTAAATTAATCAAGAGAATAATTCCCCAAATATTAACCCCGAAGGCCGAAACCAACATCAGATCAATATCCAGAAAACCATTCTACTTAGCTAACCGACAGTTAGTTTCTAAATTTCACGTTCAAATCTAATTAAAGATTTAACTATCGCCTGGAGCAAAACTGGTGATACTCCATTCTCGATCTTTTCAATCTAATTAAAGATTCATTAAAACTCCACTTAGTTTTAATCTGTGACTGGGTTAAAGAATCAGTGTCATTTAAAACACGGTTCACGATAAACCCAAAGTCGCATCCCATTAATTATCGGGTTAAAGAACAAGTGTTATTTAAAACACTGTTCACGATAAACCCAAAAATCAATATCCATTCAATTCCAATATTTAATTGGTACACTTCATTAAATCTAAATAAAAAGATTTAATCTTTTCTCAACTGGGTTCAAGAACAGTGTTAGTGAAGACACCATTCACGACAAACCCAAATCACATTCATTAATTATCGGGTTAAAGAACAAGTGTTATTTAAAACACTGTTCACGATAAACCCAAAAATCAGTATCAATTCAATTCCAATTAAATATTATTTAATTGGTACACTTCATTAAATCTAAATAAAAAGATTTAATCATTTCTCAACTGGGTTCAAGAACAGTGTTAGTGAAGACACCATTCACGACAAACCCAAATCACATTCGATATTCAATACAAGGCTCTGAATAGAAAATATATCGGCTTATATTCAATATCAAATTCTACGACTAACAAATGTCGTATTGGAAATAACGATATAAATATATATATCTTTCAAATTTCCATAACAACACCCGTATAATCACGAATTCCAACATCGAAATATTCCGAAGACAATTTCGATTCAAATCCACTCCAATGCAATCATTGGAAATTTTGGTTATTTTTAAAACCCTTTTTAAATTCAATTTATTTATTTAAAAATAAATAGAATTATATTTCTAGTTCAAAACTAGTTCATTTCGATAAAAATCCATTTTTATCTTTTCAAATATGGAGTTTTTCATCCCAATTCTTTCTAAATCATTTCTTATGATTTTACACAAATTATTGCTATTTTTAATAATTTTATCGAGGCCCGTACAGTCGATTTCCATCAACGGCCATCGAACTGCACTTACAACGACCTTTTTCGAATTTGATTTGGACATAATTCCAAATCCAACCATTAGATTTCAAATTTCTAATATTCGTTAGAAAGCTCTTTTCGATACGAACCCAACGGTTCCGGTTTTAGGAGAATCCGACGGTCGGATCTCCCGTAATGTCCGTTTGAAATAAATGGTCGAAATTCGCGAACTGCCGCGGCGCGGCGCATTCTATTCAGGCCATTATATTATATATAATATATATTTCGTCGATTTCTATTTAAAACGAATTATATAAATAGTTTTAAAATCGTTTCAAAAGCTATTTCAACTTTCTTTTCAATTCAAATCAAAATTGAATTCTTCTTTATAAATTCGTTTTAAAATTCATTTCTATTCAATTCAAATTTCAATTCAATTTGAATTCATTTCAATTCACTTTCGATTCAATTTGAATTCGTTTTCAATTCAATTCATTTCGAAATCGTTTTCAATTCATTTCATTTCGAAATCGTTTTCAATTCATTTCATTTCGAAATCGTTTTCAATTCAATTCATTTCGAAATCGTTTTCAATTCAATTCATTTCGAAATCGTTTTCAATTCAATTCATTTCGAAATCGTTTTCAATTCAATTCATTTCGAAATCGTTAAAATCGATATAAATATCATTCACGTCAAAATGGCGTCAATCTAATCAACACGGCTTCATAAATTTCTATTTTCAAATATTCTATTTCAAATATTTCTTTTTCAAAATAGTTGTTATTATCAAAATATTTCGTTCAACACATGACCAATCTCAATGGATGAGTACTGTCAACAAATGAACTTTTATTTTATAATATTCTTTATTTTTCAAATTGGAATGAGGCCCAATCAATTACCATATAAAGTTAATTATATGGATTTTCATACAACACATGTATATAATAACATTGAAAATAATCAACCATCAACCAAAGTGCACTACACTGTATAAGCATCAAATATAGATATCTAACGCTTACAACAGCATGTCAATCAATCGATCGACATATTTAATCAATCAGGATGAGTGAACTTCAAATTTCGTCCCAACACCCGTGTGGGGTTTCAAACAATCAAACACCTATTTTATTTGTGCTGTTGGGCGATGTGTAAAATTTATCGTCCCAATCAATGTCATTCAAATAGGTGTACATAAACAAACCGTCCGGTTTATAAATGAATATTTTATTTTATTCACTTCACGTTAAAAATTATATTTTTAACGATAAAACATTTTATTTCAATCTATGAATTTCTATTCAATTCATTTATTCTATATAATGATATTTTTATTTTTCTAACATATTTTAGAAAATTTCGGCGGCATAACGGCACGATACTAGAAACGGGACAAGGCCTAGCCTTATCCCCGGTCTAGTGAAGGCCCACGCCATTCACACATCAATCAAATCAATTTCATCTCACCAAACAATTCAATTCAAACAAATAATTCAACTAATCTATGCAACCAAACAAACAAGTCCATGGTCTGTGGACGATTGTGTCGGGTGCTACTAAGCACCGTCTGCATCCTAGTATATATATATGACTAGAAAAAAAGAAATTGAAAGGTGAGAAATTCTCACACATAGCTATCCTAGCTCCACGGCACTTTTTTGATAGAAATCTTCATCGCCATCGCATCTTCGTCGCCCGTATACGCTGTATATATAAAAATCCCATTTTTATATTCTCCATTATATAAAAATCATATTTTTATCGCTAACTTCATATTGTGAAAATAGAATTTTCCCTTCGTTATACTTTTTATAAAAAATCGAATTTTTACTTCGCTATTCAATATATAAAAATCGAATTTTTATTTCAAAGTTCAATATATAAAAATCGAATTTTTATTTCAAAGTTCAATATATAAAAATCGAATTTTTATTTCAAAGTTCAATATATAAAAATCGAATTTTTATTTCAAAGTTCAATATATAAAAATCAAATTTTTATTTCAAAGTTCAATATAAAAAAATCGAATTTTTATTTCAAAGTTCAATATATAAAAATCATATTTTTTTTTCTATTTCAAACCTTTAAAATAAAAATCAGTTTTTAAATTTAAAATAAAAATCAGTTTTTAAATTTAAAATAAAAATCAGTTTTAATCATTTTATAAAATCAGTTTTAATCATTTTATAAAAACAGTTTTAATCATTTTATAAAAACAGAACAGTTTTTTTTTCTTTCTTTTTCATTTTCAGTTTATATATAAAACAAAATAAAATAAATAAATAAATAAAAGAAAAGACTTACAGGGGGGGTCGACGATGCTTGGAGGAGGGGAGGGAGAAGGGTGCGCCAGCCTCTGGCAGCCTGCGGTGGTGGCGGGCGGGGCAACGGGGTCTGGACGCATTCGAAAAAGGGGGAGGTGGGTTGGTCTCAGTCTCGAGATCGGTGGAGGAGGTGCGGAGGGAAGGCGATGGAGGAGGGGGGGGAGGGGTCGCCTGGTGGTCGGCGGCGGCTGGGAGCGATTTAGGGCGTAGGTTATTTTTTTTTCTCTGATTCGTTTTGAAATGAAACGAAAAAGGGGGGGTCTAAATGAAAAAAAGTTATTAATATTAAATTTTATTTTAATTTATTTTCTCCTTAGAGTTGACTTTTTATTCGACTTCGAAACGAGGCCCACCGACTGTCGTCCATAGCGTTTCACCCCCATTTCGAACACAATGGGATATGCCTCGTAAGCTGATTCGGCTGTTACAATCAGTTTTCGTTAAATTTACATTTAAATCACTATATTGAATTTTAAACGTACATTTCAAATTACCGGGGTCACATATTAACTCTAAAAATTCTCGAAAAATATTTTCTAGCTTCGTATTGACGATACGGTCCTAACAAAACTAGTTTCGTCGAATTCTGAGGCCGTTTGAAAAACGGCCAATTTCCAGTCGATTAAAATCAACTGAAACTGGTCAAACGCGTTTTCCTTTGCCACGCTCACATATTGATTCGAAAAATTATGAAATTTGAAACCTAGCAATAACTTGACACTGCGGACCCAACAAAACTGGTTTCGTCGAAATCCGAGGTCGTTTGCAAAATGTCCATTTTTAAGGGCCTGAATTCCATAGCGACTATTCAGAATTTTCAACTGGACATATCTTTTGACTCCCGCTACGAACTTTTAATTTTTCGGATTCGCTGGAAAGATATTCACTATTAGATTCCATTATTTTTGGTTTCACAAAAATCCGGATTGTTTTGCACCCGGTACATTCAATTGAAGTTTGAAATCGAATTATCGAACTACCGCGCCATTTTCTATTCCTTTTATAATTATATATAATTATTATATATTCCAACGACGACGTATATAATATATACGTTCGAATTATATTCAAAATAAATTTCACGTCGATATTATTTAAAATAATTCATTTTAAATAATCAAAATTCGCTAAAATTGCCAAAATAAAAATTTTAAACTGGCCCAGATTTTCCGGGTTGTTACACAGACCGACGGGCAGACAGAAAGGGTAAATTGAGTTCTTGAGGATCTTTTAAGACTGTGTATCCTAGACTTCAAAGGGACTTGGGAAGAACATCTTCCGTTGGTAGAGTTCGCCTACAACAACAGTTATCAAGCTAGTATTGGCATGGCACCCATCGAGGCATTGTATGGACAACCTTGTAGATCACCGACCTATTGGTGGTAGTCTACAAAAAGGCTTCTACTTGGACCTGAGATGATTAGAGAAACTTCAAAGAAGGTTGATCTTATTCAAGACGCATGAAGACAGCTCAAGGACAGGCAGAACTCCTACGTAGATAAGAGAAGAATTGATATTGAGTTTGAGGTGGGAGACATGGTTTTCATCAAGGTATCACCTTTGAGGAATGTGGTCCTCTTTGGATCTGTTGGAAAATTAGCACCAAGGTTTGTAGGGTTGTTTCCCATAACCAAAAGGATTGACCAAATGGCTTATAGAGTGAAGCTATCAGAGAGATTGATGGGTGTTCATGATGTTTTCCACATTTATCATTTACGTAAGTGTCTGCATGATACCGAAGAATTAGTTGAGTCGAGTATGCTTGAGGAAGCAGAGGTGGAATGAGAGGCGACAGTTAAATGAGTTCCTACCCGTATTCTTGGATCAGAGGTTAAGAAGCAATGCAACCGAGAGGTCAAGTCGATGAAAGTTCAATTGGGAAATGACCACGAGGATGCGACTTGGGAGACTGAAGACAAGATTCGCGCTTCGTACCCTTTTCTTTTCAAGGGTATGTTCTTAACTTCTTTTCCAAAGCTTTTATTTGTACTTGTTTTTGTCATTTAAGTATATCCTATCGATCGAATCTCCGACCTTTAGATAAGGAGGTAATGGATGTAAACATGTGTTTGAGACGTGTTATGTTTGATGGATGCAAGTGGATGCAAGTGTTTGCTAGGGTTGCTCGTGGATGCATATACACACACACTAGGCACTAGATCAGCTCAATCACTCTCATACTGCATATGGATGCGTGCCATTTTTCTTCTTTTATGGATGGAAATGGGTGTTTCATCATATGGATGTTGCATTTGGATGGATGATTATGCACACATATAGCCTTTACATGATATATTAGGGTTATTTACATATTGTTGGATTCATGGCACTGGCATACATTGCATTAAGGAGGTCGACTGGATCAGCAGACCGCCTGATTTCTCATATTAGCATAGGGACATATACACACACCTCTGCATATGTTCATATAAGCATTAGAAATCTTTTAAGTACAATGGATGCCTGTGATTGGTGAATGAGTAGATGGATGATGGATGTTAGGATATACATTCTTCTTAACTTAGAGATTTTGGGGACGAAATCCTTTAAGTAGGGGAGAATGTAACACCCCGTAATTTTAAAAGAACACTATAATGATAAACCAAATAATACTTAATTAAATATTGGTAAGTAAGTAAAATGGAATACTCCATTGCGTTCGTCTCGGAATTCTGCTTGAGATAGAATCCAAATTTGTGTAAAACGGACATCGTATGAAGAAGATATTAAGGTTTGAAGTTTGTATATACATAAGTAAATATATATATATATATAATCAAGTCCAGAAAATCAAAATCAAAGAGCAGGAAAGGGAGGGAAATCGGCCCATTGGGGTTCGACCCCATGCCCAATGGGTGTCGACCCATGGGTCGACCCCTACAAGGGGGTGTCGACCCTAGGGTCGACCCCACCCAGGTCTGGGGCAAATCTACTCTTTGAACCAGGACTTGTTTCTTGACCAGATTCATTGATGGTAGGCTATAAATAGGACCTCATTTCTATTGTTTTATTCATCAAAAAAAATAGAGATAACGAGGTGTTGCCCCAACTCAGATTGAATTAGCCTATTCTTTTGCAACAACACCTTATACGTATTCAAGAATCTCTGCTACAACATCAACAATCATTTCTCTGTTCTTTAGATCCAGTCCCTGTGAGCTTATGTTGCTTTTAGATATAAACATTTAATAAGTAATCCTGACATGTTTATAAGTTTGGATCTAAACTTATGCTTGTTAATAACCTGAATCATAACTAAATAGATCTGTCATTACTTGTACACCTGATCCTCTATTTTGTTCTTACATTCCTATCTCTATTATGCCTATTTTTTCATTATGCCCTTTTCTATCACCATATGCCTATTCTGTTAGTATGCCAATTTCTGTTATCATATGCCTATTTTATTATTATGCCTATTTTTATTCTCTTCTCTCCCTCTTTCCATTTTTATTTTTATAGCCAGGCTACCTTCGAGCCTAGGCTTATCATTGAAATATGCGAACGAACGAAATTGGGAATGGTTGGGAATGATAAATTGGGGTATAACTTCTACTGTAAAACTTAACTGGGATTTGGGGCATAATCTATACCGTGACCTAAGACTTTAATTTGGGCATATGATACATAATGATTTATGACTTGAGGGTAGGGGAATGAAAATCCTGTAATGAACATGAACAATTGTTTGAGAATGAACATGCCTAAATTTACAGTAAATAAAAACTATTACCGCACTTAGACTCAAGGTTAGATTACACTTGTGGTAGAAGTCTGCCCGGAACCTGCCGGCAAATCCAACATAGTGCATAAATGTACATGTAACGGTGCTAAGACACGAGGTTAAGTCCGACTTGTGGTAGAAGTCTGCCCGGAACTTCCCGACATATCCAGCATCCACAATTGGTTGACTTATTGTGAAAGGTCTAGTGCATTAACAGACATGAATGAAATAATGACAATAACCTGTTAATATGTAATACTTAACCTATTTAAATTTGGGGGGGGGGGGAGGGGTTATATCTGAACCTGTCAAAATTGTGTAAGGGTTAAGTAAACTTGCTTGAATCACTGGGGGTTAAGTAAATCTGTTAAATCTATGGGGTTTATATATACCCAACAAACTTAACTTGTCATATATGGTGGGGTTATGCGGGCTTGTTAATCTGTTAGGCATAACCTGTCAAAATCCTAGTAGTGGGGATGAAAGCTTAGGGGGTGGCTTGTATCATCTAATGTGTGGGACCCATACAAATCAGTAACCCATCTTGGTATCAAAAGGGGGACCCCGAACTAGGTAGGGGTCATGGCACGCTTACTGAGATGATTATAAGAGGTTCATCTGAGTGGGGGTGTCTGATGACGCATTCCGACAGACTCATGTACATGCATGAATTCGCTTGCTTGGGATAATAAGACACTATAGCACCAGTAGACATGGTCGTGCCTCTCAAAAAAAGGCCTTTGGAAGTGATACATCATATTATGGGGCCAGCATAAGGTATCTATAGGATAGGGAGCCGATCAATTGGGGTAGTAATTAGGGTACATGTAGTCCTGCTTCTTAAGAAGCCCGTTATTATCATTGGGGGTAACACCTGTCATTTCTATTGGGATGCCTGTTATTATTGTTAGAGGTAAAACCCATCACTAGAAGTACACCTAAGTCTACCATCTATTTCTTTTGGGATCATTCTATTTCTGTTATACTAGTATTGATGCAGAGAAAAGTACTTGAGAAGTGCAATATATTATGTTATGTTTATTCTGTTTATCCTGCTCTGTCTATTATACCTGTCTTATGATACTGTCATCTCTCTCACCCAGTTTATATGCCTATCATGATGCTTTTACTTATTTATATGCTAAAAGTAATTGGACTCGCCAAACTTTATATCTAACCTGTTTTGTTTCCTTTTCTCTCTCTTCCTTTTCCCCTTCACCCAGGTTCTCAGGGTGGGAACATTCAGGCTTGATTAGGATTCTCTCTTTCGTTCTTCTTATAGCAGCTTAGATATACCGGTTGATTTCTTGTCTACTCTGATATGGCTCTTTTTGGGGACTATGCTGTTATATTACTGTACTCTGATGATTTTAGTACAAGGCAGATATTTTAATTTGATGTAATGGGTTTTCTGTACTTCAAACTTATGTTGTAACTGGGTTTTGGACCACGATGTTTTCTATTAGGAAAATAAAGTTTTAAATTCCAGTGTTATTTTATATCTGTCTTGTGATGTTTCCGTTTCTGTTTACCTATAATGCTTCATGAAACTTAATGCATTATGCTAAAGAGTGACATTAACGGACATGGGTGTCACGCGGAGGGAAAGTGTTATAACTGTTATAAATGTGGGCATGTGAGGTAGAACTGTACAGAACCACCTAAAAGGTAAGAAGAATATGAAGGCCTATGCTTTGGAGGTTGTTCCGTCTTCTTGAAGGGGTCCTACTGCCGAGGAGAAGGGAAAGAAAGTTGTGGTGCAAGGTACGCTTTCTATTCGAGGTATTTCTGTTCGAGTTTTATTTGACACTAGAGCATCACATTCTTTTATTTTTAATGAGCTTATTTGCGAGTTAGGTTTAGAACCTGAAATTGTTGATAGACCATTAGTCAAGACTAATCTAGTAAGGGGTTCGTCTAATCTTCGTATGCTTTGTCATGGTCCAGTTTTATCAGGTCATGGTTGCTCTTTTGTGTGTGACTGTTTGTTTTAAACTTCGCTGGGTTTGGGATTATTTCGGGTATGGACTGACACAAGGAGTATACATCTATTGTTGATTGCAAGAGGCTTGAGGTGACGACTGGGAATGTGGAAGGGCGAACGATTGTGATACGTTATTTACCAGAGGATGGAATTCTGGTTAGCTCTTTATATTCGCCTGAGATTCTATGGGGTGGGTTATCATTTGTGTCAATCATACGAAAATTTTTGTGACACCCCACGTCCGTTAATGTCACTCACAAAGGGAATGCATTACGTTTCATGAAGCATTATAGGTAAACAGAAATAGAAATATTACAAGACAGATATAAAATGACAGCGTAATTAAAAACTTTATTAATCAGAAAGCATCGTGGTTCAAAAACATCACATGTATGAAATACACAAAAACCATTACATCATAAAAATAACTGTCTTGTACTTTAAAACATCAGAGTACATAAAAGAAGCAAAATTCCCTAAATAAAATATAGCCATAGTGCAAGGATAAGAGCTTGAGCCATACATCTAAGCAACTCCGGCGAAATGAAAGCACAATCACGGTCAAGCTTGAGTGTTCCCACCCTGAGAACCTGGTGGGGGGGACGAAATAAAGAAGAGGAAACAAAAAGAGTCAGACATAAAGTCTGGCGAGTCCAGTTACTTTTAGCAAGTTAATAAGTAAAAGTATTATGATAGGCATATAAAGTGGCTAAAAGAGAGATAACAACATATAAGGCAGGTATGACAAGGTAAACATGATAGAGTGTATATGCTTCATTAAAGATTCTATGATTCTCTGCACTAATACTAGTATCACCAAAATGAGATGATCCCAGCAACTATAAGATGGTAGACTTAGACATACGTCCCGATGTATCATAACCACTACCCTAATCGATCGGCCCCCTACTCCGTAGATACCATGTGTCGGCCCCACAGTAGGAGGTATCACTTTCCTAAAGTGGCAACCCTTCGTTGATGTGTACAACCATATCTACTGGTGTCACGGTCATCTTATCCCCCTCTACCCGGCCCATGCACGTACATGTCCCAGGTCGGTTTGCGCCGCCCATACAGTCCTCCACATTTGGATCTCTTACCATTAGTCTAGTAAGCGTGTCCCTACTCCGACCTAGGACGGAGTGCTTGTTTGATACCGTTATATGGGTTACTGACTGAAATGGGTCCCCCTACACAAGATGATACAAGCTCTCCCCCTTGTCTTGTATCCCCACTAGGATTTCCTCAGGTTATGTACACCTATTGGTGTCTTTAATTACATAACACCCTCATTTCTACAGGTTATACTTACCTAATGGTGTCTTTAATTATATAACCCTAATATTTCCACAGGTTATGCTTACCTAAAAAGGTGTCTTTAATTACATAACACCAACCGGTTAAGTTTTGTGGGCCTATATATAAATATTACCCACCACCCGAGATTTACTTAACCCATCACTATCCAAACAAATTTACTTAACCCCTACTCAAGTTCATGTTCATACAATCCCTATGGATTCCACTAGGTTAAGTATTCAATTTTATTATCATATATTCATTTATGGTTACAATATGCTAGACCTCCCACATTAAGCCTACAATTTGTGGATGCTGGACATGCCGGGAAGGTCCGGGAAGGCTTATTCCACAAATCGGGCCTAACCTCGTGTCTTCACACGCCTCTATTTGTGCACTTAGGCCTCCCACATTAGATTCACCACTTGTGGTCGCTGGATATGCCGGTCGGTTCCGGGCAGACTTCCACCACAAGTGCAGTCTAACCTCGTGCCTAAGCGCGGTTTACAATTTCAAGTTATTGTAATTCTAGGTATTTCCATTATTATCCAATTTGACCTATGTCTTTATAGGTGTTCGTGCTCCTTTTTCCCCATTATGAATTATATGCCCAATTTCACGTTCATAAACATTACTCAAGTTATGCTGAATTAATATTCAAATATTTCATTTAGGTCATGCCTAAACTTCCAATTATTAATTTATGCCAATTTTAATATTTTACCCCTCGTTCCCCATTTGACACATTCGCTCATTTTAGCGACATGCCTAGGCTTGAAATTAGCCTGGCTATATAAAATAAAAGGGAAAGGGTAAAGGGAAGATGACAGAGATGATTATTCTAGCAAAATTGACATAAACATTTAATGGCATAATGTTAAGATGGACATATAAGAATAGATCTGGTGAACTTGTGATAATAAACTAGTTCTAACATAGTAAGGATGCCATAATAGGCATGATTAGATCTAAAAAAGGATATAGATGTCCAACCAATGACAGATCCAAATTAACCACAATATGATAGGCACAAGATGATCTAAATAGTAAATTAGATCTATAATCAAAAGTACAAAATAGCTTTTAGCCGTGTTAACGAGTTACCCCAACATCTCTCGTATTGTTGAATAAGACTAATAAGGCAGCAGATAGAGCGATGACTTCCATTAGTGAAAATGATGATGTCGTTAGTGAAGGATAAGGAGGAAATAATAGGGCAACCCGTAAGGATGCCAAATCTGTGAATCTTCCTAGTTATCATGAGTGAATGCAGACTTTGAACGAAAGCCTCGGCAGCGGTCACGAACAAAGAAGGCGAGAAGGGTCTCCATGACGCAGACCTCAACCCGCCTTGAAATAATATTTGACCAATACGTTAATGAGAACGGAAAACCATCAGTTGGAGATCAGTCTCGAAATAATATTAATAAGGGGTTCCGAAAAACCGAAAGTACTCAGAACCTTGATGACGAGAAACCAAGATGTATAATCGTATGTCTTAGCCATATCCAGCTTAACGACCACATTAGAGCCTCTGACCTTCCTATCGATCTGAGAAACTAGCTTCTAGGCTAAAATGACATTATCAGTGATCAATCGACCTTTTACAAACCCTTCATGATAGGAAGAAATAATACGCTCGAGAAATGGTGCTAGTCTAGAGGTTACGACCTTAGTGATAACCTTATTAGAGAAGTCGCACAAGCTAATCGGGCGAAAATCCGCGCAAGTGCTAGGATTTTCGCACTTGGGAATAGGAACCAAGTTCGTGGAAGTCCAACCCAAGGGAGATCTCCAATGGAAAAGAAAAACTGAATGGCAAGACAGAAGTCTACTTGAATATTCATCCAACCACTCCAGAAAAAGTTTCGTTGAAACCGTCAGGCCCACTCACAATGTCTTTACTTAGAGCAAATACACACGCAAGTATTTACTCCAAGGTAGGAGGTGTGGCTAGATTGGAGCCATCTGAAGGAATGACCAATCTAGATATGTAAGCTAGCATGGTCGGGTCAGAGGTCAATATAGATGGAGAACCTAGAAAGACTTGGAAATAGGACAATATGGTTTCTTTGACTTCCCACGACGTGGAAGTCATAGAAAGATTAGGGAGTTGGATCTAATGAATCATGAGAATACTATTCTTCTTACGGATAGAGGAATGGAAAAAATTGGAGTTCGTATCACCTTCAATAACCCACTTGATCCTGACCTTCTGGCGAATATAATCATGCTCAATACGAATCTCCAATGAGAAAGCTAGTTGGGTAACTGCCCAAGCCTCCTTATTAGCAGCAGAGGGATTCTCGGATTCTCATCATAAGAAGACTCTGCTAGGAAAAGAGTTTCTTCGGCCGCCCTAACAGGGTCAAAGATATTCTTGAAAACAAAGACGTTCCATGCATTAAGGCAAGCATTTAAGCTCTTCAGCTTATGAGAAAACACAAAACACGGGGAAGCTAAAACAGTGGAATTCCAAGAGCCTTCCACCACGCTATGCGTCTTAGTTATTACACCAAGTAAATGCTGAACCGACGAAGGAGACTTTGAAAAGTCCCAAACTGACAATAAATGCATTGAAATCCACTACCACCACATGGTTCACGGCATTTCCACCCCATTTCTCAGGTTGGAAGGCGACAACATTGAAGTCGCCTCCCAAAACAAAACCAAAAAACCCTAAGTTGGAAAGAGCGAGAATGTCGGACCAAAGGGCCAATCGCTCTATCCTATCGCACTTAGCATAGACGGCGGCGAACAGAAAGGAGGAAGAAAAAGAGGGAATTGAGCAGGCAACCAAAAGTAGCTGATCAAAATCAAAGATTGGGTAGACGACAACATCTTTGGACCAAAGAATCCAAATTTTGTCAGACACATTGGCTAAGACACCACGAAGCAAAGAGACAAAACCGACTTGGTGATCTCCTCTGGACCAATAAATGGTTCCAGTAGCGCCACCAAACAGATAGAATGTTTCTTAACAATGCGCTTGATTCTAACCATAGATGCATCATTGCCTATACCGCAAACGTTCTTGAAAAGGAAATTCGTCATCTAGGACAAAGAAGAGAGAGGTCACAGACCAACAGAAATAAAAATCCACCATACCACTCAGATTAGATAAAGCGTGTGTCGAGTATATCTGACGATATGCTTAGACGCCGCTATAAAGCGTGTGCGAATGGTGTAGGGGATGTCGAGGAGCCGCTCGCTGACTACGACGCGTGAAGTGCATAGACGAGCGAACGGGAGCATCACAGGATCTAGAAAAACCCAAAGAGACCCTACGACCCTGATCTGGTGGATAATAAGCCGACGCACTAGATCGAGATGGGCAAGAGTTCTTAGTAAATCAAGATAGGCAACCATTAATGATCGCTATCTCATCCTTATTTAGAAGGGGAGAAGAGCCGGAAGCAGAAGAAATAGGGCGACAAGAAGAAATGTTGGGACACAACTGGACAACAAGAGTAGAGAAAACATAAGAAAAAATGGAATTGCTCAAAGGAGACAACACCAATTGCTTTTTGAACTTTACCAATGTCAAACTATCATCAGATTGACAGCTCTGCGTAAAAGGTAAAGTTCTCAAGCCGGAACCCCAATAACCATCATAAGATAAAGTCAAATAGGGAGGCCATCTCCCTGGTAAGTCATATAGTGCACCATAGCATGGTCCATGATATGTCTACGATAGGCAGACCACCCATCGCATGAAGAGAAAACCTAGAAAAGATGCCAACATAGCCCACAAATGACCGATATCCCGAACCAAACCATATGAGTCACTAACGACGCATAAACGGCCTCGCAATGACTCAATGAATCAAACTAACCAAAAAACAACACAGAAAGATCAAACCTCCCCCATTGCAAAAGAGCAATCAACGACCAAAATAAACCAAGCCAATGAATCGGCAAGGCCCAAAATGAGCCCACAAAGCCACGACAACCGAACCAAAACCCTCCAAGCCACAAACTAGCCAAAATCAGAAGACTTATCATAACAAACTTGCTACACCCAATAAGTAGAATTGATCGAACCAACAAGGAAACACATGTCATGTAACACCCCACACCCGCTACGGTCACTCACTAAGGGAATGCCATAACATCGGTGGAGTATTTTAAGTGAATATAGAACAGAAAAATTACAACAAGACAGATATAAGTAATACTTGAGAATTTAAAACATCATTTCATTGCAGCGGAAAGTAAAACATGTTTGGTTACACAAAACCATAAACAAGAGTCAAGTACATAATATCCGTCCTGATAAAACAAAAGTTCATAATCCCACTACATAACTTAATAGCCATAATAGAAAAGATAAACTGAGCTTTACATCCACGGTCCAAGCTCCAAAAGATAGATAAAGCAGTCTGATCAAAGCCCACTAGTGCTAGGCCCACTCTGAAAACCTGAGGGTTGGAAAAAAAAGATAAAAAAACAACGGGGTCAGACATAAGTCTGAGCGAGTCCTATAACCTTAACAATACAATCATTAAAGTAATTAGGGTATGATATAAACAAGGTACGGTACCTCTGGGGATAATGACTACACTAAGTAGCCAACTAAACACAGGATGTACTAAGATAACCGAAAGACGCATTTACCCACCCAAGGATAATTACTACACTGCACCACCCCAGATCTACCCACCCAAGGGTAATTCCTACACTGCACCACACCAGTTCTACCCTCCCAAGGGTAATTCCTACTTAAAAGTTGATCCCACTAAGTGTACATAGTAATTTTTAATAGTAGTTTCGTGTACCCCTAGCTGACTACATAGGTGCCGTCTGCCCCTATCTCCACTAGGTGTACCCACTACTCCCCAAGCGATCGGCTCCCTAACGTAGATACCCGTGCTGGCCCCACAGTGGGGTGTATCATTCCCCAAAGTGGCAACCTGATAATATCAACGGTGCACGGCTTATACCTACACGATGCAACAACGTCTTACTTACCAGCCCGGGTCCACACACGCATATGAAACCCGTTGGACTTGCGTTGCCACCGCTAACCCGTTTTGGCCTCTTACAGTCAAGCCCAATATGCGTGTCCCATCCTCGACTTGGGTCGAGCCCACAAAGATACGTTTGGGATATTGGTTGAAATGGGCCCCCACAAGCTACCCACCTAAGCTTGTCATTTCTAGTGAATCCCACTTAACCCTTTAACCATGTCCACTTACATGTTATAAATTTTGGTTAAGTCTTTTAATCATATTTTAATTGCCACTCAAGGCACCCACTAGATTTCCACATGCCACCCAAGGAACTTACTTGATTCCCACATGCCACCCAAGGCACTTACTTAACCCTTTAATCATGTTTAATTACATGTTCCACTTTGGTTAAGTATTCTAATCGTATTTTCTATTGCCACCCAAGGCAACCCACTAGTTTCGTCATGCCACCCAAGGCACCCCCACTAGTTACTACATGCCACCCAAGGCACCCACTTAACCCCTCATGCCCCACTACATGCTAATTTGGTTAAGTGTTTGTTAATTAATTAAGATCGTAACCTTTGTAAAGACCTCTCACATTAGACTGTCTTTTTAGGGCAGCTGGATATGCCGGTTGGTTCCGGGCAGCCTTACACCATAACAGAGTCTAACCTCGTGTCTTTACACTTGTCACGTATTTAGTTTATGACTAAGACCTCTCACATTGGGCCAATCATTTGTAGCCGCTGGATTTGCCGGTCGATTCCGGGCAGTCTTATGCTACAAAAAGGGTCCAACCTCGTGTCTTAGTCGATTAATTACACCTAATTAATCACCCCCATAATTTGTATTAATTATCCCTAATTAATTACCAATTTCAAGAATATGGGTAGACCTAACTCAATAGGTAAATTCCCAATTCCATAATATGGGTAGACCTAACTTAATAGGTAAATTCCCAATTCCATAATATGGGTAGACCTAACTTAATAGGTAAATTCCCAATTCCATAATATGGGTAGACCTAACTTAATAGGTAAATTCCCAATTATGTCCATTCACTTTATGTTATGCTTAAGCATACCCATTTCACACCATTTTATTAACATGCATATTAACCCCATCGTTCCCCACGTAATTCGTTCTCATAACATGACATAATAAAGGGAAGATTCATCACAAATGCCATGGGTTTAACCAACATAGCATATAACTTTATCATGGGTTTAAAAGGTGTCAACTTGCATATATGAGCATACATTAAACCCAACTAGCATTTAACCCAAACTTGCATGAAGCACATATGTCACAAAGGGGGTAACTTGCATATGATTCTTATGTCATACAAAGGTGTGAACTTGCATAGCATGTCACATGTTAACTTGCATATAACCAAACACATAACTTGCATAACATGTTACATATGAACTTGCATATAATCATGCACATAACTTGCATATAACCAAACACATAACTTGCATAACATGTTACATATGAACTTGCATATAATCATGCACATAACTTGCATATAACCAAACACATAACTTGCATAACATGTTACATATGAACTTGCATATAATCTCACATATATCTTGCATAACATGTTACATATGAATCAATGTTCAACATAGTGTTTTGCATAATGAGCATCATAAAACATAGCAATAAACTTGCATAACATATAGCATAAAACTTGCAAAACACACAACATACACTATACTAAACTTGCATAAACACATTGATCCACAAACATAGCCATATCTTATCATATCCTATCATAATCAATTTAACAATTGATTATTAAGGCTATAGAAACTCACCACTAAACTCCAATAAGAAAACCCTTGCCAAAAATCACCCAAAAACTCTAGCCTTGAAAATAAAGCTTGCAACTTGATGATGAATGCAAGCTAATGATCACTCATACAACTTAAAAATGCTTGTATGAACATGAAAGCCTTCATATAAATAGTTTACAAAGAGGATGGAGGCTAGGGTTTTGAGTGGAGGCCATGATCATAGAAAATTTTGGCATAGTTTAGTTAGAGGATAGGATTATGATCATTTAGGGCTAGCTTAGGGTCTTATTTATAGGATTAGGATGTGTTTTAGACCCTTAGATTAACCCTAGGTTAGTTTAGGTCCGTCAGATTTCGTCCCAAGCCCTCCAACCCAGCCCAAAACTCAACCAGGTGCACCCAGGCCAGAATCAGCCGACAGGGCAACTCGACAGCCCTGTCGACTGCCAAGTCGACAGGCATGTCGACAGGCAAGTCGACAGCCCTGTCGACAGCCAAGTCGACTTGGCTGGGCGGGAGTTTTCCCGCCTGGCCCCCATTTCTGCATGTTTCGAAATTCAAATTTCCCGAAAACTTCTTTGGGCCTTAACCGGGTCATACGGACTCCGATTTACAAAATTTCGGACTCTATTTCGCGTATTTTTCCGAGATGAACGCAATGGCACAGCCCGTTTCTCCCAATTCTCACTTCTGAGATTATTTATTCTGTAATTAGTGAATATTAGTATTAACTGAAATTCGGGGTGTTACATGTCAACCACAAAGATAGAGTTAATCACAAGCAAGCAAGGAGCAAGGTACAAGCGGGAAGGGGATACATAAGAAAACTGATCAACACACACATGACCTACCATTCCATCATCCAAAGAAGGACAATCAATGATAGGGAGCTCACACGAACGTGTGACATGACTCAAAGCATCACACGCCACACCATCCATAAACCAAGAATGTAAAGATAACCCAAAGTAAAAGCAACAAAGTAAGAAATAATAGAATAGAACCGAACCTGAGAACACATCAAGTGAACCAAAGGTACAATCGAAGATAAGCAAATCGAATCAGTTCCATGCAATTTCAGCTTAACCCAAACAACCACCAAAGGACACTGTACCTGCACCGCACAGAAGTTCAATTCATCTACACAATCTCGAGGTGAAGAAGACCTCGATAAAGATGGAAAAGGCAATACACTCTCAACCGAAGGGTCAACTCCCCCTAAAACAGAAAAGAAATTGAAGAGATCGAGAGCAGGAGGAGTCTGCTTACGAACCAGTGAGGGGATAATCGATGAAATAGACAAAGAAGGTAAGCAACTCAAGCTAGTAGTCGGAGTAGCCAAGCGTGATCTCGTCGAGTGATGAAAAGAACGTCATTCACAATGAGAACTAGGTTGCAGCTCATAAGTACCAACATCGAGCCTCACACCGTCACAAATAGACCGATCGAGATTGGATGGGGTGACCAAATCCCAAACACCAGACAAGTTGGCAGAAACTACACTGCCAAAACTAGAGCCAAACATGCCACCGCAAACCAAAGAACCCACCAAAAACCCATGAACATGGGCAATAGGTGAAGCATGGGAGCTCCTAAAACCCAGTCGAAGTTCAAAGTGGGTGATGAAATCCCTCTTTGATTGAATGACGACAGGACAACATGACAAGCCCTTCTCCAATATTGGAGATCGGTGATAACTCCTATGCGGGGGCAGTTTGGTCACCAGATCCGATAAGTAAAAGGGAGTATGCTCCAAAAAACAACCTTCAACAACCAAAAATTTGAAATGCAGAAGAAAGCAAAAGATGTAATGTCCCGTATTTTTGGTAGTCAAATATTTAATTTAATTTATTATTTTAAATATTTATTTGGAATTTTAAATGGATTTAAAATATATATATATTTGTTTATGTAACGAAATTTGAACATTAATTTATATTATTATAAATCGAGCTCGAAATGGCACGATATTTCATAATATGGAGTTTTGAACTTCAATGGAATATAGAGAATCCGTTTTGAGTTGGAATTCCGTAAAACAAGAAACGTTTGGATCTTGTTGGTGATAATTTTCATATGAAAGAGAAAAATCCAGATTTCGTGTTATAGTTTGTTAGTTATGTCCAATTCAATTTTTAAAATAGTCGCTATGGAAATCGTTATTAAAATATAACGTTTATATAATATATTTAAAAGGGAAATTTAAATCGTTTAACTCAAAATTGACGATATTGAGTTGTGTAAATTATATTTGGAATTGTATATATATTCTGTTTGGATATATATGTTAAAAATAATTTTTTATGATTTATTTGAATTAATTTGGAATTTAAATAATATTTTATTCGATACTATTTGATTGTTAAAATTAGCCATTTTTGCAAACGGTCTCCGTTTTCGATGAAATTAGTTTCATTCGGACTGTATCATTAAATTATTGTAAGAAAATCAAACTTCATGGAAAACTGATATTGTATGTGACTTCAGTGGCCAAAAATGTCTCTGTTTCTATTTAATTGTTTAGACAATTTAGACAGGGGTAAATTTTAACGAATAAACGACTGGTCAAACAAACTCCAAATTTAACGAAACAAGTTACATAGGATCCGTAAGGAAGAGGTCTAGTAAAATGTGAAGGCCTCAGATTTATTAGATTTTTCTGTAACTATAGGAATTTTAAACGCTTGATTTTTCATTGATATTTATAAATAACTTTTCACAGACGACCTCGGAATTCGACAAAACCTGTCCCAGGTCTGGAATATTTTTTATGCTAGGATTACATTATTTTGTCAAAAACAGAGATCGTATGAGCTCGTTTTAACTTGATACTTCATCACAAAAGTTACTATGAATATTATATTAATATTTTCCTCCACCCTATATATATATATATATATATGATCACTCAGCAAACCTTTGTTTATAGTCAATTGTTCGTCGCGTGGTCAACCCCATATACAGTCGCCACATACTTTTTGAATGGCGGTGAAACACTGAAATTCCTCCACCAAGTTCTGATCGAATCTACCCTAAATCTCCAACGTGATATTGTGCAGGGATTCAATCCCTTCGAGTTGAACGGTCATGATGTGATATCGTGAATCCTGGAGGGTGAATCAGCATCTGGAATGCGCTGCGTTCATGGACTGATGGAGGGAAAATGGGGAGACCGGACCTGATAGGATTTAGGGCTATGATAGAAGAGGCTCGACCGCTTCAATTGGTGATCCCCGATGAGGCTCCGACGAGCTGGAGGCGTATGCGGTAGGGGAAGTTCATGGTAACAGGGAGCGGAAGGCAAGTGAATGAAGAAGGATCGATATGATTCCTTTTTTCCAGGAGTAGCTGAATGGTTGTTCGATGCAGAAGGGAATAAATTGGTGGTCTCAGATCCGTCGTCGGTCAAGGGCATGCGGGGGACAGTGGTTGTTGAAAAGGGGAGGAGTGCGGGTTCATCTGTGGGTAGCTGAAGAACGTGGGCTTGTCTGATGATAGGAGCAGTTACATGAAGTAAGTTAAAATGTGGGGTTCATGGTTTTAACGTGATGGCAGTGTGATGAGTATAAGGGGATGATGTAACAACCCGAATTTTTATAACATGTTGAAACAAGAAATCAAGGTATAATTAATTTTTAAAATGAGAATTATGGGAAACAGGTTGCGCCATTACGTTCGCCTCGGAATTCTACAAGAAATAGAGTCCGAGTTTTCGAAAATCGGAGTCCGGATGAAGAAGTTATGGCCTGTAGAAGATTCAGCAAATTTTAGGCAGCACAGAACCAGGCAGGTCGACCTGAGGGTCGACCTGGGGGTCAGGTCGACCAGGTGGTCGACCAGGTGGTCGACCTGGGGGTCGACCTACCCCCTACAGGTCGACCATGTGGTCGACCTCCCCCCTTACAGGTCGACCTGCTCGGCCTGTTTTGGCCCAGATGCCATTTTTGAAGCCTGAGACGTGTTTTGATGGTCCAGTTTGATTCTAGGGTTGATCTAAAGATCCTAAATAGTTCCTACACCTATAAATACACCCTAAGACCTAACCTAATTCTCAACAAATTATTCTTACACCAAAATGCTGCTGAAAATCCCTCTTGATCATGGTCGCCGCCTCTATTCGATTTCCTAAGCTTTCATACACAATCCAATTCGAAGATTAAGGCTTCTACAATGATTCAAGACAATAAATCAACAACACCGCAGCATTTCTACAACAAATTCAGTTCTTTATTCATTAGCCAAGATCTGTAAGTTCTAGTTATTTTCAGATTAAAATAATTAAATTTAATGTGGACATGTGATGAAGTGAAGTTGGACTTTTGATTCAAGTTTATTCTTGTTTCTTCTTGGATCTTGATTTTGGGAACTTTTCTATCTTTATTCTCATGACAAGTTTATGGTCTATTCAGCTTGTTGTAAATAAGATTTCTTGGTTCATGTTGATATTATTATCAAAATCTATTCTTTATGCCTGAGATGATGTTTTTATGTCATTTTCTCTCTGATCTCGTTTTTATTGCAACTTCTACCTTCCCCTATTTATTTTCTTTTGATGAACCTAGGTCAATTTCGGACCTAGGCCTAAACTATGATATACGTGCGATGGTATACGGGGGAAATATTGGAATATTGCCTAGTGGAAAATATGTGTTTGGTGGAATTGAAGGCATAATATGAAAATTGGATGTTTGGGTATAATTTACCATTAACGTGAAACGGGGTAATTATGGGTATTGTCATGGTTATTGCGCGATTGGGATTGATATATGTAAAACGGAATGAAACTCGGTATATATGTAATTTGGGTAGAACTTGTTATGGGTAAATTGGTGTAAACTTGGTATACATGTAATTTTGGGTATAAAACTTGATCTATGTAAATTGAGCATAGCTTAGTAAACATGTAAATCATGAAACTTGACATATGTAAAACGGCATGAAACTTGGTATATGTATAAATTGGCATAAAATTGGCATACATGTAAAATAGCATAAATTGAACATATGTAAATTTGGTATGAATTGGTCATATGTAAAACTGACATGTAATCTAGAACTTGGGCATATGTTAATTATGTAAAATTTAGAGTTGAAACGTATATGATAATTTATGACTTTGTAGAAGTTTAATATGAACGCGCCTAAGTTGGGTTTTGGGTAGTTAGCATGTATTGTAAATAAAAGGCTATAACTTGGCATAACTTTATAGTGAATTATGATAATACTTTGGGAATACGTTTTGGGGCAAAAACGTGAATTAAGAACTTGGTAATTGGAATATAACGGGAAATATGAATGTGGTTGAAACATGAACATGAATATGAATATGAACACGAATGTGAACATGGCTAAATCGAGGTTGGGTTGAGTTTGCAATGTAATTCTGCCCGGAACCGCCCGGCATATCCGGTGACTGCAAATAATAAGATACAATGTGAGAAGTTAGTCATATCATGCTTAAACCCGAGGTTAGACGGAGTTGTGGTGTAATTCTGCCCGGAACCGCCCGACATATCCAGTGACCGCAACAACAGGTCTAATGTGAGTGGTTGATGCATTAATAATTAATTAATGCCAATAAACAAACACGCTAAGAATGGAAAGGTTAAGTAAAATGACTAGACTAATGACTCTTAACTGATGTGACATGAATGGATGGGTTAAGTAAACCTGAACTTGATTGCTTGAGGATGCTTAACCAATATAACAAGTTAATTAGACAAGTGGGTAGGATTAAGTTAAGAACACTTAACCGTTATAACATGACTAGTGGATGGGTTGAGTCAACTTGAATGGGTTGATAACACTCAACCAATATAACATGACGCGTGGCAGGGCTAAGTCAACTTGAACATATAGATAACACTTAACCAACTTGACATGATACGTGGGCGGGTTAAGTCACGAATTGCTTGAAAACACTTAACCAATTTGATATGCTACAATAGCGGGGTTAAGTTATGAATCGCTAGACCACACTTAACCAACATGACACGATACGTGGGTGGGTTAAGTCACGAATTACTTGAAAACACTTAACCAATGCAATCTGACGAATGGGTGGGTTAAGTTAACTTGGATGGGTTGGCGAAGTCTAACCAATATGACATGGTGTGTGGTAGGGTTAAGTAAACACGTGAAGGCAACACTTAACCGATATAACAAGACATGCGATAGGGTTAAGTAAAATAAGAGAAAACACTTAGCCAACTTAACGCGATGGACGGAGAGGGTTAAGCACATATCAGGTATCAGGTTGGTGGGTAATATATATATATATATATAGGCCCACGAACTTAACCGTTAAATAAACATACTTGAATCAGTGAGAGGGTTAAGTACATATCGGGTTGGTGGGTAATATTAGTAAATATAGGCCCACAAACTTAACCATTAATAAACATGTTTGAATCAGTGGGTTAAGTACATCACGGGTAGGTGGGTAATATATGTATATATAGGCCCACAAACTTAATCAGTTGGAAACCCTAGTAACGGGGACCCATTTCAGCAGTAACCCACATAGGTGTATCATGGTACCCTGAAACTAGGCAGGGTGGGGCAAAGGCTGATTGTAAGCGGTCAAAGCGACGGCGAGTGGTGCAGCAGTGTAGGTTCTAACGGAGTGCAGGCGTGCACGCACTTCGGAGCAGAAAAAGCAGGCACTGGGCACCAGTAGTATACACTATGCATTCTAGAATTGTGTCGGGCGCCACCATGGGACTTGATACACCCCAGGGTAGGACCAGCATAGGTATCTACAATCATTGGGGGTCGTATGACACACGCAGGTAGCATAATCCCAAGTTGGACCTAGGTCGCATAAACCCTGAATCCGAAAAGCGTTCAATAGGTAGCATAACCCCTAGTTGAACCTAGGTCGCGTAAACCCTCGTTGAATCTTGGAAGTACCCGATAGAAAACCCTAGATTAGATCTAGGTAATAAATAATAGATGTACACCTGAAAGCAACCACAATTTTGGGGATTGGGACCACGTTGTCATATGATCATTTTATATAGATCACTAGTTGGGACACTAGTCAGGTGGTGTAGAGCACATAGATATCACTGAAATATTTTTATGATGTTGCTTAGAAATCTTGCGATATTATACTTGATAGAAACCTTGCGATGTGATACTTGGTAGGAACCTTGTGATGCTCCTCTTGATAGGAATTATGGGATGTTATACTTGATTCATCGTTCCTGTAGCTTATCTTCTCTTCATGCTTATGTTTATTTTCAGTTTATTCATGCCATGTTATCTTTACCTGTTTTTATGCTGAAAGTCACTAGGACTTACTCAGTCTTTATGACTGACCCGTTTTGTTTCGCCTTTTTTTCTTCCGTCCCCCCCTCCCCCCCGTACGTTCGCAGGGTAGGAATACAGCTTAGTTCGGATCTTACCAAGCTCCAAGGCTCTTTCATGTACGACTTGGATTTCTCTTGGCTATGGCTTGCCTTGCTTTATTGGGGAATATCAGAATTTATTTTTATGCTTCTTTGTTTTTGAGCAAGACAGATATTTTAGCTATGTAATTGGGTATGGGAAGTTGATGGGCTTTTATTGTAAACAATTATATTTAATAAATGATTTGAAGTACTCCTACTTTACTTTCCGCTGTTTTATATATGTTTGTCTTGTAATATTTCTGTTCCAGTACCCATAATGCTCCATTGAAGTTAAGGCATTCCCTTTGTGAGTGACCTTAACGTATGTGGGGTGTTACATTTGGTATCAGAGCAGAAGGTTACCAGACTGGGCCAAAGCGTTTTAAAAACTTCTGAAATTATTTTCAAAACGTTTACAATGAAGCATTTTTCTAAAGAAAAGTTTTGTTAAAAAGGCATATTCCCCAAAGCCATATGCACTATCTTTTGATTCTCTCTTTGAATCTCTTCTTTCTCTCTTTTCACCATAGTTTTGTAGGCATACGACACATGTCGAAGGGCAAAGGAGTGCCCAACCCCCATCTGTAGCCGCAGTAGTTTTACTTGCGATTAATCTTATTTCAAGCTTTGTAGGGTTGCCGTGCGATGGAGGTAGCTTTCAAGAAACTTGTCAACAAGCCTAAGGATGAGAAACTTGTTGATATGGCTTAATCCAAGAAGGAGGAAAAGGTGAAAGGGAAGAGGCCAAAGTGAAGGAATAATAAAACCCATGACAAGAGAGAGTATCTTTAGTATGGTAAAAAGGGACATGTAGTTAAGTATTATAGGACAAGGACAAGGGCAAAGAACAGGATCGTCGAGAGGGAAATTGTATGCTCTCACTACTAGCATACCCTAGAGAGGTGGTAACGTTTTTGTTAAAGGTTTAGCTTTTCTTTTCTATCATCCCGTTAGAACTTTGTTTTTGTACATCGCATCCTTTTAATTCTGCTTCGATAGTTGAGTTTCTGCATCTTAGTACTAGCATAGTAGAGGATCCCATTTTTGTCTCAAATCCTGTTGGGGAATCAGCTCATTTATTCATGACTTGTTTGGATTTGAGAATGTCTCTGCTAAGTGCTGAGTTTAGAAGTAATGCTTATGTTTTTTTGGGCTATGGGTTGATCCTAAGGATGGAGTGGTTATCCAGTAATGGTGCCATTCTTGAGTATGAAAAGAGGGTAGTTAGACTCTTGACTTGCCTCGGTAATACCCTCGAAGTTTAGTGTAACCCTTAGGGTTCTGCCATGCTTAGTTACCTAGAATCTCTTGATACATTTATTGATCCACTCGAGTAGTGTTCGCCACTAAGGCGGATGGTTCATTTCGCTCATGCATGAGTTATAGAAAATCACCTTAGTAAGTACACTTGGCAACATGGTTGGCATTTGTTTATTTTCAAGAGATAATTCATTTATGTGGAATACCTTCTAGTAAGTGAACGAGATCAAAGATTCACTAGTGAATTTTGGAGAGCTTGCATGAAACCATGAGTACGCAGTTATGTTTGAATCAGGTATACTAGAAAGAGAATAAGTGAAAGTGGAACGAGAGGTGACAGCGAAATGAGTTCCAACTCATATTTTGGAAATAGGAATTAAGAAGCTACGAGATTGTGAAGTTAAAGACGGCCAAAGCACAATGGAGTTAAGCTCAAGGAAATGCGACTTAGAAGATTGAAGACTAGATACGCGCATCATATCTCCTTTTTTTTAAGAGCAGATCCTTGATCCCTCTTTTCCTATAGAGCTTACTTGCATGCTATCTTTTAAGTTTATCCTCTCGGTCCTATTCTCAATCCTATTTCTGTTGCAAACCCCATAGGGATCATCTGTTAGTAATACATGTTGGGGCTTGAGGGTGTCCGTTGGGTTGAGTAATTCTTTGGGTGTCAGCCTGATGTTAATTTCGGTCTTCGAGCTGGTGCTTATGGAGTTCTTCTCCTAATCAGTATATATATGACGTAGATTTCCAGTTTTGACATTGCCTAATGGGCACAAAGTTTTTACTTGCTTCTATCATTCGACTATATCTTTAGGTAGGAACAATTGGGTGTAAACATGTGTTTGAGACATGTTATGATTGATGGTTGCAAGTGGTTGCAAGCGGTTGCTAGTGGTTGCTCGTGGATGCATATACACACACATTAGACACTAGATCGGCTCAGTCACCTTTCATATTGCATATGCATGAGTGTTTATGGATGAATTTGAATGTGTTATCATGTGGACGTTGCATATGGATGGATGTTTGTGCACACATATAGTGTTTATGTGACTAGGACTATTTGCATACATGTTGGACTCATGGCACTAAACATATTTTGCATTAATAAGATCAATCAGGCCTGATCATTTGCATTAGATAAGGAACATATACACACACCTTCTGCATATGTTCATATAGCATTAGAAATCTTTTAAGGATATTGATTGCTTGTGGATGATGTTTTGAGTAGATGGATGATTTGATGGTAGGACACATTATTCTTAACTTAAAGATTTCGAGGACGAAATCCTTTAAGGAGGGGAGAAAGTAACAACCCGAATTTTTATAACATGTTGAAACAAGAAATCAAGGTATAATTAATTTTTAAAGTGAGAATTATGGGAAATGGGTTGCGCCATTGCATTCGTCTCGGAATTCTGCATGAAATAGAGTCCGAGTTTTCGAAAATCGGAGTCCGGATGAAGAAGTTATGGCCTGTAGAAGATTCAGCAAATTTCAGGCAGCACAGAACCAGGCAGGTCGACCTGGGGGTCAGGTCGACCAGGTGGTCGACCAGGTGGTCGACCTGGGGGTCGACCTACCCCCTACAGGTCGACCATGTGGTCGACCTCCCCCCTTACAGGTTGACCTGCTCGGCCTGTTTTAGCACAAAACCCATTTTTGAAGCCTGAGACGTGTTTTGATAGTCCGGATTGATTCTAGGGTTAATCTAATGGCCCTAAATAGTTCGTACACCTATAAATACACCCTAAGACCTAACCTAATTCGCAACAAATCATTCTTACACCAAAATGCTGCTGAAAATCCCTCTTGATCATAGCCGCCGCCACTATTCGATTTCCTAAGCTTTCATACACAATCCAATTCGAAGATTAAGGCTTCTACAATGATTCAAGATAATAAATCAACAACACCGCAGCATTTCTACAACAAATTCAGTTCTTTATTCATTAGCCACGATCTGTAAGTTCTAGTTATTTTTAGATTAAAATAATTAAATTTAATGTGGACATGTGATGAAGTGAAGTTGGACTTTTGATTCAAGTCTATTCTTGTTTCTTCTTGGATCTTGATTTTGGGAACTTTTCTATCTTTATTCTCATGACAAGCTTATTGTCTATTCAGCTTGTTGTAAATCAGATTTCTTGGTTCATGTTGATATTATTATCAAGATCTATTCTTTATGCCTGAGATGATGTTTTTATGCCGTTTTCTCTCTGATCTCGTTTTTATTGCAACTTCTACCTTCCCCTATTTATTTTCTTTTGATGAACCTAGGTCAATTTCGGACCTAGGCCTAAACTATGATATACATGCGATGGTATACGGGGGAAATATTGGAATATTGCCTAGTGGAAAATATGTGTTTGGTGGAATTGAAGGCATAATATGAAAATTGGATGTTTGGGTATAATTTACCATTAACGTGAAACGGGGTAATTTTGGGTATTGTCACGGTTATTGCGCGATTAGGATTGATATATGTAAAACGGCATGAAACTCGGTATATATGTAATTAGGCTAGAACTTGTTATGGGTAAATTGGTGTAAACGTGGTATACATGTAATTTTGGGTATAAAACTCGATCTATGTAAATTGAGCATAGCTTTGTAAACATGTAAATCATGAATCTTGACATATGTAAAACGGCATGAAACTTGGTATATGTGTAAATTGGCATAAAATTGGCATACATGTAAAACGGCATGAATTGAACATATGTAAATTTGGTATGAATTGGGCATATTTAAAACTGACATGTAATCTAGAACTTGGGCATATGTTAATTATGTAAAATTTGGAGTTGAAACGTATATGATAATTTATGACTTGGTAGAGGTTTAATATGAATGCGCCTAAGTTGGGTTTTGGGTAGTTGGCATGTATTGTAAATAAAAAAGCTATTGCTTGGCATAACTTTATAGTGAATTATGATAATACTTTGGGAATACGTTTTGGGGGCAAAAACGTGAATTAAGAACTTGGTAATTGGCATATAACTGGAAATATGAACGTGGTTGAAACATGAACATGAATATGAATATGAACACGAACGTGAACATGGCTAACTCGAGGTTGGGTTGAGTTTGCAGTGTAATTCTGCCCGGAACCGCCCGGCATATCCAGTGCTTGCAAATAATAAGATCCAATGTGAGAAGTTAGTCATATCGTGCTTAAACCCGAGGTTAGACTGAGTTGTGGTGTAATTCTGCCCGGAACCGCCCGACATATCCAGTGACCGCAACAACAGGTCTAATGTGAGTTTTTGATGCATTACTAATTAATTAATGCCAATAAACAGACACGCTAAAAATGGAAAGGTTAAGTAATATGACTAGACTAATGACACTTAATCGATATGACATGAATGGATGGGTTAAGTAAACTTGAACTTGATTGCTTGAGGATGCTTAACCAATATAACATGTTAATTGGACAAGTGGGTAAGATTAAGTTAAGAACACTTAACCGTTATAACATGACTAGTGGATGGGTTGAGTCAACTTGAATGGGTTGATAACACTCAACCAATATAACATGACGCGTGGCAGGGCTAAGTCAACTTGAACATATAGATAACACTTAACCAACTTGACATGATACGTGGGCGGGTTAAGTCACGAATTGCTTGAAAACACTTAACCAATTTGATATGCTAGAATAGCGGGGTTAAGTTATGAATCGCTAGAAAACACTTAACCAACTTGACAAGATACGTGGGCGGGTTAAGTCACGAATTACTTGAAAACACTTAACCAATGCAATCTGAAGAATGGGTGGGTTAAGTTAACTTGGATGGATTGGCGATGCCTAACCAATATGACATGGTGTGTGGTAGGGTTAAGTAAACACGTGAAGGCAACACTTAACCGATATAACAAGACATGCAGTAGGGTTAAGTAAAACAAGAGAAAACACTTAGCCAACTTAACGCGATGGACGGAGAGGGTTAAGTACATATCAGGTTGGTGGGTTATATATATATATATATATATATATATATATATATATGTAACACCCCGTAATTCTGTAACACTAGGATTCACAAATCAGGGAAGAATTAAAAGTTAAAATAAAAATCAAGGGAAATGGGCTGCGCCATTGCGTTCGTCTCGGAATTTTGCATGAAAACGAGCCCGAGTATGCGTAAATCGGAGTCCGTATGAGGAAGATATGTTCTCCGGAAGATTCAGCGAAGTTCAAATTTCAAAACAGGTCAAGTTCAAAATTCAAATCGGACCCAGATTGGGCTGGGCGGGAATTTTCCCGCCCAAGGCACCCAGGTCGACTGGGTAGTCGACCTGGGGGTTGACCCCCCCCCCCCCCGCTTTTTCCAGCTTTCTGAACCTGGTTCGTTCCTCTGTATCAGGATGCCATTCTGACCAGATTCATTGACTTCTACACTATATAAACAACCCTGGTCTTCATCTCTATTCACAATTCTTTTCTATCCTTATGCTGCCTCTGAGAAAATATATAAATAAGTAATATATAAAATAAATCAAGACGAGGAAGTGTTGCTCAAGTTGTCAAGAGGAGGTTCGAATCAAGATTAAGGCTTCAGAATGAGAATCAAAGGCTAACTCAAACGATTTCGAGCAACATCGCACGAATCATAGCATCGCCATCTTTCTATTCTAATCTAATCTCTGTAAGTCGGTTACTTTTTAGATTTGAACGTTTCTCTCTGTTCGTGACATGAATTAAAGGTATAAAAGAATATGCCAAATCTTTCTATTCGAATCTGTGCCTATATCTTTGGACTTAATTAAGAACTGTTATGATTCGATGACCGATAAGACTGTGACTATGAAGCTATGGACCTTAAAACTATATGCCTCTTTAACTATGAACATTGCCTATGACTATGGACATTGCCTATGACTATGAACATTGCCTATGACTGTGATTGTGACTATGAGAATTATTTCCTTGACCATGAACACAAGCCTATGCCTTTGATTAGAAAACATAAACTATTGCCTATGACATAACGAGGACAATTGTGACTAAACACCTATGATTCATGACAAGGAAAGTGTTGTTTAAGTTTTGTGACTGTGAAATTGGGTATAAACCAGATTTTCTATTCTGTCTATTCTTGGTTTTCTTTGGTTTTAGACTTTGGGAATTTACCTATTAAGTTAGGTCTACCCATGTTCTTGAACCTACTCTGTCTATTCTTGGTTTTAGACCTTGGGAATTTACCTATTAAGTTAGGTCTACCCATGTTCTTGAACCTACGTTTTTTATTCTAACCTTTTTGTGCTAGTTATTATGTCCATCCTTTTTCATAGCATCTTTGGTTCATTCCCTATTTTCTACGAATCTAGATTTATCTATAATCTAGATTGAATCACGATTATACGAATGGTGGGAATACGATTTAAGGAAAATATGAAATTTACTAGAAACGTAGTTTTTAACTTGAAAATTGGCATAAATTGGGAACATGTATTATGGCATGTTCATAGAAATGCAAATTGGATAAATTTGACGTGAATTATAGGATGTGTAATTTGAATCTAGTATTGACTTGTAAATCTAGCATTTACATGAATTGTGAACTAGAATAATAAGTCTAGTTTGACACGAACCGTAATTAGAATGTAAATCAGAATTGGATTAGCTAATTTGGCATAATAAGTATATTGGCATAAATTTGAAATAGACCATAATTGGGAGTACTTGTCAGGTTTAGCAAAAATCATGGTTAGTGACATTTAATTTGGTATAGTTCACATACCAAAAGGCATAAATATGATATAGAGGGGAAAATGGGCTGTAAGTATAAATGTTGACAATTTACATTAAAAGAGGAATTAGGAAATAAGTAAACTAGGAATGATTTACTTATAGAATTTGTCCTAAATGAGAAATGTAAATTTAGACAAATTAAAGGTTTCTTAACGACATCTCTTTTAATAATACACCAGAAAGTTCTAGGGTGACAGAGAGGATAGTGTCTAGGCTTGGGTTTGGAAAATACAAGTTTCCTGCTCTCCTTGGCTATCCCTAACTGATCCGATGGACGGGATGGTTACTTTTAAAACCTGATTTGGAAATTAATCAAAACCCTTTAAACTTAGAAAACATGAATATGCCTAACCCGAGGTTAGACTGAGTTGCGATGTAAACCTGCCCGGAACCAATCGGCATATCCAGTATTCGCAACAATATCTGTCTAGTGTGAGTGGTAGCGGCTTTAATTTATTTAGTTAAAGCTAGAACAAGAATGGCAGGGTTCAGTCAACTTAGGTACTTAACCGATTCAACATGATAACCAGACCGGTGGGTGGGGTTAGGTTCTTAACACAGTTAAGCTAGAATGGGAGGGTTAAGTCCATAGGAACACTTAACCAACTTAACACAGTTAAGCTAGGATGGGAGGGCGAAGTCCATAGGGACACTTAACCAACTTCACATGGTAACAAGACAAGATTTGTAGGGGTTAAGTAACTGAGAAAACACTTAGCCAAATTAACATGTTAACTAGACTAAAAGGTGGGGTTAAGTAAAGTTAATACACTTAGCCAAATTAACATGTTAACTAGACTAGAGGTTGGGGTTAAGTAAATACACTTAGCCAATCTGATATGCTAGTTGGGCTAGACCGTAGGGTTAAGTAAGCTTGAACACTTAACCATCAGATTGAGATAAAGGAATAGGGTTAAGTCTAAAACATGAAGGGATAATACTTAACCATTAATAATAACATGTCAGTTAAAACATACGGGCAAGGAACACTTAACCAATACAGGATGAATGGGTAGGGTTAAGTAATAAGAAATACTTAACCAATATAACTTGGTTTGTGGTAGGGTAAAGTCATCATGAATTACTAATAATACTTAACCAGTTTAACAGGATGAATGAAGAGGGTTAAGTTGGCTTGAATTGACTAATGACACTTAATCAATCCAAATTGACGGGAAAGAGAACTAAGTAGTAAACCTTAGTTAAGAAAACAAAAATTCTGGAAACTAAGTGGTAAATCTTAGTTAGTAAAACTAAGTATTAATTCTTAGTATAACACGGGAAGGAGCGGATGTCCGTCTGAGTAAAAAGGAGGCTCCAACGAATTGGGTTACGAAGCCCGAGGCTTCGAGGGGACATGAGGGTACTCTTGGTATCCCTCTGTGAGGCTGTAGATGATCCTCCTGGGCTCACAGAGGTTAAGGTCTGCGTAGAAGAACCAGGGGTATGCCTTGGTTGCAATATATGGCAACCTAAAGACTAGGATGGACCGGCGTGATTCGGCGAGAAAACGGTAGCTCTGTGATAGCAATTCGTCGTCTACCATCCATCTTGAGTCAATCAAGATACGTGAAGCGGAAAGGCGGAGAACTCCAAAAGACCATACACTTGCTATCTAGTTATGGGTGAGGATGGCCATAGGATAGTGGGGCACCGGGGGCCTGCGTATATTTCTCATTTTTCAAGGTGTGCCTTTCATTAGTTGAGGGAGGGGTCACTGGAATAAAAACAGACCTTAGCATCTGCATCGGCAGATATCTGAAAGCTCCCGACCGAGTTCTGTATTCCTTGATTTGCCCTGCCACAGGACTCGGGCCGCACATTACGAGACATGGGCATCTAGACAAGCGATAACGATTTGCGATACATGCGTGGGGAAGTATAGGAACATATACCACTCTAGGTAGTGTGTCCTAGACTTGGGGGCATCATTCGACAGGTAGCACTAGTTGGACTAGGTGGCATAAACCCTGAATCCGAGAAGCGTTCAACAGATAACGTAAACTCTAGTTAAATCTAGAAGGCACTTGGTAGAAAACCCTAGATTAAATCTAGGTAACAAATAATAAATGTATTTCTGAAGGCGATGGAAAATAGAGGGATTAGGATCACGTTATCGTTACTAGTTGGGACATTAGTTAGGTGGTGCAGAGATATAGAAACCAGTACAACAAGGAAATAGTGAAGCGGCGAAAGTATTAGAGCATATCCAGTTTATCTTATCTTAGCATATCTTGTGATTATCTTGTCTAATCTTGTTGACCCTATCGTCATGGTGTAATCTTGTATTCAGTTAATTCATGTCGTTTTGTTTTTCCATGTTCACATGCTAGAAGTTACTGAACTTACTCAGGCTTTATGTCTGACTCTGTTTTTCTTTCGTCTTCTTTTCTTCCGTCCCCCCCCCAGGTAGTAAAGGAGGGAATAGTTTAGCTCAGGTTAAGTTGGACTGCCACTCTTTCCCAGCTTGAAGATTTGTCGAAGTTTGCTTGGATTCTCTTTTCAGATGCTATGGCTGGCTCTTGCTAAAATCGGGGAATATAAATGTTGTTTTTATGCTTCTTTATTTTGTAAGACAGATGATACTCTGATATTGTAAAGAAACCATTGTACAAACTATTTTATCAATAAAGCAAAGTTTTATTTTCCGCTGTTTAATTTCTGTCTGTCTTGTAATTTATCTGCATCTTTTACCCTAAATGCTCCACAGAACTTAGTGCATTCCCTTTGTGAGTGACACTAACGGATGTGGGGTGTTACACGTGGTATCAGAGCTGAAGGTTACCGGATCAGATAAAAGATTTGAAAAATTATTTTCAAAACAGTTTTAAAAGAAGCATTTTCAAAAGAAAGGATTTGTTTTAAAGGCATATTCCCCAAAGCCATACGCATTATCTTCTCTTCCTCTGTTTGAATTCTTGTCTCCTTCTTTCTTGAGTCTCTGGGGCTCCTGGCTTTCTGGGAGATAACCTCATCGAAGGGCGAAGTCGTGCCTGGCTTCCATCCATAGCCGTAGTTGTTTCACCTACGGCCAGTTTTCTTTCAAGCTTATAGGGTTTTCCGGATGATGGAAGCAGCTTTCGAGATATTTGTCAACATGGTTATACACGGAAGGGGATTAGGAGTTTGGCTAGGGAGCACAACCCTAGGATGAGGAATTCATGGACGTAGATTTAGCTCACGAAGGAGGAAGAAATTATCTTTACTAGGGTATGATAGGGCATATAATTGAGGACAAGGGCAAGAACGAGGAACAAGATTTTCAGAAGGGCAAGTACATACTTTCGCCACCAAGCGTACCTAGGAGAAAGGTAGTAAAGTTCCGTTGGAAGAGTCTAGTTTTGCTGTTCGTACTATTTCCTTTGGTTTTAGCGCTTCTCATTTGTTCATATCCACTTCCATAGTTGAGTCTCTGCACCATAGTACTTGTATAGTATAAAGATCTCACTAGAGTCTCAAATCCAATTGGTGGTCCGACCAGTTCTTTTTTGGTTAGTAGGGATTTGAGAATAGCTATCGAGTTTGCTTATATCATCTCACGTAGATCGTTTAAATTCAGAGGAGATATTCCTTGGGTGCTTGTCTGATATTGGTTTAGGCCTTTGGGGCTTGAACTTGAGGAATGTCGAGTTCGACTAGGATGGGTTGCGTGAGAGATGAATAGTTGTGGCAGGCACTCCAAAAAAAAGCACGTAGTGACCTTTCGACTCTTATAGTTATGGCATGTTGGGTAAGAGAGAGACCTCAAACCATCTTAGTACGTACACTTGGTACCGTGATTGGCATCTGTTTATTTTGGAAATGGAGGTCAGGAACTTCACAATCGTGAAGTTAAATTAGTTAAGATACAGTGGAGTAAAGCTCAAGAAGGCTAGATATTAGCAACATACCCTTTTCCTTAAGGGTGCGTCCTTGATTTCTTTGGTAGGAGCTTTACGCATAATTGTTTCTCTCTTTCCAAAGTATATCCTCTAGGTCGTATCTTCGATCCTTAGGTAGAAGCCAATGGATGTAAACATGTATTTGAAACATGTTATGGTTGGTGGTTGCAAGTGGTTGCTAATGGTTGCTCGTGGATACATATGCATACGTATTAGGCACTAGATCAGTTCGGATGCTTTCATAGTGCATTTACAGATATGAATTTGGTTGTAAGTTGAGCTTGATATGTGATCATATGGATGTTGCATATGGATGAATGGCTATGCACACATGTAGTTACATAACTAGGGATGCTTGCATACATGATTGGATGCATGGCACTGACATGATTCACATTAAGGAGGTCAACTGAATCAGTAGACCGCCTGATTTTGCATTAGATAAAGACATATAGACACACTATGCATGTGAACATGAAAGCATTAGAAATCTTTTAAGGACAATGAATGCCTGTGACTGAATGGTTGAGTAGATGGGTGATTGGATGGTAGGACACATTCTACCTAACTTGAAGATTTCGGGGACGAAATCCTTTTAAGTGGGGGAGAATGTAACACCCCGTAATTCTGTAACACTAGGATTCACAAATCAGGGCAGAATTAAAAGTTAAAATCAAAATCAAGGGAAACGGGCTGCGCCATTGCGTTCGTCTCGGAATTCTGCATGAAAACGAGCCCGAGTTTGTGTAAATCGGAGTCCGTATGAGGAAGATATGACCTCCGGAAGATTCAGCGAAGTTCAAATTTCAAAACAGGTCAAGTTCAAAATTCAAATCGGACCCAGATTGGGCTGGGCGGAAATTTTCCCGCCCAAGGCACCCAGGTCGACTGGGTAGTCGACCTGGGTCACCCAGGTCGATTGGGTAGTCGACCTGGGGGTCGACCCCTCCCCCCTCCCACTTTTTCCAGCTTTCTGAACCTGGTTCGTTCCTCTGTATCCGGACGCCATTCTGACCAGATTCGTTGACTTCTACACTAAACAGCCCTGGTCTCCTTCTCTATTCACAATTCTTTTCTATCCTTATGCTGCCTCTGGGAAAATATATAAATAAGTAATATATAAAATAAACCAAGACGAGGAAGTGCTGCTCAAGTTGCCAAGAGGAGGTTCGAATCAAGATTAAGGCTTCAGAATGAGAATCAAAGGCTAACTCAAACGATTTCGAGCAACGTCGCATGAATCATAGCATCGCCATCTTTCTATTCTAATCTAATCTCTGTAAGTCAGTTACTTTTTAGATTTGATTGTTTCTCTCTGTTCGTGACATGAATTAAAGGAATAAAAGAATATGCCAAATCTTTTTATTCGAATTTGTGCCTATATCTTTGGACTTAATTAAGAACTGTTATGATTCGATGACCGATAAGACTGTGACTATGAAACTATGGACCTTAAAACTATATGCCTCTTTAACTATGAACATTGCCTATGACTATGGACATTGCCTATGACTATGAACATTGCCTATGACTGTGACTATGACTATGAGAATTATTTCCTTGACCATGAACACAAGCCTATGCCTTTGATTAGAAAACATAAACTATTGCCTATGACATAACGAGGACAATTGTGACTAAACACCTATGATTCATGACTAGGAAAGTGTTGTTTAAGTTTTGTGACTGTGAAATTGGGTATAAACCTGATTTTCTATTCTGTCTATTCTTGGTTTTCTTTGGTTTTAGACTTTGGGAATTTACCTATTAAGTTAGGTCTACCCATGTTCTTGAACCTACTCTGTCTATTCTTGGTTTTAGACCTTGGGAATCTACCTATTAAGTTAGGTCTACCCATGTTCTTGAACCTACGTCGTTATTCAAACCTTTTTATGCAGTTATTATGTCCATCCTTTTTCATAGCATCTTTGGTTCATTCCCTATTTTCTACGAATCTAGATTTATCTATAATCTAGATTGAATCACGATTATACGAACGGTGGGAATACGATTTGGGGAAAATATGAAATTTACTAGAAACGTAGTTTTTAACTTGAAAATTGGCATAAATTGGGAACATGTATTATGGCATGTTCATAGAAATGCAAATTGGATAAATTTGACGTGAATTATAGGATGTGTAATTTGAATCTAGTATTGACTTGTAAATCTAGCATTTACATGAATTGTGAACTAGAATAATAAGTCTAGTTTGACACGAACCGTAATTAGAATGTAAATCAGAATTGGATTAGCTAATTTGGCATAATAAGTATATTGGCTTAAATTTGAAATAGGCCATAATTGGGAGTACTTGTCAGGTTTAGCAAAAATCATGGTTAGTGACATTTAATTTGGTATAGTTCACATACCAAAAGGCATAAATATGATATAGAGGGGAAAATGGGCCGTAAGAATAAATGTTGACAATTAACATTAAAAGAGGAATTAGGAAATAAGTAAACAAGGAATGATTTACTTATAGAATTTGTCCTAAATAAGAAATGTAAATTTAGACAAATTAAAGGTTTCTTAACGACATCTCTTTTAATAATACACCAGAAAGTTCTAGGGTGACAGAGAGGATAGTGTCTAGGCTTGGGTTTGGAAAATACAAGTTTCCTGCTCTCCCTGGCTATCCCTAACTGATCTGACGGACGGGATGGTTACTTTTAAAACATGATTTGGAAATTAATCAAAACCCTTTGAACTTAGAAAACATGAATATGCCTAACCCGTGGTTAGACTGAGTTGTGATGTAAACCTGCCCGGAACCAACCGACATATCCAGTATTCGTAACAATATCTGTCTAATGTGAGTGGTAGCGGCTTTAATTTATTTAGTTAAAGCTAGAACAAGAATGGCAGGGTTAAATCAACTAAGGCACTTAACCGATTCAACATGATAACCAGACCGGTGGGTGGGGTTAGGTTCTTAACACAGTTAAGCTAGAATGGGAGGGTTTAGTCCATAGGAACACTTAACCAACTTAACACAGTTAAGCTAGGATGGGAGGGCTAAGTCCATAGGGACACTTAACCAACTTCACATGGTAACAAGACAAGATTTGTAGGGGTTAAGTAACTGAGAAAACACTTAGCCAAATTAACATGTTAACTAGACTAGAAGGTGGGGTTAAGTAAAGTTAATACACTTAGCCAAATTAACATGTTAACTAGACTAGTGGTTGGGGTTAAGTAAATACACTTAGCCAATCCGATATGCTAGCTGCGCTAGATCGTAGGGTTAAGTAAGCTTGAACACTTAACCATCGGATTGTGATAAAGGAATAGGGTTAAGTCTAAAACATGAAGGGATAATACTTAACCATTAATAATAACATGTCAGTTAAAACAGACGGGCAAGGAACACTTAACCAATACAGGATGAATGGGTAGGGTTAAGTAATAAGAAATACTTAACCAATATAACTTGGTTTGTGGTAGGGTTAAGTCATCATGAATTACTGATAACACTTAACCAGTTTAACAGGATGAATGAAGAGGGTTAAGTTGGCTTGAATTGACTAATGACACTTATCAATCCAAATTGACGGGAAAGAGAACTAAGTAGTAAACCTTAGTTAAGAAAACAACAATTCTGGAAACTAAGTGGTAAATCTTAGTTAGTAAAACTAAGTAGTAATTCTTAGTATAACACGGGAAGGAGCGGATGTCCGTCTGAGTAAAAAGGAAGCTCCAACGAATTGGGTTACGAAGCCCGAGGCTTCGAGGGGACGTGAGGGTACTTTTGGTATCCCTCTGTGAGGCTGCAGATGATCCTCCTGGGCTCACAGAGGTTAATGTCTGCGTAGAAGAACCAGGGGTTTGCCTTGGTTGCAATATATGGCAACCTAAAGACTAGGATGGACAGGCGTGATTCGGCGAGAAAACGGTAGCCCTGTGATAGAAACTCGTCGTCTACCATCCATCTTGAGTCAATCGAGATACGTGAAGCGGAAAGGCGGAGAACTCCAAAAGACCATACACTTGTTATCTAGTTATGGTTGAGGATGGCCATAGGATAGTGGGGCACCGGGGGCCTACGTATAGTTCTCATTTTTCATGGTGTGCCTTTCATTAGTTGAGGGAGGGGTCAAGTGGGACCATAGACACTGGAATAAAAATAGACCTTAGCATCTGCATCTGCAGATATCTGAAAGCTCCCGACCGAGTTCTGTATTCCTTGATTTGCCCTGCCATAGGACTCGGGCCGCACATTACGGGACATGTGCATCTAGACAAGCTATAACGATTCGCGATACATGCGTGGGGAAGTATAGGAACATATACCACTCTAGGTAGTGTGTCCTAGACTTGGGGGCATCGTTCGAGAGGTAGCACTAGTTGGACTAGGTGGCATAAACCCAGAATCCGAGAAGCGTTCAGCAGATAACGTAAACTCTAATTAAATCTAGAAGGCACTTGGTAGAAAACCCTAGATTAAATCTAGGTAACAAATAATAAATGTATGCCTGAAGGCGATGGAAAATAGAGGGATTAGGATCACGTTATCGTTACTAGTTGGAACATTAGTTAGGTGGTGCAGAGATATAGAAACCAGTACAACAAGGAAATAGCGAAGCGGTGAAAGTATTAGAGCATATCCAGTTTATCTTATCTTAGCATATCTTGTGATTATCTTGTCTAATCTTGTTGACCCTATCGTCATGGTGTAATCTTGTATTCAGTTAATTCATGTCGTTTTGTTTTTCCATGTTCACATGCTAGAAGTTACTGAACTTACTCAGGCTTTATGTCTGACTCTGTTTTTCTTCCGTCTTCTTTTCTTCCGTTCCCCCCCCCCCTCCGGTAGTAAAGGAGGGAATAGTTTAGCTCAGGTTAAGTTGGACTGCCACTCTTTCCCAGCTTGAAGATTTGTCGAAGTTTGCTTGGATTCTCTTTTCAGTTGCTATGGCTGGCTCTTGCTAAAATCGGGGAATATAAATGTTGTTTTTATGCTTCTTTATTTTGTAAGACAGATGATACTCTGATATTGTAAAGAAACCATTGTACAAACTATTTTATCAATAAAGCAAAGTTTTATTTTCCGCTGTTTAATTTCTGTCTGTCTTGTAATTTATCTGCATCTTTTACCCTAAATGCTCCACAGAACTTAGTGCATTCCCTTTGTGACTGACACTAACGGATGTGGGGTGTTACAATATATAGGCCCACGAACTTAACCGTTAAATAAACATACTTGAATCAGTGAGAGGGTTAAGTACATATCGGGTTGGTGGGTAATATAAGTAAATATAGGCCCACAAACTTAACCATTAATAAACATACTTGAATCAGTGGGTTAAGTACATCACGGGTAGGTGGGTAGTATCTGTATATATAGGCCCACAAACTTAACCAGTAGGAAACCCTAGTAACGGGGACCCATTTCAGCAGTAACCCACATAGGTGTATCATGGTACCCTGAAACTAGGCAGGGTGGGGCACGATTACTGGGCTGATTGTAAGCGGTCAAAGAGACGGCGAGTGGTGCAGCAGTGTAGGTTCTAACGGAGTGCGGGCGTGCACGCACTTCACAGCAGAAAAAGCAGGCACTGGGCACCAGTAGTATACACTATGCATTCTAGAATTGTGTCGGGCCGTCACCATGGGACTTGATACACCCCAGGATGGGACCAGCATAGGTATCTACAATCATTGGGGGCCGTATGACACACGCAGGTAGCATAATCCCTATTTGGACCTAGGTCGCATAAACCCTGAATCCGAAAAGCATTCAATAGGTAGCATAAACACCAGTTGAACCTAGGCCGCGTAAACCCTGGTTGAATCTAGGAAGCGCCCGATAGAAAACCCTAGATTAGATCTAGGTGATAAATAATAGATGTACACCTGAAAGCAACCACAATTTCGGGGATTGGGATCACGTTGTCATATGATCATTTTATATAGATCACTAGTTGGGACACTAGTCAGGTGGTGCAGAGCAAATAGATATCACTGAAATATTTTTATGATGAAGCTTAGAAACCTTGCGATGTTATACTTGATAGAAACCTTGCGATGTGATACTTGGTACGAACCTTGTGATGCTAATCTTGATAGAAATTATGGGATGTTATACTTGATTCATCGGGCCTGTAGCTTATCTTGTCTTCATGCTTATGTTTATTTTCAATTTATTTATGCCATGTTATCTTTACCTGTTTTATGCTGAAAGTCACTAGGACTTACTCCGTCTTTATGACTGACTCGTTTTGTTTCGCCTTTTTTCTTCCGTTCCCTCCCCTCCCCACAGGTTCGCAGGGTAGGAATACAGCTTAGTTCGGATCTTACCAAGCTCCAAGGCTCTTTCATGTACGACTTGGATTTCTCTTGGCTATGGCTTGCCTTGCTTTATTGGGGAATATCAGAATTTATTTTTATGCTTCTTTGTTTTTGAGCAAGACAGATATTTTAGCTATGTAATTGGGTTTGGGAAGTTGATGGGCTTTTATTGTAAACAATTATATTTGATAAATGATTTGAAGTACTCCTACTTTACTTTCCACTATTTTATATATGTTTGTCTTGTAATATTTCTGTTCCAGTACCCATAATGCTCCATTGAAGTTAAGGCATTCCCTTTGTGAGTGACCTTAATGTATGTGGGGTGTTACATTTGGTATCAGAGCAGAAGGTTACCAGACTGGGCCAAAGCTTTTTAAAAACTTCTGAAATTATTTTCAAAACGTTTACAATGAAGCATTTTTCTAAAGAAAAGTTTTGTTAAAAAGGCATATTCCCCAAAGCCATATGCACTATCTTTTGATTCTCTCTTTGAATCTCTTCTTTCTCTCTTTTCACCATAGTTTTGTAGGCGTACGACACATGTTGGAGGGCAAAGGAGTGCCCAACCCCCATCTGTAGCCGCAGTAGTTTTACTTGCGACTAATCTTATTTCAAGCTTTTTAGGGTTGTCGTGCGATGGAGGTAGCTTTCGAGAAACTTGTCAACAAGCCTAAGGATGAGAAACTTGTTGATATGGCTTAATCCACGAAGGAGGAAAAGGTGAAAGGGAAGAGGCCAAAGTGAAGGAATAATAAAACCCATGACAAGAGAGAGTATCTTTAGTATGGTAAAAAGGGACATGTAGTTAAGTATTATAGGACAAGGACAAGGGCAAAGAACAGGATCGTCGAGAGGGCAATTGTATGCTCTCACTACTAGCGTACCCTAGAGAGGTGGTAATGTTTCTGTTAAAGGTTTAGCTTTTCTTTTCTATCATCCCGTTAGAACTTTGTTTTTGTACATCGCATCCTTTTAATTCTGCTTCGATAGTTGAGTCTCTGCACCTTAGTACTAGCATAGTAGAGGATCCCATTTTTGTCTTAAATCCTGTTGGGGAATCAGCTCATTTATTCATGACTTGTTTGGATTTGAGAATGTCTATGCTAAGTGTTGAGTTTAGAAGTAATGCTTATGTTTTTTGGGCTATGGGTTGATCCTAGGGATGGAGTGGTTATCCAGTAATGGTGCCATTCTTGAGTATGAAAAGAGGGTAGTTAGACTCTTGACTTGCCTCGGTAATACCCTCGAAGTCTAGTGTAACCCTTAGGGTCTGCCATGCTTAGTTACCTAGAATCTCTTGATACATTTATTGATCCACTCGAGTAGTGTTCTCCTCTAAGGCGGATGGTTCATTTCGCTCATGCATGAGTTATAGAAAACCACCTTAGTAAGTACACTTGGCAACATGGTTGGCATTTGTTTATTTTCAAGAGATAATTCATTTATGTGGAATACCTTCTAGTAAGTGAACGAAATCCAAGATTCACTAGTGAATTTTGGAGAGCTTGCATGAAACCATGAGTATGCAGTTATGTTTGAATCGGGTATACTAGAAAGAGAATAAGTGAAAGTGGAACGAGAGGCGACAGCGAAATGGGTTCCAACTCATATTTTGGAAATAGTAATTAAGAAGCTACGAGATTGTGAAGTTAAAGACGGCCAAAGCACAATGGAGTTAAGCTCAAGGAAATGCGACTTAGAAGATTGAAGACTAGATACGCGCATCATATCTCCTTTTTTTTAAGAGCAGATCCTTGATCCCTCTTTTCCTATAGAGCTTACTTGCATGCTATCTTTTAAGTTTATCGTCTCGGTCCTATTCTCAATCCTATTTCTGTTGCAAACCCCATAGAGATCATCTGTTAGTAATACATGTTGGGGCTTGAGGGTGTCCGTTGGGACGTTGAGTAATTCTTTGGGTGTCAGCCTGATGTTGATTTCGGTCTTCGGGCTGGTGCTTAGGGAGTTCTTCTCCTAATCAGTATATGTGTGACGTAGATTTCTAGTTTTGACATTGCCTAATGGGCACAAAGTTTTTACTTGCTTCTATCATTCGACTATATCTTTAGGTAGGAACAATTGGGTGTAAACATGTGTTTGAGACATGTTATGATTGATGGCTGCAAGTGGTTGCTAGTGGTTGCTCGTGGATGCATATACACGCACATTAGACACTAGATCGGCTCAGTCAACTTTCATATTGCATATGCATGAGTGTTTATGGATGAATTTGAATGTGTTATCATGTGGATGTTGCATATGGATGGATGTTTGTGCACACATGTAGTGTTTATGTGACTAGGACTATTTGCATACATGTTGGACTCATGGCACTAAACATATTTTGCATTAAGAAGATCAATCAGGCCTGATCATTTGCATTAGATAAGGAACATATACACACACCTTCTGCATATGTTCATATAGCATTAGAAATCTTTTAAGGATAATGATTGCATGTGGATGATGTTTTGAGTAGATGGATGATTTGATGGTAGGACACATTCTTCTTAACTTAAAGATTTCGGGGACGAAATCCTTTAAGGAGGGGAGAATGTAACAACCCGAATTTTTATAACATGTTGAAACAAGAAATCAAGGTATAATTAATTTTTAAAATGAGAATTATGGGAAACGGGTTGCGCCATTGCATTCGTCTCGGAATTCTGCATGAAATAGAGTTCGAGTTTTCGAAAATCTGAGTCCGGATGAAGAAGTTATGACCTGTAGAAGATTTAGCAAATTTCAGGCAGCACAGAACCAGGCAGGTCGACCAGGTGGTCGACCTACCCCCTACAAGTCGACCATGTGGTCGACCTCCCCCCTTACAGGTCGACCTGCTCGGCCTGTTTTGGCACAGAACCTATTTTTGAAGCATGAGACGTGTTTTGATAGTCCGGATTGATTCTAGGGTTAATCTAAAGGCCCTAGATAGTTCCTACACCTATAAATACACTCTAAGACCTAACCTAATTCGCAACAAATCATTCTTACACCAAAATGCTGCTGAAAATCCCTCTTGATCATGGTCGCTGCCTCTATTCAATTTCCTAAGCTTTCATACACAATCCAATTCAAAGATTAAGGCTTCTACAATGATTCAAGACAATAAATCAACAACACCGTAGCATTTCTACAACAAATTCAGTTCTTTATTCATTAGCCACGATCTGTAAGTTCTAGTTATTTTCAGATTAAAATAATTAAATTTAATGTGGACATGTGATGAAGTGAAGTTGGACTTTTGATTCAAGTCTATTCTTGTTTCTTCTTGGATCTTGATTTTGGGAACTTTTCTATCTTTATTCTCATGACAAGTTTATTGTCTATTCAGCTTGTTGTAAATCAGATTTCTTGGTTCATGTTGATATTATTATCAAGATCTATTCTTTATGCTTGAGATGATGTTTTTATGTCGTTTTCTCTCTGATCTCGTTTTTATTGCAACTTCTACCTTCCCCTATTTATTTTCTTTTGATGAACCTAGGTCAATTTCGGACCTAGGCCTAAACTATGATATACATGCGATGGTATACGGGGGAAATATTGGAATATTGCCTAGTGGAAAATATGTGTTTGGTGGAATTGAAGGCGTAATATGAAAATTGGATGTTTGGGTATAATTTACCATTAACGTGAAACGGGGTAATTTTGGGTATTGTCATGGTTATTGCGCGATTGGGATTGATATATGTAAAACGGCATGAAACTCGGTATATATGTAATTTGGCAAGAACTTGTTATGGGTAAATTGGTGTAAACGTGGTATACATGTAATTTTGGGCATAAAACTCGATCTATGTAAATTGAGCATAGCTTTGTAAACATGTAAATCATGAATCTTGACATATGTAAAACGGCATGAAACTTGGTTGTAACGACCCAGAAAATCTGAACCAATTTAAAATTTTTAAATTGGCTAAAATAATGGATTTTAAATATTTAAAATAAATATTTTAAAGAATAGCAATGAGAAGTGAGTTGGAATCGACATTTGAAAACGAATATAATTAATTATAATTATAAACATGGTCTGAAAAGGCGCTGCAGTTTCAAAAATTGAATTCAAACTTTGTCGGACTGTACCGGGTGCAAAACAAAACGGATTTTAGTGAAACCAAAAATATTTAAATCTGTTAGTGAATACCTTTCTAACAAATCTAAAAAATCTAATTTTCATAGCGGAAAGCAAAAGTTATGGCCGAATGAATTTTCAGAAAGGTCGCTATGGGATTTATATAGCCCGTGAAATTGGCCATTTTGCATACGACCTCGGAATTCGACGAAACCACTTTTGTTGGATCCGGGATGTGAAGTTATTGCTTGGTTTCAAATTTCATAATTTTTGAAGCTAATATGTGAGCGTGGCAAAGGAAAATGTGTTTTGGTCAATTATAGTTAAATTGGATCGACCAAAAATGGGCCTTTTTGCAAACGGTCTCAGAATTCGAAAAAACTAGTTTTGTTGGGACCGTATCGTCAAAACATAGCTAGATTTATTTTTCTGGAATTTTTCGAATCAGTTGGTGGCCCTGGTAAATTGAAATGTACGTTCAAATTAAATATTGAACGTTATATATTTTAATTTGAAGGAAAACAAACTGAAACAGTCGAATGGGCCTTCGAAACATATCCCATTGTGTTCGGAATGGGGGTAAAACGCTAGGGACGGCAGTCGTTGGGTTTAGATTGGTGGTCGCGTCAGAAAACCCCTTATAAAATCTCCCGGCCAATCAGAATTTAATAAAAAAAAAGGGGAAATATCGTTTTCTCTCTCCCCGATCGAAGGCGGAAAACGTTCAAACCCTTCACCCTCACTTTCCGATCAATCCACGCAAAATTAGCCCCTGCTCCAGTTGAAGATTTTGTAGAGCTAGGAGAGATCTTCAAATCCATATAAGGTTTGGATTTTTTCATTGCGTGGTTTGGGAGAACGGACGTCGAGAAGTTGGCGCGTTCAAGCCGCCGCCGCCTCAGGCGATCGAACGCCACCGCACCCCCCTGCGATGAAAGCTCTCTCCTTCCCCTTCGACACTACGTAGGCCGATCGAGCTAACGATTCACGGATTTCACGAAATCGCGTGACCTAGTTTTGAACATTTCAGAAAGGTATACGGCTTGTTTTATTTTCAGCTGTTTTAACACCTTTAAACCGTTGCAAACTTTGAAAAATCATATCTTTTTTCTGTGTTAACGAAATTCGATGAAACAGGAAACATCGTGACCATGTGGACGCCTTCTACATTTTAGAAGAGACCGCATATTTTTCTGAGCCTTCTGCTATTTTTGGTGGAGTGGAACCCAGTATGAGATTTCTAATTTATAAACGATATGGAAAACGACGATGTATAAATTATATAGTCAATGTATGAGTTATATAAGCGTTGTACACCTCTAGTATAAGCGTTGTATAAGTTGTACGTTCGATGTATAAGTCATATATGCGTTGTAAAAAAATTATATATATGTTAAAATAGAAGTGAATCGCTATATATATAAATATATATACGCCCCTCGTCCACAAACCATGGATGATATTTATTGATTGTGATTGGTGTGAAAATTGATTGATAGCGAATGGTTGTTTGGGATTGTTTGTGGTTGATATTGATTGATTGTGGTTGAAAAATACCCGTTTGTGGTTGAAAAATATTTGGTTGAAACCACATAGGATTAGTTTGTGGAAATGAAATAAATATATACATGCCGTCTGCGTGCGAACTAGATGCATGATCCCCATTGTCAAAAACCGCGAGGTTTTAAGGTAGAGCGAGGAGCCGTACTAGGGACGGTCCCGGTTTTAACTACCCTGCCATTATGCTGCCGAAATTTTGAATAATATTCATGTGTTTGAATTATTTTCATTTGCTGAAACTATATTTATTCGTTGAATAGAAAACCATCATGTGTTGAATTGATATTTATTCGTTGAATTGAAATTCATGTGTTGAATGGTATTCATGTTTTAAATATAAAAATCACATTTTTTTTATCTATATATAGAAACTATAGAAAACCTTCATGTGTTGAATCGATATTCATTCGTTGAATTGAAATTCACGTGTTGAATGGTATTCGTGTTTTAAATATAAAAATCACATTTTTATCTATATATAGAAACTATAGAAAACCTTCATGTGTTGAATCGATATTCATTCGTTGAATTGAAATTCATGTGTTGAATGGTATTCGTGTTTTAAATATAAAAATCACATTTTTATCTATATATAGAAACTATAGAAAACCTTCATGTGTTGAATCGATATTCATTCGTTGAATTGAAATTCATGTGTTGAATGGTATTCATGTTTGAAATAAATTGTTTTATAATAAAAATCACCTTTTTATCATCTATATGAACTATGTAAAATAATCCTGTTTTGAAATAAATTGTTTTACAATAAAAATCCTACTTTTATCACCTATATAAACTATGTAAAATAATAGTGTCTTGAAATGAATTGTTTTACAATAAAAATCACATTTTTATTATATACATGATTTGTTGAAATGTGAAGTGTTAAAAATAGCAACTCGTTCAAATAAATATGCATGAGTTGAAATATTCATTAATTAGCTAATGATATGATTTTTGCCTATACATGCAACAATAGAATGAATGGTGTTTTTAAAACAAATGGAATCAAATATGAAGTTGAATGGAAAATGATAAATGATAAGAACTGTATATATGTACATGCATATTTATTGAACAGGTTATAGCAAAGGGGCTAGAGAAGAGGAATAAAATTTTGTGCCCGACAAATAGGTACACATTTACTGTTTTGTTTGGGTGATGATTTTATGAGCCTATTGGCTAGCCGCTTGGCTTTTTCTTTTTCTTTTTGACATGAGACGCCCGTGTGGCTATTTGGGAATTTTCCCAGCCCCTCCGTACAAAGGAGGTTATGGCGAATTTTTCCGAAATTTAAAGGCGTTAGTGAAATATTTGAAGTGAGAACGATATAGGAATTGCTGAATGAACTATATTTATATAAATATATAAATATAAATAAAATTAAAATGAAACGTGGCTGTGCAGTTCGTGTTTTGAAACCGTGATTTCAAACAACTAGTGCGGGAAATCCGACCATTGGATTTTCCCGAAACCGCGACCTTCGGGTTCGCCTTGGAAATATCTTTCCAACGACACCAACCTTGTAAAAATCCAACGGTTGGATTGTCTGGAATGTTTAATTCAAATCTGAAGAAAAATAGCGCCAGAAACGATTATATTTATATATATTTATAAATATAATTATATTTAATCGAATAACGACGCTGTAGTTCGTATTTTGAAATCGAAACTTCAAACGATGGTACTGGGAGATCCGACCGTCGGATTTTCCCGAAACTAGAACCGTTGGATTCGTTTTGAAAAGACCTTTCTAATGATGTAAATTTTGTGAAGATCCAACGGTTAGATTTTCAGATATGTGTAAATCAAATCTGAAGAAAAACAGCGCCACGACCGCGTTATGGCCCGAAGCGTCGTTTTAAATAAATTGGCTATTTTAAAATAAATAAAAATAGCGATAAATCGTTATAAAATATCATAAACGATATGGAATGGAAATAAACTGAATTTCTCGATTTATGTGGTATTTGATGGTTGAATGTGTTTGGTGTGAAAATTACATTAAAGAACAAAATTGGTGTTGTCGAATGATTTAACCATTGAAATAAATTGATTTGAAATTCTAAATATACATGAATTATTTGAAAAGGCCGAGTTAATTCTCATTTCAAATAATTGACCAACGATTGAAAGTCGAAGAGGAAGACGGTGGTCGAAGACCGGAGATCTTCACCTCGTTTGGATGGTAACCGATGTCCTGATTGGGAGGCATCCCGAAATATGGATAATGAGTGGTGATCGTCCAGACGTACGTGGTGATCGATGGGTTTGCGAGGTATTTAGTGCCTCTGGTTTCGTTCAGACCCAGAACGCTCTTCTTTGAGACGCACGAGCTCAGAGGTTGTATACCGATGGACATCAGTCGCATGGCATGAATTGCTAGTGTGGCATGCCTAAGTGGCAAATGATCAGGGCTTCTGTTGAAAAGCAAAGCCTTGTGGTGATGATCAAAGCACCGCCTGTGGGGTGTAGCTTTGTGTATAACGTGAAATCGCGAGCCTCACACCCGGTATGAACCAGAAACGGGAGGAAGGACCTCAGGGAGGGCATGCGTTTCTTTCTAGCTAGGGTGGTGTCAGTGACCTACCAGCCCTGACATTTATATACTTTTCACCTGTGTGGTTGTTGCTGTTGCGAGGCGCCTCGGTTTGATCGGACGATCCGGGTCTGATGGAGTCATTCGTTGGCTCGTTTACGCCCCAAAGGGCGGGGAAACGTATTGTTCAGGAATTTTAATCCACATCGGTGGACCGGCCCTGTCGCTCCTAGGGTCACTCGAGCTCTGATCCTGTGGCTCGGGCTAGAGAGTCGCGAATTCGGTAAGGACTATCTTTTGCCTTGGTTCATGACGGAAATCCAATTTCCAAATACGACATCGTGCGGTTTTGATTGTGTATATATATGGCGACATGATATATGGTACCCATGCCGTCTATGATTGATAGTTATGATTTGAAATTGTTTTCAAAACATATAAACACTAGCAATGATATCAATTGCCTTTGTTTTATTCGTATCAAGCATATTTTGGTCGTTATAAGGTAAAACTCTATCCTCCGGTTTGCGTTGCATTGTGTGATGGGAACTGAGTCTTATAATGGCTTCATTTTTATAAAATGCATTGCATTGTTTAAAAGAAAGATTTGTTTTAAAGCACTGGCAATCCAATGGAGAAAACCCGTTCCACAAAAGTGGCGTGGTCCAGTGATTAGCCAAATTATATATGTGTTGAGTAGATTTCTCATACCAGTCCCATGACTGACTCGTAGTTTGTTTCACTTTCAAACTCGGGTGCCCCTTTTTCTACACGGGCAGCCTTGTATTCAGGTTTAGCTAGTTCTTTCTGGATAGCTGGAGCTGAAGATGGATTCTATCATTTATCTCTTTTTATGCTGTTCAGCTCCTATTGTACATATTATGTTTGCTTTCCGCTGTAGACATTTATGTATAGCTGAACTGTATTTTTACTAAGTATGATCCTGTATACTGTGTTACTCTGATGATTACTTTTATCCAGTATATTCTATTGTTCATTATCTGGTGTATTTATTTAATTCTGTTCTGCTATTATCTATTTCTGTGTTATATTCCACGGATTACCCTTGCCGCCGTCAGTATGGGGTTTGGGGTCATCTCATTTGGTATTAGAGCCTTGGTTAAGCTTAGTTCTGGAATATAACATTTGAACGAACTCGTCAGAAATAGAACCAGTAGTGTTCTAGGACGGGTAACTCTATACAGATAGGATCAGTAATATCCTAGTATGAGTAGCAGAATGAAATAACACCTCGATAGACACATTTACATTGAAGTATATGTTTCTATATTTTAAATTATCTTTTCTGTGACCTGACACTTGATCTGCTATTTGTAGAAGTACTAGAAAATGAGTGTCCGAAACAGAAGGAATGCAGAACCAGATATTGAGGCCCTATTAATCAAATATCGAAATATGGGTGGAATACCGTTCTCTGGTGAGGAATCTATTATGAAGACACAGGCTTGGATTCGTTCGGCTGAAAAGATCTTTGATGATTTAAAGCTGAGGGATGACCAGAAAATATTACTGGCCTCCTAGGCACTCAAAGACGAAGCTTTGTTCAGGTGGGATTCAGTTATAGAGGATAATCCAGAAGGTGATATCACCTGGGATAGATTCAAAGTGATTTTCCTAGAAAGATTTACTCCTCCAGAAGCGACTGAGCGATTATGCGACGAATTTTCTTATCCGATACAAGGTGATATGACCATCCCAGAATATCATAAGAAATTCAAAGAACTTTCTCACTTTGCTCCTCATCTGATTAAAGACCCAAAAAGGAAGAATCTGAGATTTATTCACGGCCTGCAAAGAAAATATCAGAATAGTGTGGTGAGGAACGTGAAGCTCCCCTTTTCTGAAATGATTTATATGGCTTATCAGTATGAAGATCTCCATAAGAAAGGAATGTTATGCGACGAAGAAGAAGTCAGTTCTAGTGACAAAGCAGAGTCGGAAACTGATATTCCTGAAGCTAGTACGACGTCTGAGATCAGTAAGAAGCCCGTTGCCAAGAGGAAAAGGGCTGAATCTGGGAAAGAACCCGTAACGACCGCCGTATGCAATAACTGCAATAGGCAAGGACATCTCTCGATAAGTTGCAGATCTCTAAAGAAACAAGTAAAGGATGGGTCTAAATCCGGTAAGAAGTTTCAAGAGAATAGGAAGTGCAGCCAATGCCATCATTCCGGTCATCTTTCAAAGGCCTGCCCGCTATTCAGAAAACCTAAAGCAGTACATGTAAATGAAGTGGTAGAAGTACCTGCATCCTCGTCTGCTCAGGAAAGGTCTGATGTTTTAGAAGGCATGCTCAATGTCAAGAACATTCCAGTTAAAGTACTGTTTGACACAGGCGCATCACGAAGCTTTATTGCAATGAGTACAGTCAAGAAACTGGATTTGAATTTGAAAAGGCTCAAAGGTCGAATCTGTGTCCCTAACATTCCTGAGCTTCGAAAGGAAGTACTGGATGAATGCCACAAGTCGAAACTCAGTATCCATCCGGGAGTAAGCAAAATGTATAATGACATCAAACGCACTTTCTGGTGGAAGTCGATGAAAAGGGATATTTCCTTATATGTTAGCCGATGCCCTACTTGCCAACTAGTCAAGAGCGACCAACAGAAATTGGCTGGATTGTCACAACCACTAGAAGTTCCTGGTTGGAAGTGGGAACATATTTCTATGGATTTCATTGATGGTTTGCCCAGAACCAGAAAAGGAAATGACAGTATTTGGGTGATCGTAGATCGCTTCACGAAGACCGCCCATTTCATACCTGTCAGATCAAACAGAACTGCTCAGAGTCTGGCGCAAATATACTTCAGGGAAATAGTTAGACTACATGGAGTGCCGCTCAGTATAGTCAGTGATAGAGATACAATATTCACTAGCAAATTCTGGGAAGCATTTCATGTCAACCTGGGAACGAAGTTGAACTTAAGAACCGCTTATCATCCTCAGACAGACGGTCAGACTGAGACGATGAATCGTATTTTAGAAGATCTATTGCGGGCTTGTGTTCTAGATTTCGGTGGATCATGGGAAGACCATCTGCATTTGGCTGAATTCTCTTATAACAACAGCTATCAGGCGAGTCTGACAATGTCGCCATTCGAAGCATTGTATGGTAGACCGTGCCGATCTCCCGCTTGTTGGGTCGAACCTGGTTATAGACTTGTGTTGGGTCCTGATATGATTCGAGAAGCTGCCGACAAAGTTGATTTTATTAAGAAGCGATTACTCGCCGCTCAAAGCCGAAAAAAGAGCTATGCCGATAGAAGAAGAAGAGATATATCCTTTGCTGTTGGCGACTACGTGTATTTGAAAGTATCGCCGATGAGAGGAGTTATTCGGTTCGGTAAAACTGGAAAGTTGGCGCCCAAATTCATTGGTCTGTTTCCTATTCTGGAACGGATCGGAACTCTCGCTTATAGGGTCAAATTGCCTGACTGGTTGCCTGGAGTTCATGATGTATTTCATATATCTCAACTTCGAAAACACATTCATGATCCAGACTTGATCGTGGAAGAAGCATCTCAACAGGAGATTGAAATTACTCCAGAATTGGCTGTGAGAAGAGAGCCGCTAAAGATTATCGGCAAAGAAACCAAAGAGCTGAGGAACAAGAAGGTTCACTTAGTCAAAGTGCAATGGAGTCGAGATCCGCGAGATTGTACTTGGGAAACTGAGGAGAGCATTCAGAAAGCTTATCCTAGATGCCGAGTGGATATCTCTAATTGACTCCGGTGCAAGGTATATTTACCATCCTTTACATCACCATTTAATTCTCTATTCTATTGTTATTTTCTTTCCATGGATGTGCACTTTTAAATCTATAGTCTGAATGGTTTTAAAAGGAGAATAGGAATTAATTTAAATGGTTTTGAAAAGTTAAAAACAAATTGCTTGTTGGTTGTGTTGTGTGATTGTAGATTAGATTAATTAAAATTATTGAAACGATAGTTAATTTGATCAACAATAGAATAATGTTGGAATTTATTCGATTATATCACAAATTGAACTGATTAGAAAAAAAATAGAAATATATATATATATGTGTGTATTATATATGTTTGAATAGGTAAATGGATTAGCTGTTGAGTAAAGATTTTATTTGCGTGCCCGACAAATAGGTAAACCTTAATGAGTTGGATGCGAAATATTATTATATCAACTCCTGTGAATGCCATTGGATGCGGAGTGCTGGTTTTTCTGTGTGAAATAATAAACGTCGCCATAAGATAGTAACAATTAATTTTGAACTACATTACATGGCATACTTCTGAAGATAGGCATACTTCATCATATACCACATAAGCATTTGGAGCTTGTGTGACGAGGTGGAAGATTTACCATACAAGCGAGAGGCTTGTGTGGCGATGACTATATTTTACATGTTGAACTGATGACTGATATGGACTATTTAAATTGTAACGATTAAATTGCCAGATTAATAAAAACCCCACACGGGTCTGGAGTTTACAATAATCACGTCTCTCTAGCTATTAGATACGACACATGGACTATTTATTTCCCACACGGGGCAGGGTGACGAGAATTTATTCTATGGAGTTATTATCAATACATGCTCCCCTGTAAACACCAGAATATATCACTATAAATATGTGTATGCTTATTAGGATTTATTGGGTACCTAATACGACCCAATAAATTTCCAAACCTCTCTCCGTACAAAGGAGGTTATGGCGAAATTTTCCGAAAATTTCGGGTGTTAGCCAAATTTTTGAAGAATTTGAAAATTCTCAGAAACTGAAGAGTTGGAGAATGGAAGCCAGATCGAACGTAGAGTTGATTAATCAAACCACCTTCGACTTTGTTCCTTTTTGGGGACGAAAAGTTTTAAGTGGGGGAGATTGTAACGACCCAGAAAATCTGAACCAATTTAAATTTTTTAAATTGGCTAAAATAATGGATTTTAAATATTTAAAATATATATTTTAAAGAATAGCAATGAGAAGTGAGTTGGAATCGACATTTGAAAATGAATATAATTAATTATAATTATAAACAAGGCCTGAAAAGGCGCTGTAGTTTCAAAAATTGAATTCAAACTTTGTCGGACTGTACCGGGTGCAAAACAAAACGGATTTTAGTGAAACCAAAAATATTTAAATCTGTTAGTGAATACCTTTCTAACGAATCTGAAAAATCGAATTTCCATAGCGGAAAGCAAAAGTTATGGCCGAATGAATTTTCAGAAAGGTCGTTATGGGATTTATATAGCCCGTGAAATTGGCCATTTTGCATACGACCTCGGAATTCGACGAAACCACTTTTGTTGGATCCGGGATGTGAAGTTATTGCTAGGTTTCAAATTTCATAATTTTTGAAGCTAATATGTGAGCGTGGCAAAGGAAAATGTGTTTTGGTCAATTACAGTTAAATTGGATCGACCAAAAATGGGCCTTTTTGCAAATGGTCTCAGAATTCGACGAAACTAGTTTTGTTGGGACCGTATCGTCAAAACATGGCTAGATTTATTTTTCTGGAATTTTTCGAATCAGTAGGTGGCCCTGATAAATTGAAATGTACGTTCAAATTAAATATTGAATGTTATATATTTTAATTTAAGGAAAACAAACTGAAACAGTCGAATGGGCCTTCGAAACATATCCCATTGTGTTCGGAATGGGGGTAAAACGCTAGGGACGACAGCCGTTGGGTTTAGATTGGTGGTCGCGTCAGAAAACCCCTTATAAAATCTCCCGACCAATCAGAATTTAATAAAAAAAAGGGAAATATCGTTTTCTCTCTCCCCGATCGAAGGCGGAAAACGTTCAAACCCTTCCCCCTTGTTTTCTGATCAATCCACGCAAAATTAGCCCCTGCTCCAGTTGAAGATTTTGTAGAGCTAGGAGAGATCTTCAAATCCACATAAGGTTTGTATTTTTTCATTGCATGGTTTGGGAGAACGGACGTCGAGAAGTTGGCGCGTTCAAGCCGCCGCCGCCGCCTCAAGCGATCAAACGCCACCGCACCCCCCTGCGCCGAAAGCTCTCTCCTTCACCTTCGACACTGCGTAGGCCGATCGAGCTATCGATTCACGGATTTCACGAAATCGCGTGACCTAGTTTTGAACATTTCAGAAAGGTATACGGCTTGTTTTATTTTCAGCTATTTTAACACCTTTAAACCGTTGCAAACTTTGAAAAATCATATATTTTTGCTGTGTTAACGAAATTCGATGAAACAGGAAACATCGTGACCATGTGGACGCCTTCTACATTTTAGAAGGGACCACATATTTTTCTGAGCCTTCTGCTGTTTTTGGTGGAGTGGAACCCAATGTGAGATTTCTAATTTATAAACGATATGGAAAACGACAATGTATAAATTATATAGTCAATGTATGAGTTATATAAGCGTTGTACACCTCTTGTATAAGCGTTGTATAAGTTGTACGTTCGATGTATAAGTTATATATGCGTTGTAAAAAAATTATATATGTGTTGAAATAGAAGTGAATTGCTATATATAAATATATATATACGCCCCCCGTCCACAAACCATGGACGATATTTATTGATTGTGATTGGTGTGAAAATTGATTGATAGCGAATGGTTGTTTGGGATTGTTTGTGGTTGATATTGATTGATTGTGGTTGAAAAATACCCGTTTGTGGTTGAAAAATATTTGGTTGAAACCACATAGGATTAGTTTGTGGAAATGAAATAAATATATACATGTCGCCTGCGTGCGAACTAGATGCATGATCCCCATTGTCAAAAACCACGAGGTTTTAAGGTAGAGCGAGGAGCCGTACTAGGGCCGGTCCCGGTTTTAACTACCCTGCCGTTATGCTGCCGAAATTTTGAATAATATTCATGTGTTTGAATTATTTTCATTTGCCGAAACTATATTTATTCGTTGAATAGAAAACCATCATGTGTTGAATCGATATTCATTCATTGAATTGAAATTCATGTGTTGAATGGTATTCGTGTTTTAAATATAAAAAACACATTTTTATCTATATATAGAAACTATAGAAAACCTTCATGTGTTGAATTGATATTCATTCGTTGAATTGAAATTCACGTGTTGAATGGTATTCGTGTTTTAAATATAACAATCACATTTTTATCTATATATAGAAACTATAGAAAACCTTCATGTGTTGAATCGATATTCACTCGTTGAATTGAAATTCATGTGTTGAATGGTATTCGTGTTTTAAATATAAAAATCACATTTTTATCTATATATAGAAACTATAGAAAACCTTCATGTGTTGAATCGAAATTCATTCGTTGAATTGAAATTCATGTGTTGAATGGTATTCACGTTTGAAATAAATTGTTTTATAATAAAAATCACCTTTTTATCATCTATATGAACTATGTAAAATAATCCTGTTTTGAAATAAATTGTTTTACAATAAAAATCCTATTTTTATCACCTATATAAACTATGTAAAATAATAGTGTCTTGAAATGAATTGTTTTACAATAAAAATCACATTTTTATTATATACATGATTTGTTGAAATGTGAAGTGTTAAAAATAGCAACTCGTTCAAATAAATATGCATGAGTTGAAATATTCATTAATTAGCTAATGATATGATTTTTGCCTATACATGCAACATTAGAATGAATGGTGTTTTTAAACCAAATGGAATCAAATATGAAGTTGAATGGAAAATGATAAATGATAAGAACTGTATATATGTACATGCATATTTATTGAACAGGTTATAGCAAAGGGGCTAGAGAAGAGGAATAAAATTTTGTGCCCGACAAATAGGTACACATTTACTGTTTTGTTTGGGTGATGATTTTATGAGCCTGTTGGCTAGCCGCTTGGCTTTTTCTTTTTCTTTTTGACATGAGACGCCCGTGTGGCTATTTGGGAATTTTCCCAGCCCCTCCCGTACAAAGGAGGTTATGGCGATTTTTTCCGAAATTTAAAGGCGTTAGTGAAATATTTGAAGTGAGAACGATATAGGAATTGTTGAATGAACTATATTTATATAAATATATAAATATAAATAAAATTAAAACGAAACGTGGCCGTGCAGTTCGTGTTTTGAAATCGTGATTTCAAACAACTAGTGCGGGAAATCCGACCATTGCATTTTCCCGAAACCGCGACCGTCGGGTTCGCTTTGGAAATATCTTTCCAACGGCACCAACCTTGTAAAAATCCAACGGTTGGATTGTCTGGAATGTTTAATTCAAATCTGAAGAAAAACAGCGCCAGAAATGATTATATTTATATATATTTATAAATATAATTATATTTAATCGAATAACGACGCTGTAGTTCGTATTTTGAAATCGAAACTTCAAACGATGGTACCGGGAGATACGACCGTCGGATTTTCCCGAAACTGGAACCGTTGGATTCGTTTTAAAAAGACCTTTCTAATGATGTAAATTTTGTGAAGATCCAACGGTTAGATTTTCAGATATGTGTAAATCAAATCTGAAGAAAAACAGCGCCACGGCTGCGTTATGGCCCGAAGCGTCGTTTTAAATAAATTGGCTATTTTAAAATAAATAAAAATAGCGATAAATCGTTATAAAATATCATAAACGATATGGAATGGAAATAAACTGAATTTGCTCGATTTATGTGGTATTTGATGGTTGAATGTGTTTGGTGTGAAAATTACATTAAAGAACAAAATTGGTGTTGTTGAATGATTTAACCATTGAAATAAATTGATTTGAAATTCTAAATATACGTGAATTATTTGAAAAGGCCGAGTTAATTCTCATTTCAAATAATTGACTGACGATTGAAAGTCGAAGAGGAAGACGGTGGTCGAAGACCGGAGATCTTCACCTCGTTTGGATGGTAACCGAGGTCCTGATTGGGAGGCATCCCGAAATATGGATAATGAGTGGTGATCGTCCAGACGTACATGGTGATTGATGGGTTTGCGAGGTATTTAGTGCCTCCGGTTTCGTTCAGACCCAGAACGGACTAGTAAATGGACTGTGTGTCTGACATTGGAGTTTATTCTGTGTTGATTGATCTCTGTTAAATATACATTTGTTTGGCGGCGGAGAATTTATTCTTTTGCTTAACGCTCTTCTCTGAGACGCACGAGCTCAGAGGTTGTATACCGATGGACATCAGTCGCATGGCATGAATTGCTAGTGTGGCATGCCTAAGTGGCAAATGATCAGGGTATCTGTTGAAAAGCAAAGTCTTGTGGTGATGATCAAAGCACCGCCTATGGGGTGTAGCTTTGTGTATAACGTGAAATCGCGAGCCTCACACCCGGTATGAACCAGAAACGGGAGGAAGGACCTCAGGGAGGGCATGCGTTTCTTTCTAGCTAGGGTGGTGTCAGTGACCTACCAGCCCTGACATTTATATACTTTTCACCTGTGTGGTTGTTGCTATTGCGAGGCGCCTCGGTTTGATCGGACGATCCGGGTCTGATGGAGTCATTCGTTGGCTTATTTACGCCCCAAAGGGCAGGGAAACGTATTGTTCAGGAATTTTAATCCACATTGGTGGACCGGCCCTATCGCTCCTAGGGTCACTCGAGCTCTGATCTTGTGGCTCGGGCTAGAGAGTCGCGAATTCGGTAAGGACTATCTTTTGCCTTGGTTCATGACGGAAATCCAATTTCCAAATACGACATCGTGCTGTTTTGATTGTATATATATATATATGGCGACATGATATATAGTACCCATGCCATCTATGATTGATAGTTATGATTTGAAATTGTTTTCAAAACATATAAACACTAGCAATGATATCAATTGCCTTTGTTTTATTCGTATCAAGCATATTTTGGCCGTTATAAGGTAAAACTCTATCCTCCGGTTTGCGTTGCATTGTGTGATGGGAACTGAGTCTTATAACGGCTTCATTTTTATAAAATGCATTGCGTTGTTTAAAAGAAAGATTTGTTTTAAAGCACTGGCAATCCAATGGAGAAAACCCGTTCCATGAAAGTGGCATGGTCCTGTGATTAGCCAAATTATATATGTGTTGAGTAGATTTCTCATACCAGTCCCATGACTGACTCGTAGTTTGTTTCACTTTCAAACTCGGGTGCCCCTTTTTCAACATGGGCAGCCTTGTATTCAGGTTTAGCTGGTTCTTTCTGGATAGCTGGAGCTGAAGATGGATTCTATCATTTATCTCTTTTTATGCTATTCAGCTCCTATTGTACATATTATGTTTGTTTTCCGCTGTAGACATTTATGTATAGCTGAACTGTATTTTTACTAAGTATGATCCTGTATACTGTGTAACTCTAATGATTACTTTTATCCAGTATATTCTATTGTTCATTATCTGGTGTATTTATTTAATTTTGTTCTGCTATTATCTGTTTCTGTGTTATATTCCACGGATTACCCTTGCCGCCGTCAGTACGGGGTTTGGGGTCGTCTCATTGGTATATGTGTAAATTGGCATAAAATTGGCATACATGTAAAACGGCATGAATTGAACATATGTAAATTTGGTATGAATTGGGCATATGAAAAACTGACATGTAAGCTAGAACTTGGGCATATGTTAATTATGTAAAATTTGGAGTTGAAACGTATATGATAATTTATGACTTGGTAGAGGTTTAATATGAACGCGCCTAAGTTGGGTTTTGGGTAGTTGGCATGTATTGTAAATAAAAAAGCTATAACTTAGCATAACTTTATAGTGAATTATGATAATACTTTGGGAATACGTTTTGGGGCAAAAACGTGAATTAAGAACTTGGTAATTGGCATATAACTGGAAATATGAACGTGGTTGAAACATGAGCATGAATATGAATATGAACACAAACGTGAACATGGCTAACTCGAGGTTGGGTTGAGTTTGCAGTGTAATTCTGCTCGGAACCACCCGGCATATCCAGTGTCTGCAAATAATAAGATCCAATGTGAGAAGTTAGTCATATCATGCTTAAACCCAAGGTTAGATTGAGTTGTGGTGTAATTCTGCCCGGAACCGCCCGGCATATCCAGTGACCGCAACAACAGGTCTAATGTGAGTTGTTGATGCATTACTAATTAATTAATGCCAATAAACAGACACGCTAAGAATGGAAAGGTTAAGTAATATGACTAGAGTAATGACACTTAATCGATATGACATGAATGGATGGGTTAAGTAAACCTGAACTTGATTGCTTGAGGATGCTTAACCAATATAACATGTTAATTGGACAAGTGGGTAGGATTAAGTTAAGAACACTTAACCGTTATAACATGACTAGTGGATGGATTGAGTCAACTTGAATGGGTTGATAACACTCAACCAATATAACATGACGCGTGGCAGGGCTAAGTCAACTTGAACATATAGATAACACTTAACCAACTTGACATGATACGTGGGCGGGTTAAGTCACGAATTGCTTGAAAACACTTTACCAATTTGATACGCTAGAATAGCGGGGTTATGTTATGAATCGCTAGAAAACACTTAACCAACTTGACATGTTACGTGGGTGGGTTAAGTCACGAATTACTTGAAAACACTTAACCAATGCAATCTGACGAATGGGTGGGTTAAGTTAACTTGGATGGGTTGGCGATGCCTTACCAATATGACATGGTGTGTGGTAGGGTTAAGTAAACATGTGACGGCAACACTTAACCGATATAACAAGACATGCGGTAGGGTTAAGTAAAACAAGAGAAAACACTTAGCCAACTTAACGCGATGGACGGAGAGGGTTAAGTACATATCAGGTTGGTGGGTAATATATATATATATATATAGGCCCACGAACTTAACCGTTAAATAAACATACTTGAATCTGTGAGAGGGTTAAGTACATATCGGGTTGGTGGGTAATATTAGTAAATATAGGCCCACAAACTTAACCATTGATAAACATGCTTGAATCAGTGGGTTAAGTACATCACGGGTAGGTGGGTAGTATCTGTATATATAGGCCCACAAACTTAACCAGTAGGAAACCCTAGTAACGGGGATCCATTTCAGCAGTAACCCACATAGGTGTATCATGGTACCCTGAAACTAGGCAGGGTGGGGCACGATTACTGGGCTGATTGTAAGCGGTCAAAGCAACGGCGAGTGGTGCAGCAGTGTAGGTTCTAACGGAGTGCGGGCGTGCACGCACTTCAAAGCAGAAAAAGCAGGCACTGGGCACCAGTAGTATACACTATGCATTCTAGAATTGTGTCGGGCCGCCACCATGGGACTTGATACACCTCAAGGTGGGACCAGCATAGGTATCTACAATCATTGGGGGTCGTATGACACACGCAGGTAGCATAATCCCTATTTGGACCTAGGTCGCATAAACCCTGAATCCGAAAAGCATTCAATAGGTAGCATAAACCCCAGTTGAACCTAGGCCGCGTAAACCCTGGTTGAATCTAGGAAGCGCCTGATAGAAAACCCTGGATTAGATCTAGGTGATAAATAATAGATGTACACCTGAAAGCAACCACAATTTCGGGGATTGGGATCACGTTGTCATATGATCATTTTATATAGATCACTAGTTGGGACACTAGTCAGGTGGTGCAGAGCAAATAGATATCACTGAAATATTTTTATGATGACGCTTAGAAATCTTGCGATGTTATACTTGATAGAAACCTTGCGATGTGATACTTGGTACGAACCTTGTGATGCTACTCTTGATAGGAATTATGGGATGTTATACTTGATTCATCGTGCCTGTAGCTTATCTTGTCTTCATGCTTATGTTTATTTTCAGTTTATTCATGCCATGTTATCTTTACCTGTTTTATGCTGAAAGTCACTAGGACTTACTCAGTCATTTATGACTGACCCGTTTTGTTTTGCCTTTTTTTCTTCCGTCCCCCCCCCTACAGGTTCGTAGTGTAGGAATACAGCTTAGTTCGGATCTTACCAAGCTCCAAGGCTCTTTCATGTACGACTTGGATTTCTCTTGGCTATGGCTTGCCTTGCTTTATTAGGGAATATCAGAATTTATTTTTATGCTTCTTTGTTTTTGAGCAAGACAGATATTTTAGCTATGTAATTGGGTATGGGAAGTTGATGGGCTTTTATTGTGAATAATTATATTTAATAAATGATTTGAAGTACTCCTACTTTACTTTCCGTTGTTTTATATATGTCTGTCTTGTAATATTTATGTTCCAGTACCCATAATGCTCCATTGAAGTTAAGGCATTCCCTTTGTGAGTGACCTTAATGGATGTGGGGTGTTACAAATGAAGTGGAGCATGTTAGTTATTATGTGCAGATAACATGGATTATGAAGCAGGGAGGAAGCTTTTAAGTTGGACCAATAACACGTAAAAAATAAAAAGAAGAAAAAGAAGTCTGTGAACGAACAAACGCGGAGAAGTCTGGTGGAAGCAAAAGAGGTCGGCCCAGTTCGGTTTAAACTAAAGTAAGATGTTCATTTAAAACTAAAGTAAGATGTCCTGATAATTATAACTTAATTAAGTTTAGAATATACTAATTTAGGTGTTGTTTAATTATTTAACTTAACTGTGAATTAAGTACTTAATTAAGAAGTTAATAACTAGGGTTAATAATTTAATTCATTCATGGCAATTATAACATTTCTATTTTATTAACAGAAATTGACAAAATAAGTTACACCATAATCGTGGTAACGAGCAGAATATTATGGAATTATATTGGACAGTGCTGGACAATGGAAACTTACAGTTAAATTAAACGACTGTTTAATAAAACTATAACCGAACCGTTTCAACAAATCGAATCAAGGTGAGTTAAACTCACTCAGTTATTCCCACTTATATTTTATATAAGTTGATTTTTTATTTTGTGTGCTATGCTTGCTAATGGTTGACTGTTTGTTGATTGTTAAATATATATTCATATATGGATTAAACCAATGAAATTAAATGTTGTTTAATTTCAGTGGAACACCCAATCGTTATTTTAACGACTGGACCCAATGGAGGTAACTTACCTTGTTGGTCACATTTCTAAATTAAATGTGTTTAATTGTTGTGTTAATTGGTTGATGTTAAATAGTCGTTATTTACTGTTATAAAAATAATCAGTTAAATGATTTTATGTGAGATAATATATACAGGGAAGAACAAGTTGGAGGGATCGAACCAGATTCCTCAAATACATTTAATGTTATTTCTTTTCATATTTTCATTATATGAACTGTTCGGTTTGAATGATTGATTGGATTGTTGAACGTTGATCGTTGACTGAAATATCAACATATGTTTTGTTTTAAACCAATGGGTGATATTGGTTGAGTAATTGGCAACATATGGCCTATAAATTCAATTGTTTTATAAACCTTGATTTACCTCCAGGCAAATCAGCGAAATGAAGCCATAAAATTTGTTTTATAACTGAAATGTATTTTAACTCCACTATTTGAATAAAAGTTATCAAAAAAGGAAATAAATATTTATTAATTATTATTTAAGTTTATAATTAATTATTAAATTATTTAATAAGGCAAATTCTGATGTTAATCATATTTATAAGCAAGAGAACAGAAAATTAACCAATAGCTAAGAGTTAAATAATTGTTTTTTTAAGAAAACAATTAAATAGAATTATTTAAATTAATTATATTATTAATTAATTCAAAGGAAGAAGTAATTGGAAACAGTTAATGAATAAATCATGTTTTGGTTCGACTAATCAACCGTTTAAAGTGAGAGTGATTATTAATTAGTTTGTTTTGAATTAATCTAAGGAAATGGCTAAACGAAAAATTATTTTAATAAGATTTTAAAAAGGGAATTTATTATTTATTTTAGTTAATAAAGAAATTAACTACTCCTATAGTAGTTAATGATTAAAGTAAATTATTATTTTAAATAATAATAATTTATGAGATTACTTTTATTTGAAATTCATTTAAAAAGGAATCGAAGTTAAAATGGAATTGAATTGAATTGTGGAAACAGTTATGAATGGGTTTTATATTTTAAACCCGAATTTTGAGAACAAAATTATAAAAGGAATAGAAAATGCGATAGCTTAAGTTAATTATTTACTTAATATTTGAATTAAGAAAAAGGGAATTGAAAATAAAAGGGTTTATATTAAACCCCCAGTTGTACACATGAAATTTATAAAAAGAAATGAGGTATTAAGATGTTAATTTTAAATTAACATTATTTAACAATGAAATTAAGTAAAATAGGGATTTGAAATAAGATTTTCAAAACAGAAATTGGGTGAAATGGAATAGAAAAGGAATTGTTAAAAGTGAATTTGGTGAAGGAGTGAGTGATAGGATTTTTTAACAAAAATCCATGTTATAAAATGAGTTGTTAAATAAATAGAAGTTAAAGTTGATATTTTAGAAGCAATTACTTAATCAGTGAATTAAGGAAAAATGATTATATTTGAGAAAGGGTTTCCAAAAGTAAGAAGGTTTGATAAAACCATATTTTAAATAAAATAGAAAATGGGATTTGTTTTGATATTAAAATGAAATATTGGATTTCGAAATTACAACTAATATCTATCTTAAGATAAGAACGGTGTTGATCTAGGTCTGAGAGTTAATTAAAATACCTGAACTAGAACGACTTCAGGATTATCTGAGATGATACTAGTTGTAATGGTAAAGAGGAGTAATAATTTATTATTTCCATTAGGGAAATAATAATGCAGCATTGTTGGTGAAAATGTAAAGAATATGTAATAGGAATTCCGAAGTAAAGGAAATTAAAAGATTGGGGATATATATATTAATGTTTCCAAAGCTGAGGAAAATAAAAGAGGATTACGTGAAAATATAAAGATATTTTCGAGTTAAAATGAAATATAAAGTTGAATTTTAAAATAGGTTTATTCAATAAGAAAATGTAGTGGTTATTGTTTCAAGTAATGAAACAATATGGGATTTCGTAACATTTTTTACGAGCAATAAGTTAAATTAATTACCTAATTATAGATAATGAAGAGCGATGGAGCAAATGTTCGAAAGGGGAGTTAAATGGAAACTGAGTATAGTTATAAGATATTCTTCTAAATATTAAAATGAAATGGTCTTGAAAATCATTGATATGTTAAAATAAGAAGTAAATACAGTATTTTAACCACCACATACATATTGATTGTTTTAACCACCAATCACCGTTTTCGTACCAAAATTTTCCATGTACGAAGCACGTGCCTCAGTTTTAATTAACTATTTGTTAATTATTTTTAATTAAAAAGGCCAAGTGTTGCTGAATACTGAACAAGTGAACTCATTTATTTTCATAAGTGAAAAACTGTTTATTTTGATAGTTAAATAACCGAATATCAAAATCTGGCCAAATGCGTTGTTGGTACGGAAAGACCGGGATCAAATGTATATTTGAAAACCATTCTGAACCAGCAAATATGAAAGTATAAGGATTGAAGATGGAGCATTGAAGACCGTTGATCTTCATAAAGTGGAAGAACTACTTAAAATCTCTGTTTAGCGGCTAGAGATATACTGGAGTTCTGTCGTGGTTAGAATCTATGGATTGTAAGGACTACCCGCTATCGATCTATAGGGTGATACCTAGGATATGTGTAATAACCCGAAAAATCAGAATCAATTTAAAAAATTTATTTTGGCAATTTTAATGAATTTTGAATATCTATAATGATTTATTTTAAATAACAACGACTAGAAATTTATTTTGAATAGAATTAGAACGTATAAATTTATTTAAATTGAAGTTAGAATATAAATATTTATTTTAATTATAAAAGGAATTGGAAATGGCGCGGTAGTTTGAAAATTCGATTTCAAATTTCAAATGAATGTACAGGATTCAAAATGAACTAGATTTTAATGAAATCAGGAATATTTGAATCTGTTTGAAAATATCTTTCCAACGGATGTGAAAAATTGAAATTTCATAACGGGAATAAAAAGTTATGTCTAGTTGAAAATTCAGAATAGTCGCTATGGAATTTATATAATATATAGCCCTTAAAAAAAGTGATTTTGCAAACGACCTCCGTTTTCGATGAGACTACTTTTGTTGGATCCGGAATGTCAAATTATTACTAGATTCCAATTTTCATAATTTTTGGAATTAATATGTGAGCGTGGTGAATTTAAACGTGTTTGGTCAATTTAGTTTGAATTTGATCGACTGAAAAGTGACCATTTTTCAAACGGTCTCCATATTCGATGAAATTAGTTTTGTTAGGGCCGTATCGTCAAAACATAGCCAGATTTATTTTTCTAGAATTTTTTGAGTTAGTATGTGGCCCCGGTAAATTAAAATGTGCATTTGAATTTAAAATATGATGAATTATATTTTAAATTTAGCGGAAACTGATCATAACAGCCGAATAGTGTTACGGTACATATCCCATTGTGTTCGAAATGGGAGTAGTTAGTTATGGGCGATAGTCATTGGGTCTCATTTGGAGTTCAAATAAAAAGTCAACCTTTTTGAAAATTAAATTAAAATAAATTAATTATATATACCCTAACTCTCCCTACTCTCTCTCTCTCTCTCGTTTGACAGAGAAGAAATAAAAAAATAAAATAAAAAACGAATCCTGCAACCCACGAACCCCATCGCACCCCCTAGCACCGCCGCTGGCGATCTTTTCCCATCCTCCGGTGTTGCGCCATCTCCCCCTCCGCTTCCCCCTTCTCTCTCCTCTCCCCCACCACCAATTTCGAAGAAAACCGCCCCCAAAATTGAACCCTAGCGGTGCTCCGGCCAACCATACCCTGCCTCGACCACCAAAGGACGCGCCGCCACCCCCTTTCGCTTTCCCACCTGTAGTGTCGCGAAATTCCGGTATGATTTGAGCTGAACAAATAACACAAGTCCAACCCCAATTGCACTGGAAACCAGAAAACTAATAGAAAGAAAATAGAGGGTGAGAATAGATAAGATAGAAACTTAGAATAGAAGAAGAAGAACATACAACATCAGAGTAAACACGAATCTCACAGCGGAACGAATAATATATAATAGATACATATCTTTGAAATAAAATCAGTATACGTATACAGTAACATTATCAGAGTATAACACTTACAACACAGCGGAAATAAACAATAGCTATATAATCCTGAAGCCTCCTGCTCCAATCTCTCCAAGTATATCTATAAATCCTGACTAATTGACTGGCCGTACAAAGTTGGGCACCCAAGAGTTTAGGGAAAACAAAACAAAACAAACTATGGGTCAGTCATTTGACTGGTGTGAGTAAAACAATTTAAAACCGTTTGAGCAATAAAACGATATCTCATAAGACCACGCCGTATAACGGAACGGGTTTTTCCCTTATGAGAATCCAAATCAATTTGATTTAACTTTCAAATCATTTTGAAAGAAACATTGACCTTTTATATCAAAACTCTTTTGATATTATAATAGTGTCTATCAACCACAATATAATAATCATCTTGCAGAATGCTTTCATCTCACGTTCCACATATATAGTATACAATCAAAACCGCGAGCACTTATTGGGTAATGGATTTCCAACTATGACAAGGTATGGAACCACCTTCCGATAGTGTACCTCTAGAGAGGAATACACTGGGTTCAACAAGAACATCTTGCAACCCGGCCACACATGACCGACCACTCATTTCACTTGAGTGTATCGAATGTATATCACCAACGGTTGGGATCAGCAACCATTTCCTGAACGGGACAGCATCGAATAGATTAAAGAATGAAATGAATATCTCTAGATAGGTGATAATACACCCTAATTGGCAGCCAACCACTTAGCCATGCCGCCTGCCCGATTTTTTTCATTTCCCGATTGTGAGGCTAGAGGCCACGCTTATTTCTGACAGATCACACACTTATTCACTATAAATGTCACATCGTCATGCCCGCCAAATCACAAATTGATTTCCCCAAAAATACAATGGGTATACATCTAAGAGAAATGAATTCCTCCGCCACCAAACATAAATACGTTTGAAGAGATCAACTTACGCGATCTATTAAATATACTCCGTCAGACATTCTTCCATGCAGGTCGTCCTAAGACTGGACAAACTGAAGGTGCTATTCTGTAAACAGGATAGCCCTTGCATAACTCCATCTTCAATTATCTTCATCATATTTGATCGCAACGCTAACGTCCATACAGAGTGGTTTTCAGATAATGAATCTGATCCCGGTCTCTCCGTATTGGCAACGGAAAAATGGTCAAAAACTTCGATAGTCGGTGAGTTAACTATCAACGAAAAACACGTTTGCAAACAACGATATTATTTCCAGATGGAAATTCTATCGATCAATCATCATTTAACGTTTATCTCTTTAGTTCATTAATTTGTTTATTTCTTGTTCCCATATGTTCAACGTTCCTTATTTTCTAAATTTAGAAAATATACGTTATTAATCATTGGAAAACATTTCCATCTCTTTTCACGTATCACTGTCATTCCAGTATTCTTTATCATCAAACATTTCATTTTCTATGATTAGAAAATATCTATGATTATATTTGGAAGATGTTTCCAAACTCATTCATTGGATTTAAATGGATGTTTAAATAAAACACCGTTATGCCAACTCAAACATTACACTGATTAACTAATTTCACTTAACCAGCCTTCACTATCGAACCTTAAACATTCCTTAGTTAAAAATGAAGCCAATCAAGTTGGGGTATAACTACCTCTCATACCTTAACTGAACAACATTTCTAACTTCGAAAATAGTTAAAGTTCACCTTCTAAATCTTTAACGAACTTCCTTACGTAACTCTAGGATTCAATTTACAAATACACTTCTTTATTGAAAATACTGATTATAACTATAGCGTTATAATCCCTACTTCTGAAATATCTAACTTCCAAATATAACTTTTATTTATTACTTTGGATAAATAAACAAACAACAACTTATTAGTAAATAAATAAATCTTGATTAAAAACGGAAAGTGAATAGTACTTTCCCGAATTCGATATAATCGAATTTCTATGTATAACCCTCTTTCGAATAATCTCTATTCGATAACTCCTTTTCGAATAAACTATATTCGACAACTCCTTTCGAATAAACTATATTTAATAACTCCTTTCGAATAAACTATATTCAATTAATTCCTTTTCGAATAACTCTATTTGATTAACTTCTTTTCGAATAAACTATATTCGATCAATCTCGTTTCGAATAAACTATATTCGATTAACTCCTTTCGAATAAACTATATTCGATTAATTCCTTTTCGATTAACTCTATTTGATTAACTTCTTTTCGAATAAACTATATTCGATTAATCTCCTTTCGAATAAACTATATTCGATAAGTCCTTTCGAATAAACTATATTCGATTAATAACTTTTCGAATAACTCTATTTGATTAACTTCTTTTAACTCTATTCGAATAACCAATATTCGATAACTCCTTTTAACTCTATTCGAATAACTAATATTTGATAACTCCTTTTATGATATCTTATTTATTTTCTAAATAAATATTTCTTTTATCTTTCTATTTATTTTCCCAATATATATTCCTTTTTATCTTATTCTATTTATTTAACAAATAAATATTTCTTTTATCTTATTCTATTTATTTCCCAAATAAATATTCCTTTTATAATCTATTTATTTTCTAAATAAATATTTCCTTGTATGATATCTTATTCTATTTATTTCCCAAATAGATATTCCTTTTATAATCTATTTGTTCAACAAATATATATTTCCTTTCCAATTATATTTATTTAACAAATAAATATTTCCTTTCCAATTCTATTTATTTAACAAATAAATATTTCCTTTCCAATTCTATTTATTTAACAAATAGATATTTCCTTTCCAATTCTATTTATTTAACAAATAAATATTTCCTTTCCAATTCTATTTATTTAACAAATAATTATTTCCTTTTACAAAATCCTTTGATTTTATAAATATTTTCTTTTATAAAATCATTTGATTTTATAAATAAATTTCATTTCAATATACACTTTGAAAATTCCCATTTATACATTCCAGTATTCCTCATGGTATCTAACGCACCATATAACAATGATAGGTATCATTCAAACATACAAAATCAGCACAGATTTCATATCACATCATATAACACAATATATGAAAAATGGTAAAATAAATGTTGAGGAATACAGTTGGATTCCTCCGACCTGTTTCCTTGCATCCACAGATGTTACACGATATAATTCACATCAAATTTCATTTCAATATGAAATATTCTTCTAAACAGAATCAATTTATATATATACATTTATTTATATACATATAACCAGATATATAATTTCAACCAATTACTTAGCAGTTCAACCAAGCAGTCAATACACGGCAATCAATCATCATTTATCAATTCTAAATATACGTTATAAAAATATGAACTGATAGAGTTGGTGAGTTTTACTCACATTGTACGATCATCGTTAAATAACGATAATTGTCGTTGAATCAGTTCAGACAATTTATTTCGCTATAAATTAGAACGAGCTCCAATTCACTCCCAGTCAGTTCCATTTTGTAGTCGTTGTCCATACGATCCTATCAGATCTTCTTTCACTGAATTCTGATCATGTACGGAAAAGTTATAGCAATTACAATTTTAAATGAGCATTTATTTTATTTAAATTCTTTTCTCTTATCACTTTGAGCTCACCTTCTTAAACTTCGGCCCAAGGCCAAACTTATTACCCTCAACCCGTCTTCTATTTCTTCCCCGATGGATTTTAACTCCAGAAAACAAATCTGCACGCCAATGCAAAAGTCCTTCACCAATTTTCTAAATCCCACTGTCTCTTCCACTCATTAAAAATTCAACTAAAATCACATAAAAACATTTCTTCAAATCCTCAACACCCTACGCCCAAACTTATTGAACTCGATTTCTCTTTCTGCCTTACGATGGTTTCAAGCCTCAGCTCTCACCATTACCGCATCTTTCTCCTCGTCATTCTCCCTCTCTTCTCAACGATTTAGCACACCGACCTCACCAGAATCTGTCTCTTCCAATCCTCAACCCCCACGCCCAAAATGTAATGACCCGAAAATCCGGTCCAATTTGAGCTGACTAAATAACACGAGTCCAACCCCAAATTGCACTGAAAATTCAAGAAATTAATAGAAAGAAGATAGAGGGTGAGGATAGATAAGATAGAACTAGTAGAATAGAAGAAGAAGAAGAACATCATCATCAGAGTAACACGAATCTCACAGCGGAACGAATAAAATATAACATAACTTTTGAAATACAAACAGTATATGTATACAATAACATTTCAGAGTACAACACTTACAACAACAGCGGAAATAATAATAGCTATAGAATCTTGAAGCCTCCTGCCCAAGCTCTCCAAGTGTATCTGTAAAATCCTGAACTACTTGACTGCCCGTACAAATTTAGGCACCCAAGAGTTTAGGTAGAACAAAACAAAGTAAACTCCGGGTCAGTCATGGGACTGGTATGAGTAAAACAGTTTAAAATAATTTGAACAAGTAAACGATATCTCATAAGACCACGCCGTATAACGGAACGGGTTTTTCCCTTATGAGAATCCAAAATATCTTTATATCAAAAACCTTTTGATATTATAATAATGTCTATCAACTACACTATAATAATCATCTAGCAGAAACGCTTTCATCTCACGTTCTACATATATAGTATACAATCAAAACCGCAAGCACGTATTGGGTAATGGATTTCCAACTATGACAAGATATGGAACCACCTTCCGACCAGTGTACTCTAGGAACGATACACTGGAGTTCAACAAGAACATCTTGCAACTCAGCCACACATGACCGACCACTCATTTCGCTTGAGTGTATCGAATGTACATCACCAACGGTTGGGATCAGCAACCGTTCCCGTATATATATGGGACAGCATTGATAGATTAAAGAAGCAAATGAATATTCTCTAGATAGGTGATTATACACCCTACTTCGGTGCGACCGACTTAGCCATGCTGCCTGCCCGATTTTTGTCATTTACCGGATGTGAGGCTAGAAGCTACGCTTACTTTCCATTCATTTATAACACGATCACTTTGAATGCCACATTATCAGATCCGTTAATCATTAGTTGGATTATAAAAATATCCTGGATGTTATACTAAGGGATAAATCCGTTGCAACCATGTATATTTATACAGACCAAACCATTCGATCATTGGAAATAATTTGTCAAACATTCGTCCATTTACGTTCGTTCTGGGATTGAACGAAACCGAAGGCACTATTCAGTACATCCATCTTAGTCCATGTTATCTAAGACTTATACAATAGCCCTTGCACTTTACTCCGTCTTCCATTTTCTTCGACATATTCGCAACGCTTATGCCAATACAGAGTGGTTCTTTGGATAGAATCCAACCGGTCTCTCCACATTAACAACGTTAAAATGGTCAAAACTTTGATAGTCTGTGATTTAACTATCAAATGAAACATGTCGGTGTTCACACAACGATCTTAATTCCAAATGGAATTATTGATCAAATCATCCAACATATAAATATATATATATATATATTCATATTTCCTTATTTTCTATGATTAGAAAATATACGTTTATTTACATTGGAAAACATTTCCAATCCTCATTCACGCATTACTACCATTCCACAACTATTAGTCCCTAACTATAAACTAGTAAGAGGACAATTCTCTAAGTATAAACCCCGAAGGCCGAAACCAACATCAGATCAACACTCAGAAAAATATTCAACTTACCAATCTCTAGTCAGTTTCTAATATTGTTTAACTCTATTTGATTTACTCTTATTCGAATACTATAAGTCGATTAACTCTAGTGATTTAACTCTATTGAATAACTAAATTCGATAAACTTCTTCTGATTAACTCTATCGAATAACTAAATTCGATAAACTCCTTTTGATTAACTTGTATTCGGTTACTAAATTCGATTAGCTAATATTAGACTATTCTTATTCGATTAACTAATATTAGACTAACTCAATTCAGGTTATTTCTAATTGAATGACTAATATTCAATTACTCTATTTCGATTATCTCTTTTATATCTCATCAATTTCCTTTTTATAACGTTTATTTTCCGTTACAACTATTTCCTTATTTACACTTCTATTTACCGTTACAAATATTCCTTATTTACAACTTCTATTTACCGTTACAAATATTCCTTATTTACAACTTCTATTTACCGTTACAAATATTCCTATTTACAACTTCTATTTACCGTTACAAATATTCCTTATTTACAACTTCTATTTACCGTTACAAATATTCCTTATTTACAACTTCTATTTACCATTACAAATATTCCTATTTACAACTTCTATTTACCGTCTAAATAACTATTCCTTATTTCTATTTATTTTCTAAATAAATATCCCTTTTATAAAACTCTATTTGTTTTATAAATACTTCCTTTTATAAAACCGTGTTCGTTTTATAAATAATTTCCATTTATAAAACCGTGTTCGTTTTATAAATACTCTAATTTCAAATTGTTTCCTTTTATAAAATCGGTTGATTTTATAAAACTCCTTTATTTCGATATACATTGAAATATTCCTTTTTCCTATTCTATTTGTTTTCTCAACATTTTTCCCTTTTATAAAACTCTATTCGTTTTATAAATACTTTCCTCTTATAAAACCGTGTTCGTTTTATAAAAAAATTCCTTTTATAAAATCCTGTGATTTTATAAAATTCCTTTATTTCAATATACATTGAAATATTCCATTTCACAACTCAGGGTTTCTTATGATATGTAAAATATCGAATAACAATGATTAATATCATTCTAACACACATAATCCAGAACAGATTATATAACACATCATATAACACAATATATGAAAACAGTAAAATAATTGTTGAGGAATCCAGTCGGATTCCTCCAACCTGACTCCCTGCATCCACAGATGTTACACAGTGTAATATATATCATATTTCATTTTGAAATGAAATATCCTGCTGTACAGAACCATATTTGATTAACAGTACATAGATTAACTATAACTACGTTTTCAATCAAATCTATTTAACAGTCCAGTTTAACAATCAATATACAGCAGTCAATAAATAAAGTACAATTTATATTAAAATATAAATTGAGAAGAGTTAGTGAGTTTTACTCACATTGTTCGTTATCGTTAAACAACGATAATCGTTTAGCAGTCCTGTTCTGACGATATTTTCCCGTCATATTTTCCAATAAATCTCCGAATCATTCCAACTGATATCATGTTGTATCCCCCGTCCGTGTGATCCTGTCGGATCCTGTTCGGTCGGATTCTTTTATTCTTTTCCTGCCACACCTTCTAACACCAAACCCAAACCTTCTACAACACTCCTTCAAAAATAAATAAAACCCGCTAGTCTTGTTTTCCTCATGCCGACTTCTTTCATCGTACACCCGGTCCACTCACCCCCCTAGTATCCAACTTCGACGCTCCCATACCCCTTTATACTGCTGTTCCGTTTTTCGTTTCTATGTTGAAACAAATAACATGATCCCAACCTCAGAGTTGAACTTCACTTGCTTGGAAGACTTACTGCTTCCCTTCGCTCAATCAACACTCCATGTTACTTCTGTTTTCAATACCATCCCTTCACAAATGAAACTCCACGTTACTGTGTATTTTCGCAACCTCCCACTACTCCATTTCTTGTTTCATCGGCTACTATTGAATTCTACATCCCATAATCATAAACGAGCCTTCTTCCCTTTCCACATGAGTTATTCTTCTTTCAGTACTTCTATCCCACTTCGCCAACTCCCTTTGACCCCATGCGTGTCAACAGCACTTCAGTATCCTTCAGTATCAACCCATTATGGCTCCTCTCTCCCTCCTAAATACACAGACCCATCACACCGTTCACCGTTAAAAACTCAAACAAAAATCACCTTCATCCATCCCAAAACATCACTTCACGTAAAAGTTAAAATAGTCTCCATTCTAAAATAATTACCAGCAACTCGTACTGACCTTAACCGAACAAATGAACCCGCCTCCATGGTGTACCGTACCATTGTGATCCCAAACTCCTCTGTTCCAATTTATGCGCCGAACCATCAGCATACACACTTCCCAAGAAAAACAAAATAGTCGACTTCCTCTTCACTACTTCAACGAGGAAACCCCTTCCTAACATTTATCAACAGCACCCGCCTCAGGCGATTAGACATCGACCTATCCACCAACCCAGTTGCGCCTCTGCACCTCCTCCACTCACCATAGAATTCGAACCCCAAAACGCACTTCATTTCATCATCGGTTTCGAAAGCAAAAACTCAAATACTGTACTACTCAAATCCGACGCTACAGTGGACTTCACATCTCAAGCTTCATCCTCACCATGCCTTGAAATCGCCTTGCGCAACTCCAGATCTCCACCGAAGTACTGATGTCGAGCTCACCGCGTTCAACAGCTAATTCCAGCGACGACAGACCAAATCGAACCCAACAATACCCCTATCGAGATGTAGAGAAACTCGAGGGGAATTCAAAGATGTTTACTTTGGAATTTTCAGATTTAATTTGGATTTGTTTTGAATTTATGAAGTGATGGAATTTCGTTTTCTCCTTTCTGATGAATATGACGGCGGAAATTTTCTTTTGACCGAGGAGAATGAAAGAATTAGGTTTTGAAGAGTGTATTGTATTTATAGGATGCGATATTTTTAGCTGTTAAGAAAACAAAATACTTGGTCATTAAGTGACCATTCATTCGGTGAAGGCTTAGAAGACTATACGTGGATGACTACACACCTCTACAATTTATAACACAAAGCGATTTGTCACTCAAACTATCACGACTATTTTCATGCGCTAATCACCCTTTTTCGTCAAACTCCGTTTGTCTACGGACTGATATAAAAATATCATTGAGTCTAGTACTGTGTCGTGATTCCAAAAATATAATAATACCAGTAGTTCAACTCATATTGTGAAACCCAAAAATATTGATTACAGGGTGCAAAACACTTCAAATAAAAAGTTAATTATTTAATTAATTAAAAATTACAGTAAAATTCTAAAAATTAAATTATCGCTACTTCCCAAAAGAACCTTGTCTAAATTCAAACCCGATTTCTAGTTATATCGAATAAACCGTTATGGTCGATAAATGATTCTATAGCGACTATTTTAAAATTTTGTTTGGACATATCTCAAAATCTACACGACGAAATCCTGATTTTTCTCTCCCACTAGAAAGATATACTCCACCAGCTCCATACGTTTCTTGTTTCACAGAAATCCGATTTAAAACGAACTCTGTACATTCAGTTGAAGTTCGAATCGCCAAATAACGAACTGCAGCGCAATTTCAAGCTCGATTTTAATTATAATATAATTATACGTTCTAACGTCGTCGATTGAATAATATATTCGTTATTTAAATAATTAAATAAGTTAATTATTACATCGTCAAATATCCGGGTCATTACATTCTTCCCCACTTAAAATAATTTCGTCCTCGAAATTGCTAAGGTAGAGGACGACCCTATCTACTGGATAAATATTTATCAGTTTACCCCTTTACTTCAGTTTCAACTGAACTAATTAATATCGACTAAAATACAAATTTATTCCGACTAACTAAAATTTTCAAAAATTTTGAAAATTTTCTAATGCCATAATTTTTCAGAAAATTTCGCCATAACCTCCTTTGTACAGCCCTATCGGTAAAACCACAACTCGCCTCTCTAGGCCTTCTCCAACCCAAAAGAAAATCAAAACGCCAAGCGGCTTGCCAAATCGGCTCATAAATTCCAACTCATATGAAATGTAAACTTGTACCTTTTTGCTGACCATATCATTATACCATTCCCATTGGTTATTAACTTAACATATACCAATGTCATTCCAATCCATCTCCTGTCAGTTTTTATCCTCAACTCAAGCATTTGCTTATACTCAAGCCAAATTCCATTTCAAACTTAAGTACAATTCTTGATTCCAAATCCTTATAAAATCAATCAACTTACTCGATATCATCCCAATATAATTCCATATTATATATAACCTTGTCCATGTTTAATTCAAATTAATTTATTCACTTTCAATATTTTAATCTATTTAACTTCATAAGTTAAATCTTAATTCCAGAATTTATATTCCTGGGTTTATTTCAAATCAATTTGAAACCATAATACCAATTCAAAACCATTGAATTTCTAAACACTTGTTTTCCTCAAATAATTCAAAAACACAACCTTTGGTAGTAATCCGTCACTTAGAACTCGAAAATGAACACTGATGATGTGGCCACACTCATCAGGGTTATTTCCCAGTTTATCGAAGTGAGTTCAATACTATAACACTTCCAATTTGAAAACATTTTCAAAATCTCCCAGGAACTTAAAATTTCCTTATTTTAATTCCTAATCCTGATTTAATTTCAGATTTAATTCATCTTATTTCATATACTTTACTTATATGAATTCTGATTAGTTATCTATAACCATTTCGCCTTTTTATAATCTCATCTGATTATAATAACAACCAACACAACCAATTACACTATGTTAATGTCAAAACATATCATGTTGGTTCATCGCATTCGAGTGTTTAGAAACCCTTATCGATATTGTGGTGCCCCACCATCGACCAGAATTCATAAGCTACTCAACCAATAAAGCTCCACAATATAAAACAAATTTTTATATATATAATAAGAAATACGTTCACTCGTATATATACACTCAAACTCAATCTAGGATATTACTAATCCCATCTCTACTGAGTTACGCCACAAAGCCAAGGTAATACTTAACCTTAAGCTCTGATACCAACTGTAATGACCCGAAAATCCGGTCCAATTTGAGCTGACTAAATAAGACGAGTCCAACCCCAAATTGCACTGAAAATTCAAGAAATTAATAGAAAGAAGATAGAGGGTGAGGATAGATAAGATAGAACTAGTAGAATAGAAGAAGAAGAAGAACATCATCATCAGAGTAACACGAATCTCACAGCGGAACGAATAAAATATAACATAACTTTTGAAATACAAACAGTATATGTATACAATAACATTTCAGAAAATATACGTTTATTTACATTGGAAAACATTTCCAATCCTCATTCACGCATTACTACCATTCCACAACTATTAGTCCCTAACTATAAATTAGTAAGAGGACAATTCTCTAAGTATAAACCCCGAAGGCCGAAACCAACATCAGATCAACACTCAGAAAAATATTCAACTTACCAATCTCTAGTCAGTTTCTAATATTGTTTAACTCTATTTGATTTACTCTTATTCGAATACTATAAGTCGATTAACTCTAGTGATTTAACTCTATCGAATAACTAAATTCGATAAACTTCTTCTGATTAACTCTATCGAATAACTAAATTCGATAAACTCCTTTTGATTAACTTGTATTCGGTTACTAAATTCGATTAGCTAATATTAGACTATTCTTATTCGATTAACTAATATTAGACTAACTCAATTCAGGTTATTTCTAATTGAATGACTAATATTCAATTACTCTATTTCGATTATCTCTTTTATATCTCATCAATTTCCTTTTTATAACGTTTATTTTCCGTTACAACTATTTCCTTATTTACACTTCTATTTACCATTACAAATATTCCTTATTTACAACTTCTATTTACCGTTACAAATATTCCTTATTTACAACTTCTATTTACCGTTACAAATATTCCTATTTACAACTTCTATTTACCGTTACAAATATTCCTTATTTACAACTTCTATTTACCGTTACAAATATTCCTTATTTACAACTTCTATTTACCATTACAAATATTCCTATTTACAACTTCTATTTACCGTCTAAATAACTATTCCTTATTTCTATTTATTTTCTAAATAAATATCCCTTTTATAAAACTCTATTTGTTTTATAAATACTTCCTTTTATAAAACCGTGTTCGTTTTATAAATAATTTCCTTTTATAAAACCGTGTTCGTTTTATAAATACTCTATTTTCAAATTGTTTCCTTTTATAAAATCGGTTGATTTTATAAAACTCCTTTATTTCGATATACATTGAAATATTCCCTTTTCCTATTCTATTTGTTTTCTCAACATTTTTCCCTTTTATAAAACTCTATTCGTTTTATAAATACTTTCCTTTTATAAAACCGTGTTCGTTTTATAAAATTTTCCTTTTATAAAATCCTATGATTTTATAAAATTCCTTTATTTCAATATACATTGAAATATTCCATTTCACAACTCAGGGTTTCTTATGATATGTAAAATATCGAATAACAATGATTAATATCATTCTAACAAACATAATCCAGAACAGATTATATAACACATCATATAACATAATATATGAAAACAGTAAAATAATTGTTGAGGAATCCAGTCGGATTCCTCCAACCTGTCTCTCTGCATCCACAGATGTTACACAGTATAATATATATCATATTTCATTTTGAAATGAAATATCCTGCTGTACAGAACCATATTTGATTAACAGTACATAGATTAACTATAACTACGTTTTCAATCAAATCTATTTAACAGTCCAGTTTAACAATCAATATACAGCAGTCAATAAATAAAGTACAATTTATATTAAAATATAAATTGAGAAGAGTTAGTGAGTTTTACTCACATTGTTCGTTATCGTTAAAGAACGATAACCGTTTAGCAGTCCTGTTCTGACGATATTTTCCCGTCATATTTTCCAATAAATCTCCGAATCATTCCAACTGATATCATGTTGTATCCCCCGTCCGTATGATCCTGTCAGATCCTGTTCGGTCGGATTCTTTTATTCTTTTCCTGCCACACCTTCTAACACCAAACCCAAACCTTCTATAACACTCCTTCACAAATAAATAAAACCCGCTAGTCTTGTTTTCCTCATGCCGACTTCTTTCATCTTACACCCGGTCCACTCACCCCCGTAGTATCCAACTTCGACGCTCCCATACCCCTTTATACTGCTGTTCCATTTTTCGTTTCTATGTTGAAACAAATAACATGATCCCAACCTCAGAGTTGAACTTCACTTGCTTGGAATACTTACTGCTTCCCTTCGCTCAATCAACACTCCATGTTACTTCTGTTTTCAATACCATCCCTTCACAAATGAAACTCCACGTTACTGTGTATTTTCGCAACCTCCCACTACTCCATTTCTTATTTCATCGGCTACTGTTGAATTCTACATCCCATAATCATAAACGAGCCTTCTTCCCTTTCCACATGAGTTATTTTTCTTTCAGTACTTCTATCCCACTTCGCCAACTCCCTTTGACCCCATGCGTGTCAACAGCACTTCAGTATCCTTCAGTATCAACCCATTATGGCTCCTCTCTCCCTCCTAAATACACAGACCCATCACACCGTTCACCGTTAAAAACTCAAACAAAAATCACCTTCATCCATCCCAAAACATCACTTCACGTAAAAGTTAAAATAGTCTCCATTCTAAAATAATTACCAGCAACTCGTACTGACCTTAACCGAACAAATGAACCCGCCTCCATGGTGTACAGTACCATTGTGATCCCAAACTCCTCTGTTCCAATTTATGCGCCGAACCATCAGCATACACACTTCCCAAGAAAAACAAAATAGTCGACTTCCTCTTCACTACTTCAACGAGGAAACCCCTTCCTAACATTGATCAACAGCACCCGCCTCAGGCGATTAGACATCGACCTATCCACCAACCCAGTTGCGCCTCTGCACCTCCTCCACTCACCATAGAATTCGAACCCCAAAACGCACTTCATTTCATCATCGGTTTCGAAAGCAAAAACTCAAATACTGTACTACTCAAATCCGACGCTACAGTGGACTTCACATCTCAAGCTTCATCCTCACCATGCCTTGAAATCGCCTTGCGCAACTCCAGATCTCCACCGAAGTACTGATGTCGAGCTCACCGCGTTCAACAGCTAATTCCAGCGACGACAGACCAAATCGAACCCAACAATACCCCTATCGAGATGTAGAGAAACTCGAGGGGAATTCAAAGATGTTTACTTTGGAATTTTCAGATTTAATTTGGATTTGTTTTGAATTTATGAAGTGATGGAATTTCGTTTTCTCCTTTCTGATGAATATGACGGCGGAAATTTTCTTTTGACCGAGGAGAATGAAAGAATTAGGTTTTGAAGAGTGTATTGTATTTATAGGATGCGATATTTTTAGCTGTTAAGAAAACAAAATACTTGGTCATTAAATGACCATTCATTCGGTGAAGGCTTAGAAGACTATACGTGGATGACTACACACCTCTACAATTTATAACACAAAGCGATTTGTCACTCAAACTATCACGACTATTTTCATGCGCTAATCACCCTTTTTCGTCAAACTCCGTTTGTCTACGGACTGATATAAAAATATCATTGAGTCTAGTACTGTGTCGTGATTCCAAAAATATAATAATACCAGTAGTTCAACTCATATTGTGAAACCCAAAAATATTGATTACAGGGTGCAAAACACTTCAAATAAAAAGTTGCTTATTTAATTAATTAAAAATTACAGTAAAATTCTAAAAATTAAATTATCGCTACTTCCCAAAAGAACCTTGTCTAAATTCAAACCCGATCTCTAGTTATATCGAATAAACCGTTATGGTCGATAAACGATTCTATAGCGACTATTTTAAAATTTGGTTTGGACATATCTCAAAATCTACACGACGAAATCCTGATTTTTCTCTCCCACTAGAAAGATATACTCCACCAGCTCCATACGTTTCTTGTTTCACAGAAATCCGATTTAAAACGAACTCTGTACATTCAGTTGAAGTTCGAATCGCCAAATAACGAACTGCAGCGCAATTTCAAGCTCGATTTTAATTATAATATAATTATACGTTCTAACGTCGTCGATTGAATAATATATTCGTTATTTAAATAATTAAATAAGTTAATTATTACATCGTCAAATATCCGGGTCATTACATTCTTCCCCACTTAAAATAATTTCGTACTCGAAATTGCTAAGGTAGAGGACTACCCTATCTACTGGATAAATATTTATCAGTTTACCCCTTTACTTCAGTTTCAACTGAACTAATTAATATCGATTAAAATACAAATTTATTCCGACTAACTAAAATTTTCAAAAATTTTGAAAATTTTCTAATGCCATAATTTTTCAGAAAATTTCGCCATAACCTCCTTTGTACAGCCCTATCGGTAAAACCACAACTCGCCTCTCTAGGCCTTCTCCAACCCAAAAGAAAATCAAAATGCCAAGCGGCTTGCCAAATCGGCTCATAAATTCCAACTCATATGAAATGTAAACTTGTACCTTTTTGCTGACCATATCATTATACCGTTCCCATTGGTTATCAACTTAACATATACCAATGTCATTCCAATCCATCTCCTGTCAGTTTTTATCCTCAACTCAAGCATTTGCTTATACTCAAGCCAAATTCCATTTCAAACTTAAGTACAATTCTTGATTCCAAATCCTTATAAAATCAATCAACTTACTCGATATCATCCCAATATAATTCCATATTATATATAACCTTGTCCATGTTTAATTCAAATTAATTTATTCACTTTCAATATTTTAATCTATTTAACTTCATAAGTTAAAACTTAATTCCAGAATTTATATTCCTGGGTTTATTTCAAATCAATTTGAAACCATAATACCAATTCAAAACCTTTGAATTTCTAAACACTTGTTTTCCTTAAATAATTCAAAAACACAACCTTTGGTAGTAATCCGTCACTTAGAACTCAAAAATGAACACTGATGATGTGGCCACACTCATCAGGGTTATTTTCCAGTTTATCGAATTGAGTTCAATACTATAACACTTCCAATTTGAAAACATTTTCAAAATCTCCCAGGAACTTAAAATTTCCTTATTTTAATTCCTAATCCTGATTTAATTTCAGATTTAATTCATCTTATTTAATATACTTTACTTATATGAATTCTGATTAGTTATCTATAACCATTTCGCCTTTTTATAATCTCATCTGATTATAATAACAACCAACACAACCAATTATACTATGTTAATGTCAAAACATATCATGTTGGTTCATCGCATTCGAGTGTTTAGAAACCCTTATCGATATTGTGGTGCCCCACCATCGACCAGAATTCATAAGCTACTCAACCAATAAAGCTCCACAATATAAAACAAATTTTTATATATATAATAAGAAATACGTTCACTCGTATATATACACTCAAACTCAATCTAGGATATTACTAATCCCATCTCTACTGAGTTACGCCACAAAGCCAAGGTAATACTTAACCTTAAGCTCTGATACCAACTGTAATGACCCGAAAATCCGGTCCAATTTGAGCTGACTAAATAAGACGAGTCCAACCCCAAATTGCACTGAAAATTCAAGAAATTAATAGAAAGAAGATAGAGGGTGAGGATAGATAAGATAGAACTAGTAGAATAGAAGAAGAAGAAGAACATCATCATCAGAGTAACACGAATCTCACAGCGGAACGAATAAAATATAACATAACTTTTGAAATACAAACAGTATATGTATACAATAACATTTCAGAAAATATACGTTTATTTACATTGGAAAACATTTCCAATCCTCATTCACGCATTACTACCATTCCACAACTATTAGTCCCTAACTATAAACTAGTAAGAGGACAATTCTCTAAGTATAAACCCCGAAGGCCGAAACCAACATCAGATCAACACTCAGAAAAATATTCAACTTACCAATCTCTAGTCAGTTTCTAATATTGTTTCACTCTATTTGATTTACTCTTATTCGAATACTATAAGTCGATTAACTCTAGTGATTTAACTCTATCGAATAACTAAATTCGATAAACTTCTTCTGATTAACTCTATCGAATAACTAAATTCGATAAACTCCTTTTGATTAACTTGTATTCGGTTACTAAATTCGATTAGCTAATATTAGACTATTCTTATTCGATTAACTAATATTAGACTAACTCAATTCAGGTTATTTCTAATCGAATGACTAATATTCAATTACTCTATTTCGATTATCTCTTTTATATCTCATCAATTTCCTTTTTATAACGTTTATTTTCCGTTACAACTATTTCCTTATTTACACTTCTATTTACCGTTACAAATATTCCTTATTTACAACTTCTATTTACCGTTACAAATATTCCTTATTTACAACTTCTATTTACCGTTACAAATATTCCTATTTACAACTTCTATTTACCGTTACAAATATTTCTTATTTACAACTTCTATTTACCGTTACAAATATTCCTTATTTACAACTTCTATTTACCATTACAAATATTCCTATTTACAACTTCTATTTACCGTCTAAATAACTATTCCTTATTTCTATTTATTTTCTAAATAAATATCCCTTTTATAAAACTCCATTTGTTTTATAAATACTTCCTTTTATAAAACCGTGTTCGTTTTATAAATAATTTCCTTTTATAAAACCGTGTTCGTTTTATAAATACTCTATTTTCAAATTGTTTCCTTTTATAAAATCGGTTGATTTTATAAAACTCCTTTATTTCAATATACATTGAAATATTCCCTTTTCCTATTCTATTTGTTTTCTCAACATTTTTCCCTTTTATAAAACTCTATTCGTTTTATAAATACTTTCCTTTTATAAAACCGTGTTCGTTTTATAAAATTTTCCTTTTATAAAATCCTGTGATTTTATAAAATTCCTTTATTTCAATATACATTGAAATATTCCATTTCACAACTCAGGGTTTCTTATGATATGTAAAATATCGAATAACAATGATTAATATCATTCTAACACACATAATCCAGAACAGATTATATAACACATCATATAACACAATATATGAAAACAGTAAAATAATTGTTGAGGAATCCAGTCGGATTCCTCCAACCTGTCTCCCTGCATCCACAGATGTTACACAGTATAATATATATCATATTTCATTTTGAAATGAAATATCCTGCTGTACAGAACCATATTTGATTAACAGTACATAGATTAACTATAACTACGTTTTCAATCAAATCTATTTAACAGTCCAGTTTAACAATCAATATACAGCAGTCAATAAATAAAGTACAATTTATATTAAAATATAAATTGAGAAGAGTTAGTGAGTTTTACTCACATTGTTCGTTATCGTTAAACAACGATAACCGTTTAGCAGTCCTGTTCTGACGATATTTTCCCGTCATATTTTCCAATAAATCTCCGAATCATTCCAACTGATATCATGTTGTATCCCCCGTCCGTATGATCCTGTCAGATCCTGTTCGGTCGGATTCTTTTATTCTTTTCCTGCCACACCTTCTAACACCAAACCCAAACCTTCTACAACACTCCTTCACAAATAAATAAAACCCGCTAGTCTTGTTTTCCTCATGCCGACTTCTTTCATCTTACACCCGGTCCACTCACCCCCCTAGTATCCAACTTCGACGCTCCCATACCCCTTTATACTGCTGTTCCATTTTTCGTTTCTATGTTGAAACAAATAACATGATCCCAACCTCAGAGTTGAACTTCACTTGCTTGGAATACTTACTGCTTCCCTTCGCTCAATCAACACTCCATGTTACTTCTGTTTTCAATACCATCCCTTCACAAATGAAACTCCACGTTACTGTGTATTTTCGCAACCTCCCACTACTCCATTTCTTATTTCATCGGCTACTGTTGAATTCTACATCCCATAATCATAAACGAGCCTTCTTCCCTTTCCACATGAGTTATTCTTCTTTCAGTACTTATATCCCACTTCGCCAACTCCCTTTGACCCCATGCGTGTCAACAGCACTTCAGTATCCTTCAGTATCAACCCATTATGGCTCCTCTCTCCCTCCTAAATACACAGACCCATCACACCGTTCACCGTTAAAAACTCAAACAAAAATCACCTTCATCCATCCCAAAACATCACTTCACGTAAAAGTTAAAATAGTCTCCATTCTAAAATAATTACCAGCAACTCGTACTGACCTTAACCGAACAAATGAACCCGCCTCCATGGTGTACCGTACCATTGTGATCCCAAACTCCTCTGTTCCAATTTATGCGCCGAACCATCAGCATACACACTTCCCAAGAAAAACAAAATAGTCGACTTCCTCTTCACTACTTCAACGAGGAAACCCCTTCCTAACATTTATCAACAGCACCCGCCTCAGGCGATTAGACATCGACCTATCCACCAACCCAGTTGCGCCTCTGCACCTCCTCCACTCACCATAGAATTCGAACCCCAAAACGCACTTCATTTCATCATCGTTTTCGAAAGCAAAAACTCAAATACTGTACTACTCAAATCCGACGCTACAGTGGACTTCACATCTCAAGCTTCATCCTCACCATGCCTTGAAATCGCCTTGCGCAACTCCAGATCTCCACCGAAGTACTGATGTCGAGCTCACCGCGTTCAACAGCTAATTCCAGCGACGACAGACCAAATCGAACCCAACAATACCCCTATCGAGATGTAGAGAAACTCGAGGGGAATTCAAAGATGTTTACTTTGGAATTTTCAGATTTAATTTGGATTTGTTTTGAATTTATGAAGTGATGGAATTTCGTTTTCTCCTTTCTGATGAATATGACGGCGGAAATTTTCTTTTGACCGAGGAGAATGAAAGAATTAGGTTTTGAAGAGTGTATTGTATTTATAGGATGCGATATTTTTAGCTGTTAAGAAAACAAAATACTTGGTCATTAAGTGACCATTCATTCGGTGAAGGCTTAGAAGACTATACGTGGATGACTACACACCTCTATAATTTATAACACAAAGCGATTTGTCACTCAAACTATCACGACTATTTTCATGCGCTAATCGCCCTTTTTCGTCAAACTCCGTTTGTCTACGGACTGATATAAAAATATCATTGAGTCTAGTACTGTGTCGTGATTCCAAAAATATAATAATACCAGTAGTTCAACTCATATTGTGAAACCCAAAAGTATTGATTACAGGGTGCAAAACACTTCAAATAAAAAGTTGCTTATTTAATTAATTAAAAATTACAGTAAAATTCTAAAAATTAAATTATCGCTACTTCCCAAAAGAACCTTGTCTAAATTCAAACCCGATCTCTAGTTATATCGAATAAACCGTTATGGTCGATAAACGATTCTATAGCGACTATTTTAAAATTTGGTTTGGACATATCTCAAAATCTACACGACGAAATCCTGATTTTTCTCTCCCACTAGAAAGATATACTCCACCAGCTCCATACGTTTCTTATTTCACAGAAATCCGATTTAAAACGAACTCTGTACATTCAGTTGAAGTTCGAATCGCCAAATAACGAACTGCAGCGCAATTTCAAGCTCGATTTTAATTATAATATAATTATACGTTCTAACGTCGTCGATTGAATAATATATTCGTTATTTAAATAATTAAATAAGTTAATTATTACATCGTCAAATATCCGGGTCATTACACAAAATCATTGAGCTCGAACTGACTATAGCATCGCGACATCATACTCCAACTGCACGCAATATAGTATCTCGCATGAACTGTTGTTGCACGGAATCCATACAAACTATGCCAGTCCCATCGCCTCGACTTACTCATCATCTCGCCCTCCTCCCCGTGGTCCAACGACCACCATAGCATCGACAAAGACATGCCTTAGGCATGCTGCTCAAAACCCCTACTCTAGATAAAACTGTCGAGCCTGATATTCTTTATACCATCGGGAAGCTCTCTTGTAAACGATTCCAAATATATAAGTATCATGATTTATACAATTTGATTTGAATTTCCCTTGATTTTAGAAACTCACGATATATTTTTGGTTGTAAGGAACCGGCGGCTCTTTGGTTTGACCAGGAGAAAATAATTTAGGTTTAGAATGTTAAGGGTAATTTGTAGGAGGATTTCAATATTTTTATATTCGATTATTATATTAGATTTTAAGCTATCGCAATTCATATTCGTCTTCTAAAAATTCATATGATCACATACGATACCCAAAAATCACGAAAATGGACATGCAGCTACATCTCGACATTACGGACCTAACGAAACTGGTTTCGTCGAATTGCGACTTCATATGCTCACACAGCGTATTTTTAAACGTCAAATTATCGACTGTTTTTCACAATAAAAATCCGTACGGCCACATGCTGACTCCAAAAATCACAAAACTTGAAATCTAACAATAATTTAATATTATATATCCAACAAAATTAGTTTTGTCGAAAACGGAGGTCGTTTGCAAAACTTGCTATTTTTAAAGCTCTAAATAACCCATTTAAATATATAAATATATTTAAAAACAATTAAATTAAATATAAATGAATATATATTATAATATATATATATTCACACAGAATATCGTATAGCTCCAATTGGATTTATAACTCGATATTCAAATCCCGGTTGAATCGATATTCAATTTATATTGAAAAATCCTTTTATAATATAAATAAATCGCTATAATTTATAAAGGAATTCCATAGCGACTTTTCGAAAATTTGATTTGGACATAAATCAAAATCTACACAATGAAATCCTGATTTTTCTCTTCCATTAGAAAAATATACTTCACCAGCTCCAAGCGTTTCTTGTTTCACTGAAATCCAATTTAAAACAGACCCTATATATTCAGTTGAAGTTCAAATCGCCAAATTACGAACTGCCACGCCATTTGGAGCTCGATTTTAATTATAATATAATTATACGTTCAAACTTCGTTTAAATAATATATTCATTATTCTAATTCAATTCCAAACTGAATTATAGCTTATATATGATCCAATTCACATCGTATTGTGAATTCTACTATTTCCGACTATTCTTGAATTTAAATATATTATTTAATTATTATATTAATTATATATTCCTTATTATTTAATTCTGGTCAATTTAAATTACCAAACCTTTATTTAAATAATTAAATAAATTATTTATTATCCGTAAAAGTAAGGGTCGTTACATTCTTTCCCCCTTAAAATAATTTCGTCCTCGAAATTGCTAAGGTAGAAAACAAACCCTATTAACTGGTTAAAATTATTGTTACTTCTTTAACTTCAGTTTCACTGCACCAATTAATTTCAACTAAATTATTAATTTATTCCTACTAACGAAAATTTCCATAAACTCTGAAAATTTTCTAACACCCGAAATTTCTAAAAAATTTCGCCAGCACCTCCTTTGTACTGGTCAATCGGTACAACTGCAACCCACCTCTCTAGGCCTTCTCCAACCCAAAAGAAAATCAAACAGCCAAGCGGGTTGTCAATTCGGCTCATCAAAATCACATGTCCAATATAAATATAAACTAGTACCTTTTTGTCGGGCATATCAATACATCCTTTCCATCTGTTATCAATTCAGCATATACAAATGTTATCCCAATCAAACTCAAATCACCTTTATCTCCAACACAACCATTCGCTTATCCAAGCTAAATTTGATTTCAAATTCTAATTTCATTTTTTATTCCAAACTCATAATCCAATTTTTCTCGATACCATTCTAATCCAATTCAATTACCACTGAACTGGCTTTATTTCAAATTTCAAATTTGCTTTCAAAAATTCCTATTCAATTTGTTTTAATTCAAACAATCTGTTTCTGGGAGTTTTTAAATAGCTTAGCCTTTTCCAAAAATCAAAATATTCATTTGGAATATCAAACAACTTGTTTTCTCAAAACAATTCAAAAACAAAAACTTTGGCAGTAATCCGTCACTTACAACTCGAAAATGAACACCGATGATGTCATGATCATCATCGGAATCTATTTTCCAGCGATCGAAGTGAGTTCCATACTATATCACTTTTAAAACCATTTCTAAACACTTCCATTTTGAAATCTATTTCAAAATACAATTCTTAATGCTTTGTACACAATTTAAAATCTCCCAGGATTTTAAAATTCTCATATATTAATTCCAAATCCAATTACAAACACCTTTCCAAATTACCAGGGTTTTAATTTCAATTCTGATTTAAATTCATATTTAATTCATTCGATTTCATATATTACACTTACATGAATTATGATTGGTTATTTATATAACCATTCAATTTATAATCTTACTCGATTATAATAACAACCAATATATCCAATATATTATAATTCCAATATATATATTTTCTCTATATCAAAATATACTTTGGGTAAAATTATTTTCATTTACCCTCTTTTAAAAACATATCGTGTCGACCCATCATATTCGAGTGTTTGTAAACTCCTACCGATATAGTGGATCAAACTGATTGACCGAAATTCATAACTACTCAACCAATGAATTTCCACAATATAAAACAATTTTATATTAAATAACAAATACGTTCACTCATATATATACACTCAACTCATTCTAGGGTATTACTAACCCTATCTCTACTGAGTCACGCCACAGAGCCAAGAAAATTACTTAACCTTAAGCTCTGATACCAATTGTAATGTCCCGAAATTCCGATACAATTTGAGCTGAACAAATAACACAATTCCAACCCCAATTGCACTGGAAACCAGAAAACTAATAGAAAGAAAACAGAGGGTGAGAATAGATAAGATAGAAACTTAGAATAGAAGAAGAAGAAGAAGAAGAACATACAACATTAGAGTAAACACGAATCTCACAGCGGAACGAACAATATATAATAGAAAAATATCCTTGAAATAAAATCAGTATATGTATACAGTAACATTATCAGAGTATAACACTTACAACACAGCGGAAATAAACAATAGCTATATAATCCTGAAGCCTCCTACTCCAAGCTCTCCAAGTATATCTGTAAAATCCTAACTACTTGACTGTCCATACAAAATTAGGCACCCAAGAGTTTAGGGAAAACAAAACAAACTTTGGGTCAGTCATGTGACTGGTGTGAGTAAAACAATTTAAAACAGTTTGAGCAATAAAACGATATCTCATAAGACCACGCCATATAACGGAACGGATTTTTCCCTTCTGAGAATCCAAATCAATTTGATTTAACTTTCAAATCATTTTGAAAGAAACAATGATCTTTTATATCAAAACTCTTTTGATATTATAATAGTGTCTATCAACCACAATATAATAATCATCTTGCAGAACGCTTTCATCTCACGTTCCACATATATAGTATACAATCAAAACCGCGAGCACTTATTGGGTAATGGATTTCCAACTATGACAAGGTATGGAACCACCTTCCGATAGTGTACCTCTAGAGAGGAATACACTGGGTTCAACAAGAACATCTTGCAACCCGGCCACACATGACCGACCACTCATTTCGCTTGAGTGTATCGAATGTATATCACCAACGGTTGGGATCAGCAACCGTTTCCCGAATGGGACAGCATCGAATAGATTAAAGAATGAAATGAATATATCTAGATAGGTGATAATACACCCTAATTGGCAGCCAACCACTTAGCCATATTGTCTGCCCGATTTTTGTCATTTCCCGGTTGTGAGGCTAGAGGCCACGCTTATCTCTGACAGATCACACATTTATTCACTTTAAATGTCACATCGTCATACCCTCCAAATCACAAATTGATTTCCCCAAAAATACAATGGGTATACAGCTAAGAGAAACGAATTCCTCTGCCACGAAACATAAATACGTTTGAAGAGATCAACTTATGCGATTTATTAAATATACTCCGTCAGACATTCTTCCATACAGGTCGTCCTGGGACTGGACAAACCGACGGTACTATTCTGTAAACCGGATAGCCCTTGCATAACTCCATCTTCAATTATCTTCATCATATTTGATTGAAACGCTAACGTCCATACAGAGTGGTTTTCAGATAATGAATCTGATCCCGGTCTCTCTGTATTGACAACGGAAAAATGGTCAAAAACTTCGATAGTCGGTGAGTTAACTATCAAAGAAAAACACGTGTGCAATCAACGATATTATTTCGAGATGGAAATTCTATCGATCAATCATCATTTAACGTTTATCTCTTTAGTTCATTAATTTGTTTATTTCCTATTTCCATATACTCAACATTCCTTATTTTCGAAATTTAGAAAATATACGTTATTAATCATTGGAAAACATTTCCATCTCTTTTCATGTATCACTGTCATTCCAGTATTCTTTATCATCAAACATTTCATTTTCTATGATTAGAAAATATCTCTGATTATATTTAGAAGATGTTTCCAAACTCATTCATTGGATTTAAACAGATGTTTAAATAAAACATCGTTACGCCAACTCAAACATTACACTGATTAACTAATTTCACTTAACCAACCTTCACTATCGAACCTTAACCATTCCTTAGTTAAAAATGTAGCCACTCAAGTTAGGGTATAACTACCTCTCAGACCTTAACTGAACAATAGTTCTAACTTCGAAAATAGAAAAAGTTCACCTTCTAAATCTTTAACAAACTTCCTTACGTAACTCTCGGATTCAATTTACAAATCCATTTCTTTATTGAAAACACTGATTATAACTATAGCGTTATAATCCCTACTTCTGAAATATCTAACTTCCATATATAACTTTTATTTATTGCTTTGGATAAATAAACAAACAACAATTTATTAGTAAATAAATAAATCTTGATTAAAAACGGAAAGTGAATAGTACTTTCCTGAATTCGATATAATCGAATTTCTACGTATAACCCTCTTTCGAATAATCTCTATTCTATAACTCCTTTTCGAATAAACTATATTCAATAACTCCTTTCGAATAAACTATATTCGATAATTCCTTAAAATAAACTATATTCGATTAATTCCTTTTCGAATAACTCTATTTGATTAACTTCTTTTCGAATAAACTATATTCGATTAATCTCCTCTCGAATAAACTATATTCGATTAACTCCTTTCGAATAAACTATATTCGATTAATTCCTTTTCGATTAACTCTATTTGATTAACTTCTTTTCGAATAAACTATATTTGATTAATCTCCTTTCGAATAAACTATATTCGATAACTCCTTTCGAATAAACTATATTCGATTAATTCCTTTTCGAATAACTCTATTTGATTAACTTCTTTTAACTCTATTCGAATAACTAATATTCGATAACTCCTTTTAACTCTATTCGAATAACTAATATGCGATAACTCCTTCTATGATATCTTATTTATTTTCTAAATAAATATTTCTTTTACCTTTCTATTTATTTTCCTAATATATTTTCCTTTTAACTTATTCTATTTATTTAACAAATAAATATTTCTTTTATCTTATTCTATTTATTTCCCAAATAAATATTCCTTTTATAATCTATTTATTTTCTAAATAAATATTTCCTTGTATGATATCTTATTCTATTTATTTCCCGAATAAATATTCCTTTTATAATCTATTTGTTCAACAAATAAATATTTCCTTTCCAATTCTATCTATTTAACAAATAAATATTTCCTTTCCAATTCTATTTATTTAACAAATAAATATTTCCTTTCCAAATCTATTTATTTAACAAATAAATATTTCCTTTCCAATTCTATTTATTTAACAAATAAATATTTCCTTTTATAAAATCCTTTGATTTTATAAATATTTTCTTTTATAAAATCATTTGATTTTATAAATAAATTTCTTTTCAATATACATTTTGAAAATTCCCATTAATACATTCCAGTATTCCTCATGGTATTTAATGTACCATATAACAATGATAGGTATCATTCAAACATACAAAATCAGCACATATTTCATACCACGTCATATAACACAATATATGAAAAACGGTAAAATAAATGTTGAGGAATCCAGTTGGATTCCTCCGACCTGTTTCCCTGCATCCACAGATGTTACACAATATAATTCACATCAAATTTCATTTCAATACGAAATATTCTACTAAACTGAATCAATTTATATATATATACATTTATTTATATATATATAACCAGATCTATAATTTCAACCAATTATTTAGCAGTTTAACCAAACAGTCAACACACAGCAATCAATCATCATTTATTAGTTCTAAATATACGTTATAAAAATATGAACTGATAGAGTTGGTGAGTTTTACTCACATTGGATGATCATCGTTAAATAACGATAATTGTCGTTGAATCATATCAGACAATTTATTTCACTATAAATTGGAACGAGCTCCAATTCACTTCCAAACAGTTCCATTTTGTAGCCGTCGTCCATACGATCCTAACGGATCTCGTTTCACTGAATTCTGATCATGTACGGAAAAGTTATAGCAGTTACAATTTTAAATGAGCATTCATTTAATTTAAATTCTTTTCTCTTATCACTTTGGGCTCACCTTCTTAAACTTTGGCCCAAGCCCAAATTTATTACCCTCAACCTGTCTTCTATTTCTTCTCCGATGGATTCTTACTCCAGAAAACAAATCTGCACGCCAGCGCAAAAGTCCTTCACCAATTTTCTAAATCCCACTATCTCTTCCACTCATTAAAAATTCAACTAAAATCACATAAAAAAATTCTTCAAATCCTCAACACCCTATGCCTAAACTTATTGAACTCGATTTCCTCTTTCTGCCTTGCGATGGTTTCAAGCCTCAGCTCTCACCATTACCGCACCTTTCTCCTCGTCATTCCCCCTCTTTTCTCAACGATTTAGCACACCGACCTCACTAGAATCCGTCCCTTTAAATCCTCAACCCCCACGCCCAAAATCATTAAGCTCGAACTGACTATGGCATCACGACATCATACTCCAACTGCATGCAATACAGTATCTCGCACGATGAAACACCCCACCCTCCATAAGGTCACTCACAAGGGACTGCCTTAACTTTGGTGGAGGTTTCTAAGTAAAAGTCACAGATAAAACATAAGACAGATATAAACACATATATATAAGCAGCGGAAACAAACAGACTTTTATTTCATAAAATACTTGTTCATACAAAACATTTCCGTAATTGACTCATAACAACTTCCAAAACATTACAACATCATTTCTGTCTTGGTAATTAAATAAAAAAGCATAAAACATGATTAAAACTGCATAAATCCCCATGATTGTGTCCAACTGCCATAGCCAAGGAGAGAGAGCCAAACCGTACATCTACTATCTTGAAGCTTGCAAAGAGTCTGACTAAGCTGAGTTGTTTCCTCCCTGTGGACCTGGGAGGGGGAACGGAAGAAAAGAAGACGAAAGAAAATAGGGTCAGACATAATGCTTGTTAAGTCTAGTGACTCTTCAGTATGAGAATAAGAATAAGGGCATGATAAGTATAAACTGGAAATAGGAGAGTGTCATAAACTAAGACAAAACAGTTTGAATCGAATATACTATCGCACACCATACTATATCTCTGCACCTACTTGTATTATCTTAACTGGCACCCTATGCTGGAGGTAAAGTGATCCCCTTTTCTAAAGATCGGCTCCTACACACAAAATCATATGTGTCTTATGGCCCCCAAGGATTGTAGATACTTATGCTGGCCCCACCATGGGGTGTATCAAGTCCCATGGTGGCGACCTGACACAAAACTAGAAATGCATAGGTTATACTACTGGTGCCCCCAGTGCCCTGTTTGTCTGCTCCGAAGTGTGTGCACGCCCGCACTCCATTAGAACGCACACTGTTGCACCCACCGCCGTCGCTTTTGACCGCTTACAATCAGCCAAGTAATCGTGTCCCACCCTGCCTAGTTTCAGGGTACCATGATACCTAATTGGGTTACTGCTGAAATGGGTCCCCGTTACTAGGGTTTTCTAGTCAAACATGTTAAGTGGTTAAGTGCCTGTATTTACCTAACCCCACCCATCAATTTCATTAACATGTTGAATTGGTTAAGTGTTTTAGTTAACTTAACCCTACCATCCTGACAGTCTGTCCTTAGCTTTTTAAAGCACCGACCACTCACATTAGACAGGTATTATTACGGTTACTGGATGTGTCGGTCGGTTCCAGGCAGATTTACACCGTAACTAAGTCTAACCTCGGGTCCTTATTGGGCTTCATGCTTAACCACCCACATTGGATAGGTATTGTTGTGACTACTGGACAGCCGGGCGGGTCCGGGCAGATTTACATCACAACTCAATCCAACCTCGTGTTAAGCATACTCGTATTTTCTAAATTTACATATTTGTCTTTATCACTTAATATATGTAAATTTGTCAACAATTAAATGCTGTGGACCACTTTCCAAGTTTAACATTTTTGGTATAAAGAATTTATACCATTCAAGTGCCACCAATTTTGGCATGTGACAAACATGCCAATTTCATATATTTTTATGACCTGTTTTTCTAATATTCCCAACGTTACCCCATTTAAACATTAGGCTAACAATCTTAGCCTAATTCTCGTTCGCTTGGTTTTTAACATATAATATTAGGCTAAAAACTTAGCCTAATTTAGTGCATACAAATTGGCATAAGGGAATTCATAAACATGAACATGACATAGGTGTAAACTTGGCATTTTTGGCATAGTCGATATGAACATCATAGGTGTGAAATTGCAAAATAGTCAACATGAGTGTGAACTTGCAACATAGCCTAAATCAGCATATGTGTGAACTTGCATTGAAATAGGTATTTAACCAAATAGGTGTCACATAAATTAGCATATGATTTAGATAACATAAGCCTAAACTTGTTTTTGGATCTAGGCATAACATCGAGCATATCTAGCACATGACAAGGATATGATAATTTCATAATTTTATGACAAGGGTGTGAACTAGATCCATTCATATGTCTAATTACAACATGAAACACATATTAAAGTGGATCTTGACATGGATCCAATTAACTTGCAACTTTCTTACAAACATACTAGCATGTATGTGAACATAATCGTTTAAGCATAAAGGTTCTAGCAAATATATATACATGAGATCTTAATCACATACAACCTATATAATCACATAAACATATAGGTGTCGATTGCAATATGAACTATACAACTTGCATGTGATTCTACATGTACAATAGGATCAACATAAACTTAATTATACCACAAACATCACAATACCGCAATCATTACATCGCATATGAATCAATATCGTTGTTATACAATAACACAATTTCATTTCCAATTTACATCGAATCAAGACTTAATTTTATTCACATCGGAAGAATCACTATAGTTACAACAAACGCAGAACTTGAATTCTAGATTCTGAGTTCTGAATTTGAATTTCTTTCCTTTGGGTAGACTAACGTTGTTATGATTCGTGTTTTAACTTTGATTTTGGCTCGTCACTAAGCTTTTCTACAAGTGGAGGCTCCTCCTAATTTTCTCCCGACAGCATGGCGGCTCCGTCTCTAATTTCTTATGTGAATTTAGGTTGGAGTCTTAAGTTGTTTATATAGAGTCTCAGATTGATTTGAGCCGTCAGATGATCGTAGACGAATCTAGACCATTCATTTCGAAAGGAGCCAACCAAAATGCGACATGTCAGCCCTAGTGACACAGCCAAGCCTCAGAAATCGACCAGAACCCGATCAGGCCAGCCAGGGCTAAACCAGGTCGACCCCCAGGTCGACCTGGTGCCTGGGCGGGAATTTTCCGCCCAGCCCAATTTGGGTCTGATTTTTGAATTTTGAACTTCGTTTTGAACTGTTTGAATTTTAATTTGAATTCTGAAACTTCCGGAGGTCATAACTCTTTCATACTGAGTCCGATTCACGCAAACTCGGACTCTATCTCAAGTAGAATTCCGAGAAGAACGCAATGGCGTGTCCCGTTTCCCTTAATTATATCATCTATAATTAATTATACTTTAATTTGTTAATTTTCCATTAACAGAAAATTCGGGGTTTTTACATTCTCCCTTCCTTAAAGGATTTCGTCCTCGAAATCTTAAAGTCTAGGAGAACGTCAATCCTAACATCCAATCGTCCATCTACTCATCCAACAAACACAGGCGTCCATTGTCCTTAAAAGACTTCTAATGCTTCATGATCATATGCATAGTGTGTGTACATGTCCTTATCTAATGCAAAAATTAGACGGTCTACTGATTCAGTTGACCTCCTTAATGCGAATCATGTAAGTGCCATGAATCCATTATGTATGCAAAATTTTCCCTACTCATAATTCTACATGTGTGCGCAACCATTCATATAAATGCAACATCCATATGACAACATATCAAATTTCAACCACATACAAACATGAATACACATATGCATATGCAATATGAGGTGACTGAGCCGATCTAAAACCTAGATTGTGTGTGTATATGCATCCATGAGCAACCACTAGCAATCACTTGCAACCACTTACAGCCATCAACCATAACATGTTTACATCCAAAGGGGTTCCTACCTAAGGATAAAGGATAATATTGAGGAAATATACCTAAAAAGATAGCTATAAGCATGACTTAAGGAAAAAGAGAGATCAAAGATATACCCTCAAAAAGAAAAGGATAGGCTGCGCGTATTCTGTCCTCAGTTTCCCAAGTTGCGTCTTCCTCGGCGTCGCTCCACTGAACTTTAACGAGCTTTACTTCGTGGTTGCGTAGCTTTTTGATTTCAGTTCCTACGATTCGAGTTGGGACTCTCCTCACAGTTGGTTCGCGTTCCACTTCGGCTTCTTCTAGAATGTTTGGCTCCAGCACTTCCGTAGATTCATGTAGACATTTTCGGAGATGAGAAACGTGGAAGACGTTGTGAATTCTGGCCAATCTTTCAGGCAGATCTACTCTATAAGCCATTTTCCCAATCTTCTCGATGATAGGGAACGGTCCAACAAATCTTGGTGCTAGCTTTCCTGCGGATCCAAAGCGAACGACGTTCCTTAAAGGAGATACCTTAAGGAAAACCTTGTCCCCAACCTCAAACTCATGGTCGGTCCTTCTTTTGTCGGCGTAGGATTTCTGTCTGTCTTGAGCTATCTTCATTCTCCTTCATATCAAGTCTACTTTCTCTGAAGTCTCTCGAATCATGTCCGGCCCAAGTATAAGTTTGTCAGTAGACTCCCACCAACAAGTTGGTGATCGGCACGGTCTTCCATACAAAGCTTCGAAGGGCGCCATACCGATGGTGGCTTGGTAACTGTTGTTGTAGGCGAATTCCACTAAAGGAAGGTGATCCTCTCAAGTCCCTCCGAAGTCAAGAACGCATAGTCTCAAAAGATCTTCCAATACCCTATTTACCCTTTCTGTCTGGCCATCAGTTTGGGGGTGATAGGCCGTGCTCAAGCATAATTGTGTAACTACCGCTTCTTGCAGATTCCGCCAAAATTCGCTGGTAAAGATGGGATCTCTGTCACTCACTATGCTGGAGGGTATCCCATGAAGTCGAACTATTTCCTTGAGATAAAGAGAAGCTAGAGACGAGGCAGTACTTCTACTCTTGATAGGTAAAAGTGGGCGCTTTTAGTAAGCCTGTCCACTATTACCCATATGTTGGTATTGCCTCTTCTGGATCTAGGCAACCCGTCAATGAAGTCTATTGAAATGCTATCCCACTTCCATTGCGGGACTTCTAGAGAATGAAGCAGTCCTCTAGGTTTCTTCTATTCTGCCTTGACCTGTTGGCATGTCACGCACTTAGAAACGAAATCTGCCATGTCCTTCTTCATGTCGCTCCAATAGAAAACTCTCTTTACGTCCTTGTACATTTTGTCCCCGCCTGGGTGTATTGTCATCTTGGAATGATGTGCTTCCTCAAGAACATTCTTTACTAAATCCCTAGCTTGTGGGACACACAGTCTTCCATCTCACCTCAGCCAACCCTTATCATCGATGGAGTACCTATTGAGGTGACTGGAAGTTTCACCCCTAATTAGCTTATCAACCACATCCACAAGCTGGGGGGCTTCACGTTGTGCGGCCCCTATTGAGTCTAAAAGAGCGGGCCGTACTTCTAGGGATGCCAATAAACCATGTATAAAATCTGAGGATGGCCTAAAGTCAAAACTGGCTATATACTCCAAGCCTTGCCTTTCCACAAAGAGAGGGCTTAAGGTCAGTTTCTTTCGGCTCAACGCATCTGCTGCTACGTTGCCTTTGCCAGGAGTATAGGAAATTTCAAAATCATACGAGGCAAGGAATTCCATCCATCTTTGCTGCCTTAACCTAAGATCTTTCTGCGAGAAGAGATATTTCAACGATTTATGGTCAGTATATAATTCGAACTTCTCACCTAGGAGATAACGGCGCCAAGACTTAAGCGCAAAAACGATGGCGGCCAACTCAAGATCATGGGTTGGGTAGTTCTTTTCATGAACTTTCAATTATCTTCCACCATAAGCTACTACCCTTCCTTCCTGCATTAGAACAGCGCCTAGTCCCGTACCACAAGCATCAGTGTATACGGTGAACATCTTGCTTCCATCTGGCAAGGTCAGAACTGGGGCTGTTGTGAGAGCCCTTTTTAATCGTTGAAAAGCAAACTCGCAATCCAAATCCCAAGCGAACGCCAGATTCTTCTTTGTTAGCCTTGTGAGTGGAGCTGAGATTTTTGCGAAATCCCTAATGAACTTTTGGTAAAAACTGGCTAACCCAAGAAAGCTTCGGACTTCGGTTGCATTTCTTGGTGTCTTCCAATCTTGCACTGCCACCACTTTCGTGGGGTCCACGGCTAACACATCTTTGGTCACTATATGCCCAAGAAATCTGACCTCTTCTCTCCAAAAGTGGCATTTGGAGAATTTGGCTTTTAGCTGATGTGCACGGAGAGTATCCATGATTTCTTTTAGATGCCGAGCATGTTCTTCCTCATTCTTTGAGAAGATCAAAATATCATCTACGAAGACCACCACGAACTTATTGAGGAATTCTCTGAACACCCTGCTCATTAGGTCCACGAAATAAGCGGGTGCGTTTGTCAAACCGAAAGGCATGACAAGCCACTCGTAGAAACCGTCTGGGGTTCTGAACGCCGTTTTATCAATGCTATCTTCAGCTACCCTTAGCTGATGGAACCCAGTATCTAGATCAAGTTGGGAGAAGACCGACGCACCTACAAGCTGATCAAACAAATCGTTTATTCGGGGAAGCAGGTGTCTATTCTTTTTAGTCAGCTTGTTTAGCCCCCTATAGTCCACACAAAGACGTAGTGAACCATCTGCTTTAGTGGAGAACACCACTGGAGCACCCCATTCCGAGATACTTCTCCTTATAAACCACTTCTCGAGAAGCTCCTTAACTTGCTTACTGAGCTCTTTTCTCTCCTTTGGAGCCATGTGTCTAACAGGAAGAGCTACAGGCTTTGCATTATCAACAAGATATATGCGGAAGTCTATTTCCCGCTTCGGAGGTAAGCCTTTCACCTCTTCAAAGACATTCGGATATTCCGGGACCACTCTAACCGACTGCAAATTCTCAACAGAAGCGTTAAGCGACTCTAGATAACTAAGCATAACAGCATTCAAGGGATTACAAGAAATTTATAGAGTGTTACCGAGCCGAGTCAAGAGTCTAACCACTCTTTTCTCACAATCAAGAATGGCACCGTTACTGGATAACCAATCCATGCCTAAGATCAATCCATATCCTAAGAAGCCCAAAACAAAGGCACTACATCTAAATTCAACACTTAGAATAGAGATTTTCAAATCCAAGCAAACCATCGACAAATAAGTCGAGCCCCCAATTGGATTTGAAACCACCAAGGGATCTTCTACCATACTAGTATCTAGGTGCAGAGATTCTACTAAAGCAGATGAAATAAAGGAGTGTGATGCACCAGAATCAAAGAGAGTGTGAACTGGATGATCATACAGATAAACTAAGGTTTCTACAGAAATATTTCTATCTTGTTCCTGTGGAGGTGCCACCAGCGCGTGAACCTGTCCTCCTGAGGTGGATCTAGTCCTCTGTCCCTGCCCCCGCTTCTTTGGGTTGTCCTTAGCCAAATGTCCAGTCTCTCCACAATGGAAACAGCCCCCATTCATCTTTTCCTTCCTCTTCCTGCAATCTTTTGCTATGTGTCCCACAATGCCACAGAAATTGTACTTTCTCTTTTCACGGGTTTTGTTGTTCTTCCCGCCTTTCTTAAAGTATGTTTTCTTAGCTTGTAGACCCTCTTTCTTTTCTTGAGGCGCTTCCACCTTTGCCTCTTTCTTGCCTTTGTCTTCCTCGTGTAGCAGTGCCATGTCCACCAAGCTTTCATAGGTCGCCCCCATGGGTATATGGGTCATTGCAAGGTTGTGTAGAGGTTCATTCAGACCTTTGAAAAAGCGAAGGGCCTTCTTGTGTTGGGTGTTTACCAAATCCAGCCCAAATCTGGCCAGTTGATTAAACTGATTTACATACTCTTTGATTGTCATACTTCCTTGTTTAAGGGTTAGGAACTTCTCCATTTGCAGGCTTCTTTCAGCTTGGGAGAGGAATTTCATCTCAAACCGCATCCTAAAATCTACCCAAGTCTCCACTGGCCTTTCAGCATGGGTAACTTCCCACCAATAGGAAGCTTCATCTTTCAGCAACCACACTACTGGCTGTATCTTTTGCCTGTCGTCAACTTCGAAGATGGTGAACAAGTCCTCGGTCTCCTTCAGCCAGTTTCTTGCTACTACAAAGGATTCAGTTCCATAAAAGTCCTTTCCACCCATAGCTTTGAAGTCTCTACATATCTTAGTGAAAGTATTTCCACGAGGAGGAGGAGGAGGAGGTGGAGGAACCGCTGCCACTGTTAGAGGAGGAATGTCTGCTGGGCCCGCACCATTGGCCCTAGCCTCTAGGTACCTTCGGAACCAGCCAGGTATTGGTACTCCTTCCGGAAGGTTAAGATCTCCAAACATGCTGGAACAAAAAGGAAAGTATTCAAGACAAAGGATAGAGAGAGATAGTGCGTATGGCTTTTGGGGAATTTATGCCTTTTAAAAAACAAGACTTTTTCTTGAAAAAGAATGCTTCTTTAAACTTCTTTTTTGAATATAGTTTCAAATTTTTTTATCTAGTCTGGTAAACCAATGCTCTGATACCAAGTGAAACACCCCACCCTCTATTAAGGTCACTCACAAGGGACTGCCTTAACTTTGGTAGTGGTTTGTAAGTAAAAATCACAGATAAAACACAAGACAAATATAAACACATATATATAAGCAGCGGAAACAAACAGACTTTTATTTCATAAAATACTTGTTCATACAAAACATTTCCATAATTGACTCATAACAACTTCCAAAACATTACAACATCATTTATGTCTTGGTTATTAAATAAAGAAGCATAAAACATGATTAAAACTGCATAAATCCCCATGATTATGTCCAACTGCCATAGCCAAGGAGAGAGTGTCCAAACCGTACATCTACTATCTTGAAGCTTGCAAAGAGTCTGACTAAGCTGAGTTGTTTCCTCCCTGTCGACCTGGGGGGAAACGGAAGAAAAGAAGCCGAAAGAAAATAGGGGCAGACATAAAGCCTGGTAAGTCTAGTGACTCTTCAGTGTGAGAATAAGAATAAGGGCATGATAAGTATAAATTGGAAATAGGAGAGTGTCATAAACTAAGAAAAAGCAGTTTGAATCGAATATACTATCGCACCCCATACTATATCTCTGCACCTACTTGTATTATCTTAACTGGCACCCCATGCTGGAGATAAAGTGATCCCCTTTTCTAAAGATCGGCTCCTACTCGCATAATCATCTGTGTCTTACGGCCCCCAAGGATTGTAGATAGCTATGCTGGCCCCACCATGGGGTGTATCAAGCTCCATGGTGGCGACCCGACACAAAACTAGAAATGCATAGGTTATACTACTGGTGCCCCCAGTGCCTTGTTTGTCTGCTCCGAAGTGTGTGCACGCCCACACTCTGTTAGAACCCACACTGTTTCACCCACCTCCGTCGCTTTTGACTGCTTACAATCAACCCAGTAATCGTGCCCCACCCTTCCTAGTTCAGGGTACCATGATACCTAATTGGGTTACTGCTGAAATGGGTCCCCGTTACTAGGGTTTTCTAGTCAAACATGTTAAGTGGTTAAGTGTCTGTATTTACCTTAACCCACCCATCAATTTCATTAACATGTTGAATTGGTTAAGTGTTTTAGTTAACTTAACCCTACCATCCTGACATTCTGTCCTTAGCTTTTTAAAGCACCGACCACTCACATTAGACAGGTATTGTTACGGTTACTGGATGTGCCGGTTGGTTCCGGGCAGATTTACACCGTAACCCAGTCTAACCTCGGGTCCTTATTGGGCTTTATGCTTAACCACCCACATTGGATAGGTATTGTTTTGACTACTGGACAGCCGGGCGGGTCCGGGCAGGTTTACATCACAACTCAATCCAACCTCGTGTTAAGCATACTCGTATTTTCTAAATTTACATATTTGTCTTTATCACTTAATATATGTAAATTTATCAACAATTAAATGCTGTGGCCCACTTTCCAAGTTTAACATTTTTGGTATAAAGAATTTATACCATTCAAGTGCCACCAATTTTAGCATGTGACAAACATGCCAATTTCATATATTTTTATGACAAGTTTTTCTAATTTTCCCAACGTTACCCCGTTTAAACATTAGGCTAACAATCTTAGCCTAATTCTCGTTCGCTTGGTTTTTAACATATAATATTAGGCTAAAAACTTAGCCTAATTTAGCGCATACAAATTGGCATAAGGGAATTCATAAACATGAACATGACATAGGTGTAAACTTGGCATTTTTGGCATAGTCAATACGAACATCATAGGTGTGAACTTGCAAAATAGTCAACATGAGTGTGAACTTGCAACATAGCCTAAATCAACATATATGTGAACTTGCATTGAAATAGGTAGCATATGATTTAGATAACATAAGCCTAAACTTGTTTTTGGATCTAGGCATAACATCGAGCATAACTAGCACATGACAAGGATATGATAATTTCATAATTTTATGACAAGGGTGTGAACTAGATCCATTCATATGTTTAATTACAACATGAAACACATATTAAAGTGGATCTTGACATGGATACGATTAACTTGCAACTTTCTTACAAACATACCAGCATGTATGTGAACATAATCGTTTAAGCATAAAGGTTCTAGCAAATATATATACATGAGATCTTAATCACATACAACCTATATAATCACATAAACATATAGGTGTCGATTACAATATGAACTATACAACTTGCATGTGATTCTACATGTACAATAGGATCAACATAAACTTAATTATACCACAAACATCACAATACCACAATCATTACATCGCATATGAATCAATATCATTGTTATACAATAACACAATTTCATTTCCAATTTACATCGAATCAAGACTTAATTTTATTCACATCGGAAGAATCACTATACTTACAATGAACGCAGAACTTGAATTCTGGATTCTGAGTTCTGAATTCGAATTGCTTTCCTTTGGGTAGACTAACGTTGTTATGATTCGTGTTTTAACTTTGATTTTGGCTCGTCATTCAGCTTTTCTACAAGTGGAGGCTCCTCCTAATTTTTCCCGACAGCATGGTGGCTCCGTCTCTAATTTCTTATGTGAATTTAGGTTGGAGTCTTAAGTTGTTTATATAGAGTTTCAGATTGATTTGTGCCGTCAGATGATCATAGACGAATCTAGACCATTCATTTCGAAAGGAGCTAACCAAAATGCGACATGTCAGCTCTAGTGACACAGCCAAGCCTCAGAAATCGACCGGAACCCGATTAGGCCAGCCAGGGCTAAACCAGGTCGACCCTATGGTCGACCTGGTGACCCAGGTCGACCCCCTGGTCGACCTGGTGCCTGGGCGGGAATTTTCCCGCCTAGCCCAGTTTGGGTCTGATTTTTGAATTTTGAACTTCGTTTTGAACTGTTTGAATTTTAATTTGAATCTGAAACTTCCGGAGGTCATAACTCCTTCATATTGAGTCCGATTCACGCAAACTCGGACTCTATCTCAAGCAGAATTCCGAGACGAACGCAATGGCGTGTCCCGTTTCCCTTAATTCTATCATCTAGAATTAATTATACTTTAATTTGTTAATTTACCGTTAACATAAAATTCGGGGCGTTACACAAGAACTGTTGTTGCACGGATTCCAAACAAACTATGCCAGTCCCATCGCCTTGACTTACTCATCATCTAACCCTCCTCCCCATGGTCCCACGACCACCATAGCGTCGATAAAGACATTCCCTAGGCATGCTGCTCAAAACCCCTACTCCAGATAAAAATGTTGAGCCTAATATTCTTCATACCATCGGGAAGCTCTCTTGTAAACGATTCCAAATATATAAGTATCCTGATTTATACAATTTGATTTGAATTTCTCTTGATTTTAGAAACTCACGATGTATTTTTGGTTGTGAGGAACCGGCGGCTCTTTAGTTTGACCAGGAGAAAATAATTTAGGTTTAGAATGTTAAGCGTAATTTATAGGTGGATTTTTAATATTTTTATATTCAATTATTATATTAGATTTTAAGTTATCGCTATTCATATTCGTCTTCTAAAAATTCATATGATCACATATGATATCCAAAAATCACGAAAATGGACGTGCAGCTACATCTCGACATTACGAACCCAATGAAACTGGTTTCGACGAATTCCGACTTCGTATGCTCACACATCATATTTTTAAAGGTCAAATTATCAACTGTTTTTCACATTAAAAATCCGTACGGCCACATGCTGACTCCAAAAATCATGAAACTTGAAATCTAACAATAATTTAACATTACAGATCCAATAAAATTAGTTTCTTCGAAAACAGAGGTCGTTTGCAAAACTGGCTATTTTTAAAGCTCTAAATAACCCATTTAATTATATAAATGTATTTAAAAACAATTAAATTAAATATAAATGAATATATATTATCGTATATATATTCACATAGAATAGCGTATAGCTCCAATCGGATTTATAACTCAATATTCAAATCCCGGTTGAATCGATATTCAATTTATATTGAAAAATCCTTTTATAATATAAATAAATCGCTATAATTTATAAAGGAATTCCATAGCGACTTTTCGAAAATTTGATTTGGACATAAATCAAAATCTACACAATGAAATTCTAATTTTTCTCTTCCACTAGAAAAATATACTTTACCAGCTCCGAACGTTTCTTGTTTCACAGAAATCCGATTTAAAACAGACCCTGTATATTCAGTTAAAGTTCAAATCGCCAAATTACGAACTGCCACGCCATTTGGAGCTCAATTTTAATTATAATATAATTATACGTTCAAACTTCATTTAAATAATATATTCGTTATTCTAATTCAATTCCAAACTGAATTATAGCTTATATATGATCCAATTCACATCGTATTGTGAATTCTACTATTTTCGACTATTCTGGAATTTAAATATATTATTTAATTATTATATTAATTAAATATTCCTTATTATTTAATTCTGGTCAATTTAAATTACCAAACCTTTATTTAAATAATTAAATAAATTATTTATTATCCGTAAAAGTACGGGTCGTTACACCACCCTTGTGTGCAAGCCTCACCCTACCCCTCTCCTCCAGTCAACGCACAACATTCCCCCTTTCCTCGATCCACCACGGGACACAGCCCCCTCCGGTCACACGAACGTGAACTCCACCATCCAGCCCCTCGCGCAAGCTCTCCGATGCCGATTTGCTTGAGCTCCTTGCTTCTCCGATTTGGAGTTTCTCAACAATCGAAATCAGTGAGTTTCTCCCTTCTAATTTTTCGTTGAAATTGCAAATATTTTTATGTGGATAAAAATATGATTATCGAGTTATGAAATATTTCTTTTATGTAGATGAAAATGGAATTTTTATCGTATATATAAAAAAATCAATTTTTAGTTAGGTAACAATACAATTTTTATGTAAGTAAAGATACGTTTTATTTATATATACATAAAGATTTCATTTTTATTTGTTAAAGATTTGATTTTTATTTGTTAAAGATTTGATTTTTATTTGTTAAAGATTTGATTTTATTTATAAAAAGAAGTGATTTTTATTATACAAAGTATGATTTTTAAAAAATAGAAAAGCAAGATTTTGAAAATTAGAAAAATAAGATTTTGAAAAATAGAAAAGTAAGATTTTCAAAAATAGAAAAGTATGATTTTTATAAAATATAAAGGTAAGATTTTTAAAAATGAAATGGTAAGAAATAACATTTAAAAATAGGATTTTCATTTATTTGAATGGCATATAAAAATGTGATTTTTATTGTTTAAATAATAAGATAAAAATATAATTTATATATGTAGCGATATAAAAATGCGATTTTTAAATATATAAACATCATATTAAAAATGCGATTTTTACTATGAATAGCGTGGAAAAGATTGCGTTGGAATTTCGGGCAAATCCAAACGGTTCAGAAATTCAGAAATAGAACTGGAGGAGTGGATCCCAAAGGTGAGAACTTCTCACTCTAATTTATTTTCTATTTAAATATATATACTAGGATGCAGACGGTGCTTAGTAGCACCCGACACCTTTGTTTGAAACCCTGTTTGTTTGGTTGTTTGGTTGATTTTTGGATTGGGTGATTTATTTGTTTGAGTGTGATTTGGGATGTGAATTGAATTGAATTGATTAGAATTTGGTTTGTATATGGCACAAGCCATTATTAGGAGAGTGATAAGGCTAGACCTTATTCTGGTTCTAGTATCGCGATGTTATGCAGCCGAAATTTTCTAAAAATATTAGAATGATGAAAATTTCATTTTTATTGTATAAATTAACTGTATAAAATATTCATGTGTTGAAATAAATATTTTATCGTTAAAAATATAACTTTTAACGACTATATGAGTGAAAATAAATATTCTTTTACAAATCAGACGATTTGTTTATGTACACACATTTGATTAATATTGATTGGGACGATATATTTTACACATCGCCCAACTACACAAATAAAATCTGTGTCTGTTGATTGAAACCCCACACGGGTATTGGGATAATATTTGACATACACTAATCCCATTTTTTTTAGTTGTATGTCAATCGATTGGTTGACAGGCTGTTGTAAGCGTTAATTATTTATATTTAATGCTTATGCAGTTATGTAATGCACCCTGGATTATAGTTGTCTGTGTTTGATTATTGTTGTGTACATGTGTGTATGAAATCCATATAAATAAAGTTATATGGTAATTGACTGTGTCTGATTCCAATTCGGAAAGAACAAATATTTTAGGTTAAGGAATATTTTAAAATGATGAATAATGAATATTTTAAAACAACTAATATTTTAAAATAATATTCAGTAATGGATCAAAATACGATTTTGATGTCCGATTTGGGATGGACACGAAAATATTTAAATATATGAAGCCGTGTTGATTAGATTAACGCCATTTTGACGTGAACGATATTTATATCGATTTAATTCATTTTTATAATGAATATCGAAAAGGAAAGAATTTCAAAAATCTGATATTTTGAAAATATTATCATTTATATATTATAATGATAAGGAAAATTCAATTTTGATTTAAAATTGAGAATGAAGTTAGAATTGTTTTTAAAACGATTTATAAAATACATTTTAAATGGAAATCGATGAAATATATAATATATATATTATATATATTTAATGGCCTGAATAGAACGCGCCGCGCCGCGGCACTTCGCAAATTTCAACCATTGACTTCGAATTGGTATTACGGGAGATCCGACCATCGGATTCTACTAAAACTGGAACCGTTGGGTTTGTATCGAAAAGTGATTTCCAACAAATATAAGAGATTTGAAATCTAACGGTTGGATTTGGAATTATATCTAAGTCAAATTTGGAAAAGGTCGATGTAAGTGCAGTTCAATGACCGTTTATGGAAATTGACTGAAAGAGCCTTGATAAAATTATTAAAAATATTAATAATTTGTGTAAAATCATAATAAATGATTTGGAAAGTAGTGGGATGAAAAATTCCACATTTGTAAAGATAAAAATATATTTTTACCAAAATGAACTAGTTATTAACTAGATTTGAAATCCAATAATTTTTAAATAAAATAAATTGGATTTGTGAATGGTTTTAATATGACCAGAATTTCCATTATATGAATTGCAATAGATTTGAATGGAAATCATCTTCGAAATATTTCGGGATTTGATTCCGTGAATATACGGATATCGTTATGGAAATTTGGAAGATATATGTATATATATATCGTTATTTCCAATACGATATTTGTTGGTTTCAGAATTTGATATTGAATATAAGCCGATGTAATTTCTATTCAGAGCCTTGTATTTAATATTAAATGAGATTTTGGGTTTGTCGTGAACGGTGTCTTTATTAACACTGTTCTTAAACCCAGTTGAGAAAAAAAATAAATCTTTTAATTAAGATTTTGTAAAGATTTCCAATTAATTAATATTTAATTGGAATTGAATAAAAGAATTGGATTTTGGGTTTGTCATGAATGGCGTTTCAGTAACACTGTTCTTGAATCCCGTGTGAAAAGAATAAATCTTTTAATTAAGATTATTAGAGTGTCCAATTATATTTAATAATTGGAATAAAATGGAATGTGAATTGGGTTTATTGTGAACTGTGTTTTTAACGACATTCGTTCTTTAACCGATTTACAATGAAATGTGATTTAGAATTTATAAATCTTTTTATTTAGATTTAAAGGAAATTTTTTGAAGTAAAGTTTTCCAGTTTAATATATTAAATTGGAATAGAATGGAATTCGATTTGGTAATAATCGAAGTGAGCTTCTATGGAGAAACACTATTACTATATATGGAATTTAAAAGGCTTTGTCGTTATTCCGTTTATATTATTAGTCGGATACGGAAATTGATATTGATTATATATATTGATCTGTTTTCAGTGAAGATTCCATAATTGATGGAATGTGATTTTGGGTTTATCGTGAACTGTGTTTTAAATGACATTAGTTCTTTAACCCAGTTAAAGACAAGATTACATGTCTAACATTATATTTCGAACTATATGGTTGATCTCTGCTAAATATTTATCTATTTGGTGGCAGAGAATTTATTCTCTTGCTTAACACCCGTCTCTAAGACATTCGAGCTTAGAGGTTATATATCGACAGAAATCAATAGTATGGTGTAGATTGTCGATGCGACATGTTTGTGTTTCCAAAGTTAAATAATCATTAATATTGATTTTTGGGAAGATTAAAACTAAGTGGAGTTTTAATGAATCTTTAATTAGATTGAAATGTGAATTGATAATTTAAATTATCAAATTTGGGAAATGATCGAGAATGGAGTATCACCAGTTTTGCTCCTAGTGATAGTTAAGTCTTTAATTAGATTTGAACGTGAAATGGTAATTAAATTTACCGATAACACCATGGTGTTAGATATGGAGTATTACCAGTTTTGCTCCATTGGATGAATAGGTTGGGATTAGGAAATAAAAGAAATGATTTTAAAATACGCGAGTTTTGCTCCATTAGATGAATAGATATGGAGTATTACCAGTTTTGCTCCATTGGTCTGAATTGATATCCAAAGGAAGATTAAAGAATAAATTTAAAGAATTTATCTTTGATAAAATTAATGGGAACCTTTCCCAAAGGATATGAATACTTAAATAAAAGGATATTCAGAATTGGAATGAGGCGTATGTTGTGTTTTATAGCACTTGATTTTAAAATACGTGAGTTATTCAGAAAGGCCGAGTTTATACCCATTCTGAATAACTGATTCGACGATAAGTCGACGATGAAGATGGTGGTTGAAGGTCGTAGGTCTTCACACCGTTTGGATGATTACTAATGTCTTGATTGGGCTGCAAACCCAAGACGAGGTAATAACTGGTGATCGTCCAGACGTACTTGGAGATCGACCAAATATGCAAGGACCTCTCTCCTGTATTGGACATATGGGACGAGGAATAAGGTGCCTCCGGCTTCGTTCGGACCCAGAACGAACTTGTAAACGGATGTGTGTCTGATATTGGATTTTATTCTATGTTGATTGATTCCAATTAAATATATATCTGTTTGGTAGTGGAGAATTTATTCTCTTGCTTAACACCCTTCTCTTAGACGTACGAGCTCAGAGGTTATATATCGATAGACATCAGTCGCATGGCGTGAATTTCCTGTGTGGCATGCTGAGATGCAAAGGATCAAGGCTTCTATTGAAAAGCAAAGTCTTGTGGTTGATGATCAAAGCACAGCTTTAATATAGCATAGCTTTGTGTAGCGTTAATTCGCGAGCTTCACACCTCGGTATGAACCAGAAACGGGTTAAAGGACAGTAGGGAGGACATGCGTTTATTTCTAACTAGGAGTGGTGTCATTGTATGGAGCCCAGACATTTTTACTTATGTGAATGATAGAAGGCGAGGTACCTCGGATATATCCGTCACTACGGGGCCGATGGATTATATGGTCGACATACTGACCACTACGCCCCATAGGGCGGGGAAACGCATTATTCAGGAATAACCAATCCTGTAACACCCCGAGAATTCTATAACTGTGAAATTCATAAATTAAAGTATAATCAAATTCAAATCAAAGAACTAAGGGAAACGGGATACGCCATTGCGTTCGTCTCGGAAAAATACGCGAAATAGAGTCCGAGTTTTCGAAAAACGGAGTCCGTATGAAGAAGATATAGCCTTCGGAAGTTTTTAAATTAAGTTTAAAATTCAAACAGAATAAAACAATTAAAAATTCCGAAGTGGGGCCCAATGGGCCAGGGCGGAAAAAGACCCGCCTGACGCACCCAGGTCGACTGGGCTGTCGACCTGGGCTAGCCATGTCGACAGGGCTGTCGACAGCCCTGTCGACAGGGGTATCGACCTGGTCGAGCCCAGCTCGACCTGGCTGGCCAGGTCTGTGTTTGGCCGATTTTCTGTGGTCTGCTTTGTCATTAGGGCTAGGTGGCAAGCTCTAATTGGTCTCTCCTTAGGATGAAAGGCTACGATCTAACCAAGCAACATCAACGGTCCTAATCAGTTCATTACCTCTATAAAAACAACCCTAGACTAAACCCTGATCTATTCATTCAAAAATAAGAACAAAGCCGCCATGTTGCTGAGGAACGACTAGGGGTAGCCACCAAATTGGAGAGAGGATTAGGAGGCAAATTCTAAGGCATAAAGCAACTCAATCAAATCAAACCGCATCTTCTTATCCCTAATTCGCCACACCATTGTAAGTAGAGTATTACTTTGGTATGAATAAATAACTGTGTTGGTTTGTATACTTGATTGTGGTGATAAATAATGCATAATTTGTGCGCTACTATGATTATTATTGATTTGAAATATTGTATACGTTTGGATATTCTTGAATTATGTTATTCATTATAAAGAACTACATGCGGTAGTTCTATGCAAGTATACGTTTGGAATATTCGCAAATTATGTAATCCATGTTGAAGCTACATGTATGTAGTTGATTGAAATTCATGCAAGTTTGGGGCTTTGCTACTATGCCGTCATAATATGTATTTTTATACAAAAATCATTTTTGTGAGTAAATTGGAATAAGTTTGGGTTATTATAATCCATATGAAATTATGTTGAGAATTTGGCATCATGTATTAAGCCATGCTTTTAGAACACCTATTTGTAAACTTATGAATATGGCTAGGCTATGATTGATAATTTGCATAATTGAAATTATCAACAAGAATTATATGATGACATATGTGGTACATAGCTAGGTTAGGTTCAAAAATCCCTTTTTGCAAGTTTGCATGACTAAAGTAAAAATCATGATTTCATGTTAGAAATATTTATGCCATGGTTATGTGAACAAGTACTTATGCCATGCTTATGTTTGACATTATGCCATGCTTATGTTTGACATTATGTCATGCTTATGTTAGAAATATATGTGCCATTCTTATGTTTGACATTATGCCTAAATAAGAACATAGGTCTATGCTGTAGTTAAGACTATGTGACACCTAATTTAGATTCTTATCTTAACTACAAGTTTACATGGTTTGATTCATGTCACCCATGCTTTATGACCAAAGTATATGTTACCACTATGCAAGTACACCAGTTTCTATTTTGTATTTCCAACGTCGTATTGCAAGTTCATGCGCTCACCTTCCCCTTTTTGTGTATGTAATCACGCTTTAAGCCTCCCCTTTTCGCATGGCTAAGTTGGGCTTAAAAAGGGTTAAGCCCAACATATAAACGAACGTGTTAAACGGGGGTAAATAACGTTGGGCTAAATTAATTAATGAAAGTATAAAGTAAAAGGGCCCGAATTCAAGTATGGGTCGGGCCCATGATTGGTGTAACCTTTACACCATTAACTTAATGGGCCGCAAATATTTACATATAAGAAAATAAAGAAGAAAGACAAAATATGTAAATGTAGAACATACGGTGTGTTTAACCCGAGGTTGGATTGAGTTGTGATGTAAACCTGCCCGGAACCGCCCGGATGTCCAGTAGTCACAACAATACCTATCCAATGTGAGAGGTTAAACATGGAGCCCAATAAGGACCCGAGGTTAGGCTGAGTTGTGGCGTAAGACTGCCCGGAACCAACCTGCAACAGGCAGCCACAACAATACCTGTCTAATGTGAGAGGTCAGGGCCTTAATAAGACAATTAAGGCTGAGTCAGGATTGCTAGGATTAAGTGAACTAAAGACTTAATCAAAATGGAACATGCTAAACTAAACGGACTGGTGGGGGTTAGGTTAGAAAACACTTAACCAACTTAGCATGTTGGCTAGAGATAGAAAACCTAGTAACGGGGGACCCTTTTCAGCAGTAACCCTAGAAGGTGTATCAGGAAACCCTGAAACTAGGCAGGGTGGGGCACGATTACTAGGCTGATTGTAAGAGGTCAAATCGACGGCGGTGGTGTAGCAGTGTAGGTTCTAACGGGGTGCGGGCGTGCACACACCCCGGCGCAGAAAAATAAGGCACTGGGCACCAGTAGAATACCTGTGCATTCTAAGGTTGTGTCGGGCCGCCGCCATGGGACTTGATACACCCCATGGTGGGACCAGCATAGGTAACTACAACATCGGGGGCCGTAAGACACATGTAACTATGCGAGTAGGAGCCGATCATCGTAGAATGGATCACATCACCCTGATTATGGGGTGCCAGTTGGAAACTAGTTTATATGAGGTTCAGAGATTTACATGGGTACGATAGTATATTCGACCCTAGACAACTTAACCAAGTTTATAGTGCTTGCCCACTTCTTGTTTATACTTATCATACCCAGTTGTTTATTCATAGACAAAATAGTACTAGACTTACTCAGGCTTTATGTCTGACTCTACTTTTCTTTCGTCTTCTTTTCTTCCGTTCCCCCCCCCCCCAGGTCCACAGGGAGGAAACACTGCAGCTTGACCAGCCTTAACATCCAGCTTGAAGAAGAGAAATGTATTGCTTGGACCCTTTCGTTTGAAACTATGGCTTTGGACAAACTCTATGGGGCCTTTGCAGTTTATCTATGTTTTATTTATGCTTCTTTAAATAATGTAATCAAGACAGATTATGGAAGTGTTATGTTATGTTTTTGGAAAAGATGTAAGACAATTATGATGATGTTGTTGTAACACGTATTTGCTTTTATGAAATAAAAGTTTGTTGATTTTCCGCTGTTTACAAATATGTGTTCTTATATCTGTCTTGTATATCTGTGACTTATACTTATAAACCTCCACCAAAATTAGGGCATTCCCTTTGAGAGTGACCCTAACGGAGGTGGGGTGTTTCACTTGGTATCAGAGCATAGGTTTACCAGATAAGATAAAAAGTTTTGAAAATTTATTTTCAAGAAGGAAATTTAAAGAAGCATCTTTAAAAGAAAAATATTATTTTAAAAAAGCAAAGTCCACTCCCCAAAGCCATAGGTACTATCTCTTATCCTTCGTTTTGAACCTATCCTTTTTGTTTCAGCATGTCCGAAGACCTTAACTTGCCGGAAGGGGTGCCAATACCTGGTTGGTTTAGACGGTTCCTTGAAGCAAGAGCCACTCAGCCAGGTCCTACCGTTCCTCCTCCCCCAGCTGCCGGTAATCATCCAGCTGCAGCGGCACCTTTTCCTCCACCTCCTCCACGGGGAAACACTTTTGCTAAGATATGTAAAGATTTTAAAGCTATGGGAGGAAGGGATTTCCATGGAACTGAGTCCTTCGTGGCAGCTAGAAATTGGCTGAAAGAAACGGAGGACCTATTCATCATCTTTGAGGTAGAAGATAGACAAAAAGTACAATTGGCGGTATGGCTATTGAAGGGCGAGGCTTCCTACTGGTGGGAAGTCACTAATGCTGAAAGACCAGTGGAGACATGGGAGGACTTTAGGGCAAGGTTTGAGACCAAATTTCTCTCAGATGCGAAAAGAAGTTTGCAGTTGGAAAAATTCTTATTTCTTAAGCAAGGGGACAAGACAGTCAGAGAGTATGTGAATCAGTTCGATGAGCTGGCTAGGTTTGGGCTTGACCTAGTCAACACCCCGCACAAGAAGGCTCTCCATTTCGTCAAAGGGTTGAATGAGCCATTACACAGTTTGGCCATGACCCATATACCCATGGGAGCCACGTATGAAAGACTGGTGCAAATGGCATTGCTGAATGAAGAAGATAAGGGCAAGAAGGAGACAAAGGCAAAAAGCTCTCAAGGAAAGAAAGAGGGTTTGCAGCCTAAGAAGACAGACTTTAAGAAGGGCGAGAAAGGCAACAAAGAGAAGAGGAAGTGCAATTTCTGTGGCAAAGTGGGGCACTTAGTAAAGGACTGCCGGAAAAAGAAGGCCAAGGAGAATGGTGGGTGCTTTTCTTGCGGTCAGACAGGCCACAGGGCTAAGGACTGCCTAAAGAAACGAGGGCAGGGGCAGGGGGCTGGATCCACCCCAGAGGCACAGGTTCATGTGCTGGAAGCGCCACCTTTGCAACAGCGAGGTACCAATACTTCTGTAGAAAGTGTAGTTTATCTTTATGATCACCCCGTTCGCACTTTATTTGATTCTGGCGCATCACACTCCTTTATCTCGTCTGCTTTAGTAGAATCTCTGCACCTAAAGACTAGTATGGTAGAGGACCCCTTAATTGTTTCAAACCCAATTGGGGGCCCAGCTCATTTGTCTATGATCTGTTTGGATTTGAAAATTTCTATTCTAAGTGTAGAATTTCAATGTAGTGCCTTTGTTTTGGGCTTTTCGGTTTATGGTTTGATTTTGGGTATGGATTGGCTATCCAGTAATGGGGCCATCCTTGATTGTGAGAAAAGGGTTGTTAGGCTCCTAACCCAACTCGGTAGTACTTTGGAAATTTCTTGTAATCCCTCGTATGCGGTTATGCTTAGTTATCTTGAATCGCTAGATGCCTCTGTTGAAAATTTGCAGTCAGTTAGAGTGGTCCGGGAATATCCGGATGTCTTCGAAGAGGTGAAAGGCTTGCCTCCGAAGCGGGAAATAGACTTCCGCATATATCTTGTAGATAATGCAAAGCCCGTTGCGTTGCCCGTTAGACACATGGCTCCACGAGAAAGGAAAGAGCTCAGTAAACAGATTAAAGAGCTTCTAGAAAAGGGGTTCATTAGGAGGAACATTTCAGAATGGGGCGCTCCGGTGGTGTTCGCTACAAAGGCGGATGGTTCACTCCGTCTATGTGTTGACTATAGGGAGCTCAACAAGCTAACGAAAAAGAATAGGCACCCTCTCCCTAGGATTGACGATTTATTTGACCAGCTTGTAGGAGCGTCTGTTTTCTCCCAACTCGATTTAGCAACCGGTTTTCATCAGCTAAGGGTGGCTGAAGATAGCATCGATAAAACGGCGTTCAGAACCCCAGACGGCTTCTTTGAATGGCTTGTCATGCCTTTCGGCTTGACAAATGCACCTGCTTACTTCGTAGACCTGATGAGTAGGGTATTTAGAGATTTCCTCAACAAATTCGTAGTGGTCTTCGTAGATGATATCCTTATCTTCTCAAAGAGTGAAGAGGAACATGCTCAGCACTTAAGGGCAATCATGGAAACTTTGCGAGTCCATCAACTAAAAGTCAAATTCTCCAAATGCCACTTTTGGAGGGAAGAGGTGAGGTTCCTTGGGCACATAGTATCCAAACAAGGGTTAGCGGTGGACCCTGCTAAGGTAGTGGCGGTACAGGATTGGAAGACACCAAGGAATGCAACTGAGGTCCGAAGCTTTCTAGGACTAGCAGGTTTCTATCGAAAATTCATAAGGGACTTTGCGAAAATCTCAGCTCCGCTCACGAAATTAACCAAGAAGAATCTAGTGTTCAATTGGGACTTGGATTGCGAGTTTGCTTTCCAACGACTGAAAAGGGCTCTCACAACAGCCCCAGTTTTGACGCTGCCAGATGGGAGCAAGATGTTCACTGTTTATACGGATGCATGTGGGACAGGGCTAGGCGCCGTTTTAATGCAAGAAGGAAGGGTAGTAGCCTATGGCGGGAGACAGTTGAAAGTGCACGAAAAGAACTACCCAACCCACGATCTTGAGTTAGCCGCCATCGTCTTTGCACTCAAGTCTTGGCGACACTATCTCCTAGGTGAGAAGTTCGACCTTTACACTGACCATAAATCGTTGAAATATCTTTTCTCGCAGAAGGATCTTAACTTGAGGCAACAAAGATGGATGGAGTTTCTTGCCTCGTACGATTTCGAAATCTCCTACACTCCGGGCAAAGGCAACGTAGTTGCAGATGCGTTGAGCCGAAAGAAATTGACCCTAAGCCCGTTGTTTGTTGAAAGACAAAGCCTAGAGTTTATAGCCAGCTTCGACTTTAGGCCTTCCTCCGATTTCGTACCAGGCTTGCTAGCATCTCTCGAAGTGCGCCCAACCTTAGTGGATTCAGTAGGGACAGCACAACGCGAAGACCCTCAGCTTGTGGAAATAATTGATAGGCTAATTAGGGGTGAGACTTCAAGTCACCTCAACAGATACGCCATCGACGATAAGGGTTTGCTAAGGCGAGACGGAAGACTATGCGTCCCACAGACAAAGGATTTAATAAAGAAGGTTCTCGAGGAAGCACATCACTCCAAGATGACGATACACCCAGGCGGAGATAAAATGTACAAAGACATAAAAAGGACTTTCTTCTGGAACGGCATGAAAAAGGACGTGGCAGAGTTCGTTTCTAAGTGTATGGTGTGCCAACAGGTTAAGGCGGAATAGAAAAAGCCTGGCGGACTGCTACATCCTCTGGAGGTCCCGCAGTGGAAGTGGGATAGCATCTCAATGGACTTCATCGATGGGCTGCCTAGGTCTAGGAGAGGCAACACTAGCATTTGGGTAATAGTGGATAGGCTTACTAAAAGCGCCCACTTTTTACCTGTCAAAAGTAAAAGAACTGCCTCATCCCTAGCATCACTTTACCTTAAGGAAATCGTTCGACTCCATGGAATACCGTCTAGCATTGTTAGCGATCGAGACCCCATCTTCACCAGTGAATTTTGGCGGAGTCTGCAAGAAGCAGTAGGAACGCAGTTATGCTTGAGCACAGCCTATCATCCCCAAACCGATGGCCAAACAGAGAGAGTGAACAGAGTTTTGGAAGACCTTCTAAGACTATGCGTCCTTGACTTCGGAGGGACATGGGAAGACCACCTTCCTTTGGTGGAATTTGCCTACAACAACAGCTATCAAGCAACCATCGGAATGGCGCCCTTCGAAGCTTTGTATGGAAGACCGTGCCGATCGCCCACTTGTTGGTGGGAGTCTATTGATAAGCTCATACTTGGACCGGATATGATCCGAGAGACTTCAGAGAAAGTAGACTTAATACGAAGAAGGATGAAGACGGCCCAAGACAGACAAAAGTCCTATGCCGACAAGAGAAGGACCGACCTTGAATTCGAGGTTGGAGACAGAGTTTTTCTCAAGGTATCACCGCTAAGGAACGTTGTTCGTTTTGGAACCACAGGAAAGCTAGCACCAAGGTTCGTAGGGCCATTCCCTATCATCGAGAAGATTGGGAAAATGGCCTATAGATTAGAGCTACCCGAGAAGTTGGCTGGAGTCCACAACGTTTTTCACGTTTCACATCTCCGAAAATGTCTACATGAGTCTGCTGAAGTGGTAGAGCCAAATATCCTCGAAGAGGCCGAAGTGGAACGCGAAGCAACCATAAGAAGAGTTCCAACCCGCATCTTAGGAACGGAAGTGAAGAAGCTACGCAACCGCGAAGTCAAGCTCGTCAAAGTTCAGTGGAGCGACGCCGAGGGAGACGCGACTTGGGAAACTGAAGCTAGAATCCGTACAGCCTACCCTTTTCTGTTCGAGGGTACATCCTTGATCTTTCATTTTCCTTAAGTTGCGTTCTATCTATCTTTTTAGGTATATTTCCTCGATCTTATCTTTTGGGTAGAAACCCTTTGGATGGAAACATGTAATTGAAACATGTTATGGATGATGGTTGCAAGTGGTTGCAAGTGATTGCTAGTGGTTGCTCGTGGTTGCATATACACACACAATCTAGGTTTAGATCGGCTCAGTCACTTCATATTGCATATGCATATATGTTTGCATTCGTATATGGTTGAACTTTAATGTGTTGTCATATGGATGTTGCATTTGTAATGAATGATTGTGCACTCATGTAGAATCAAGAATAGGAAAATTTGCATACATAATGGATTCATGGCACTTACATAATTCGCATTAAGGAGGTCAACTGAATCAGTAGACCGCCTGATTTTGCATTAGATAAGTACATGTACACACACACGTCGCATATGATCATGAAGCATTAGAAGTCTTTTAAGGACAATGGATGCTCGTGTTTGATGGTTGAGTAGATGGATGATTGGATGTTAGGATATACATTCCTCCTAACTTGAAGATTTCGGGGACGAAATCCTTTTAAGTGGGGGAGAATGTAACACCCCGAGAATTCTATAACTGTGAAATTCATAAATTAAAGTATAATCAAATTCAAATCAAAGAACTAAGGGAAACGGGATACGCCATTGCGTTCGTCTCGGAAAAATACGTGAAATAGAGTCCGAGTTTTCGAAAAACGGAGTCCGTATGAAGAAGATATAGCCTTCGGAAGTTTTTAAATTAAGTTTAAAATTCAAACAGAATAAAACAATTAAAAATTCCGAAGTGGGGCCCAATGGGCCAGGGCGGAAAAAGACCCGCCTAACGCACCCAAGTCGACTGGGCTGTCGACCTGGGCTAGCCATGTCGACAGGGCTGTCGACAGCCCTGTCGACAGGGGTATCGACCTGGTCGAGCCCAGCTCGACCTGGCTGGCCAGGTCTGTGTTTGGCCGATTTTCTGTGGTCTGCTTTGTCATTAGGGCTAGGTGGCAAGCTCTAATTGGTCTCTCCTTAGGATGAAAGGCTACGATCTAACCAAGCAACATCAACGGTCCTAATCAGTTCATTACCTCTATAAAAACAACCCTAGACTAAACCCTAATCTATTCATTCAAAAATAAGAACAAAGCCGCCATGTTGCTGAGGAACGACTAGGGGTAGCCACCAAATTGGAGAGAGGATTAGGAGGCAAATTCTAAGGCATAAAGCAACTCAATCAAATCAAACCGCATCTTCTTATCCCTAATTCGCCACACCATTGTAAGTAGAGTATTACTTTGGTATGAATAAATAACTATGTTGGTTTGTATACTTGATTGTGGTGATAAATAATGCATAATTTGTGCGCTACTATGATTATTATTGATTTGTAATATTGTATACGTTTGGATATTCTTGAATTATGTTATTCATTATAAAGAACTACATGCGGTAGTTCTATGCAAGTATACGTTTGGAATATTCGCAAATTATGTAATCCATGTTGAAGCTACATGTATGTAGTTGATTGAAATTCATGCAAGTTTGGGGCTTTGCTACTATGCCGTCATAATATGTATTTTTATACAAAAATCATTTTTGTGAGTAAATTGGAATAAGTTTGGGTTATTATAATCCATATGAAATTATGTTGAGAATTTGGCATCATGTATTAAGCCATGCTTTTAGAACACCTATTTGTAAACTTATGAATATGGCTAGGCTATGATTGATAATTTGCATAATTGAAATTATCAACAAGAATTATATGATGACATATGTGGTACATAGCTAGGTTAGGTTCAAAAATCCCTTTTTGCAAGTTTGCATGACTAAAGTAAAAATTATGATTTCATGTTAGAAATATTTATGCCATGGTTATGTGAACAAGTACTTATGCCATGCTTATGTTTGACATTATGCCATGCTTATGTTTGACATTATGCCATGCTTATGTTAGAAATATATGTTCCATGCTTATGTTTGACATTATGCCTAAATAAGAACATAGGTCTATGCTGTAGTTAAGACTATGTGACACCTAATTTAGATTCTTATCTTAACTACAAGTTTACATGGTTTGATTCATGTCACCCATGCTTTATGACCAAAGTATATGTTACCACTATGCAAGTACACCAGTTTCTATTTTGTATTTCCAACGTCGTATTGCAAGTTCATGCGCTCACCTTCCCCTTTTTGTGTATGTAATCACGCTTTAAGCCTCCCCTTTTCGCATGGCTAAGTTGGGCTTAAAAAGGGTTAAGCCCAACATATAAACGAACGTGTTAAACGGGGGTAAATAACGTTGGGCTAAATTAATTAATGAAAATATAAAGTAAAAGGGCCCGAATTCAAGTATGGGTCGGGCCCATGATTGGTGTAACCTTTACACCATTAACTTAATGGGCCGCAAATATTTACATATAAGAAAATAAAGAAGAAAGACAAAATATGTAAATGTAGAACATACGATGTGTTTAACCCGAGGTTGGATTGAGTTGTGATGTAAACCTGCCCGGAACCGCCCGGCTGTCCAGTAGTCACAACAATACCTATCCAATGTGAGAGGTTAAACATGGAGCCCAATAAGGACCCGAGGTTAGGCTGAGTTGTGGCGTAAGACTGCCCGGAACCAACCGGCAACAGGCAGCCACAACAATACCTGTCTAATGTGAGAGGTCAGGGCCTTAATAAGACAATTAAGGCTGAGTCAGGATTGCTAGGATTAAGTGAACTAAAGACTTAATCAAAATGGAACATGCTAAACTAAATGGACTGGTGGGGGTTAGGTTAGAAAACACTTAACCAACTTAGCATGTTGGCTAGAGATAGAAAACCTAGTAACGGGGGACCCTTTTCAGCAGTAACCCTAGAAGGTGTATCAGGAAACCCTGAAACTAGGCAGGGTGGGGCACGATTACTAGGCTGATTGTAAGAGGTCAAATCGACGGCGGTGGTGTAGCAGTGTAGGTTCTAACGGGGTGCGGGCGTGCACACACCCCGGCGCAGAAAAATAAGGCACTGGGCACCAGTAGAATACCTGTGCATTCTAAGGTTGTGTCGGGCCGCCGCCATGGGACTTGATACACCCCATGGTGGGACCAGCATAGGTAACTACAACATCGGGGGCCGTAAGACACATGTAACTATGCGAGTAGGAGTCGATCATCGTAGAATGGATCACATCACCCTGATTATGGGGTGCCAGTTGGAAACTAGTTTATATGAGGTTCAGAGATTTACATGGGGTACGATAGTATATTCGACCCTAGACAACTTAACCAAGTTTATAGTGCTTGCCCACTTCTTGTTTATACTTATCATACCCAGTTGTTTATTCATAGACAAAATAGTACTAGACTTACTCAGGCTTTATGTCTGACTCTACTTTTCTTTCGTCTTCTTTTCTTCCGTTCCCCCCCCCCCCCCCCCCAGGTCCACAGGGAGGAAACACTGCAGCTTGACCAGCCTTAACATCCAGCTTGAAGAAGAGAAATGTATTGCTTTGACCCTTTCGTTTGAAACTATGGCTTTGGACAAACTCTATGGGGCCTTTGCAGTTTATCTATGTTTTATTTATGCTTCTTTAAATAATGTAATCAAGACAGATTATGGAAGTGTTATGTTATGTTTTTGGAAAAGATGTAAGACAATTATGATGATGTTGTTGTAACACGTATTTGCTTTTATGAAATAAAAGTTTGTTGATTTTCCGCTGTTTACAAATATGTGTTCTTATATCTGTCTTGTATATCTGTGACTTATACTTATAAACCTCCACCAAAATTAGGGCATTCCCTTTGAGAGTGACCCTAACGGAGGTGGGGTGTTTCAAATCCTCAAACGTAAGAGAGGAACGGCCCTGGCACTCCTAGGTGCAGTTGCGACTGTAGCCTGAGACATGGTAGGCTAGATTGTCTCGAACTCGGTAAGGATGATCCCTTGCCTTGGTTCATGATGGAATCCAACTTCCAATACGACATTTCGGTTTTAGTTGTAATCCTATATATGGCGACATAGTGGGATGGGGCGCTGATGCCTCCTATGATTGATACATTTATATTTGAAGTTGATTTCTTCACTTATAGTAATAATAAAATATGAAATTTCATGTACCAAGCATTTTTGGCTATTATAATGTAAAACTCTATCCTCCGGCTTGCGTTGCATTGTGTGATGGGACCTGAGTCTTATAATAGCTTCATTTTCTTTATTTAGCATTGCGCTGTTTGTTTTATGCACTTGTATTCTTGGGGGTAAACCCGTTCCGTGTTATACGGCGTGGTCCCTTGATTTACCTAACTTTAAAATCAAATTAATAATAGTTTTAGTTCTCACACCAGTCACACGACTGACCTGGAGTTTATTGTTTTAACCTAAACTCTGGGTGCCCCTATTTTCCACACGGGCAGCTAGTAGTTTTGGTTTTGCAGATATTATATTCACAGGATCCTGGTTTACAGCTGAAGCGATATTTGGAAAGCTCTGTATCCGTGTATTTCTTTCAATTGTGTTTTGTATTATTTTTCCGTTGCTATGTATTTAAAAGTAATTTAAATCTCTGACATTTATCAAATGTATATTATTTATTAATACTCTGTATATTCTTGTACTCTGATGTAAATTGTTGTAATAAGCAATGAAATGTTCTTCTGTTTATGTTCTGATTTGTCGTGTTCTCAAATCAATCCGGGATTTCCTTTACGGGGAAGTTTGGGTCGTTACAATGTGGTAGGAGGGTGCCTTCGGTTCATCCTGTTCCTGGATGACTTGTATGGACGGATGTTTAACAGAGTATTTCCAAAGGAATTATGTACGTTGACTTCTTCAAACGTACCACAGTTATGACGGAGAAAGGCCTTCTCTTAACAACTAGAGTATTTTTGTGGAAAGCAATTAGTGGTTTCTGGCGGATTTGACGATGTGACATTCAAAGTGGATGAAAATGTGTTGTTATAAAGGATAAGCTTAAGCTCTAGCCTCATCAACCGGGAAATGGCACAAATCGGGTAGGTCGCATGGCTATGTGGGTCGCACCCACCAAAAGGGTATATCATTACCTGATCGGGTGAAATTAAATGCCTTCAATTGTCCCTTTTTATTTATATATGTATGCTATCGGTTCGGTTGGCTGGCCCCCAACGGTGGTAATGATATATTCGGTACTCTCAAGAGAAAGTGAGGGGTCAGTCATGTTTAGCCTGGGTTGCAAGATGTTCTTGTTGAACCCTAATGTATTCATCTCTAGAGGTACATTGTCAGGAAAGTGGCCCCATACCTTGCCAGGAAATCCATTCTCCAATAAACGCCCCGGTTTTAATTGTATGCTATATATGTAGAGCGTGAGATGCAAGCGTTCTGCTAGATTGATATTTATTTGTATTTAGACATTATAATAATATCAGAAAAGATATTGATTTCATAACGTTTTGGGTTATCGTAAGGTAAAAACCATCCGTATTTATGTGTGGATTCGGTCTTACGATTATCCTTTTCTTTCAAAAATATTTTGACGTTAAAATCAAGTTGTGTGATGCCTTTAAACTTAGTGTGTTTTTCTCACTATAGTTCACCAGACTGACCCGGTGCTTGTAATGCTTGGGTTAGACCGAGGTGTACGAGTCCAGGTTATTGGATGCTGCGAAGTCTAGAGATGAGCTGGATGTGTTCATATGTATGGTATTATATAATACATTGTTCCGCTATGTGTGGTATATGAGGACATATTATTATTACTGTCTAGATATGTAATGTACTCTGACGACTGTAAATTTTATTTAAAGCACTCAACAAAAATTTATTTCTATATTATATTTTGTTCCGCTGCGATGTGAGACTCTGTGTTGTGTTGGTTTTTCTTTTTCTATTCTAATATTTCATTCTTTCTTATCTCACCCTCTAATTTCTTTCTAATAGCTATCTGCTTTTCTGTATAATTTGAGAGGACATGTGCTGATAAATGTCGGCTTAAACTGTACTAAAAAGTGGGTCGTTACACTTGGTATCAGAGCAATGATTTAGTAATAACCTTGGCTCTGTGGTGTAACTCGATAGAGATGGGATCAGTAATATCCTAGATTGAGTTAAGTGTATATATATACGAAAGCGTATTTGTAAATTTTATGTACAAATGTTTTGTATTGTGTTATTTGATCGGTTCAAGTATTGAAAAGCGTTGAACTGACAATGGATACAATATTATTTTTTCAAGTGGGTAAATGAAATAATTTTACCCAAATTATATTTTATAAGGAAGAAATAATTTTATTAAATTATTTAGATTTTGATTTGTTTGATTAATTTGAATAGAATTCAAATTGGATTAAAATTTGAATGGTTCAATATAACCCAAGGAGATTTCACATACGAAATTTGTGAATGGAAAATTTAGTTTGGAATTGAATAGAAAAAATTGAATTAATGATAATTAAATGGAAATCAATTGGGTGTTAATTGATTGATATTTAAATATGAAAATAATCCAGTAAAGATTGATATTGAATATAAAATGGAATGATTTGATTGAGTTGATTGTGCATTGTTTGTTGATTGTTATATTGGCTGGATATAAATTCATCAATAATTCAACAATGGTTCAATGAAATAAAAACTAAATTCTAGTATAATAATGTGAATGAATCAAATATGATTTGAAATTAATGATTTAACCCTGTATTTGCATTTGAATGATGGTATATGTTGAATTTTGGAAATTTGTTATTTAAACTGTTGATTTATAAAGTGTTATTTAGATGATTCATGTATATGCTACTTACATGATAAACTGAGTTAAGTACAGGTGCCATATAGTCATGAGGATTGTTTTTGTTACGAATATTGAATATAAGTTGAGCAAGTATGCTCAATAGCGCTTGTAAAAGGTATGTCTATGCGAAAATATAAATTTTGGTTTTTGGTTTTTGTTTTTCAACCGTGTGGGTCGATGTATATATATTATTTGTTCCTGCGATATCGCAGATGTCACTCCGTACAGGGGAGACTCTGGCGAATTTTAACAAAAATTTAAAGTGTTAAAAAATTTCGATATTTTTGAAACTTTTATTAACAATATTGAGTTGGTTTTTGATTTGTAATAAATTGGATTTTAAATTATAATGAGTTTATGACATTTTTCCTACCTTAGTAATTTCGGGGAAGAAATTCATTTAAAGGGGGACGATTGTAATGTCCCGCATTTTTAGTAGTCAAATATTTAATTTAATTTATTATTTTAAATATTTATTTGGAATTTTAAATGGATTTAAATTATATATATATATTTGTTTATATAACGAAATTTGAACTTTAATTTATATAATTATGAATCAAACTCAAAATGGCGCGGTAGTTCGTAATATGGAGTTTTGAACTTCAATGGAATAAACAGAATCCATTTTAAGTCGAAATTCTGTGAAATAAGAAACGTTTGGATCTTGTTGGTGATAATTTTCATGTGAAAGAGAAAAATCCATGTTTCGTGTTATAATTTGTTAGTTATGTCCAATTCAATTTTTAAATAGTCGCTATGGAAATCGTTATTAAAATATAACGTTTATTTAATATATTTAAAAGGGAAATTTAAATCGATTAACTCAAAATTGATGATATTGAGTTGTGTAAATTATATTTGGGATTGTATATATATTCTATTTGGATATATATGATAAAAATAATTTATTATGATTTATTTGAATTAATTTGGAATTTAAATAATATTTTATTCAATATTATTTGAGTGTTAAAAATAGTCATTTTTGCGAACGGTCTTCGTTTTCGATGAAATTATTTTCATTAGGACCGTATCGTTAAATTATTATAAGAAAATCAAACTTCATGGAAAACCGATATCGTATGTGATTTCGATGGCCATAAACATCTCTGTTTCTATTTAATTGTTTAGACAATTTAAACAGGGGTAACTTTCAACGAATAAACGACTGGTCAAACAAACTCCAAGCTTGACGAAATAAGTTACATTAGATACGTAAGGAAGAGGTCTAGTAAAATGTCAAGGCCTCATATTTATTGGACTTTTTCTGTAATTATAGGAATTTTAAATGCTTGATTTTTCATCGATATTTATAAAGGACTTTTCACAGACAACCTCGGAATTCGACGAAACTTGTCCCATTGGGTCCGGAATATTTTTTTAATGCTAGGATTACATTATTTTGCCAAAAACAGAGATTGTATGAGCTCGTTTTAACTTGATATATCATCATGAAGTTTCTACGAATATTATATTAATATTTTTGTGACACCCCATGTCCATTAATGTCACTCACAAAGGGAATGCATTAACTTGTATAGAGCGTTTTAAGTGTGTATAGAACAGAAACTTAACAACAAGACAGATATAAAACAGTACTTAAAAATTTAAAACTTCATTCATTGCAGTGGTAAACAAATAAGTTACATTACATCATCAAAAACCAAAGACTAGAGTCAAGTACACAATATCCATCTTGACTAAATCAGAGTACACAAAATGAAAGACATAACCCCAACATAAAATAGCCATAAGTAAGATAGGCTGAATTTTTACTTCAGCGATCTAAGCAACTTTCAAAGAAAGAGATAAAGCTGTCCCAATCAAGCTCCACTAGTACTAGTCCCACCCTGAGCACCTGGGGGGAAAAGGAAGAAAAGAGGTGGAAACAAAGGGGGTCAGACATAAAGTCTGGCGAGTGCAATAACTTTAACAATATATCCATTAAGTAACTAGGATAAGGCATAAGTTGGAAAATAAGGAAATGACTGTGAACAAATGGGTATGACAAAGCAAACAAAGGAAATAAGATGAACAAAGATAACGTAAAAGGCGTACCTAATCACTATATGATAATTACTACACTGCACTACACCAAACACCCTACAAGTTGATCCCGCCTACAGAACTTAATAATGATAATGGTAGTTTCGTGTACCCTAGTTGCCTTCATAGGTGTCGTACGCCCCTATCTCTACTAGGTGTACCCACTACCCCCATTTGATCGGCTCCCTAACTCGTAGATACCCATGATGGCCCCATAGTGGGGTGTATCACTCCCCAAAGTGGCAACCCGACACCACCAAAATGCACGGCTTATATCTACACGATGCAACAACGTCTTACCTACCAGCCCGGGCCCATACACGCATATGACCCCGTTGGACTTGTGTTGTCACCGCTAACCCGTTTTGACCTCTTAAAATCAAACCCAGTACGCGTGTCCCGTCCTCGACTTGGGTCGAGCCCACAAAGATATTTAATGGGTTACTGGTTTGAAAAGGGCCCCCATGCATGACACAAGCTTTCCAACTATGCTTGGTCCCTTCTAAGGTTTTCCCCACTTAACCCCATTCTTATTCATGTCTTCTAACATGTTTCAATCCTTGGTTAACTGCATCTAATCGTATTTCATATGCCACCCAAGGCGCCCTCTTAATTTCACATGCCACCCAAGGCACCCACTTAACCCCCTCATGTCCCACCACATGTTTATCTGGTTAAGTGTTTCTTAATTCATTAACACCGTAACCTTGTAAAGACTCCCACATTAGACTGGCATTTGTGGCTGCTGGATTTGCCGGGCGGGTCCGGGCAGTCTTACACCACAAACGAGCCTAACCTCGTGTCTTTACAATTGTTACACATTTAATTCGTGCCTTTGACCTCTCACATTAGACTGGCATTTGTGGCTGTTGGATTTGTCGGGCAGGTCCGGGCAGTCTTACACCACAAAAGAGTCAACCTCGTGTCTTAGGCGGTTTATTATTACACATCTTTATTTAACCCCAAAGTGGATTAATATCCCTATTCAAAATTTGTAAATAAATTCCAAATATACTTATTTCCATAATTGTCTCAATTATGTCCATAAATGCCAATTTTTCCAATTAATGTCTTTATTTAATTATATGCCTTTTTCAAGGCCTTTATGCCAATTCTCTATATGTGTATATTCAATATTATCCCCATCGTCCCCACGTTGTTCGTTCGTTTTATCATGACATATATGTATATTAGACTAGAAATTAGTCTAGCACATAAAAGGGAAGAAACGTCGCAAATTTGCATAACACACAAAATGGATCTAATCTTGCAAATAAGGATTACAACATAACTTGCATAAACTTTGTATTGTCATGAATCTAAACATAGGCCTAAAGGTGTCAACTTGCATATATATAATATAGATTTTCACCTAAAACTTGCATATATGAATATAGTTTTTCATCCAAAACTTGCATAGGCCATAGTTACAAACTTGCATAAAATTATGTATGTCATAGATCTAAATCTAAAGGGGTAAACTTGCATATATGTGAATCCAATTCCTACCTAAACTTGCGTATAGTCACTTTATTTGGTTCACATGTAAACTTGTGTACAATTCATATAGAAACTAGCATATAGTCTACACCCAAACTTGCATATAGAATGATGTCAAACATGAATCAAGTTGAACATAGGTGATTGGGCACATACAAAGGAATCTACAACAAAAACTGTCATTATGAACAACAAGCATATATCCACAAAATACCACAACTTCCAATGTTTCACAAACATAGCCATATAACCCAATTTATATCTCAACCCAATTAACTTGTTAATTATCTTATTAAAGAAATTGAACTCACAACTCAAAGGAGGACTTGAGTTCTAGAATCTGAGTTCTGAAATTGATTTATCTCGCCTTTGAAGTAGACAAATTCGTTGTTGTTGTTGTTATAAATTTGAGTTGAACTGAGTTGATTATCTTCACTTTCTCTCTAGTTGGTGGCGGCTACTCTAGGTTGCAAGGTGATAGCATGACGGCCATGGTTCTAATTTTTATTTGGTTTAAGGGTTTGAGTCTACATGTGTTTATATAGAATTTAGGATTAATTTAGGCCATCCGATCAACCTAGAATCAATCAAGACCATTCAGTCCAGATCAGAACTATCAAGAAACCCTAGTGACTCAGCAGAAAGTCATAAAATCGTCATCTTTCAGATCTGCCCGGGGGGGCAGGTCGACCCATAGGTCGACCCCTAGGTCGACCCCCAGGTCGACCTGTAGGGGGGAGGTCGACACTAGGGTCGACCCCCTGGTCGACCTAGGTCCTGGGCGGGAATTTTCCCGTCCAGCCAGCTTCTGACTTTTGATTTGAATTTGAATCTATTTTCGAACTGTTTGAATTTATTAGAATTTTCTGGAAACTTCCGACAGCCATAACTTCTTCATACGAAGTCCAATTTACACAAACTTGGACTCTATCTCAACCAGAATTCCGAGACGAACACAATGGCGTAACCCGTTTCCCTTGATTCTCACATTTAAAATTAATTATTCTTTAATTTGTTAACTTTAATATTTAAATTTATGGGGTGTTACATTCTCCCCTCCTTAAAGGATTTCGCCCCCGAAATCTCCAAGTTAAGGAGAATGCATATCCTAACATCCACTCATCCATCTACTCAACCAACAAACACAGGCATCCATTGTCCTTACAAAATTTCTATGTTGTATGAACATATGCAAGAAGTGTGTGTATATGTTCCTTAACTAATGCAAAATCAGGCGGTCTACTGATTCAGTTGACCTCCTTAATGCAATCATGATAGTGTCATGCGTCCATTATGTATGCGAAAGAATCCTATCGATACATATTATTTGTACATGTGTGCACAACCATTCATCAAAATGCAGCATCCATATGATAACACAACCACTATACATCCATTAATCTAAATATGCACACACATTTATATGCAACATGAAGGTGATTGAGCTGATCCAGTGCCTAAGGTGTGTGTATATGCATCCATGAGCAACCACTAGCAACCACTTGCATCCATTTGCATCCATCAGACATAACATGTCTCAAATACATGTTTCAACCACAGGGTTCTTCCTAACTAAAGATCGAAGATGTCATCGCAAAGATAATACTAAAAGATAGGACAAGTATCAACAAAGCGGTAGAAAAAGGAGAAATTAAAACATACCCTCAAAAAGGAAAGGGTACAACGTACGCATCTTAACTTCGGTCTCCCAAGTCGCGTCTCTTTGATCATCTCCCCATTGCACTTTGACCAACCTGACCTCTTTGTTGCAAAGCTTTTTGATCTCCGACCCGAGAATGCGTGTAGGAGTTCGTCTGATCGTGGCATTGCGCTCTACTTCCACTTCTTCGAGCGTGCTCGGCTCTACCACTTCCGCCGTATCGTGTAAACACTTAAGCAAATGTGAAACGTGAAACACGTCATGAACATCGTTGAGCTTCCCTGGTAACTTGACTCTGTATACCCTCTGGCCAATCCTCTTTGTAATTGGAAAGGGTCCTATGAACCTTGGTGCCAACTTCCCTACCGATCCAAAGCGGACAACATTTCTCAATGGTGACACCTTAATAAAAACCATGTCCCCAACATTGAACTCAAGATCGGTTCGTCTCTTATCAGCGTATGACTTCTGTCGGTCCTGTGTCATCTTCATTCGCCGTCGAATCAGGTCTATCTTCTCCGAAGTCTCCCTAATCATGTCGGTCCAAGCAAAACCTTATCCGTGGATTCCCACCAACATGTAGGTGATCGGCACGGTCGTCCATAAAGAGTCTCAAAAGGTGCCATGCCAATGCTTGCTTGAAAACAATTATTATAGGCGAACTCTACTAGTGGAAGGTGTTCTTCCCATGTTACTCCAAAGTCTAGAATGCATAGCCTCAGAAGGTCTTCTAGAATCCGATTCACCCTCTCGGTCTGGCCGTCCGTCTGAGGATGATAAGCGGTACTTAAGCATAATTGAGTTCCAACAGCCTCTTGTAAGCTCTTCCAAAATTCGCTTGTGAAAATAGGATCTCTATCGCTCACAATGCTGGGGGGTATGTTGTGCAAACGAACTATCTCTCGAAGGTAAATAGATGCTAACCATGCGACGGTCCTTTTACTTTTGATGGGAATAAAATGGGCACTTTTAGTAAGTCAGTCTACAATTACCCAAATCCTTGTATTACCCTTCCTCGATCTTGGTAACCCGTCTACAAAATCTATGGAAACGCTTTCCCATAATTTCCAAAGCGGAATCCCTAAGGGATGGAGCAAACCTCCGGGCTTCTTTTGCTCCGCCTTGACTTGCTAGCACACTAAGCATCTAGCAACTAACTCGGCCACGTCCTTCTTCATTCCGGCCCAAAAGAAAACTCGCTTCATATCCCTATACATCTTATCACCACCGGGATGTATGGTCATCTTCGAGCGATGTGAGTCTTCATGAATTGCCTTCTTCAAACCCTCGTCTTGTGGTACGCAAAGTCTTCCATCTCTACGTAGCCAACCTCTCTCATCTATAGCATACCTATTCAGATGACTTGAGGACTCCCCTCCTATAAGCTTGCCTACTATCTCAACCAATTGTGGGTTATTTCGCTGTGCCTCCCCAACTCGACCCAAAAGTGTAGGTTGCACCTCTAATGATGCCAACAATCCGGGTACAAAATCGACAGAGGGTCTGAAGTCAAAGGAAGATATATATATTCCAAACTCTGCCACTCTACAAACAAAGGACTTAAAGTTAACTTCTTTCTACTTAAGGCGTCAGCTACAACGTTACCCTTGCCAGGGGTATATGCGATCTCGAAATCGTAGGATGCCAAAAACTCCATCCATCTCTGTTGCCTCAAGTTTAGGTCCTTCTGAGAGAATAAATACTTTAACGACTTATGGTCTGTATACAACTCAAACCTTTCGCCAAGCAAATAATGACGCCACGACTTAAGCGCAAAAACTATGGCCGCCAACTCCAAGTCGTGGGTAGGGTAATTTTTCTCATGGGTTTTCAACTGTCTTCCACCATAGCATATCACCCTTCCCTCTTGCATTAAAACTGCACCAAGCCCTGTCCCGCAAACATCGGTATATACAGTGAATGTCTTACTCTCGTCTGGCAAAACTAAAACTGGAGCGGTCGTCAAAGCTCTCTTCATACATTGGAAAGCATCGTCACAGTCAACGTCCCAAGTAAAAGTCAAATTCTTCTTCGTTTGAGAGGGGCTGATATCTTTGCGAAGTCCTTAATGAACTTCCTATAATAGCCAGCCAACCCTAAAAAGCTTCTTACTTCGGTTGCGTTCTTAGGCGTTTTCCAATCTTGGATTGCCACTATCTTAACGGGATCCACAGCTATCCCTTCCTTAGAGACCATGTGTCCTAATAACCTCACTTCTTTTCTCCAAAAATGGCACTTGGAGAACTTAGCCTTTAGCTGATGTGCTCGTAGGGTCTCTAAGACTTCCCTAAGATGTAGGGCATGCTCTTCTTCATTTTTAGAGAAAACCAAAATATCGTCTACAAAGACTACCGCAAATTTGTTCAGAAACTCTCTAAACACCCTACTCATTAAGTCAACAAAGTATGTGGGTGCATTCGTCAAACGAAAAGGCATGACGAGCCACTCGAAGAAACCGTCAGGAGTTCTAAATGCAGTCTTGTCGATGCTTTGGGTTTCGATTGCCGAGGAATAGAGACTCTACAAATAAAAACTGAGGACTGGGACTCCACTGCTATCATTTCATATGTATATGGTTACAATTATTTACGCTCCCAATGTGCCTATGATGTAGCACCTGGCGGATTTTTAGCTAGTGTGTATCATCTTACCCACCCTTAGCTGATGAAACCCTGTAGCCAAATCTAGTTGCGAGAAAACCGAAGCTCCCATCAATTGATCAAATAAATCATCTATCCTCGGTAACGGGTGTCTGTTCTTCTTTGTTAGCTTATTCAGCTCTCTATATTACACGCACAATCTACGTGAACCATCAGCTTTTGTAGCAAAAACGACTGGAGCACCCCACTCCAAAATACTTCTTCTTATGGACCCCTTCTCAAGCAATTCTTTCACTTGCTTACTGAGTTCTCTTCTCTCTCTCTCTCGGAGCCATGTGGCACACTGGTAATGCAACTAGCTTTGCATTATCTACTAAGTATATTCGAAAGTCTATCTCATGCCTCGGGGGTAAACCTCGAACTTCATCGAATACATCCGAGTATTAACAGACCACTCTAACAGACTGCAAATTCTCAACAGACGCGTCAAGCGATTCTAGATAACTTAGCATAACAGAATTCATGGGATTACAAGAGATTTCGAGAGTGTTGCCCAAGCGAGTCATAAGCCTAACCTCCCTCTTTTCACAATCTATGATGGCTCCATTACTGGATAGCCAATCCATGCCCAAAATTAACCCATAGCCCGTGAAGCCCAAAACATAAGCATCACATCTAAACCCAACGCTAAGTATAGAAATTTCCAAATCCAAACAAATCATCGACAAATAGGCTGAGCCCCCAATTGGATTTGAAACAACTAAGGGATCCTCTACTATACTGGTGTAGTGTCTCAACTAAAGTAGTGGATATAAAAGAGTGCGATGCGCCAGAATCAAAGAGTGTGCGAACAGGATGATCGAAAAGATAAACTAAATTTTTAACAGAAATCGGTCTACCTCGTTCTTGCAGCGGTGGGACCACGAGAGCCTGGACCTGGCCCCTTGCCTACCCTGATGCCATGAGAGCCTGAGTCTGCCCTCCATAGGTAGGTCCTGCCCTCTGCCCTTTCTTTGGGCAATCCTTAATCAGATGTCCTGCCTCGCCACAGTGGAAACAACCAGTCTTCTTCTTCTTTCTACAGTCTTTGCTTAGATGACCTGGTGTCCCACAGTTAAAGCATCTTTTCTTTCCCTTTCCATTATTGTCTTTACCACCCTTCTTGTTATGTTGTTGCTTTTGTGGTTTCTTTTGATCCCCTTTCTTCTCAGGTGCCTTATTAGCATTGGCGCCTTTCTCCTCTTCATGTATAAGTGCCATGTCAACTAGTCTCTCAAAGGTGGCCCCCATAGGGATGTGGGTCATAGCTAACCCATGTAGCGGCTCGTTCAAACCCTTAACAAATCTCAGGGCCTTCTTTTCGGGTGTATTCACCAAGTCCAAGCCAAATCTCGCCAACTGATTGAACTTGTTGACGTATTCTTTCACTGATAGATTCCCCTGCCGCAATGCCAAAAACCTTTCCATGTATAGATTCTCTTCAGTCCGTGAGAGAAACACTTTGCCTCAAACCTACGCCTGAAATCCGGCCATGTATCAACTGGACGCTCTCCATTAGTGACCTCCCACCAAAACGAGGCCTCATCCTTCATTAACCAGGAAGCTAACTGGACCTTTCTTCCATCTTCTACCTCAAAGATTCCAAACAATTCTTCCACCTCCTTTAGCCAATTTCGAGCTTCAACAAACGTCTCCGACCCGTGAAAAGGTTTCCCGCCCATTGCCCGAAAGTCCTTGCATATCTTTGCGAAAGTGTCAACACGGGGAGTAGAAGGAGGAGCATTTGTTGGGCCTGCTACATGGGCCCTAGCTTCCAGATACCTTCTAAACCATCCTGGTATTGGTATCCCCTCGGGTATCTCGGGAATTCCAGACATGCTGAAAAGAAAATGAAGAGATTCAAACGAAAAATTCAAAAGGAAGATATATGGCTCTTGGGGGTTATGTTTTTAAAACAAACTTTCCTCTTGAAGATATTCTCCTTAAAACATACTTTTGAAAGTATTTCTTTATAAAATGCTTTTGAAAAATAGTTTTTCAAAATATCTTATCTGTTTTGGTAACCTTCAGCTCTGATACCACGTGTGACATCCCATGTCCATTAATGTCACTCACAAAGGGAATGCATTAACTTCTATAGAGCGTTTTAAGTGTGTATAGAACAGAAACTTAACAACAAGACAGATATAAAACAATACTTAAAAATTTAAAACTTCATTCATTGCAGCGGTAAACAAATAAGTTCGATTACATCATCAAAAACCAAAGACTAGAGTCAAGTACACAATATCCATCTTGACTAAATCAGAGTACATAAAATGAAAGACATAACCCCAACATAAAATAGCCATAAGTAAGATAGGCTGAATTTTTACTTCAGCGATCCAAGCAACTTCCAAAGAAAGAGATAAAGTTGTCTCAATCAAGCTCCACTAGTACTAGTCCCACCCTGAGCACCTGGGGAAGAAAAGAGGTGGAAATAAAGGGGGTCAGACATAAAGTCTGGCAAGTGCAATAACTTTAACAATATAATCATTAAGTAACTAGGATAAGGCATAAGATGGAAAATAAGGAAATGACTGTGAACAAATGGGTATGACAAAGCAAACAAAGGAAATAAGATGAACAAAGGTAACGTTAAAGGCGTACCTAATCACTATAGGATAATTACTACAATGCACTACACCAAACACCTTACAAGTTGATCCCGCCTACAGAACTTAATAATGATAATGGTAGTTTCGTGTACCCCTAGCTGCCTTCATAGGTGTCGTCTGCCCCTATCTCCACTAGGTGTACCCACTACCCCCATTTGATCGGCTCCCTAACTCGTAGATACCCGTGCTAGCCCCACAGTGGAGTGTATCACTCCCCAAAGTGGCAACCCGACACCACCAAAATGCACGGCTTATAACTACATGATGCAACAACGTCTTACCTACCAGCCCGGGCCCACACACGCATATGACCCCGTTGGACTTGCATTGCCACCGCTAACCCTTTTGACCTCTTACAATCAAACCTAGTACGTGTGTCCCGTCCTCGACTTGGGTCGAGCCCACAAAGACACTTAATGGGTTACTGGTTTGAAAAGGGCCACCATGCATGACACAAGCTTTCTACCTATGCTTGGTCCCCTCTAAGGTTTTCCCCACTTAACCCCATTCTTATTCATGTCTTCTTACATGTTTCAATCCTTGGTTAAGTGCATCTAATCGTATTTCATATGCCACCCAAGGCGCCCTCTTAATTTCCCATGCAACCCAAGGCACCCACTTAACCCCCCCCCCCATGTCCCACCACATGTTTATCTGGTTAAGTGTTTCTTAATTCATTAACACCGTAACCTTGTAAAGACCTCCCACATTAGACTGGCTTTTGTGGCTGCTGGATTTGTCGGGCGGGTCCGGGCAGTCTTACACCACAAACGAGCCTAACCTCGTGCCTTTACAATTGTTACGCATTTAATTCGTGCCTTTGACCTCTCACATTAGACTGGCATTTGTGGCTGTTGGATTTGCCGGGCAGGTCCGGGCAGTCTTACACTACAAAAGAGTCTAACCTCGTGTCTCAGGTGGTTTATTATTACACATCTTTATTTAACCCCAAAGTGGATTCCTATTCAAAATTTGTAATTAAATTCCAAATATACTTATGTCCATAATTGTCTCAGTTATGTCCATAAATGCTAATTTTTTCAATTAATGCCTTTAATTAATTATATGCCTTTTTCAAGCCCTTTATGCCAATTCTCAATATGTGTATATTCAATATTATCCCCATCGTCCCCACGTTGTTCGTTCGTTTTATCATGACATATATGTATATTAGACTAGCAATTAGTCTAGAACATAAAGGGAAGAAACATCGCAAATTTGCATAACACACAAAATGGATCTAATTTTGCAAATAAGATTTACAACATAACTTGCATAAACTTTGTATTGTCATGAATCTAAACATAGGCCTAAAGGTGTGAACTTGCATATATATAATATAGTTTTTCACCTAAAACTTGCATATATGAATATAGTTTTTCATCCAAAACTTACATAGGCCATAGTCACAAACTTGCATAAAATTATATATGTCATAGATCTAAATCTAAAGGGGTAAACTTGCATATATGTGAATCCAATTCCTACCTAAACTTGCATATAGTCACTTTATTTAGTTCACATGTAAACTTGTGTACAATTCATATAGAAAGTAGCATATAGTCTACACCCAAACTTGCATATAGAATGATGTCAAACATGAATCAAGTTGAACATATGTGATTGGGCACATACAAAGGAATCTACAACAAAAACTGTCATTATGAACAACAAGCATATATTCACAAAATACCACAACTTCCAATGTTTCACAAACATAGCCATATAACCCAATTTATATCTCAACCCAATTAACTTGTTAATTATCTTATTAAAGGAATTGAACTCACAACTCAAAGGAGGACTTGAGTTCTGGAATCTGAGTTCTGAAATTGATTTAGCTCGCCTTTGAAGTAGACAAATTCGTTGTTGTTGTTATAAATTTGAGTTGAACTGAGTTGATTATCTTCACTTTCTCTCTAGTTGGTGGCGGCTACTCTAGGTTGCAAGGTGATAGCATAACGGCCATGGTTCTAATTTTTATTTGGTTTTAGGGTTTGAGTCTACATGTGTTTATATAGAATTTAGGATTAATTTAGGCCATCCGATCAACCTTGAATCAATCAAGACCATTCAGTCCAGATCAGAACTATCCAGAAACCCTAGTGACTCAGTAGCGAATCATAAAATCGTCATCTTTCAGATCTTCTAGGGGGGCAGGTCGACCCATAGGTCGATCCCTAGGTCGACCCCCAGGTCGACCTGTAGGGGGGAGGTCGACACTAGGGTCGACCCCCTGGTTGACACTAGGGTCGACCCCCTGGTCGACCTAGGTCCTGGGCGGGAATTTTTGCGCCCAGCCCGCTTCTGACTTCTGATTTGAATTTGAATCTATTTTCGAGCTGTTTGAATTTATTTGAATTTTCTGGAAAATTCCGACAGCCATAACTTCTTCATATGAAGTCCAATTTACGCAAACTCGGACTCTATCTCAACCAGAATTCCGAGACGAACACAATGGTGTAACCCGTTTCCCTTGATTCTCACATTTAAAATTAATTATTCTTTAATTTGTTAATGTTAATATTTAAATTTACGTGGTGTTACAATTTTTGTCCACCTTATATATATATATATATATATATATATATGTATATATGTATATATATATATATGTATATGATCACTAAGCAAACCCTTGTTTACAGTCAATTGTTCCTCGCGTGCTCAACACCATATACAACCGCCACATACTTTTTGAATGGCGGTGAAACACTGAAATTCCTCCACCAAATTCTCAAGTTCTGATCGAATCTACCCAAAATCTCCAACTTGATATTGTGCAGGGCTTTAATCCCTTGGTCACGTTGTAATATCATGAATCTTGGAGTGTGAATTAGCGCCAGTAATGCGCTGCGTTCATGGATTGATGGAGGGCGAATGGGGAGACCAGACCTAATAGGATTTAGGGCTAAGATAGAACAGGCTCATCCGCTTCAATTGGTGATCCCCAATGAGGCTCCGATGAGATGGAGGCGTATGCGGAAGGGGCAGTTCAAGGTGACAGGGAATGGAAGGTAAGTGAACAAGGAAGGATCTATATGATTCCTTTTTTCTAGGAGTAGCCGAATGGTTGTTCGATGCATAAGAGAATAAATTGGTGGTCTTAGATCCATCGTCGGTCAAGGGCATGCGGGGGACGGTGGTTGTTGAAAGGAGGCGGAGCGCGAGTTCGTCTGTGGGTAGCTGAAGAACACAGGCTTGTCTGATGATAGGAGTAGTTACGTGAAGTAATTTAAAATGTGGGCTTCATGGTTTTAACGTGATGGCAGTGTGATGAGTATAACGGGATGAAGTGGAGCATGTTAGTTATTATGGGCAGATAGCATGGATTATGAAGCAGGGAGGAAGTTTTTAAGTTGGACCAATAACACATAAAAAATAAAAATAAAAAGAAGAAGAAGAAGTCTGTGAACGAACAAACGCGGAGAAGTCTGGTGGAAGTAAAAGAGGTCGGCCCAGTTCGTTTTAAACTAAAGTAAGATGTTCATTTTAAACTAAAGTAAGTTGTCCTGATAATTATAATGTAATTAAGTTTAGAATATACTAATTTAGGTGTTGATTAATTATTTAACTTAACCATGAATTAAGTATTTAATTAAGAAGTTAATAACTAGGGTTAATAATTTAATTCATTCGTGGCAATTATAACATTTTTATTTTATTAACAGAAATTGACAAAACAAGTTAAACTGTAATCGTTGTAATGAGCAGAATATTATGGAACTATATTGGATAGAGCTGGACAGCGGAAATTTACAGTTAAATTAAATGATTGTTTAATTTAACTGTAATCGAACCGTTTCAACAAATCGAATCAAGGTGAGTTAAACTCACTCGGTTATTCCCACTTATATTTTATATAAGTTGGGTTTTTTTTGTGTGCTATGGTTGCTAATGGTTGAATATTTCTTGATTGTTAAATACATATTCATATATGGATTAAACCAATGAAATTAAATATTGTTTAATTTCAGTGGAACACCCAACCGTTATTTTAACGACTGGACCCAATAGAGGTAACTTACCTTGTTGGTCACATTTATAAATTAAACGTGTTTAATTGTTTGAATTGTTGTGTTAATTGGTTGATGTTAAATAGTCGTTATTTACCGTTATAAAAATAATCAGTTAAATGATTTTATGTGAGATAACATATACAGGGAAGAACAGGTTGGAGGGATCCAACCGGATTCCTCGGATATATTTAATGTTATATATTTTCATATTATCATTATATGAACTGTTCGGTTTGAATGATTGATTGGATTGTTGATCGTTGACTGAAATATCAACACTTGTTTTGTTTTAAACCAATGGCTGATATTGGTTGAGTAATTGGCAACATATGGCCTGTAAATTCAATCGTTTTATAAACCGTGATTTACCTCCAGGCATATCAGCGAAATGAAGCTATAAAATTTGTTTTATAACTGAAACGGGTTTTTAACCCATTATTTGAATAAAAATTATCATAAAAAGGAAATAAATATTTATTAATTATTATTTAAGTTTATAATTAATTTTTAAATTATTTAATAAGGCAAAATCTGATGTTAATCAGATTTATAAGCAAGAGAACATAAAATTAACCAATGGCTAGGAGTTGTATAATTATTATTTTTAAGAAAAAAATAAATATAATTATTTAATTTAATTATATTATTAATTAATTTAAAGGAAGAAGTTATTGGAAACAGTTAATGAATTAACTGTATTTTTGTTTGACTAATCAACCATTTAAAGTGAGAGTGATTATTAATTAGTTTGTTTCGAATTAATCTAAGGAAATGATTTAACAAATAATTATTTTATTTTTAATAAGATTTTAAAAGGGGATTTATTATTTATTTTAGTTAATAAAGAAATTAACTACTTCTATAGTAGCTAATGATTAAAGTAAATTATTATTTTAATTAATAATAGTTTAGGAGCTTACTTTTATTTGAAATTCATTTAAAAAGTAATCGAAGTTAAAATGGAATTGAATTGTGAAAGAGTTATGAATAGGTTTTATATTTTAAACCCGAATTTTGATAACAAAATTATAAAAGGAATTTTTAGCAAATGCGATAGCTGAAATTAATTATTTACTTAATGTTTGAATTAAGAAAAAGGGAATTGAAAATAAAAGGATTTATATTAAACCCCCAATTTTAGACATGAAATTTATAAAAGGAAATGAGGTGTTAATTTTAAATTAACATTATTTAATAACGAAATTAAGTAAAATGGGGATTTGAAATAAGATTTTCAAAACGAAAATTGGGTGAAATGGGTTAGAAAAGGAATTATTAAAAGTGAATTTGATGAAGGAGTGAGTGATAGGATTTTGTAACAAAAATCCGTGTTATAAAACGAATTGTTAAAGAAATAGAAGTTAAAGGTGATATTTCAGTAAGCAACTACCTAATCGGTGAATTACGGAAAAATGATTATATTTGAGAAAGGATTTCCAAAAGCAAGAAGGGTTGACAAAACCATATTTTAAATAAAATAGAAAATGGGATTAGTTTTGATATTAAAATGAAATACCATATTTTGAAATTACAACTCATATCTATCTTAAGATAAGAATGTTGTTGATCTAGGTCTGAGAGGTAATTAAAATACCCCAACTAGAACGACTTCAGGATTATCTGAGATGATACTAGTTGTAATGGTAAAGAGGAGTAATAATTTATTATTTCCATTAGGGAAATAATAATGCAGCATTATTGGTGAAAATGTAAAGAATATGTAATAAGAATTTCGAAGTAAAGGAAATTAAAAGATTGGGGATATATATATATATATATATATTAATATGTATATATATAATTCCATCTGATTTTCGTTTCTAATGGCGTCTGTATCAAACTCTACAATCCCTTTTCGTTCTTCACAAGAAAAGCTTTAATCCAAGATAAATACAACAAATCCCACTTCAGATCTCATTGGTGTATCAAATGATAGAAGTATGTCAGATCGATCAACTAGAAGTTTAGCATTTCTCAAGCCATCTACAGAACACTTTTTCATTCCTGAAAGTATTTTCAACAAATCGGCAGAAGTATGGATTAATACCTTAGCTTTAATACTGATTCATTTCAGGTTATCCTCTATTAAGCTCAAGGATTATATTACTAAAGTATGGAAGCCTCGGGGTATTTTTCATATTCATGTATCTCCCTCTTTTTATTTTTCTGTTCAATTTGAAGATCATGTTGATTTCTCTCGGATCTCAGAAAGAAACAATTATTCTTATTTTGGTAGACTACTTTTGATTGATAAATGGGTGCCAGGTTATGATTACTCAAAAAACAAAGTAACATAGTTCAGATCTGGATTAGACTGATCGATCTACCCATGGAATACTGGACTTTAGATGATATTCAAATGATAGCAAGTTTCATTGCAAATCCTGTTCTAGTAGATGATAATACAGCAAGCAAAAAAATTACAAAATATGCAAGAGTTTTATTATCAATAGATACATTTTCAGATCTGAAAACAGAAATCCCAATTTTAATGCATAATGGTTCAAAAGTAAATTTAGCAGTGGAGTATGAATTTGTGTCTGCCAAATGTATGCATTGTAATCTGTTTGGACATGAAGTTTCTACAGATCCACGCTGGATTCCACCTGACAGTCAAGATGAAACTAATGAGTTAAATGATGAACATGAGGCTGAACAAGTTAATACAGATAAAATGCAAAAATGTTAAGGATGCCGGAGGTACTTCTTCTACTCCAAATGATGACTTGGACTTTCTGAATCCTAAACTACCTGAAGTGGTGGTGCCAGATGATTTAAATATTTTAGCAGATGCATTATCAGACATTGACAAAGAAGTGAATGAAGAGAAAGGCAAACAAATAGATGTGTCAAACATGGTGGACAAGAATGGTAATTATGGTAAAAGTGATAGTACAACAGGTGCTTCAAAAACAATTCCTCCTTCTAAAAGAAATACAAGGAGTTCATCCTCAATTAAATGACATTACTAACTTGGAATGTCAGGGGGATGAACACTGTTTTTCATATGAAGGAAGTGTTATCCCTTCTGAATTTCACTAAATCAACCCTTGTTGGTTTAGTTGAAACAAAATTATCTCCTAATAATCTATTACTATTTTCCTCTATGTTACCTAGCTCTTGGAAGTCATTGACTAATAATTCATCAATATCCTCTGGTAGAATTTTATTAATTTGAGACACAAATGTATGGGATGTGATTCTATCATCTTTTTCCTCTCAACACTTGACAGTAAATGCTATTAATAAAGGTGGTTTTGGGATGATGTTCACAGTGATATATGCAAGTAATTGTTTTGCAGAAAGGGTCACTTTATGGAAAAATTTATTGAATGAAGCTTCTCTAATAAATAGTGCATGGGTTCTTATGGGAGACTACAATAATGTGCTGTCACCTAAGGATAAGAAATGGGGTTTATCTGTGCCTTTTCATCAAATTAGAGAATTTCAGAAATTTTTACTTCAGTCATCACTTTAAGAAGTTAAACCTTTGGGCTTTAATTTTACATGGCGTCGAAAGGGAATAGCTACTAGTATTGATAAAATCCTGGTAAATAATTGTTGTCTTCAACTTTTTCTCCAAATGAAAGCTCTTGCTTTTCCACAAAAATCAAGTGATCATAATCCAATAATGCTAGATCTTATTTCTACTAAAGAGGTTAAGGGTTTTCCATTTAGATATAGAAATGATTGGCATAATTTGGATGGTTATAAAGAGGCTGTTCATAAGGGTTTAAAAGCTTCAGTTTGGGGTTTTAATGGTTATCAGTTTATGCAAAGACTCAAAAACTGTAAAACTGAATTGAAGAGCTGGAATAAGTTGAGAGATAAGAATTTTGCAAACCTCAAACAATCTGAAGAAATTGCACTACAATTAGAAAAAGTTGTTGATGCTGATCCAGAGGATATTCTTCTATGTGAAAATTACCTGTCTGCCAAAAAAGAGCATCAGATTTTGCAACAAATTCATTTCAATGGCTTTAAATAGCAAGAAAAAGTATCTTGGCTTCAGCAATCAGACACTAATTCTAAAAAAAATTATTCCAGAATGACAAACAGGAGATTCTTTAATCACATCAGAGCATTGATTGATCAGAATGGGAATTTATTGTATATAACAGAGGATATTGAGGTACAAGCAATCAATTATTTTCAGGATATATTCAATGGTCAAAGTAATTCATCATTTCCATATTTTAATCCTACTGCTACTATCAATGATGAAGGGCAGAAATTTCTATTGAACCAATTGAATTATCAGAAATAAAAGATGCAGTATATTCAATTTATGATGATTCTAGCCCTGGTCCTGATGGCATTAATGCAAAATTCTTTAAAGTTCATTGGGATAACTTGAAAAATGAGTTATTATTGGCCATTACTGATATATTCAATTCAGGTAAATTACCAAAGTCTTTGAATCATACTTTCATTACTCTAATTCCCAAAAATAAAAGACCATCTGAAATAGCACACTATAGGCCAATAGCTTGTTGTAATGTCTATTATAAAAAAAATTCCAAAGTTTTATGTAATAGACTAAAACACTTTCTGCCTCATCTTGTCTCGGAAAATCAGAGTGCTTTCATTTATGATAGATACATTGGGGATAATATATTACTAGCACATGAATTATTAAGGGATTTTAAGAAAAAAGGGATGCCAAAAATGTGTGTTAAAGTTGACTTGCAAAAGGCATATGATCGTGTGAATAGAGAATTCATTTGTTATATTATGTCCTGTATGGGGTTTCCTATTCATTTCATAAATATAATCTATGAATGCATGTCAACTGCAACTTATTCAATTATGATTCAAGGTGTGCCAAAAGGTTTTATAACATCCAATAGGGGTATTAGGCAGAGTGACCCTTTATCCCCATATCTTTTCTCTATTGCTATGCAATACTTTTCATTTATGATGGATGAAGCAACTAAGAATCAAAATTTTCAACCAAGCAGCACTATTCAACCAATTATCTCTCATCTATTGTATGCTGATGATCTTATGATTTTTGGAAAATCATCTACTATGAATGCTCAAATTTTGAAGAGAATATTTCAGAATCTTAGTTTGTATGCTGGACTTAATGTTAATGCTTCAAAGACCAAAGTGTACTTCAGTAATTCAGTGTCAAATTCAGATCAGATTCTTCACATTTTGCAATTTCAGCAAGGATTTTTACCTATAAAATATTTGGGAGTTCCTTTATCAACCAACTATTTACACTATTCAGAATGCAATTCTCTCATTCAAAGAATTCAAGATAAAATCAATGGTTGGGAAACAAAATTACTAAGTTTTGCAGGAAGGGCTAAATTAATTAATACTATCATCACTCCCATTATTTTATATTGGATTTTCATTTACCAAATTCCATAATATACCATAGACAAACTGCAATCAATATGTGTTGATTTCTTTTGGGGTGGTTCATCACATAAAGTGTCTTGGGATAGCTGTGTAGGACAAAGGCTGAAGTAAGCATTGGGTTAAAAAATCTATCAGATCTTAAAAAAGCAGCATGTGTGAAGTTACTTTGGAAATTTTTATCTAATACTTCACTGTGGAGTAAATGGATTCATAGCAAATATTGTAAAAATGATTATTTTTGGACAATGGCTCGAGACAATAATGCATCCTCAACATGGAAATCTATGCTAAGGCTAAGGAAAAGATCAAAATAGTTATTCAATAAAGTAATTGCCAATGGTGATGATACTTATATGTGGCATGAACCATGGATTAACTGTAAAAATCTGGTAGATTTGCTTGGGTATGACAAACTGAATTTAATTGGTATTGTAGATCAGAAAGTTAATTGCATTATCAGAAATGAAGTGTTTATACCTGAAGTCCATCCAGCTACAAGAGAATTATTAGATGAGATCTACTCCATCTCCACTTTCCCAGATAAAAGACATGATTTTTATGAATGGGGTGATGGAGGCCAGTTCTCTTTCCATAAAGCTTGGGAGTATTTACGAAGTCATGAACAACAGGAAGATTATTTTTCAGTTATATGGCATAGTAAAAATAGTAGAAAAATGTCTGTTATTTCTTACCTTGCTATTCTTGGCAGATTAAACACTAATGATAGGGTTCAGCGCTACAGAAGCCTCTCAGATCATCTTTGTCCTCTCTGCAACAATCATCCAGAAAGTATACAACGTTTATTCTTCTCATGCGACTTTTTAGCGTACATATGGCTATCTTTGAAGCAAAAATTGGATCTTTCCTTAAATTTATTAGATCTGAAAGAGGAAGCGATGGTTATACATAACAATTTTAAGAAGAAAGATCAATTGAAAGATTTGGCGTGTGCTACCTTTACCTGTGCTGTCTATTTCATCTGGAAGGAACGGAATCTAAGGGTTTTCCATGGTAGAAGTACGAACTCATCTTTATGCCTCTGGAAAATTGAGAGAGAGAGATCAAATTGCTGGTGAATAATAATGGAAGCAAATGTACTCGAGATGGGAGAAGTGAATTACTGTTGGGTAGATGGGGCGTTGATCTCAAGGACACAGGTTGACTTCAGAGGAGTTTGAAAAGGCATCTAGAAGATAGTGTTTGGGCCTGGTTGGGCTGTGGAGTTTGTGAACGTTTTTAGGCTTTTTTTTTCATGTTTTTGTTTGAATGTTTTAATATTTGTATGTCTTTCAGTTGTATACCAAATTTATAAGTACTCTTTTTCCTTGTAAGGTACCCATTTAGGTTGGGGGTTACAAGGTTTTAACGAGGCTTATAAAGGAGGTTTATTGGATTTTCAGCAATAAAGTGAACCAATTTTCAAAAAATATATATATAGTATAATAATGTTTCCAAAGCTAAGGAAAACAAAAGAGGATTGCGTGAAAATATAACGATATTTTCGAGTTAAAACGAAATATAAAGTTGAATTTAAAAATAGGTTTATTCGATAAGAAAAAGCAGTGGTTATTGTTTCAAGTAATGAAAAAAAGGGATTTCGTAACGTTATTTACGAGAAATAAGTTTAATTAATTTCCCAATTATAGATAATCAGGAACGATGGAGCAAATGTTTGAAAGGAGAGTTAAATGGAAATTGAGTATAGTTATAAGAAAATTTTCTAAGTATTAAAAAGAAATGGTCTTGAGAATCATTGATATGTTAAAATAAGAAGTTAATACGGTATTTTAACCACCACATATATATTGATTGTTTTAACCACCAATCACCGTTTTTGTACCAAAATTTTCCATGTGCGAAAGCACACGCCTCAAATTTAATTAACTATTTGTTTATTATTTTTAATTTAAAAGGCCAAGTGATGCTGAATACTGAACCAGTGAACTCATTTATTTTCATAAGTGAAAAACTATTTATTTTGATAGTTAAATAATCGACTATCAAAATCTGACCAAATGCGTTGTTGGTACAGAAAGACCGGGATAAAATGTATATTTGAAAACCATTCCGTACCAGCAAATATGAAAGTATAAAGATTGAAGATGGAGCATTGAAGACCGTTGATCTTCATAAAGCGGAAGAACTACTTAAAACCTCTGGTTTAGCGGCCAGAGATATAATGGAGTTCTGTCGTGGTTGGAATCTACGGATTGCAAGGACTACTCGCTATCGATCTATAGAGTGATGCCTAGGATGTGATAGGAGGGTGCCTTCGTTTCATCTTGTTTGTGGATGATTTGTATGGACGGATGTCTAACGGAGTATTTCCAAAGGAATTACGTACGTTGACTTCTTCAAACGTATCACGGTTATGACAGAGAAAGGCCTTCTCTTAACAACTAGAGTATTTTTATGGAAATCAATTAGTGGTTTCTGGCGGATCTGACGATGTGGCATTCAAAATGGATGAAAATGTGTTGTTCTAAAGGATCAGCTTAACCTTTAGCCTCATCAACCGGGAAATGGCACAAATCAGGTAGGTCGTATGGCTATGTTGGTCGCACCCATCAAATGGGTATATCATTACCTGATCTGGTGAAATCAAATGCCTTCGGTTGTCCCTTTTTATTTATATATGTAAGCTAACAGTTCAGTTGGCTAGCCCCCAACTGTGGTAATGATATATTTGGTACTCTCAAGAGAAAGTGAGGGGTCGGTCATGTTTAGCCTGGGTTGCAAGATGTTCTTGTTGAACCCCAATGTATTCATCTCTAGAGGTACATTGTCGGGAAGGTGGTCCCATACCTTGCCAGGAAATCCATTCTCCAATAAACGCCCCCAGTTTTAATTGTATACTATATATGTAGAGCTTGAGATGCAAGTGTTCTGCTAGATTGATATTTATTTGTATTTAGACACTATAATAATATCAAAAAAGATATTGATTTCAAAAATGTTTTGTGTTATCGTAAGGTAAAAATCGTCCGTGTTTATGTGTGGATTCGGTCTTATGATTATATAATACATTGTTCCGCTGTGTGTGGCATATAAGGGCAGATCATTATAACTGTCTAAATATGTAATGTACTCTGATGACTGTAAATTTTATTTAAAGCACTCAATAAAAATTTGTTTTTATATTATATTTTGTTCCGCTGCGATGTGAGACTCTGTGTTGTGTTGGTTCTTCTTCTTCTATTCTAATATTTCATTCTTTTTTATCTCACCCTCTAATTTCTTTCTAATAGCTATCTGCTTTTCTGTATAATTTGAGATGACATGGGTTGATAAATGTCAGCTTCACCTATACAAAAAAGTGGGTCATTACAAAAGACCTCAAAGAGTAAAGCATCACCTCAATCGTCAATGCACCAGTAATAACGACTGATATCGGGCCTTTAGTAACAGCTAAGATTGAATCCACAATAGCTTCGAAAGGTGGACATGGCTTTGGAAAAGGAGCCACAAATTATGTATTCATCGGCTACAAGACATGAAGGCATAACCCTAATAATTAGGGCTAATCGAATTGGCGGAGAACCATGAAATCACGAACCCCTACAGTAGAGAGCAGAAGATCAGAGAACGAGCTAAGAAATAGAATCAAGAATAATAGTAGAAAGACGCAAAAATATCAGAGGAAGGAGGCCATTAAAATAAGCACTGAGTTCGAGGAATCATACAAAACTGTAAGCTAAGTAAACATCAGATATAGATAAGACACCATATACATTAATTTTAAGAATAATATCCTATATGATTTCTCATTGTATTATAAGTAAATTATATTTGAATAAATGATAGAATTCATAATAGGGATAAAATAACTGTGTAACGAACTGACTTTCCCGTACCTTTTGAGCTGACCAAATAACACAAGTCCAACCCAAACTGTACTGGAAATCCAGATGTTAATAGAGAGAAATTAGAGAGTGAGATAAGAAAGAAAGAAATATTAGAATAGAAGAAGAAGAAGAAGAAGAAACACCACAACACAGAATCAGAGTCTCACATCGCAGCGGAACAAAATATAATACAGAAATAAATCTTTACTGAGAGCTTTAAAAATACTTACAATTATCAGAGTACCACACATATGGACAGTTATAATAACCTGCCCTCATATACAACACACAGCAGAATAGATACTAGATAAAATACGTCGGAACACCTTTAACTCATCTTTAGACTTCGCAGCATCCGATAACCTGGACCTGTACACTTCGGGCTAAACCGAGCATTTACAAAACACCGGGTCAGTCTGGTGAACCAGAGTGAGAAAAACTCGCACAGTATTAAGGTATCACACAACCTGATTTTTAATTTAAAATCTTTTCGAAAGAAAATGATAATCGTAAGACCAAATCCACACATAAATATGGACGGGTTTTACCTTACGATAACCCAAAACATTTTTGAAACCAATCTCTTGTCTGGTATTATAATAATGTCTAAATACAAGTAAATAGCAATCCAGTGGAACGCTTGCATCTCATGCTCCACATATATAGTATACAATCAAAACCGCGGGCGCTTATTAGAGATTGGATTCCAAATATGACAAGGTATTGGACCACCTTTCGATAGTGTATCTCTAGAGGTGAATACACTGGGTTCAACAAGAGCGTCTTGTAACCTGGCCCACACATGATCGGCCATTCATTTCGCTTGAATGTTCCGAATATATTGTCACCTACGGTGGCTAGCAACATAACCGTTCCCGGGAGATACAGAATCGAAAAGAAGTAACAAATATGAATATTCTCTAGATGGTGACAATACACCCTAATGGGAGCGACCCACATAGTCATGCTGCTTGCCCGATTTTTTTGTCATTTCCCGGTTGATGAGGCTTAAGGTTGAAATTAGCTTTTCATCAAATCTGATCGTCATCCACTTTGAATGTCACATCGTCAGATCCGGCAGATATCACTAATTGACATCCACAAAAATACTCTAGTAGTTAAGCTAAGGGAAGTGCCCATCTCTGCCACCAACTATAGTACATTTGGAGAAATCAACGTATGTAATTTCTTTGGAAATACACTGTCAGACACTCATCCATACAAGTCATCCAGGATCACGATGAACCGAAGGCACCCTCCTACTGCATCTTAGGAATCACCCTATAGATCAGTAGCGTGCAGTCCAAGCAATCCGTCGATTCCAATCATGACAAAATCACAGTATATCTCTGATTGCAAGTCAGAGATTTTAAGTAATTCTTCAACTTAATGAAGATCGACGGTCTTCAATGCTCCAACTCGATCATCATTCAATATCTTCAACATTCACGTATTTGTTGGTCGGAATGGTTTTCGAATATAAATTCGATCCCGGTCCTTCCGTTCCAACAATCGTATGGGTCAGATTTTGATAGTCGGTAATTTAACTATCAAAATGAACAACCATTCAACCATGAAAATAAAGCGAGTTCACTGGTTTAGTATTAAGCATCACTTGGCCCTTTTTTTCTCATTCGTTAATCAAACCTTTTAAATTTACTAATACTTGAACAAAGCTTTTTTTATCTTATTTCAAAATATTATTATATTCGAAATCATCTTATTTAACTTAAACATTTCAAACTTTATTTTATAATATTATCCATCGAAATTCCAATCTTTAATTCTCTCAACCACTCTCTTTTCTAAACTAATATCATTCTTGGATAATCATGAAGTCGTTCAAGTTGGGGTATTTTATTACCTCACAGACCTTGAGCCAACGACATTCTTATCTTCAGAATAGATATGAGTTTATCAACAAAATCTCATTTCACTTATATTCCACATATCCCCTTTACTATCTGGTTTAACCCATTGTTGATATTATACTTCCTCTTGGAAATATTATTTCAAATCTTAACACATTTACTAATTCCTAGTAAAATATTATTAAAAAGCTTCTCTATTAACTCTATGGTCTTTTTAAAACATTAATATACAAATCTTAATTCCACCATTAATAAGAATCCCTATAAACTTCTGATAAGTTTATTCCAACCACATTTGGTTATACCTCGACAAAACATCATTTCCCATTTACCTTAGCGAGTTTAGATCATAACTTAAGAACTTAACTCACCTCGCCATTTTAGTTCAAACTTGGGGTTTTGTTTTCGATTTTCATTTCATACCTTTATCGATCTCTTACCGTAAATCAGTAAGAAATTAATTCTAAATATCGACCCCGAAGGCCGAAACCAACGTCAGATAAATATTCAGAAAAATCGTTTAACTTCACCAAACTATAGTTAGATTTCAATTCTTTAATTTCACAACTAGGGTTTTTGGTCCATTCATAAACCATTCTTAAATACTCGTTCTGGTAATATATCCCATAATAACTTGGATTGTAAAAGAACTTCCTTCAACTTGGATTTATGAAATCCGATTAAATAGAATTCCAATAAAATTAGAACTTCGATTTAACATAACTTGAATTACTATTAATATTATTTTCTTAAAATGTCATTTAAATATAAATAGACCTTATACCTTTACAATCCTTCATTAATACATTTTGAATACCAATATTTACTACTTGTTTATTATTAAATAAATAATAATCAAATATCAACCTTTGTTAAAATAAAGCGGTATACTTCACCATTAACTATTTCCATTAAACTAATTAAATATTCAATTTCGGTTAACTCGGTTGACTCGGTCAACTCAAACCTGATTAATTCGTTAATCAATTCCAACTCGCCTTCCTATTAATTAAAAATATAATTAATTAAAATGAATCTCATTTACCTTGACTATTATTAAGTAAATAATAATCGCTTTTAATATAATTCCATTTGTTTCTAAGAACTTGGCAACGTAAGAATCTTCATTTTAAAACCTTCAATAAATTCCCTCAAAACTTAAATAATAAGTAATAAACATTTATTTTAATTTTAATGAACTTCTTTCAAAATAATATACTTAGAAATCCATCCTTAGTTATAACTAAATTTATAACTTCATTTTAATTGGTTTACCTGACGGTAAATCAATTCTTATAAAAACAGTGTATATTTGGGCCATCTGCTATTAATTTCCCAACCAATATTACTCATTGGTCAATAACTAACAAATGTTTAATTTAGATTCAACAATCAATAATCAAGTCGATAATCCAATCATATGCGTCCAACAGTTCATATGATGAAAATATGAAAAATAAACAATACATTTAAAGATAACATAAATAATAGGTTCAATTGATAATGGTCGACTAAAAATAACAATCCTAGCATCCCATTAAAATTTTGTACGTTTATATTATTATAAACGTAACCATCAAGGTAAGTTACCTCGATTGGAAAAAAAATCGTTAAAATAACGATTTGGTTCGATTAAATTAAACGAACGTTTAATTTAATCCGATTATAAAAATATCAGCGTATACCCCCAACGATCAACAAATCAATCAACAACTAGAAATTATAGCACACAAACAATAAACCCGACTTATAATAAATATAAGTAGGATAGCTGAGTGAGTTAAACTCACCTTGGGTTTCCATTTGTCGTCAAAACGGTTTGTTTTAACAAAATTAAACACACGTTTAATTTTATCAAAAATTTTGGTCGCTTCCGATGTCGTCCAAGCCAGCTCTATAATGTAGTCTTTTCCGATATGATCCCAACGCATCTTGTTGGTCCAAAAACGGGTTATGTATGAAATGGTTACAATGTTATAAGCGTTGCACTATATCTACTATAATGGACTATAATACGTACAGTCATATCACGTTAATTAAAATGTTCATTAACTCTAATAATTTATTACGCCACTTAACTATTGATTAGGCACAATTGTATACTCTTAGGCATTTTTAATATATGTTAAGCACATTCAACTTACCTATATAAAACGGGACGTTTACATACATACATACATACATATATATATAAGTCAGGTCTTTCATTTGGCTTTCTACTGCTATGTATTTAGATGTCGCGCAATACTTAAGGTAGAACTAGGCAAATATAAACTATCAGGTGTGTGCGTATATTAGGCAATCTCTACTTCAATACGTTGGTTTAGTAATTAGTGTCTTTCTTACCTGGCATAGATATCTTCTTCACGCAATTACCCCATGCGTTTATTCCTCAACCTGCCACTCTTTCTCTCCCATCTATTTTGCTTTCTTTCTCGTTTCCTTCTCCGATGCACTGCAGCTCCCACTTGAACCATTTTCAGTTCCGTTTGTTCATTTTGTTTGTTTTTCTTTTTTCTTTTTTTCTTTTGTTTTCTAAAGGAAACCGAAGCCTAGCTCAAGAAAAAAACGCTATCGGCCTCCCCCTTTCATTCCGTTACTCCTTCATCTTCTTGTCCCCTTCTTCACAGTTGTATCCAAACGTTTCTACCCCATGCTCATGCACAGTTAGTGCATGCATGCGCTTCCTTCTCTCTCTTTTTTTTAAGTTGAGCCCAAAAGCCACTCACAAAAATACACGGTCCATCTCCCCTTCGCCTGAATTCCTTTCCTTCCTTTTGAACCACCTGGGACTTCGCAAAACTTTGCCGCCAACTCCCATTTATTTGTGCTCCTTCCCAGTAAACGCACCCACCTCCACTCGAATGTTGTACCGCCTCGTCTCCTCACCAGCTAACACCACGAACTCCGGTCAACTCGACCGCTGGACCCACGCTACACTGTCAAACTTCCTTTTTCTCTCGAACCCAACACCCATGAAAACAAATCTCAAATACCCACTGTCTTTTCTTCCTAGGCTAATGCAAAAACCTGAGAGTGTTTTATTTTTAGTGAAGAATGGTCTTCGTTGCTGAGGCGAAATAGGAGCAGATGGTTATATAAGGGAGAGTAGTTTGGGCATCACGTTTTAGGGAATAGGCTTCAGAGAAATTACGTCTTTTAAACGTAAAATTCGGAAGGAAAAACAATCAAATGGAGGTCAAAACGTCCGATTTTCGTGAAACGGATTTCGCCGTCGGATTCGTGACAACGAAAAGAATATTTTTCATGTTTGTCCGAACTGGTTCCGGAGAAATTTTACGGTCGCTAAAATTTGAACTGTTAGGCGCAGCTTTGCACTGAAAAATACACGACTGACAAACATTCAAATTTTCCGGTGAAATTTATATTGCTACTACGTCTCACTGTACATATTTCTAATTCCAAATCCCCATTACGAGAAATTATAGAATATATAGAAATTCCACTTTAATTTATTAATAACGATATAATTTATTAACGATTTTCATAGCGACTATTTTAAATTTTGATTTGTACATAACTTTCCATATCTAAACTAAAATCTCGATTTTTCTCTTTTATTAGAAAATTATAATCTAATCGATTCCGACGTTTCATGTTTCACAGAGTTCCGACTTGTAACGGATTCTGTATATTCAGTTAAAGTTCAAAACTCAATATTACGAACTACCGCGACGTTATGAGATCGTTTTAACTTAAACATAAATATAAACGTTTAATCATCGTTTAATTAAATAAACTATATATATATATATATTTCCAATATAATATTTAAAACAGATTTAAATATTCAAATTTTAAATAACCGAAAAATCTGGGACGTTACAAACTGACTACTTATTTATAGAAAGCTTTATATTAAAAGTGACTTCATATAAGCTATTATGTTTTTACCTTTTATTAAAAAGAATTTTGTCCTAAATTTTCAAAAAATAGATTTGATTACTGAAATAGTTATCTATAAATGTAAAAGTAATGGTGTTAATAATTATTACTTTTTTTATACATTTTTATAAGGTTGTCTATTGTAAAATTTGTGTTATAAATGAAACTCATCTTATGTTAAGTAAGAAATTTATAAACAAATTATTGTTAAATATATGAATTTTGAGATTATAGATGATGGACATAAATTAGATATATTTAAGTTTACTAGTATAGAAATTTAGTAATATCAAAAAAGAGAGGGAGTTATTTTTTTTAAATTGGTAAACTTTATTAATAACCAATCATATAATTCATCTATATGTCTCATCAAAACCTTACAATCCCCCCTATTGGGTATTTTGTAAGGAAAAAAAGTACACGTACACGAATATATTAGGGGATTTTTGCCACAAGGACAAAAAGAGCAAAAAAATTGCTCAAAGGGACAAGGGCCAAAAAATTTGCTCAAAAAGACATTTTCTAGTGCAAATGGTGGAATTCAGGGGGTCCCTTGTTTTTCCACTTTATACTAAAAGTTAGCATTTTGAGCAATTTTTTTGGTTCTTGTCCTTTTGAGCAAACTTTTTTTTTTTTTTTTGTCCTTTCACACAAGTTTCCTTGAATATATTAATAGTACATCACTTTATATCAAAAATGACAAAATAAACCATGAAACAAAGTATTCAAACTCTTAATAAACCCGCTTCAACCTTTTCTTCATTGAGTGTTACAGTCATCCTGTATCATGGAGCTCCACTCCCAACTGATTCAGAAGCTCAACATTTCGATTATTCCTTTTTTGATTTGCGGCCATCGTTCCTCACAAGGTAAACTATCTCAATAACAATCTGTTGGAATTTAACATTTGAGTGTATCTTCTTTCCTAAAAATATACATGAATTTCTTTCTTGTCATATGCAATAAACTGCGGTTGTTATTGAACCAAATGCAATGTCCTGTATCTAATCTCTTTTCTGGAATATTGAAGTAAGTTGAATTGCCTCTTCTTCCAAAGAATTGTATATAGAGATATGAGGCCTAGTTTTATTTTAATGGAACACCATATATTGGAGGAGAAATCACAATTGAAGAATAGATGGCTAATTGTTTCCTCTTCTTTATCACACAAGGGACACAATGTGTTTGTTAGAATTTTGAATGAGGTCAGCCGAACTCTAGTATTTAACCGTCCTAACATAGAGAAGTATGTACTGAAATACATTCACCTACTATTATTTAGGTGCCATAGGACTTTATTGTGACGGCAAGGAATCTCGCTCGGTCCGAACCAGTCGCTAAACCGATCCAGGCCGTTCGAAACGCCCTATCGTTTGAGAACACGACAAATCAGAACGCATACAGAAGAACATTTCATTGTATATTACAACAATGCACCAGATTACAAGAATATACAGAGTATAAATGAATATTACACAGAAATATCAGAGATTTAAATTACATTTAAATACATAGCAGCGGAAAATAATACAATACACAACTAGAAGAGATATACGGATACAAAGCTTTCCGGATATCATTCCAGCTGTAAACCAGGATCCTGTGAATATAAATCTGCAAAACCAAAACTACTAGCTGCCCGTGTCAAAAATAGGGGCACCCAGAGTTTAGGTTAAAACAATAAACTCCAGGTCAGTCATGGGACTGGTGTGAGAACTAAAACAGTTAATCTTTATTTTCAAAGTAAGGTAAATCAAGGGACCACGCCGTATAACACGGAACGGGTTTCCTCCCAAGAACACCAGTGCATAAAACAAACAGCGCAATGCTAAATAAAGAAAAATGAAGCTGTTATAAGACCCAGGTCCCATCACACAATGCAACGCAGCCGAGGATAGGGTTTTCCCTTATAACAGCCAAAGAATGCTTGATACGTTTAAAACAAATCATTTGATACTATAATAAGTTCATAGTGTATAAAACAACTTCAAATCATAAGTATCAATCATAGGCGGCATGAGCGTCCCATGCCACTATGTCGCCATATATAGGTTTACAAATAAAACCGCAAAGTCACGTATTTGGAAATTGGATTTCCTTCTATGAACCGAGGCCAGGGATCGTCCTCTACCGATTCGTGACTCTCTAGCCCGAGCCACAGGCAAGCGCGCAGGCAAGCCTTTAGATCGTCAGGGCCGGTCCACCGATGTGGATTATTATGCCTGAACACTACGTTTCCCCACCCTATGGGGTGTAAGTCTGGTCCGTCAGCCGACCAGAATGCATCGGCCGAAACCGATATAACCGAGGCGCCTCGCAACAGCAACAACCACATAAGTCAAACTCATCAGGGCGTGTAAAACCACTGACGCCACTTCTAACTAGAAAGAAACGCAAGTCCTCCCTGAGGTCTGTCTCCCGTTTTTGGTTCATACCTGGTGTGAAACACGCGAGGTAAACGTTACACAAAGCTACGCCACAAAGGTCGTGCTTTGATCATCAACCACAAGACTTTGCTTTTCAACAGAAGCCTTGATCATTTGCATCTTAGCATGCCACACAGGCAAGCCATCCTATGCAACCGATATCAGTCACACAGAATGAAATACGATGTCAGACACACAGTCCATTTACAAGTCCGTTCTGGGTCTGAACGAAACCGGAGGCACCTAGTACCCCGCATATCCATCGATCTCCAAGTACGTCTGGACGATCACTAACTGTTTCCATCTTCTTGGGTGTACAGCCCAATCAAGATCATCAGTTATCACCCAAACGACGTGAAGACCTCCGGTCTTCGACCATCGTCTTCATCTTCGACTTATCGTCGTATCAGTTATTCAGAATGGGATAAACCCGGTCTTTCCGAATAACTCGCGTATATTTTAAATAAGTGTTACACAAACACAACATACGCCTCATTCCAATTCATTAGTCACTAACCGTAAATTAATCAAGAGAATAATTCCCCAAATATTAACCCCGAAGGCCGAAACCAACATCAGATCAATATCCAGAAAACCATTCTGCTTGGCTAACCGACAGTTAGTTTCTAAATTTCACGTTCAAATCTAATTAAAGATTTAACTATCGCCTGGAGCAAAACTGGTGATACTCCATTCTCGATCTTTTCAATCTAATTAAAGATTCATTAAAACTCCACTTAGTTTTAATCTGTGACTGGGTTAAAGAATCAGTGTCATTTAAAACACGGTTCACGATAAACCCAAAGTCACATCCCATTAATTATCGGGTTAAAGAACAAGTGTTATTTAAAACACTGTTCACGATAAACCCAAAAATCAATATCCATTCAATTCCAATTAAATATTATTTAATTGGTACACTTCATTAAATCTAAATAAAAAGATTTAATCATTTCTCAACTGGGTTCAAGAACAGTGTTAGTGAAGACACCATTCACGACAAACCCAAATCACATTCATTAATTATCGGGTTAAAGAACAAGTGTTATTTAAAACACTGTTCACGATAAACCCAAAAATCAATATCAATTCAATTCCAATTAAATATTATTTAATTGGTACACTTCATTAAATCTAAATAAAAAGATTTAATCCTTTCTCAACTGGGTTCAAGAACAGTGTTAGTGAAGACACCATTCACGACAAACCCAAATCACATTCATTAATTATCGGGTTAAAGAACAAGTGTTATTTAAAACACTGTTCACGATAAACCCAAAAATCAATATCAATTCAATTCCAATTAAATATTATTTAATTGGTACACTTCATTAAATCTAAATAAAAAGATTTAATCCTTTCTCAACTGGGTTCAAGAACAGTGTTAGTGAAGACACCATTCACGACAAACCCAAATCACATTTGATATTCAATATAAGGCTCTGAATAGAAAATATATCGGCTTATATTCAATATCAAATTCTACGATTAACAAATGTCGTATTGGAAATAACGATATATATATATATCTTTCAAATTTCCGTAACAACATCCGTATAATCACAAATTCCAACATCGAAATATTCCGAAGACAATTTCGATTCAAATCCACTCCAATGCAATCATTGGAAATTTTGGTTATTTTCAAAACCCTTTTCAAATTCAATTTATTTATTTAAAAATAAATAGAATTATAATTCTAGTTCAAAACTAGTTCATTTTGATAAAAATCTATTTTTATCTTTTCAAATATGGAGTTTTTCATCCCAAATCTTCACAAATCATTTCTTATGATTTTACACAAATTATTGCTATTTTTAATAATTTTATCAAGGCCCGTACAGTCGATTTCCATCAATGGCCATCGAACTGCACTTACAGCGACCTTTTTCAAATTTGATTTGGACATAATTCCAAATCCAACCGTTAGATTTCTAATTTCTAATATTCGTTAGAAAGCTCTTTTCGATACGAACCCAACGGTTCCGGTTTTAGGAGAATCCGACGGTCGGATCTCCCGTAATGTCCGTTTGAAATAAATGGACGAAATTCGCGAACTGCCGCGGCGCGGCGCGTTCTATTCAGGCCATTATATTATATATATAATATATATAATATATACTTCGTCGATTTCTATTTAAAACGAATTATATAAATAGTTTTGAATTCGTTTCAAAATCTATTTCAACTTCCATTTCAATTCAAAGCAAAATTGAATTCTTCTTTATAGATTCGTTTCAAAATTCATTTCTATTCAATTCAAATTTCAATTCAATTTGAATTCGTTTTCAATTCAATTCATTTCGAAATCGTTTTCAATTCAATTCATTTCGAAATCGTTTTCAATTCAATTCATTTCGAAATCGTTGTCAATTCAATTCATTTCGAAATCGTTTTCAATTCATTTCATTTCGAAATCGTTTTCAATTCATTTCATTTCGAAATCGTTTTCAATTCAATTTATTTCGAAATCGTTTTAAAATCGATATAAATATCGTTCACGTCAAAATGGCGCCAATCTAATCAACACGGCTTCATAAATTTCTATTTTCAAATATTCTATTTCAAATATTTCCTATTATCAAAATATTTGTTATTATCAAAATATTCTTTATTTTCACGATTGGAATGAGGCCCAATCAATTACCATATAAAATTAATTATATGGATTTTCATACAACACATGTATATAATAACATTGAAAATAATCAACCATCAACCAAAGTGCACTACACTGTATAAGCATCAAAAATAGATATTCAATGCTTATAACAGCCTGTCAATCAATCGATCGACATATTTAATCAATCAGGATGAGTGAAATTCATATTTCATCCCAACACCCGTGTGGGGTTTCAAACAATCAAACACAGATTTTAGTTGTGCAGTTGGGCGATGTGTAAAATTTATCGTCCCAATCAATGTCATTCAAATAAGTGTACATAAACAAACCATCTGGTTTGTAAATGAATATTTATTTATTCACTTCACTCTTTTCATATTCACGTTAAAAATTATATTTTTAACGATAAAACATTTTATTTCAACCTATGAATTTCTATTCAATTCATTTATTCAATAAAATGATATTTTTATTTTTCTAACATGTTTTAGAAAATTTCGGCGGCATAACGGCACGATACCAGAAACGGGACAAGGCCTAGCCTTATCCCCGGTCTAGTGAAGGCCCACGCCATTCACATATCAATTTTAATCAATTTCCAATTCAACCAATCAATCAAATCCAAATCAAATAATCTAACCAACTACACAACCAAACAAACAAGTCCATGGTATGTGGACGGGTGTCGGGTGCTTCTAATAAGCACCGTCTGCATCCTAGTATATATATATAACTAGAAAATAAATTTGAAAGGTGAGAAATTCTCACAGAAAGCTATCCAGCTCCACGGCACTTCTTATGTAGGAAATCTTCACTGTTCTCGTCGATATCACTTTCTTCGCCCGTATTCTCTACATATGCAAAAATCGAATTTTTACTTCGCTATTCCATATATAAAAATCATATTTTTCTTTCGATGTTCTATATATAAAAATCGAATTTTCAGTTCAAAGTTCAATATATAAAAATCGAATTTTTAGTTCAAAGTTCAATATATAAAAATCGAATTTTTAGTTCAAAGTTCAATATATAAAAATCGAATTTTTAGTTCAAAGTTCAATATATAAAAATCGAATTTTTAGTTCAAAGTTCAATATATAAAAATCGAATTTTTAGTTCAAAGTTCAATATATAAAAATCGAATTTTTAGTTCAAAGTTCAATATATAAAAATCGAATTTTTAGTTCAAAGTTCAATATATAAAAATCGAATTTTTAGTTCAAAGTTCAATATATAAAAATCGAATTTTTAGTTCAAAGTTCAATATATAAAAATCCTATTTTTAGTTCAAAGTTCAATATATAAAAATCCTATTTTTAGTTCAAAGTTCAATATATAAAAATCGAATTTTTAGTTCAAAGTTCAATATATAAAAATCGAATTTTTAGTTCAAAGTTCAATATATAAAAATCGAATTTTTAGTTCAAAGTTCAATATATAAAAATCGAATTTTTAGTTCAAAGTTCAATATATAAAAATCGAATTTTTAGTTCAAAGTTCAATATATAAAAATCCTATTTTTAGTTCAAAGTTCAATATATAAAAATCCTATTTTTAGTTCAAAGTTCAATATATAAAAATCGAATTTTTAGTTCAAAGTTCAATATATAAAAATCCTATTTTTCTACATCGTTATTCCATATATAAAGATTATATTTTTAATATTCCTATGATGTAAAAATTGTATTTTTATTTCTGTTAAAAATATAAAAATCATATCTTACATCTTTTACTTAATAAAAATTCCGTCTTTTCTACTTTAAAGATCAAACCATTTTCTATTTAAAGTTTAAAATTTCCAAAAATCAGTTTTTATACTTCCTTTAAAACCTGTTTTTACTATTAAAACAAAATCAGTTTTATATTTTTAAATCAAAATCAGTTTTTTATCATTTTAAAAATCAGAACTTACCTTTTTAAATAAAATCAGTTTTATACCTTTTTTTTTAAAAATCTGTTTTTACTATTAAAACAACATCAGTTTTTTTTTATTTAAAAATCAGTTCAGTATTTAAATCTTTTTTTTAAATAAAACAATTCAGTTTTTAACGAATTAAAATAAATAAATAAAAAAACAATAAAATACTTACGGGGGGGGGGGCATCTCCGTTCGTCAGTGCTGGCTTCCAGGGGCGTCGATGTCGTCAGCAGGAGGAGGCGGGCTTCGGTCGTCAGGTGGCTCGACGATTTGGGGGGGGGCGCTGCGTTCGAACGATAGAGGAGGGAATCGGGGAAGAAGGAGGAGGTGGGGGAAGAAGAAGAGGGGACGGCGGCGGAGGTGGTGCGGCGGCTCCAGGATCTTCGTCGGCGTCGAGGGGGGCGTCGGCGATGTCTAGGTTAGGGTTTTTTTTTTTTTATATATTTCTGTATAAATGAATTCGGGGGGGCCAGAGGTATAGGAGGGAAAAGTTTATTTTATTTTTTTTATTATTTAATTATTATATTTGGCAAAAGGGTTGACTTTTACATATGACCTCGAAACGAGGCCCACCGCCTGTCGTCCATAGCGTTTCACCCCCATTCCGAACACAATGGGATATGTATCGCAAGCTGATTCGATTGTTACAATCAGTTTCCTTTTGAATTTACATTTAAATCACTATATTGAATTTTAAACGTACATTTCAAATTACCGGGGCCACATACTAACTAGAAAAATTCCAGAAAAATATTTTCTAGCTTCGTATTGGCGATACGGTCCTAACAAAACTAGTTTCGTCGAATTCTGAGACCGTTAGAAAAATGGCCAATTTCCAGTCGATTAAAAATCAACTGAAACTGGTTGAACGCGTTTTCCTTTGCCACGCTCACATATTGATTCGAAAAATTATGAAATTTGAAACCTTGCAATAACTTTACATCCCGGACCCAACAAAACTGGTTTCGTCGAAATCCGAGGTCATTTGCAAAATGTCCATTTTTAAGGGCCTGAATTCCATAGCGACTATTCAGAATTTTCAACTGGACATATCTTTTGATTCCCGATATGAAATCTTGATTTTTCGGATTCGTTGGAAAGATATTATCAATTAGATTCCATATTTTTTTGTTTCACTAAAATCCGGATTGTTTTGCACCCGGCACATTCAATTGAAGTTTGAAATCGAATTATCGAACTACCGCGCCATTTTCAATTCCTTTTATAATTATATATATAATTATTTATATTCTAACGACGACGCGTATAAATATATACGTTCGAATTATATTCAAATTAAATTTCTCGTCGATATTATTTAAAATAATTCATATTAAATAATCAGAATTCGCTAAAATTGCCAAAATAAAAATTTTAAACTGGCCCAGATTTTCCGGGTTGTTACAATCTCCCCCACTTAAAACTTTTCGTCCCCGAAAAGGAACAAAGTCGAAAGTGGTTTGATTAATCAACACTACGTTCGATCTGGCTTCCATTCTCCAACTCTTTAGTTTCTGAGAATTTTCAAAATTTCAAAAAATTTGGCTAACACCCTAAATTTTCGAAAAATTTCGCCATAACCTCCCCTGCAATGGGAGCATCGGGGAATTTCAAATAGCTTCCCCGGTCCTTCAGATCTCAAAAAGAAAAAGAAAAAGCCAAGCGGCTAGCCAATAGGCTCACAAAATCATCATCACCCAAACAAAACAGGAAATTATGTAGTAAACATGTACCTATTTGTCGGGCAAACAAATTTTATTCTCTGGCTCTAGCCTCCTTGCTATGACCTGTTCAATGATATATATGTATATGCAAACAGATGCAACCAATTTTCAATACAATTCAATATGTGTTTAATTAGGCATAAAGGTTCAAAATTATCAAACAAATGAACAAACAACACAAACATCAATCAATTAGTTGATTAGAGTTTGAAATTCATAATTTTGATACATATACAAAAATCATGTTTTTGATGCCAATTCACAACAATGTATTCTAGCTATATATAAGTTTTGGTTCTCACACCAGCCTAATGGAAATATATAGAAAATCACACCTTCGAAACACGAACATAAATGTTGATGATGCGATCACTATCATCAATAATATCTCCGGGCGACTAGAGTGTGATGCTATATCTATCCAATATATTAAAACTTCGAATATACGTTCATGACGCGTATACGCGAAATCTATATATACTCGATTGTCCACATCCATATAAATAATCAAATACGAATAATTGATTTAAATTTTCAAAACAAAAATTAGTTTTCATTTTCAAAAATATACTCTTCACACTCGTTCTAGGATACTACTGATCCCATTTCTAACGAGTCATTTCATTGGATATTACTAATCCAATATCTGATGAATTCTTTCGTATGGTTCTAATGTGCCTTGTTCTCTGAGCTTTGTAAACCAAAGCTCTGATACCAAATGTGACGGCAAGGAATCTCGCTCGGTCCGAACCAGTCGCTAAACCGATCCAGGCCGTTCGAAACGCCCTATCGTTTGAGAACACGACAAATCAGAACGCATACAGAAGAACATTTCATTGTATATTACAACAATGCACCAGATTACAAGAATATACAGAGTATAAATGAATATTACACAGAAATATCAGAGATTTAAATTACATTTAAATACATAGCAGCGGAAAATAATACAATACCCAACTAGAAGAGATATACGGATACAAAGCTTTCCGGATATCATTCCAGCTGTAAACCAGGATCCTGTGAATATAAATCTGCAAAACCAAAACTACTAGCTGCCCGTGTCAAAAATAGGGGCAGCCAGAGTTTAGGTTAAAACAATAAACTCCAGGTCAGTCATGGGACTGGTGTGAGAACTAAAACAGTTAATCTTTATTTTCAAAGTAAGGTAAATCAAGGGACCACGCCGTATAACACGGAACGGGTTTCCTCCCAAGAACACCAGTGCATAAAACAAACAACGCAATGCTAAATAAAGAAAAATGAAGCTGTTATAAGACCCAGGTCCCATCACACAATGCAACGCAGCCGAGGATAGGGTTTTCCCTTATAACAGCCAAAGAATGCTTGATACGTTTAAAACAAATCATTTGATACTATAATAAGTTCATAGTGTATAAAACAACTTCAAATCATAAGTATCAATCATAGGCGGCATGAGCGTCCCATGCCACTATGTCGCCATATATAGGTTTACAAATAAAACCGCAAAGTCACGTATTTGGAAATTGGATTTCCTTCTATGAACCGAGGCCAGGGATCGTCCTCTACCGATTCGTGACTCTCTAGCCCGAGCCACAGGCAAGCGCGCAGGCAAGCCTTTAGATCGTCAGGGCCGGTCCACCGATGTGGATTATTATGCCTGAACACTACGTTTCCCCACCCTATGGGGTGTAAGTCTGGTCCGTCAGCCGACCAGAATGCATCGGCCGAAACCGATATAACCGAGGCGCCTCGCAACAGCAACAACCACATAAGTCAAACTCGTCAGGGCGTGTAAAACCACTGACGCCACTTCTAACTAGAAAGAAACGCAAGTCCTCCCTGAGGTCCGTCTCCCGTTTTTGGTTCATACCTGGTGTGAAACACGCGAGGTAAACGTTACACAAAGCTACGCCACAAAGGCCGTGCTTTGATCATCAACCACAAGACTTTGCTTTTCAACAGAAGCCTTGATCATTTGCATCTTAGCATGCCACACAGGCAAGCCATCCTATGCAACCGATATCAGTCACACAGAATGAAATCCGATGTCAGACACACAGTCCATTTACAAGTCCGTTCTGGGTCTGAACGAAACCGGAGGCACCTAGTACCCCGCATATCCATCGATCTCCAAGTACGTCTGGACGATCACTAACTGTTTCCATCTTCTTGGGTGTACAGCCCAATCAAGATCATCAGTTATCACCCAAACGACGTGAAGACCTCCGGTCTTCGACCATCGTCTTCATCTTCGACTTATCGTCGTATCAGTTATTCAGAATGGGATAAACCCGGTCTTTCCGAATAACTCGCGTATATTTTAAATAAGTGTTACACAAACACAACATACGCCTCATTCCAATTCATTAGTCACTAACCGTAAATTAATCAAGAGAATAATTCCCCAAATATTAACCCCGAAGGCCGAAACCAACATCAGATCAATATCCAGAAAACCATTCTGCTTGGCTAACCGACAGTTAGTTTCTAAATTTCACGTTCAAATCTAATTAAAGATTTAACTATCGCCTGGAGCAAAACTGGTGATACTCCATTCTCGATCTTTTCAATCTAATTAAAGATTCATTAAAACTCCACTTAGTTTTAATCTGTGACTGGGTTAAAGAATCAGTGTCATTTAAAACACGGTTCACGATAAACCCAAAGTCACATCCCATTAATTATCGGGTTAAAGAACAAGTGTTATTTAAAACACTGTTCACGATAAACCCAAAAATCAATATCCATTCAATTCCAATTAAATATTATTTAATTGGTACACTTCATTAAATCTAAATAAAAAGATTTAATCATTTCTCAACTGGGTTCAAGAACAGTGTTAGTGAAGACACCATTCACGACAAACCCAAATCACATTCATTAATTATCGGGTTAAAGAACAAGTGTTATTTAAAACACTGTTCACGATAAACCCAAAAATCAATATCAATTCAATTCCAATTAAATATTATTTAATTGGTACACTTCATTAAATCTAAATAAAAAGATTTAATCCTTTCTCAACTGGGTTCAAGAACAGTGTTAGTGAAGACACCATTCACGACAAACCCAAATCACATTCATTAATTATCGGGTTAAAGAACAAGTGTTATTTAAAACACTGTTCACGATAAACCCAAAAATCAATATCAATTCAATTCCAATTAAATATTATTTAATTGGTACACTTCATTAAATCTAAATAAAAAGATTTAATCCTTTCTCAACTGGGTTCAAGAACAGTGTTAGTGAAGACACCATTCACGACAAACCCAAATCACATTTGATATTCAATATAAGGCTCTGAATAGAAAATATATCGGCTTATATTCAATATCAAATTCTACGATTAACAAATGTCGTATTGGAAATAACGATATATATATATATCTTTCAAATTTCCGTAACAACATCCGTATAATCACAAATTCCAACATCGAAATATTCCGAAGACAATTTCGATTCAAATCCACTCCAATGCAATCATTGGAAATTTTGGTTATTTTCAAAACCCTTTTCAAATTCAATTTATTTATTTAAAAATAAATAGAATTATAATTCTAGTTCAAAACTAGTTCATTTTGATAAAAATCTATTTTTATCTTTTCAAATATGGAGTTTTTCATCCCAAATCTTCACAAATCATTTCTTATGATTTTACACAAATTATTGCTATTTTTAATAATTTTATCAAGGCCCGTACAGTCGATTTCCATCAATGGCCATCGAACTGCACTTACAGCGACCTTTTTCAAATTTGATTTGGACATAATTCCAAATCCAACCGTTAGATTTCTAATTTCTAATATTCGTTAGAAAGCTCTTTTCGATACGAACCCAACGGTTCCGGTTTTAGGAGAATCCGACGGTCGGATCTCCCGTAATGTCCGTTTGAAATAAATGGACGAAATTCGCGAACTGCCGCGGCGCGGCGCGTTCTATTCAGGCCATTATATTATATACATAATATATATAATATATACTTCGTCGATTTCTATTTAAAACGAATTATATAAATAGTTTTGAATTCGTTTCAAAATCTATTTCAACTTCCATTTCAATTCAAAGCAAAATTGAATTCTTCTTTATAGATTCGTTTCAAAATTCATTTCTATTCAATTCAAATTTCAATTCAATTTGAATTCGTTTTCAATTCAATTCATTTCGAAATCGTTTTCAATTCAATTCATTTCGAAATCGTTTTCAATTCAATTCATTTCGAAATCGTTGTCAATTCAATTCATTTCGAAATCGTTTTCAATTCATTTCATTTCGAAATCGTTTTCAATTCAATTTATTTCGAAATCGTTTTAAAATCGATATAAATATCGTTCACGTCAAAATGGCGCCAATCTAATCAACACGGCTTCATAAATTTCTATTTTCAAATATTCTATTTCAAATATTTCCTATTATCAAAATATTTGTTATTATCAAAATATTCTTTATTTTCACGATTGGAATGAGGCCCAATCAATTACCATATAAAATTAATTATATGGATTTTCATACAACACATGTATATAATAACATTGAAAATAATCAACCATCAACCAAAGTGCACTACACTGTATAAGCATCAAAAATAGATATTCAATGCTTATAACAGCCTGTCAATCAATCGATCGACATATTTAATCAATCAGGATGAGTGAAATTCATATTTCATCCCAACACCCGTGTGGGGTTTCAAACAATCAAACACAGATTTTAGTTGTGCAGTTGGGCGATGTGTAAAATTTATCGTCCCAATCAATGTCATTCAAATAAGTGTACATAAACAAACCATCTGGTTTGTAAATGAATATTTATTTATTCACTTCACTCTTTTCATATTCACGTTAAAAATTATATTTTTAACGATAAAACATTTTATTTCAACCTATGAATTTCTATTCAATTCATTTATTCAATAAAATGATATTTTTATTTTTCTAACATGTTTTAGAAAATTTCGGCGGCATAACGGCACGATACCAGAAACGGGACAAGGCCTAGCCTTATCCCCGGTCTAGTGAAGGCCCACGCCATTCACATATCAATTTTAATCAATTTCCAATTCAACCAATCAATCAAATCCAAATCAAATAATCTAACCAACTACACAACCAAACAAACAAGTCCATGGTATGTGGACGGGTGTCGGGTGCTTCTAATAAGCACCGTCTGCATCCTAGTATATATATATAACTAGAAAATAAATTTGAAAGGTGAGAAATTCTCACAGAAAGCTATCCAGCTCCACGGCACTTCTTATGCAGGAAATCTTCACTGTTCTCGTCGATATCACTTTCTTCGCCCGTATTCTCTACATATGCAAAAATCGAATTTTTACTTCGCTATTCCATATATAAAAATCATATTTTTCTTTCGATGTTCTATATATAAAAATCGAATTTTTAGTTCAAAGTTCAATATATAAAAATCGAATTTTTAGTTCAAAGTTCAATATATAAAAATCGAATTTTTAGTTCAAAGTTCAATATATAAAAATCGAATTTTTAGTTCAAAGTTCAATATATAAAAATCGAATTTTTAGTTCAAAGTTCAATATATAAAAATCGAATTTTTAGTTCAAAGTTCAATATATAAAAATCGAATTTTTAGTTCAAAGTTCAATATATAAAAATCGAATTTTTAGTTCAAAGTTCAATATATAAAAATCGAATTTTTAGTTCAAAGTTCAATATATAAAAATCGAATTTTTAGTTCAAAGTTCAATATATAAAAATCCTATTTTTAGTTCAAAGTTCAATATATAAAAATCCTATTTTAGTTCAAAGTTCAATATATAAAAATCGAATTTTTAGTTCAAAGTTCAATATATAAAAATCGAATTTTTAGTTCAAAGTTCAATATATAAAAATCGAATTTTTAGTTCAAAGTTCAATATAAAAATCGAATTTTTAGTTCAAAGTTCAATATATAAAAATCCTATTTTTAGTTCAAAGTTCAATATATAAAAATCCTATTTTTAGTTCAAAGTTCAATATATAAAAATCGAATTTTTAGTTCAAAGTTCAATATATAAAAATCGAATTTTTAGTTCAAAGTTCAATATATAAAAATCGAATTTTTAGTTCAAAGTTCAATATATAAAAATCCTATTTTTCTACATCGTTATTCCATATATAAAGATTATATTTTTAATATTCCTATGATGTAAAAATTGTATTTTTATTTCTGTTAAAAATATAAAAATCATATCTTACATCTTTTACTTAATAAAAATTCCGTCTTTTCTACTTTAAAGATCAAACCATTTTCTATTTAAAGTTTAAAATTTCCAAAAATCAGTTTTTATACTTCCTTTAAAACCTGTTTTTACTATTAAAACAAAATCAGTTTTATATTTTTAAATCAAAATCAGTTTTTTATCATTTTAAAAATCAGAACTTACCTTTTTAAATAAAATCAGTTTTATACCTTTTTTTAAAAAATCTGTTTTTACTATTAAAACAACATCAGTTTTTTTTTATTTAAAAATCAGTTCAGTATTTAAATCTTTTTTTTAAATAAAACAATTCAGTTTTTAACGAATTAAAATAAATAAATAAAAAAACAATAAAATACTTACGGGGGGGGGCATCTCCGTTCGTCAGTGCTGGCTTCCAGGGGCGTCGATGTCGTCAGCAGGAGGAGGCGGGCTTCGGTCGTCAGGTGGCTCGACGATTTGGGGGGGGCGCTGCGTTCGAACGATAGAGGAGGGAATCGGGGAAGAAGGAGGAGGTGGGGGAAGAAGAAGAGGGGACGGCGGCGGAGGTGGTGCGGCGGCTCCAGGATCTTCGTCGGCGTCGAGGGGGGCGTCGACGATGTCTAGGTTAGGGTTTTTTTTTTTATATTTCTGTATAAATGAATTCGGGGGGGCCAGAGGTATAGGAGGGAAAAGTTTATTTTTTTTTTATTATTATTTAATTATTATATTTGGCAAAAGGGTTGACTTTTACATATGACCTCGAAACGAGGCCCACCGCCTGTCGTCCATAGCGTTTCACCCCCATTCCGAACACAATGGGATATGTATCGCAAGCTGATTCGATTGTTACAATCAGTTTCCTTTTGAATTTACATTTAAATCACTATATTGAATTTTAAACGTACATTTCAAATTACCGGGGCCACATACTAACTAGAAAAATTCCAGAAAAATATTTTCTAGCTTCGTATTGGCGATACGGTCCTAACAAAACTAGTTTCGTCGAATTCTGAGACCGTTAGAAAAATGGCCAATTTCCAGTCGATTAAAAATCAACTGAAACTGGTTGAACGCGTTTTCCTTTGCCACGCTCACATATTGATTCGAAAAATTATGAAATTTGAAACCTTGTAATAACTTTACATCCCGGACCCAACAAAACTGGTTTCGTCGAAATCCGAGGTCATTTGCAAAATGTCCATTTTTAAGGGCCTGAATTCCATAGCGACTATTCAGAATTTTCAACTGGACATATCTTTTGATTCCCGATATGAAATCTTGATTTTTCGGATTCGTTGGAAAGATATTATCAATTAGATTCCATATTTTTTTGTTTCACTAAAATCCGGATTGTTTTGCACCCGGCACATTCAATTGAAGTTTGAAATCGAATTATCGAACTACCGCGCCATTTTCAATTCCTTTTATAATTATATATAATTATTTATATTCTAACGACGACGCGTATAAATATATACGTTCGAATTATATTCAAATTAAATTTCTCGTCGATATTATTTAAAATAATTCATATTAAATAATCAGAATTCGCTAAAATTGCCAAAATAAAAATTTTAAACTGGCCCAGATTTTCCGGGTTGTTACATTTATAATGAGACTTTAAAATGCCTTGTTGCCGAATTTTTCCCCATACTTTAGAAAAACAAAAATTACCTACTTCACATCACTTATAGAAATATGAATCTTAAGAGGGTTGCAAGGTGACCTGATGAATTTCAGTTGCCACTTCTCTAGTAGCAGGGTAAGTCATAGGCATAAGGGTGTCTCCATGAATAATAGAGGATGCAGAGTCATCAGGATGATCATAGTAGACAGTATATATATGCCTAAAATATGGACCAAGCATCTACATTTTATCCATGGACCAAACCACAGAGAAGAGATTAGTCACGTGGCAATAAAACGATTAAAGAATTGTTTACCTATAGATCGAAGATGCAAGATAGATTTCCATGTAGTTGAAGCATCAAGCATTGTTATCTATATTCATGCTCCAAAAATGTTTTCCAGTGCAATATTAGTTTTTTATTCATTTAGTCCATAGGTTTTCACGAGGTGGAAAATTCCATATTAGGTTTATAGCATCTGCTTTTTTCAAATCTGGAAAGTATTTTAACCCCACAGCACCTTCCCTTTTGGGTTTACACAAAGATTTCCATGATACTTTATGTTTGCTTCCTTCCCAGAAGAAATATGCGCACAAAGTATTTAATTTATCTAGAGTAAATTTAGGAAGTTGATAAATGAACAGCCAGTAAAGAACTAGGGGTGATGATGTATGAAGTAGCTTAGCACGCCCTGCAAAGCTTAGCATTGTAATTCCCCAACCTTGCATTTTCTTTTGGACTTTAGATAATAAAGCTTGAGAATATTCATAGAGGAAATAAGTACCCCCAAATATTTTATAGGCAGACCACCTATTTGAAAACCGAGAACAATGTGAATTTGAGCAGAATTTGTGACTGTTGTGCCGAATATAGCTTGGATTTTGAATTACTTACTGATAGCTCTAAGTGTTGACTTAACTTCCGGAACACTGATTGCAAGGATAAAGCATTAGTAATTATTGCTTTGTCGAATACCATTAGATCATCAACGTATAACAAATGAAATATTATAGGATTTACTCTAGAACTAAGTTGAATTTTTTTGCAAATTGTTGCCTCATTCATCAAGAAAGTGAAATACTCCATAGCAATGGTAAATAAATAAGGTGAAAGGGGGTCTTCCTGGCGTATGCCTCTGTTGCTAGAAATAAAACCCTTTGAAACTCCTTGAATTGAAATAGAAAAGGTAGGTGTAGAAATACACTCGTATATAACATTGGTAAAGTGGTATGGAAATCCCATTATAGACATTAAGTAGCATATGAATTTCCTGTTAATAGAGTCATATGCTTTACCTAATTATATTTTTGCACAAAATTTAAGGCTACCAAGTTTTTTGAAATCCCTTAGCAACTCATGTGTTAGAAGTATGTTTTCACCAATGTATCTTCCTGAAATGAATGCACTTTGGTTGTCTGAAACCAGTTATGTAAGAAAGCTTTTAACCGATTGCATAACATATTATTGAATATTTTATAATAAATTTTGTGACAGAAGATAGATCTGTACTTAGTAATGGTTATGGGTCTTTCATTTTTACAATTAATGTGATAAATGCATGATTAACTCCTTTGGGAATTTTTGCTGAATGAAACATGACTCTGACGGCATAAAGTAAATCATATTTTAGATCTTGCTAGTGTACCTTATAGAACTTGGAGTTTAAGCCATTAGGGCCTAGACTAGAATCATCATGAATAGAAAAAAATTGCATTTTTCTTTCAGGTAATGTAATTTCTTGCATCTAATATTCCTGGCCTTGTTCATTGGTGGTGCATATTGATTAGAACTGGGTAAATTCCTAGGCCACTGTTACATTGAATAAGCTGGTAAAATAAGTAATTGGCTCATGTTCAATGTCTTCAAGCTTATATAACTGATCACTATTATCAGTAATAAACGCCTTGATATTATTTCCAAATCAACGAGAGCACATCTTAGAATAAAAGAATTTAGAATTCAAATCTCCTTGCTGCAGCCAAGATATTTTATTTTTTTGCTTTAAGCTCCTGACCTAATTTTCTCCAGTGTATGCAGTTGGTATTTTACATTTAGCAAGTGATCATATAGTTCCAAATTGTGTGGGTATGATCAACAACTAACTCTAGTTCAACCACTTGGTTTTCTAATTCTTGTACATGTTCCTTTTCTTTTGGCCTATATCTATTCCATTTATTCAGTTCTTGCTTGCACGCATTTAATTTGCTTTGAAAGGAGTAGGAAGTAAAATCCAATAACTGTATTTGAAACCATCGGTTGATACAGTCTATGTATCCCTCTTTTAAATGCCAATCGTTTTGATGTTTGAAAGGGAAGCCTTTAGAATGAGAGGTAGGCAGCAAGTGATGTAACAAAGGGTTATGATCACTTGACATTTGAGATACCAAGAGTGCTTTCATGTCCATCAATTGATGTAGGCAGTTGTTATTAACCAATATCCTATCAATATTCATTTCCAGGCCTCTTCTTCTCCAAGTGTAATAAAATCCAAGCAGTTTTATTTTATTCAACCCAGATTGGTATAGGCAGTAATTGAAAGAACGTAAATGCTGGAAAGGGATAGGCAGACCACCTTTTTTTCAAAAATGAAGAAACATTGTTGAAATCTTCCATTAGTATCCAATTAAGATTAATAACTGCGGACTCAAAAATAATATGCTGCCAAAGCTTTTGTCTATCATGGTATGAATTGTTTTCATATATTACTGTGAAAAATATATGTAGACCCCCTAAGCTGATAGCTGAAACAGTTATATGCTGAGTAGAGTTAGAAATCAAAGTAATAGTCCAGACAGTAGTGTCCTACAAAAGTAGAATTCGACCTGCACGTTGAGTTGAATTGTTAGTTGTAAAATCCCATGAAGGTGGGATTTTATTTTGAAAATTGCCAAATGAGAAACTGAAAATTTATTTTCCACCAAACCAACCAAAGTTGGTTTGAATTTTTTCAGGAGCTTGAGTAAATCACAAATACGTTACGTTGAATTCATGCCCTTGACATTCCATGTAAGAATTGTCATTTGGAAGAGGAGGGGATCCTCAAATTTCTTTTAAAAGGAGCATTTTGAATTGTTTGTTTCCCTTTTGTTTTAGCTAAATATTCAGTGTTCACTTGACAAATTTTGACGTATCTTCTTAATGGTCTTCAGGTGGTTCCTCCTCCAATACATCAGCAACATGTGTTGAATCATCTTGGAGAATATCAAATGGAAGATCTTGATTCAAGAAATTTAACTTGTTAGAAGTTTGTCGTTGTGAAGAAACAAGATTTTTTCTTGAGTAGCAGTTGAAGGGGTGTTTGATACATTATGTTGTATATTAGAACTGGAAGATGTATCAGGTGAATATTTGGGCATCCAATTGGATTCATTTTGTTTATCATGCATTGATAATCTATGCCCAAAAAACTTACACTTTTCACATTTGGGAGGAATATACTCATACTCGACACCCATATCTTTCTTGACATTATTATATGAAAGAATATGAGTTTTTATGGTTGCTCGATACCAGTATGAATAGACAACTATAGCCTTGCATACTGTGCAAAAGATCCAGACTTGAACTGTTTCAACGTCAAACTTATCATAATTGTAACTGGGAACCCATTCATTAACCATTAATAATTTGCCGAAGTATGAATATGTAGAGGTTTCAAGTACTTTATGAAAGTCATCATGATTTAAAACCCTTACGTTATACCTGTAGTTTGGTGCTATGTAACATAGAACTCACTTTTAGGCTTCCACACTTTACTGATGTAGTTTTTGGCCAAGCTTCTTTTGATTTGTTGAATGTTTGTTAGGAGATGAATACATAGGATGCAGGTAATTTGGAATACTGAAATTTTCGATCCGAGGCGATATTGAGGATGGTGGTAGGTTGTCGTACGGCGGTGGCATAATTTTAGGAACTACAGCATTAGATGGCCATGAAGAGGTAGTTACGGTGGATGTTAGAGGTGGTTCAGGCAGTTTAGATAGTAGAAATGATGGAGCAGTAATTGTCGCCTGTTTTTTCTACCATGATTATTTACACTTTTTAGTTATATACATGTATATATAATTTTCCTTGCCTGATTTTTTTAGATAGGAAAAAAGAGTGTGACACTTTATTGACATCGCATCAATAAAAATTGTACAAAGTTATGAGTGCATAGGGCATTACTCAACAAATACAACACAATTGCCCAGCCCAAATAATAAAAACAAAGCCTACTGATAGCTCAAACAACAAGAGCAAACCTGGACATACAACAAGAAAATGCAGCCCAACAAAGAAGAAGCATAGGCCATAAAACTATTGTCCAGTTGTATTCTTCACACATCATTTCTAGAAGGCATCAAACATTAATTCAACAGAAACTTTCCCAAATGCAAAAAGAAAGAAAATGAACGTCGCCTTTGTCATAAAAAACAATCGTCGAAGTTAACCCCCGTCGAGAACATCAATACCCCATCGGTCAAGGATCTTCATGTCTTCATGCTTGTTGATTTTCTTCTTAGCTCTGCGCAGAAGGTATTTGATTTCTAGGTTAATTAGATCCCACCTTTGAAACTTATTTCTACTCGAATCTCTATGAAATCTAGAATTTCTTTCTGTCCAAATATGATAAATAGTCGTGACTATGCTGTAGAAAGCAAGGTCTTGAATGATATCTCTATTGCAAAACTTGGATTTGAGAAGAGACATTTCGTTATCTAGGACTAACGGTTCGGCAACTGAGGGAGGAAAGCCAAGGTTTATTCTGCAACGAACCCACAAATATGGTGCATATGAGCACTCGAAGAACAGGTGATTTTTATTCTCACGTAATTCATTGCAAAGGACACAGATAGGATTCACATCATATCCCAAAGGAGTCATTCTATCCTTAATGCTTAACTGATTCAGCATGGCGTTATGAGTACACATTGACATTTTAGGACAATTTATGTGGTGCCATGTAACTTTACACTAGTCAATTTCAGGTGAAGTTCTCTAGATTTCTCCACAAATTATTCCACTTTGCGGATTTCAGGTGAATGTTCTCTAGATAGCCAATTTCAGGTGAATGTTCTCTAGATATATCCCACGCCGGAAAAAAGGAGAACCGTTAGATTTTTTATTCCAGCTCCAGTAATCATATTCAAAAGAATGATGAATATCCACTTCCATAATTTTATCAGCAACCAAACGTGTAGCAAAAAGGTTATTAGTGTTGAAACCACCATCTTGAATAATATGGTTAACCATAAAATTATCTCCTCCACAAATACTTAGGCAATCCCAGCCCAACAAATTCACCAAAATATCACTGTTTATCCAAGGATCGAACCACAAATTGGTATTTTATCCATTGACAATACATCTGTTAATACACTGTAGCCCCAACTGTCTATGTTTAAGAATAGATTTCCACGTGCAAGAGCTGTTAGGGTTAGATTTAATTACCCAAAAATGATCCCCTTCACAATATCGACTAGCCATCCATTTTTTCCAAAGACTGTTGCCACTAACAAAATGCCAGAGTAATTTAAGAGCTGCTGCGGTTTTAATATCTTTGAAATTTCGAAGTCCTACTCCCCCTTCTTGTTTAGGAGTACATAAAATATTCCAAGCTATTTTGTGAGATTTACCTACCCAAATGAAGTTCTCACATAATTTGTTAATCTTCTCAATAGTAGCCGATGGTAATTGATAAGTTAGTATCCAATATAAAACCATAGGCATAATAACTGATCAAATAAGTTCGACTCCCCCCGCCAAAGATAATAGCCTGCAATCCCAACTATCTATTCTACCTTTAATCTTGTCAAAAAGCTCCCCACAATCCCAACTATCCATAGATTATTTGCTTGAAAAATTATAATAAAGAAATGATTTAAAAAGATGTCACAAATAAATAGATTTGAAAATCTTGGAAATCTTCCACTTTGAAAGAAAAGATTTTAATATCTTCCTCTGATTTTAAAGATTGGATTGTCAAGTAATCAGAGATTTTGGGCATGCATATGGCCAACTATGTTCTAAATTCAGTACGTACAAGATATATATTAATAGAATCTTTCTCTAATTTCTTGAAAATAATTTTGATGATGACTATAATATCATCTGTGTTTATTCCCAGATTTCGAAAGTGAGAAAGTTACAAGTTACCAATTGAGACATTATTAAAACTATTTTGAAAAATATTAGAAAATATCAAAAAAAAATATTCATCTCCCAATATATATAAATTAAGTAGTTTAAAGGTGTATAAATTGATTATTTACTATAATATATTCAACTGCTAGCACTACAACAAAAACACCATATTACAACTTTAATTTTACAACGGTGGTAAACGCACCATTGTAATAAATGGGTTTTTACAACGGTGGTAAAAACACCGTTGTAATAAATGGTTTTTTACAACGGTGGTATAAACACCGTTGTAACTACAACAAAAACACCATATTACAACTTTAATTTTACAACTGTACTTAAAGCACAGTTGTAATAAATGCTTTTTTACAACTGTGCAAAATGCACTGTTGTAATAAATGTTTTTTACAACTGTGAAATAATCACTGTTGTAATAAACATATATATCACAACTTTTCATTTTATTAGTTGTAATAGAGATGCCTAGTACAAACTTCATGTTCATAATATCTATATTTAATAACTAATTATATTGATATTTAATAATTATATTTAATAATAATAATTAATAATAAACTTGGGAATCAATAATATTTGTCATTTATTATTAAATAATTAATAGTTAATAAGTAGTAATTTATTTTTAATAGTTAATGTATGTTAACTAGCTACTTATTAATTAATAGTGACATAAGCTTTTAATAAGTATTACTCTTTTTAAGTAACTAATATTTAATATTTATATTTTTTTTGATTAGTAATTGGTATTTAATATTTTATAAATAATTAATATTTAATAAATAACTAATATTAGTAATTAATATTTAATAAGTAATTTATGTTTAATATTTAATAGGTAATTAAAAATTTAATATTTGATAATCAATATTAGAAATTATAATTAATTAATAATTAATATTTAGTTAATAAATTAATATCAAAATATTTAATTTATAATTTATAAATAATTCATTATTAAATACTGTAATTAATAATTTATAATAAAATTTTAAAGTAATAATAATTAAGTTATGCTAGTTAAAGTTACAATTTGATATTTAATAGATTAGTTTTCTACAAGTTTTTTATTTTGTAGGTTGTAATAAATATCTATTACAAGTGTTTGTTATGACCAGTTATAATAGATACTTATACTTATCCTTGACAGCTCTTTTTTTTACGTTGGCTCCAATTCAACATTTCCCTCAAAATTGAAATTTTCCTATGTTGGCTTCAATTCAACGTTTCCCTCCAAACTAAAATTTTTTCCGCCCTCCAAACTAAATTTTTTTTCCGCCCTCCAGATTCGTATTTCCCTCCATCCACCGTTGGTTTTATTTCTCTTTTCATTCGTCCGTTCTACTTCCCAGCTCCTCGGTTCAAAACAAATTCGCCGGCCCTAGTATCAATTCGCTCATCTTCTTTTCGTCTTCATTACTATGCTCAGATCCAAAAAAAAAGACTTCCTCTCAATCAAAAAAATTCAACCTTAAAATTTCCTCTTTGCAACGCAGAAAAACACATCGCCTTCCGTCGTCATGCTTCGACCGAGAGCTTTTGCTTGAATCGCGTGAGTCTGCAGGCTTGCGGTTTTGTTGTGAGTGGCGTGATAAAAAATTTGACGTGTTGTATCAATTGGGGTTGAATTGGGTTTTGGTGTGATGAAATGCTGTGAGGAAGTGACACGGCGGCAGTTGGATTGTGTGGGCTTAGGGAAGTTGACTGACGAATTTGGGTACGATAATCGGGGTTGATGAGGCATGGTTGCGAATTTGGTAACAATGTTGCGATGACAAGGACGGGGGCGTCGGGGAGTTTGTAAGTCTCAGTAAGAAGACCGGACTCGTAACTGTAAGGCAAGAAAGTGTAACTTGATAGTCAGCGGAGAAGAACGGATGGCGGTTTGGGTAAGCTTCCAATGTCTATCGTGATCACCATTCACCATTAATATAACTAAAACTGTAATCTGAACGTTCTCGCTTCTGTCATGCCTACAATCCAAATAGTTCAGTTAATGTTTTATTTCTGCACCCCAAATTTATGCATGTGCCATTTATTGGATCTAAATGCTTATAAAAGCATGGTTTTCATGGATAGCAGCATCTACTTTTTAGTATTCAAGGACCAAAAATAAGCACTCAATGGAATTACCACATTATATTGCAGTTTTAATGCTAATGATGAATGCCAATGCTTCAACTGAGGCAAAATACAACTAGGAGCAAATATTCATTGGGTAAATATTTAAAAAAAATCAACAGTTTTTTTAGTACATTATGACATCTACTCGTACATTTACGGCAGCAAAAACTCAGAGTTCTGCGGACCCCTAACTTCCTTCTACTGGAACGAGGCTGAACCGATTAGAATCAGCAAGTGATGGATTCAACAAAGGTGGTGGTGCTGGACATATGCTTACCTACCCTTCCTGTTGTTGAGCTACAGAGACGTCAGGCAAGTGCTAATGCAATTGCTTGGGCACAACATAATAACTGCCATATTTGTACTGTAGGTGTTCCCAGGCTTTGATTTTGGTTTTTCATCTATGGGTTCGAGTGGAACTGGACAGGTATTCATTCCTTTTCTTAACTTATTAACAAAAAAGTAAAATCTAACTCTATTGCTTCTATTGTTGGTGCTTCCTTTTCTTTTTTTGATGCTTCTGTAGCAGCTTCTTTTTCTAGCACCAATGTATTATGTATTCAAAAATGATCCAGATGAGAACAACGCCGTATCTTACAATAGTTTTAACTTCTAAGCGCAATCTGGTATAGGTAAGGGATTGTAAAGTAGCACCAATGCATGCTATTTTTTTTCCATACTTCCGGGTAAAGTAGCATTTTTTAGGCTATGTCTGTCCGGGAAGATATATAATTCTGTCCACAAAACCGATAAATATATATATATATATATGTGTGTGTGTGTGTGTGTATGCGCGCGCGCATGCATATATATATATATATATATATATATATATATGTATGTGTATATATATATATATAAATTGAATTTTTTTCGACACAAAAATAAATGAAATGCAAAATATATATGCATTTGGGCATCACTGTACTCATGAATGAATGACACAGAGTAATAAGGATATTTGACGATGAGCATGATGTTGAAATGGATGATCGATTGGGGATGCTGGAGCATAAAGACTTGGTGTATGTCAGTGTGTATGTATATTTATACGAAAGTGTGTATGTAACTGAGTGTATTGAGTGATCAGTTTGTAGTGAGGAATGTATGTATTGTTATGACTGTATTATGTAAAAGTGAGTTGTACGATAGTGGATCAGAAAGTTGTACTAATTCAAATATTGAAATAAAATATTTAATTGATTATTTCAGATCAGTGTAGTATCATTTTATTCAATATAAATATTTATTTTTATATGAAATGTAATGTATAACGAAACAAAAATCATATTGTTGTAATTAATTGTAGTAGGAATTACTACAACGGTGGAAAAAAGTTGTAATATATATTACTACAACAGTGCAAAAATGTTGTAATATGTATTACTACAACAGTGGAAAAAAGTTGTAAAATATACATATTACAATAGTGTTGCAACAGTGTAAAAACGTTGTAAAAGATATGAGTCTATTACAACTTCTTAATACACGACGGTTTGCCCACCGTTGTAAAATGTATATTACAACGGTGTTCCACCATTGTAATAGGGTCATTTTGTTGTAGTGTAGATTCCTATTTCGTTCCTTTTTTGAGAAAAAAAATTTAAGTAGAGGAGATTGTAATAACTCAGAAATTGTCGTTTAGAAATACAACAAAATTTGATTTATTTTGAATTTGATTTTGGATATAAATTTAGAATATCTGCCTTTAATTTGAATATAGGAAAATAAAACAAACATTTAACTCAGAATTTATTCGTTTTGTAAATTTTGACATGAAATCAGTTCATAATATAATGTTGAAATATTGACTTTTTAAATATAAATATTTTATATGAAATTGATGTAGAAAATTTTATAACGATAACATCGACGTTCATTTCATCGAATTCAATTTCACTATCTCCTTTTAAATCAATTTATACGATTGATTTATGGTAGCGACAATCGATAAAATGTAAATACTGACATTTCATGGGAACGATAGAAATGTTAGTTTTCAGTGTGATATCCTGCTTGTATTGACATATTGAACACAATGTTATTTTATTATATGTGATTGAATACTCGGTTTGGTATGTACATTGACTTAAATTTTTATTTCGATATGTATGTATCGGAAAAGCTCAAAATTTAGCCTAAATACCTTGTTGTTTAAATTTAAACCGCATGTTAATGAAATTAGTAGATGTTACCTAGAATTGTGGAGTTTTTTACGGATCTAGCGCGTATTATAATTGGGTATAGGATTCATTGTAGCTTCGTTTATTTCGTTCATAATTTCAAAAGCGACACAACATCACCTACTCGTATTAGTTGAAGCCACACTCTCTTCTCTTTTCCATCTTCATCTACTTCAATAATATAAAAAAAGTTGTTCAAAACCTATAGCTGTGTGAAACCCGACCTTCTTTCACTATGTGACACCTGAAGCATTACCTTTCAATTAAAACCACAACACATCTCCATCGATCGCCACACTATCTTTCGTTATCTTTTCCCCTCCCAAGCACTAAGCCCGACCGCCAGAGAAGCCTCACCACACTTCACACCCGACGTGCCAGAACCTGACCTGAAACTGCTTAGGATGCATGCTCCTCCACCTTCTACAAACTACATCGCTAACTCGCCTCTTCTCAAGCACGTCGTACTTGAACTCCACCACCACCTCAGGATGAACTTGATCATCGCCGAAGCCTGCACCACCCTCAAACCCTACAAGAAACCAGCCTTGCACCTGAGCCAACATACTCTATCACCAGTGAATTCTCCAACCACCTTAACTGCTGCAGATATGACCCACAATCACCAGTAGCTCGTTTGCAACGTTCGCATGTGTACATCTCAGAAGTCGGCGTACTCTTGAAGCACCTATCATGTACGTGTTCATGTGTGTGCCGAGTAGATCTCGTCCCACGTGTCCATGCACATGTCGTGTCATGCATGTACATGTGCAATTGGTTTGCATTGAATTTGGATCATTGTCGAGGTAACTGTTTGCTCATTCACGCTAACTAACATTTTCACACAAATTAATAAGCTAATTTGTTGTATATATATATATATATAAGTTTTTTGAATTTAAATTGATATATGAATTAGTTTAGTTGCATACGATTTGATTGTGATATTTGCGCACATGTTAAGACATTATGCATGCATTGCACATGATTTGAAGTCAATATAGAAATATGTATAGGAAGTTAATGCTAAACATATGATGTTACATCCATGTTATTGATATTTGGTTATATTATGTATGATATTAATGACCATTATGATTATTATAAATCCTTGTTGATATCAGATATGTTAGGACATTTTCATTTGTGACATTGAAAAGGGTTGAAATAATATATACCCTTATTTAAATTATAAATATCAACTTGCTCTAGGCAGAAATTTTAATAGTAAACACAACTTGGTCAGAATCAATTATTTTATAAAATTGAAATTGTTTTGAAATTTAATAATAAATTATTTAAATTTTTAATAGAACTTGTTTTAAATTTTTATTTTATTACTTGGATCGATTTGATTAATAAAAATGAGATTTTACAAACTATATGATAATTTATACGTAAATGGTTTATCTAATTAAAACTCGATTTTTGAAATTTAAGTATAAAATTGATTGAAATTGAGAATCTGAATACAATGGTGTCAAACTAAAATTTATTAATTTAATGATTTTGAATTTGATTTGATTTCATCAACTTGGATTTATAAATTAATGGAATTTTGGTAAAGCTTAGTTTTTATTTGAATTTACTTTGAACTGATCGAAGTATAATTTAATTCGATTTTAAAATTTGAAATTGGAATTTATTGGAATTTTGATTGTTAAACTTTAAAATGGAGAATTTCTAAATTAATGTGAATTTAACATTTGATCTTAAGTTAAATCCATTATTTTAGAATATACGTTATAACTGAATAAAATAAAATTTGCTAAATGAATAGTTCAGAAGGAAACCAAGTCTAAATCTAAATCTCTTTTGAAATGATACCATGAAATGGAAACTTGTATTTGGAAGTTCGAAAATCAATTCAACTTGAGATACGAATGTTTCAAATGTACATAACTTGATCTAATAAATGGAATTGATAAATAAAATTTTAACTTAAAATTGTAAGGTTTAAAATCTTAAAAGTGAACATAAAATTTGAATTAGATTTATATAAACTGGATTATTTCAACTACTGAATCTAAAATCAGATATTTTAAACCAATTTAATGAAATGTTACTAAATTTGGGATTTAAGTTTTGAACCAATATAATGAAAATGGGTTTAGAATTTGGAGCTTGAGTTGAAACCAATTTAATGAAATATGTTTAAATTGGTAAATAAAGTTTGAATCGTTAAATTGACGTTAAGTTTTGAATCGGTAAATTCAAATTTAAATCAACTATAAACTAAAGCTTCTAATGATTTATATTTGTTTCGAGTTGTAATATGATATCTAAAATGGTTTAAAATGAACTTTTGAAACTTGGAATTGGGTTCAAATGGTTTAAGAGGAAATAAACTAATTTATTCTAAAATAATTTATTAAAATTATTTTTAAATTAGTATTATTTTATATTTCTATTTAAGCTATTTCTCTTATACTATTTATTTTCATACTATTTGCAACGACCCAGTAGAAAAAATTCGACACCCGAATTCGATAATGATACACAATCACGTATTACTTGCCAAAACCCAAGTATCAAAAATCCATATTGTTAATAAAAAGAAGTTAGAGGGTGAGGAAAGAAAGAAATATTAGAATAGAAGAATAAAAAGATAAGAGTCCTCAGCCAACGAATAAAATATAATATGTTAAAACTCTTTACACAAGAAGAAACTGCATATATATAATTTAAAATCGGAGTATACATTCAGTTCAATACAACATGCATAGAGGAATAAATTAATACAAGTAAATACAGATATACGTCTTGACTCCAGCTTCCCTTCTGATGGTCCAAAAAAAACCTAACTTGGGAATATACTCGGTCTGACCCAAGCATATTTTTAAGTAATGCAAAATCAACCCGAATCAGTTTGGAATACTTTCAGTGATATATTCATAACGCAAACAGCTTGCTTAACTTTAGTAAATCCTTTGAAAGAGTAAAACTCTCGTAAGACACAACAACACATAAACATGGCATGTATTTTTACCTTACAGTATCCAAATTACTTTTTATATCAAAGTCCAATGATATTATAAAAATGTCTATCAATCCACAAATAAAGAATATAATAGGAAAGCTTGCATCTCACTTTTCAAAGTAGTTGGTTTACAACTAAAAACGTAGGTCTCATATTAGAGTTTGGATTTCCAACATGATAAGGTATGGGATCACCTCGCAATCAATGTACTCTAGAGAGGATACACTAGGGTTCAACAAGAACATCTTGCAACCTGGTTACACATGACCGACCACTCATTCAACTTGAGTGTATCGAATATATTGTCACCCAGGTTGGTACTAACATAACTGTTTCCTGGAAGATACAGAAGCAACAAAAGAACAAGTGAGTTTTCTCTAGATGGTGATAATATACCCTAATGGGAATTACCCACATAGCCATGTTGCCAGCCTAATTTCTTTTATTTCCCGACTGATGAGGCTTAAGGTCACGATTACCTTTTAAAACATCATATCAATTCTTTGAATGCTACATCGTCAGATCTGTCAAATCACTAATTGACGTCCACAAATATACTCTTGGTGTTAAGCTAAAATAAGTTTCCTTTCCCTCCACCAAACTTGGTATATTTGTAAATATCAACATACATGTGTAACGACCCGAAAAGTTCTGATCCCGGTCATCGATATTAATACATATCCTGTATCACATATCGACTAGTCAAACACCAGAAATTAACAAGTCGTTAATAGAAAGAGGTTAGAGGGTGAGAAATAGAAAGAAGGTTAGAATAGAAGAAAAGGAAGAACAAAACTCAACAAAATCAGAGTATCACGAATCTCATAGCATAACTGAATAAAATATATTATATAACAATACTTGAAATATGAACTGACATTTGTACTTACATATATCATCAGAGTACAACTCATATACAACACAGCGGAAATAACTCTATATATCTAATGTTGAAGTCTCCTGCTCCAAGCTTCTCCAAATGAATCTGAAAAATCCTGAAACCGCTTGACTGCCCGTACAAATTTGGGCACCCAAGAGTTCAGGGGAAAAACAGAAAAATAAATTTTGGGTCAGTCATGGGACTGACGTGAGTAAACGATTTTAAAACAGTTTGATTTAACGTTCAAAAATCCGTTTAAAATAAATGATAATCGTAAGACCAAATCCACACATTAATACGGACGGTTTTTACCTTACGATAACCCAAAACATTTTGAAATCATATATATATATATATTCTGATATAATAGTGTCTAAATACAAGTGAATATCAATCTAGCGGAATGCTTGCATCTCACGCTCCACATATATAGTATACAAAATAAACTGCAGGCACTTATTGGGGAATGGATTCCGACTAAGACAAGGTATGGAACCACCTGCCGATAGTGTATCTCTAGAGGCGAATACACTGGGTTCAACAAGAACGTCTTGCAACCCGGCCCACACATGACCGATCACTCATTTCGCTTGAGTGTATCGAGTGTATATCACCAACGGTTGGGCTCAAATCACTGTTTCCCGAAAAGGGACAACATCGAAATAGATTAAAGAAGGAAATGGAATTTCTCTAGATAGGTGATTATACACCTTAATGGGAGCGACCCACATAGCCATGCTGCCTGCCCGATTTTTGTCATTTCCCAATTGATGAGGCTTGAGGTTAGAATTTACCTTTAGAACATCTGGCCACCATTTACTTTAAATGCCACATCGTCAGATTCGCCAGATATCACTAATTGACATCCACAAAAATACTCTGGGTGTTAGCTATCCACCAACAGAAATACGTTTGAGGAAATCAACGTACGTGACTCCTTTGAAAATACTCTGTCATACATTCGTCCATACGAGTCATCCAGGAACAAGATGAACCGAAGGCACTCTCCTACTGCATCCAATATAGGAATCACCCTACGGATCAGTAGTGAGTAGTCCTTGCAAATTCGAAGATTTCAAGTACGACTGAGTCACTACTGAAAAATTTCTGGGAGCTAACCAAAGAAATTCAACAAGTTCCCTTTTGATTATCTGGGTTTTAAGATTAGGCCTTCGAAGCTTAAGAAGGATGATTGGCTAGTTATTATTGATAAGATCAATAATAGATTATCGAGTTGGAATAACAGATTTTTTGTCTAGAGCAGGTAGATTAGTTCTAGTTAATTCGATGTTATCTGCTATTCCTACTTATTGGATGACTGTTCATCGTTTTCCTCAATGGATTGAGAAAATTGATAGAATCAGGCGGAATTATTTTTGGAGTGGTGTCCCTATTTGTAGACGTTATAAATGTTTAGTTAACTGGGAGGTGTGTTGTAAGTCAAAGAAAGATGGGGGACTGGGGATCATTAATCTTTATAATTTTAATTCTTCCTTGTTAGCCAAATGGTTATGTTGATTTAGGTGCCCTAATGTGTCGGCTTCTTGGAAGATTCTTGTCTCCAAATTTTATTATTCTGGGGGTGAGTTTATTGTGGAGTCTGGTTTTAGTTGGTCTAATAGATTATCTTATTTTTGGAAGTCTATTTTCCATTGTTTTGACTTATTTAAGTTAGGTTGTAAGGTGACTTTTCATTCCGGTAATCTTACTTACTTTTGGCATGATGCTTGGATTTCTAGTGTGCCGCTTAAAATTGAATTTAGGGATCTTTTTAAAAATTGTGGATTTAAGAATGCCTTAATCGCTGATGTTTATAGGAGGGATTTAGATCCCCAGTGGGAGTTTTCCTTTGATAATATTTTAGAAGGGGGTTTGTTGAGGCAATCAGCTTTGCTTAAAGCTAAGTTAGCCTTGTATCATTTGAATGAGATTGGTGATTCTTTTGGTTTGGGTCCGGATAAGAGTTTAGTTTTCTCTATTAATTCTATGTATAATTTTATTAATTTTTCTGGTGTTTCTTTGCTCCCTTTTAAGTTTATTTGGAATTTTAATTCTCCTCCTAAAGCTAAGCTTCTTATGTGGTTGATTATTTATAAGAAGCTTAATACGTTTGAGCTTTTAAAGAAAAAGAATATTATTTTTGATGTTAAGTGTTGTTTTTGTAGTCTTTTGGATGAGGATGTAGATCATCTATTTTTCTCTTGCAATTTTTCCAATTATATTTTAACTATGGTTTTAAGGATTTTTGTTTTTGGTTGTTTTAATTCTTTTAGTAGCTGTGTTGAGTATTGGGATTATTGTAGATTTGTTTATAATTCTAGACTGAGATATGTGTTGGATTCTTTAGTTATTATCATTAGTTGGTTCATATGGTTCGAGAGGAATCAGAGATTTTTCCATTCTATTTCAGTGTCCGCTATGATCGTCGCCAATCTATGAATTAGAAAAGCGCGATATTTAAATTAAATTCTGCAAGCATACAGGTGTGTAGCATACAGGTCGAACACAGGGAGGTAGATTAAAATCAAATTATTTATTTAATCTCTTGGGCGAGTTAGACGAAGCCTGGAGATTTTGTTGAAATAAAAACAAATTGAAATTGCGAACTTAGGATTATCGTTGAATCTAATCAACGATTAATCACTAAAGAAAGTAAATTGCAAAACAAGAACAACAATGCAGAAAATAAAAGTGCAAAATAAGAAGAACAACAAAAATTAAAATTAGGATTGTCGTTGAAACTAATCAAACGACTAATCACTAATGAAACAAATATAAAATACAACTAGTACTCTACCGAATCTAATCGTGTAGATGGCACTAGTTGCTAAGAAATAAAAAAAATACTAGAAAATAAAAGAAGAAGAAGAAGAATTTTTATTAGAGTAATGGAATACAGAAATGAGATTGTGGCTACAATGCTATTACAAGGGTATTTATAGGAGATAACCAAACCCTAACCCTAACCCTAATACAATGATAAATGGGCCTTAGGGAAATCACAAGAGAGTTTACAATAAGAAACATAAATGGGCCTTAGATAAATAAAGCAAATTTGGGCCTTTTCTCTTTTCCTCTTGTTTCCTTGACACTTCTTCATTGATTTGTGATATGCAAAGCCTTTTTATCAATCCTTTTCTTGTCCAACAGCAACTAGATGTGAGATCTTCATCTACAATTCTTCAAAATGTAAATATATATCAATTTCATCTCTATTTCTCTACTTTTCTGGTTGCATGCGGGCTGGGTTGGAATATCTGTAAAAGTAACAAAACAATACCCAAGTAATATTTATTTATATACAAAAGATAAGATATAAGAGCATAAAATAAACACATTTCTATGTCAATCAAATACCCCCACACTTATCTTTTACTCGTCCTCGAGTAAAAAAAAATGAAAAACTAACTAGGTATGTCACACTTTCGTAGGAAACACGATTGCATTGAGCGTATGCAACAAGCCGTTAAACCTCTAGGTGTCCCTAGTAGGACGAGTGGTGTCTCGTGAGGGTTTTCAGCGGATACTACCCACAAAATCCAAATGCAGTATGTTATGATTCTAATGAAACTACATGAATGCAGAGGACTTATGCAATTGAAAACAATAGTTGAAAACACGACTTATTTCAAGAAAGTGGTACAACAAATTAAGTTGACAAATTTTAATCAGTTGATTTTATTTTAGATACCTCAACTTGTCACAAATTTACAATATAAATCAAGTTTTCAAATGTTAAATTCCAGTTTGGCCAGTTGGTTCGGTTGATAACATAGTGCAGCCATAAAATAGATTCTTAGTTTGCTTGGCACAGTTTGTAAAGTGGTATTCAAATTTCCTTGTGTATGGCTAGTCAAATCAATAAGGTCAAGAAATGTTTGGGCATCATCGCTTATTCTCTATTTCTATAAAAGTTAAAATTTATGATTAAGTACATACACCTAACTTAGAAGACCAAGGTTTACCACCCATACACTGCCTCGCGGACTAACGGAGAGTGGGTAAAGAGCTTGGTGGATTGTGCAGGCCGACTTTGACTTTGTCAACAACATGTCGGTAATCCTTAGGTGTCCAATCTCATAAAATGAGACCAAGATATTCCAACGCTGACTTTGTCAACAACATGTCGGATAGAGCTTGGCGGGTTTGCACACCAACGCTTGATATACAAGCAATGTTGGATACCCTTGGATTACTATTATTACTGAAAATATAAGCACAAAAGAGAGTTATGCGAGTTCAACTTAACACAACTTAGTTTTAAAGATTCGAAAAGCCAATATAAGTATTTTAAGTCCTCCATTTATTTAAACAAAGTCTACAATATAGAATAGATTTCATGACCATCACCTAAGAATCTCCCTATGTACCGGTTACACTATTATCCCTCAAAATTAAACTTTTCATTATATTTCTTATTCGATCTAAGTTGAGAGAAAAAAATATTATCAACTGATTAACAATCCTTAACTTATTTTGTTGTATCAATCTAAAATGAGTCGTATTTACCAAAAAAAAATTATGGTATGTTACTACAATCTAAAATGTATGATGGTCCTACTTAAATGGCTGAAAATAAAAAAAATAAAAACAAAGAAAAATGAAAATGGATGAAATGCAGACTCCTCCCCACACTTGAACTAAACAGTGTCCACACTGTAACGTTTCCTAAATTTGAAAGATCGTACCCAAAGATGGATTAAATGTAAAATGACTTGTAAAATGAAATGCAATCTAACTATATGTAAGAATGGATCATATGTACAATGATATATGTGTTTGCGATGTATGCGATGCAAAGAATTCCACCAACTTTTTCCCCCACACTTGGTTCTAGCCCTATGAGTCCCATTCCCACTATGTCTAGGCGTGTTTTCTAATAAGCAAAGGTTTTGGAAAACCATCTCATCTTTAAACCTAGATTTATAGTCCAGTAAATGAATGTTCAAGGTCGTCCTAACATGAAGTTTTTCAATCAAACTAACATTCCAAAAATAGTTCATGTGTTCAACAAATTTATCAGTGTAATTTTTCAAAAAAATTGTGATCGTATATAAATTCAGTGAAATTTGAAATCTGAGTGTTGTTCAAGACTATGTGATCACATTTCTCATCATTAACTGACAATGTATTTTCGACACTAACAATTTCAAGTTCATTTGAAATCTCATAAGTTTCAAACTTGGATTCGTGGCCTAATTCTGTTTCATCCTCATTCGGCAACTCCTCTTCATTCAATCCAAAAACTTCATGTTCATTGAAATTCTTCTCCAACTCTGAGTTTTTGAAAAATTCAACATTTTCATTCTGTTCAACTTCTAGAATTTCAAGTTTTTCACAGCTTGAAAGAGGAAGGTCAAAATCTAAGCTTAAATCTTTTTTCTGAAAAGAGTTGAAGTCCAAATCATTTGTTGAATTTTGAAAATCTTCATCAAGATGATTATTTTCAATTTCCAAAGTCGTTATTTGAAAATTTTCAATGTCAGTAGAAATTGGATTATTTTCTGATTCAATGCTCATTTGATTTTGTTGCTCTTGTTGTTCTTTAAAAGATTTCATTAAGCAAAGAAGTTCATCAAGCTTTCTATCTTTTTCATCAAGTTGTCTATCTTGGTTTTCTACCCTCTCTCTAAGAATGTTAAGATGATATTCTTCAGAATCGTTGATTTGAAAGCTCTCGTTTTGGATTTCTTGATTCTCAAAATTATAGTCCACATCAATTTCACGATCAATATCATTCCCAATGCGGTGGTTGTTTGAATCTTCAGAAAAATGACAATGATATTGGAATTCATTTTGATTTTGAAAATTAGGGTCATAACCAAAACTGTTGAAATTCGATGGAAAATTGAAATTTTGGTTATTTTCAAGATGTTGATATGGGTTGTAATTTTCAAAATTTTGATCGATTTGAAAATCATTTTCATATTCAAAATTATTTTCGAATTGGTTTCCAACCCTGTATTGATCTTGATCAAAAGTATATTGGGATTCAAAGCTATTTTGATATGAATGGGGCCCATAATCGAATTTATTGAAATTTGAATTGAAGTAGCCATTTTGATCATAACTTTGAAAATATTGGTCATTTTGAAAATTGTTGACATTTGGCTCGCGAAATTTTGGAAAATCTTGCTTTATGAGTTGTAATTCAAAATCATACTCTTGAAGGGAATGTCTACTTCGGTTATTATCCCACGATTCTCTCAAGGATCTCTTGGAATCAGACATTTGAATGCAATCAACAGAAGATAGAAATTATTCTTAGTTCAAAATAGTATAAAAGAATGAGTTATGCTCTATTAATTAACTGACTCAATTAGAAGGGGGAAGAGGGTCTTATGGCCGTTCACGTATAGTATAAATACTAAGGGATACGACCAATGTTTTACGGGTAGTATGCAACCTCTTTTGCTAATAGTTCAATAAATTGAACTACTATATATCCGCGATCCAATTATTCGAGACAGTCAACTTCACAAAACACCACTTTTCAATTATATTATTTTGAAAATCAAATCAAGTTTTATTATTGAAAAACGACGAGCGTGATGATTTTAGTTATGGAAAATAATTCCTAACTAAACAGATTAAGAAAAATTCAATCACAGAACAATAGCAGAATAAAAAATTTGTACAAGCAAGCCGCTGTCCCTGCAGAAGATTTTTACACACAATTTCTATATTTTTTCTTTGCAGCAAAGCACCTGTAGAGTTTAGAAAATATTACAGCGGTGTATGGCAATCTGTCCAGAAAAATTGAGCAGTATTAATGATTGAAATCCATTATTTGCAAATCTGTTGACCTTTGAATCCTTGTTCGTTGCTTGAATATGTTCCTTCCTTTGGCCTTTGATTTGAATTTCACCTCTTCTTCTTCTTCTTTTTTGAGAGAGAGAGAGAAAGGTAGCAAAATCAACAAAAGAAATAAAAGAGAGAAAAGAAAAAGAAAAAAAATTACGGAGGAGAGAGCTGGAAAGAAATAAATGAAATAATGGAAAGAGAGATTGTAGGAGGTGAATGAGAAATGCAATTGGAAAGAAATAAATAAAAAGAAAAGAATGCAATTTTTTTTTTTTTGAAAATTTGAACAAGAAGAAAGGGAAAGAAATGAATGAGAAAAAGAAAAACAAAAAAGGGGAAAAAAGGAAGGAAATAAGGAAAAAAAAACAAGGTTTTTTGAGTAGAGAGGAAGGGTAGATGGAATTGAGGAAAGAAATAAAAGTATACAAAAACAAGAAAGAAATCAACGTAGACAGAGAAGAAAACGCAAAAGTTTTTTTTTTTTAGAAAATTGTAGACAAAAGATGGAAACAAATAAAAAGAAAAGGAAAGAGAAAAGAAAAATGTGAAAATCAACAAGGTGGTAGAAAGATGGAAAGAAAGATTAGAGGAAGTGAGAGAGAGTTGTAATTAGAAAGCAATCGATAAAAAAATGCAAGTTTTTTTTTGGTTATTGTTGTAAAAGAATGGAAACCAGTGTATTGACAATTGGAAAGAAGTAAAAGGAAGGAAGGAATAAATGGAAACCAATTAAAGAAAATTTGGCAAATTAAATGTACAACAATAATGAACAATAAAAATAAAGTAAAAATTGGAAAGAAGGAATAGATGAAGAGGGAAAGAAAAAAAGAAATATAAAAGGAAAAACAAAAATGAAAAGGAAAAAAAATCAAGAGAATTTGGCAAGTTCTATTTTTTTTATTATTATTATTTGTCTAAAGTAGGAATGAATTTGCAAGAGGGAAACAAATAAATGAAAGAAAGGGGAAAGGGGAAAGAGGTTGAAAACAGGAAAGAAACAAAAGAAAAATGGCAAGTTTTTTTTTTGAACTTGTAAAAGAAGAATGAGAAGTAATTGTATTGAAAATTGGAAAGGAGGAATAAAGAGGAAAGAAAGGAAATTTGTAAGAGAAGAAAAAGAAATCAAATGAATTGAGAACAAGAAAGACAAAAGAAGAAAAGAAAAAATTTGCAAAAGAGGAATCTTTTTTTTTTTTTGAAATTTGTAAAAAGAAAAAGAATGTAGACGATTGGAAAGAAAGTGGAAAGATGGAAAGAAAAAAGGAAAATTAACAGTTTTTTTTAGGCTTGTAAAACAAGAAAGAAATTTGTACAAAGGAGGAAATGATTAGGAAAAAAAAGGAAAGAAGTAAAAGAAAAAAAATGGCAAAGACAGAAAATCAATGAAAATGGCAAGTTATTTTTTTTTCTCTTGCTTAGAAGATTACGGTATCATTGAATAATACCAAATCTATTCAATCAAGATTTTTTTTCTATATACACAAGAAAACAAAAAGTAAATGAATTAAAATAAAAAAAACTAACACGAATCAGAAATTAAATAAATAATAAAATTTAGTGTCTACCTCCCCGGCAACGGCGCCAAAAACTTGATCGTCGCCAATCTATGAATTAGAAAAGCGCGATATTTAAATTAAATTCTGCAAGCATACAGGTGTGTAGCATACAGGTCGAACACAGGGAGGTAGATTAAAATCAAATTATTTATTTAATCTCTTGGGCGAGTTAGACGAAGCCTGGAGATTTTGTTGAAATAAAAACAAATTGAAATTGCGAACTTAGGATTATCGTTGAATCTAATCAACGATTAATCACTAAAGAAAGTAAATTGCAAAACAAGAACAACAATGCAGAAAATAAAAGTGCAAAATAAGAAGAACAACAAAAATTAAAATTAGGATTGTCGTTGAAACTAATCAAACGACTAATCACTAATGAAACAATTGTAAAATACAACTAGTACTCTACCGAATCTAATCGTGTAGATGGCACTAGTTGCTAAGAAATAAAAAAAATACTAGAAAATAAAAGAAGAAGAAGAAGAAGAAGAATAATTTTTATTAGAGTAATGGAATACAGAAATGAGATGGTGGCTACAATGCTATTACAAGGGTATTTATAGGAGATAACCAAACCCTAACCCTAACCCTAATACAATGATAAATGGGCCTTAGGAAAATCACAAGAGAGTTTACAATAAGAAACATAAATGGGCCTTAGATAAATAAAGCAAATTTGGGCCTTTTCTCTTTTCCTCTTGCTTCCTTGACACTTCTTCATTGATTTGTGATGTGTAAAGCCTTTTTATCAATCCTTTTCTTGTCCAACAGCAACTAGATGTGAGATCTTCATCTACAATTCTTCAAAATGTAAATATATATCAATTTCATCTCTATTTCTCTACTTTTCTGGTTGCATGCGGGCTGGGTTGGAATATCTGTAAAAGTAACAAAACAATACCCAAGTAATATTTATTTATATACAAAAGATAAGATATAAGAGCATAAAATAAACACATTTCTATGTCAATCACGCTAATAATTTAATCATTAAGATAGTTTATTACTGTCTGGATTGGATGTCTAACTCGCGCTTTAAGTTTTTTGGTGATTCGCGTTTTGGTTGTTTTTTGCTAATGGTAAGGTTTAATTTGAGTTTGTTTATTAGAATCAATAGTTATTTTAGATGTGATAGATCTCGCATTTGTTGTTAATTTCTGTTTTTTGTTATTGCTTGTTTGTCTCTTTTTCTTTCTTTCTTCTTCTTCACATATATGTATGGATATTTATATATATATATATATACACTTTTTTGGTATATATATATACACATATACTCATATATACATATATGTGATGGGTATTTACGATTTGTCTAGTTTCTTTCAGGTTTCTGGTATTTGACTATTGCTGTGAAGCTTTGTGGATTTCTATCTGGATTGGCGTTAGGCTTTATCTTTGGAGTTCTTTTTGTGCTTGGTTTCAGAGAGTTTTTGGGGTTCTACTACTTTATTTTGTTATTTTTGCATGGAGAGACTGGTTTATTATATTGGAGTAGATATCCTCCACTATCGGGTGGTGGCTTTGCCGGAATTCGATATTGGAGTATGATAGGCGGTGGTTTATCCGGAGCTCATCTATCTACTTTCCATTATATTCTTTGAGTCGTGTTTTGTTTTTGCTTTGTCTCCTTTAGTTCTGTAGTCGGATATTGTAGTTTTTTTTTGTTTTATATTATATATGTGTGCTCTCTTCTTTTTAGAAGATCACACATTTTTGTTTTTCAAAAAAACATATTCCTTTCTTTTAATTCTTTTATTATTTTTCTTTTCAGCCCAGTATGGCCTGGCCCAGTTTGCAACCAAGAAAACCCAGGCAACCAAAATTTGTTGCGTTCACTACCATTATTCCTACTTTGGTAGGTCAAACCAAACCGTGATCAACCCATTGCGATCACCAAAATTCCATCTAAATTACACCCTTGGCAAACTATTTTATGGATTAGTTCAAGTGATCCAATTCCCTTTCCTACCCATCCTTTCTTCTCCTTTACTATTTTACTCTACCATGCACCATTTGCACCGTACACGTGTGCCTCGTCACCTTTGATGATCTCACCACCTGCTCCATCACCACAAACGCCAATTCATCCACTTAAACCACTTCAAACCCCAAAAACCCGATTCATCAATCCCATCAAAATCTGCATCTTCATCCAATTTTTCATAAAAATAGCTTCCACCAAATCCTCTCGTGTTGCCACCTCAATCCACCGATCAACTTTGAATTATACCTAGAGCTTGCTGACACCTTCCTCCACAATCTCCCCCGGTACGCAACCCACATTCTCCACTGTTTCTGTACAGTTCTTCTCCAAAACCGTTCTCAGTAAACACAGTAGTGTCGCCTCCTTTCCATCCCAATCTGTTAATCCACTTAATTAAAAATCATGATCGTATTTTTCCTATGATCCCTGACTCGTTACGCTCCTCTGGATCCACCGCCACCAACCACGATCAACTCTATCGCTCCAATTTGGCCAGAGTTCTGTTTTTGATCATTTCGAAAATTCACACCACATAGACTATTAAAAATCCTGATCTTGATATTAAAATTCATGAAATTTCAAGATGAAACTATCCACATACCTGAATTTTATAAATATGATGTTTGAAAAATTGGGGTTTCTTCTTTCTTACTGTAATTTAATGGCTTCAGATGATATACGTTGTTGTTTTAAATAGAAACTAATTTTAGTGCATTCACAAATCATAAATAAACCAATTTTACGTTGGACTTAATCACAATTACGAACTAAATTTTATACTGCTGATTTTTGAATCAATAGAAGCATGTTTTTGGTGGCTAGTTGAATAAACATTCATTATTTACAGTGATGGCTTCCATGTCAACTTCATGATATTTAATTTCTATGAAATGATATCACAACTAAGTGTGAATATCTATGCATATATATACCTGAACATAACAACAATATCACGGATTTGGAATAGAAAGGATGTTAAGGGAAGTCAACTTATAGTACTACTGTGTCACTTATGTTCCTGTATTTATAGAGGTTTTAGTTTCAAGATATGATCAATTTCAGTAATTAATTACATTTAGATTTTAAGTAAATAAATATGTAGGTTAAAACAAAGTAGACAAACAAGAAGATCGAATAAGAAATGTTTACTCACAAAACATTGCTTACTGTTCTTTTGTATTCATTTCCAGGCTATTCAAACACCCAAGTCTTAATCTAACTAATTTCAGATATTCAACACAAATAATTGAACAAAGGTGATGGTTACATATTATCACACTTGTGATTTGAATCCACTTAAGTTAAATATATCCAGTAAGGAAATTTTAACTATTCACTCACAGTTTATGACTTACTGTCCTTATTGTTAAATATGTAGGTAGTTCACAATTTGCTCCCCGGATTTAAATCCAATAATAACAACATGTATATAAGTTATATGAACCAAAAGCACTTCATGAAGACATAGGGTCAATATAAATACGAAATAGTTTTGCAGGGGAAACAGTTTAGTCTTTACTCACGGTTTATAGCCCACTGTCTTGCCATATTCATTTCTCATGTCCTTCGTGCTCCTGTTCTCAGTTTGCATGTCCAGAGTTTGCTATATGTTTCACTTCTTCCTTCAAATTTAATTCCAGTCGAGTCTACGTTAACAGTCTTGGCTATTCCCTCAAGTTTTTTTCGTAGTTAGCATTCCAGATTTGCTCTTACATGTGCGTCTATAGGTCCCTGTATGTCCTGTTTATATAAACAAATTCCTCCTTAATTCCTAAGTTATAGCACTGATTTGATTTTTGATGTATCTCCTGCATGTGCATAGCTTCTACTTCATCTTTCCTACTTACGCCTAGACTACTCAAATCTTTCACTTCCATTTATGTGCATGTGCTATCCTTGTCACTATTGTACACTTGCATGCTACATTTTCTCTAATTTTTCCTTTCCAATGCAAAGGTACAGCTTCTTCTATCTATGATTCTCCTATTTACTGATTTGTATACTTGCAGTTTTTGTATTCATGTCACACTTCTATCTTTTCAAATTAAATGTTTGTCTACACACGTATCCTATGATTTGCCTACCCACTAGATTAGTATAAAATTGCTGCATTGTTCTTTCTTTTCAACTTGCCTTTCATTTCAGTCTTACTTGATTAATATGTATATTCACTATATAAATATATACTAGCCTCAAGCATCTTGTATGTATATATTATTATTATTTACATATATTTTAATTCGTATAAACAAGGTAGATATTAATACAGGAATTTTTTATACAATAAAATATTTTCTTAAATAAAAAATACACAAGATATTTTTAACAAGTTCTTGCTTATGTGAACATGTATACACATATACATTTCACACATATATGTATATATTTTACTTATGCATTTTAACTAGTTCAAATATTATAAGTTGCAAGCTTTAATTTGGTTCTTACTCGATTTGATTTCTAGTTTGACTTGCTATCTTGTAAAATAATGAAATTTCAAAATAACATTACCATAAGAAAAATTAGCAAAGAAAACCTTATTTTGATTTGTTACTAAAATTTTATAATACACATTATTAATAACAAGAGCTGGATTTTACTTGTTCGTATACCTATACGTTGATAAATACAATAAATTTGAATTACTACACATTGACAATTATAAAATAATTGTTTATCCTGTATTTCTATAATATTTATATACATTTGTATTCAGTTAACAATATAATCTACAAATTTAGATTATAAAATTAATCCAAAAAATGGGTCGTTACAACATGACTCATAGGAAATACTTTGTCGTACATTCGTCTATACAAGTCATCCAGGAACAGGATGAACCGAAGGCACCCTTCTACTGCATCCTATATAGGAATCACCCTAAAGATCAGTATCGAGTAGTCCTTGCAGTCCAAAGATTCCAATTACGATGGATTCACTAACAAAATACTCTAGTTGCAAGTCAGAGAGATTCAACAAGTAGTTCTTTTGCTCATGAAGATCCACGGTCTTGAAATGCTCCATCTTTAGAAGTATTTCTGCATATTAAGTTCGAATACACAGTTGGTACGAAGTGGTTTTGGGTCTAGTTCCCATCCCGGTCTCTTTGAACTAACTCATCAAAGGTCCAAACAATGTTTATTGATAGTCGGATTTTAACTATCAGTTCAAACATTATAGAGTAGTACTTCAGCAGCTCAGGCCACTTCATTTTAAACACTTTATCGATCGATTCCATAACTTATCTCATATAAACCTCTTTTATTTTTGTTTTATTTTTGTTACTTGAAAACAATAACCAACCCTATTCCTTTTGAAATAAAATATCTTCCAAAACTCCTTTTTTTTATTTCCTTTTACCTCGAAAATATCGTTATATCCACCCAAATTTCATTTTATTCTCAGTACCCCTTTACTTTGGAAATATCGTTTTTTTCCTCTAAAATATCCTTACATTTCCGTTATATAACTTCTTATTTCATCCTTTCAAAGTTTCCATTTACTCGTCTCATTAAATAACATACTATTTTCATTATTTAGAAAATAATGTCATTTACCTAACTGAACGGTATAAGTACGGTCACACTTATATCTAACCCAAGAATGTCATATAATATATTGTTTATTATAAAACTCAATAGTTTTTTCTTAAATCTTGCAATAAAGTTTCCATATTAATTTTCTTATGGAAATACTAAAATAATCACAACCTCTTACCGTTACAAACTGATACCATCCTTAGATAATCATGAAGTCATTTAAGTTGGAGTATTTTATTTACCTCTCAGACCTTAATCGACAACGTTCTTATCTTCAGATAGATAAAAGTTTGTAACTCAAAAACCGATATTACTTATAATATCAACCAAATCTTATTTTCTATTTTATTTGAAATATGGTTTTATAATCCATTCCACTGATATTACTTATAATATCAACGAAATCTTATTTTCTATTTTATTTAAAATATGGTTTTATAATCCATTCCAAGTTTCGGAAATAGCTTTTAATTGTAACTCTTTTACCTGATTCGTTGATTGTTTATTAAAACACCAACTTTGCCTTACAATCTCTTATACACTTCAGTTTGGATTATATTAATCCATTTACCCAATTATTTGCCAAAATCATTAAATATTTTAATAAAACTTAATTAGGATTCTTCTATTAAAAATCCATTACATCCTTTCGTCTAATCAAAAGTTTACTTAATTCAATTCTTAAGTAACAACGAATTTAAAATCATCACCCTTAACTTGAAAACCTCATTTATAAACTTGGTATATAAAATTCGATTTAATAACAACCCTTTAAACATCTTTCCTTACATTCTTGCAAATCTCCTTTCTATCTGGATTCTTTTACTCTATTTGAATATCAGGTAAAACATTTGCTTTTAAACTATTGCATTACTTTAAAAAAAACTTTTATTAACTTCGTTTATAAAACTCGGATTTTATTGTGAATTCCTTTCAAAATCCAACTAGTTTCGTTACAAACCCGATTACTTTCTTAAAAGAGTAATCACTTCAATTTTTATTAAATATTAACTTCATCATTACTATAGTAAAAGTAGTATACCTCATAATTATCTAAACATAGGTTAGTTAATCACTTAATGAAATTATTAGACACTAACTACTTCATCAGTCGATAATCATTTTTAAACAACGTTAAATTAAAAGTGAATTATATTTAAGCAATCTTACTAAACTAAAGCAATTATTTGCTAAACTATTTTCATTAGATTGATTGGAGACTAATTAATCTAACAACCCATTTGGATTCAAACAGTTGACTTAGTCAATTTAAAACACCGGTTACTTGTTAACTGCTTCCAATTAATCCTTCCTCTTAGATTAATATAATTAATCTAATAGTATCGCTTAACTGTTTTCTTAAAACAATTATTTTAAATATTTACCCGTAGGTTAAATGCTGACTTCTACGCTTATAAAACTTATAAAAACATTAAAATTACTATACATAATATTATATAACTATTTTCATAAACACCAATTATAAATATTGACTTACTTATAAACTTCTATTTTAATAAAAATATAGTTTAAACTTTGTTTCAGTTATAAAAATTAATTTTATAACTTTAATTACGTCGATTCGCTTGACGGTAAATTAACATCTTAAAAATCTGAGCTTTAGGTCATTTGCTGCCAACTACTTAATCAATACTGTCTATTGATTAAAAACAAAACAATCGTTGAATTAAAATTCAACGATTAACATCCAGCCAACAATCAACATCCAAATAGGATATAACATTACTTGGGATGAACAATTCATATATAAATAAGACGAAAATCAAGTAACATATAATTTATTTGAGGAATCTGGTTGAATCTCTCCAACATGTTCTTCCCTGCACCATAGTACATAATATCATATCATAATAGCATAAAACATTTAAATGATAGAATTATTAACAAACAACGATCAACAACAAACATTAATCATCCATAGCATCCAATCATCTAATTTATACTATCAATAATAAATTTTAGTTATAGGAATTAAATCGCATCATAGAATTCCAAAAAGAGAAAGATTTAACTCACGTTTTGTTTTCGATTGACAATGTCGCGTTGTTTCATTTAATTTTAAATAAGTATTTGAAATTATTTGAAATTCGCAGTAGCTCTAAATCTAACCAAATCAGCACGTACATGTCGCTTTCATCGTTGCGATTCTCACTCTCTTGTTTCATCCAATTCTGATAACATACGAACAAATTATACATTTTACAAGATTGAATGTATTTTAAATATAATTAACGTCATTAACTTTTTAAATAATAATTAGATTACCTTAATTACTCCTTAATGACATATTAAGGGGCTTAATCCCTTCTTAACACGATCAAACCCGATGTCATCTTCTTTGAATAGTACGTCCCCTATCTTCGATCGCCACTGAAGCCAGATCTCATCGAAGCCCAACCCACTTCTCGACTGAAACCCCTGTTCGAGGCCGACCCCATGGGCGGAGGCTGCATCCCCATCGATGCCCTGGCTTGCCAATATTCATCTTCGAATGGAAATCCTTTTTAATCCCTTCGCTACTGCCATCTATCCCCGACCGGACAACCGCTGAACTGACGGCCTTGCTCATGCGCCTCTTTCCCTAGTTGACTTCCTCCATCAATTTTTCCTCTAACGCGACCAAATCGACCAAAATCCCATCCAAATCCCCAAAATAACCCAATTTCGATCATCTCAACACCACCGCCGCCACAGTCCATTTCAAGTGACCTGACCAACACCAAAGTTGTCGGCCTTTCCCCCGTCTACAACTCTCATGTTGACGCCACCGCCTAAAAACACCTCCATCGCCCCGAAATCCATGAAATACGAAGTTGATTACAATGTTGTCCTTGGCGATTTCTGGCCACACCCATACACCACCAAATTTTAGCTGTAGATAGCCCTTAGCACACTTTCTGACTTTGTAGTTGACAACATTGACCAATTCCTTATGGTTTGGAAGATATAAATTAAAATATGAAATTGGACTTATTCGCAAAATATTGTTGATTTGGGGATTAGGATTTCTGAAATTTGGGTTTATGGTAGGATGTATATAGGGGAGAAATTTAGGTTTGATAATTTTTTATTTGATTATCTTATTAACTCAATACCTATTACTATTTTCGTTTGAAGTTTCTTTGTTCGTATGGTCACATACGAACACTGATTGAAGTGAAAATGGACATCATGCTATAGTTTGACATTTCGGACCCAACGAAAATTGTTTCGTCAAAATTCGAGTCCGTTTATAAAATTAGCACTAGTTTGAGTTCAAAATTTCTTTTTATTTTAATTTGCGTACGCTCACAACATAACTCTGATTGGCGTGAAACTTGAACTCTAGCAATAATTAGCCATTACGGATTTAATAAAATTCGTTTCATTGAAATCTGAGGTCATTTGAATAAGAGCTAAAGGTCTAAATTAAATCGATATAAATTGATTTTAAAAATAACTCAATATAATAATAATAAATTATTATATTCGTTTATATTCCTTTCCAAGATGTAACTGGCAATGATGTTATTGGACATTTTAGTCAGAGTTCTTATGCGGACATGGTTAAGAAGACTCCTTTGTTCTCTAACCGGAATGAATTGCCAGGTAGGGATCCACTGCGAATGAAAAAGACAGGTGTTCGACATTGTTTTAAATGTGGTGATACATCTCACATAGCGAACGTTTGTCGTAATGGAACTCGTTGCTTCAAGTGTTGTGGTTTGGGGCATCGTAGGTTCAATTGTCCGATGAGGTTCAGAGAGAAGTCTGTTTTTGACTCCATGCTCTTTAACTGTTCGAGAATATGTCACAATATAATTGCAATTTTGGACTTGTACGTTACGGATTTTCGTGAAAAGAAAAGTGATGGGGCGTACTGGTTATTATTGATGGTGTGGCATTTGGATGGATTAGTGGACGGCATCTTATGGAGCAAGAGTTTTGTTAATGATGATGTGATCCCTCCTTTGCCTCGGCCATTGGGAAGAAAGGAACATGCCATTGCCTTTTGTATCAACCTGTTGAAGATTCGTAAGCTATACCTTGATTCAAATCTGAGTAACAAGAGGAAAGTGGGTGTTCTTTTTGAGGAGACTGTGAAACATTTTGATGTTATAAATTCGGCCATCAACTGTGATAGAAGCGCTGTGATGTTTCAGTTCGATGCATATGTTGTTTCTACTCGCTTGGAAACTTTGCAAATGGGTGATAAGTCGCAAATGGGGAATAGTTGTGTTGAAGATTTGAATGTAATCGAAGAAGAAGGGATAGTCAGTGATGATATATTGGCAGTTTCTGATGAGTCATTAGGGAAAGTAAATCATGATGAGCCAATGCTTTTTGACCCAGTGGTGGATATATTGGCAGTTTCTGACGACATATCGGCAGTTTCTGATGATATATTGGCAGTTTCTGATGAGTCATTACGGAAAGTAAATCATGTTGATCCATTGCTTTTTGATCCAGTGGTACTTAAGTGTATGGGATTCAATGAAGACAGCAAACTTTTTGAATGTTTGGCTGGCAAGAATGAGGAGGTAAATAAATTAATGTCAGGTGATGACTTATTAGATATGTGCGGACATGAAAGCGAAGGTGTTAATCACCTGATTAGTTCTGTTATTGGGGAGGAGATGGACTGGTACGTGGCGGATGATGTTGTACTCTCGAATAGTTTTGCCTTGTTAGAAAGCTCTGAGGATATCACAGAGTACCAACGATCTGATAATAATGATGGTAACTCATCAGAATATGGAGAAAATAAGAGGATTGTTTCGGGCTTAAAAAGAAAAGAATTTAAGGTAGGTCAAGTTAATGATGGCAGGCATGTAAAAATCGGCGGTAGCATGGAGGCTTGCTTTGCGGAGCTAACATGTACAGTGGTGGATGTGATTGAACCTTTTTATTGCTGTGGTAAGCAAGTATCTGATATGAGTGAGAAGTCAGTAAGTATGGGTTGTGTTTGTGTTGCAAAGCATATTGATGATGGTATAAGTAACATAATTGGCGGACAGTTAGTTATTGTGAGGCAGGAAGATTCAGTTTCGGTTGGATTTCGTATGGCATGTGACAGGGGTGTAGATGTAATGTTTATGAACATACTGGGAGAGAGATTTTTTTCCATGTTCTTGAGTCCGTGCATTGGTGAGTGCTTTTTGGGGTGTGATGTTAGTCGATCTGAAGGGGATCCAGATGCTGGCTCAACCTATTCGGATAGTAATTTTTTAGAGATTAGCGAAGGGCATTTTCAGTGCAGTGATGGACAATTCCCGAGCAGTGATGTTTCCACTCCTTCACCCAGGAGGGGGAGACGAAGGAGAGAGATGCCCAGTTCCGGTTTGATTCGTCGCAGTGCTAGGATCAGATATGGTTCATCTTCATCACGAGGTAAGACGTCGAGTCCGGGTGCTAATATTAGCAGTACGGATCGAGGCTCAGGAATTTCTACGACTTTGGGTAGTGATTATACTCCTTTTGCATTAGGTAGTCTTTCGACTAGACAGTTATTTCAGTTAGCGAATGATACTGCTTTTATTTTCTCGGATATTGAGATTGATGTTGAGTATATTAGAAATAGAGAATTAGAACGAGTTTCTTTTATGAACAAATGAGGATTGTTAGTTGGAATGTTCGGGGTTTAAATGTACCTAAAAAATGTTCTAAAATTAGATCTTTTTTTAGAGATAATCACATTGATATCGTTTTACTTCAAGAGACAAAAATTGAATGCCCAGATTATAGGTTTTATATTAGGTTAGGTGGGTCTATTTTCCGTAACTGGTCTTATCTTCCGGCAGTTGGTACGGCCGGAGGAATTATGGTTGGTTGGAAAGACAATCAATATAGATTGGTGCTCGAGTTCCCAAAGATACATTCTCTACATATTATTTTACAATCCCTTTCTGATAATACTTTTTTGGGCATCACAAATGTGTATGGTCCCCACACTAGAGAGGATAGAAGAGTCCTATGGGAAGAATGTTCAAGTTTTAGGAATATTTCTCCTAATTCGTGGGTAGTGGGGGGGATTTTAATGTAACCAGATTTCTAGGGGAGAGATCACCTCGAGAAGGTGATTTCTCGGATATGGAAGATTTTAATGACTTTATAGTAGACAGTAATTTAATAGAGATTCCTCTTAATAATAGATTGTTCACTTGGTCGAATGTTCGTGATAGTCCTTCCTTTGCATTATTAGATAGATTTTCTATTAGTTCTGAATTTGAAGATAGATATTCGATTTGTAAAGTCAAGGGATTACCGTTTTTACTCTCTGACCATTGCCCAATTATTCTTACGTGTAATTTGAACATTTCAATTAGTAGTAGTTTTAAATTTGAAAAGATGTGGCTACTGGATCATAGTTTCATTAATCTTGTCTCCATGAAATGGAAGGCCTTATTTTATTTTAATAATATTTATAGAGGTAATTCTGCTAAGGTTTTTGTGGCGAAGTTAGGTAAGTTGAGATTTTTTCTTAAGCGTTGGAATAAATATATCTTTGGTAATGTAAGATTTAAAAAAGACAAGATCTTGTGTGAACTGTTAGAGCTAGATAAAATTAGTGAGACTAGGATCCTCAGTTCCATTGAGAAAGATAGATACTGTAATTTTAAACTAGACCTTAAACAGATTTTAGAAAAAGAAGAGGTCATGTGGAGGCAAAGGTCTCGTATACAATGGATCAAGGAAGGAGATAATAACACTAAGTTTTTTCATAGTGTGGCTAACAAAAGGAGGCGTGAAAATATGATTCAATCAATTATTGTAAATGATGTAGAACTGTCTAATCAGAAGGATCTAAATGAAGCTTTCACTAATTATTATAGTAAGATATTTGGTTCAAAGCTTAAGAGAAGAACCAATGTCAGATGGAACGACTTATATCCTTCTGACACTAGGGTCAGTCTAGAAGATTTGGATAAAACTTTTTTAGAGCAGGAGATTTGGAAGGCAATTAGCGATATGCCTAGTGACAAAGCTCCTGGACCTGATGGTTTCTCTGTTAATTTTTACAAACAATTTTGGGAAGTTTTAAAATTTGACATTATTGAATTATTTAATGATTTCTATAGTGGAGATTTGCGTTTAGGTAGTTTTAACTTTGCCAATGTCATACTTATTCATAAGAGAGAGGGGGCAAACTCACTTAAGGATTTTAGACCAATTTCTCTTATTAATGTTTCAGTCAAGATCATTTCTAAAGTCTTAGCGAATAGGTTGAGTAGTAAGATGAATGACCTTATTGATGGCTCCCAAACAGCTTTTATTAAAGGTAGGAATATAGTAGATGGTGTGGCAGCGGTATAGGAATACATTAATGTTTGTTGTAAGAACAATATAACATGTGCCATCTTGAAGATAGATTTTGAGAAGGCATTTGATTCAATTGATTGGGACTTTATATGTGAATTATGTCTTGCTAGGGGTTTTAGTGTTAGATGGACCAACTGGATAATGTTGTTACTTAGATCTGGTTGTTCCAACATTGTAGTTAATGGGGTAATGGGTAAGAAGATACAATCCAAGAGAGGACTTAGACAAGGAGACCCCTTATCGCCTTTCCTGTTTAATTTAGCTGTAGATGTCTTCTCAAAAATTATTAAGAGAGCAGGGAATTTAGGTGTTTTAGGTAGTGTAGGGAATGAGGAATTTAACAATGAATTATCGATTCTTCAATTTGCGGATGATACCTTGTTATTCTCTTCTCATCTGCCTGAGCATATTATTGCTCTTAAATTTATCCTTTACTGTTTTGAGATGTTATCAGGCCTAAGAATTAATTTTGATAAGAGTGCAGTGATGGTTATTAATGATTTTAACAACATTGAGGCTTTAGTGGCTAGCACTTTAAATTGTTCGATTATGAAGTTTCCTTTTGATTATTTAGGTTTTAAGATAAGACCTTCAAAGCTTAAAAAGGAAGATTGGATAGTCATCATTGATAAGATTAATAACAAATTATCTAGCTGGAACAATAGATTTCTGTCCAGAGCAGGTAGGTTAGTACTTGTCAATTCGGTTCTATCAGCTATTCCTTCCTATTGGATGGCTGTTTATCGGTTCCCTAAATGGGTCATTGAGAAGATCGATAGGATTAGAAGAAACTTCCTTTGGAATGGGGATTATAGTTGTAGTGGTTATAAATGTCTAGTTAATTGGGACATGTGTTGTAAATCTAAATTGGAGGGTTGTCTGGGGATCATAAATCTACATAATTTTAACTCTGCTTTGCTTGCCAAATGGTTATGGAAATATAGATGCCCAGAAGTGAAGACTTCTTGGAAGTCTATCGTTTTCAAATCTTATTATTCTAGAGGAGAGTTTTTTATAGGAAATAGTGGTGGGTGGAATAATAGATTATCCCACTTTTGGAAGTCTGTTTTGGGTTGTTTTGATTTTTTTAATGTAGGATGCAAAATGTTAGTTCATTCAGGAAACCTTACATATTTTTGGCACGATGCTTGGATATCTATAGTGCCGTTAAAAATTGAATTTAGTGAACTTTTTAACATTAGTAGATTTAAGAATACTTTAATTAAGGATATTTATAACGCAGAATTAGATCCTCCGTGGGAGTTTTCCTTTGATAATATTTTAGAGGAAGATTTATTAAGACAATTGGCCTTACTTAAAGCAAAGTTAGAATTGTATCACTTGGATGAAAATGGTGATTCTATTAACTGGGGTATGGACAAGGGTTTAGTTTACACTGTTCATTCTATGTATAGTTTTATTAATTTTTCTGGTATTTCATTATATCCCTTTAAATATCTATGGAAATCGAATTCTACTCCTAAAGCGAAGTTCCTAATGTGGTTGATAATCCACAAGAAGCTTAATACTATTGAGCTTTTAAAAAGAAAAAATATTATTTTTGATGTAAAATGTTGTTTTTGTAACATTGGAGAGGAGGATGTAGATCATTTATTTTACTCTTGTTATTTTACCTTTTCGGTTTTTAATATGATTATCAGGTTGTTTACTTTTGATGGTTTTAATACCTTTAGTAGTTGTAGCGATTATTGGAATCGTTATAGGTTACGATTCAATTCCAGACAGAAATATATATTGGATTCCTTAGTAATGTTCATAAGTTGGTTCATTTAGGTGGAGAGGAACCAGAGAATCTTTCATTCTACCTCTATACCTAAGGATAAATTAATCATTAATATAGTAAATTTCTGTTTGTTTTGGATGTCTAACTCACACAATAAATTAATTGGAGAAATGCAATTTGGGTGTTTTCTATTTAAGGTTAGGTTAAACCTGAGTTTATTCATTCGTATTAATAGCTTTTTTAGATGTAATAGTCATCGTCTGGGTTGTTGATTATTTTTTACTTGGGTTGACTCTCTCCTATTGTTGGTTTGTTTTATGTTTTTATCTCTATACTTATATATATGAATATAAGTCTATATATATATACATATATATATATATATATATATTGGCATATATTCATATATATAAGTATGTTACTGATAATTTCGTTTCAGTTTTTTCAGATTACAGGTTGTAGAAGTGGTTGTGAAGATATTGGAATTGCTATTTGATTGGATTATTTTGGATTTGGATTGGATACATGTATGAGGAGTTGAGTTGTTTGTATTTTTGGTGATTTGTTACACCACTTGTTATTCACACATAGTTTATTATATGTATGGGTATAGATATATACTTCTTATCGGGTGGTGGCCTTGCCGGAATTCGATAATGAAGTATGATGGGTGGTGGCCTTGCCGGAACTCATCTATCTATTACCCTGTACATGCTATGTGAGACTCCTGATTTGGATCTGTACTTAGATCTTTGTATTACTTTATACTTTTTATTATATATATGTGTGCTCTCTTCCTTTTGGAAGATCACAAATCTTTTGCTCAAAAATATATTCGTTTATATTCAAATATAATTTCATATTGTTCCAAAATAACTACTCTAGATTTAATTTCAAGTTAAATCGATATTAAATCTATAATAAATCCCTTTTTATTTTATTTAATAAATCGTTATGGTTTATAAATGATTTCATAGCGACCTTTTGAAAAAGTGATTTGGCCATAACTAAAAATTTACAAGATGAAATCTCCATTTTTCTCTTCCGTTAGAAAATTATTATTCAATAGATTCGGACGATTCTTGTTTTGAAGAATTCCGACTTATATTGGATCATGTACATTCATTTAAAGTTCAAAATGTAAAACTACGAACTACAGCGTTGCGGTGAGCTCGTTTGTAATTTAAAAATAAATACATTCATATGTCATTCAATAAACAAATTCGTTAATATAATTTCAAATCTATACTCAATTAAATCTTTTACATTGCTAATTCACACTTTATTGCAAATTCAGCTAATTCTGACTATGTCAAAATTAAATTTATTATTATATTATTTATATTGATAAAATATTCAAAACTATTGAATATGAGTTATTTAAATTACAACCATTTAAAACCAATTTTAAATGTTTAAGTTCAACGGTAAAAATCCAGGTCATTACATTCCTTCCCCTTAAAAGAATTTCGTCCCCAAAATTACTAAGGCAGGAAAAATGCTACAAACCCGTTATTTTTCATAAATCCATCTAGTTAAAATTCTCCATTCCACTTCCTGAACTTTTACTTCAATTGATCCAATTAGTTTTAATATAAAAACCAATTCATTTCTATTAACAAAAAAAACACTTCAAAATTTGGATTTTTTTTAGCAAAGTCTCCCTTGTACAGAGGGACTTTTGCAATATTGCAGGAACAATAAAAATCGACCCACATGGTCTGAAAATCCAATTCGTAGCCAAAAAAATTATATTTTGTGTAGCATACCTTATATGAGCGGTATTAAGCGATAAGCAATGGGTTGTTCGTGAGCTCGCTTAATTAGCATGCAGCTATAGCCAAACTGAATCCAATCAAATTTAGAACTTAATCGAATAGGTTTAAAGATGAATTAGCTCATGCACTTCTTCTAACTCCGATGAAAACTCATTAACTTCACAACCAAGCAAATTCACATCCATTATATTTTCATCCATAATCATTTGTATCACATTTTCATGCAACATTGGTTCAAACTTTCAGATTATCCACTTTAATTTATTTTACATGCTATCCAATTCACGTGGAATTTATTTATAACAAATTTCCTTAACAATCCATTCAGACTCATTATATAAGTTGAATTCATTTATTCAATATACAGGTTCCCAAACATTCCACTCAGATCCAACAATTTGCATATATTTTTATTTTCCAAACACAAGTCAAATTTTTATCGACTTAAGTTATATTTCGTTTATAAAATTCAAGTTCAATTTCAACTTAATTATAAAATTCATTTTAACTCATAAGTTAAATATTAAAATTCATATTCCATTTCCCAATCCAATTTGAGTTTAATTCAAATCAACATTGGTATATTTGTTGATTACCAATAGAATTGTAATTTGAGAAAAAATTTACTTAAAAAATTCTAGAAATCATTGAACTGGGAAATCATAATAATATAAAAATAATTTAATATTCAAATACAAATACGTGCTCATATATACACACACACACTCAAACTGAATCTAGGGTTTTACTAACCCCATCTCTATTGAGTTACACAGCAGAGCCAAGGTTATCATTAAACCATATGTTCTGATACAACTATAACGACCCGGTAGTAAAAATTCGAAACTCGAATTTCGACAATAATACACAATCCTATATTACATGCCAAAACCCAAGTATTGAAAATCCAGATTGTTAATATAAAGAAGTTAAAGGGTGAGGAAAGAAAAACATATTAGAATAGAAGAATAAGAAGATCAGAGCCTTACACTGGAACGAATAAAATATAATATATCAAAACTCTTTACACAAAAAGAAACTGTATATGTATGATTTACAACCAGAGTACACATTCAGTTCAATACAACATACTCAACAGAGTAAATTAATTCTAGTAAATATGGATATACGTCCAAACTCCAACTTTCCTTCTGAAGCTCCAAGCAAAACCAAACCTAGGAATGTACTCGGTCTAACCTGAGCACACTTTGAAGCAAAGAACAATCAACCCGGATCAGTCCGGATTACTTTCAGTGATAAATTCATAACACAAATAGCTTGCTCAGCTTTAGAAAATCCTTTAAAAGAGTGGAACTCTGATAAGACATGACCACATATAAACATGACATGTGTTTTTACCTTACGATAAAAAAATTACTTTTTATATCAAAATTCAGTGATATTATAATAATGTCTATCAATCCACAAATATACAAGAATATAGTCAGAAAGCTTGGATCTCACTTTCCAACATAGTTGGTTTACAACTAAAAACATATGGCTTGTATTGGAGTTTGGATTTCCAACATGACAAGTTATGGGACCACCTCCTAATCAATGTACTCTAGAGAGGATTGTAACGGCTCGGATTTTGCCCGGACCTAATCGATCGCAAAATCGACTAATACCGTTCAAAACCCGAGTACGTTAACTCTGGGAATACAACAACATCAGAACAATAACAGCAGACTTTTATAAACATTACAATAACGTTACATCAGAGTACAGAATATATCATAGTACATTTAATAAAATTACAGCGGAGGATAAATTACAATAAATTAAATAAACAGCGGAAGACTTCTATACTCTGGACACAGCTTTAGGCTTCGATTCAGAATCCTGCTCAAGAGATAAATATCTGCAAAAAGCTATTCGACTGCCCGTGTGGAAAAGAGGGCACCCGAGTTTGCAAAGCGAAACAAACTACGAGTCAGTCATGGGACTGGTATGAGAAATCTAACTTAACTAATCTAATAATAAGGCTAATCACAGGACCACGCCGCTAACGCGGAACGGGTTTACTCCATTGGATTGCCAGTGCATAAAATAAAGTAAATCGTTAAACAACGCAATGCCTTTTAGAAAAATGAAACCATTATAAGACTCAAGTCCCATCACACAATGCAACGCAAACCGGAGGATAGAGTTTTACCTTATAATGGTCAAAAGATGCTTGATACGATAAAACGAATTTGATATTATTATTAGTGTATATATGTTTCAAAAACATTTCAATCATAATGTATCAATCATAGACGGCATAGTGCCCCATCCTACTATGTTGCCATACTAGTTCTACAATCAAAACCACATGGTGTCGTATTGGAAATTGGGTTTCCATCATGAGTCAAGGCTAGGGAGGAGCTCCTTCCGATTCGAGACACTCTAGCAAATGTCTCAGGATCCCCCGCAGTGAACCCTTGGAAAGCTGTAGGGCCGGTCCGCACATACGACTTTGCGGATTAGTTATTCCTGAACACACGTTTCCCGGTCCTATAGGACCTAACATCCGAGGCGCCTCATTCCATCATCCACATAAGTAAAATGTCGGGCCGTGTAAAACCCAAACACCACTTCTAGCTAGAAAGAAACGTGTTGCTCTCCCTGCGTTCCCTTCTCCCGTTTTAGACTTAATCGGGTTGTGAGGCTCGTGAAGCTACGTAATACAAAAAGCTATGCTTATTCAAGCTGTGCTTTGATCGTCACCACAAGGTTCTGCTTTTCAACAAGAAACCTTGATCATTGCATCTTGGTATGCCACACTGTCAATCCATACCATACAATCGATCTTTTGCCAAAATATATAAAAGGGTGTTAAGAAAGAGAATAAATTCTCCACCACCAAATATTCATACACTCGGCAGAAAATCAATAAATATGGTATAAAGGAGTACGATGTCGGACACACATTCCATTTATAAGTCCGTTCTGGGTCTAAACGAAACTGGAGATACTCTCGTCCCGTATGTCCAGTACGGAAAGGAGGTACCCGCATATCCGTGAAATCAACATGTACATTTGTGCAATTACCCTAACCCTTGAATTGGGAGCAAGTCAATTCAGGGTCTTGATCGTTTTCCATTCGAGGGAAGATTTACGGTCTTCATTCGCCGTCTTCACACTTCGATTTTTAACATCGTTTGATTACTTGGAATGAGATTAAACTCGGACTTTCCAAATAATTCTCGTATATATATAATGAAAATCCTTCCTTATTGTTAATATTATTTTATAACGATTAATCCCAATTTTTAATTAATTAAAATAATTAAATCTTTATTTAACGACGCTTCGGGTCAATGGCAGACCCTGGCGTTGTTTTCAACCAATTTTGATTTTCATATTTCTCAAAATCTAACCGTTGGATCTTAACGTAGTTTATATCGTTGGAAAGATCTTCCCAAGACGGTCCTAATGGTTTCAGTTTTGGGAAAATCCGATGGTCGGATCTTTTGGTATAGTCGTTTAAAGGTACGATTCCAAAAATGCAAACTACCGTGCTCGATTCGTTTAAATTTAGTTATGTTTATATATATATATATATATATGAACCGTTCAACCATAATAACGTTGTTCGATTTAACCTCGAGCTAAACAACTAACGATCTCCATTCAATTTTAATTCAATTCAAAATGAAGATAATATTTCAATATTTTAAATACATTATTTTATTCCATTATTTGCGTTAAAATGTAAATTATAATTCAACGATGAATCCTTCCTTTTATTTCTTTCCTTTACATAAAAACATAAATTCTAATTCAACGTTACATTTCATTCCTTTTTAATTACACTATAAAATCTCCCTTTTTAATTACATTAAAAATGTGATTAACAATACGGTGAAAAATTCTATCTTTTTAATATTACAACAAAAATGTAATTTACATTACAACGTCAAATCTTTCTTTTTAATTACATTAAAAATGTAATTATCATTACGGTGAAAATTTCTATCTTTTTATAAATTACATAAAAATGTACTTTTGATTACAATGCTCAATTCTTCTTTTTAATTACATTAAAAATGTAATTATCATTACGGTGAAAATTTCTCTCTTTTTATAAACTACATAAAATTGTACTTTTGATTACAATGCTCAATTCTTCTTTTTAATTACATATAAAAATGTAATTAACATTACATGTATAATCATGCTTTTTAATTTGCAATGTAAATTTTATACTTTAATTACACATAAAAATGTAATTTTATTGACTATGCAAATTCTTATTCTTTCATTACATATAAAAATGTAAATTTTATTTTCAATGCAAATTCTTCTTCTTTAATTACATATAAAATTGTAATTTTATTTACAATGTAAAATATCATCCTTTAATTACATATAAAAACATACTTTTTAATATCATGTTTTATTCGCAATAGTGAATACAAATAAAAATGTATTTTTATTTTTGGTTGTCAATCAATACAAGAAGAGAGGTATTTTATGTTGAATGGAACATCTAACCCAATCCAATAACAAACAATAAGCATGATAATTTGAATTAGCAATTTTATCCCAATACAATCCAATAAACAAAGGGAATAATATTAAATTGACAATTATATTTAAATACGATGACAAAAGAATGTTTAATGTTGAATTGATAATCTAATTCAATTCAACTAAAAATGACAAGTTACATATTTTTAATGAATTGATAAACTAGATCAATTCAATTCAAAAGTGACAAAACATATATATATATATATATATATATTTGAATGAATCATGATATTTGACTAACAACTATGGATCCATAATTATCCATCATAACAACATATAAAACATCACCCAATTTTCAGCACAAACAGATCTAGATCTTATATATACAGTCATCACATGGCGGATGAAATAACTGAATTAATTAATTAATTTAAAACAAAAGAAATCTCACATAAGAATTGGTCCGCTTTGAATATGGCCAAAAATTAGACTTTCTCGGAATTGATTCTGATCTATCTAGAAAAATAGCTCTCTGAATTACGATCCCGACGGTCCTGAAATCGTTGAATTTCGAGTTCGAACGAAAGAGTTATGATTAAATTTAGTTAGGAAACATTTTATATTAATTAATTGGTTTAAGAAATAAACCTTCTTCCTCTTTCACTTATTACGGCCGTGGGTTTCAGCTTCTTGTTTGAAGTTAGGGTTCAGGTTTACGGCCACCACAGGGTACGGGACTACGATCGGTTGGTGGCACGCCGGAGAGGAAAGTGGGGCGCACGAGCGCCGGAAAGGGGGAGGAGCTCGGTGGTACCAGGTGGGCCCGACGACGGTCTAAACCCGCGAGGTTTGGCGGCTCAGTTCTCGGACTGTCGCGACTTAGGGGAGATGCAACCGTACAGGACTGAAGAGGGGAAGGAGAGCTTCAATATGGTGTAGGGGAGGAGGTCTAATTCGAGGAGATGGAAGAGAAATTAGAGGAGGAAGGTGCGGATGTCGGTGGCCATGGATTACGAAGGTGGTGGCTGGTTTGAAGATGTACAGTATTTTTTAGGGTTTTAATTTTCCTATTTTTATAATGTTTTCAATGTATTTTTACAATTAAATCCATATCTTTTAAACCGGTTCAATTCCAGTCCAACAGAAGGTGACCCTAGCCAATAGCCCACGTTCCGGATCCAACGGGCTAGTTCCCGTCAGCCCAAACGGATGTCTGTGGCCTGAATTATTTAATTTAATATTTAATTCCTTTATTAAATTAATTCTGTCGTATAAATAAATTCACCGAGGCCACATACGGACTCAGAAAAATCCAAAAAATATATTTTTGGCTTTGTTTTGACGATACGGTCTTAACAAAATTAATTTCGTCGAATTCTGAGACTGTTCGAAAAATGGCTATTTATCAGTCGGTCGAAATTGACTGAAATTTACAAAACACATATCTATTTGCCACGATCACAAATTAATTCGAAAAATTCTGGAAAATTAAACTTGACAATAATTTGACATTCTGGTTCCAACAAAAGTGGTTTCGTTGAAAACCGAGGTCGTTTGAAAAATGACTATTTTTAATTGCTTATAAATTATTTAAAATTAGAAATTTTAAATCTGGACTCAATTTTCAACAAAATTTCTTAAAATAAAATTTTCAAACTGGTTCAGATTTTCTGGGTTGTTACAATCTTCCCCACTCAAGAACTTTTCGTCCCCGAAAAGGAAAAAGGGAAATAGGAGAGTAGGAACCAACACAGAGAATGTAAAATGTTTTAAGCGTACCTCAAAACAAAATCTAATCGGAGATATCCACTCTGCAGTTGGGATAGGCTTGTTTAATACTCTCCTCAGTTTCCCAAGTGCAGTCTCTAGGATCACTGCTCCATGGCACCTTGACTAGGTTGATTCTTTTATTTCTCAGCTCTCTAGTCTCTTTGCCAATAATTTTCAGTGGCTCTAGCGGCAGCAGTACTCATTTTTAGTTAGTTCTGTACGATCCAGGAAAGGGTCAGAACAACTGTAATGGTGATTTTAAGAAATGATAAAGATAAAAGGATGGATAAAAGGATAGTGATAAAATGACTGACTATTATGTATTCTCATGAAATGTTCGCCATACAATATTGTGATTCTATGTAAACGAATTATTATAAATATGTTATATTCCAAAGCTATGTTTAACCAAAGCTCTGATACCAACTGTAACGGCTCGGATTTTTCTCGGACCTAATCGATCGCAAAATCGACTAAGACCGTTCAAAACTCGAGTACGTTAACTCTAGGAATACAACAACATCAGAACAATAACAACAGACTTTTATAAACATTACAATAACGTTACATCAGAGTACAGAATATATCAGAGTACATTTAATAAAATTACAGCGGAGGATAAATTACAATAAATTAAATAAACAGCGGAAGACTTCTATACTCTGGACACAGCTTTAGGCTTCGATTCAGAATCCTGCTCAAGAGATAAATATCTGCAAAAAGCTACTCGACTGCCCGTGTGGAAAAGAGGGCACCCGAGTTTGCAAAGTGAAACAAACTACGAGTCAGTCATGGGACTAGTATGAGAAATCTAACTTAACTAATCTAATAATAAGGCTAATCACAGGACCACGCCGCTAACGTGGAACGGGTTTACTCCATTGGATTGCCAGTGCATAAAATAAAGTAAATCGTTAAACAACGCAATGCCTTTTAGAAAAATGAAACCATTATAAGACTCAAGTCCCATCACACAATGCAACGCAAACCGGAGGATAGAGTTTTACCTTATAATGGTCAAAAGATGCTTGATACGATAAAACGGATTTGATATTATTATTAGTGTATATATGTTTCAAAAACATTTCAATCATAATGTATCAATCATAGACGGCATAGTACCCCATCCTACTATGTCGCCTTACTAGTTCTACAATCAAAACCGCATGGTGTCGTATTGGAAATTGGGTTTCCATCATGAGTCAAGGCTAGGGAGGAGCTCCTTCCGATTTGAGACACTCTAGCTAATGTCTCAGGATCCCCGCAATGAACCCTTGGAAAGCTGCAGGGCCGGTCCGCACATACGACTTTGCGGATTAGTTATTCCTAAACACACGTTTCCCGGTCCTATAGGACCTAACATCCGAGGCGCCTCATTCCATCATCCACATAAGTAAAATGTCGGGCCGTGTAAAACCCAAACATCACTTCTAGCTAGAAAGAAACGTGTTGCTCTCCCTGCGTTCCCTTCTCCCGTTTTAGACTCAACCGGGTTGTGAGGCTCATGAAGCTACGTAATACACAAAGCTATGCTTATTCAAGCTGTGCTTTGATCGTCACCACAAGGTTCTGCTTTTCAACAAGAAACTTTGATCATTGCATCTTGGTATGCCACACTGTCAATCCATACCATACAATCGATCTTTTGCCAAAATATATAAAAGGGTGTTAAGAAAGTGAATAAATTCTCCGCCACCAAACATTCATACACTCGGCAGAAAATCAATAAATATGGTATAAAGGAGTACGATGTCGGACACACATTCCATTTATAAGCCCGTTCTGGGTCTGAACGAAACTGGAGATACTCTCGTCCCGTATGTCCAGTATGGAAAGGAGGTACCCGCATATCCGTGAAATCAACATGTACGTTTGGGCAATTACCCTGACCCTTGAATTAGGAGCAAGTCAATTCAGGGTCTTGATCGTTGTCCATTCGAGGGAAGAATTACGGTCTTCATTCGCCGTCTTCACACTTCGATTTTTAACATCGTTTGATTACTTGGAATGAGATTATACTCGTACTTTCCAAATAATTCTCGTATATATATAATGAAAATCCTTCCTTATTGTTAATATTATTTTATAACGATTAATCCCTATTTTTAATTAATTAAAATAATTAAATCTTTATTTAACGACGCTTCGGGTCAATGGCCGACCCTGGCGCTGTTTTCAACCAATTTTGATTTTCATATTTCTCAAAATCTAACCGTTGGATCTTAAAGTAGTTTATATCGTTGGAAAGATCTTCCAAAGACGGTCCTAATGGTTTCAGTTTTGGGAAAATCCGACGGTCGGATCTTTTGGTATAGTCGTTTAAAGGTACGATTCCAAACACGCGAACTACCGCGCTCGATTCGTTTAAATTTAGTTATATATATATAAATATGAACCGTTCAACCATAATAACGTTTTTCGATTTAACCTCGAGCTAAACAACTAACGATCTTCATTCAATTTTAATTCATTTAAAAATGAAGATAATATTTCAATATTTTAAATACATTCTTTTATTCCTTTATTTGCGTTAAAATGTAAATTATAATTCAACGATGAATCCTTCCTTTTATTTCTTTCCTTTACATAAAAATGTAAATTCTAATTCAACGTTACATTTCATTCCTTTTTAATTACACTGTAAAATCTCCCTTTTTAATTACATTAAAAATGTGATTAACAATACGGTGAAAAATTCTATCTTTTTAATACTACAACAAAAATGTAATTTACATTACAACGTCAACTCCTTCTTTTTAATTACATTAAAAATGTAATTATCATTACGGTGAAAATTTCTATCTTTTTATAAATTACATAAAAATGTACTTTTGATTACAATGCTCAATTCTTCTTTTTAATTACATTAAAAATGTAATTATCATTACGGTGAAAATTTCTATCTTTTTATAAATTACATAAAAATGTACTTTTGATTACAATGCTCAATTCTTCTTTTTAATTACATATAAAAATGTAATTAACATTACATGTCTAATCTTGCTTTTTAATATGCAATGTAAATTTTATACTTTAATTACACATAAAAATGTAATTTTATTGACTATGCAAATTCTTATTCTTTCATTACATATAAAAATGTAAATTTTATTTTCAATGCAAATTCTTCTTCTTTAATTACATATAAAATTGTAATTTTATTTACAATGTAAAATCTCATCCTTTAATTACATATAAAAACGTACTTTTTAATATCATGTTTTATTCGCAATAGTGAATACAAATAAAAATGTATTTTTACTTTTGTTTGTCAATCATTACAAGAAGAGAGGTATTTTATGTTGAATGGAACATCTAACCCAATCCAATAACAAACAATAAGCATGATAATTTGAATTAGCAATTTTATCCCAATACAATCCTATAAACAAAAGGAATAATATTAAATTGACAATTCTATTCAAATACGATGACAAAAGAATGTTTAATGTTGAATTGATAATCTAATTCAATTCAACTAAAAATGACAAGTTACATATTTTTAATGAATTAATAAACTAGATCAATTGAATTCAAAAGTGACAAAACATATATATATATATATAGAATGAATCATGATATTTGACTAACAACTATGGATCCATAATTATCCATCATAACAACATATAAAACATCACCCAATTTTCAGCACAAACAGATCTAGATCTTATATATACAGTCATCACATGGCGGATGAAATAACTGAATTAATTAATTAATTTAAAACAAAAGAAATCTCACATAAGAATTGGTCCGCTTTGAATATGGCCAAAAATTAGACTTGCTCGGAATTGATTCTGATCTGTCTAGAAAAATAGCTCTCTGAATTGCGATCCTGACGGTCCTGAAATCGTCGAATTCTGAGTTCGAACGAAAGAGTTATGATTAAATTTAGTTAGGAAACATTTTATATTAATTAAATAATTAGTTTAAGAAATAAACCTTCTTCCTCTTTCACTTATTACATCCGTGGGTTTCAGCTTCTTGTTCTAAGTTAGGGTTCAGGTTTACGGCCACCACAGGGTACGGGACTACGATCGGTTGGTGGCACGCCGGAGAGGAAAGTGGGGCGCACGAGCGCCGAAAAGGGGGAGGAGCTCGGTGGTACTAGGTGGGCCCGGCGACGGTCTAAACCCGCGAGGTTTGGCGGCTCAGTTCTTGGGCTGTGGCGACTTAGGGGAGATCCAACCGTATAGGACCGGAGAGGGGAAGGAGAGCTTCAATATGGTGTAGAGGAGGAGGTCTAATTCGAGGAGATGGAAGAGAAATTAGAGGAGGAAGGTGCGGACATCGGTGGTCATGGATTACGAAGGTGGCGGCTGGTTTGAAGATGTACAGTAGTTTTTAGGGTTTTAATTTTCCTATTTTTATAATGTTTTCAATGTATTTTTACAATTAAATCCATATCTTTTAAACCGGTTCAATTCCAGTCCAACAGAAGGTGACCCTGGCCAATAGCCCACGTTTCGGATCCAACGGGCTAGGTCCCGACAGCCCAAACGGTTGTCTGTGGCCTGAATTATTTAATTTAATATTTAATTCCTTTATTAAATTAATTCTGTCGCATAAATAAATTCACCGAGGCAACATACGGACTCAGAAAAATCCAAAAAATATATTTTTGGCTTTGTTTTGACGATACGGTATTAACAAAATTAATTTCGTCGAATTCTGAGACTGTTTGAAAAATGGCTATTTTTCAGTCGGTCGAAATTGACTAAAATTTACAAAACACATATCTATTTGCCACGGTCACAAATTAATTCGAAAAATTCTGGAAAATTAAACTTAACAATAATTTGACATTCCGGTTCCAACAAAAGTGGTTTCGTCGAAAACCGAGGTCGTTTGAAAAATGACTATTTTTAATTGCTTATAAATTATTTAAAATTCGAAAATTTAAATCTGTACTCAATTTTCAACAAAATTTCTTAAAATAAAATTTTCAAACTGGTTCAGATTTTCTGGGTTGTTACAATGATACACTAGGATTCAACAAGAATATCTTACAATCCGACCGCACATGACCAACCACTCATTCAACTTGAGTGTATCTAATATATTGTCACCCATGGTTGATATCAACATAACTATTTTCTGGGAGATACAGAACAACAAATGAGATTTCTCTAAATGGTGACAATATACCCAAATGGGAATGACCCATATAGCCATCCTACCTATCCGATTTCTAATATTTCAGGGTTGATGAGGCAGGAAGTCACGATTAACTTTTTAGAACATCACATCTATTCTTTGAATGCCATATTGTCATATCCATCAGATCACTAATTAACGTCTACAAATATACTCTAGGTGTTAAGCTAAAAGAAGTTTCCTTCCCCGCCACCAAACTTGGTATGTTTGTAAAAGAAAAACATACGTGACTCTTAGGAAATACTCTATCAGATATTCGTCCATAAAAGTCATCCAGGAACATGATGAACCGAAGGCACCCTCCTACTGCATCCTATATAGGAATCACCCAAGGATCAGCAGTAAGTAGTCCTTGCAATCCGAAGATTCCAATCATGACAAAATCACTGTCGAAATAACTCTGGTTGCAAGTCAGAGAGATTCAACAAGTAGTTCTTCCGCTCATGAAGATCCACGGTCTTCAAATGCTCCATCTTTAAAAGAGTTTCTGCAAGTTAGATTCGAACGCACAGTTGGTTCGAAGTGGTTTTGGGTCTATTTCTCATCCCGGCCTCTTCGAACTAACTCGTCAAAGGTCCAACAATGTTTATTGATAGCCGGGGTTTTAACTATCAATTCAAACAGTATAGATTAGTACTTCGGCAGCTCAGACCCTTTCATTTTAAGCCACTCATTTAAACCATTTTATTGATCGATTCTATAACTTATCTCAAATAAACCTCTTCTATTTTCTTTGCTTGAAAAAATAACTAACCCTATTCCTTTTGAATTAAAACATCTTCCAAAATTCGTTTCTTTATACAGAAAACTTACCTTGAAAATATCGTTATATTCACCCAAATCCCAATTTATTCTCATTACCCCTTTACTTTGGAAATATCCTTTATTTTCTCCTAAAATCTCCTTTCATTTTCGTCTCAACATTTATATTACTTCTTATTTCATCGTTTCAAAGTTTACCGTTTACTCGTCTCATGAAACAACATACTATTTTCAATATTTAGAAAATAGCGTCATTTACCTAACCGAACGGTATAAGTACGGTCATAATTTATATCTAACCCAACAATGTCGTATAATATATATTTTTATCATAAATCTTAATAATTTATTTTCTTAAATTTTGCAATAAAGCTATCATATTATTTTTCTTATGGAAATACTGAAATAATCTCAACATCTTATCGTTACAAACTGATATCATCCTCAGATAATCATGAAGTCATTCATGTTGGGGTATTTTATTTACCTCTCGACCTTGATTGACAACGTTCTTATCTTCAAATAGATAAAAGTTTGTAACTCAAAACCAGCATTACTTATAATATCAATCTACTTATTTTCTATTTTATTTGAAATATGGTTTTATAATATGTTCCTTTCTTTTCGGAAATCTCTTTTAATTATAACTCTTTTTACATGATTCATTGATTGTTTGTTAAAACATCAACTTTGCCTTACAACCTCTTGTACACCTCCATTTGGATTATATTAATTCATTTACCAAATTCTTTGTCAGAATATTAAATATTTTATTATAAAACTTAGTTCAGATTATTTATTAAAAATCCAATTACATCCTTTCGTTTAATCAAAACGTTTACTTAATTCAATTCTTAGGTAACAACGAATTTAAAATCATCGCCCTTAACTTGAAAACCTCATTTATAAACATGGATTTATAAAAACCCTTTAAACATATTTCCTTGCATTCTTGCAAATCTCCTTTTTATCTCGATTCATTTACTCAATTTGAATATCAAGTAAAACGTTTATTTTTAAACTATCGCATTGCTTTAAAAATCCCTTTTATAAACTTCATTTATAAAACTTGGATTTAATTTCTAATTCCTTTCAAAATCCAACCACATTTCATTACAAACCCGGTTACTTTCTTTAAAAAATAATCACTTTAATTTTTATTAAATAAAATAATAATTAACTTCATCATTTACTGAAGTAAAAGTAGTTTACCTCATATTCATCTAAACATAGATTAGTTAATCACATAATGAAATTATCAAACCATAACTACTTCATTAATCGATAATCATTTTTAAATATCGTTAATTAAAAAGTGAATTATATTTAAGAAATCCTATCAAGTTAAAACAATTATTTGCTTAGTTATTTTCATTAGATTGATTGGAAACCAACTAATCTAATAACCCATTTTGATTCAAACAATTGACTTGGCCAACTTAAAACATTTGTTACTTGCTAATTGCTTCCAATTAATCATTCCTCTTAGATTAATATAATTAATCTAATAGTATTGCTTAACTGTTTTATTAAAAACAATTATTTCAAACATTAGCACGTACGTTAAATTCTTACTTCTACACTTATAAAACTTAAAAAATATTAAAATTACTTTATATAATATTATATAACTATTTTCATAAACACCAAGTAATATATAATTTATTTGAGGAATCCGGTTGGATCTCTCCAACCTGTTCTTCCCTGCATCATAGTTCATAATATCATATCATAACAGCATAAAACATTTAAACAGCGGAATTTTCAACGTCAATCAACAATAAACGGTAATCACTCATAGCATCCAATCATCCAATTTATACTATAAATAGTAAATTTTAGTTACATGAATTAAATCACATTATAAAATTCCAGAAAGCGCGAGAGTTAACTTATATTTTGTTTCTGATTGACAATGTCACATTGTTTCATTTAATTTTAAACGAGCATTTAAAATTATATGAAATTCCCAACAACTCTAAAGCTAACCAAATCAGCACACGTAGCCCTCATCGTTGCGATTCCCACGTCCCTTGTTTCGTCCAATTCTGATAAAATACGAACAAACTACATATTTCACAAGATTGAGCGTATTTTAAATAAAACTAATGTAATTAACTTTTTAATTAATAATTAGATTACCTTAATTACTCCTTAATGACATGTTTAAGCGGCTTAATCCTCTTCTCAACACGATCAAACCCGATGCCATCTTCTTCGAACAGTAAATCCCCTATCTTCGATCACCGCCGACACCCCTGTTCTAGGCTGACCCTACGGCTGGAGGCCGCACCCCCATTGAAGCCCTAGCTTGCTAGTATTCAACTTTGAACGGAATTCCTTTGTGATCACTTCGCCGCCACCATGGCCATTTATCCCTAACCGTACCACCTCCGAACTGACGATCTCACTCTTGCGCCTCTTTCCCTAGTTGACCTCCTCCATCAATTTGGCCTCTAACGCCAGCAAATCGTCCAAAATCTGATCCAAACCCCCAAACTATCCCAACCCTGACCATCTCAACACCACCATCGCCATAGTCCATTTCAGGCGACCTGACCAACACCAAAGTTGTTGGCCTCTCTCCCCTCTACAACTCTTATTTTGACGCCTTCGCCTAAACACACCTCCACCACCTTGAAATCCATGAAATACGAAGTTGATTCCATCGCTATGCTTGGCGATTTTCGGCCACCATAAGCACCCATACACCACCAAATTTTTGCTATGTGTAGCTCTCAACATACTCTTCAATTTTGTAGTTTATAACTTCAATCAATTCCTTACAGTTTGGTAGATATAAATTAAAATGTGAAATTAGATGTATTTGCAAAATGTTTCTAATTTGGGTATTAGAGTTTCTGAAATTTGGGTTTAGGGTAGGGTATATATAAGGGAGATATTTAGGTTTAATAATTTTATTCGATTATTTTATTAACTCGATACCTATCAGTATTTCTGTTCGACGTTTCTTTGTTCGTATGGTCATATACGAACTCCAATTGCAATGAAAATGGACACTATGATATAGTTTGACATTTCAAACCTAATGAAACTTGTTTCGTTGAAATCCGGGTCCATTTGAAAATAGTACTGGTTTGAGTTCAAATTTCTGGTTTATTCCTAATTTAATTTGCGTACGCTCACAAAATAACTTTGATTGGTGCGAAACTTGAAATCTAGCAATAGTTAGCCACTACGGATTTAATGAAATTCGTTTCATTGAAATCCGAGTTCGTTTGAATAAGAGCTTTTTTAAAGGTCTAAATTAAATCGATATAAATTGATTTCAAAACAATTCAATATAATAATAAATTATTATATTCGTATATATTCAAATATAATTTCATATAGTTCCAAAAAAACTACTCCAGATTGAATTTCAGGTTAAATCGAAATTAAATTTATAATAAATCCCCTTTCATTTTATTAAATAAATTGTTATGCTTTATAAACGATTTCATAGCGACCTTTTGAAAAATTTATTTGGACATAACTAAAAATCTACAGGATGAAATCTCCATTTTTTTCTTCCATTAGAAAATTATTATTCAATATATCCGGACGATTCTTGTTTCGAAGAATCCCGACTTATATTGGATCATATACATTCATTTAAAGTTCAAAACGTAAAATTACGAAACTATGCATTGCGACGAGCACTTTTATAATTTAAATATAAATTATATGTTCAAACGTCGTTTAATAAACAAATTCGTTAATATAATTTCAAATCTAAACTCAATTAAATCTTTTACATTGTCAATTCACACTATATTGCAAATTCAGCTAATTCCGACTGTTTAGGAAATAAATTTTATTGTTATATAATTTATATTAATAAAATATTTCAAATGACCATTTAAAACCAATTGTAAATTTTTAAATTCAACGGGCAAAATCCAGGTCGTTAAACTATTCTATGAATAACTATTTTCAATCAAACTGTTGAATTTTAAATTTAACTATATATAAAAACTATTTTGAATAAAAAGTCTATTTTCAAACTAAGCTGTCATGAGTTCAAAACTTTGTTCAATGTAAGATTACATTTGAAAATGGTAATTGTCACATGGAAGTGTTAAATCAAAATTTGAATCTAATAATGACCGTTTTGTGAAATGAAATTATGAAACTGGAAATTTGAGTCGAATGTTGAACTAATTTGAAATATAATGATAAGGAATCTGAATTTGAACTGAATTGGTTTTTGACTTGAAATATAGTGTTTTGTTTAAACATAAAATGATCATGTGCGTAAAATGATGATTGATTGTTAAATATACCAAAACTGGATATTGGCATACTCTCTTTTAATATTGGAACAACTTTAACAACTATGCACGTGGAGGATGTTCCAAATTAAAGTGGTTGATTTGATGAACGTTTACTGTAATGAAATAAAAGAACGATGATGGGTAGCCTTAACGCCTGTGTCATAATTAAAATGACTAATACATATGTCTATGTCTAACAATGAAGTTAGCTACTTCTAACGGACACGCACGCCTCTTTGTATTACTCAGTTGACTTGTGATTCGATTGGTGCACCTTGATCTGATTGGGGTGTTGTATGTGATCGGTCAGTATGGGTTTCGACCATCCAAAAGTGGTAAATTGGTAGAATCTAACATTAGGCATTGTCTCGCATGCCTTGTCATATTTATAAGAGCCCATTGCGACTTTGATTTAGTATTCTACCTGTAGAGGACTAACTGGCTGCCTACATTATTGGTTGTGTTACAAGACCTACATAAACTACGTGCTTTAGAATGTGTTAAGATGGATAACGTAAAACCGTAACGCTATTTTAATGTTTATTTTATTGATAGACATTATATATTATAACATATCCTATTATACTTAAATAGTTTAACGAATCCTTAGGAGATTGAAAAACTTGTAACATCTCTTAAGTTACTATACGCATTAATTTATTGATTTATATGAGGATGTTAATTCTAACTTATGTTTTCATTATGCTCAGATCAACGTGAGTATCATAGTTAAATATTGTTTTTCTATAGACAAAGACTTAGTTGGAGACTCCGTTTATATCTGGTTATTACATAATACAGTTTAGTTATGCAGTTATTAACTTATGTTATTTCCAGTTGCTTTATTTCAAACACAAAATTGTAAATTCATGAACTATTTATGTATTTAATTATTCCCGATGTGAGATTCTGAATTGTATTTTGTTTGTGCATGCGGCTGTATTCTATGGTTAATTCTATTTGTCTCATTAATTATCTAACATTTTAAGCAAGTTATGTTGTTTAAAATTGTGGGTTATCACAATGTATGTGTATCATATATATCGTGGAGGAGGGGGAGGAGGGCAAGGATCGACTGCAACTCTTATGATTTCCACAAGTTTCGAATTAACTAACATGTTTTCCCTCTACCCACCATACTATATTATTTAATTCAAAAAATAACAAGGGAACTGACATGCAACCAAATTGAGATGCGGTCAATTTTTGTCATGCATGTACATATGCATATGTGTATACACGTGTCTAATATTAATATATATGTGTGTGTGTACGTAGAAAAACCCAAAAATGAGCAACGGCTGAGAAAAAGGCGGCGTTGGATCAGTAAAAACTCCAACATACTTTTTGAAGTCGATCCCTATAGTTAAGCTTAATTCCGGTGTTGATTACAAAGGCATTCTTGCTTGCCATGATGGATACATGAACATTACAATGGTCAACTGAAGAACAAGTACGGGGATGCATTCATCCGTGGAAATAATGTCCTCAACATCAGCACTACAAAGAGGACAGTGGAAGATGGAACAGCATAATCTGCTGGATATTAGCAATCAATTTTATATGCTTCTTACCAGTCTGTGGTTGGATTGTGCGACTGATAGCATTTAACATTTCAATTGAATTTGTTTTTACAAATGTGACAGCTAGTGGTTTTTTCCGACAGCAGCCGGATGCTATGCACATTTTTAATCTCTATTAAAAAAAAAAGTGTAGAGCAAGCAACTCACACACTTTGAAAAACACAGAAAACAGACAAAATATCAAGTTCAAACAAGCAAGGCACAGGCAAAAAATATTTTGACCGTATGAAAACACTGTATTATACAAATGCATTGGTGACAGGAAAAGAACAAAATTAGCTAAGGTTAATAAATTATCCGTCTCAATTCTCAAGATAGCAATTGTTCTACGTACTTCAAGTGTAAGCAAAGAATGCTTAAGCTCACAAATAGCCATTGGCAAGGGGACACTCAGAAAAAGTTTTAAACTAGTCTCATAAGCAAGAAAATCCTCTGATCCAATTCAAATTGAGTCAAGTGACTTGGTTCACCCCTCAACTGCATCAGAAGCCCGCCAAAAGAAGCATATACCTCCCTGCAGGAAGATGTGTTCATTAGAATGCATACACTGAAAAATAACATTATATTAGCACGATTTTGTTCAATATATCTTGTGTTATTTAATAACCATAGTCTACGGCTAAACACATCCGAGTAGAGAAGCACTATAGGTTAACATACATCTTGTGACTACAGGTCAATGTCATTACATATCAATACATCTTGAAAGCTCGATTGCAGCATAGCAGCATAACGTCCACATGAGATTTATGATTTACATGAACCAACTGTAAAATTTCAAGAATTTATCCTTCAACCTGTAATCCTTAAAATGTGCCCATAAGCACAAGCATCCAGAGTGTTTTGAATGTGTGTGAAAGCTGAAAGGTTGCACATGGAGACTGATTGGTAAATAATACTGTAACAGCTAGCCCATGAACGAAATCGCACTTGCAAGCTATATAACAGTTCAGAATGATGCCCATATCAAATGGAGAAAAAAAAATCCATCTCTACTCTTTATTTTTATTTTATTTTTAAAAAAAGAGCTATAACTAATTTTAAGCAGAACGCTCGTTTTGATGTCTCGGATGATCAAATCCAAGATTTTTAAAACATAATCTAGAGTTTTTTACTATCTTTGCTCTCTTTTCTATTATTATATTAATAAAGAGGAACTAATTGTAAAAGGTTCAGGATGTCTCCTTGAAATACTAAAACTACCCCATAAAGTTTCTATTACTTTACCTGGTTTATGTAATTACAACTTCTTGCCGACTGTTCCAGGTATTCTTCTTCTTTTTTCATAGAAATTGGATACACAGATGGTAGCAAGGTTTTAAATCTCGGATATCGGTCGCATTTTGTCTCGGGGATTTTAGAGACTTGATCTCGTATCGGGAGAGATCAAGGATGAGATCTCGGATGAGATGAATCTAACTTGGGGGTTCGTCTCGGAATTTCATCTCGGGTCTGAAAGTTCATATCGGAACAATCTCGGGGTACATGATATGTTAAAAAATGACATTCTTACAAAATTATTTTTATGAATGCTACTAGAAACATAGTAACTTAAACTTAGAATTGCAAAATCACTTTATTATTCTTAATTTACAAAAAATCATTCATACTCTAAATCGTAATATGCTTAAAATAGAAATAAAACATAATGCAAATAGATCATTGCTTAAAACATATAACCTATGAAAAAGAATTATTGTTAGACATAAAACATTAGAAAGATCCAAAACATTAAAAAAATACAGCATAAGTAGACCATAAAATACATAATTACATACGTAACATGTATGTATAAAAGACGAGTTTGAAAATCATAAGCATTGTAGAATATATATGAACATACAATATAGTTATTTAACATGCAAAATATAAAATAGCAGGAGATTATCGTGACTAGATTTGAGTTTTTTAATTATTGTTTTGATTTAGGCACAGATTTAAATCTTAACCAAAAAAACCAAGATCTCGGATGATACTCCAGTATTTTGTATCGGTCGATATATCGTGGATATTGCAATATCTCGGGCGATATATTCGAAAAGCGATTTACAGTGATATTTACTGTTTTGTTTCGGAATGAGCCCAAAACGAGTTTTCGGAGGAGATCTCGGGCGATATTTTCGATATTTGAAACAGTGGATGGTAGCACATACACTACAAGTCTCGGATGGCATACAACATGCTACATGTCAATATAGGTTTGAATCATGCTATGCAAGTTCTGAACCTGTGACCTCTTATACAAAGTCGAAGCGTCTTAACCGATACAATTGTTCCAACCATCCAACGAACTATTTTCATTCCATTGATTATCACATCTAATGTGATCTCTACCATTATCAAAGCATAGTAACACTAATTGTATAAGGTTCAACGGTGTCCTGTTAAAACGTCAGAATTACCCATTATAGTTTCTACTATTTGATTTAATTTATGTTATTACAACCTTTCACTAAATTTTCAGAATTCCAACAAGCTATTTCACTGCACTGATTATTACTTATCTTATAAAATGATGCAATGCAACTGATGTAAACTAGAGTCACACACAATAAATAATGTAAACTTATGCACACTGTGCATGCCGGATTACTAGTTATATCAAGAAAAGATCAAATAAAGGCATACACTTTAACTTTTCCATCAGAATTATCTTCTGCTATCTTGTAGAGCTTTCCATGCATAACATACTCATACTTATCTGCCAGGGACTTCCGTGCACCCTGTAGAAAAAAAATGTGTGCATATTATCATATTCTGCTGTATTATTATAGATGCATAATGAAAATGGAAAAATAAAGGAGTACGATTTAGGGTCGTCAATGGATACCCGAAAAATCCGAAATACGTCCACATCCTTAATCGAAAAGCGGATAAATATCCGATATCCAAAAAAACGAATGTGGATGCTATCGGATGTAGATGCAGATACAAATACATCCACATCCGAAAATTATCCGTCCAATTTTTTTAAAAAGATTATTGCTTTTATTATGTGTATTTTAATACGTTGAAAGATACTTTTTTGTTGTATTAAGTCTAAAATGCATATTATATGGATAAAGTGCATGCCATGTTTATATTACATTAAAAAAATTGCATTTATTTTCTTACTTTATCGATCGTTAGCAGATAGGATAATTGTCCGATATCTATTTGTATCCGCAATTGCGAATATTTGATATCCGAAAATGATTTCGGATGTGGATATGACACTATCCGCATTCGAAAGCATCCTTTGATAGCCCTACTAGGACAAATACTATAATTTGCGAACTCGTTTTTATTTTGTGACAGTTAATATAAAAATGTCTTATAGAAAACGAGCTTTAATCATTTAATGGTAAATTAACAATTAAAAAGTTCCACAGATACAGTGCGGTTTATTATTGAACAAAAATAGAAAATGCTTAAACTAGAGAGGATTGTTGGACCAGTTTTTCATAAAACTATTTTTCAGGTCATGCCGCTTTTATTTTATTTTTTCAGGTGCTGTCATTTTGCTTATACTTTTCAGGTCTCTGATTTTTCAGACCACCAATTACTAGAAGTCTGTTTTGGAAATATGAACGTCGGTAATACCGTCGACCGCAACCACAGCCGAAAAATCCGAAATTTATCTGCAACCATAGCCGAAAAAAAAATTGTGTGTGTGTGTGTTGGGGGGGGGGGGGGGGGGGGGAGGACAAATCTATCTACATAAGAATGAAAATAGCTCAATAGATTAATACAGTATAATTTTAATATTTACAAATATATCTATTACACATGAATTATTAGTACAATAGTTTGCAATCCATTATATACTGATTGATAATTACATTACTTAACCTACTAATAACAGTATAAGATCATTTTCTCAATAAGTCCATCATCTTGACTGGAAATCCTAAATATCAGTTCACATCTTACATAAGCCGCCACATATCTTAATATCAAATCGCATCTTTGCTGGAAACCCTAAATATCAGTTCGCATCTCAACTGGAAATCCTAAAATTATTGAATAGAACAAAGGAGAAATTGCAGCATACACTTCGAAATGAATTCTTTTTTATGTTTCTGACTTGGTTTCTTCCCTCTAAATTCTATTCTCTTTCATTTTCTATACCAAAACTGTGAATTTCCCATTAAAATTTGTTCATGTCGACCGAAACCGAATTTACCTTCATATTTTGTCTCGTAAACGGCCGGAACCGAGCCGAGATGACTAAATTTTTGCGGTTTCGGCTGAAGCCTCAAACCATGGCATGCACTGCAAATATGTGTACCGGTTTTGGTATAAAAGATCCAACATTCAGCATCCATAATACGTTAGTTTTGATTGAGTATAAAAGATCCAATATTCAACATCCATAATATATTATGGTCAATGCTGATTGAAATTAAATAAGTAAATTAGTTAATATCACTACAGACAATAATTTTACAAACTTCAAAACGAATGTGATTAATCTGTAGTTGTGAAAGTTGCCCTACAACGAACGGATGCAACACGGTTTTTACGTCTTTCTTCCATACAGCATGGCGCACATGAAAAGACACAACGAACGTCGCTTATGACGCAAATTAAATTATGCAAAATGGCATGCCTTTTTTTATTGTTTTTTACTTCTATTTTATTTATTTTTCATTTTCACAATCAAAACTGATCTCAAAACGTGTATTATATTTTTGTTTATACAATGATACGATTACACTTCGAACTAATATCCAAAAACTTTGAACTATTTATGTATATTATTGCCGTATCGAGTTATGATGACCAATTAGAACCAAGATCCGCAATTCTGAACCAAACCGACCTGAACTTGAATCGAACCTAATAAGGTGCCTGACCAGGTTTAGAGTTGATGTAAGGAATAACACAAAGAACCAATCCAATTTGCCAAATTAGGCAAATAAGTGAGAAATCATACACGTCTTTAGCTTTGTCACCCATTTGGAACCAACCTGAATCGGACATCGGGTCATGTGAGCTTTCTAATATATAAGTTAGACTCAATAAAATGCAAACCAAATAGAGTCGAGACCTATCAAGTCATACTGAGATCTGACCCAACAGGTTTAGTTACCGTTTTTGCATCAAACAGATGATCACGTCGCAATCTCCAAATTAATTTCGAATGAACTTCGAATTATTTGTTCTAACCACCGCACCGCTGCATTGACCAAATAGCCTCGAATTGAAAATTTTTATAAAAAAATAATAATCCTTCAATGGACTTCAAACTGTCAGCTCGGTCGCATCGAATAATTGTAAGTCAACATGAGACAGAAGAGAAAGATACTGAAATTTATTAATCTGATTATACTGGTATTGTTTTAGAAAAAAAAATATGATTGTTGAATTAAATTCAGATTTTTAGTTTAACATTAATATATACTATTTGTTGACACGTTTTTTTGTCAAAGCTGTCACACTTCAAGTATTTGGTGAGCAACGCGCTCAAGCGTCAAAAAACACAAAGCAGTAGGGTTGAAGTCGCGTCGCAAACACAAAGAGATCCAAAACCTCTATCAGATGGCTTCTTACGAGCCCAATGAACTCTTAAGCAAACCGTCATCCGAGCCATCTAGCGGGTCCGGGCACAGCACCGGTGTGGGTCGGCTTCTTACGAGCCCAATGAACTCTTAAGCAAACCGTCATCCGAGCCATCTAGCGGGTCCGGGCACAGCGCCGGTGGGGTCCGGGGCCCCACAGTCCTGACGGCGATCGACCTAGCCGGTTAGGTCGAAACTGTGTGCACCGTTCGATTCATCCGATTTTCTCCATGCCGGAAGCCCAGATTCCTTCGCTTCGGACCAACAAAACATCGGATTCCTTCACTTCGCATTCGGGAATTTCAACTCCCAAGGCAGCATGATTTCCGCGTCATCTCTATCAATTTCGAACCTCTCCAGGGTTTTCAAAATTTCGCACCCCCGGTGGGTTCGGAATTTCGACCCCACCAGGGTGTTCGAAATTCCGTACCCCCCCCCCCGGTAGGGTCGAAATTCCGAACCCCCTTGGTGGGGTCGAAATTCCGAACCACACCGGTGGGGTCGAAATTCCGAACCACACCGGTGGGGTCGAAATTCCGAACTCCCCTGGTGGGGTCGAAATTCCGAACCCCCCTGGTGGGGTCGAAATTCCGAACCCCCTGGTGGGGTCGAAAATAACCAGGGTTCGAAATTTCGAACCCCCCTGGTGGGGTCAAAATTTCGAACCCCACCAGTGAGTTCGAAATTTCGAACCCCTTGGTGGGTTCAAAATTTCGAACCCTCTGGGAAGGGGTACGAAATTTCGAACCCCGCACCAGGGGTGCGAATTTTCTGCATATGGCTTGTTTTGGGGTGCGAAATTTGCTCTTGTGGGTCCCGCTGCTCACGTACTCCCACCTAACCTTGCTCATGTAAATACCCCAAGCCTTGGCTTTCATTGAGGAGCTGGCCCCTTGGAATTTTTGGACCTTGAGAGCTCCAAACACTCATTAATGACTTCCAACACCTCCACCATGGCCATGGATGATTAAAACATGGCATGCATGTTTTCCTTCAACACTTGAACATTAACAAGGATTGTGATGCTACTTTTGAACTTCATTGACATGATCACCAAACTTGGATATTGTTGACCAAGTCAACACTTTTCAACAAAGAAGAAGAAGGGCAATTTAGTCAAAGTGTAAACCAAGCATATATTTTGCTATTCCATTGTAACACTTTGAACTTAGCTGTTGTTCGAACTTGTACAACTGTGTAATCAACCAAAGATATGATGAATGATGATTATAAAGTGGACGTAGGTGTTAGTGCCGAACCACTATAAAAGCTGTGTCTCCCCTCTACATACTTTACTGCTTATTTGGATAATTGTTCACACACATTTGGGTGTTGGCGTGCGACAATTTTGTCCGTCAACACTATTATTTTAAATTATAAAGACAACTATGCTTGAAATTTTGTGCTTATGATATTATATTTGATTTTATTTTATTTTTTGCAAAATACCAAAAAACAAAATCTTCATTATTTAAGTTAAATATAAATCATATTGAACTTTTCAAATTAATTGTGTTATATATGTACACACTAAATGTTTAATATAAAAAGCAAACATGCATAATAAATTAAAAAGAGTACACCGTTTGCAGCCTCGTGCGCCAATACTTCAAGGAGGTTTTGCACTTTTTTGTGTCGTAAGTCATTAATAACTATGAATGTGGCTTTTATTGGTACAATGGAAGGGATCTAGGACTAATTATATTTCTTAATAAAGATGCTAAAATATCCCCAAAATCAGGAAGTTACTAGACAAAAGTTGTAAACGAAACATCAAACAGAAACCCGGTGGAATTGCCTTATTCACGGGTTGGTTGTTAACATCAAACCATCAATATGGACTTACACACATGTGAAAACTTCTTTTTATCATCATCATTATTATTATTTAGAATAAAAATTATACTTTATTCAAACAGAACACTCGTTTTGATGTCTTAGTACTCTGAACCCAAAACTTCTAAAACCACACACACACACCCCACCCACCCCCCACCCCCAACCCCATACCTAGAGGATCTCTTTACTTCTTTGTTTAAAAAAAATGTACAAACAAGGGATATTAAAAATAACTCAATTTTAATGTCCTAGATTCACATTTTAGGGCTGGACATTATTTTTATTTCCCCCCAAGACAATATGGCAGTAGGAGAAACAAATTATGACATCAATCATACACTGCCTTAATATAGAGAGTATTTACATCAAATAGCTTTACTATGATTCAAATTACATAAGCAGGAAACAATGAGCAATTTATGATACACTGTCCTTTGATCTAGGGTATGATTGAAACCATTAGTCTATTCAATACTGGTCACTATCATTGTTATTTAAAATCTTTAAATCTTACATTTTAAATCTTGTTTCAAAATGAATCTCTCTTTACCATTCGATTTGCATTCCGACTCAAATTCAATTGAAAGCACAATTGACAAAACGATCATCTATACAATATACTTATTGGACTCATAAATCTAGTTCTAATGTCTACCTGACAAAACAAAAAAGGAAGAAAGAAAAAAAATTAGTTCTGGGTTTAGAAACAGAAGTTCAAACATTAGAATCAATTTCTAACCATACTATATTTATCATTTAAACCTATGATAAATGTTTTGAACTTTATGATTTTCAATTTGAATCCATTTTGAAAACCTTAGTCGCGATGGTAGTGTAAAGTGGAGACGTCGATATCTTTCAAATTTTACATTATTGACTGCATTTTAATCATATTTTTTAAAGAAATGTTTTTTTTTTATAACCTTGTATTTGGCCTAACTATTATATTAATTGATTGTATTTTCAAAAATTCAAATTATCAATAGTGCATCTAAATGGCAGTAAAATTTATTGTAATATGGTTGTGTTGGAAGCAAAACAAAACCTTTTGCGATAGTAAACTACGCTTGAGTCGTTAAACATCAGCTGCCAACATTCCTCCAAAAATATAACAGTCAAGGGTATACACGTCTAAATTCATTGGTAAATAACAAGAATCAAAACTGCTTAAAATACTCAATCAAAGTAAATTCAAGCAGACCAACATCTCATTTACAGTTATAACGTGGAAAATACAAATCGTGCTTACCGGCATATAATAACCAGTATCAGGAGTACCATCCAGACTAAGAGTAGGGGCCAAAGCCATAGTAAACTTGTCATCAACTCGAAGTGGATAGACTTCTGTATTCACATCCAACTGCATACCCAGCTCAAACTGTTGACTGACCGCCACAATACGCGAGACTAGTAACAACATTGTCAATCATAAGATTATGCAATAAATTTTAGACATTAAGAATTTTTCATAAAATAGAAGTATAATGCATACCTTTATCAAATTTTTTACCATCTGGATCTAATTGTTTCACTTCGAAAATATCTTCTAATAAAATGTGATCGGCCATATTCCTATGAATAATGGATTAATGTTAATATATATGCTACGTTTATGAGAATAGAAAAGAGCATCACTGGAGTCACAAAGACGGTAGACGCAAAGGGGGTTCAAGGCAATGTTTAAAAGACCAAACCTTGAGTCGAGCCGTAGCAACTCAAGGTTCAAGGTTCCAAAGTCCAACAGGTCAAACCGTCTAATCAGCCAATGCATATTCTCAAATAAACCTTAAAATGGCATAAACCATAAGTGTGAAACATACAATGTACCACGTATCACAGATCACACTACATCACATAAATCTGATAGCACATACAATTATAATTATTCTCATAAATCACATTCTCATAGGCCACAATTTCATACATGAAGTTTTTTTAAACCGAAACGTTATATTCAGATTAATTTCAATCTATTTACAAATGTTATACACACACACACACACACATACATACATACATACATGCATAGATGCATACATACATACATACATATATATATATATATCATTTAAAGTTGTTTAACTTTTAAAGCTGATTTATATAAAAATTACAAGCACGCTCTTATATCTATGATACACTCAACTCATTAATATTTATGGAAAATTCTATTGACACAAACTAGGGACATAAAATATGACAAAAGATCTTAATCACCAAACCTCCCTTGATTTCAAACTTGCATGTGGAAAAAAAACAATGAACAATATTTGTGGTGTCAAATTTTGTGTTTTATTTTATGTCTAAATACTCACATCCCAATATTATATGGCACAATATATGTCATAATAGTTGCATTACATAATGGTTACTTTAGTGCAGGATAGGTTCAAGTACTAACCGCAAGGCATAATAGGTGCTTGCATTAACATAATAGTTGATATGGCGCAAATGGAAGAGAATGGTCAGCGATGGTGGTGCTCGTCGCAGTGCTCGCAGCGAATGCTGTTTGGTGACGGCACTTCACGTCGGCGGTGGTGGATAACTTACGGATAAGGGCTTTTTGCTAGGTGGCCAACAACGAATAGCGCAAGGCTTGCGCTATAGCACATGCTTTTGTGTTCCTTTTTAAGTTGTGTGCATTTTCACAATTGATCAAAACATGTTATGCCTATTAAAATTTAATGTTTTTTTGGTCAATTTTGTGTCATATTCAAACCGTTCAAGACTACAAATACAAACATAATCATACTTCATGCATGTATATGAAAATTGATGTGAAATGCAGTTATGGGGAAAAAAAGTTAATGAGATCATATTGTACATTCAAAATAATTGATAGATATAACATATTTGTGTCTTGAAGGATTTAAAATTTATTCTTACTTCGTGAGTTATGAATATGTGATGAGCTAAAATTTTGTAAAAAAAATGCATGAGAAATACAATTTTGCATTAAATGCACAAATTTTTTTATTGACAAGAACTAAGAAAAAATGTAAATAAAAAAGCCACAAATTGAAAACAAGAAGGTCAAACCAAAATAACATATCACAAATTCTACAATGCTAAGATTCAAATAAACCAAGACAAATATGATTCAAGTCTACAATAACAAAACTTAGAAATTATGTTATACTTCTAAAGTTTCTAAAGTCTAATCACTAATGTCATTCAAATCCCATCATTATCCAAATCACCATCATTTCTTCATCTTCTTTCAATTCATAATCAAAGTTGTCTTCCTCTGAATCACCTTCAAATTTGGCCTCTTCTTTATCATCGATATACATGCTTTAAACTAGAAGCTAAAACATTTCCTTTTAGGTCTGAATTACTACCCTAAAATGGAATTGTCTATATCTTCTAAAGAAATAGGAATCACCACATCCCTTCGTTTGAAACAATTTTTCGAAGCTTAGTTGTACTCGATAAAGAAAACGTTTAGTAGTTTTTCATGTTCAAGCATATTCCTTCTCTTGCAATGGATCTAGTTCAAAAATATATTTTGCGCTAGTTTTGGACTTCATACACCAAACATCCCTAAAAGAGGGGAAAAAATAGCGTGCTATTTTGCGCTTTGACAATATAGCACGATATTTTGCGCTATAGAAGACGAGCCCTATTATAAGTCAAATAGTGCATTCCCTGCGCTATGTGCTATAGTACGTGATATGGTAATTCTTGATCTTTGAAGCCAACGGAAACCGTGATGTGGCAAAAAGTAAGGGAATAATTACTGAGCCCCCCCCCCCCCCCCCCCAAAAAAAAAAAAAAGATGTAGGGCTTAAACATATTGTTTAACTAGTGGCAGAAGGGTTGGTCTGTATGCATACATTGGATTTACTTACAGGCCTGCATAGGTAATGGTTATTCGGGGTCTCACCATGGCCAGGTCATGTTATCAGAACAATGGGTTAGGGTTAGAACTTAGGAAACGTCGCACATATAAAATTAGCACCATGCACATCGTTTAGTTATTATCTCGAGCTGGACCGGGCAATTATTTTAGTTGGTGCTTTTGAATTGTTAACAAAATGGTTAATTGATCAAAGTTTATTCTCTATTACCGATTTGACTTCAATGCAAATTTGATTTGGCTTTGCATTCATCCAGTTGACCTATCACAATTATAAAAATAAGCACAAACGCAAGGTAGTTAAAAATAAAATCTATCAGAACCATATTTGTTCTTGTGTTATCAAGTGAATAGTTTAATGAGAAGTTTCATTTTTTATATTTGATCATATTCATACTAATCAAGTTTGAACATATGCTAGGTACAATAATGTGATAATAGTTCACATATTGCATTTTTTTAATCCTACCATGGGTTTGGACCTTATTTCTTTTATTTGCAATGATGTTATAAAAGGTGAAGAATTCAAGTTGTATAAGAGCAACCAAACTCGTAACTAAGTCCATTTCCTCCACTTATTCACTCCCGTCAATTTATACTTCTACTTTAAGCTTCTTAGTTACTACGTTTGACGTGTCACGTCTATTATATTCTCATCTTGTTTCTTATGAGATGAACATATATATATATATATATATATATATATATATACACACACACACACACAAACATGTGTGTGTATATACACATGTTAGTATATCCAAGCGAAACCTACGTTGAAACCTCATAATTTGCACCGAATATCATCTTGGCAAATTCTATTCAGACCCATAAATTTGCTGAGCATACCCAGAAAAAACGATGACAAAACTATCTTTGCTTTGCAATTTTTTTTTTTTTTCAATTTTCAGCATACCTCGTAGAGTCTCTACGAGATTCTTTAGTCTACCTCGTACAGCTCCTACGAGATTCTTTACTTTACCTCGTAGAGACTCTACGAGGTAAGGTAAACAATCTCGTAGGGGATCTACGAGGTAGACTATAAAATCTCGTAGTGCTCCTACGAAGGAGGGTAAAAATGTCTTTTTTTTAATAATACATGGGTGAACTCAGCAAAATACTGGGTTCACCTTGTTTTTTCAGATTTGTTGGGTTTACTCAGCAAATTCTTGGGTACAAATAGAATTTGCCTATCATCTTAGCTTTGTAAAAAAACATGTAAAGCCTTATAAAGAATGAAATTAGGCATACCATCCATAGTGCTTGGATATTAAAATACAAGGTTAACAAACATTCTTTTGCTCCTCCAAAATCCACAGTTCAACCATTCCACTTCTTACGATGATGAAGTCAAATTGGAAGAGCTTCATTTCCATATTTGAGAAGTTATCAATTTTAGGAAATGTTTCGATAAAGGCCATTGTTTGTACAAAAATGGAAAAACGCCTTTAAGCAGTGATTGCAAAAATCGCGAGATCGTACGTTCAGAAACGCGATTTTGTAGGAATCGCATCCTTCCCGATCCAAGAGTTAAACCGAATTGCAACCCATACAAAATATGTGATTCTATTTCAGAACGAGAACATTATCGCGATTACAATTTAAACATCAAAGTGAAACAAAATCACTAACAGATTCAGTACGACAACGCCATCTCGATTAAGAAAAAAGAAGTGTTAGCGGGAGGTATAGGAAGAAGAAGCAGCAGCAGCGAACCTGAAACTTTCGGAAACCCCAACCTTTAGTGAGAAAGACGATTGAAAGTGCCCACTTGGGGTTTATCTCGGCTGACCAAATTATCCGCCTAAACTATCACCCTAGGCCCATTTGTCCTTGGTCCCTCTATATTCTTCACGCCACTCCCGCATATCACACAAATTATTCGTATTTCTTTTTCTCACGCATTCATTAGAAATTTTTTTATTTTATTTTTTCCAATAAAAAAATGGTGAACTGCATTTAAGCATCACTTCATTGATTACATTTCATTAATTCAAAACCGTTGATACTAATTTTAAATGCAAAAGCTTCTCAAATCGTGTTTTTTTCGTTATTCAATTTTATTCGTCAATTTCTAAATGTTTGTTAACTTCAAAAATGGATTTATATTTAAAAATAGATTGTTGGAAACTTGTAGAGACTAAATCTAGCAGATAGTAGCAAAAAAATCAAAAAACAGAGAGGTATAACTTTATTCTAATGATTCGGTAATTTCTAACATGCATTCATTTTATTGTTTTACCGATTATGTATATGAGAAAGTTTGTGCTGAATCAAAAACTACAAATAAAAAATAAATAAATAAAAGACAAATTCTTAGGACTAGAACTACCAAGAGGGCTTGGTGAGCAACAGGTTATATTCAATGTGGAGGGGAAAAAATCCTCGGTTGGTTGCAGTTAGGAGGTTATTTATAGAAAAACAGATGTACAGATTCATGAGCTTGCTTGCACTAAAGTTTAGAAGATAGCTTGGTGTTGTACAAGTAAGCATGAAGGCCCACGAATCGTGAAAACAATTTGATAATGCGTGTTTTCACTTAGTACCGATCTGTTTTACCAAAGTGAACTCTTTAGTTTGTTCTGTTCTTTTATCCTCTATTTGATATATTCCAAGCTATTTTCTGTAACATCTCTTTCGAAAAGTCAACATAAAAATCTTTTAGCGTAGTGACTAGTAAATGATAATTTTTTTAGGGGGGGAGGGAGATTTAAGTTCTGCATTCGTCGCATTTGGTATTAGAGTCTATATCCAGTCGGAATTATGTGTGCAATGTTGCAGATGTCAGCTAGTGTGGTATTGATATCGATTGCACAACGCTTGAATGGTGAGTGGTCGTGAGCCAACGAGAAAGTTGGGCTCTTTAAATAAGGTAGTATGCAACACCCCTTTTGAAAAGTTAACATAATGATTCTTCAGCATGATGATTAGTGTGTAGTGTTTCTTTCGGGAACAGCAAAGTTTGAGTCCCGTATTTGTCACATTTTCAATTGACTTTTAGTTATTTTTAGCTATCTTCCCAATAAAATTTCTTCGTTTTATCTCATCAATCTTTCGAATTTTTCATCGAACTTTTGGAAAACCATTTGCTAACGAGTGGTTAGAGTAGTATATGAGGCATACAGAGCCTGGGAGGTAAAGCGAAGAGAGAGAACTACTCCTTGCCAACAAAAATGGATTGATACGAAGCCATCTTCTTAGTCCTTTTCCATTAAAAAACCTAGATTTTTCTTTATACCTTCTAAGCGTACCTATGATTTTTTGAGTTTTGTCTTTGCCTTCAAATTCTTGTTGAAATCTGCTAGACTGAAAAACCAGTAATACTTGCCATTCAAATTATGTCTTTGGAATATAAGGTTTGATTTGCTTAAGTACAAGTTTCCAACATAGTCGATCTTTGATAATCGAGCTCTTCAGCCATTCATCGATCTCAATCTTGGTGAATCACCTGGTAGGGCTGTAAATTTTGTTCGAATGTCCGACGTCCGTTCGTGTCCGTGACCGAAATACGTCCGTCCGAGTCTGTCCGATTTTCATTTAGGACACGAGTTAGGACAACAAAATTTGTACAAGAAAAAAATCATGTCCGGTCCGAGCTCGTCCGAATTACTTGTAATTCGACATATAGTTGAGAGAAAATCTAGTAAAATGTACAAAATGTGATATAAATAGTCATGTCCGACCGAGTCCGATCGGTCCGAACATGTCTGTGTCCGACCGATTTTATTTAGGACACGAATTAGGACAACGAAATTTGTCCGAGAAATTTTTTGGTCCGGTCCGTGTTCGGCCCGATTTTTTTTAGGACAGAAACTGAACACACCTCCGTCCGGTCCGATCCGACCGATTTACACCCCTATTACTTGGTTCCTCCAGATTCGCCTATAAACAAGGTTCATTCCAAACCTACTATAGCTAAGGACTTTAATCCTCGCTTAAATGTCAACCATAAAACGTGATCATCGTGTCTTTATTTGGAGGTATGATATTGTTGTATATAACGTTGTTGTATATACAATTATATGATTTTTGTTTGATGATAACAACCAAATATATTTTATTATTAAATGTGTTTGATCTGTACTGGTATACTACACAACAGACATAAATATAATATTTCTATTTAAATAAAATACAACTGTACAGAAATTTAAATATACACACAGTATTTTATTTGAATAGAATATTTTATTTCAATATTTAAACAATACAAATTTACAACTCCACTATTTGTATATACATCACTGATAAACATTTGATATACATTCAATTTCAGTACACAGTTCCTCTCTATAACACTCACACTCAGTTTCAGACATTCACTCATATACACATCTTTATACTGTTCTTGTCTTCAATCTTCTATCTTCACAACATTTTCACTGTCAGTCCAGTCATCATCAGCTTACCTGTCACATAGAACAGAAACACACACAGTACACTGCAATAGAAGTAAAACTGAATAAATGCAGATATAAATTTTATTTTTAAAATTTTATTTGCCTCGGAGTTTTGGTGTGTTTCTCATCATTTTTCATGACTTGATCTGATTCATCTATGTCTAGACAGCTTTTGATATTCACAGCGAAACACTGTAAATACCACAAGGCAGACAGTTTGTATAAGGGACAAAAAAATTTACTGAATGACTGCATATACACACGTGTATAAATATACACATGTGCACTGCCTCGCCAATCAGCAAGCAACTGAGGAGTAGCCACGAGGACCATCTCAACTCAGTGCATATGAATATGGTCGAGGCAACTCAAAAACATCAATGAATACAAGTCAAACAAGAGGTCGAGCTAATGTGCTAACACTCATGCATGTATACACGACAAGTCAATGTGCCTAAAACTGCAAGTCCAGGTTCTTTTTTTCTAAATGGCAGTTCAAAGATGATCAACATACAAACGCATGTACATGTTGGAGCAAGTAGCCGACAAGAAATGGAGCAGTCACAAAGGAATAATACATCAAGCTACATGAAGCGCACAATCAACATGTTCTCAGCAATTTCAATTGGTACAAGCTGGCGCATCACAACCCAGGCCATGGACAAAAGAGTTACAGCATATGACAAAGCATGGAAATGCATGCATGGGCTACAAACAATGCAAGCATATAGATATATGTCTAGATCAATAGGCATACATGGATCGGAGAGGATGCTTAGTGGTGCAGCATGGTTCAGTGGTGACTCACTAGAATGGTGCAGCTGAAATGAAGTATTCATCATGGTGCAACACTAAAATACAAGCAACAGTTTTTAAAGCATGGTGATAGACTCAAGTGCAACATGAATTTTTTTAATGCAAACAAGGCAAATAGAATGGCCAAAGTTTCAAGTTCAAGACAGCATGGACCAACGAGTACATGAATGGTGCAAAACATGGTGCAATCCATGTTCACATATGAGTTTAGCATCATATTCAAACTCAAGTATGCAAGCACAGTTGCAAGCAAATGGGTATGGCAAATTCAATGATCACATGAATAAAATGGAGACATGGATTCAAGAATGTGAAAGTACAGTAACATGTTTATAAGTAAGATAGGGGGTGCAGCAACATGGTAGAATGTTCAAGTATGCATGAAGCAAAATCAAGATAGTTTTAAATGATCAAGCATGGAAGGAGTATATTTTTAAAACATTGGAAACAAATCAATTTATCAACTCGACTTTCTTGCAATAAAACTGTTTCCAGAAATGAAGAAGTGTTTTTGACAACAACTTCCAATCAGCATATATTTTGCACTCATGAGACAGAAGAAAAACTAGTGCGGATGTTAAGAAAGCATTATGCAAGAGCAAATCAATATGGAGTCAACCAAGTTTTCAAAAGTGGCAATATATGGAATGATGCTTTGACATGCAAATCAAATTCAGCATTTATATGACAATAAGAAATTATAACTATTTTCTGTGCAATTCAATTATTTCCAGAAATGGTATATTTCAGGAAATCACTTCTCGAGTAAATAAAGCAACATTTCAGGAATATATGGCAAGTAATCTATTGGCAGATTTAATTCACTGAAGAAATTTTGGCAACAATTCAAAATCGAATTTTGTCCAAGAAACAAAGTTTTTTGATTCACACAAGGGAAATTCAAGGCAATAATTCAAAAGGGGCAAGTTTATTTTTCCAGATTCATCAATTCAATCTTGCAAATCAAAAGGAGGAAAGCAACACAAATCAGCCAAGCAATCAAACCAAGTCGTTTTTTTATGAAATCAAAGAAATCAATTAGGGTTTCGTTTTACCCTATAAATTACACCACTTCCTCATTGGAAAAGGAGATCGAAAATTGAAACCACAAGCAACAATTTCAATTAAAGAATTAACATCAGAAAACTCACAATTTTTTCTAGGGTTTCGATCAACTACAGATTTCAAATCGATCGAGTAAGAAATAGAGAGCATAGAAGCAATCGTGGACGCCACTTCTTTTTCCAGGAATTGCGATTTGATTTGGAGCCATCAAGATAAAACCCTAATCCCCAAATTGATAAAGCCGCCATTTTCATTTTCCAGTGGATAAGAGTAATCGGGCAGAAGTATGGAAGCAAATGGATCGGGCTTGTAAATTGGACTTAGCCTATATTTTATAAAAGGGGAGGATTTAATTTTGACTAGGTTTTTTCTAGGGTTTTATCTTGTTTTTGTTCCCATTGTATTTTGTTTTTAATTTCACTTTGTATTCGTCTATCAGTTTCTAGTGTCTGTAAAGTACTTGGGTATCCAGTTAGGGTGTTAATTGGCAATTTACTAGAGTCTGTAAAACTAAGGGAAATCTGATCTAGGGGATTAGACCGGTCTAGGGTCTTGAGCGTAGGGTTAGAATAGTAGCGAGGAGTTCGCGAGTTTACATGGTCTTGTAAGCGGGATCTGTTCTATCACCTAGTAGAAACCTTAGGAATGCAGCAGTAGATAGGATTTTGCCAAAGCTGGGTATATATTGTGTCATTTACTTTTCTGCATTTATTTTTTGCTACATTCTGTGATCTGATATTTTTTATATCTCGCTTAATTTTCAATACACCCTATTCACCCCCCCCCCTCTAGGGTTAATCCAGATCCAACAAGTGGTATCAAAGTAGGTATTTCTTTAACTCTAGAGTAATGGGTCATCCTAGTTGTCAGTCCTCTAAGAGTCAGTCCAGTGATATCCCAATTACTTTCATTTGTATAAATTTTTTTAATTTGGAAATCAGAAATGGAATCCTATTTAAAATCCGTTAATTTAGAATATTGGAATATTATTGAAAATTTGGGAGATATGTTAGATAAGAGGAATAAGGTTTTCAATGCTCATGCTATGCATATTATTTATTCCTATCTTGGCAATGATCAATTAAAATTTATCTCTTATTGTTTAACTGGGCAGGATATCTGGAAAACTCTCAACACGCTGTATGGAAATGACAACAACAGTTCAAAACCTTCAATTGCCAACTCAGATTAAGATGTGTACTTAACTGGAGCTATTGATGATGATTCGGACGATGGAGATCTTTCATATGAAGAATTGATTTCTCGTTGTAATGATTTAACGAGAACTATTGATTGTCTCCAAAGGAAAAATAAACTTCTAAAATCTGAAAATTCTGAGTTGCGATGCAAAAATAAAATGTTGGAATTAAAACTTAAAAACTCTCATTGTAAAAATTTGAAAATTGATTTAGCCCATCTAAATGAAATCTTTCAAAAGCTTGAAAAAGAAATTTTGGTTTTAAAACAAAATGAGGATGAGCTAATTTGTAAGAACGATGCATTACAAGAAGAGTTGGATAAGTTTAATTCCAAACATAAAATTTTTAAACAAGAGAATTTGCTGAAAACAGAAGCAATTCTAAATGAACTTGAAAAAGAAATTGAGGATTTCAAGGTTTTTGAGATTGAAAAACAAAAACAATTTGATACTAAGATTTCTGAGTCTAGCGCCAAAACTGAGAAGCTTCTAAATGGGAATGATTATTTGAAATCTAAAATAAATGATCTTGAGATGAGTTTGAAACGTTTTTCATCCAGAGAAAAATCTTTGAATATGCTTATGAAAAACCAATTTTCTCTTGGAAATAAGAATGGTCTCGGTTTTGGGAAACAAATGTTTTTGAAAATTTGAACTCTTGTGATTTTAAAAATCCTTCAAACTGCTTCAAGAAGGGTCATTTTGAAAATTTGAATTTTGAAAATTCCAAAAGGTTTTTGAATCAAAAACGAGATAAGAATTAGTTTGATAACAATCCAGTTGAACAATTGTGGACCCCAAAAAGAAATAAAATGATTTTTGGAAAAACTAAACGAACTTGGGTTCCAAAGGGTACTCTAGTTGATTCTAACGGATTGTTATACAAACAGATTTGAGTACCAAAAGATGTGAACAAAAAAGTGAGTGGTTTTACAACCTTTGTTAGACCACTCGATTCTACAAACTGTTAGGTACCAGTGGAGGCTGAGGAACTACCGTGTAAAAAGAAATTTGAAATCAAGCTGGTTTATACTTTTGTATCATTCACAGTTCCTCCAGCCAGGATTTTCTAAGTCAGAGATTCTGGTTTACATGGATTTCAGGTATGATCTTTGAACTCATCTTTGTAAATATTTTGTTTCCTTTTTTTATTCTTTCTTCTACCCCATCTATTTTTTTCTTGATTTGTCACTACCATATTTCTATTTCTTGTTGGGCTTTCTCAACTTCCAATTGCAGTACTCATAATTTTCTGGAAATTTACTTCACTTGAATGAAAATTTGATGTTTTAATCTTTTCCGGATCTTGAATTTAAATTTGTAAATATCTGCAATTGTTTTGAAGTTCATTTTCTGTTTTCTGAATTCCTAACAGTGTTGTCGTATTCTTGTTATATCTTGAACACTGTTAATATAAATTCTAAATTTTTTGAAGATCTGAAAAACAATTGAAATTTCACACATCTCTGCTGTTCTGAGGTTCTTCTAATTCATTTTAGGAAGGCTTGAAAATTTATACTCATTACAGCACACTACTATTTCTCAGTCGTGATAATTTCATTGGTTTTCAGATTGGCTTGGATATTTTTTAATCTGTCTTGAATCTCAGTGATACATCTTGAAATTCATTTTGTATTCATGGTCAGTATGGTTGAAATTTGTTTATTTGAATTCATCTGAAATTCTTTATATTTTGAATTTCACACACCTCCTAAATTTGGAATTATCAATCTTGTGTGATTGATTCATTATATCTCAAAACTTGACATTAATTCAAGTGATTTCAAATAAATAAATTTTTTATTTTCTAGATCATGAATATCTCTCAAGCCTGATGTATGATCTGAAATTACTCTTGTACTTGTCAGAGATACTTGTGAAAAATTCTTTGAAAATCTGGTCTTAGAACTCACTGTTATTTCATGATTATTTGATTTGAATATTTGTTTGTTCAAAATCATTTGAAATTATTGATTTATTGAATCAAACACATATCTTGAATCTGAAATTTACATTCTGGTGTGATTGATTCATTGAATCTCAATCTTTTCATATCCCTTCAAATGATTTAAAATAAACCATATATTTAATCTTGGATCATGAACCATTCTTTGACTGTCTGAAATATCTTTGAAACATCTCCTTGACAAGTCTGCTTTGAAAATGATTTTTGTGCTACTCAGATATTGTTCTTGAAAATATTTTTTTGTGATTGCTTGTTTTGGCATCAAATATATACCATGCTCTGATAGATGAAATTAATTTGCTTGATTTGTTAATCGTGTCTGCTTAGGTTTTGTGATTTAGATTATGTTGTCTGCAATATCTTTGTTCGTCTCCAGTGTCATTTTTAAAATCCTCATGAATAGAGACATAAAGTGTTATCAGTTTAGAAGTGCTGAATATTTTCTGTATAAATTTTTTCTTATCCCTCTTGCTTTGTATAGATCTTCATATTCCTTTTATAATTGATTTTCAATTTTAAAATTATTTATTTATTATTCATTCAGAAATTGAAATCAATAACCAAACTGAACTGTATTTATAATTCATCAAAATTATTATCGGATTTTCAAATTGTGATGAATTGTGATTGTAATACATTTCACAACAAGAGGAGATTTTATTTAGATTTTCATGATGGTTGAATAATTATTATAATATCTTTGAATTGGCGATTATTTCACGACCATCTTCTTTATCTACCATTATTCTGTCATCCATCATGTTTTTTATATTAATGTGGAAAGTTTAACAAAAAAAAATCTTTTTGAATAAACAGTTGAAATATTTGTGATAGAAATTGGACTATGTTATTATTCAGAATTAGTGATAATTGAAAATTTTCAATGATCCCGGTGCAGTCGAACATATTTCATAATATAATTAATTTAGAAATTTATTTCACAGTCCATTTCTGTACTTAGCACATTTCTATCATTCATACTGGCTTTATATACCGAGGAGTTTTTCTTTTGAAGCTGAAAACGATAAATATATAATTAATGCATAAGTGTTTCTCTAACCTCATTTAAAAATCCAAGCTCTGGTTATGCATGGTTATGAGATTACTTATATTTAAGTTGTAAGTGATCTCATTTAAAAATCCAAGATCTTCTTGTGCGTGGTCAGTGTGCTCTTAAATCAAAAGAAAAAGAAAAGAAAATAATTTGCAATAAATAAATTTTTATATTAAATTCTTCTTGGTGTGTAAAAACCGGCCTATCAATCCATTTTCTAATTTGTGAAATATGTTGAAATCTTATGATGTATTATGATTTGTTGATTGATGGGTATTGGGATTTGAGATTATTCGATTTTGTCACTTAAATTGAATTATTAACTATAGTCTGAATCCATCACTGTTTTTGTGCTTTATTTTTGAAAATCTTATTGGAAAATAATTGGAATTATTTGTTTTAAAACTCTCTCCATTTATACAAATTTCATCGTAAATCTGTCATTCTCTAAAATGTGAAATATGCCACTAATTCTTAGAATATTATGATTTTTGTTTGACTGATTGAGATTTATGATGGCTTTCTTCCTCTTAAGCTGATATTATATTTTTAGTCACTTTTCATCTATATTTTAAACTCTAAATCCTTTTGATGATAACAAAAGGGGGAAAATGGGTTGAGATTTTGATTTATGAGTGAATATTTTATAAATATTTTTAATTTGGAAAATTCATTATTATTCAGTTCATTTCACTCATGCACAGTTATAGGGGGAGTTTTCGGTTGTAGGGGGAGCTTTCAAATAGGGGGAGTTCAGCTCTTCTCTCTCAAACACATTTATTGAATTCAAAATCTTAATATTTGTTTGTCATCATCAAAAGGGGGAGATTATTGTATATAACGTTGTTGTATACACAATTATATGATTTTTATTTGATGATAACAACCAAATATATTTTATTATTAAATGTGTTTGATCTGTACTGGTATACTACACAACAGAGATGAATATAATATTTCTATTTAAATAAAATATAACTGTACGGAAATTTAAATATACACACAATATTTTATTATAATAGAATATTTTATTTCAATATTTAAACAGTACAGATTTACAACTCCACTATTTGTATATACATCACTGATATACATTTGATATACATTCAATTTCAGTACACAATTCCTCTCTACAACACTCACACTCAGTTTCAGACATTCACTCATATATACATTTTTATACTGATCTTGTCTTCAATCTTCTGTCTTCACAACATCTTCACTATCAGTCCAGTCATCATCAGCTTACCTGTCACATATAACAGAAACACATACAGTATGCTGCAATAGAAATAAAACTGAATACATGCAGATATAAATTTTATTTTTAAAATTTTATTTGCCTTGGAATTTTGGTGTGTTTCTCATCATTTATCATGACTTGATCTGATTCATCTGTGTCTAGACAGCTTGTGATATTTACAGTGAAACACTGTAAATACCATAAGGCAGACAGTTTGTATATGTACAGGGACATGAAAATTTACTGAATGGCTGCATATACACACGTGTATAAATATACACGTGTGCACTGCCTCGCCAATCAGCGAGCAACTGAGGAATAGCCACGAGGACCATCTCAACTCATTGCATATGAATATGATCGAGGCAACCCAAAAACATCAATGAATACAAGTCAAACAAGAGGCCGAGCTAATGTGCTAACACTCGAGCCTGTATATGTGACAAGTCAATGTGCCAAAAACTTCAAGTCCAGGTTCTTTTTTTCTAAATGGCAGTTCAAAGATGATCAACATACAAATGCATGTACATGTTGGAGCAATTAGCCCACAAGAAATGGAGCAGTCACAAAGGAATAATACATCAAGCTACATGAAGTGCACAGCCAACGTGTTTTCAGCAATTTCAAGTGGCACAAGCTGGCGCATCACAACCCAGGCCATGGAAAAAAGAGTTACAACATATGACAAAGCATGGAAATGCATGAGCTACAAACAATGCAAGCATATAGATATATGTCTGGATCAATAGGCATACATGGATCAGAGAGGATGCTTAGTGGTGCAGCATGGTTTAGTGGTGATTCACTAGAATGGTGCAGCTGAAATGAAGTGTTCATCATCGTGCAACACTAAAATACAAGCAACAGTTTTTAAAGCATGGTGATAGACTCAAGTGCAACATGAATTTTTTTATGCAAACAAGGCAAAAAGAATGGCCAAAGTTTCAAGTTCAAGACAGCATGGACCTGCGAGTACATGAATGGCGCAAAACATGGTGCAATCCATGTTCACATATGAGTTTAGCATCATATTCAAACTCAAGTATGCAAGCACAGTTGCAAGAAAATGGGTATGGTGAATTCAATGATCACATGAATAAAATGGAGACATGGATTCAAGAATGCGAAAGTACAGTAACTTGTTTATCAAATCGACCGTTAGGGAGGTTTGCCTACTGTAAGAGCCAAAACCAAATTGTCTGACCAATAAATCAAGCCTTAATTTTCGCTTAAGAATAATGTTATCTCCGTCGTTTCCTTCTTTCTCTTCCTCAGATCTGCCTTTTCCTTAAATACGAATTCTTTCTGCCTATTCTTCGCCTATAATATCTCCAGATTCGCGTCTCCCTTTCTATGCTCTATTTCTTCCTCAATTATCTGAATCAACGCACAAAGTCCTCTCCTGTTTTCTCCCCCCTTTTTTGGATCGTTAACTAGGGTTGCTATTTTAAAGGAATTTAAGCCTTGATTTGCAAATTGGTTATCATAATTCGGTTGAGAAGATCAAATCGCAAGAGTATGCAAATTTTGGGGTAAAATGGTGAAGAATGGGTTCGGTGCTTACACCCAATTGCCTGGGCCAGATGAGGATTTGTCCCCACCTCGTAGAAAATCAGTTGAAGATCTTTCTCTTCCTCCAAGAAATAGGAACCAATTGCCTACAATTGATGGTGATTTATCTCCACCAAGACGTAAGGGGTCAATTGATGATCTTTCCCCCCTTGAAGAAATCGGAGTGTGTTGCCTACAACAGATGTTGATTGTTCATCTCCATCAAGAGGTAAAGGTTCACAGGATGATCTCTCTCCACCAAGAAGGAAAAGGAATTGGTCAGTTGAAAATGATATATCACCTCCAAGAAGGAGAAACCTTTCCCTTCAGGGAAAGAAACGCCATCTATCTTCAACCAAGGAGGGCAGGAAGACTGGCTTGTTAACAGCTGCAGAAGTCAAAAAAGGGATTGATGAGAGGAGGAAGGATGAGATATCCAGGTGAAATATCTATCTATTAGAAAAAGAAAAAGAAATCTATTGGCTCCTTAATTTTATAAATTGTAAATTAATAGCAGTGGATGGGAGCTTATTATTGCAGGTTTGCTTCCATGGATGCATCTGTCAGCGGGAAGGGTGCAGAAGCTGTTTTCCGTGACAAGGATGGTTTGTGATTTATCTTGCTTCTTCCATATGTTGTGTTTTGATGATTCTGAAGTTAATCAAATATGGTATTTTTACTGACCATAAACAAATGTTTCTTCAGGAAAGCGCATAAAGAAAGAGGATCTGTTGAAAGCACAAATGGCAGAGAAGCCAATGGTATGTTTAACATGAATTGCTAATTTGTTAATATGGAAGTGCTTTTTTTTCATGAATTGTTAATTTGTTAATATGGAAGTGCTTTTTTTTGGGTCGTATATTAAACAATGGGATTTTGATTCAGGCACTTGAATACAATTTTTTCATTTTCCATGCGTTGCGAAAAATACGTATACTAGACCATCCATTACCGTCTATGACCATCTGTGTTGTAGACATGGTTTTTAAATTTCCTGTCTTGCACAAGATCTCTTTTTAGATCGCCTTTTTACACTTAGATGAGATACGACATCAAATTTCATTCATATCTTGATGGACACACATTTCGTTCTCAATATTCAAATCTCATCCGAAATGAATCGAATACTCAATTCATTCGCAGTAAATTAAAAAGGTACGCGTCATTTGCCGCGTCGTGCGCTAAGGCTCCAGAGAAGCTTTGCGCCTTTTTGCGCCGTGCGCCGTTAATAACACTTACAGATTGTTTTTCTTTTTATCTTGATAGGTCATGAAAATATATGTCATTTGTTGCATTTAATAAAGTATATAATCTATTTCCCTGCCACATGCACGTGTTTCCTTACCGTGCACTCATTCTCTTTTGTTTGGGTACTCTGCCTTGCAAATCAGGTGTGTTACATTTTTGTTTTTATTTTGAAAATTATAATTGTTAAATAAATCATTGAATGTCAATTTTAAACACATAAGTTTCTTGGAGAAATTTCCAAGATGAACTTCGACATTCACATCGCGTGAGATAAGAATTTCATATTTTACCCGAAATCCAAGATTCAATAGCATTTTTAGTTAAATTTTAAATCTCCTTCATTTCAACTGAGATATCAAATTGAGATTTTCTCCAAAATCCGAGATGAGCACATGATATATACTCTTCTTGTGTGAAATCTCCTCCGATATGAGATAGCTTGTGTGAACATTCCGGAACAAAACATGATTGAATTCCAAGAGTTAAAACCTTGTTTTTAAATGCAAGTAATGTTGACAGAATTAACGATGAAGTGTTTTACATGTACATAGGATAAACAGAATTTACAACATATAAGTGTTCACTATAAATTGATAGGGACATGGGAAATGAGCAATGTGATCCTTAATGGTAGCCTTAGATCAGATAATCAACAATGCTCGATTATAGTGTAATAGTGACCAAAAATGCCACTAGTTGTGTGTTATTCCAAAATTTACTCTAGACCACAAATAGCTAGATACTGATTGTGACATTACTCACAGATAGCTAGATACTCTTGTCTACTACGTCTGTGTATTATTAGACATATTATGCTACTACATTAATACACTAAAGTTGATGTTATTGGGGTAAATGGTGGAAAAATTTCCATCAAAGAATGTTTCCAAGGAGCCTAATTCTTCCAGTGTCATTTTATGCAAAAGGGAAATAAACTGCACTGTACATTTGCATAACCACACACTTTAATTTTTGACTTATATGCAAGCACATGATAATTGATAATGTCTTTACTGAAAAACACACCATATAATATTGCTATATTTTAAACAAAACAACAATTCCTTATGTATTTCTTGTGTGTCCGTGTATCCTTCGATCAATAATTATGTGTAACTAGTCAGTGTTTTTCTTCATTCTACAATTTAGAATGATTTTGCGCTATATGGTAAGCTGTACATCATCTTGCTAGAATGAAGTAAACCTCTTCATAGTTTGCAAAACTAGACCTTCATTTGTGCAGTTATCCCTTGTGCCTAGGGATAAAAAGTTGTATATACCTCTCTTCTACATGATATTGACAAAATATCATGTATATACCCCTCTTCTACATGATATTGACAAAATATCATAATTTTCATATCCGTCGTGTAGCTTTAGAAAAAACACAATATTGCTAGTGTGTTATATATTTTTTCGCTATTCCTTAAAATAATTTGTACTTTCAGCTACGTAAATGCGCTTGGATAAAATAAAATAACTACAATGCACATGAATTTGATATCTAGATGCATGTACATTGCACATGTATTTGATATTTAGATGCACCCATAACTGATACTCAGATGATGCTTTTGTTTAATGAATGCTTTACACAAATTTTGGTAGTACTTAACAAATTAATGTCGGAAACCTCAGCGAGCATTATGAGGTGTTGAACATATGTTAACAATGGAGTAGAAGGGCAAGCATGCTTCTCTACTGCTCTAAAAACTCATACAATAGTCTGTACACTTGAAGGTTGAAACATGTAATATTTATTTAGGTTGCCATAACATAATGAATATTTGCACAAGTTAGTGTAATTTTTGTAAGACCTAGATGAAATCGTGGATCCACCTTTGCTACGAATACGTTTATATTGGAGTACCATATGAATAGTCTGAAGAAATGCACAAGTTTGTGTATTTTTTTTCAAAACTTAGATGAAATCATGGACCTTTGCTAGGAATACGTTTATATTGAAGCATTATAGGAAAAGTTTGAAGAAGTTGTACTTGACGATTGTCCGTTGTATATTATTAGTTAGAATCTGTTGTATATTATTAGTTAGAAGAGTGAAAATTTGGAAACAATTATAACTTAGAGTTAATAGTTTAAGTATTTTTATTACTAACCATCTTCAGTAGTATTATAAGTAGTTAAAACCACTTGCAATTTACTTATTTTTATTGATATGTTTGAACAATTTGTAAGGAGGTTGAAATAGATCATCTGGAAGTTGATAACTCATAAGCAACAAATACTTGCTTATGACTTATTTCAACATTTACAACCAACGTTCTGTTACAATTTCAACTTTTACTAAAACGCTTAAAGCATTTATGTTTTACTTGTCACTTTGAAGTTACTATTTAAAACTATGTTCGAGCAATTATAAAATTAGTTGGTTTCATATCGGCTCTAATTATCCTCAACCCTGTAAATGTTTAGAATTTGTGAGGAATGAGATTCTACTAATGTAATCAAGATCGTAAAATTAAAATAATGTAAGCTAATAATTCTTTTAACACTGTAACCAAGATTATATAAGTTTACATTTATGAGCTAACAATTATTTACAATGCATGTAGATTGTGATCGAAGTGTTCGGGACATACTTTGTGGTATTTGCTGGTTGTGCATCAACAGCTATAAATATAATAAAAGGAGGAATAATGACATTTCCTGGAGTTTGCATAGTGTGGGGTTTGGTTGTGATGGTTATGGTTACTCTGTTGGTCATATTTCTGATGCTCATTTCAATCCTGCTGTCACTACTGCTTTTGCCACTTGTGGAAGATTTCCTTGGAAACAGGTTTGCTGTGGCTAACTTATATCATTACAATTTACTAGTTATACCGAATTTATATTTTCCTAGGTAAGGTGGTAATTTTGATGACAAGAACATGCATAAGTTGTTACAAATTCCATTTTCTCAAAAATAGCATCTGTCTTACCATGTTTTATCAAACCGACAAGGTTTGCCTTCTGTGGGAGCTAATGGAATAAAGTTGATCAAACCGACAAGGTTTGCCTATTATGGGAGCTAATGGAATAAAGTTTGAAGCCAAAAAATCATGGCCGAATGTTTCACGCTCCCTTTCTTCCTCAAAAACACGTTCGCAATTATCGCCGTATAACCCCCCTTTCAATCTCAAATGTTTCTCTTCAATCCCCCTTTCAATCCCAAACGTTTCTCTTCTACTTCTCGTAAAATCCAAATCCATAAGAGATCTCTTTCTCGTCTCTTTGATTACATCCATCATAAGCTTCAATTTACATCACGCATTCAAAGCCAAAGGAAATCGTGCTTCAAACATCAGAGGCACAACACACAGCAAGACCTACATCATACAGGCAACAACAAGGATGCGCAATGATCGGCGGTGGGTAGTAACTCTATGATGGCGGCGACGAGCATCAACTTTGATTTAGGTCATTTTTCACAGAAGAAAGTGGGCAGCTAATTTGATTTAGGTTTATTTTCTATCATAATTAGTTTTTCTACAATTGTTGGTTTCAGCTTCCTGGTACTAAATCCGATGGCGGTATCGAATTTGAAAGATTGCTGGCATCATCCTTGTGGGTTTCAAGTGTCAACTTTAGTGTTGATCTTGAAAATATCAGAGTGACGAACTCCATAGATCCTCAGGCATCAAGTTTTTAGATTTGGAAGGTAACAATACTTTAGTGAATTCTTTTGTAATTTTCTTTTGTCAATTTGCAGTATTCTTTAGTAGGAATGGAAATTTAGATTGGATTATGATCCAATTTTTTTCTCAAGACGCAATAAATGAAAAAAAAGGGTACATTTACGGTTTTACTCACTGTTACAAAAATATATTTCACCTTTTTGAAAGACACTAATGTATTATCATGCCGATTTATTATCAGCCTACATTTTCGACTAACATCATGCAAAAATGCTTTACCGTCCAACACTGTATATCGCATCCTTACCCCTTCCCTATTTAAAAAGCCATCTTTATGGTCATGCAAGTCAATATAATAAGATGTATTCTCAAGCTAAGCAAGTTTGATGTGAATCAAATGCCGCCTAATATCAATTTCCAGACCAATATAATTGCATTAACTTTGATATTTTTGTCAAGATTGGTATTAAAAGAGCACTATTATAATTTCTTTAGTTCATTTTATTCGACAATGCATTCTCAAATGATACTGCACTTTTATATTCAATTTTTGGCCCTGTGTACTTGGAGCTCAGCAGCTTTGTTTTATAACTTGAAGTCTATTAGAGTTCCTCTTTGTCTTAGTTACGATGACTATTTATGAAGCATTTAAATTATAAATATTCTTTGAATAATAATGCGATCCCTAATGCTTTTTGTTTGAATAATTTGTTCCCAATAGTATAGTTTATGAAGTTGATATATGCCCAGGTATATGCCATTGTGATCAGATCAGTTGAATTGTCTTCTAATGGAGCAAAATACTTAGTGGCCTAATCATTCTTGATGATATGTTTGTTATAATTATAGTGTTCCGTTCATATATGCTCTTCCTTTCCTGATATAAGGAGTATTGTTAAATGCACTCTTTCCTTTTCTTTGTGCTTCATCATGGAGATCTAATTCCTAATTTGGATTGGAGATCTAATTTCAACAGCGGTTCCATTTGTTCATGTGAAAGCAAGATCATTCCTTTTTTTTAGCTATATATTCCTTGATTGTTGAAATTTTTTCGTCAGCGGTTCTATTTGTTCATGCTAAAAGCAAGATTATTCCATTTTTTCCTATGTATTCCTTCACTTTTACAATTTTTTCGTCTAATTCATGGATGATTATGTTTAATTTATAAATATTTATGTGATATCAATAATGCATAACTTATGAGATTTATGATAAATATTTTGTAACTGCTATTAACTTTATTTATCAACCAAAAAGGAATTAAAATTAAAATTATAAATTAAGGTGGCCTTTATGGTTAACTAATTACTTTTCTTTAAGCTGGATATAGACAATTAAAATGTAGTATATCATTAGTTTTGGTACTGAATAGTTTGGCAAGTTGTTATATTTATTTTTTGGAGGTGGAAATAATATTACATACTTATGTGCTTGAGAAGGGTAAGTTTAGTATACCTTAAAACAACCCAGATGGAAAATGGTAGATAAATTATATTGTTAAGTGTCTTTTCACTTCATTTTTTCATTTATCTTTACCATTGGTTTTGATTGGTTTTAAATTAGCATATTTGAATACAAAATTTGGAGCCATTGTTTCTTGCATATTCCCATATGGATACTTTTAGTATTTTAATACTTCAGTGTCTATATCAGCCGACAAATACAATGACCACTTGTCATTTTCATACTGAATTGGAGACCCAAAGAAAAAAAGAATATCCTTCCTTTTTGAAATTTACCGCATCTCTTCCTACTATTCACTCACTCCTATGCTTCTCTTCATAGCTTTGGTCATTAATACTAAAACAGATTTAAGAATAGATTAAAATATATCCATTTACTACTATAGGAATAATATCTGAAGATTTTTGGCAGGTGCATGATTTGAATAATATCTGAAGATTTTATTTATGCCTATTTAATTAATAATATATGCATGATTTCTGGCAGGTGCAGAAAAACAAAACATCTAAAATGGTTCATATTTATTTGAATGATACGCCTTTATCCGAGAATGATGAGCAAACATTCGAGCATCATGTTGATCCTACACCGGTGTCCACAATGGTATTAATTAATCAATAATTTTTCACATCTGGCTTCATCAAGTAAGTTTTAAGCAATTTTGTAATTACAATTTCAGAGGCCATACATGTGATTGTAAATGATGTTCATGCTACCGCCAACAATTTTATAGTTCATTCCATCATTTGCTCGCATTTTTTTTACTAATAATTAATATGAAATCAACTGTGAACGTTTCCTTATATCATTTGATAATTTTACACTCTATGTTCTTGCTAACAATTTGGAACAGTGACTTCATCCCCAGTTCATGACTTCGCATTTTTTCCATTAACGTCACATTCATCTTGGATATGTTGATTAGGGAATCTGTTGCCATGAAAACATGGACTATTAACATATGCCTTTTTGTTCAACTTGTGCTTCACATTTTATGTAGGAAGCTGTATACCCATAACTATCTAAATGTTACATGGTATGTTAATTTGAGTTTTGTATTAGATACGGAAGCAATTTGCTTGTAGACTAATATTAAAAAAACACATGTTTTTGAGATATAAGGTTTAATTCCTCATAATATTATATAGAAAATATGTTGAGCGTCTAGAATTGTTGAACCAAGGTTGTCCTATTGCTTGACCATATGGTTACCCTTATTGATTGTCACATATTTCGACTGTGTTGCTTTCTATCTACTTAATTTCATTGTCCAAAATACTTTTAAGGCTGACGTTTTAAATATATTTGTAACTTGGCTATTTAGCTGTGTAATGACTAATAAGTAGCAGAATTATGGATAGTTGTTACAAGTTCTTACCTTTTCTGAAAATAATGGGGAAAAATATTAAGTGCTGATACAATTAACCTGAAGGCAGTTTCTTGAATGAATGCCTAAGTTTATATTAACGTTGTGTACTCTTTATATATATGGATATGACATTTGTGAAATTTAGCACTACAATTTCAGTTTAGGTAAAAGCATTACTATTATATAGTAATAATGAGCAACTGATGAATTAATTTTTCCAGACTGCCAAATTAATGCCCAACTCTTTACTACATCATGATCTAATTCGTCCATAATTTCATGTGCAAACACACTGACATTGGGATGATTAGCAATATGACAAAATAAAATTTTAAAACAAATTCAGTCATTTTAGGGATAATAGATAATGATGTTTTCACACTATTTGTTGATTGTTTTTGAGTGAATTTTTTATTTGTAGTCCTTTTCTGATGTTTGTGTAGACACAATTTTAGTAGGTTATCGATTCGTATGAGGGGGATGCACATGCTTATATTTTTCCACATTTGCTGCTGTCTGGACTTCAAATGGCACGATTTTTTTTGATACTCTATTATCGAAATTTATTGCATAATGTTTAGAATTTGTGAGGAATGAGATTCTACTAATGTAATCAAGATCGTAAAATTAAAATAATATAAGCTAATAATTCTTTTAACACTGTAACCAAGATTATATAAGTTTACATTTATGAGCTAACAATTATTTACAATGCATGTAGATTATGATCGAAGTGTTCGGGACATACTTTGTGGTATTTGCTGGTTGTGCATCAACAGCTATAAATATAATAAAAGGAGGAATAATGACATTTCCTGGAGTTTGCATAGTGTGGGGTTTGGTTGTGATGGTTATGGTTACTCTGTTGGTCATATTTCTGATGCTCATTTTAATCCTGCTGTCACTATTGCTTTTGCCACTCGTGGAAGATTTCCTTGGAAACAGGTTTGCTGTGGCTAACTTATATCATTACAATTTACTGGTTATACCGAATTTATATTTTCCTAGGTAAGGTGGTAATTTTGATGACAAGAACATGCATAAGTTGTTACAAATTCCATTTTCTCAAAAATAGCATCTGTCTTACCATGTTTTATCAAACCGACAAGGTTTGCCTTCTGTGGGAGCTAATGGAATAAAGTTGATCAAACCGACAAGGTTTGCCTATTATGGGAGCTAATGGAATAAAGTTTGAAGCCAAAAAATCATGGCCGAATGTTTCACGCTCCCTTTCTTCCTCAAAAACACGTTCGCAATTATCGCCGTATAACCCCCCTTTCAATCTCAAATGTTTCTCTTCAATCCCCCTTTCAATCCCAAACGTTTCTCTTCTACTTCTCGTAAAATACAAATCCATAAGAGGTCTCTTTCTCGTCTCTTTGATTACATCCATCATAAGCTTCAATTTACATCATGCATTCAAAGCCAAAGGAAATCGTGCTTCAAACATCAGAGGCACAGGCACACAGCAAGACCTACATCATACAGGCAACAACAAGGATGCGCAATGATCGGCGGTGGGTAGTAACTCTATGATGGCGGCGACGAGCATCAACTTTGATTTAGGTCATTTTTCACAGAAGAAAGTGGGCAGCTAATTTGATTTAGGTTTATTTTCTATCATAATTAGTTTTTCTACAATTGTTGGTTTCAGCCTCCTGGTACTAAATCCGATGGCGGTATCGAATTTGAAAGATTGCTGGCATCATCCTTGTGGGTTTCAAGTGTCAACTTTAGTGTCGATCTTGAAAATATCAGAGTGACGAACTCAATAGATCCTCAGGCATCAAGTTTTCAGATTTGGAAGGTAACAATACTTTAGTGAATTCTTTTGTAATTTTCTTTTGTCAATTTGCAGTATTCTTTAGTAAGAATGGAAATTTAGATTGGATTATGATCCAATTTTTTTCTCAAGACGCAATAAATGAAAAAAAAGGGTACATTTATGGTTTTACTCACTGTTACAAAAATATATTTCATCTTTTTGAAAGACACTAATGTATTATCATGCCGATTTATTATCAGCCTACATTTTCGACTAACATCATACAAAAATGCTTTACCGTCCAACACTGTATATCGTATCCTTACCCCTTCCCTATTTAAAAAGCCATCTTTATGGTCATGCAAGTCAATATAATAAGATGTATTCTCAAGCTGAGTAAGTTTGATGTGAATCAAATGCCGCCTAATATCAATTTCCAGACTAATATAATTGCATTGACTTTGATATTTTTGTCAAGATTGGTATTAAAAGAGCACTATTATAATTTCTTTAGTTCATTTTAGTCGACAATGCATTCTCAAATGATACTGCACTTTTATATTCAATTTTTGGCCCTGTGTACTTGGAGCTCAGCAGCTTTGTTTTATAACTTGAAGTCTATTAGAGTTCCTCTTTGTCTTAGTTACGATGACTATTTATGAAGCATTTAAATTATAAATATTCTTTGAATAATAATGCGATCCCTATTGCTTTTTGTTTGAATAATTTGTTCCCAATAGTATAGTTTATGAAGTTGATATATGCCCAGGTATATGCCATTGTGATCAAATCAGTTGAATTGTCTTCTAATGGAGCAAAATACTTAGTGGCCTAATCATTCTTGATGATATGTTTGTTATAATTATAGTGTTCCGTTCATATATGCTCTTCCTTTCCTGATATAAGGAGTATTGTTAAATCACTCTTTCCTTTTCTTTGTGCTTCATCACGGAGATCTAATTCCTAATTTGGATTGGAGATCTAATTTCAACAGCGGTTCTATTTGTTCATGAGAAAGCAAGATCATTCCTTTTTTTTGCCTATATATTCCTTGACTGTTGAAATTTTTTCGTCAGCGGTTCTATTTGTTCATGCTAAAAGCAAGATTATTCCTTTTTTTCCTATGTATTCCTTCACTTTTACAATTTTTTCGTCTAATTCATGGATGATTATGTTTAATTTATAAATATTTATGTGATATCAATAATGCATAACTTATGAGATTTATGATAAATATTTTGTAACTACTATTAACTTTATTTATCAACCAAAAAGGAATTAAAATTAAAATTATAAATTAAGGTGGCCTTTATGGTTAACTAATTACTTTTCTTTAAGCTAGATATAGACAATTAAAATGTAGTATATCATTAGTTTTGGTACTGAATAGTTTGGCAAGTTGTTATATTTATTTTTTGGAGGTGGAAATAATATTACATACTTATGTGCTTGAGAAGGGTAAGTTTAGTATACCTTAAAACAACCCAGATGGAAAATGGTAGATAAATTATATTGTTAAGTGTCTTTTCACTTCATTTTTTCATTTATCTTTACCATTGGTTTTGATTGGTTTTAAATTAGCATATTTGAATACAAAATTTGGAGCCATTGTTTCTTGCATATTCCCACATGGATACTTTTAGTATTTTAATACTTCAGTGTCTATATCAGCCGACAAATACAATGACCACTTGTCATTTTCATACTGAATTGGAGACCCAAAGAAAAAAAGAATATCCTTCCTTTTTGAAATTTACCGCATCTCTTCCTACTATTCACTCACTCCTGTGCTTCTCTTCATAGCTTTGGCCATTAATACTAAAACAGATTTAAGAATAGATTAAAATATATCCATTTACTACTATAGGAATAATATCTGAAGATTTTTGGCAGGTGCATGATTTGAATAATATCTGAAGATTTTATTTATGCCTATTTAATTAATAATATATGCATGATTTCTGGCAGGTGCAGAAAAACAAAACATCTAAAATGGTTCATATTTATTTGAATGATACGCCTTTATCCGAGAATGATGAGCAAACATTCGAGCATCATGTTGATCCTACACCGGTGTCCACATTGGTATTAATTAATCAATAATTTTTCATATCTGGCTTCATCAAGTAAGTTTTAAGCAAATTTGTAATTACAATTTCAGAGGCCATACATGTGATTGTAAATGATGTTCATGCTACCGCCAAAAATTTTATAGTTCATTCCATCATTTGCTCGCATTTTTTTACTAATAATTAATATGAAATCAACTGTGAACGTTTCCTTATATCATTTGATAATTTTACACTCTATGTTCTTGCTGACAATTTGGAACAGTGACTTCATCCCCAGTTCATGACTTCGCATTTTTTCCATTAACGTCACATTCATCTTGGATATGTTGATTAGGGAATCTGTTGCCATGAAAACATGGACTATTAACATATGCCTTTTTGTTCAACTTGTGCTTCACATTTTATGTAGGAAGCTGTATACCCATAACTGTCTAAATGTTACATGGTATGTTAATTTGAGTTTTGTATTAGATACGGAAGCAATTTGCTTGTAGACTAATATTAAAAAAACACATGTTTTTGAGATATAAGGTTTAATTCCTCATAATATTATATAGAAAATATGTTGAGCGTCTAGAATTGTTGAACCAAGGTTGTCCTATTGCTTGACCATATGGTTACCCTTATTGATTGTCACATATTTCGACTGTGTTGCTTTCTATCTACTTAATTTCATTGTCCAAAATACTTTTAAGGCTGACGTTTTAAATATATTTGTAACTTGGCTATTTAGCTGTGTAATGACTAATAAGTAGCAGAATTATGGATAGTTGTTACAAGTTCTTACCTTTTCTGAAAATAATGGGGAAAAAATATTAAGTGCTGATACAATTAACCTGAAGGCAGTTTCTTGAATGAATGCCTAAGTTTATATTAACGTTGTGTACTCTTTATATATATGGATATGACATTTGTGAAATTTAGCACTACAATTTCAGTTTAGGTAAAAGCATTACTATTATATAGTAATAATGAGCAACTGATGAATTAATTTTTCCAGACTGCCAAATTAATGCCCAACTCTTTACTACATCATGATCTAATTCGTCCATAATTTCATGTGCAAATACACTGACATTGGGATGATTAGCAATATGACAAAATAAAATTTTAAAACAAATTCAGTCATTTTAGGGATAATAGATAATGATGTTTTCACACTATTTGTTGATTGTTTTTGAGTGAATTTTTTATTTGTAGTCCTTTTCTGATGTTTGTGTAGACACAATTTTAGTAGGTTATCGATTCGTATGAGGGGGATGCACATGCTTATATTTTTCCACATTTGCTGCTGTCTGGACTTCAAATAACACGATTTTTTTTTTGATGTTCTATTATCGAAATTTATTGCATATGATGGTAATACTGACAAGATGGTTTGATAATTTATTGATAATTAGACTAAATTAAAATTTATTTTTGACTTTTCTTGGGCATTGCAGCATTATGATGCTATCAATTTGTTTGTAGATGTTATTGATGCAAAGGCTTGCGATGCACAGTCATGTGATATTGGAATTGTATTCAGTCAGACCCAGTTATCCAAATTGAAATGGGTATTATAGTAAGCATTTCAATGCCTCTATTATGCATATTTATAATGATCTAGGTGTTTCAAATGGGCCAACCAGTCCAAGTTAAGTTATAGGCCGCTAGAAAATCTTCTGGTTGGTTCTCACTATCGAGCAGTCAGGTTTTTTCTTGTAGTATATTGCATTTCATGTAAATTAGCAATTCGATATTGCAATAAAACATGATTGACTGTATCGTGTACATGTGAGCTTGTTTAATTTGTGCAGAATTTTGTATTGTTTTGACTCATAGTTCTATGTCAATGTGTCTAAATTCTCTACTTACCTTTCTATTAAATTTAGCCCTTTCTTTTGTTGCTCCTTTTCTGTTTCTCAAAGTTGATTTCACGAACATGGTATGTGATGAAAAATTGATGTATGGATGCGAGATATCAGTGCAACTCAAATTCAAATATGTAATCACACAAGACCAATAAAAGAAATAAGAGATACAAAAGATTTAATGTGGCTCAGATATAAGAATAATACGTCCGTAGAGATCCAACCTCTTTTTTTCCAACCACCAAAGATTACAGGCCAATACACGATTAGAGAGTTACAGTATGTGGAAACTCTCTCTAGTCAATCACTTTTTGTGAAAGATTAGCATTTAGATTATTTTGGATTGAAAAAGAGAATTTTATATTTAAATTATTCAAATAGAATTTTATATTTTATTTTTTCAAAAAGAATTTTAGTGAGTTTTATAACTCAGAAAGTTTCATAAAGAATGACAATGAGCTATTTTGGAGTTAATGTAAAAGTGAGTGAATCTTATAAGTTTTTGAAATTAACAATGCTACTTTTAGGTATTTATTTTAATAACATACTTCATTGATATGTGATTTATTTATTATACTTATTATTGTGTTATTTATCTTCTTTAATTGACAATTCACAAATAAATGATGTGTTGTAAGCAAACATTTGTTTGATTTCTTATCTCATTTTATAAAATCGATAATGATTCAGAATATATTAATTAATAGAATTACATATTTGCACTAATTTTCATTTTTTTTAACTAACAATAATAGAAATAAGCGATACAAAAGATTTAATGTGGCTCAGATATAAGAATAACACGTCCACAGAGATCCAACAACCTCTTTTATTCCAACCACCAAAGATTACAGGCCAATTACATGATTAGAGAAGTATGCAGAAACTCTCTCTAATCAATCACTTTTTGCGAAAGATTAGTATTTAGATTATCTTGGATTGAAAAAGCGAATTTTATATTTAAATTATGCAAAAAGAATTTTGTATTTAAAATTTTCAAAAAGAATTTTAGTGAGTTTTATAACTCAGAAAGTTTCATAAAGAATGACAATAAGCAACTTTGGAGTTAATGAAAAAGTGAGTGAATCTTATTAGTTTTTGAAATTAACAATGCTACTTTTAGGTATTTATTTTAATAAGATACTTCATTGATATGTGATTTATTTATTACACTTATTATTGCGTTATTTATCTTCTTTAATTGACAATTCACAAGTATAATGATGTGTTGTAAGCAAACATTTGTTTGATTTCTTATTTCATTTTATAAAATCGGTAATGATTTAGAATATATTAATTAATATAATTTACATATTTGCACTAATTTTAATTTTTTTAACTAACATAGTGAATTTTTCATTAATTTTTTGTTTAAGATTATAGTTAATAATTTTTTTTATTTGATATCAGATAATCTAACGGTCGGTTTTCCCACCGTTGTGCGGTAATACTAGTAGGTAAGACAGGGGGTGCAGCAACATGGTAGTATGTTCAAGTATACATGAAGCAAAATCAAGATAGTTTTAAATGATCAAGCATGGAAGGTGTATATTTTTAAAACATTGGAAACAAATCAATTTATCAACTCGACTTTCTTGCAATAAAACTGTTTCCAGAAATAAAGAAGTGTTTTTGACAACAACTTCCAATCAACATATATTTTGCACTCATGAGACAGAAGAAAAATTAGTGCAGATGTTAAGCAAGCATTATGCAAGAGCCAAATCAATATGGAATCTACCAAGTTTTCAAAAGTGGCAATATATGGAATGATGCTTTGACATGCAAATCAAATTCAGCATTTATATGACAACAAGAAATTATAACAATTTTCTATGCAGTTCAATTATTTCCAGAAATGGTATATTTAAGGAAATCACTTCTCGAGTAAATCAAGCAATATTTCTGGAATATATGGCAAGTAATCTATTGGCATATTTAATTCACTGAAGAAATTTTTGGCAACAATTCAAAACTAAATTTAATCCAGGAAACAAAGTTTTTTGATTCACACAAGGGGAATTCAAGGCAACAATTCAAAAGGGGCAAGTTTATTTTTCCAGATTCATCAATTCAATCTCGCAAATCAAAAAGAGGAAAGCAACACAAATCAGCCAAGCAATCAAACCAAGTCGTTTTTTTATGAAATCAGAGAAACTGGTTAGGGTTTCGTTTTACCCTATAAATTACACCACTTCCTCATTGGCAAAGGATATCGAAAATCGAAACCACAAGCAACAATTTCAATTAAAGAATTAACATCAGAAAACTCACAATTTTTTCTAGGGTTTCAATCAACTCCAGATTTCAAATCAATCGAGTAAGAAACAGAGAGCATAGAAGCAATCGTGTACGCCACTTCTTTTTCCAGGAATCGCGATTTGATTTGGAGCCATCAAGATAAAACCCTAATCTCCAAACCGATAAAGCCGCCGTTTTCATTTTCCAGTGGATAAGAGTAATCAGGCAGAAGTATGGAAGCAAATGGACCGGGCTTGTAAATTGGACTTAGCCTATATTTTATAAAAGGGGAGGATTTAATTTTGACTAGGTTTTTTCTAGGGTTTTATCTTGTTTTTGTTCCCATTGTATTTTGTTTTTAATTTCACTTTGTATCCGTCCATCAGTTTCTAGTGTCATAAAATACTAGGGTATCCAGTTATGGTGTTAATTGGCAGTTAACTAGAGTATATAAAACTAGGGGAAATTTGATCTAGGGGATTGGTTCTGTCTAGGGTTTTGAGCGTAGGGTTAGTATAGGAGCGAGGGGTTCGCGAGTTTACATGGTCTTGTAAGCGGGATCTGTTCTATCACCTAGAAGAAACCTTAGGAATGCAGCAGTAGGCAGGATTTTGCCGAAGCTGGGTATATCTTGTGTCATTTACTTTTCTGCATTTATTTTCTGCTGCATTCTGTGATCTGATATTTTTATATCTCGCTTAATTTTCAATAAACCATATTCACCCCCCTCCTCTAGGGTTAATCTAGATCAAACAGATATTGCATTTCAAAATTATCCTGTGTTCGCTTAGGAATTATTCATTTTACTCGATTTATAAAGCATATGTGAACTTCTACCAAATCCTTTCTAAGGCTCAGCCTCGTTGGATCATACGCCTTTCAATCAAAGGTTTAATCTCTTGAGATCATCTATCTTCAACTCTAGGGTTCAATCTATTTGGATTGTTTATCATCTAATCTAGTGTTTGATCTCTCTGGGTTGTTTATCATTACATTTTAGATTTCGATCTCCTCAGACAATTTATTATCCAGTTTACGGTTTTGATCTCCCAGATTCTTATTGAGACTAATCTGCCCGCCCTTCAACATGGAGACCCAATAATAAATACTCCTTAATTGGTGAAATGACTTGCTTTTGGTATCTTCAGATCCTTACTGAGCCTATATGTTCGTTCTCTAGCGATGCGACCAAACGATCAAGAAATCCATTTTCTCACTCTCTGATGAGGAGATTTACTATTTATAAAAGTCCACCCACTTGATATCTGTCAAAGAAACATTCACCTTACAATCACTATACCTCTCTTCGGATGAGACTACGACAATCACATCACTCATTAGTTCAAGTTGTTTTTTCAACAACTCGATATCAAAACCAAAGTAAGTAGGGAAAAATCATCATTGTTCACTTCAAACATCTAGCTTAGAGCGTGTTTGGAAACCAATCTAGGCTGAATATGTGTGCAATATTAGGTTACTATAGTCCTAACTAGTCATCTCAAACATTTGACTCGGAGCACATCTAAAGGCAAATTGAGGCATCATACATATGTAAGTGGTTTGAGGTTATCTGTTAAATAATAGTAAAGCAAAAGCTATTCAAGCTATCTCCTTAATTCTTTCAATTCTCTCTTCTCACCTCAAAACTCTAAAGATATTTGTATTGAATAAAAATATCATATAATCTATCTATTTAAACTATTATAAAAACTGAGTAAGAAATACTCAAATCTTACCCTACTTTTCTCATCCAGACTAAACGAGATTTTGGCGTGTGTATCGTGGAAGTGAACAGTCCCTTTCATTCATTTCTCTGCCCACTCTTGATCTTCTCCCCCTTTTACTTCTATTTCCCTAAATAAGTTCTCTTGCGTTTAAATCAGATAACTCTTTGATCATTTTCCAACTGTAGCATGCGATTAGAGCTTTCTCACGAAGGTTGTTAAGGCGTTGATCATTGCATTAAGGTAATCTCCTTTACCACTTTTCTGTATCTGCCGTTTTGTTCTTTATATGCCCAATAACCCTAGCTTATATCTGTCCCCTCTTTTTCCAAATATTGCTCTGCAATCTTAGTTCCAAAAAATAATGATTTATATTATTTGATTCAATTCTCCAGCGTAGGCCAATGATATATAACCGATACTGACAAGGTATTTTGCATTGTGCGATTGATTGGCTGCTCCTTTTAGTGCCGACTTTGTTTTAGTTTGGCTGAGCTATCAACTAATTGCTCCTGCTTTGATATAATAACATTTTTTATAATTTCAGCTGAGGGTGCTACAGTTCAGGAATTAAAGACGAGAGCTTCTTTGATTTTTAAACAAGAGATCATACAGTTCTAGACGTCATTTCGTTTGAGTTTAAGTATCCCTTCGTCCAGTTTCAGGTGATGATTAATCCTCTTTTACACATTATGTTGGATCTAGATTAACCCTAGAGGGGGTGAATAGGGTTTATTGAATTTTAGCGAGATATAAAAAATATCAGATCACAGAATGCAGCAGAAATAAAAATGCAAAAAGTAAATGACACGCAAATATACCCAGCTTCGGGAAAATCCTGCTTACTACTGCATTCCTAAGGTTTCTACTAGGTAATAGAACATATCCCGCTTACAAGACCATGTAAACTCGCGAACCCCTCGCTCCTATTCTAATCCTACGCTCAAAACCCTAGATTGATCTATATACCCTAGATCAATTTTCCCGGATTACAAACCCGTAACCCTAGTTTTTACAGACTCTAGTAAACTGCCAGCTAAAAACCCTAACTGGATTCCTATATTTTACAGACCTAGAAATTGTTCAATGATTACAAATGAAAATACAATAAAATAAATCCAAAAATAAGAAGAAAAAACCTTTTTAATTAAACACTCTAAGCCCTATCAAAACTTGGCCGACCCATTTTCCTCATTTGCGTTGACCCGATCTCTTTCTCTATGGAAAAATTGAAATGGCGACCGATGGAAAAAATAGCTATAGGGTTTTTCTCTAATATCCCCAAATCGATCGATTGATTTGATGAAATGAATCTCGATGGCTTTGTATTCTTGTGGGCTGCTTCGTGACCGGTTGTTGATGCTCCTTGCTTCACCGATTTGGGGTTTCTTCGACGATCGAAAACTGTGGGTGAGACGACCCCAAACCCCGTACTGACGGTGGCAAGGGTAATCCGTGGAATATAACACAGAAACAGATAATAGCAGAACAGAATAATTAAATACACCAGATAATGAACAATAGAATATACTGGATAAACGTAATCATCAGAGTTACACAATATACAGGATCTTACTTAGTACAAAAATAGTTCAGCTGTACATAAATGTCTACAGCGGAAATAAACAAAATATGTACAATAGGAGCTGAACAGCATAAAAAGAGATAAATAATAGAATCCATCTTCAGCTCCAGCTATCCAGAAAGAACCAGCTAAACCTGAATACAAGGCTGCCCGTGTAGAAAAAGGGGCACCCGAGTTTGAAAGTGAAACAAACTACGAGTCAGTCATGGGACTGGTATGAGAAATCTACTCAACACATTTATAATATGGCTAATCACAGGACCACGCCACTTTCGTGGAACGGGTTTACTCCATTGGATTGTCAGTGCTTTAAAACAAATCTTCCTTTTAAACAACGCAATGTACTTTATAAAAATGAAGCCATTATAAGACTCAGTTCCCATCACACAATGCAAAGCAAACCGGAGGATAGAGTTTTTACCTTATAATGGCCAAATTATGCTTGATACGAATAAAACAAAGGCATTTGATATTATTGCTAGTGTTTACATGTTTTGAAAACAATTGAATCATAACTATCAATCATAGATGGCATTAATGCCCCATACCACTATGTCGCCATATATAGGTATACAATCAAAATCGCACGATGACGTATTTGGAAATTGGATTTCCGTCCTGAACCAAGGCAAAAGATAGTCCTTACCGACTTCGAGACTCTTTAGCCCGAGCCTCCGGAACAGCCGCAACTGCCCCTTGGAGCGACAGGGCCGGTCCACACGGAGTGGATTATAGTGCCTGAACAATACGTTTCCCCGCCCTTTGGGGCGTAAATGAGCCAACGAATGATTCCATCGGACCCGGATCGTCCGATCAAACCGAGGCGCCTCGCAACAGCAACAACCACATAGGTGAAAAGTATATAAATGTCAGGGCTGGTAGGTCACTGACACCACCCTAGCTAGAAAGAAACACATGCCCTCCCTAAGGTGCTTCTCCCGTTTCTGGTCCATACCGGGGTGTGAGGCTCGCGATTCCACATTATACACAAAGCTACGCCACACAGGCGGTGCTTTGATCATCACCACAAGAATTTGCTTTTCAACAGAAGCCCTGATCATTTGCCACTTAGGCATGCCACACTAGCAATTCACGCCATGCGACTGATGTCCATCGATATACAACCTCTGAGCTCGTGCGTTTCAGAGAAGGGCGTTAAGCAAAAGAATAAATTCTCCGCCGCCAAACAGATGTATATTTAATAGAGATCAATCAACATAGAATAAAATCCAATGTCAGACACACAGTCCATTTACAAGTCCGTTCTGGGTCTGAATGAAACCGGAGGCACTAAATACCTCGCAAACCCATAGATCATCACATACGTCTGGACGATCACCACTCATTATCCATATTTCGGGATGCCTCCCAATCAGGACCTCGGTTACCATCCAAACGAGGTGAAGATCTTCGGTCTTCGACCACCGTCTTCATCTTCGACTTTCAATCGTCGGTCAATTATTTGAAATGAGAATTAACTCGGCCTTTTCAAATAATTCACGTATATTTAGAATTTCAAATCAATTTATTTCAATGGTTAAATCATTCGACAACACCAATTTTGTTCTTTAATGTAATTTCCACACCAAACACATTCAACCATCAAATACCACATAAATCGAGCAAATTCAGTTTATTTCCATTCCATATCATTTATGATATTTTATAACAATTTATCGCTATTTTTATTTATTTTAAAATAGCCAATTTAGTCAGAACGACGCTTCGGGCCATAACGCGGTCGTGGCGCTGTTTTTCTTCAGATTTGATTTACACATATCTGAAAATCTAACCGTTGGATCTTCACAAAATTTACATCATTAGAAAGGTCTTTTCAAAACGAATCCAACGATTCTAGTTTCGGGAAAATCCGACGGTCGGATCTCCCGGTACAATCGTTTGAAGTTTCGATTTCAAAATACGAACTGCAGCGTCGTTATTCGATTAAATATAATTATATATATATATATAAATATAATCGTTTCTAGCGCTGTTTTTCTTCAGATTTGAATTAAACATTTCAGACAATCCAACCGTTGGATTTTTACAAAGTTGGTGCCGTTGGAAAGATATTTCCAAGGCGAACCCAATGGTTGCGGTTTCGGGAAAATCCAATGGTCGGATTTCCCGCACTAGTTGTTTGAAATCACGGTATCAAAACACGAACTGCACGACCACGTTTCGTTTTAATTTTATTTATATTTGTATATTTATATAAATATAGTTCATTCAACAATTTCAATATTGTTTTCACTTCAAATATTTCACTAACGCCTTTAAATTTTGGAAAATTTTGCCATAACCTCCTTTGTACGGGAGGGGCTGGGAAAATTCCCAAATAGCCACATGGGCGTCTCATGTCGAAAAGAAAAAGAAAAATCCAAGCGGCTAGCCAACAGGCTCATAAAATCATCACCCAAACAAAACAGTAAATGTGTACCTATTTGTCGGGCAAAATTTTTTATTCCTCTTCTCTAGCCCCTTTGTTATAACCTGTTCAATAAATATGCATGTACATATATAATAGTTCTTATCACTTATCATTTTCCATTCAACTTCATATTTGATTCCATTTGGTTTAAAAAAACACCATTCATTCTAATGTTGCATGCATAGGTGAAAATCCTATCATTAGCTAATTAGTGAATATTTCGACTCATGCATATTTATTTGAACGAATTGCTATTTTTAACACTTCATATTTCAACAATTCATGTATATAATAAAAATGTGATTTTTATTGTAAAACAATTCATTTCAAAACACTATTATTTTATATAGTTTATATAGGTGATAAAAATTGGATTTTTCTTATAAAACAATTTCTTTTAAAGCGAGGTCATTTTACATAGCTCATATAGATGATAAAAGGGTGATTTTTATTATGAAACAATTTATTTCAAAATATGAATACCATTCAACACATGAATTTCTAATCAACGAATGAATATCGATTCAACACATGAAGGTTTTCTATAGTTTCTATATATAGATAAAAATGTGATTTTTATATTTAAAACACGAATACCATTCAACACATGAATTTCTAATCAACGAATGAATATCGATTCAACACACGAAGGTTTTCTATAGTTTCTATATATAGATACAAATGTGATTTTTATATTTAAAACACGAATACCATTCAACACATGAATTTCTAATCAACGAATGAATATCGATTCAACACATGAAGGTTTTCTATTCCATGAATAAATATAGTTTCGGCAAATGAAAATAATTCAAACACATGAATATTATTCAAAATTTCAGCAGCATAACGGCATGGTAGTTGAAACCGGAACCGTCCCTAGTACGGCTCCTCGCTCTACCTTAAAACCTCGCGGTTTTTGACAATGGGGATCATGCATCTAGTTCGCACGCAGGCGGCATGTATATATTTATTTCATTTCCACAAACTAATCCTATGTGGTTTCAACCAAATATTTCTCAACCACAAATGGGTATTTTTCAACCACAATCAATCAATATCAACCACAAACAATCCCAAACAACCATTCGCTATCAATCAATTTTCACACCAATCACAACCAATAAATATCGTCCATGGTTTGTGGACGAGGGGCGTATATATATATATATATATATTTATATAGCAATTCACTTCTATTTCAACACATATATAATTTTTACAACGCATATATAACTTATACATCGAACATACAACTTATACAACGCTTATACAAGAGGTGTACAACGCTTATATAACTCATACATCGACTATATAATTTATACATCGTCGTTTTCCATATTGTTTATAAATTAGAAATCTCACATTGGGTTCCACTCCACCAAAAATAGCAGAAGGCTCAGAAAAATATGAGGTCTCTTCTAAAATGTAGAAGGCGTCCACACGGTCACGTTGTTTCCTGTTTCATCGAATTTCGTTAACGAACAAAAAAGATATGATTTTTCAAAGTTTGCAACGGTTTAAAGGTGTTAAAATCAAATTAAATAAAATCTGCCGATACCTGCATGATTTCTTCAAAACTGGGTTTTAATTTTTCTTTCGATCCGCGCAACTTGGAGACGATCGGAGTACACCACCTTGTAGTGCTCGGAACGGCGCTCAGGCAGAGGTAGGTGGGGCCCACTTCGACGCAGGGAGGAGGATGCGGCGGCGGTTCGAAGTGCTGAACTTCGTGACGTCGGTTCTTCCAATCCACACAATGAAAAAATCCAAACTATATATGGATTTGAAGATCTTCTCGTGCTCTTCAAAATCTTCAACTGGAGCTTTTGATATTAATGAGTGGATGAGGAGAAATCGAAGAGAGAAGGTCTCGAGCAGCTTCCGCCGTGCGTCGCGATATACGGGGAGAGAGAAAATTAGATTTTTTTTTTATTAAATTCTGATTGGCCGGGATATTTTATAAGGGGTTTTCTGACGCGACCACCAATCTAAACCCAACGACTGTCGTCCCTAGCGTTTTACCCCCATTCCGAACACAATGGAATATGTTTCGTAGGCCCATTCGACTGTTTCAGCCAGTTTTCCTTCAAATTAAAATATATAACATTCAATATTTAATTTAAACGTACATTTCAATTTGCCAGGGCCACAAACTGATTCGAAAAATTCCAGAAAATAAATCTAGATATGTTTTGTCAATACGGACCCAACAAAACTAGTTTCATCGAATTCTGAGACCGTTTGCAAAAGGCCCATTTTTGGTCGATCCAATTTAACTGTAATTGACCAAAACACATTTTCCTTTGCCACGCTCACATACTAGCTTCAAAAATTATGAAATTTGAAACCTAGCAATAACTTCACATCCCGGACCCAACAAAAGTGGTTTCGTCGAATTTCGAGGTCGTATGCAGAATGGCCAATTTCACGGGCTATATAAATTCCATAGCGACCTTTCTGAAAATTCATTCGGCTATAACTTTTGCTTTCCGTCATGAAAATTCGATTTTTCAGATTCGTTAGAAAGGTATTCACTAATAGATTTAAATATTTTTGGTCTCACTAAAATCCGTTTTGTTTTGCACCCGGTACAGTCCGACAAAGTTTGAATTCAAATTTTGAAACTACAGTGCCTTTTCATGCCTTGTTTATAATTATAATTAATTATATTCGTTTTCAATCGTCAATTCAACCTCACTTTTCATTGCTATTATTTAAAATATTTATTTTAAATATTTAAAATCCATTATTTTGGCCAATTTAAATTTTTTAAATTGGTTCAGATTTTCTGGGTCGTTACAATCTCCCCCACTTAAAACTTTTCGTCCCCGAAAAGGAACAAAGTCAAAGGTGGTTTGATTAATCAACTCTACGTTCGATCTGGCTTCCATTCTCCAACTTTTCAGTTTCTGAGAATTTTCAAATTCTTCAAAAATTTGGCTAACACCTGAAATTTTCGAAAAATTTCGCCATAACCTCCTTTGTACGGGGAGGGGTTTGGAAATTTATTGGGCCGTATTAGGTACCCAATAAATCCTAATAAGCATACACATATTTATAGTGATATATTCTGGTGTTTACAGGGGAGCATGTATTGATAATAACTCCAGAGAATAAATTCTCGTCACCCTGCCCCGTGTGGGAAATGAATAGTCCATGTGCCGTATCTGATAACTAGAGAGACGTGATTATTGTCAACTCTAGACCCGTGTGGTTTTTTTTATTAATCTGGCAATTTAATCTTTACAATTTAAATAGTCCATATTAGTCGTCAGTTCAACCTGTAAAATATAGTCATCGCCATACAAGCCTCTTGCTCGTATGGTAAATCTTCCACCTCGTCACACAAGCTCCAAATGCTTATGTGGTATATGATGAAGTATGCCTATCTTCTGAAGTATGCCATGTAATGTAGTTCAAAATTAATTGTTACTATCCTATGGCGACGTTTATTATTTCACACAGAAAAACCAGCACTCCGCATCCAATGGCATTCACAGGAGTTGATATAATAATATTTCGCATCCAACTCATTAAGGTTTGCCTATTTGTCGGGCACGCAAATAAAATCTTTACTCAACAGCTGATCCATTTACCTGTTTAAATATATAAAATGTACATGTATATATTTCTATCTATTTTCTAATCAGTTCAATGTGTGATTTAAATGAATAAATTCTACCATTATTCTATTGTTGATTAAATTAACTATCGTTTCAATAATTTAATTAATCAAATCTACAAGCACACAACACAACCAACAAGCAATTGTTCTTAACTTTTCAAAATCATACAAATTAATTCCTATATTCTTTTAAAATCATTCAGACTATAGAATTTTAAAATGCACATCCATGGAAAGAAAATAATCAACGGAGTGGAGAATTAAATGGTAATGCAAAGTAGGGTAAATGTACCTTGCACCCGAGTCAATCAGAGATATCCACTCGGCATCAAGGATAAGCTTTTTGAATGCTCTCCTCAGTTTCCCAAGTACAATCTTGCGGATCACCACTCCATTGCACTTTGACTAAGTGAACCTTCTTGTTCCTTAGCTCTTTGGTCTCTTTGCCGATAATCTTTAGCGGCTCTCTTCTCACAGCTAATTCTGGGGTAATTTCAATGTCCTGTTGAGCTGCTTCTTCCACGATCAAATCTGGATCATGAACGTGCTTTCGAAGTTGAGATATATGAAATACATCATGAACTCCAGGCAACCAGTCAGGCAGTTTGACCCTATAAGCGAGAGTTCCGATCCGTTCCAGAATAGGAAACGGACCGATGAATTTGGGTGCCAACTTTCCAGTTTTACCGAACCGGATAACTCCTCTCATCGGCGATACTTTCAAATATACATAGTCGCCAACAGCAAAGGATATGTCTCTTCTTCTTCTATCGGCATAGCTCTTTTGTCGGCTTTGAGCGACGAGTAATCGCTTCTTAATAAAATCGACTTTATCGGCGGCTTCTCTGATCATATCAGGACCCAACACAAGTCTATTACCGGGTTCGACCCAACAAGCAGGAGATCGGCACGGTCTACCATACAATGCTTCGAATGGCGACATTGTCAGACTCGCCTGGTAGCTGTTGTTATAAGAGAATTTAGCCAGATGCAGATGGTCTTCCCATGATCCACCAAAATCTATAACACAAGCCCGCAATAGATCTTTTAAAATACGATTCACCCTCTCAGTCTGACCGTGTGTCTGAGGACGATAAGCGGTGCTCAAGTTCAACTTCGTCCCCAGCTCGACTTGAAATGCTTCCCAGAGTTTGCTAGTGAATATTGTATCTCTATCACTGACTATACTGAGTGGCACTCCATGTAGTCTAACAATTTCCTTGAAGTATATCTGCGCCAGACTCTGAGCAGTTCTGTTTGATCTGACAGGTATGAAATGGGCGGTCTTCGTGAAGCGATCTACGATCACCCAAATACTGTCATTTCTTTTTCTGGTTCTGGGCAGACCATCAATGAAGTCCATAGAAATATGTTCCCACTTCCAACCAGGAACTTCTAGTGGTTGTAATAATCCAGCCAATTTCTGTTGGTCGCTCTTGACTAGTTGGCAAGTAGGGCATCGGCTAACGTATATTGAAACGTCCCTTTTCATAGCCTTCCACTAGAATGTTCGCTTAAGATCGTTGTACATTTTGGCTACACCAGGATGGATACTCAGTTTGGACTTGTGACACTTGTCTAACACTTCCCTTTTTAACTCTGGGATGTCAGGAACACAAATCCTTCCTTTCAACCTCAAGGTCTCGTCGTTATCGATTTGAAAACACGAGGGTTCGCCTTTCTGAATCCTTTTTATCATGTCCTTAATAAAGTTATCCTCTTTCTGAAGAATAGATATTTTGTCAATCAAGGAAGTCGTAATAATAAAGCTGGCGATCATTACATTCTTTCGGCTTAGCGCATCGGCCACAACATTGGCTTTCCCTGGAGTATATATAATTTCAAAATCGTATGCTACAAGGTACTCTAGCCAACGTTGCTGCCTCAAATTCAGGTCATTCTGGGTGAACAGATACTTTAACGACTGGTGATCTGTAAACAGTTCAAACCTCTCACCCAGAAGATAGTGTCTCCAGATTTTCAAGGCGAATACTATAGCCAATAACTCAACATCATGTGTTACGTAGTTCTTCTCGTGCGGCTTCAGTTGACGGCTAGCATAAGCAATCACTTGACCCCTTTGCATTAACACTGCGCCAAGGCCTTCTCTAGAAGCATCAGTCCGGACTTTTAAATCCTGGTTGCCATCGATGATGGTTAACACTGGAGCAGTTGTTAATCTACACTTTAGCTCTTCAAAAGCCTCCTCACTTTCTGGAGTCCATTTGAACTTTGAATGCTTCTTTGTAAGCTTCGTTAAGTGGCCAGATATCTTCGAAAAGTTTTTAACAAACTTCCGGTAATAGCTAGCCAATCCGAGAAAACTGCGGACTTCAGTGGGGGTACTGGGCTGTTTCCAATTCTGAATGGCTGTGATTTTGCTTGGATCCACAGCAATTCCTTCTTTCGATACTACGTGGCCTAGAAATTTTACTTCATCTTGCCAGAAGATACATTTGGAAAATTTGTCTTTTAATACATTCCGTCTCAGAATTTTTAGAACCTGTTCCAGATGCTTTTCATGTTTGGCCTTTGATTTAGAGAAGATTAGAATATCGTCAATAAAAACCAGAACAAATTTATTCAAAACTCCTCTGAACACTCTATTCATCAGATCGACGAAGTAAGCAGGAGCGTTACATAAGCCGAACGGCATTACTAACCACTCATAGAATAAGTCGGGACCTCTGGATGTTGTCATTGGAACACACTTCGGAAATTCGAAGTTGATGGAAACCTGTAGCTAGGTCCATCCTTGAGAATACTTGTGCGCCATTTAATCGATCCAACAAATCATCTATTCACGGCAATGGATATTTATTCTTTATGGTCTGCTTGTTCAAATCACGATAATCCACACATAGACGTAGAGTACCGTCAGATTTTGGGACAAACACCACTGCTGCACCCCAATCAGAGATACTAGGCCTGATCAGGCCCTTCCATACTGGCTGTCGTGTTTGATTGTCTAGTTCCTCTTTCTCTTTCAAGGACATTTTTCGAATAGCATGAACTACCGGCCTTGCATTGGGAATCAAAGCGATCTTGAAATCTATTTCTCTCTACGGAGGCAAGCGAACAACTTCTTCAAACACATCCGCATAGTTCTTGACGACAGGAATGTCTTTGATGAGGTCAGGAATATTCTCTGTGACTTCTGGGACATTTTCTATTTGAGATGGAGAAACATCGAGAGCTGACCAGAAATCTTTTCTATTTGAAGTCGGGCCTTCACATGGTATGGTTATATAATTCCCCGATTGGGCCTTTGCCTTAACCACTCTCTCGGCGCATCTAACCTCAGCTTCATATTTGGTTAGCCAATCCAACCCCAATATAAGATCAAACTCCTTAAAATTCATGACGATGGAGATAGTAGGGAATCTATAGCAGGAGAAAGAGACAGGTACTGCACAAACCCAACTGAGATCGATGGAACCCCCAACCGGATTCTGGACGGTCATTGGTTCCTTGAGCTTTTTCAAATTCAAATCCAGTTTCTTAGCTGCATCCTTCGAAATGAAGCTTCGTGACGCGCCTGTGTCAAATAGTACTTTAACTGGAATATTTTTGACATTAACCGTGCCTTCTAAAACATCAGACCTTCCCTGACTATCTGAAGGTGCTGAGGTTTCTGCCACTTCATTTACCTGAGCCTCCTTGGTTGCCTTTAACAGCCGGCAATCCTGTTTTACATGGCCAAGCCGATGGCAAATGCTGCATCCTCTGGTCTCTTGAAACTTCTTATTAGACTTAGATCCTTCCTTTCTTTGTTTCTTTAGAGATCGACAACTTATCGAGAGTTGTCCTTGCTTATTGCAGTTAGAGCATACAGTTGTCGTTACGGGTTTCTTCTTAGATTTGGCCCTTTTTCTCTTGGCACTGGGCTTCTTACTGCCCTCAGACATTGTACTGGCCTCAGGAAGATCAGTTTCAGACTCAATTTTATTACTAGAGCTGACCTCCTCATCGTACTGTATTTATCTTTCTTGTCGAGATCCTCGTACTGGTAAGCCATGTATATCATTTCAGAAAAGGGGAGCTTCATGTTCCTCATTACACTATACTGATATTTTCTTTGAAGTCAATGAATAAATCTCAGATTTTTCCTCTTTAGGTCTTTAATCAGATGAGGAGCAAAGTGAGAAAGTCCGTTGAATTTCTTATGATATTCCGGGATGGTCATATCACCTTGTATCAGATAAGAAAATTCATCGCATAATCGCTCAATCGCTTCGGGAGGAGTAAATCTTTCCAGGAAAATCACTTTGAATCTGTCCCAGGTGATATCACCTTCTGGATTATTCTCAATAACTGAATCCCACCAGAAAAAAGCTTCATCTTTGAGTGCCCAGGAGGCCAGTAATCTTTTCTGGTCATCCCTCGGCTTTAAACCATCAAAGATCTTTTCAGCCGAACGAATCCAAGCATGTGTCTTCATAATAGATTCTTCACCAGAGAACGGTATTCCACCCATATTTCGATATTGGATTAATAGGGCCTCAATATCCGGTTTTGTATTCCTTCTGTTTCTGACACTCATTTTCTAGTACTTCTGCAAACAGCAGATCAAGTGTCAGGCCACAGAAAAGATAATTTAAAATATAGAAACATATACTTCAATGTAAATGTGTCTATCGAGGTGTTATTTCATTCTGCTTTACTCATACTAGGATATTTCTGATCCTATCTGTATTGAGTTGCCCGTCCTAGAACACTACTGGTTCTATTTCTGACGAGTTCATTAATATGCTATATCCCAGAACTAAGCTTAACCAAAGCTCTGATACCAAATGAGACGACCCCAAACCCCGTACTGACGGTGGCAAGGGTAATCCGTGGAATATAACACAGAAACAGATAATAGCAGAACAGAATAATTAAATACTCCAGATAATGAACAATAGAATATACTGGATAAACGTAATCATCAGAGTTACACAGTATACAGGATCTTACTTAGTACAAAAACAGTTCAGCTATACATAAATGTCTACAGCGGAAATAAACAAAATATGTACAATAGGAGCTGAACAACATAAAAAGAGATAAATAATAGAATCCATCTTCAGCTCCAGCTATCCAAAAAGAACTAGCTAAACCTGAATACAAGGTTGCCCGTGTAGAAAAAGGGGCACCCGAGTTTGAAAGTGAAACAAACTACGAGTCAGTCATGGGACTGGTATGAGAAATCTACTCAACACATTTATAATATAGCTAATCACAAGACCACGCCACTTTCGTGGAACGGGTTTACTCCATTGGATTGCCAGTGCTTTAAAACAAATCTTCCTTTTAAACAATGCAATGTACTTTATAAAAATGAAGCCATTATAAGACTCAGTTCCCATCACACAATGCAACGCAAACCGGAGGATAGAGTTTCTACCTTATAATGGCCAAATTATGCTTGATACGAATAAAACAAAGGCATTTGATATTATTGCTAGTGTTTATATGTTTTGAAAACAATTGAATCATAACTATCAATCATAGACGACATTAATGCCCCATACCACTATGTCGCCATATATAGGTATACAATCAAAATCGCACGATGACGTATTTGGAAATATCACGGGCTATATAAATTCCATAGCGACCTTTCTGAAAATTCATTCGGCCATAACTTTTGCTTTCCGTTATGAAAATTCGATTTTTCAGATTCGTTAGAAAGGTATTCACTAACAGATTTAAATATTTTTGGTCTCACTAAAATCCGTTTTGTTTTGCACCCGGTACAGTCCGACAAAGTTTGAGTTCAAATTTTGAAACTGCAGCGCCTTTTCAGGCCTTGTTTATAATTATAATTAATTATATTCATTTTCAATCGTCAATTCAACCTCACTTTTCATTGCTATTATTTAAAATATTTATTTTAAATATTTAAAATCCATTATTTTGGCCAATTTAAAATTTTTAAATTGGTTCAGATTTTCTAGGTCGTTACAGTGGGTTAATTTGATATGAATTGATTTATGCTCTTTGAAATTTTGGGTTGAGTTTTCGATAATTGCCTATGCCGATGATGAATGTTTTTTATAGGGTTATAGAAAACACTATTACTCTCTGTTTTCACGTGTAATGACTTGGCTGATTTCCTTGATTAATTCGATAATGATTTCTCTGCTTTGATGACTTGCGTGAATCCCCCTTTTGGTTTCATCGGTTTGATTTGGTCCCTACTGTTTGAATGCTGATTTCAAATAAGTCGCCTTGAATGAATTTCTGGAAATAATTCTTGCCGAGATTGATTGAGGAAATTTTGGAAATTGTTGAATGAATTTATTCCCAAAAATTGATTTCTGGAATTGATATCCCCATATATGTTCATTCGAAAGTTTGGAAGAAATTCTTGTCTGATTAAATTTAAAACCTTCGACATGTTAAACTGGAAACAAAATAATTGTTTTCCTTGAGTGATATCTGCTCTTCCTTAATTCTCTGATTGATTCAAAAACTGGAAACACATGATAAATGATTTTCCCAAGGAAAATGTTTCTCTTAATTATTGAAATCGATTAAACCCTTGCCAAAAATATAAAGGAGATATCTTGAAACAAATTAAAGGTTTTCCCCTTTTATCACTGACTATTTTCAAACACTAATGCCTTGATTTATGCTGCTTTGATTTCGATGGTAAACATGGCTTGAAATCACACTGCAATTTCATTACTGTGTGACTTGTATATGATATCCATGTGCATGCTGTATTGACCATGCTCTGTTTTCACCAATTTTCATGCTGCTTGCATTCATGTCTTGTTGCTGTGTATTCATCTTGCACCATTGGCTTGAACTTCATGTTATCATTGTTAAGCCACAAATTTATGGCGCACCATTACTTGTGTATGCTGGTTTGTTCACCTGCTTGTGTGTTATTCTGGCTTGACATACATGTGGCTTTTGTACTCTGGAAACTGCTGCATCACCATACATATGTAGATGTACTTCAGTCCATTTATACCATCCACAACCTGAATTTGACTTGTCTGAATTTGAGTGTGTTCATGCATGCTTGAAACTTGGCTAAACTGACTTGAAACATGACCATGTACATGGCATGCATGATTTTGTGTTGCCTCGGCCCCATACTATTTTGTGGATCTGATCCTATGTTTGGAACATTTTGTCTATTTGAACTTGTAGGCATGGCACTTGTGCACTTCATGTTGGTTGCACAAATTTGAACTATGATTTGGACTTGACCATCATGTAGACTTGTCGTAATTGTCTACTTGGATCATCTTTGACTTGTGCTCGACTATTTTATGATATATTGAGTTGTTTTCACTTTGGTTTGACCAAATTCATGTTAATGCAGTCATGTTGTATGAGTGTTGCACTGAGTCGAGTTGGTCCACGTGGCTGCTCCTCAGATGCTATATTGCATTCTGATTGGCGAGGCAGTGCACACATGTATATTTATACATGTGTGTATATGCAGCCATCGGACTAATTTTCCTGTCTTTGCACTGTAATATGTATATACATACTGTCTGCCTTGTGGTATTTACAGTGTATCACTATGAATATCACAAGTTTTCTAGACACAGTTGGATGAAAATATAAATCAGATCAAGTCATGAAAAATGATGAGAAGCACACCGAAATTCTAAGGCATATAAAATTTAAAATTAAATTTATATATGTGTGCACTTCAGTTTTGTTTCTATTATAGTATATTGTGTGTGTTTCTGTTTCATGTAACAGGTAAACAGATGATATCTGGACTGACTAAAGCCTATGAAGACAGAAGACTGAAGACTGTGTCAGTGTGTCAGTGAATGTATGAGTGAAACTGTATAACTGAGTGACAGAGTGTATGTAACAGTGTCAATGAATGTATTGAGTGAACTGCAGTGAGGAGCACTATATAAAAAAGAAATTGGCTGAATGTATTTATAAATTACAGTGTGTTGTACAAATAGTGGAGTTGTGAATCTATACTTTTTAGAAAAAATAAAATAAAATAAAATATTATATTTAAATAAAATACTCTTTGAATATTTATATTCGTGTACAGTAGTATTCTATTGAAATATAAATATTATATTCCTGTCTGTGACGTAGTATAACCGTACAATAACAAACACATTTATAATAATATATATTTGGTTGTTATCATTAAACAAAAATCATATAATTGTGTATACAACAACGTTATATACAACAATCTCCCCCTTTTGATGATGACAAACAAATAAAATATTTTGAGCATAATAAATGTGTTTGATAGTCAATATTGAACTCCTCCTATTCATATGCTCCCCGTACAACCAAACTCCCCCTAGAAATGTACATGAGTTAACAGAATGAATTATTTTCAATATAAAATATTTACTCATAAATCAAAATCTCAACCCATTCTCCCCTTTTGTTATCATCAAAAGGATACAGATTTTAAAATATAGATGAAAAATGACTAAAAATATAATTTCAGCTTAAGAGGAAGAATGGTCATGATAAATCTCAATCAATCAAACAAAAATCATAATATTCTAAGAACTGAAAGCAAATTTCACATTGTAGAGAATGATGGATTTACGATGAAATTTATAAAAATGGGGAGTGTTAAAAAAAAAATGAGTTCCAATTGTTTTTAGAAATAAGATTTTAAAAATGAGGCACAAAAACAGTGATGGATTTGGACTGTAATTAATAATTCAGTTTAAGTGACGAAATCTCAAATCCTAATAGTTATCAATCAATAAATCATAATACTTCATAAAATATTAACACATTCCACAGATTAGAAAATGGATTGATAGGATGGTTTTTAAACACCAAGGAGAATTTCAGATAAATTTTTATTTATAGCACATTATTTCATATTCTTTTCTTTTTATTTAAGAGCACACTGGCCATGCATAACCAGAGCTTGGATTTTTAAATGAGGTCAGTCGTAGCTTAAATTATAAGTCATCTCTTAACCATGCATGACTAGAGCTTGGATTTTTAAACAAGGTTAGAGAAACATTTATGAATTGATTTTATTTATATTTATCATTTTCAGTTCAAATAGGAAAACTCCTCAGTATATAAAACCAATATGGATGATAGAAATGTTGTAGATACAAAAATGGTTGTGAAATAAAATTATAAATTACCATATTATGAAATATGCTCAACTGTACCAGGATCATTGAAAATTTTCAATCATCACTAATTCTGAAAAATTATACAGTCACATTTCCATCACAAATATTACCACTATTTATTCAAGAAGAATTTTTAAAAAAATATTAAACTCTCCACATTAATATAAAATCACGATGGATGACAGAATGATGGTATATAATGGAAATGGTCGTGAAATAATTGCCAATTCAGAGATATTATAATAACTGTTCAACCACCATAAAAATTCAAATAAAATCTTCTCTTGTTGTGAAATATATTGCAGTCACAACTCATCACAATTTCAAAATCTGATAATAATTTTGATGAATTATAAATATAGTTCAATTTGGATATTGATTTTAATTTCTGAATGAATAATCAATAAATAATTTTAAAATTGAAAATCAATTACAAGAGGAATTCAGATAGATTTATACAAGTCAAAAAGAATGTGTGAAATCTATACATGGTGAAGATTCAAAACAGATGATTGAGCAAAAGATAAGGCACTTCTGATACCAATTGATATCCCTATTAACAAGGATTAATATGACACTGGTGGGTATCAAGGGTATCTTAGACAGCAGAATTTTAATCACAAAGCCCAAATAGACAAATTAAGCACATAAATTTCTTTTATTAGAGCAGTAGACAAAAATTAATCAAAGCAAGCAGTTACCAATTTTTTTCCAAATCAATATCAGGGCAGCACAAAAATCAGTTTCAAGGTGGACTTGTCAAGAGAATGTGTCAGAGATATTCCTAACAGCCAAAAAGATGATTCATGACCCAAGATAAAAAATATAGTTAATTTTAAATCATTTGATGGAATATGAAAATATAAGGATTCAATGAATCGATCACACCAGATTATAAATTTTAGATTCAAGATGTGTGAGATTCAAGAAATCAATAATTTCAAATGATTTTAAACAACAAATATTTAAATCAAATAATCATTAAATGACAGTAAGTTTCAAGGACCATATTTTTCGAAAGAATTTTTCACAATTTTTTCTGACAAGCACAAGAAATCATATTATTTACATTAGGTTTGAAAAAACATATTCATGATCCAAAAATAAAACGGTTTATTTGAAATCACTCGAATAAATGTAAATTTTGAGATACAAAGAATCATCGCACAGGATGATTTATTTCAAATCTGAGAAGTGTGTGAGATTAAAATATCAAAGAATTTCAAATGATTTCAACAAACAAATATCTGAGACAGATGATCATGAATAACAAAGAATTTCATGATGTAAACAATGATTCAAGCCAAAAAGTTTTTCAATACCGAATATCCAAGCCAAACCGAAAATCAATGGAATTATCACAACTAAAAAAATAGTAGTATGCTGTAATGAGTATACTATTTCAAACTTTTCTAATGTAACGTCCCGGATTTTCGGACCACTTGAAACCAAATATTTAAATCTATTTATCTATTATATTGCAACAAACTGAATGGATCACATTTGATAAGTGGCTTACCTCTTTTACTTAAATTCCAAGCGTTGGTGATATAACTTATTTTGTTAATAATAACCTTATCCACTTGGAATGCCACATGGATTATAACATGTCCACTTGAATTACCGTGTTAAAAAACGGTATGTATATACAGTATTGGACGGATTTGATACCACTAACAGTATACAACATGAACCCATATTATAGTTTGTATCACCTCATAGCTATCAAGAACCGTATTACTGTAACGAATACATTGTTGGATTAAAATAGGGTTCAACAATTGTCTAGCTTAATATCACTCGTTGGAAATCAGTTTGGATTTAGTGTATCGCCCTTAAATTCAAAGAAGCGTCAGGAGAAAATATCATTTGCAGTTTGATAGCGTGTTAAACATGGTTCAACAAGAATGTTTATAATATCGTAATATCGTAACATAGAAAACACCATTAACATAAAATATGCAAACAAATTAAATACTGTCACAGGTACAGGATGGAAAAGAAAAACTAAAATTCATATAACATAGAGTTGTTTATACAGTACAAGTCCAAATCCTATTTACAGTACAAGTTCAAGAAGAATTTTTTTATATAAATATACATGTTCAAGAATACAGAACACAAAGAGAGAAGAAAACAACATTTTGAATCAACTTTTGCATGTTCTTCTCAACCAGCGGATCCGAGTCATCCCCATCTCTTTTGATCTGCGAAAAGAAGATAAAACCCATTAAAAAGGGGTAATTTCATGACAAATGAACAGAAAAAAATGAAAATACATGAAAGTTGAACAAATAAAGAATACAGGCAACTAAAAATGCAGGTATGCATTCCCTCATCTAAAACCAACATAAGGTATTCATGTGTCTGAAGACAATTTAGAGCAGGTGCCAAATCTGTGGTAAGGGACTCAATTCAGATTTGTTATACATGACCACGATTAGCATTTGTCCTAAATGGTTATTATCAGGGCAAACAGGAATACAAACATCTAATATAATAACATATATAAAGCATATATAGGTAATATATGCATATGGGTAGGACGACATCAATCAGTCAAAACTGGTCCAAAGCAGTAAACAGCAAACAACCAAACAATCGAATTCATGCCATAATAAACAATGGTAAGGGAGAAATCCCCGTAAAGCACACAAGTAAATTGACAACCATGTATATATAAATCATGAACAGTGAAATAAAATCTATGTTCAGTCTAAAATCTCTGATCGAAATGAACATGGCATAGCTGAACAAGCTAAGCATGTGGAGCAACAGCTAAAATATATATGTGTATACAGGAAATCTAAAATTTTGTTTTCTTATATGAAAAAAATCCGAACTCAAGATCTAACATGGATTTGATTAAAACCCTTCAAGCAGACCATACAGCAAGAATAAATATATATATCTATATGGGTATTCGCAAAAGACTGGTCGAAACAGTACAGTCACATGGGTGAACAGAAAATCTCAACACTGCTTTCTTGTATTTTAAAAATTTGAGCACCAAATCTAAAGCCTGTAATTGAAGTAACAACACACAATATCACTATCTCTATCCAAGATCCGATCAGAATCCGTTTCGAACAGGTGGATATATGCTGAAAATCCTATACCAAAAATCTAAACAAAATCTAAGTACAGATTCGAATTCAATTGAAGTAACAATTCGGCCGATTGATGGACATGGTGCTTATCTAAAATCAAAACCCCAACTATAAATACACAAATTCATTCAACAGATTTTCATCCATTCGAAACAAACCAACATAAATTATACCAGAGGAGATAATCAAAACAAAGTATTTTAGCAGTTAAAAATCGAGAAAAAAACTTACCTTTCGATTGAAGCCGTTCGCAGTGAAGACCAGGCCTCGAGTTGGTTCGCTCGTTGTGGTTCTGGAAGGCTTGGGGTTGCTCGACAGTGGGGTGGCGAATCGTCGGAGGAACTTGAAGGGGGTGCGACGCCATGATTTTTGGTTTTGGCTAAAGGAATTGGGAATTAGAGTTTCGGGTTTTTGATCAATTTTTGTGGCGGCTGAGTGAATGATCGAAAGAAAGGTGGATGAGGGTTTTAAAAGGAGGCGGGTTGGGTTGGATTTGTTTAGGCCGGCTGATGAGGTAAAAGCCCGTCTAATTTTAAAAAGGAAATCCATATTTTTAAAAAGTTTTTTATAAAGTTCGTAATACGTTTTCTCACTCATACGATCTCGGATTCAGGCGCGATCAGTTGCGTTGGGACCGTGGAGACGAGCACTTCGAGATGGAGCAGGTCTGGGCCGTATCTGAAGTAACGGAAAATTTTATTTGAATTAAACGTCAGTTTAATTTAATTAAAACAGACTGATGATCAACAGATTCAAATCCAGGTGAGTTAAACTCACTCAGCCTCCCCGTTTATATTTTATAAACTGGGTATTTTTATTTTACATGTTCTGAATTGCTAGTGGTTGACCGTTTGTTAGTTAAATGTATTTATTGTGGATTCAAATTCTGAAAATTTAAACGGTCGTTTAATTGTAGAAAACACAAATCGTTTTGATCTGACCCGAATAAATTAATTCCCTTGTTTGGTCACGTTCATAGACGTGTTTGAAATTATGTGAATTATTTGAATTGTCTGATGATTGATTGATGAATGTTACGGAAATTTTCAGTCAAATAAAAAGAGATGAATGATTATTGTTGATTGTTGAACCTTATTTCAACATTTGTTCGGATAGAAACCAGTGGGTAGTGTGGTTGGGTAATCGGCATCACCTGCTTATAAATAAATCGATTAATAAAATATGAGTTTTATCGACAATGGATCGATAATATTCGAGTTATAAATATATCTTATAACGGAAATAGATTTTGAAAGTTATGACATTTAAAGGTAATTTAAAAAGGGAAATAAATATTTAATTATTTAAAGTTATATAGAAATTATGAAATTTGTTCATAAAAGGAATTCTTATGTTAATAAGAATTAAAAGCAAAGCGGTCAAGTATTTGATTGATTTCGTCTAAGGAATGGTTAAATAAAGTTATTTAAATTAATGATATTTTAATTAATTTAAAGGAGGAATTAAATAGAATTGGTTAGAAGACTAATTGTATTTTGTGTTGACTAAGTCGACATTTAAACCAAGTTAGATTTTAAATTAGTAAAATAACTTAATGAGTAATTGGTTAATCCTAGTAAGATTTTAAAAGGGAAATTTATTATTCATTTTGGTAAATAAAGGAGTTAATTGTCTTGAATGATAAATATTGAAATAAATGAGTTGGTATGGTAATGAAATACCTTTAAGCGATCAAGTTGGAAATAAAGTGGTCGAGTGATTGGAAAGAGACTAGGGATGAGTATTATTGAACTCAAGTTTATAATGAAGCAAATAAGAGGTTTAAACGAATATAAAATGAAAAGTTCTACTTAACATTTGAGTTAAAGGAAGTGAAAGGGTTTATATTTATAAACAAGGTTTATAAAATGGGATGGGAGTTTAAAAGTCGTTTTGAATTTGAAATACTTGTTGATGGAATTAAGTTAAAACAAAAGAGTTGAAAGGATATATTCCAAGGAAGGTTTTTAATGTGAGCTTGGGAAACAAGGTTGGAAATAGGAATTGAAATATTAATATTGGGTTTTTGAATTTACGACTCGTATTTATCTGAAGGTAAGAACGTTGTTGGTCAAGGTCTGAGAGGCAATTAAAATACCCCAACTTGAACGACTTCGGGACGATCCAAAGATGATACTAGTTGGTAATGGCGAGAGTGTATGATAAGATTTCCAAAGTAACAGAGATGAGATGAGATGATATTTCCATAGTAACAGAATTAAAAAGGGAATTTGAGCGATTAATTTTAAAAGCCAAGTGATGCTGAGTACCAGACCAGTGTATCTATTTTTGTGATTTTATGGATGTTTACTTGATAGTTAAATAACCGACTATCAAGTCTGACCTTTACGATTGTTGGTATGGAAAGACCGGTATCGAATATATATTCGAAAACCATTCTGACCAACAAATACAAATATATATAGAAGATCAGATGATGATCGAGATGGAGCATGTGAAGACCATAGATCTTCATAAAGCGGAAGAACCACTTACAATCTCTGATTCGACCCGGAGATATACTGGGGTTCTGTCGTGGTTGGAATCTGTGGATTGCAAGGACGATCGCTACTGATCCATGGGGTGATTCCTGTATTGGATGCAGTAGGAGAGTACCTTCGGTTCATCTTGTTCGTGGATGACTTGTATGGACGAATGTCTGACAGAGTATTTCCAATGGGCCACGTACGTTGATTTCTTCAAAAGTGTCATAGTTGGGTAGCTCCCAACTAGGGTATTTTTGTGGACGTCAATTAGTGATATCCAGAGGATCTGACGATGTGGCATTCAAAGTAAAGGATGACCAAATGTTCTGGAAAAGAATTCTAGACTCAAGCCTCACAACCAGGAGATGACAAAAATCGGGCAGGCAGCATGGCTATGTGGGTCACTCCCATTAGGGTGTATAATCACCTATCTAGAGAAATTCCTTTTGTTTCTTACTTTACCGATTCTGCCCATTCGGGAAACGGTGGTTTGAGTCCAACCGTTGGTGATATACATTCGATATACTCAAGCGAAATGAGTGGTCGGTCATGTGAGGGCCGGGTTGCAAGACATTCTTGTTGAACCCAGTGTATTCGCCTCTAGAGATACACGAGCAGTAGGTGGTCCCATACCTTGTCAAGGTCGGAATCCAATTTCCAATAAGTGCCCACGATTTTGTTTGTATATATATATGTGGAGCATGAGATGCAAGCGTTCCGCTAGATTTGATAATTACTTGTATTTAGACATTATTATAATATCAGAAAAGATATTGATTTCGAAAACTGTTTTGGGTTATCGTAAGGTAAAAACCGTCCGTGTTTATGTGTGGATCGGTCTTACGATTATCCTTTCTTTCGAAAGGATTTTAACTTAAAAATCAAGTTGTGTGATACCCTAAATGGTGTGCGAGTTTTTTTCTCACTCTGGTCCACCATACTGACCCGGTGTTTTGTAAATGCTCGGGTTAGCCCGGGGTGTACAGGTTCAGGTTATCAGGTACTGAGAAGTCCAGAGACGAGCTGAAGATGTTCAAACGAATGATATCCCGCTGTGTGATTATATATATGAGGACAGATTATCAAAATTGTCCAGATGTGTGTTGTACACTGATATTGTAAGTATTTTCATAAGCTCTCAATAAAGATTTATTTCAGTATTATATTTTGTTCCGCTGCGATGTGAGACTCTTTGTTGTACTTCTTCTTCTTCTATTCTAACTTTCTTTCTTTCTTATCTCACCCTCTAATTTCTTTCTATAAACGTTCCAGTGTTTTCGGAGTTGGAAAGTTGGCATGAGTACAGTAAAGGGTATTTCTGTCGATTTTTGAGGCCGGAAATTCATCGGTCGTTACAGTGGTATCAGAGCTATTGGTTGAGTAGTAACCTTGGCTCTGTGGCGTAACTCAATAGAGATAGGGTTAGTAACACCCTAGATTGAGTTTTAGTGTATATATACGAGGGCGTATTTGTAAAATTCTATATAAAGATGTTTTGTATTGTGTTATTTGACTGGTACAAGTGTTGAGAAGCGTTGAACTAGTGAAAGGATACAATATTGCTTTATAAAAAGGGTAAATGAAATAATTTTACCTGATGTATATTTTTATATAGGAAAAGGAATTTATTTTCTATATTATAGTGATGTGGAGTGTTTGTTTGTTCTGATTGATTTGATTTAAGATCAAGTTTGAAATATGAAATAGCGTTGAACTGATTAGAAAATCAATTCGTCAGCTGAATCAGATATGAAAGCGAAACTGAACCTGGTTAAATAAAATCAGTGTAAGAATGAATTGGGATTTAATAATTTATTGGACAAATAAATTGGGATTCAAATAAAGGGGATTTCCATTTGGAGTTTGAATTTTCTTTTCGAAGAAATTGAGGCCAGAATGGCAGTCATAGTCGTACCGATCGAGCCATGCAAGAGAAGTACTGCCAAAATTTTAGAAAATTTTTAGAACTTGAATTTGTTTTTAATGATTTTAAAATAATATGGGTTAGAATATTCTTCTTACTTTTCAATTTCGAGGACGAAATTATTCTAAGGGGGGAAGAATGTAACGTCCCGGATTTTTGGACCACTTGAAACCAAATATTTAAATCTATTTATCTATTATATTGCAACAAACTGAATGGATCACATTTGATAAGTGGCTTACCTCTTTTACTTAAATTCCAAGCGTTGGTGATATAACTTATTTTGTTAATAATAACCTTATCCACTTGGAATGCCACATGGATTATAACATGTCCACTTGAATTACCGTGTTAAAAAACAGTATGTATATACAGTATTGGACAGATTTGATAACACTAACAGTATACAACATGAACCCATATTATAGTTTGTATCACCTCATAGCTATCAAGAACCGTATTACTGTAACGAATACATTATTGGATTAAAATAGGGTTCAACAATTGTCTAGCATAATATCACTCGTTGGAAATCAGTTTGGATTTAGTGTATCGCCCTTAAATTCAAAGAAGCGTCAGGAGAAAATATCATTTGCAGTTTGATAGCGAGTTAAACATGGTTCAACAAGAACGTTTATAATATCGTAATATCATAACATAGAAAACACCATTAACATAAAATATGCAAACAAATTAAATACTGTCACAGGTACAGGATGGAAAAGAAAAACTAAAATTCATATAGCATAGAGTTGTTTATACAGTACAAGTCCAAATCCTATTTACAGTACAAGTTCAAGAAGAATTTTTTTATATAAATATACATGTTCAAGAATACAGAACACAAAGAGAGAAGAAAACAACATTTTGAATCAAATTTTGCATGTTCTTCTCAACCAGCGGATCCGAGTCGTCCCCATCTCTTTTGATCTGCGAAAAGAAGATAAAACCCATTAAAAAGGGGTAATTTCATGACAAATGAACAGAAAAAAAAATGAAAATACATGAAAGTTGAACAAATAAAGAATACAGGCAACTAAAAATGCAGGTATGCATTCCCTCATCTAAAACCAACATAAGGTATTCATGTGTCTGAAGACAATTTAGAGAAGGTGCCAAATCTATGGCAAGGGACTCAGTTCGGATTGGTTATACATGATCACGATTAGCATTTGTCCTGAATGGTTATTATCAGGGCAAACAGGAATACAAACATCTAATATAATAACATATATAAAGCATATATAGGTAATATATGCATATGGGTAGGACGGCATCAATCAGTCAAAACTGGTCCAAAGCAGTAAACATCAAACAACCAAACAATCGAATTCATGCCATAATAAACAACGGTAAGGGAGAAATCCCCGTAAAGCACACAAGGAAATTGACAACCATGTATATATAAATCATGAACAGTGAAATAAAATCTATGTTCAGTCTAAAATCTCTGATCGAAATGAACATGGCATAGCTGAACAAGCTAAGCATGTGGAGCAACAGCTAAAATATATATGTGTATACAGGAAATCTAAAATTCTGTTTTCTTATATGAAAAAAAATCTGAACTCAAGATCTAACATGGATTTGATTAAAACCCCTCAAGCAGACCATACAGCAAGAATATATATATATATATATCTATATGGGTATTCGCAAAAGACTGGTCGAAACAGTACAGCCACATGGGTGAACAGAAAATCTCAACACTGCTTTCGTATTTTTTAAAAATCTGAGCACCAAATCTAAAGCCTGTAATTGAAGTAACAACACACAATATCACTATCACCTATCCAAGATCCGATCAGAATCCGTTTCGAATAGGTGGATATATGCTGAAAATCCTATACCAAAAATCTAAACGAAATCTAAGTACAGATTCGAATTCAATTGAAGTAATAATTCGGTCGATTGATGGACAGGGTGCTTATCTAAAATCAAAAACCCAACTATAAATACACATATTCATTCAACAGATTTTCATCCATTCGAAACAAACCAACATAAATTATACCAGAGGAGATAATCAAAAAAAAGTATTTTAGCAGTTAAAAATCGAGAAAAAAACTTAGCTTTCGATTGAAGCCGTTCGCAGTGAAGACCAGGCCTCGAGTTGGTTCACTCGTTTTGGTTCTGGAAGGCTTGGAGTTGCTCGACAGTGGGGTGGCGAATCGTCGGAGGAACTCGAAGGGGATGCGACGCCTTGATTTAAAAGGAGGCTGAGTGAATGATCGAAAGAAAGGTGGATGAGGGTTTTAAAAGGAGGCGGGTCGGGTTGGATTTGTTTGGGCCGGCGGATGAGGTTGTGACGAGAAGGAATTTCGCTCGGTCCGAACCAGTCGCTAAACCGATCCAGGCCGTTCGAAACGCCCTATCTTTTGAGAACATGACAAATCAGAACACATCCAGAAGAACATTTCATTGTATATTACAACAATGCATCAGATTACAAGAATATACAGAGCATAAACAAATAAACATTACACAGAAATACCAGAGATTTAAATTACATTTAAATACATAGCAGCGGAAAATAATACATTACACAACTAGAAGAGATATACGGATACAAAGCTTTCCGGATATCATTCCAGCTGTAAACCAGGATCCTGTGAATATAAATCTGCAAAACCAAAACTACTAGCTGCCCGTGTCAAAATAAGGGCACCCAGAGTTTAGGTTAAAACAATAAACTCCAGGTCAGTCATGTGACTGGTGTGAGAACTAAAACAGTTACTATCTTTATTTTCAAAGTTAGGTAAATCAAGGGACCACGCCGTATAACACGGAACGGGTTTCCTCCCAAGAATACCAGTGCATAAAACAAACAGCGCAATGCTAAATAAAGAAAAATGAAGCTGTTATAAGACCCAGGTCCTATCACACAATGCAACGCAAGCCGGGGGATAGGGTTTTCCCTTATAACAGCAAAAGAATGCTTGATACGTTTAAAACAAATCATTTGATACTATTATAAGTGCATAGTGTATAAAACAACTTCAAATCATAAGTATCAATCATAGGCGGCATGGGTACCATATATCATGTCGCCATATATATAGGTTTACAAATAAAACCGCAAATGTCACGTATTTGGAAATTGGATTTCCATCTATGAACCGAGGCAAAAGATAGTCCTCAACCGATTCGAGACGCTCTAGCCCGTGTCTCAGGCAAGCGCGCAGGCAAGCCTTGGATCGTCAGGGCCGGTCCACCGATGTGGATTATTATGCCTGAACACTACGTCTCCCCACCCTATGGGGTGTAAGTCTGGTCCGTCAGCCGACCAGAATGCATCGGCCGAAACCGATATAACCGAGGCGCCTCGCAACAGCAACAACCACATAAGTCAAACTCGTCAGGGCGTGTAAAACCACTGACGCCACTTCTAGCTAGAAAGAAACGCAAGTCCTCCCTGAGGTCCGTCTCCCGTTTTTGGTTCATACCGGGTGTGAAACACGCGAGGTAAACGTTACACAAAGCTACGCCACAAAGGCCGTGCTTTGATCATCACCATAAGACTTTGCTTTTCAACAGAAGCCTCGATCAATTGCCACTTAGGCATGCCACACAGGCAATTCACTCCATGCGTTTGATATCCATCAATATATAACCCCTGAGCTCGTACGTCTCAGAGAAGGGCGTTAAGCAAGAGAATAAATTCTCCGCCGCCAAACAGATATATATTTAATAAAGATCAATCACACAGACTAAAATCCAATGTCAGACACACAGTCCATTTACAAGTCCGTTCTGGGTCTGAACGAAACCGGAGGCACCTAGTACCCCGCATATCCATCGATCTCCAAGTACGTCTGGACGATCACTAACTGTTTCCATCTTCTTGGGTGTACAGCCCAATCAAGATCATCAGTAAGCACCCAAACGACGTGAAGACCTCCGATCTTCGACCATCGTCTTCATCTTCGACTTATCGTCGTATCAGTTATTCAGAATGGGATAAACCCGGTCTTTCCGAATAACTCGCGTATATTTTGAATAAGTGTTACACAAACACAACATACGCCTCATTCCAATTCATCAGTCACTAACCGTAAATTAATCAAGAGAATAATTTCCCAAATATTAACCCCGAAGGCCGAAACCAACATCAGATCAATATCCAGAAAACCATTCTGCTTGGCTAACCGACAGTTAGTTTCTAAATTTCACATTCACAGGGAAAGGTTCCCATTAATTTTATCAAAGATAAATTCTTTATATTTATTCTTTAATCCATCTTTGAATATCAATTCAAAACTAGTCGGGATTAGCGAACCTTACCGAAGTAATCATTTGTTTTAATTTCTCAATCCCAACCTATTCATCCCATGAAGTAAAACTGGTAATACTTCATATCTAACACCACAGTGTTATCGGTAAATCCAATTACCATTTCACGTTCAAATCTAATTAAAGATTTAACTATCGCCTGGAGCAAAACTGGTGATACTCCATTTTCGATCATTTCAATCTAATTAAAGATTCATTAAAACTCCACTTAGTTTTAATCTTCGACTGGGTTAAAGAATCAGTGTCATTTAAAACACGGTTCACGATAAACCCAAAATCACATTCCATTAATTATCGGATTAAAGAACAAGTGTTATTTAAAACACTGTTCACGATAAACCCAAAAATCAATACCAATTCATTTCCAATTAAATATCATTTAATTAGTACACTTCATTAAATCTAAATATAAAGATTAAATCTTTTCTCAACTGGGTTCAAGAACAGTGTTAGTGAAGACACCATTCACGACAAACCCAAATCACATTTGATATTCAATATAAGGCTCTGAATAGAAAATATATCGGCTTATATTCAATATCAAATTCTACGATTAACAAATGTCGTATTGGAAATAACGATATAAATATATATCTTTCAAATTTCCATAACAACATCTGTATAATCACGAATTCCAACATCGAAATATTCCGAAGACAATTTCGATTCAAATCCATTCCAATGCGATCATTGGAAATTTTGGTTATTTTCAAAACCCTTTTCGAATTCAATTTATTTGTTTAAAAATAAATAGAATTATAATTCTAGTTCAAAACTAGTTCATTTCGATAAAAATCTATTTTTATCTTTTCAAATATGGAGTTTTTCATCCCAAATCTTCACAAATCATTTCTTATGATTTTACACAAATTATTGCTATTTTTAATAATTTTATCAAGGCTCGTACAGTCGATTTCCATCAATGGCCATCGAACTGCACTTACAGCGACCTTTTTCGAATTTGATTTGGACGTAACTCCAAATCCAACCGTTAGACTTTGAATTTCTAATATTCTTAGAAAGCTCTTTTCGATACGAACCCAACGGTTCCGGTTTTAGGAGAATCCGACGGTCGGATCTCCCGTAATGTCCGTTTGAAATAAATGGTCGAAATTCACGAACTGCCGCGGCGCGGCGCGTTCTATTCAGGCCATTATATTATATATGTAATATATATAATATATATTTCGTCGGTTTCTATTTAAAACGAATTATATAAATAGTTTTAAAATTCGTTTCAAAAGCAATTTCAACTTCCATTTCAATTCAAATCAAAATTGAATTCTTCTTTATAAATTCGTTTTAAAATTCATTTCTATTCAATTCAAATTTCAATTCAATTTGAATTCATTTCAATTCGCTTTCAATTCAATTTGAATTCGTTTCCAATTCATTTCGAAATCGTTTTCAATTCAATTCATTTCGAAATCGTTTTCAATTCAATTCATTTCGAAATCGTTTTCAATTCAATTCATTTCGAAATCGTTTTCAATTCAATTCATTTCGAAATCGTTTTCAATTCAATTCATTTCGAAATCGTTTTCAATTCAATTCATTTCGAAATGAATAAAATCGATATAAATATCGTTCACGTCAAAATGGCGTCAATCTAATCAACACGGCTTCATAAATTTCTATTTTCAAATATTTTATTTCAAATATTTCTTTTTCAAAATAGTTGTTATTATCAAAATATTTCGTTCAACACATGACCAATCTCAATGAATGAGTACTGTCAACACATGAACTTTTATTTTATAACGATAAAGGTGCAAATTTTATTACTAAAATATTCCGTTCAACACATGACCAATCTCAATGGATGAGTACTGTCAACACATGAACTTTTATTTTATAATATTCTTTATTTTTCAAATTGGAATGTGGCCCAACCAATTACCATATAATGTTAATTATATGGATTTTCATACATCACATGTATATAATAGCATTGAAAAATAATCAACCATCAACCAAAGTGCACTACACTGTATAAGCATCAAATATAAATATCTAACGCTTATAACAGCCTATCAATCAATCGATCGACATATTCAATCAATCAGGATGAGTGAACTTCAAATTTCATCCCAACACCCGTGTGGGGTTTCAAACAATCAAACACAGATTTTATTTGTGCAGTTGGGCGATGTGTAAAATTGATCGACCCAATCAATGTCCTTCAAATAGGTGTACATAAACAAACCGTCTGGTTTGTAAATGAATATTTATTTATTCACATTCACGTTAAAAATTATATTTTTAACGATAAAACATTTTATTCCAACATATGAATTTCTATTTGGTTCATTTATTCAATAAAATGATATTTTTGTTTTTCTAACATATTTTAGAAAATTTCGGCGGCATAACGGCACGATACTAGAAACGGGACGAGGCCTAGCCTTATCCCCGGTCTAGTGAAGGCCCACGCCATTCACACATCAATCAAATCAATTTCATTTCACCAAACCATTAAATTTCAAATCAAATCATCTAATCAACTACACAACCAAACAATTTAACAAACAAGTCATCCATGGTCTGTGGATGACGGGTGTCGGGTGCTACTAAACACCGTCTGCATCCTAGTATATATATAACTAGAAAAATTAAATTGAAAGGTGAGAAGTTCTCACAGATGGTTCCACTCCGCCGTGCTTTGCTTTTGACCTGCTGAACCGTCCAGATCTGTTTGAAATTCCAATGCTGTCCTTTTCCCGCTGTTTATAATAAAAATTATTTTTATCACTTCATTCTAATAAATAAAAAATCATATTTTTATTTCTTCTTCATATATATTTTCGAAGCTTCATTCTATATAAAGATCGTATTTTTATATTTCTACTTCATATATAAAGATCCAATTTTTATTTCATCGCTATAAAAATCACATTTTTATTTCGCTACATATAAAAAGATAATATATTTCTATTATTTATTATATAAAAATCATATTTTAAAAAAAAAGCTAATTTTATTTTTCCAAAACATGATAATTTTATTTTACAAAACATTGATGATTTTATTTAACAAAACAATGTTGATTTTACTTAACAAAACAATGTTGATTTTACTTAACAAAACAATGTTGATTTTACTTAACAAAACAATGTTGATTTTACTTAACAAAACAATGTTGATTTTAAATAAAATAAAATAATAACCTTTCACTGTTAATTACTCCAGCAACGTCGAACAGAGCTCCCGACCTAGGGTTAAACTTTGCGCCTCCTATAGTGACTTCAACGACGATCTGGGTCTTCCACGACGTCCGGCTACGAGCAGCGCCCCTCCTCCTTCTTGTCCCATGCAACTCGGCGGCCTGGTCTTCTCGGAATTTGAGTTCGAACATGGCGACTTCTGTACGGAACTTCGAGTTCATAACTTCGCCAGAGATGATGAGGTTTGGATTGATTTAACGATCTCTCGAGCCTCTTTGGATTTCCTTTAATTAGTTGTTGAAATGGATTAGTGATTCAAAGTTAAAGGAGAGGGAAGGTTCGAACGACTATCGTCGTTCATCGAGGAAAGAGGTAGAAAAGGGAGGGTTGACTGAGAAAATTAATTATGAGGGCTTTGACCCACTTTTCTGACCAATGGAGTATTTATATTTTATTTATTTATTTATTCGTAGAACCCTTGTTTATCATCATGAACTCCAAATCGAACCCAAAGACTGCTGCCTCTAGCCAAATACCCCCATTTTGAACACTATGGGATATGTATCGTGGGCCAATTCGACTGTTTGAATCAGTTTCCGTTGAATTTAAAGTACAATTCTTTATATATTCAATTTAAATGCACATTTCAAATTACTGGGGTCACATACTGATTCTAAAAATTCCAGAAAAATTATTTCTAGCTTCGTATTGACGATACGGTCCTAACAAAACTAATTTCGTCGAATTCTGAGACCGTTAGAAAAATGGCCAATTTTCAGTCGATTAAAATCAACTGAAACTGGTCAAACGCGTTTTCCTATGCCACGCTCACATATTGATTCGAAAAATTATGAAACTTAAAACCTAGCAATAACTTGACACTGCGGATCCAACAAAACTGGTTTCGTCGAAATCCGAGGTCATTTGCAAAATGTCCATTTTTAAGGGCCTGAATTCCATAGCGACTATTCAGAATTTTCAACTGGACCTATCTTTTGATTCCCGATATGAAATTTTGATTTTTCGGATTCATTAGAAAGATATTACCAATTAGATCCCATCATTTTTGGTTTCACTAAAATCCGGATTGTTTTGCACCCGGTACATTCAATTGAAGTTTGAAATCGAATTATCGAACTACCGCGCCATTTTCAATTCTATTTATAATTATATATAAATATTTATATTCTAACGACGACGTATATAATATATACGTTCTAATTATTATTCAAAATAAATTTCACGTCGATATTATTTAAAATAATTCATTTTAAATAATCAAAATTCGCTAAAGTTGCAAAAATAAAAATTTTAAACTGGCCTAGATTTTCCGGGTTATTACAGAGGTAAAAGCCCGTCTAATTTTAAAAAGGAAATCCATATTTTTAAAAAGTTTTTATAAAGTTCGTAATACGTTTTCTCACTCATACAATCTCGGATTCAGGCGCGGTCAGTTGCGTTGGGACCGTGGAGACGAGCACCTCAAGATGGAGCAGGTCTGGGACGGATCTGAAGTAACGGAAATTTTTATTCGAATTAAACGTCAGTTTAATTTGATTAAAACAGACTGATGATCAACAGATTCAAATCCAGGTGAGTTAAACTCACTCAGCCTCCCCATTTATATTTTATAAACTGGGTATTTTTATTTTATGTGTTCTGAATTGCTAGTGGTTGACCGTTTTTTAGTTAAATGTATTTATTGTGGATTCAAATTCTGAAAATTTAAACGGTCGTTTAATTGTAGAAAACACAAATCGTTTGGATCTGACCTAAATAAATTAATTCCCTTGTTTGGTCACGTTCGTAGACGTGTTTGAAATTATGTGGATTGTTTAAATTGTCTGATGATTGATTGATGATTGTTATGGAAATTTTCAGTCAAATAAAAAGAGATGACTGATTATTGTTGATTGTTGAACCTTATTTCAACATTTGTTCGGATAGAAACCAGTGGGTAGTGTGGTTGGGTAATCGGCATCACCTGCTTATAAATCAATCGATTAATAAAATATGAGTTTTATCGATAGTGGATCGATAATATTTGAGTTATAAATATATCTTATAACGGAAATAGATTTTGAAAGTTATGACATTTAAAGGTTATTTAAAAAGGGAAATAAATAAATATTTATTTATTTATTTAAAGTTATATAGAAATTATGAAATTTGTTCATAAAAGGAATTCTTATGTTAATAAGAATTAAAAGCAAAGCGGTCAAGTATTTGATTGATTTCGTCTAAGGAATGGTTAAATAAAGTTATTTAAATTAATGATATTTTAATTAATTTAAAGGAGGAATTAAATAGAATTGGTCAGAAGACTAATTATATTTTGTGTTGACTAAGTCGACATTTAAACCAAGTTAGATTTTAAATTAGTAAAATAACTTAATGAGTAATTGGTTAATCCTAGTAAGATTTTAAAAGGGAAATTTATTATTCATTTTGGTAAATAAAGGAGTTAATTGTCTTGAATGATAAATATTGAAATAAATGAGTTGGTATGGTAATGAAATACCTTTAAGTGATCAAGTTTGAAATAAAGTGGTCGAGTGATTGGAAAGAGACTAGGGATGAGTATTATTGAACTCAAGTTTATAATGAAGCAAATAAGAGGTTTAAACGAATATAAAATGAAAAGTTCTACTTAACATTTGAGTTAAAGGAAGTGAAAGGGTTTATATTTATAAACAAGGTTTATAAAATGGGATGGGAGTTTAAAAGTCGTTTTGAATTTGAAATACTTATTGATGGAATTAAGTTAAAACAAAAGAGTTGAAAGGAGATTTTCCGAGGAAGGTTTTTAATGTGAGCTTGGGAAACAAGGTTGGAAATAGGAATTAAAATATTAATATCGGGTTTTTGAATTTACGACTCGTATTTATCTGAAGGTAAGAACGTTGTTGGTCAAGGTCTGAGAGGTAATTAAAATACCCCAACTTGAACGACTTCGGGACGATCCAAAGATGATACTAGTTGGTAATGGCGAGAGTGTATGATAAGATTTCCAAAGTAACGGAGATGAGATGAGATGATATTTCCATAGTAACAGAATTAAAAAGGGAATTTGAGCGATTAATTTTAAAAGCCAAGTGATGCTGAGTACCAGACCGTTGTATCTATTTTTGTGATTTTATGAATGTTTACTTGATAGTTAAATAACCGACTATCAAGTCTGACATTTACGATTGTTGGTATAGAAAGACCGGTATCGAATATATATTCGAAAACCATTCTGACCAACAAATACGAATATATATAGAAGATCAGACGATGATCGAGATGGAGCATGTGAAGACCATAGATCTTCATAAAGCGGAAGAACCACTTACAATCTCTGATTCGACCCGGAGATATACTGGGGTTCTGTCGTGGTTGGAATCTGTGGATTGCAAGGACGATCGCTACTGATCCATGAGGTGATTCCTGTATTGGATGCAGTAGGAGAGTACCTTCGGTTCGTCCTGTTCCTGGATGACTTGTATGGACGAATGTCTGACAGAGTATTTCCAATGGGCCACGTACGTTGATTTCTTCAAAAGTGTCATAGTTGGGTAGCTCCCAACTAGGGTATTTTTGTGGACGTCAATTAGTGATATCCAGAGGATCTGACGATGTGGCATTCAAAGTAAAGGATGACCAAATGTTCTGGAAAAGAATTCTAGACTCAAGCCTCACAACCAGGAGATGACAAAAATCGGGCAGGCAACATGGCTATGTGGGTCGCTCCCATTAGGGTGTATAATCACCTATCTAGAGAAATTCCTTTTGTTTCTTACTTTATCGATTCTGCCCATTCGGGAAACGGTGGTTTGAGTCCAACCGTTGGTGATATACATTCGATACACTCAAGCGAAATGAGTGGTCGGTCATGTGAGGGCCGGGTTGCAAGACGTTCTTGTTGAACCCAGTGTATTCGCCTCTAGAGATACACGAGCGGCAGGTGGTCCCATACCTTGTCAAGGTCGGAATCCAATTTCCAATAAGTGCCCACGATTTTGTTTGTATATATATATGTGGAGCGTGAGATGCAAGCGTTCCGCTAGATTTGATAATTACTTGTATTTAGACATTATTATAATATCAGAAAAGATATTGATTTCGAAAACTGTTTTGGGTTATCGTAAGGTAAAAACCGTCCGTGTTTATGTGTGGATCGGTCTTACGATTATCCTTTCTTTCGAAAGGATTTTAACTTAAAAATCAAGTTGTGTGATACCCTAAATGCTGTGCGAGTTTTTTTCTCACTCTGGTCCACCAGACTGACCCGGTGTTTTGTAAATGCTCGGGTTAGTCCGGGGTGTACAGGTTCAGGTTATCAGGTACTGAGAAGTCCAGAGACGAGCTGAAGATGTTTAGACGAATTATATCCCGCTGTGTGATTATATATATGAGGACAGATTATCAAAACTGTCCAGATGTGTGTTGTACTCTGATATTGTAGGTATTTTCAAAAGCTCTCAATAAAGATTTATTTCAGTATTATATTTTGTTCCGCTGCGATGTGAGACTCTGTGTTGTACTTCTTCTTCTTTTATTCTAACTTTCTTTCTTTCTTATCTCACCCTCTAATTTCTTTCTATAAACGTTCCAGTGTTTTCGGAGTTGGAAAGTTGGCATGAGTACAGTAAAGGGTATTTCTGTTGATTTTTTAGGCTGGAAATTCCTGGGTCGTTACATTTAAAATGAATTAGAAGAAACTCAAAACAACAGAGTTGTGTGAAATTTCATTAAATTGTCAGATCTTCAAAAAAATTAGAATTCTAATCAACAGTATTCAAGATATGACAAGAATACATCAAAATTGTTAGGAATTCAGGAATAAGAAAAATAAATTTCAAATCAATTACAGGAATTTAGAAATTTAAATTCAAGATTTGGAAATGATGAAAACATCAGAGTTTTATTCGATTAAAGTGAATTTCCATAACATCATAAATTCTGCAATTTGAAGTTAAGATAGCTCAGGATAAAAGAAAAAAAATACAGTGATAAATCAAATCAGAATAATCAGAAGAAAGAGATAGAAAGGGTAGAAGAAGAAATAAACAAGGAAAAATCAAAACAGAAAATATTGACAGAGATGAGTCTAGAGATCATACCAGATTTCAGTGTAAGCAAATAAATCTCTAACTCAGTAAATCTTGGCTAAAGGAACTGTGAATGATACAGAAGTATAGACAGCTTTGTTTCAAAATTCTTTTTGCACGGCTGTTCCTCAGCCTCCTCTGGTACCTAACAGTTTAGGGGATTAAGTGGTCTAACAAAATTAGTAGAACCACTCACAGTTTCTTAACATCTTTTGGTACCTAAATCTATTTCTATAACAACACATTTGAATCTATCTTTATGCCTTTAGGAAACCAAATTTGTTTGAATTTAACGAAGCCCATTCTATTTCCTTTTGGGATCCAAGATTGTTCAAATGGTTTGTTATAAAACAAATTCACATCTCGTTTATGATTTAAAAATCCTTTGAAATTATCAAAGTTCAAATTTTCAAAACAATCTTTTCCAAAACAGTTTGAAGAATTTTTAAAATCACAAGAAATCAAAATTTCAAAATCATTTGCTTTCCTAAAACCAAGACCATTCCTATTACCAGAAGGAAAATGAATTTTCAACAGCATATTCAAAGATTTTTCTCCAGTTGAAAAACGCTTCACACTCAACTCAAGATCGTTGATTTTGGATTTCAAAATATTATTCTCATTTATGAGCTTAGAACAATGATTGGTCAAAATTTCTCTTTCCTCGTCATCTTTTCGCTTTAAGATTGAATTTTCATTTTCACGCATCTCAATTTTGACCTTAGATTCATAAATTTCATTTTCAAAGCATTTTTGTTTTTCAGATTCAAAAATCTTGAACTTCTCAATCTCATTTTCAAGCTCTTTCAAAATAAGATCTGTTTTCAACAAATTTTCTTTTTCAACAATTTCAAATTCGGAATTTTTGGTAGTCTTTAAATTTTCAAATTCCTTTTGTAAAAAGTTGTTTGTATTTTCAAGCTCAATCTTGTTTTCTTTTAAAATCACAATTTCATTTTCAAGCTTTTGAATATTTTTATTTTGATGAACAAGATTATTTCCAAAACCAAACAAATCTTACAATTAGAGTTTGAAGATTTCATGAACTTCTCAAGATTTGATTCCAAAATTTTGTTTTTGCTGATCAACTCAAAATTTCCAGATCTCAGAATTTTATTTTTAAATTTGAGATTCTCAATAGATTCAGTTAAATCATTTAAACGATGAATTAAATCTTTATAAGAAAAATTTCCTGTCGAATCTCCATTTAAATTTTCATCTGTACAACCTGTTAAGCACATATATGTAACTGAGTTGACTTTCTGGGGTTTTGGGTGGTTGTCTTCTTTTTGTCTATACAATGTATTGAGAGCACTCCAGATTTCCTGCGCAGTTAAATAATGGGAGACAAGGCTATGTTGTATATCATCAATATAAGAATAAAGAATATGAATAGCACGAGAATTAAATCCAATATCGTTCCTAGTAACCATATCATACCCATAAATAATAATATTCCAACATGTTTTAAATAGGATTCCATTTCTGATTTCCAATTTAAAAAATCCATAGCATTAAAAATAGATGGAATATGACTGGACTGACTCTCTAAGGACTGACAACTAGGATGACCCATTACTCTAGAGTTAATGAAATACCTGCTCTGATACCACTTGTTGGATCTATATTAACCCTAGAGGGGAGGTGAATAGGCTTTATTGAATTTTAGCAAGATATAAAAAATTCCAGATCACAGAATGCAGCAGAAATAAAAATGCAGAAAGTAAATGACACATAAATATACCCAGCTTCGGCAAAATCCTGCCTACTGCTACGTTCCTAAGGTTTCTACTAGGTAATAGAACAGATCCCGCGTACAAGACCAAGTAAACTCGCGAACGCCTCGCTCCTATTCTAATCATACGCTCAAAACCCTAGACTGGTCTATATCCCCTAGATCAGATTTTTTTCTGGATTACACACCCGTAACCCTAGTTTTTACAGACTCCAGTAAACTGCCAGCTAAAAACCCAGCTGGATTCCTATATTTTACAAACCTAGAAACTGTTCAATGATTACAAATGAAAATACAATAAAATAAACCCAAAAATAAGAAAAATCCCTTTTTAATTAAACACTCTAAGTGTAACAACCCGTATTTTCAATAACCTGTAATAACATAAATCGAGGCAGAATTTAATTCTAAAATGGGAATCAAGGGAAACGGGCTATGCCATTGCGTTCGTCTCGGAAAAATACGCGAAATAGAGTCCGAGTTTTCGAAAATCGGAGTCCGTATGACCAAGATATGGCCTCGCGAAGTTTCACGAAAATTCCCAAATTAAAGTATACTTAATTAAGTGAAATGGGTTGTGTAGATATATATATATATATATATTGATATATATATATATATATATAATTGAAAATTTAATAAATAAATATGCAAAAATGCTCAAAACAGCGAATTGGGAGAGGGGAATAACCGAACCGGCCGATTTTTGAAGTCGACCCGAGCCCGCTGGGTCGACTAGGGGTTAATCCAGGGTGTTTGGCTGTCAACCCGTGGGCCGATTCGCTCAAGTGCAGATTTTGCATTTGAATGGTTCTCATGGTCCATCTTTAATCTAAAGGCCCTAGATGGTTCCTACACTTGACTTCTTCCCCAAGACATGCTTTGATGGCTTGGATTGAATCTAGGGTTAATCCTATGGCCTAAAACACTTGCCTAATCTATAAATAAGACCCTAACCTACCCTAATTCATTCATAATTAAACCTAGTGACTAAACTATGGCAAAATGCTAGCTCTCATGGCCTCCACTAATTTTATGAAGAGGGTTGCATACTAATCACTCTCTAATCAACTTCTAATCCCTTCTTAGCATCTTAATCTTCTTCATTTGGTGTTCAAAGTTGCTAGTTGTGAGTTTCTATCACTTTGATGATCTTTTGGTAAACTAATTAGATGAGATGTGATGAGATTTATGGTTTTGTATGTGGGTTAATGAGCTTTGAATCATATGATATGATGTTAGCATTAATCTTATGTTTATGCATGTTGAGTATGTAAGCTTATGCAAGTTTAATATGATGTATGTTATGTTTGCATGATGCTAAATATGCAAGTTGTGGGCTATGTAATCATATGCATGTTATGCAAGTTCATGGTAATATGCTATGCAAGTTACATGTATGTAAATATGCAAGTTACATGTTTGTTAATATGCAAGTTACATGTATGTAAATATGCAAGTTACATGTTTGTTAATATGCAAGTTACATGTTTGTTAATATGCAAGTTACATGTATGTAAATATGCAAGTTACATGTTTCTTTATATGCAAGTTACATGTTTGTTAATATGCGAGTTACATGTATGTAAATATGCAAGTTACATGTTTATTAATATGCAAGTTCATGATGACACATTATGCAAGTCTATAAGCTAATATGCAAGTTTGTTATGCAAAATGAATATGTAAGTTATGTGACATATTATATGCAAGTTATGTGACATGTTATGCAAGTTCATATGCAAGTTATGTGTTTGTTAATATGCAAGATGGCACCTTTGAAACATGTTCATTCATATGCAAGTTGACACCTTTTATATGTGTTATATCATGAACGAAATTACGTGGGAACGATGGGGTAATTAAATGCATAAGTTAATAAGATTGTGTGAAATTAATATAATTATGCATAACACAAAATAAATAAACATAGTATGGGAATTTGCCTATTTGGTTAGGTGTACCCATACTATGTGTTGGGAATTTACCTATTGAGTTAGGTCTACCCCATGGGAATTTACCTATTAAGTTAGGTCTACCCATGTTAAGAAAACTTGATTAATTAGGGATAATTAATATAAAATTATGAGGGTGATTAATTAGGTGTAATTAATTGACTAAGACACGAGGTTGGACTCAGTTGTAGCGTAAAACTGCCCGGACCCAACCGGCTTAACCAGTTGCTACAAATGTTAGCCCAATGTGAGAGGTCTTAGGCACAAACTAAATACGTAATTAATGTAAAGACACGAGGTTAGACTCTGTTATGACATAAGGCTGCCCGGACCCAACCGGCTTAACCAGCGGTCATAAAAGACAGTCTAATGTGAGAGGTCTTTACAAAGGTTACGTTCTTAATTAATTAATTAAGAAACACTTAACCACATTAGCATGTAGAGGGACATGAGGGGTTAAGTGGGTGCCTCGGGTGGCATGAGAAAATCTAGTGGTTGCCTTGGGTGGCAATAGAAAATACGATTAGAATACTTAACCAAAATGGAACATGTAATTAAAACATGATTAAAGGGTTAAGTGGGATATACTAGAAAAAGGGACAAGCTTAGGTGGGTAGCTTGTGGAGGCCCATTTCAACCAGTAACCCATACGTATCTTTGTGGGCTCGACCCATGTCGAGGACGGGACACGCATACTGGGCTTGACTGTAAGAGGCAAACGGGTTAGCGGTGGCAACGCAAGTCCAACGGGCTTCATATGCGTGAGTGGGCCCGGGCTGGTAGGTAAGCCGTTGTTGCATCGAGTAGATATAAGCCGTGCGCCTTTAGTTTCATCAGGTTGCCACATTGGGGAATGATACATCCCACGGTGGGGCCAGCACGGGTATCTACGTTAGGGAGCCGATCGAATGGGAAGTAGTGTGTACACCTAGTGGATTGTAGGGCCCCGTGGCGCCTACTTGGTCACCTAGGGGTACGCAGGTACTAATTAGTAAATTTTATAAGTCCTTGGGTGGGATCAACCTTTAAGTTAGGAACGACTGGTGTGGTGCAGTTTAGTAATTTACCTTAGGGAGGGTAGATGCGTCTTTATCCTTTATCTTCGTTTAGTTGACTGCTTAGGGTAGCCATTCATCCCTATATGTTACCGTATATCAGTTTATGTCTTCTCTGGTTACTTTAACGATTGTATTGTTAAAGTTATAGGACTCGCTCAGACTTATGTCTGACCCCGTTGTTTTTATCTTTTTCCCAACCCTCAGGTCCTACGGTGGATCCTAGCAGTAGTGGAGCTTGATCGGATTGCTGTTCCAGTCTTTAGGAGCTTGGATAGATGTAAAGCTCCAGTTATCCAGTTATCTTTTCTTTTGTTTGGCTATTGTATGAGAGTGGGATTATGTACTTCTTTATTTTGATGGATATTGTACTTGACCTTTATTGTGGTTTTATGATGTAACCAGACATGTTTTACTTCCGCTGTTATGAGATGATGTTTTAAAATTTCAAGTACTATTTATATCTGTCTTGTTGTAATTTTTCTGTTCTATATTCACTAAAATACTCCACCGATGCTATGGCATTCCCTTAGTGAGTGATCATAGCGGGAGTGGGGTGTTACACGTGGTATCAGAGCTTAAGGTTACCAGAACAGATAAAATTTTTGAGAAAAACTACTTTCTAAGAGTATTTTCGAAGAAAGTATTTTTAAAAGCATGTCTTCTAAGAGAAAAAGTTTTTGAAAAAGAAAAGCATAATCCCCAATAGCCATATCTTTATCTTTCGGAATCTCCTTTTTGAATCTTTCCTCTTTCGTTTCAGCATGGCTGAAGATCTTAACATCCCGGAGGGTTTAGTTATACCACTATGGTATAGGAGGTTGCAAGAGGCTAGGGCCGCGGCTGCGGGTCCGGCCAATGCTACTACACCAGAGACAACCGCTCCTCCTCCTCAGCCTAGAGTGGATAATTTTGCTAAGGTTTGCAAGGAGTTCAAGGCTATAGGAGGAAAACCTTTTCTTGGTTCAGAGACTTTCGTAGAGGCTAGAGATTGGCTTAAGGAAGTGGAAGAGTTGCTAGATATCTTTGAAGTGGAAGAGGGAAAGAAAGTCAAGTTGGCGGCTTGGTTAATGAAGGGAGAGGCCTCATTCTGGTGGGAGGTCACTAATGGAGAACGCCCTGTTGACTCTTGGGCAGATTTTAAGCAAAGGTTTGGGGCTAAGTTTCTCTCAAGGGCGGAAGAGAATCTGTTTATGGAGAAGTTCTTGAACTTGAAGCAAGGGAATCTCACGGTGAAAGAATATGTCAACAAATTCAATCAATTAGCAAGGTTTGGCATAGAGTTGGTGAATACACCGGAGAAGAAGGCTTTGAGGTTCGTTAGAGGCTTGAACGAACCATTGCAAGGAATAGCTATGACTCACATTCCTATGGGGGCCACTTTTGAGAAGCTTGTCTACATGGCACTTATGCATGAGGATGATAAGAATTCTAAGGCACCAGAGAAAAAGGGGGATCAGAAGAAACCGCAACAGCAACAACAAGGCAAGGGCGGAAAAGGCAATGGTGACAAAAAGAAGACGAAGAAGAAGTGCTTCAATTGTGGAACACCAGGACACCTTAGTAAGGATTGTCGCAAAAAGAAGAAGACCGGTTGCTTTCATTGTGGTGAAGCAGGGCATCTTGTGAAAAACTGCCCAAAGAAGGGGCAGAAGACGGGGTCTACCTCAGGAGGGCAGGTGCAAGCTCTTATAGCACCACCTCAGTCAGGGGGGCAAGTTCAGGTTCTCTCAGTTCCACCGATTCAGCAGAGAGGTAGAACTATTTCCGTTGAAAGTCTGGTTTTTCTGTTTGATCATCCAGTTCGTACTTTGTTTGACTCTGGCGCATCGCATTCTTTTATCTCATCATCGTTAGTTGAGTCACTGCACTTAGACACCAGTCTAGTTGATGATCCCTTGGTTGTCTCAAACCCAATTGGGGGCTCCATATATCTGTCTATGATATGTTTGGGTTTGAAGATTTCTATACTTAGCGTTGAGTTTAGATGTGATGCTTTTGTATTGGGCTTCACGGGCTATGGGTTGATCTTGGGCATGGACTGGTTATCCAGTAATGGTGCCGTTCTTGATTGCGAAAGGAGAGTTGTCAGGCTCATGACCCGCTTGGGTAACACTCTCGAGATCTCTTGCAATCCCATGGAATCTGTTTTGCTAAGTTATCTTGAATCGCTCGATGCTTCGGTCGAGAGTTTGCATTCTGTCAGAGTAGTCCGGGAATATCCGGATGTGTTTGAAGAAGTAAAGGGTTTGCCTCCGAAGCGGGAGATAGATTTCCGAATTTATTTGGTGGATAATGCCAAACCAGTGTCTTTGCCAGTGCGCCACATGGCTCCTCGGGAGAGAAGGGAACTTCATAAGCAAGTAGGGGAGTTGCTTGAGAAGGGGTTTATAAGGCGAAGTATATCGGAGTGGGGAGCTCCAGTAGTGTTTGCCACGAAGGCGGATGGGTCCCTCAGACTTTGTGTGGATTATAGAGAACTTAATAAGCTCACGAAGAAGAATAGACACCCATTACCGAGGATAGATGATCTCTTTGATCAGTTGGTTGGCGCGTCAGTATTTTCGCAGATGGACTTAGCTACAGGGTTTCATCAGTTAAGAGTGGCGGAGGACAGTATAGAGAAGACTGCTTTCCGGACTCCGGATGGTTTTTATGAGTGGCTAGTGATGCCATTTGGGTTGACAAACGCCCCCGCATACTTTGTTGATCTCATGAGTAGAGTGTTCAGAGAGTATCTGAATAAGTTTGTAGTAGTTTTTGTGGATGACATCTTGGTCTTTTCCAAGAATGAAGAAGAGCATGCCTTACATCTCAAGGAAGTGTTGGAGACTCTTCGAGCGCATAGTCTTAAAGCTAAATTCTCTAAATGCCATTTTTGGAGAAGAGAAGTGCGATTCTTAGGGCATGTGGTCTCTAAGGAAGGGATAGCTGTGGATCCCGCAAAGATAGTATCTATCCAGGATTGGAAAGTTCCTAGAAATGCTACCGAGGTAAGAAGTTTCTTGGGGTTGGCAGGATATTATAGGAAGTTCATCAAAGACTTCGCGAAGATATCAGCCCCATTAACCCGCTTGACGAAAAAGAATCTGGTTTTCTCGTGGGATGTAGATTGTGATGATGCTTTCCGACGGTTAAAGAGAGCTTTGACCACCGCTCCAGTTTTAGTGCTCCCGGATGGGAGTAAGCCGTTTGTTGTTTATACCGATGCTTGTGGAACAGGATTAGGCGCAGTCTTGATGCAGGAGGGAAGGGTAATAGCCTATGGAGGGAGACAATTGAGAGTGCATGAGAAGAATTACCCTACCCATGATCTAGAGTTGGCCGCGATTGTTTTCGCACTTAAGTCTTGGCGCCATTATCTTCTTGGTGAGAGATTCGAGTTGTTCACCGACCATAAATCATTGAAGTACTTATTCTCTCAGAAGGATTTAAACTTAAGACAGCAAAGGTGGATGGAGTTCTTAGCATCCTATGATTTCGAGATAGCGTATACCCCTGGTAAGGGTAACGTGGTGGCAGACGCCTTAAGTAGAAAAAGGCTATCTTTGAGTCCATTGTTCGTGGAACGACGAAGCTTGGAGTTTCTTTCTTTGTTTGACTTCAGACCTTCTGTTGATTTTGTACCTGGATTGTTGGCATCCTTGGAGGTTAGACCTACTCTTTTGAGACGGATTGGCGAGGCTCAGCGAGACGACCCACAGTTGGTTGTGTTGGTAGAGAAGCTTATAAGAGGGGAGTCGTCCAGCCATTTGGGTAGATACACCATAGATGATAAGGGATGGTTGCATAGAGACGGTAGACTTTGTGTACCGCAAGATGAGGGTTTGAAGAAGGCTATTTTGGATGATGCACATCGTTCAAGAATGACTATTCATCCCGGTGGAGACAAAATGTACCAAGACATGAAGAGAGTTTTCTTCTGGGCCGGTATGAAGAAAGATGTGGCCGAGTATGTGGCTAGATGCTTAGTGTGCCAACAAGTTAAAGTGGAGCAAAGGAAACCCGGTGGGTTGCTACACCCATTGGAAGTTCCACAGTGGAAGTGGGATAGTGTCTCGATGGATTTCATCGACGGGTTACCGAGATCGAGGAAGGGCAATACGGGAATTTGGGTTGTGGTAGACAGACTTACCAAGAGTGCCCATTTTATACCCGTAAAGAGTAAGAGGACCGCTCCATGGCTTGCTTCAGTCTATGTTAGAGAGATTGTTAGATTGCATGGCGTACCATCCAGCATTGTGAGTGATCGAGATCCTATTTTCACTAGTGAGTTTTGGAGAAGTTTGCAAGAGGCGGTAGGGACTCAGTTGTGTTTGAGCACCGCATATCATCCTCAGACGGACGGTCAGACTGAGAGGGTGAACCGTATCTTAGAAGATCTTTTGAGGCTTTGTATCTTGGATTTTGGAGGTACATGGGAAGAACATCTTCCTTTGGTGGAGTTCGCATATAATAACAGCTTTCAGTCCAGTATTGGTATGGCTCCTTTCGAAGCTCTTTATGGAAGGCCTTGTCGATCTCCTACATGTTGGTGGGAATCTACGGATAAGATCTTGCTTGGGCCGGATATGGTTAGAGAGACTTCAGAGAAGATTGATTTAATTCGAAAAAGGATGAAAGCAGCGCAAGATAGACAGAAATCTTATGCGGATCGGAGAAGGACGGATCTTGAGTTTGAGGTTGGGGACATGGTTTTTGTCAAAGTATCTCCATTGAGAAATGTTGTTCGCTTTGGGTCCGTAGGGAAGTTAGCACCGAGATTTGTTGGGCCGTTTCCTATTAAGGAAAGGATTGGACGGATGGCATATAGGGTGGAGTTGCCCGACAGACTTAGTGGTGTTCATGATGTATTCCATGTATCACATTTGAGGAAGTGCTTACATGAGACCGCGGAGGTGGTAGAGCCGAGCTTGCTTAGAGATGTAGAGGTAGAGCGTGATGCGACGATTCGACGAGCTCCTACTCGCATCCTTGGGTCAGAAACTAGGAAGTTGAGGAACAGAGAAGTTCAGCTAGTTAAAGTGCAATGGGGAGATGACGAAAGCAATGCTACTTGGGAGACGGAAGCAAAGATGCGTTCTTTGTATCCATTTCTTTTTGAGAGTATGTCTTTTAACTTCTCCTTTATTGCTTGTCTAGTACTTATCTTATCTTTAGTATATCCTCTCGCTAATACCTATGACCTTTAGATAGGGTAAAACCTATGGTTGAAACATGTGTTTGAAACATGTTATGGTTGATGGATGCATATGGATGCAATTGTTTGCTAGTGGTTGCTCGTGGATGCATATACACACACATTAGGCACTAGATCGGCTCAGTCACTTCATGTTGCATATTGCATAAATGGATGTGGTAGTTAGATTGATGGATGTATCATGGCTGTGTTATCATATGGATGATGCATTTTTGTGTATGGTTGTGCACGCATGTAGAAATTTGTATGTGTCAATAGGGTTTCGCATACATATTGGATGCATGGCACTATCATGGTTTGCATTAAGGAGGTTTACTGTATCAGTAACCGCCTGATTTTCGCATTAGGTAAGTACATATACACACACTTTTGCATATATCCATCCAGCATTTAGAATCTTGTAAGGACAATGATTGCTCGTGGATGATGCTTTGAGTAGATGGATGATTGGATGGTAGGATACGTTCTTCCTAACTTGAAGATTTCGGGGACGAAATCCTTTAAGGAGGGGAGAATGTAACAACCCGTATTTTCAATAACCTGTAATAACATAAATCGAGGCAGAATTTAATTCTAAAATGGGAATCAAGGGAAACGGGCTATGCCATTGCGTTCGTCTCGGAAAAATACGCGAAATAGAGTCCGAGTTTTCGAAAATCGGAGTCCGTATGACCAAGATATGGCCTCGCGAAGTTTCACGAAAATTCCCAAATTAAAGTATACTTAATTAAGTGAAATGGGTTGTGTAGATATATATATATATATATATTGATATATATATATATATATAATTGAAAATTTAATAAATAAATATGCAAAAATGCTCAAAACAGCGAATTGGGAGAGGGGAATAACCGAACCGGCCGATTTTTGAAGTCGACCCGAGCCCGCTGGGTCGACTAGGGGTTAATCCAGGGTGTTTGGCTGTCAACCCGTGGGCCGATTCGCTCAAGTGCAGATTTTGCATTTGAATGGTTCTCATGGTCCATCTTTAATCTAAAGGCCCTAGATGGTTCCTACACTTGACTTCTTCCCCAAGACATGCTTTGATGGCTTGGATTGAATCTAGGGTTAATCCTATGGCCTAAAACACTTGCCTAATCTATAAATAAGACCCTAACCTACCCTAATTCATTCATAATTAAACCTAGTGACTAAACTATGGCAAAATGCTAGCTCTCATGGCCTCCACTAATTTTATGAAGAGGGTTGCATACTAATCACTCTCTAATCAACTTCTAATCCCTTCTTAGCATCTTAATCTTCTTCATTTGGTGTTCAAAGTTGCTAGTTGTGAGTTTCTATCACTTTGATGATCTTTTGGTAAACTAATTAGATGAGATGTGATGAGATTTATGGTTTTGTATGTGGGTTAATGAGCTTTGAATCATATGATATGATGTTAGCATTAATCTTATGTTTATGCATGTTGAGTATGTAAGCTTATGCAAGTTTAATATGATGTATGTTATGTTTGCATGATGCTAAATATGCAAGTTGTGGGCTATGTAATCATATGCATGTTATGCAAGTTCATGGTAATATGCTATGCAAGTTACATGTATGTAAATATGCAAGTTACATGTTTGTTAATATGCAAGTTACATGTATGTAAATATGCAAGTTACATGTTTGTTAATATGCAAGTTACATGTTTGTTAATATGCAAGTTACATGTATGTAAATATGCAAGTTACATGTTTCTTTATATGCAAGTTACATGTTTGTTAATATGCGAGTTACATGTATGTAAATATGCAAGTTACATGTTTATTAATATGCAAGTTCATGATGACACATTATGCAAGTCTATAAGCTAATATGCAAGTTTGTTATGCAAAATGAATATGTAAGTTATGTGACATATTATATGCAAGTTATGTGACATGTTATGCAAGTTCATATGCAAGTTATGTGTTTGTTAATATGCAAGATGGCACCTTTGAAACATGTTCATTCATATGCAAGTTGACACCTTTTATATGTGTTATATCATGAACGAAATTACGTGGGAACGATGGGGTAATTAAATGCATAAGTTAATAAGATTGTGTGAAATTAATATAATTATGCATAACACAAAATAAATAAACATAGTATGGGAATTTGCCTATTTGGTTAGGTGTACCCATACTATGTGTTGGGAATTTACCTATTGAGTTAGGTCTACCCCATGGGAATTTACCTATTAAGTTAGGTCTACCCATGTTAAGAAAACTTGATTAATTAGGGATAATTAATATAAAATTATGAGGGTGATTAATTAGGTGTAATTAATTGACTAAGACACGAGGTTGGACTCAGTTGTAGCGTAAAACTGCCCGGACCCAACCGGCTTAACCAGTTGCTACAAATGTTAGCCCAATGTGAGAGGTCTTAGGCACAAACTAAATACGTAATTAATGTAAAGACACGAGGTTAGACTCTGTTATGACATAAGGCTGCCCGGACCCAACCGGCTTAACCAGCGGTCATAAAAGACAGTCTAATGTGAGAGGTCTTTACAAAGGTTACGTTCTTAATTAATTAATTAAGAAACACTTAACCACATTAGCATGTAGAGGGACATGAGGGGTTAAGTGGGTGCCTCGGGTGGCATGAGAAAATCTAGTGGTTGCCTTGGGTGGCAATAGAAAATACGATTAGAATACTTAACCAAAATGGAACATGTAATTAAAACATGATTAAAGGGTTAAGTGGGATATACTAGAAAAAGGGACAAGCTTAGGTGGGTAGCTTGTGGAGGCCCATTTCAACCAGTAACCCATACGTATCTTTGTGGGCTCGACCCATGTCGAGGACGGGACACGCATACTGGGCTTGACTGTAAGAGGCAAACGGGTTAGCGGTGGCAACGCAAGTCCAACGGGCTTCATATGCGTGAGTGGGCCCGGGCTGGTAGGTAAGCCGTTGTTGCATCGAGTAGATATAAGCCGTGCGCCTTTAGTTTCATCAGGTTGCCACATTGGGGAATGATACATCCCACGGTGGGGCCAGCACGGGTATCTACGTTAGGGAGCCGATCGAATGGGAAGTAGTGTGTACACCTAGTGGATTGTAGGGCCCCGTGGCGCCTACTTGGTCACCTAGGGGTACGCAGGTACTAATTAGTAAATTTTATAAGTCCTTGGGTGGGATCAACCTTTAAGTTAGGAACGACTGGTGTGGTGCAGTTTAGTAATTTACCTTAGGGAGGGTAGATGCGTCTTTATCCTTTATCTTCGTTTAGTTGACTGCTTAGGGTAGCCATTCATCCCTATATGTTACCGTATATCAGTTTATGTCTTCTCTGGTTACTTTAACGATTGTATTGTTAAAGTTATAGGACTCGCTCAGACTTATGTCTGACCCCGTTGTTTTTATCTTTTTCCCAACCCTCAGGTCCTACGGTGGATCCTAGCAGTAGTGGAGCTTGATCGGATTGCTGTTCCAGTCTTTAGGAGCTTGGATAGATGTAAAGCTCCAGTTATCCAGTTATCTTTTCTTTTGTTTGGCTATTGTATGAGAGTGGGATTATGTACTTCTTTATTTTGATGGATATTGTACTTGACCTTTATTGTGGTTTTATGATGTAACCAGACATGTTTTACTTCCGCTGTTATGAGATGATGTTTTAAAATTTCAAGTACTATTTATATCTGTCTTGTTGTAATTTTTCTGTTCTATATTCACTAAAATACTCCACCGATGCTATGGCATTCCCTTAGTGAGTGATCATAGCGGGAGTGGGGTGTTACACTAAGCCCTATCAAAACTTGGCCGGTCCATTTTCCTCATTTGTGTTGACCCGATCTCTTTTTCTATGGAAAAATTGAAATGGCAGTCGATGGAAAAAATAGCTATAGGGTTTTTCTTTGATATCCCCAAATCGATTGATTGATTTTATGAAATGAATCTCGATAGCTTTGTATTCTTGTGGATTGCTTCATGATCGATTACTGATGCTCCTTGCTTCACCGATTTAGGGTTTCTTCGATGATCGAAAACTGTGAGTTAATTTGATATGAATTGAATTTTGAAAATTTGGCTTATGTTTTCGATAATTGCCTATGCCAATGATGAATGGTTTTTTATAGAAAAAACCCTATTACTCTTTGATTTCACGTGTAATGACTTGGCTGATTTCCTTGATTAATTCAATAATGATTTCTCTGCTTTGATGACTTACGTGAATCCCCCTTTTGGTTTCCTCGGTTTGATTTGGTCCCTATTGTTTGAATGCTGATTTCAAATAAGTTGCCTTGAATGAATTTATGGAAATAATTCTTGTCGAGATTGATTGAGGAAATTTTGGAAATTGTTGAATGAATTTATTCCCAAAAATTGATTTCTGGAATTGATATCCCATATATGTTCATTCGAAAGTTTGGAAGAAATTCTTGTCTGATTAAATTTAAAACCTACGGCATGTTAAACTGGAAACAAAATAATCGTTTTTCTTGCATGATATTTGCTCTTCCTTAATTCTCTGATTGATTCAAAAACTGGAAACAAATGATAAATGATTTGCCGAAGGAAAATGTTTCTCTTAATTATTGAAATCGATTAAACCCTTGCCAAAAATATAAAGGAGATTTCTTGAAACAAATTAAAGGTTTTCCCCTTTTTATCATTGACTATTTTCAAACACTAATGCCTTAATTTATCCTGCTTTGATTTTGCTGATAAACATGCCTTGAAATCACACTGCAATTTCATTGTTGTGTTACTTGTATATGATATCCATGTGCATGCTATGTTGACCATGCTCTGTTTTCACAAATTTTCATGCTTCTTGCATTCATGTCTTGTTGTTGATTATTCATCTTGCACCATTGGCTTGAACTTCATGTTATCATTGCTGAGCCACAAATTTATGGTGCACCATTACTTGTGTATGCTGGTTTTTTCACCTGCTTGTGTGTTATTCTGGCTTGACATACATGTGTCTTTTGTACTCTGGAAACTACTGCATCACCGTACAAATGTAGATGTACTTCAGTCTATTTATACCATCCACAACCTGAACTTGACTTGTTTGAATTTGAGTGTGTTCATGCGTGCTTGAAACTTGGCTAAACTGACTTGAAATGACCATGTACATGGCATGCATGATTTTGTGTTGCCTCGGCCCTATACTATTTTGTGGATCTGACCCTATGCTTGGAACATTTTGTCTATTTGAACTTGTAGGCGTGGCACTTGTGCACTTCATGTTGGTTGCACGAATTTGAACTATGATTTGGACTTGGCCATCATGTAAACTTGACATATTTGTCTACTTGGATCATCTTTGACTTGTGCTCGACCACTTTGTGATATGTTGAGTTGTTTTCACTTTGGTTTGACCAAATTCATGTTAATGCAGTCATGGTGCATGAGTGTTGCACTGAGTCGAGTTGGTCCACGTGGCTGCTCCTCAGATGCTATATTGCATTCTGATTGGCGAGGCAGTGCACATGTGTATATTTATACATGTGTTTATATACAGCCTTGGACTAATTTTCCTATCTTTGCACTGTAATATGTATATACATACTGTCTGCCTTGTGGTATTTACAGTGTATCACTGTGAACATCACATGTTGTCTAGACACAGTTGGATGAAAATATAAATTAGATCAAGTCATAAAAAATGATGAGAAACACACCGAAATTCTGAGGCACATAAAATTTAAAATTAAAATTTATATATGTATGCACTTCAGTTTTGTTTCTATTGTAGTGTATTGTGTGTGTTTCTGTTTCATGTGACAGGTAAACAGATGATGACTGGACTGACTAAAAGCTGTGAAGGCAGAAGACTGAAGACCGTGTCAGTGTGTCAGTGAATGTATGAGTGAAACTGTATAACTGAGTGACAGTGTGTATGTAACAGAGTCAATGAATGTATTGAGTGATGAGTGGACTGTATTAAAGAGCACTGTATAAAAAAGAAATTGACTGTGAATGTATTTATAAATTACAGTGTGTTGTACAAATAGTGGAGTTGTAAATCTGTACTATTTAAAATATTGAAATAAAATATTATATTTATATAAAATACTTTTTGAATATTTAAATTCGTGTACAGTAGTATTCTGTTTAAATATAAATATTATATTCTTGTCTGTGATGTAGTATAACAGTACAATAACAAACACATTTATAATTATATATATTTGGTTGTTATCATCAAACAAAAATCATATAATTGTGTATACAACAACGTTATATACAACACATTATTCATTTTGTCCTTATTTGCGTCTTCCGACCGATTCACGTAAGTTACTAGCATCATGTTACTTGCCAGCTGCAATGATGTCGCTATGTCGATCGACTTGAAGATTTTAATACTTTCTTCTGCTATAGTTCAGGTATCAATTGGATGGTGTCTTTATTTGTTTTGTTTTATTGGATTTCATTCTCTTACCTATTCAATGTAGCCATTTGTAATTTAGAAAGACCTGTCAACCTGATACGTAGGTGTATACAGTTGGGTTTACCTAATATCTTCCCATAATTTTTTGTATGCAATTGGCTTTGCATATAAGTAGCCATTAAACATAATTTTACTTGCTTACATGGTTTTTGGTTATACTAACATGCATGCAATAGATAACATATGAAAACATTTACAACATTAGTTTGCTAGGCCCTCATGAGATTTAAATATTGATTGCTGGAAGCTATACGATTGTTGATGAACGTAATTTAGTTGTAAACTTTCTTAATATACCATGAAAACTAAACGGAATTAGAGTGTAATTTATTTGCACATTTGATTTCTATATAAGTGTGAATTGTATTAAACAGTAAGTTCTATTGATTAAGTATAATATGTGTAGTAATGATATTAAAATTTACTATTCACTAAATATTATCCAGGTGTGGATGATTGAATATATGAACCTCATGTAACTCCAACCTCCCAGAACAAAAGGAATTGTTTTGGCTTTAGTAAACAAATATTCTTAATTTGTGAGGTATGATCGAATTTCGCTTCCACTGCAATGATGCTATGATGACATGGCTAATTATGTTATTTCATCTTACATTTTAGGAACCCTGTCAATGAGAGAAAATTTAGCACAACTAATTTTATATTATTACAAATAGTTGTTACTTCACACCATGTTTAGCGGTCAAAAATGTTCTTTTATTTCTATGTTTCTTTTCACCAATAAAAGCAGATAATTCAGAGGTAATAATGGATTTAATGTTCTTTTGAAATATATAAATGGAAATAAACAGCTTGTACATTTGCAATGAATTTGGTTGATATCTATTTTTATTTACAGTAGAATTTTTCAAATATTTTGCTATTAACATTTAGTTAATTAGCTATTATTATTCTTTAAAATATTTATAAATGAATATGTAGCTTCCGGACCTATGAAATATAATATATAGACTAATTTTATCTTAAAGAATCATCGAAAAGATAACCGGTATTTGCTTTTTAAAGCTTACACAAGGATTTAATAGTGATACTTTTTTGGATATTTGTGGTGAGATCATGATATGAATAGGGGTATACCTTATTTTGCACATTTGATTTATATGTGAGTGGAATCGTGTTGGACAGTGAATTGTATTGATTAAGCAAAATAGGTGTAGTAAATGGTATTAATATGTACATTTTAATATATATTACCTAGGTGTGGATAGTTGAACAACTGAACCTCACGAATCCTCAACCTCCAGTAATAGAAGGACATTTCTTGCTATAATAATCTAATATCCTTAGTTTGTGTGGTATGACTGGATTTTCGCTTCAAAACATTGATGCTATGATTTCATGGCCATTTATATTATCCTTCAATTAGATATTATTCACATCTGAAAATTTTACCATTTTGTGTTATCCTTCAGTTAGATGTTATTATGCTTTTAAGGATTATAAAGTTAATGCATTAGCTTCTGGGCTTGCAAAATATAACATGTAAACTAATTTTACCTTAAAGTTTCATCAAAAAGGTTGCAGATATTTGATTTTTAAAACCTACACAAGGATTTAACATTGATATTTTTTTTATTTGTGCTGCGCTATGCAGTTAAATCCCCGCTATAGCCCATAGCACTCTTCAACCGCTACGCTATTTCAGTTCAGCGCTGATGAATAGTAGATCCGCTTCTAGCCCCGCTATTTTCCGCTACATCCGCTAAACCAACACTTTTTAGCATCCGCTTTAGCAATATTGATATATATAGAACTTGATTTGGCTAGTTCTCTTTAAAAAAATCAGTAATGTTAGCATAAATGGCTAAATTCAAGGAATAAGTGTATGATATATGGTAATAATCAATTACACTCACCAAGTTTAGCATGCATAACTATGATATTTCGTGATTTCAATATATAAGTTTAATTACTATTAGTTTCTTCTACATATACAATGTGAGAAAGATGATTATTTAATTTTCAAATATTTAGTTTTACATCTAATGAACCTTTTTGCGCCTCCGCTATATCCCCGTTATTTCCCGCTTTATCTCCGCTACATCTTTTTGCACCTCTACCGCTGTAGAACCACTAAGCGCTTTAACTGCACAGGTGCTGCGAGCATGGTATGAATAAGGTTATAATTTATTTCGGACATTTAATGTAAATCGTGTTGGACAATAAATTTTACTGATAAAGTGCAATAGGCTTAGTGAATGGTATTAATATTTACATTTTAATATATATTACCTAGGAGTTGATGATTGAACAATGAACCTCATGAATCTCATACCTCCAGGAGTTGAAGAACTGGTTTTTGCTTTAATAATCAAACCGACCGTTAGGGAGGTTTCCCTACTGTAAGAGGGCCAAAATCAAACTCTCTGAAGCCCATTATTATCGCCTGAAAAATCTAACTTTCGCGTGTTCTTCTCTTAGCTCCGTTTCTTCCTATGCTCCAAATCAATGTGTTTTTCCTGTTCCTTCGCTTTCCGTTTCCTCCTCAAATCCCCTAAATTTCATTTTTCTTATTAACAGATCCTACTAAATCAAAAAAATTGGTGCATTGAAATAGTGTGCTGCTGTTGACACCCCAATTTCTTCTTTTGGCCACCAACACTAAAGACCAACTCAAAAACGTAGCCTCTCCACTTCCTAACACCATTTTCATTTTTTTAATAACGAGGCACCCAAACATAAAACAATTCAAAGCAATGTATCTCTCACTTTTTTCGTCTTAAAATCCTAAATCAACATAGGTCGCCGTAAAATCAATGTCCACAATGGAAACTCCAGTCACTCTCATCAACTAAGAAAGAAATCAACGTCTACAAGTGTAACAACCCGTATTTTTGAATAACATATTATAACATAAATAAAGGCAGAATTAAATGTTAAAATCTGAATCAAGGGAAACGGGCTATGCCATTGCGTTCGTCTCGGAAAAATACGCGAAATAGAGTCCGAGTTTTCGAAAAACGGAGTCCGTATGACCAAGTTATGGCCCAATGAAGTTTTCAGAAAATTCCAAGCCCGAAAACAGTTCAAATTCGAATTCAGAATCGAATTTCAGCCAAAACAGGATAGGCTGGAATTTTCCCGCCCCAGGCAGGGTCGACCCAGGGGTCGACACCTGTGTCGACCCCCCCAATGGGTCGACACCCATGTCGACCCAGGGGTCGACCCCCCCCCACCCGGTCGGACTAATTTGTCTGGTGCACCATTTGTGACATGCTGAGTCTTGTTCTAGAAGTTTCTAACGGGATTTGACGGACCTGATGTGTTTTAGGGTTAATCCTATGGTCTAAACTAACCTAATCATCTATAAAAAGACCCTAATACCTAGCCTAAATCATCATAAATCAATCCTATAACTAAACTATGCCAAAATGTTTCTTGATCATGGCCTCCATCTTCATATCATGACCTCCATCCTCTTCATGAAAGTTTGAGAGTTCCTAAGCTTGATTTAAGGCCAAAGTTCAATCTTTCTTCATCAAAGCAAGGATCTTTTGCTTGTTTCTCAAGGGTTTTCATTGGAGCTTATCATTTGAGAGTGTTTAGAGTTGCTAGTGGCTTCGTCTCAGTCTTATTTTATTTTATAAGTCTTCATAGCATTGTAAGCCCTATACTACTCTTAGATTCTAACTATGAAGTTAAATATGACATGTTGCAAGTTTGAGTTTGGGCCTAAGTATGATTTGTGCTTTGATTCTATCATGTTAGGCATAGATTTATCCTATGCTTGTTTGGAAAGCTATCACCTTGACTTTGTGCATAGAAAGCTATGACCTTTGATTTGGAATGTTGCATTAAGCAACATAGAAACTCTCATAAACCTTATGTTATCTTGCATTTGATGTTATATGCGAATCACTAGCTATCATCCTATATCATTTATGATCATGTTTCACCTATTTGCTAAAGTTTGATATCATGCATGTTTTGAGGCTTATAATGTAATATGCAAGTTTATGAACACATTTTGCCTCGTATGCCACCATGTTTAACTTGTGGCCAAACCTTAACCCCTAATGATATTATGCATGCTTGTGGCCAAATCACCCTTATGCTATTATGCATGCTTGTGGCCAAATCACCCTTATGCTATTGTGCATGCTTGTGGCCAAATCACCCTTATGCTAGTGTGCATGCTTGTGGCCAAATCACCCTTATGCTATTATGCATGCTAGTGGCCAAATCACCCCTACGCTATTTGATATGTTTGAGGCCAAGACACCTTTTATGCTATCATACATGTTGAGGCCATATGCTAGTATGTTGAACCCATTTTTGGCCTCAAATATCACCATGTTTGACTTGTGATAGACTTTGCCACCTTATGCCCACCTTGTCATATTGTTATGTTCCCTTTTTGATCTATTTGTGTTGATGCGAATTTACGTGCAATGGGAATACGTTATGGGTAATGGGGCAAACTTAAATAACATGAAAACATGACTTGAAAATATGACATGAAAGTTTGACTTGTGTTTATGCTTGAAAACACGAACGTGGACATGACATGTAGAAAACATGAAAGTGGCCAACTCGAGGTTGGGTTGAGTTTGTAGCATAAATCTACCCGGAACCGACCGGCTTAACTAGTGGCTACAAACAATAGGACCCAATGTGAGTAGTTGGTCATATCGCACTTAAAACCTGAGGTTAGACTAGGTTGTGGTGTAAAGCTACCCGGACCTGCCCGGCTAAACTAGTAACCACAACAAAGTCTAATGTGAGAGGTTGGGGTGCATTAAGTTAATTAATGCCACATGGTAGGGTTAAGTCATGAACTACTTGAATATACTTAACCAACTAAACACGATGGATTGGTAGGGTTAAGTCATGGACTACTTGAATATACTTAACCAATTAAACACGATGGATTGGTAGGGTTAAGTCATGGACTACTTGAATATACTTAACCAATTAAACACGATGGATTGGTAGGGTTAAGTCATGAACTACTTGAATATACTTAACCAATTAAACACGATGGATTGGTAGGGTTAAGTCATGAACTACTTGAATATACTTAACCAATTAAACACGATGGATTGGTAGGGTTAAGTCATGAACTACTTGAATATACTTAACCAATTAAACCCGATGTATTGATAGGGTTAAGTCATGAACTGCTTGAATACACTTAACCAACTCAATACATGGTTAGGATAGGGTTAGCCACACTTAACCCGCATGAAATCCTAGTTACGTGGTCCTTTTCAGCAGTAACCAACTTAGAAGTATCATGGGTACCCTGGACTAGGCTAGGGTGGGGCACGATTACTGAACTGATTGTAAGAGACCAAATGAGATGGCTGAAGGGTGCACCGGTTGTTCAGGCGGACCATGGTCGTGCACATTAAGTCCGGAGTTGAACATGGGCACCAGTAGGTTTAGACTGTGCGTGCTTGAATTGTGTCTGTGGTTTGCACCTTAGGGCTGGATACACCCTAGGGTGGACCTAGCACAGTAGACTACATTCCACGATTAAGCCGTATGACACCGATACACGACGAGTTAGGCTTTTAGGGAGCCGATCGACTAGACCGAGTAGTTGGACCTTGATTTAGGTCACCTCATGATATTGGGCCAGCTTTGGGCCAAGGGATCATTTCTTGTTTATATTTGACATGGATTGGAATACTAGTACACACCTTGTGCAACTTAACCTTGTATATGCGATGCCACACTTGATCTATCTTGTTAACTTTTCACCATGCCAGTTATCACCCTACAGCTCATCCCTGTTTTACATGTTCAGTTAACTTTATTAGTTTTTATACTAATAGTAGATAGGACTTACCAGTCTTTTTGACTGACCTGTTTTCTTTCGCCTCTTTTCTTCCGTTCCCCCCCCCCAGGTTTACAGGGTGGGAACACTAGTACCTAGCTTGGATCTTTAGCTGCTTTTCTGGATAGCTCATGTACGGTTTGGACTTGAGCTCGCTATGGCTTTCTTTTACCTTGGGGATAGTTTACTTTATGTTATTTCCAGTTTTCAGTTTATGTTTTTCTAGACTTTGTTTTGTGGAAAATAATGACTCAGTACTTTGATGTAACTTGACTATGGTTTTGAAATACTAGTTTTATCCGCTGCTTTATTTACTCTGTTTTTACTTATATGTTTAGTCTTGTGATATCTGCATGAATGTTTACCTTGTTCAACGCCCCTCCAAAGCCAGTGCCCTTGCAAGAGTGCATTGGTGGAGGTGGGGTGTTACATTTGGTATCAGAGCATAAGGTTTACAAGATCTGAGCAAAAGGTTTTTAAAACTTACCTTTTGAAAAACTATTTTCAAAACCAATTAAGTATTTTCCAAGAAAAGTCTAGTTTATTTTAAAAGGCTATTCCCCAAAAGCCATTAGCACTATCCTTTGTTTCCTCGTTCTCAACCTATCTTTTTCTTCGTTTCAGTATGGCCAATAATTTTGCCATTCTGGAGGGCGTACCAGTACCTATTTGGTTTAGAAGGTACATGGAGGCAAGGGCGAATGAAGCCGGCCCCGCGAACATTCCTCCTCCTTCCCCTGGCTAACATTCCTCCTCCTCCTCCTCAGCATCCGCAAGCGGATTTCACGAAGATTTGCAAGGACTTTAAGGCGATGGGTGGCAAGAATTTTGTTGGGACGGAGACTTTTGTTGAGGCAAGGAACTGGTTGAAGGAAACTGAAGACCTCTTTGCCATCTTTGATATAGAGGATCGTAGGAAAGTTCTGTTGGCGGTATGGTTATTGAAAGAGGAAGCTGCATATTGGTGGGTAGTCACCACCACTACTAGACCAATTCAGACTTGGGATGACTTTAGGAGAAGGTTCAAATTGAGGTTTCTATCATCGACAGAAGAGAACCTTCGGATGGAGAGGTTCCTATCTCTAAAGCAATGGGACATGACAGTTAGGGAATACGTGGATACGTTTAATCAACTTGCTCGGTTCGGTCTAGACTTGATTAACACAGCTCAGAAAAAGGCCCTACGCTTTGCTCTAGGATTGAATGAGCCATTGCGCGGTTTGACCATGTCTCATATACCCATGGGGGCGACCTTCGAGAGTTTGGTGAATATGGCTCTGCTTCAAGAGTAAGATAAGGGTGGTAAGAAGGAGGACAAGGCAAATGAGTCTCAAGGAGAGAAGGTAGATTCCGGAAAAGGAGGCAAGAACAACAACAGCAAGGACAATAAGTCAAGAGAAAGGAGGAAGTGCAACTTCTGTAGGATTACTGGGCACATAGCCAAAGACTGTAGGAAGAAGAAAAGGAAGTTGGACAAATGCTTTCATTGTGGAGAGTCTGGACACTATAGTAAGGATTGTCCGAAAAAGCAAGGACAAGGGAAAAGGCAAATTCAGCAAGCAGGACCCTCTGGAGGGCAATTGCAGGCTCTCCTCGCTCTTCCAGCTTTTGATCGAGGTAGTGTTTCTATAGAAATTCATGTTTACATTTCTGATTTCCCTGTTCATACCTTGTTTGATTTTGGCGCATCGCATAGTTTTATTTCTGATCCTGTTGAAAGTTTGCACCTAAGTACTATTCTAGTTGAGGATCCCGTTAGAATTTTCAAATCCAATTGAGGGTTTCGCCCATCTATCTGCGATTTGTATGGATTTGAGAATCTCTATCTTGAGCATAGAATTCATGTGTAATGCTTATGTTCTCGGGTTTATGGGACACGGGTTGATGTTGGGCATGGGTTGGTTGTCCAGTTATGGAGCCATTCTTGACTTCGAACATAGGGTTGCGAGGCTCATGATTCGCCTCGGTAATACCCTCGAAATCTCGTGTGACCTTTAGGGTTCCGTCATGATTAGTTATCTAGAATCCCTTGGCACTTTTTGGGAATCTGTAATCCAATCGAGTAGTGTTCGCCACTAAGGCGGATGGTCCATTCCGCTTAAGCACGAGTTTTAGAAATCACCCTAGTAAGAACATTTGGCAACGTGGAGTGGCATTTGTTTTCAAGAGATAGTTCTTCTGCGTGGAATACCGTATGGTATGTAAACAAGATCCAGGATTCACTAACGAATTTTGTAAAGCTTGCATGAAACCATGAGCACACAGTTGTAGCCAAGTATTTTTATGAAAAGAGTAAGTGGATGTGGAACGAGAGGCAACGGTGAAATGAGTTCTAACTCATATTTTGGAAATAAGAATTAAGAGCTACGAAATTGTGGAGTTAAAAGACGGCCAAGGCACGATGGGATTAAGCACAAGAAAATGCGGCCTAGAAGATTGAAGACTAGATACGCGCATTATATCTCTTTTTAAGAGTATGTCCTTGACCCCTACTATTCTGTAGAGCTTACCCGCATGCTATCTTTTAAGTATATCCTCTCGGCCCTATTCTCAATCTTAGCTCTGTTGCAAACCCCATAAGGAGTATGACTCGCCTGTTTGTGATTTATAGTTGGGGTGAAGATGTCCATTAAGATGACCAAACTATTTGGGCTTTATGGATATGGGTCATAGTTGATAGACTTACGAAGAGCACCCATTTCCTTCCAGTAAAGAACAAGAGGACTGTATCAGGTTTAGGATCTGTTTATCTTCGAGAGATAGTGCGATTGCATGGAGTTCCTTCCAGCATAATTAGCAGTCGTGACCCAATCTTCACCATCCAGTTCTAGAATATTTTGCAAAAAGCGATGGGTACGCGGTTGAATCTAAGTACATCCTATCACCCCCAGACGGATGGCCAAACCGAGAGGGTGAATAGGGTGCTAGAAGATCTTTTGAGACTTTGTGTTCTTGACTTTGGTGGTACTTGGGAGGACCACCTCCCTCTTGTAGAGTTTGCTTATAATAATAGCTATCAAGCTAGCATAGTGATGGAACCATTCGAAGCTTTGTATGGGAGGCCGTGCAAGCCACCAACATGTTGGTGGGAGACGACGGATAAGCTTATAATTGGGCCCGACATGATAAGGGACACATCCGAGAAGGTTGAATTGATTCGAAGACGGATGAAAACGGCCCAAGACAGACAGAAATCCTATGCTGACAAGCGAAGGACAGATTTAGAATTCAAAGTTGGGGATATGGTTTTCGTGAAGGTTTCTCCTTTGCGTAATGTGGTACAGTTGGGAAGCTGGCACCAAGGTTCGTAGGACCCTTCCCTATCATAGAGAGAATTGGGAAGATGGCCTATAAGGTGGAATTGCCCGAGAAGCTAGCCGGAGTGCATAATGTCTTTCATGTCTCGCATCTCCGAAAGTGCCTACATGAGTCCGCTGAGGTGGTTGAACCAAGCATTCTTGAAGACGTGGAGGTAGAGAAAGACGCAACCTTGAGGAGAGCTCTGATTCGTATCTTGGGAATAGAGATCAAGAAGTTAAGGAATCGAGAAGTCAAATTGGTGAAAGTTTAGTGGAGTGAAGCCGATGAAGATGCAACTTGGGAAACCGAGGAGAAGATGCGTGGGCTTTATCCATTCCTTTTTGAAGGTACATTCTCAATCTCCTTTCCTATTCAGCATATCTTTCTTTCACTATCCATGTTTATCTGGTTATCTCGTTAACCTTGTCATGAGAACCTTAGGTAGAAACCCTTTGGATGAAACATGTATTTGAAACATGTTATGCTTGATGTTTGCAAGTGTTTGCAAGTGGATACTCGTGGATGCATGATACACGTTAGGCACTAAGATCGGCTCACACACTTTCATACCGCATATGCATGAGTGTTTATGCTTATTCACGGATGAAACTTGTATGCTATCACATGGATGTTGCATATGGATGGATGTTATGTGCACTCATGTAGAGACTATAAGTTATGTTAGGAGTTTGCATACATATGGACGCATTGCTCAAACATATTTTGCATTAAGGAGGTTTACTGAATTAGTAACTGTCTGATTTTCGCATTAGATAAGTACATATACACACACCTTTGCATATGTTCATACAGCATTAGAAATCTTTTAAGGACAATGATTACTTGTGGATGATGTTTTGAGTAGATGGATGATGGATGGTAGGATACGTTCTTCCTAACTTGAAGAGTTCGGGGACGAAATCCTTTAAGGTGGGGAGGATGTAACAACCCGTATTTTTGAATAACATATTATAACATAAATCAAGGCAGAATTAAATGTTAAATTCTGAATCAAGGGAAACGGGCTGTGCCATTGCGTTCGCCTCGGAAAAATACGCGAAATAGAGTCCGAGTTTTCGAAAAACGGAGTCCGTATGACCAAGTTATGGCCCAATGAAGTTTTCAGAAAATTCCAAGCCCGAAAACAGTTCAAATTCGAATTCAGAATCGAATTTCAGCCAAAACAGGATAGGCCGGAATTTTCCCGCCCCAGGCAGGGTCGATACAGGGGTCGACACCTGTGTCGACCCCCCCAATGGGTCGACACCCATGTCGACCCAGGGGTCGACACCCATGTCGACCCAGGGGTCGACCCCTCCGGTCAGACCAATTTGTCTGGTGCACCATTTGTGGCATGCTGAGTCTTGTTCCAGAAGTTTCTAACGGGATTTGACGGACCTGATGTGTTTTAGGGTTAATCCTATGGTCTAAACTAACCTAATCATCTATAAAAAGACCCTAATACCTAGCCTAAATCATCATAAATCAATCCTATAACTAAACTATGCCAAAATGTTACTTGATCATGGCCTCCATCTTCATATCATGACCTCCATCCTCTTCATGAAAGTTTGAGAGTTCCTAAGCTTGATTTAAGGCCAAAGTTCAATCTTTCTTCATCAAAGAAAGGATCTTTTGCTTGTTTCTCAAGGGTTTTCATTGGAGCTTATCATTTGAGAGTGTTTAGAGTTGCTAGTGGCTTCGTCTCAATCTTATTTTATTTTATAAGTCTTCATAGCATTGTAAGCCCTATACTACTCTTAGATTCTAACTATGAAGTTAAATATGACATGTTGCAAGTTTGAGTTTGGGCCTAAGTATGATTTGTGCTTTGATTCTATCATGTTATGCATAGATTTATCCTATGCATGTTTGGAAAGCTACCACCTTGACTTTGTGCATAGAAAGCTATGACCTTTGATTTGGAATGTTGCATAAAGCAACATAGAAACTCTCATAAACCTTATGTTATCTTGCATTTGATGTTATATGTGAATCACTAGCTATCATCCTATATCATTTATGATCATGTTTCACCTATTTGCTAAAGTTTGATATCATGCATGTTTTGAGGCTTATAATGTAATATGCAAGTTTATGAACACATTTTGCCTCGTATGCCACCATGTTTAACTTGTGGCCAAACCTTAACCGCTAATGATATTATGCATGCTTGTGGCCAAATCACCCTTATGCTATTATGCATGCTTGTGGCCAAATCACCCTTATGCTATTATGCATGCTTGTGGCCAAATCACCCTTATGCTATTGTGCATGCTTGTGGCCAAATCACCCTTATGCTAGTGTGCATGCTTGTGGCCAAATCACCCTTATGCTATTATGCATGCTAGTGGTCAAATCACCCCTACGCTATTTGATATGTTTGAGGCCAAGACACCTTTTATGCTATCATACATGTTGAGGCCATATGCTAGTATGTTGAACCCCTTTTTGGCCTCAAATATCACCATGTTTGACTTGTGATAGACTTTGCCACCTTATGCCCACCTTGTCATATTGTTATGTTCCCTTTTTGATCTATTTGTGTTGATGCGAATTTACGTGCGATGGGAATACGTTATGGGTAATGGGGCAAACTTAAATAACATGAAAACATGACTTGAAAATATGACATGAAAGTTTGACATGTGTTTATGCTTGAAAACACGAACGTGGACATGACATGTAGAAAACATGAAAGTGGCCAACTCGAGGTTGGGTTGAGTTTGTAGCATAAATCTACCCGGAACCGACTGGCTTAACTAGTGGCTACAAACAATAGGACCCAACGTGAGTAGTTGGTCATATCGCACTTAAAACCCGAGGTTAGACTAGGTTGTGGTGTAAAGCTACCCGGACCCGCCCGGCTTAACTAGTAACCACAACAAAGTCTAATGTGAGAGGTTGGGGTGCATTAAGTTAATTAATGCCACATGGTAGGGTTAAGTCATGAACTACTTGAATATACTTAACCAACTAAACACGATGGATTGGTAGGGTTAAGTCATGGACTACTTGAATATACTTAACCAATTAAACACGATGGATTGGTAGGGTTAAGTCATGGACTACTTGAATATACTTAACCAATTAAACACGATGGATTGGTAGGGTTAAGTCATGAACTACTTGAATATACTTAACCAATTAAACACGATGGATTGGTAGGGTTAAGTCATGAACTACTTGAATATACTTAACCAATTAAACACGATGGATTGGTAGGGTTAAGTCATGAACTACTTGAATATACTTAACCAATTAAACCCGATGTATTGATAGGGTTAAGTCATGAACTGCTTGAATACACTTAACCAACTCAAGACATGGTTAGGATAGGGTTAACCACACTTAACCCGATTGAAATCCTAGTTATGTGGTCCTTTTCAGCAGTAACCAACTTAGAAGTATCATGGGTACCCTGGACTAGGCTAGGGTGGGGCACGATTACTGAACTGATTGTAAGAGACCAAAAGAGACGGCTGAAGGGTGCACCGGTTGTTCAGGCGGACCATGGTCGTGCAAATTAAGTCCGGAGTTGAACATGGGCACCAGTAGGTTTAGACTGTGCGTGCTTGAATTGTGTCTGTGGTTTGCACCTTAGGGCTGGATAAACCCTGGGGTGGACCTAGCACAGTTGACTACATTCCACGATTAAGCCGTATGACACCGATACACGACGAGTTAGGCTTTTAGGGAGCCGATCGACTAGACCGAGTAGTTGGACCTTGATTTAGGTCACCTCATGATATTGGGCCAGCTTTAGGACAAGGGATCATTTCTTGTTTATACTTGACATGGATTGGAATACTAGTACACACCTGGTGCAACTTAACCTTGTATATGTGATGCCACACTTGATCTATCTTGTTAACTTTTCACCATGCCAGTTATCACCCTACAGCTCATCCCTGTTTTACATGTTCAGTTAACTTTATTAGTTTTTATACTAATAGTAGATAGGACTTACCAGTCTTTTTGACTGACCTGTTTTCTTTCGCCTCTTTTCTTCCGTTCCCCTCCCCCCAGGTTTACAGGGTGGGAACACTAGTACCTAGCTTGGATCTTTAGCTGCTTTTCTGGATAGCTCATGTACGGTTTGGACTTGAGCTCGCTATGGCTTTCTTCTACCTTGGGGATAGTTTACTTTATGTTATTTCCAGTTTTCAGTTTATGTTTTTCTAGACTTTGTTTTGTGGAAAATAATGACTCAGTACTTTGATGTAACTTGACTATGGTTTTGAAATACTAGTTTTATCCGCGGCTTTATTTACTCTGTTTTTACTTATATGTTCTGTCTTGTGATATCTGCATGCATGTTTACCTTGTTCAACGCCCCTCCAAAGCCAGTGCCCTTGCAAGAGTGCATTGGTGGAGGTGGGGTGTTACAACAAGTCAATCTCAAAAGTTTATTTTTCTCCTCGTTCATGGTTGTCGAACCCTAGTTTTCCCTAAGTTTTGCGTACAGTGATTGCAAATGGTACTTTACATCATCAAATCAAATTGTTCAACGAATTAAATACTTGAAATCACAAAAGTAACAATTTAACATAGTTCATTTTTATAAATACATTAGCGATTATATTTTTTTAATGAATACTTACTTGATCAGTTGTAAAATTGTCCATCAAATCAATTTTTTATCTTTTGAATTATCTGATTCATGCATTTATCATTCAAAACAATAAAACCATTCTCAATTTTATTATCATTCAAATTCCCCGTTTATGAAATCGAAAAACAAATTTAATGTGATCTAGTTGTAAAACATAACATATAAGTTGTATGATAAAAAAACCCTAAAAATCAATAATTTGCGTTGACATTCTTTATTGCAACATCGTCAATTTTAATGTCCTCTAAGTTTGAATCAGCTAGGAATTAGAAGAAATCATAAAAAGTAAGGGAAAACTGTAGACATTTCCTAAAAAGCAATACAAAACCCTAACAACATGAAAACAAAAAATAACCTCATTAAGTGCTACGGATCACTATAAGAACCGGCTGGCTTTGCCAAAAAAAAACCTCATTTTAATCTTACCCCTTCCATCGTCTAATAGGAAAATGAGAGTATTTCTTTTTTAAAGGGTCTAAAATTTATTTTTTCGAGAAGTACATATTATTTTAAGAAGAGGAGGCAAAACCGTAAAGGAATAAATGAAGAGATATGATGTGGTGGCCAAAAGCATACATAAAATAATTATTTCTATTAAAATTATAAAGGTGGCCAAAAGAGGAAATAGGGGTGCCAATAGCGACACACTTGAAATATACGATGCTTCTGGAGATCTTCCAGAAAAATCTGAAAAGACCAGTGAGAAATTAATCAATCTTTCTCTGTCCTTGATTTATCAATTCAGGTTTGCTCCTATTGCTTCTTCATATTCCTCCGTTTTACTCCTTTTTTACTTTTGTTGAATTATGATTGCGATGCCATGCTAAATACTTGCTCAAATCTTCTGCTGAAACAAGTTGATAGGAATTAGGAGCAGAATAGGAATGCCTGGCCTTTAATTTGGCATAATGACATTCATGGTGGAAAATCCAATTTCAGTTAATTTGATATATTGTTAATCGGAAAATATTTCAGATAAGTGAAGTGGTTAAAATGATATTGTTTGGAGAAATTCTTGTTTGGGAACAAAATGGAGCAAAATATGTTTGATAAAGAATGAAAATATATTTCTCCTTTGGACTTACTCTGAGTCTTGAAGTGACATGGCAAATTGCAAAGGAATAAAATCCGTGGGATGTTTAAAATGGTAGATTTTTGTGTTCTTAAGTAATCCGTTTTAGTTTACTTATTGAATCTGAACTTCTAAAGTTCATCGCTTTTTACAATTATGTTAGCTTATTATTTTGACTGTATAATGTGTTAGGTATTATAAAATTCATTACCACACAAATGATCAGACATGAAATAACAAATATAATCGATGGCTGCATCTGTAAGCCATGGGACAACGCATTAGCAAGTATTTGGTGAGTTGTAGAAGTTAGCAAAAGTGCAAAAGAGTAATTGGCGGCCATCATGAATTTACTCTTTCGATTACCCTTCACCTCCTTTTCTTATTTATTTCACATATTTGTGGTTATTATTTATTAATATATTTTTTGGCTAACACAACTTTGATTTCATTAAATGCATAAACACCTTCGAAATATATTATAAGGATTTCATTGTGGTTTGGAAACATCTTGAGATCAAACGCCGCCTCCCGTTGACTGTCTCATATCCAATCAAATTTTTCCTTTCTTATTTTTGTCTCGAACTATGTCTAATTACACATCTTTGGTCCTTGATTTTTATCTATGCGAGTCTAAAGAAGTTATTTTGAGATTTCTGTCTAATTTTGTTTTGTTGGACGATACCAGTTGATGATACTGAAGATGGCTATCATCAAAATAATACTCATTACAAAAGAGTTAGAGTTGATACAGAGTGGGGAGATGAAGAGGTGGAAATACCACTATCTAAGTTCGAGTCTTATAATGAGTAGCTGCAGTCTATGATTAGGAAGGCGGAAATGTTGTTGGTTGAAAAAGAACAAGCATGCATACATGCACATTTTGATCTCTAATGCCTGAACGAATTGCTTATGCAAAAGGATGGAGCATAAAGAACTTGCAGAAAATGCACGTAGAAGTGCAACAAAGTTGAGAATTCGCGGTTGATAGATACAGGCATGAGCTAGACATTTTGGCCTACAAAAATGCTTTAAATGAAACTCAAAAGAAGTTTGATGAGTATAGGAAGAAGATGTGCCCAGAAGGGGACGAGTATCTGTATCATGATGTTGTTGGGAAGGGCGGTTTGGAGCTTACTTTGAAAGATATAGAGAAGACGAAGATTGAGAAAGAGGAGGAGACGAGGCTGATAGTAGATGAAATGGTTCTAGCTTTTGAATCCGAATGGTCAGTGAAATTTGATGAGTACAATGAGTTGGTTTTATTGAATGGTATGAAGTTTGCTAAGCTTCAGGAGAAAGTGAAGCATTTCAAGGAAAGGATGACTGACAGCAAAGGTAAGGGCGCTTAACTGTTTATTATATACCAGTGTCTTAACCCAAAGCGTTTTGTAGACTTATGGTCTTTTTATTTTTTATGTTGATGTGTTTGCAATGTTTTAGTTAACTGGATTTATGGATTCCGGTTGTTAGCACAATAATGATTTGTTTGGTTCTGACAATCTGCTGCAGTATTCCCAATTTGATGGTGTCGGTGCATTATAAAACATTACATATGGTTCATCAAATTGACATCTACTTTACTGGAGTTCTAAAAAATGACCTTGTAGCTTATGTTAATGTACCCTTGTGTTTCAGGTGAAGACTGATTATGTATGAGAGTATTTGGTAACCTGGCGGGTTTAAATACAAATCAATCTTGTGTTGTAACACAATGTCATATTTAGTTAATGTTAGTAGCCTTGATATAATCTTGGAATCTCTCAATGAAATCAATTATAAATGGATTTATAGTTGTGGGAATCTAGGTGGGTATCTAAACGCGGACTTGGTTCTGTTAAAATGATATGCATGCTGTTTCTTTTTTTACATAGTAAGACTGCTTCTAGAAATGTTCTTGTTAAGGTGTTAGTGTTAACAATAAATATCAGAAAACGCTTCCTTTAGAATAAATACATATAGGCTATATTCAGTCATCTTGTAGTAAGCCAGTAACTTTAAAAAAAACTCTAGGCCTTTCAGTTTTTGTTTTAAACTTCATATTTGCTAACAAAATACTGGTTAGGAGTCTAAATGCTTTATTTTCTTCTCCAAGTACCGTAAATTAACTGAAGGAATTGCTCTTTAAACATGTTTATGGTAAATACATTACTCTGCTGCATGTTAGTGTTCATAACAATTTGGTTGTGTTTTAAACCACTGATTCAACAAAAAATGGTTTGGAGGTTATGTGTGTGTGGGTGGTTTTTTTATTTTTTTTATTTCATTCTTAGTTAACGCACTGGTTCTGGATATGTATGTTTATGGTAGATCCATAATTTCTGACTTGCCTAATTAGTAATGCTAGCTTAACGCAACTTAGTTTCATTTGTTAAATTAATTGAAGATTAGCAATGTCAAATTTTAATTATTCGAACACAATGATATGTTAATACTAAATTTTTGCATAATTATGCCAGAATAGTTATAGGAATCACCATTTTAGAGTGTTGATATTTAGGAGCGTTTTTCCATTATGTTTGCATGTATGACCTACTGAAGTTATCCACATCTGACTTTATACATGTACATATTAGGTAGAGTTTAACTGTATTTTTATTACTCATCACCAATGTTACTTCTTTTTTTAATCATTTTCAACCTGGGATCATATCACCAGTAAATCATATGAAGAATCGTAATTATGATGCTGATTCTAAAGACTAGAACAATTTGGTGGCATAAGTTGTTATCATAAAGGATGTATTATGCAAGCATAACTAGTCCTCCATTTTGTTATTGGGCATGCTTTTGCAAGGAAGTGCACTTCTATTAGCAGTTGATTGTATGTAGTTCTCTTTATGAACATTCAGCATAAATTGTAGCTTTGTGTGGTTGACTTGAACGTATGAGTGTAAGCACCAATCGTGAATCATGCTCCTTCTATTCCTATCAGCAATCCACTCACATTTTTGTTCGTTGTTTATTTCCTGATCTTTTTTATTCTTTCTTGTTTGATTTCTTAATAGACGAGACATGAGGCTTTTGATAAGCTTAAAAGGTTCACCGAAATAAACTGTATCACTATCATCCTAATTAATTTTAGTGACTTTATTAAGCAATTGCTAGCCATTTGTACTTCAGTAACAATTTTCATCTGATGAAAACATTAAACTTCAATGATTGTATTTATTCATTTTTAGTAACAGTCCATATCATGGGTTATGAGGGTGTGTTTGTGAAAAAACATTAGAATTTGGGTTACACCATATTAATGCTGAACAAATTGTCATGTATTTTGCAAGGTAAGCATGATATCATGCTATAGGTGAGCAAGGTTTGCCGGTACTTCAGTCACATTCAATCTGAGTCTCTTTTTTATGGTCTTGCATTACAATGACAAATGCTTTTTGTTTTGATTCTTTACAAAGCTATTTGTCCTGAGTAGCTGGTCATACGACCATGTTACTCCTTTTGATGTAGTAAAATAATAAAAAAATAGCAAATACCATGCTAACTTCTTTTGATAAAAGCCTGAAAGTCTATAAAATTTTTGCTGAGACCAAGATTATACACATAAACCAAATAGTTTATAAGAAACTATACAAATATTTTGTTTTTTTATTTTCCAATGCTATCTCAATGCTGCAACTTTCTGCTTTTTCTTTGTTATGCACATGACATTAGATCATCCATTTTATATTCGTAGTATCCACAGAAACTGAATGTAAATTGATTTTGATTCCCCAGGAAACAGAAAAATGTGTCATAAGACGAGATGGAATTGTCTTGGCTCAAAAACTTGGATGCTTATTTTTAGAATGCAGTGCTGAAACAAGGGAGAATGTAGAAAAAATATTTTGGATAACTTGCATCAAAGGTAACAAAAGGTTGTACCCCAATAATCTGTTTACACTATACTGGTACTTAACATTGTTCATGAACTATTGAGGGCTTGTGCCGTAAAATCCTTGCGCTTTGTCTGTTAACAAATGAATTTATCTTTGTTTTGTCCCTTTAATTACGTAACATGCATATTGAAACCATATGTTGATATAGATGCATGCTAATAAATAATGGTAGTTCCTAGCTTGTTGGATGAAGAATCTGCAGACATAAGCGGCATTGTCCCATTGCACATGCACGATAATAAAGAAATAACAATTGCATTATGCTCTCGTAATGTGGAGGCTTTGTTGTTATTCAATTTTATGTGTGCGTTGCGACCCATGATTTTTTTGTAATGTAACTAAATAGTATTACATTCTGTGTGCGGTTGTCCTCATGTTTTTTTTGCCATTCTTCAATCAACAGATTTCATTCTTTGATGTGAAAGTATGAAAATGAACAGATGCCGGTATTATGGTATGTTATATATATGTTCAATATTGCCAAAACATATAACAAGCTTCAATATTTGAATCTTTTCAGGGGTATATAGAGCTGAACAACACTTAAGATTGAGGAGGTGCTTTGCTTTTATCAGAAAGAGCAGAAAAATCGATGTATACAACTACTGCATTGGTAACTACTGCCGTGAATATCTTAAACGCTGATAGCACTCGATCTATTTTCGAAGCAATATCGTGTGAATTCCTACATCATAACAGTCGATTTATATCAGAACAAATATTGGTAGTAATAATCAAAATATATGTGTGGTATAACATATATCATGTTATCATGTATCACGTTGTATCATGTTATATTATGTTATAATGTTATATATTTACAAGGACAGGAATATGCATACATTACCTTAGCGTAATGGCAGCAAGAAATACGAATCCAATACAAACTGCTATAAGGATTTTTATATAGATTCCATGTTTTTCAGTTATAGATTTTATGTTAAAAAACTGTAAAATGCCATACCTCGACGACTTCATCAATTTCTTTTCCAATGGAGTTAGTTTAACTAGAGCTGCTTACATGGTTTTTTATTTATATGTCTATACAACGAACTCTTCTGACCAGAGGCAGTGCTAGTTTTTTTTCTATGTGAAGCATCAAATTATATATATAGATATCTTGATGTGCACATCAAAGATAGATTGTAAATACATCTATTAATATGGAGAACAAGCAATGAAACACATGATGAAATATTAAAAAATTTGACTGTATATATATATAAGTTTTGAAGCAAGATTAACTTCATGGGTTCTCGCTTTTTAGCATGATCTACTTTATTAATCACTTCCATTTTCCCTTAAAATGCCCTATTATTTTTTAAATAAAATTTAAATAGAAATTTGTTCTAATAAATAATTTTTATTTCATTTAAACACTTTGACGGTCGGTTTTCCCACCGTTGTGCGGTAATACTAGTCATATTCCTTTGTTTGAGGTATGACCGCTTTTAACTTCAAATACAATGATGCTAAGATTTCACGGCCGTGTTATATTGTTATTTCATCTTATATTTCAGGAAACCTGTCAGAAAGAGCAAATTTAGCAAAACTTTTTCTATATTACAGATAAGTACTGATTCTCAACATATTCGGTGGCCATTAATGTATTTGATAGAAACATGTTTTTAATTTACATCTTGAAAATTTTAATTTATTACTGTTATCCTTTAATTAGCAATTATTTTCCTTTTAAGATCCAGCACTACAAAATATATTACATTGGCAGATTTTACCTTAATGCATCATCGATGATGTTATTATGTACATATATATATGCCTATATATACCCATACTTATATCTTAATAACTACAAAATACAATCAGAACACCTTACTTCACAACTACATCAATTGCTATTGAAATTCCGATAAACAAAGAACACCAAATACATTAATTGGTTCATACCTATTTTTCTAAGTGCAAAAGGTATGTAGTGACGAAGCCAGTCACCTATTTATGGTGGTTTTTTCAATGAAAAAATAATTATATTTGAAAATTGACAATGTCGACGTTAAGCTGCCTCATCAATCTTGTCTAGAAGTCGGAACTGATAACTATGAAAATAAAGGTGGGAACTTCTTGCTTGCAGTTTTCCACTCAATTACGGGTTGGGATCACCTGGACCCAATTTCCCCTGGTATGGTGGTTCCAACCAATTAAATCACCCCATTTTGGGGTGATTTACACTTTGCCCCCTGAATTACACCCGAATTTCAAGGGGCAAAGTGTAAATCTATCCAAATGGGATGATTTAACTGGTGCGGACCACCGGATCAGGGGAAATTGGGTCTAGGTGATCCGCGCACCCCTCAATTACTGTGACAAATATATTCTAATAATTACTCTTATCTCCTAGCATAAATAAAAAGGGGATTGTTAAAGGGACTCCACTTTTGGTTAAGGGGAGGATAATTTTTAAATTATTGTTTAATTGTTAAGGGGGGAACCAAAAAAATTAGCCTTCCCTTAAACATTTAATTAAAAATTCCAATATTAACCCCATAATTATCATTCATTTTTACTAAATATTGTTGTCTCTATAACTATGAACCAACTTCTTGTACTCTGAAAACACGAAAATAAAATACTGTTCTCAATCATAAATTATGGGTTCTTGTGATGCAAACCTTCATTGTACACTTTATTGAATCATGTTATGGGATGATTAACAGTGTAAATTCAATCGGGAAGCAGCGATGCTTCAAAAAGCAGTAATTGCTTTCTTCGCTTTCGGTCTAGTCTTCGTTGTCTTCTTTGTTACTCAGAGCATCAAGGATGAACATAGGATTGAAAGGGATCCTGAAATTACACATAGGGTTTTCTATTGGCAGGCAGCAAATAGGTAGAATAACTATTGGCTTACATGGACATGTGGTTCCCAAGACTGTTGAGAATTTTAGAGCATTGTGCACAGGTGAAAAAGACAAAGGGGTTGATATTACTCTTAAGGATGGTAGGGGCGGTGAATCAATATATGGTGGCACCTTTCCTAATGAAAATTTTGCCATAAATCATTCACATGCAGTCGCCATTTCAATGGCGAACTCGGGACCTAATTCTAATGGATCCCAGTTTTTCAAAACCACAGTCAAAACATATTCGTTGGATGGAAAGCATGCAGTATTCGGAAGGGTGATTAATGGAATGGATACTGTTTACACAATAGAGGTAGAAGCTGGCACCTAAAATGGAAAACCAAGAAAAAAGGTTATCATAGCCGATTTTGGAGAAATACCAAAATCACTATGGGATAATAATAATACTAATAATAATCAGAAAACTAAGGACTCGTGTGATTTTTTTTTATAAGTTATTTAATCTAAATGAAGTCTGTATTACTTTGGAAGATGAAGCCCTGTATTCGTAGCATTTACCCAGGCATCTATACAGCTGATAACTCTATAATCAACTTTTTATCCTTTTTGATATCAAGCTTTATTTTGGAACATATATGTTACTATATGATAGGAGTTTCGATGAAAAAATGTTATGCGATGATTAACAGTATGGCATACTAGTAAGCCTCCATCAGGCCAAATGATGAATCTGAAAGCTTCAAGTTTCAATATATTGTTTTGAGAGGCTGGTAGTAAAAATAATTTAAAATGGTAAACCAGCATTTCAGCTCTGGATTTTTTTTTATAAAAAGCATGAAGATAGTTTCTATCAAAAAAGAACGATAGCGAATAAGGAGTAGCACATGCTGTTGTGATGAGGGGTATTTTAGTCCATGTTTTTTATAAAATTAAGATAACCAAACCCTCCTTTAACATTTTTTTTTCAAGTGGAGTCCCCTTAAAATTATCCTCCCCTTAACCAAAAGTGGAGTCCCTTTAACAATCCCCAATAAAAAATTGATATACTATGAATATGTAGGTCATCAATTCCATTGAAATAACACAAAATAGTTAAATTTCGTCGTTTACAAGAACTGGAAAAAAAACATATTCTACTCAGGAATGTATTTCTCTATTGAAAGTAGTTCTTTTCATTGGTTTGGAATCGGAATCCTGAACATCATTATTGTTCATTTAACAATCCTTTGATGAATTTTAGCTTTTGAGCTCAAACACCTGATCACCTTTCACGTATATTTCTAGAACCGCTTCATCGTCTTTTTCTGACATTGCAGGCTGTTTTGGCTTCTGGGTTATGAGTTGCACCACCTCCCATTGTACTCTGGTTCTCTCCAAAATTGCACTCAAGAGTAGGGGTGAACGTTCGGTCGATTCAATTGGTTTGGATCTAAAAAAACTCAAACCAAATTGATACTGAAAATTTTCCAAATCGAACCGAATTAATTTCGGTTAATTCGGTCGGTAACCGATTTAACCAAACTTGAAGGATGTATTATTATTCAAATGATGGATTCACTTAAAATAAAACATAAATTCATGTTTGAATAAATTTTATGTTTATGATAAGATTTAATCTATTTGCAACAAATGTCTTTGTATTATATAGCTAAGCTAATTATTTGAAGTACTATAATATCATAAAATTAGATAACAAAATTAAAGTTCAGTTAATTCAATTAAACCGATAACCAAATTTTTTTTATTTTACAAACTCAATTCAAACTTATTTAGTTTTAAAATCGAATCGAACTGACCGGTCCATTTTTTCTACAACAGTAACAAAATGAAGTCAGTTAATTATCGCTATACGGAGATTTAGACTTAATTTGGAGAAACAGAAAAAGAAAGCCTTCGGATCATATTATTTGAGGATTCTATAGAAAGTTTGTGCAGCAGAAAAGAACTTTTCAACCTTTTATATAAAGCTTAAACATAGATTATAAACCAAATAAGCCATTAGAGAACAAACCTTAAATTGCATAGAAAATTAGAATAGAAGAAATTTAATTCAGAAAGTTGGTGAACTGACTTGATACTTTTTGATCTATTGGTTCTGCTCCCACATTTATAATTGGCAAATTCTATTTATACACCAATAATTTCTTAACATACACCAATGTTTTAATAAGAGAAACCATGACTATGGTGCCCTTATATTTAACTGCATTTTCAACCCTTCCTCATAATGCATCTGATTAAAACTTTAAAATCTATATATATGATTAAATCAGTAGAATTTTCTGAAGTTAAAAAAACCTAAAATATCAATTTAGGAAACTTTTACAACTAAACACTCTAACTCAATATGTTCAATCATCTAAAAGTAGAGCTGGTTTTTAAAATAAAAACAATCTATTGTTTTTTAATTTTAGGTAAATTTATTGCAATGAATTCTTAGTTTTTTGTAATTTACTTTTAAGGTCAAAAAGGAAGATGATTACAATATAAAAGGGTAATTTTGTGAATGACATGGTGTATGAAAAGAAATTTTTGGTGTATACTATTTCATTTCATTTTACTATGTGTATTAAGAAATTATGGGTGTATGAATAGAATTAGCCTTTATAATTTGCATGCCACGATATTTCGCCTTTATTTCATCCAAATTTTGAATCAGGTATATGTCAAAATTTATACCAAGCTTGGAAAGAGTCGTAGTTTGCAATAAATATAAATGCATGCATATTACATGCCAATTTTGACTTTACCCCTTTTATTGTAGGAGCTAAAACAAGAAAGAAAATAAAGTTGCAATAAATATAAATTAGGAATTACTCACGAAATCGTATTTTGGAAATGTAATTGCATATTTTTTGCGCTTTTGAATTAATTGATTAGGAGAATCTATGGTAAAAGATCATGTTCACTACGGAAAACGGGAGATCTTTAGTAATTAAAAAAACAGATTGAATTTTCATATCATAGTATAAAAATTAAAAATTGTGATGTGTAGCAATGTAATGACTAATATTATTCTTTTACCTCATGTGTTCACTCATCAACTAGAAACCCTATATGTTCCACTTTAAAGATAGTGACTTTAATTTTAAGCGTTGTTATTCACATTCCAAATTTGATTAAGGAATGGTCAATTTTAATGTCATTTTAGTCACATTTAGAATTGTTATGGAGCGTATTGAACATAAAAATTAGTATATAAAAATACCTCTACTTTACTTCTCCGAATCACTTTTATCCCATGAGATTGTCACTAACATGCCAAAAATGGTTTAGAGACGAAAAAAATCCGTTATACACCCATCGTTCTTTGCTTTTTTTTCCCATTTCGATGGTCATTTGCTGAATTTAAGGGTGAAAGTCAGCCACACGTCGCCGAATTCAGTGAATAAATACAACAAAGCCTTGTCGAATTTCATCCGTGTCCCCCCTAACTATTTTCCGATTGTCAATAACAAGGCTTTAAGGGTAGTTTGGTAACATTCTAATGTCCTTCCCTTAGTAAATTTATAAAAGTAAAAAATGAGTCAACCCTTAACCAAATTTGAAGTGCAAATAACAATGCCCTTAATTTTTACCACTTTTTTATTTTTAGAAATCTTAAGAAAAAATAAGTTTGCAGTTTTTGTAATATTCTCAAATTTCATATCATGCTTTGTAACACAAATATTCAAACAAAATACAGCATTTTCATAAACATCTCCGTAGCTAATAGGATTTATGTTAATCTATCAAATAATAGTAAAGCAGAACCTTTTAAAGCCCTCCCCTTAATTTTAGGATTTTTCTCATTTCTCCTTAATTCTCTCTGAATATTTTATTTTTAGATTAATTTATCACACTTATTTACTATTTCTCTCATATTATTTTACTTCTTTTGTCATTTTACATTCCGATATAGACATTTCAAAGTTTACATAATTTTTTAATAGGAAAATGACCACAAGGAAAAAACTCAAGGCTTTTTTAACCACAAGGACAGCCCATTAAAATTTTAATCCCAAGGACAAACTCGTTAATAATTTAATCAGAAGGACATTACACTGTTAAACCTCTCTTCCCTGAAAATTTTATCACACAAAATAAATTCCTCTTCCGTAATAAATAATGGCAGAAATCGTCCTTTTTTCGTCAAATCAAAACCCAAACTACCTCTTCCATCAAACCCTATTTGCCTCCGATGATTAACTTCCACCACGTCACTGGCCGCCTCTTCCATCAAACCTAGTCACCTCCGACGATCAACTTCCACCACGTCCCTGATCCTTTGCCGTCTTACCACCACTCGCTATCGCTGCTTTCTTCTTCATCAATCGTCTATCTCGCCCATATCTCGATCTTCTCATAGATCTTCAACACGTATTTTTTTCCTAGAATATTTTTTTGTAAAAACATTACAGCAGTTTTAAGGTATCATTTTTATATTTTTTTTAGGTATCAGTTTTACTGTAATTGGTGTTTTATGTTTATGTTCTTTTTTTTATGTTGTATTTTTTTTGATCATGTACCATTGCATTACCTCTGTATTTCAGTAGAAATTAGTTTTCCTTGATCAATCTAAATGTTATGTACATGGTTCTTGTATTTTTTATATTCAATTATAGCAGTTTGTAGGTATCCGTTTAGTAGTATCTTAGGTATCAGTTTTACTGTATTAACGTGTTATGCTTTTCTTATTATTTTTGTGATAATTCAATTGTAAAACATATAATATTTGGTGTAACTTCAATATAATATTTGGTGTAATGCAGGTGATGAATTAATATCAGTGTGTATTATTAAAAATAAATATCATTTTTGTGATAATTCAATTGAGTTGATTTGTATTATTATTTTTATCAGTAGGTATCAGTTAGAATTAATGTTGTGCATGAAAAAAATCATTTACCAAAGCAAACATCTCAAAACTGCAACCCCTTAACACAGTTTTGATACACAAAGTCACAAAGCAGATATCTACAAAAACATAAAACTGATACGTAAAAACTGCTATAATATTTTAAAGAAAAACTAATGCAAAAAATGTTTACATCACAGTTTGATTGATTAAAATGACATAAGTTCGATTGAGTTATAAACTTAATGCAAGAGTACAACTACAAAATTAACACATCAACACAATCATATGAATAAAAAACATACCACATTTAAAACTATAAAACTGATAACTAAAAAAATATAAAACTGCTACCTAAAAAATGCTGCCGTGGTAGCACATTTAAAACTGTAAAATTGATACCTAAAAAACTATAAAACTACCACCTAAAAACTATTGCCATATTAACACATTTAAAACTGTAAAATTGATAGCTAAAAGGTATAAAATTGCTACTTAAAAACTATTGCCGTGTTTTTTTTAAAACTAATACAAAAACTATTTCTTCCTCTATTTGATCATCAATTCGATTTTGAGCTCCATCTCTGTAATAACCCAGAAAATGTGAACCAATTTAAATTTTTTAAAATTGGTTATTACCAAAGAATTTGAATAATTGAAATAGCATATTTCAATAAAATAAAGAATTGGGTATAGTAAGGCAGTTTGAAATTTTGAATACAAACTTTGTCTGACTGTATCGGGTGGAAAATATAACGAATTTTAGCGAAACTGAAAATATTTAAATCTGTTTATGAATACCTTTCTAACGAATCTGAAAAATCGAAGTTTCATAACGGGAATCAAAAGTTATGGCCGAATGAATTTTCAGAAAGGTCGCTATATAGCATATATAGCCCTTGAAAATTGATATTTTGCATACGACCTCGGAATTCGACGAAACCACTTTTGTTGGGTCCGGGATGTCAAACTATTGCTAGGTTTCAGATTTCATAATTTTTGAAGCTAGTATGTGAGCGGGGCAAAAGAAAACGTGATTGATCAATTTCTATTAAAATGGGTCGACCTAAAAATGGCCGTTTTTTCAAACGAGCTCAGAATTCGACGAAACTGGTTTTGTTAGGACCGTATCGTCAAAACAAAGCTAGATTTATTTTTCTGGAATTTTTCGATTCAGTTTGTGGCCCTGGCAAATTGAAATGTACGTTCAAATTAAATACTGAATGTTTTATACTTTAATTTGAAAAATAACTGACTGTAACAGTCGAATTGGCCAACGAAACATATCCCATCGTGTCCGGAATGGGGGTATTTAGCTAGGGACGACAGTCGTTGGGTTTGATTTCGAGTTCTTCTGTAAAAACACTATTTAAAATTTCCTATAAAGCCTCGACCAATAGGATTTTTTCTTTAAAAAAAACTACGGAGAAACCCTAGCCGCCAAGCGATATCGACGATTCACGTTGCTCCGTCCTCCCCTCCCATTTTCTGACCACCTCCGACGTAGTTAGCCCCCGCCACCACCCCAGTTCGACGGCCCTTCCTCCCCTCTCCAAATCCGACCAAACCCCACCCTCCACCATCGCCTGTATCGCCTGAACCACCCCCACGAAGTCGACGTCTTTCCGGCGCCGCCCAGCCCTCCTCCGGCCACCGAACTGGCCCCACTCCTAGGCGCAGGCGCGTCTCTCCAGGCCCGAGGGCGTGGCAGTACCTGATCGAAGCAACGATCTACGGATTTCACGAATTTTGCAAACATAGTTTTGAACCTTCAAATAAAGGTACGGCCTTGTTTTTCTGAGTTGAAAATTACACTTTAAAGTGTTGCAAAATCCGTCTATCTTTGAAAAATCATATCTTTTTCATGTGTTGACGAAATTCGATGAAACAGGAAACATCATGACCGCAAGGAGGCTCTCTACATTCTAGAAGAGACCGCGGATTTTTCTGAGCTCGTTAGGATTTTTAGCACTGCAAAAAACCAATGTGAGGAATCTAAACTAAATTGTGTGAATGGAATCGCGTTGTATAAATTATATAAGCGAAGTGTAAATTATATACGCATTGTATACCTCATGTACATGTGTTGTATAAGTTATATTAGCGATGTATAAATTATACAAGCGTTGAATGAAACATATATGATTTGAATTGTGATGAAATGCAAGTGAATTATAGAAATAATATTTATATATATACTCCCCTCGTCCACAGACCATGGACGATATTTATTGCTTGTGATTGACGTGATATTATATGGTATGACGAATGGTTGGAAATAATTGTTTGTGGTTGATATTGTGGTTGAAAAATACCCTTGTGGTTGAAAAAGACCATTGTGGTTGAAAAATACCCTCTTGTGGTTGAAACAAATTAGAATAGGATTGTGGAATTGAAAATAAAACATGCCGCCTGCGTGCGAACTAGATGCATGATCTCCATTGTCAAAAACCGCGAGGTTTTAAGGTAGAGTGAGGAGCCGTACTAGGGACAGTCCCGGTTTTAACTACCCTGCCGTTATGCTGCCAAAATTTTCTGAAATATTCATGTGTTAGAATAATTTTCATTCGTTGAAATAAATTACATATGTTGAAATATTCATGTGTTGAGTTGCAATTCATTCGTTGAGTTGAAATTCATGTGTTGAATATTATTTGAATTTAAACAAATAGCTTTAGCGATAAAAATCACATTTTTATATATATTCAAACTATAGCGAATATTCATGTGTTGAGTTGAAATTCATTCGTTGAATCGAAATTCATGTGTTGAATATTATTTGAATTTAAACAAATAGCTTTAGCGATAAAAATCACATTTTTATATATATACAAACTATAGAGAATATTCATGTGTTGAATTGAAATTCGTTCGTCGAGTTGGAATTCATGTGTTGAATGTTATCGTATTTTAAAATAAAATGAATAGACAATAAAAACTACATTTTTATTGTGAATATGAAGTGTTAAAAACATTCATGTGTTGAATAAATATTTTTGATGATAAAAATATTTCTTTTATCATGTATACGCTTTGATAAAAATACACACGTGTTGAAATAAATAATAGTTTGCTAGAAATATTATTATTAGCTTTGTTCTGCATATATATACATGTGTTGAACAGGAAAAATGGATTAGCTGTAGAGTAAAGAAATTATTTGCGTGCCCGACAAATAGGTAAACCTTGATGAGTTGGCTGCGCAATTTTATTTTTATATCAACTCCCGTGAATGCCATTGGATGCGGAGTGCTGGTTATTCTGTGTGAAATAATAAATATCGCCATAGGATAGTAACAATTAATTTTGAACTACACTACATGGCATACTTCTTGACTATAGGCATACTTCATCATATTCCACATAAGCAATTGGAGCTTGTGTGACGAGGTGGAAGATTTACCATACGAGCGAGAGGCTTGTATGGCGATGATTTTATACTACAGGTTGAACTGATGACTGATATGGACTATATAAAATATAACGATAAATTGCCAGATTAATAAAAACACCATACGGGTCTGGAGTTGACAATAATCACGTCTCTCTAGTTATTAGATACGGCACATGGACTATTTATTTCCACACGGAAACGGGGTGACGAGAATTTATTCTCTGGAGTGATTATCTATACATGCTCCCCCGTAAACACCATAATATATCACTATAAATATGTGGATGCTTTTTAGGATTTATTGGGTACCTAACACGACCCAATAAATTTCCAAACCCCTCCCCGTACAAAGGAGTTTATGGCGAAATTTTTCGAAATATTAAGGCGTTAGTGAAATATTTGAAGTGAAAACAAAGTTGAAATTCATGAATGAACTATATTTGAAATTATAGAATGAATTATATATATATATATATAATTAAAAGGAATCGAAGCCGTGCAGTTCGTGTTTTGGAATCGTGATTTGAAACGATTAGTACGAGAAATCCGACCATCGGATTTTCCCGAAACTGCAACCGCTGGGTTCGCCTTGGAAATATCTTCCCAACGGCACCAACCTTGTAAAAATCCAACGGTTGGATTGTCCGAAATGTTTAATTCAAATCTGAAGAAAAACAGCACCAGAATCGTTTATATTTATATATAAATATAAATATAATTAAATTGAATCGAATAACGACGCTGCAGTTCGAATTTTCAAACCGTAACTTCAAACGACTAGTGTGGAAGATCCGACCGTCGGATTTTCACGAAACTGGAACCGTTGGGTTCGCTTTGGGAATATCTTCCCACTGATATAGACTTTGTAGAAATTCAACGGTTAGATTTTCCGATATGTGTAAAACAAATTAGAGGAAAAACAGCGCCAGTGCCACGGCACGACCTGAAACGTCGTTTAATTAAATATGGACATTTTTAAATAAATAAAAATGGCGAATAATCGTTATAAAATATTATAAGCAACATAGATTGCAAATAAACCAATTGGGCTTGAATTGTTTGATATTTGATGGTTGTATGTGTTTGACACGAAAATAACACTAAAGGACTGAAAGATGGATGTCGAATAATATAACCATGGAAAGAATCGATTTAAATTCTAATTACGTGAATTATTTGAAAAGTCCGAGCTAACCCTCATTTCAAATAATTTATCGAGCGATTCGAATTGGAAAATACAAGGATGATTCAAGACCGATGATCTTCGTATCGGTTGGATGGGCGCTGCTGAGGTTCCTGACTAGAGTAGCTACCGGGAAGGGACGGAAGTAGTAGCCGTCTGAACGTATGTGTTGATTGGACGGATATACGAGGAATTTGACGCCTCCGGTTTCGTTCAGACCCAGAACGGACTTGTAAATGGACTGTGTGTCTGACATTGGATTTTGTTCTATACTGATTGATCTCTGTTAAATATATATCTGTTGGCGGCGGAGAATTTATTCTTTTGCTTAACGCCCTTCTCTGAGACGTACGAGCTCAGGGGTTATATATCGATGGAAATCAATCGTATGGAGTGGATTGCCTATGTGGCATGCCAAGATGCTGTGATCAAGGCTTCTGTTGCAAAGCAAAGTCTTGTGGATGATGATCAAAGCACGGTCTACGTAGCCTGGCTTTGTGTATAGCGCGGATTCGCGAGCCTCACACCCCCGGTATGAGTTAAAAACGGGATACGGACTGCAGGGAGAGCACGACGTTTCTTTCTAGCTATGGTGGTGTCAGTGACTTACCAGCCCTGACATTTATATCTATTTTTCACCTATGTGGTTGTTGGAATGCGAGGCGCATCGACTATGGGTCTGTAAGGACCGGGAAACGTGTGTTCAGGCATAATTAATCCTCAAACGTAAGAGAGGACCGGCCCTGAAGCATCCAGGGTTACCCAGAGTGTGTAGTCCTGAGGCATTTGCTAGAATGTCTCGAAGCGGAGAGGAGCTTGCCCCTTGCCTCGACTCATGACGGAAATCCAATTTCCAATACGAAATAACGGACTCGATTGTAGAACTAGTATGGCGACATAGTATATGGTAGCTATGCCGTCTATGATTGATATTTATGATGTTATTCGCTTTTGAAACATATATACACTAGTAATAATATCAAATGATTTTGCTTTATACGCATCAAGCATATTTGGCCATTATAAGGTAAAACTCTATCCTCCGGCTTGCGTTGCATTGTGTGATGGGACTTGAGTCTTATAATGGCTTCATTCTTTTTAAAAGCATTGCGTTGTTTTAAAGAATTTACTTTGTTTTAAATGCACTAGCAATCACTGGAGTAAACCCGTTCCGCGAAAGTGGCGTGGTCCTATGATTTGCTTATTACTGTTGTTTAAACTGTTAAATAGATTCCTCATACCAGTCCCCATGACTGACTCGTTGTTTGTTTCACTTTGCAAACGCGGGTGCCCCTATTTTCACACGGGCAGCCTAGTTCACAGGTGATAGGTTGTTTTTGGCTCTGCACTGCTGCATAGAGTGCATTTTGGCTCATGGCGAGGCTGACTTCACAGAGATGACTTTGACATTTTCCGCCATTATTGTACTTATATTATGATTCCACCACTGGCGATGCAGACTGCTTTACTTTCAGTATTTATTCTCGTATGTATATGTACCGCCTTCGGTGATGTAGACTGATGCCCTTATTATGTCTCACTGCATGTATATACTCCGCCTCTGGCGATGATGACTGATCGCTTCCCTTTTATTTACTAAGTTATATCCTACGCTGTGCTATTCTGATGTTGTTACATGTTGTGATTCCGCTGTCATATCCATGTAAAATTATTCTATTTATTGTTTTTGCTATTATCTGTACTCTGCTATGATGATTGATGTATTATATTCCAATGATTATCCTTAATACCGCACCTCGGATTTTGGGATCGTCACAGTTGGTATCAGAGCTTTGGTTAACCTTAGTTCCGGGATCTAACACATTAAACACCTCGTCAGAATAGAATCAGTAGTGTTCTAAGGCGAGTAGCTCATTAGAGATAGGATTAGCAATGTCCTAGAATGAGCTAAGCAGATTAGCAAAACAATTTGATCAGTACATCATTACCTTTCCTTATGTTCCCCTGCTTTATCACATATGAAAATTATCAAATCTGTGAGCTTGACTCTTTTCTTGCTTATACAATACTCTCTTTGATGGCTACACGAGCAGCAGCAGCTAGAGGAGGCCGTGGAGGCCGAGCAGGAGTAGCAGGAGGATGGGGGAATATCCCCGTAGTTGAGGGAGGCCCTATTATTCAGCCACCAGCACCCCAAGACTTTGAGCTAGACAGAGTAGCGAAGAGGTATAGGAACCTGGGGGGAAAACCCTTTTCTGGCCTAGGTACAGTGACTGAGGCTATTGCTTGGTTGAAGACATGTGAAAAGATCTTTGAAGGAATGGGATTGGGGACCAACAACAAAGCACGACTAGGTATTTGGCTCCTACAGGAGGAAGCAGAGCTGTGGTGGGATGCCATCACCTCAGAGGATGCAGCAGGTACTGTCAGGACCTGGGAGCAATTCAAGACCATGTTCAACGAGAAGTTTGTACCTGAGCAAGCTTTAGAGAGGATGCGAGAGCAGTTTGCTAATCTCCAGCAGGGGGATCTCTCTATCCAGGATTACCTCAATAAATTCACTCAGTTGTCGCGCTATGCTCCAGAGCTTATTATGACTAACAAAGATAAGAACAAGAGATTTATATTTGGGCTAAAGCGCAAGTACCATGACAGAGCCATGAGCAACATCAAACTCTCCTTCTCAGAATTGGTAGAAATGGCTTGCAATTATGAAGATATGGATGAAACACACGCCAACAAAGACCGCGCTAAAAGCCAAGCTGGAAATAAGCGCAAAGCTTCAGCAGATCAGCCAGAGTCTAGCATTACAGCGGCCACTACTCAGAAACCTGGAAAGATACCGAAAGGGAATTGCTACAACTGCGGGAAGCCAGGACATTTTTCTAATGTGTGCAAAGCCCCGAGGAAGCCAAAGGCAAATCCAGACTCAGCCGAATGCTACAACTGCCATAAGAAAGGGCACTATAGCACGAATTGTCCTCTGAAGCAGAATGCACAAGTGGCTCATGTGTATGACGGGGAGACCCCGCCAGCTATCACCGATGGATCAGGTAAACCCGACGTCTTGGGAGGTACCCTAACCATTAAAAATATTCCAGTTTCTGTACTTTTTGATACTGGTGCATCACGTAGCTTCATTTCTAGTAACGTTGTTAGTAAGTTAAAGTTAAAGGTAAGAAAGCTTAAAGAATCAATTAAAGTTCAAAACCCGATAGGAGGTTCTGTTAGTCTCAGTTCGTACTGCAGAGTGCCTATCTCTTATGCATGTTACAAGTTTCCCATCCACTTAATCGTCATGGAATTATCTGAATTTGATGTTATTCTCGGTTTGGAATGGTTAACCAAATATAGGGCCGAAGTTAGATGTGCCGAGAGAATCGTTAAAGTTAAAACGAAGCTTGGACCTATATATATACCATGCCATGGATCAGAAATTAATAGAACATAATTTTGGTCTTCTTTAGAAGTTACTCCCCCTTCATTAGAAAAGATACCGGTCGTTAAAAACTATGCGGATGTGTTTGAAGAAGTAGAAAACTTACCGCCGCAAAGAGAAATTGAATTCAGGATAGATCTAATTCCTAACGCCCGACCAGTAGTACATCCAATTAGAAGAATGGACCCGAAAGAAAAAGAAGAGTTAGGTAGTCAAACCCGAGAATTGCTTTGGAAGGGTCTGATAAGACCGAGCTTTTCAGCTTGGGGAGCAACAGTGGTATTTGTCCCGAAATCAGACGGTACTCTAAGACTTTGTGTTGATTACCGAGATCTCAATAAGCAGACACTGAAGAACAAATATCCCTTGCCATGTATAGATGATCTGTTAGATCAATTAAATGGAGCGACAGTATTCTCCAGAATGGACCTAGCTACAGGTTTCCACCAATTACGTATAGCAGAAGACTGTGTTCCTTTGACAGCCTTCAGGGGTCCCGATTTATTCTACGAATGGTTAGTAATGCCATTCGGCTTGTGTAACGCTCCGGCATACTTCGTCGATCTTATGAATAGAGTGTTCCGTGGTGTATTGAATAAATTTGTTCTAGTCTTCATCGATGACATTTTAATCTACTCCAAGTCGGAAGGCGAGCATGCAAAACATTTAGAACAAGTGTTGAAAATCCTAAGGAGAAATGTATTGAAAGCCAAATTTTCTAAGTGTGTCTTCTAGCATGATGAAGTTAAGTTCCTAGGCCATGTCGTATCAAAAGAAGGGATTGCTGTAGATCCAAGCAAAATTACAGCGATTCAGAACTGGAAACAACCTACTACCCCCACAGAAGTTCGAAGTTTCCTTGGATTGGCTAGTTATTATCGGAAATTCGTTCAGGATTTTTCAAAGATATCTGGTGTATTGACAAAGCTTACAAAGAAGCATGCGAAATTCAAATGGACTCCCGAATGTGAAGAATCTTTCCAGGAGCTGAAACTGAAATTGACAACCGCTCTAGTATTGACAATTATAGAAGGCAACGAAGACTTGACTGTATGGACAGACGCTTCTATTAGAGGGCTAGGTGCAGTACTAATGCAAAAATGCCAAGTGGTCGCTTATGCCAGCCGTCAGCTGAAGCCGCATGAAAGAAACTATGCTACTCATGATCTTGAGTTATTAGTTATCGTGTTTGCTTTAAGAATCTGGAGGCATTATTTATTGGGTGAGAAGTTCGAACTATTTACCGATCATCAATCCTTGAAATACCTATTCACACAGAAAGATCTAAACTTGAGACAACAGCGTTGGTTGGAATTCCTTGCGGCATACGATTTTGAGATTCTATACACTCCAGGGAAAGCCAATGTTGTAGCGGATGCGCTCAGCAGAAAGAATGAAATCATCGCCAGTTTTGTCATCACGTCTTCATTAATTGACAGGATCTCGACCCTTCAGAAAGACGATGAATTTATTCAAAGAGCCAGTCAGAGAGTCAAAGGAGGTGAATCCACAAGTTTCCGACTCGATGACAAAAGAGTTCTAAGATTAAAGGGCAGAATTTGCATCCCAAATCTTCCTGAGCTCAGAAGAGAAATACTTGATGAGTGCCACAAGTCCAAACTAAGTATCCATCCCGGTGTGAGCAAGACGTATAACGATATCAAATGCACATTCTGGTGGAGGTCAATGAAAAGAGATATTTCATTATATGTTAGCAGATGCCCCACTTGTCAGTTAGTTAAGAGCGATCAGCAGAAATTGGCTGGACTATTACAACCATTAGAAATTCCAGGATGGAAGTGGGAGCAAATTTCGATGGACTTCATTGATGGCTGGCCTCGAACTAAGAAAGGAAACGACAGTATATGGGTAATCGTAGATCGCTTCACGAAGACTGCCCATTTCATACCTGTCCGATCCAACAGAACGGCTCAAAGTTTAGCACAGATTTACTTCAAAGAAATAGTTAAACTACATGGAGTGCCGCTCAATATAGTCAGTGATAGAGATCCCCTATTTACTAGCAAATTCCGGGAAGCATTCCCGACAGAATTGGGATCCAAATTGAATCTAAGCACCGCTTATCACCCATAGACAGACGACCAAACTGAGCGGGTGAATAGAATTCTAGAAGATTTACTGCGAGCTTGCGTTATTGATTTTGGAGGCTCATGGGAAGATCACTTGCATTTAGCCGAATTCTCTTATAACAATAGCTACCAAGCAAGTTTGGGAATGTCTCCATTTGAAGCATTATACGGTAGACCATGCAGATCTCCCGCATGTTGGGTAGAACCTGGCAACAGACTTGTGTTAGGGCCCGATATGATTCAAGAAGCATCGGATAAAGTCGATTTCATTAAGAAGCGATTGAAAACCGCACAAAGCCGACAGAAAAGTTATGTTGATGCGAGAAGAAGAGATTTATCATTTGCCGTTGGCGATTATGTTTATTTAAGAGTTTCTCTAATGCGGGGAGTAATCAGATTTGGCAAGACTGGGAAGTTGGCACCGAGATTTATTGGTCCCTTTCCTATACTTGAACGAATTGGAACTCTTGCATATAGGGTTCAATTACCTGATTGGTTGCCTGGTGTACATGATGTGTTCCACGTGTCTCAACTCAGAAAACATGTTCATGATCCGGATCTTGTTGTATAAAAAGCAGCGCAACAGGATATAGACATAACTCCAGAATTAGCGCTTAGAAGAGAGCCATTAAAGATTGTTGGCAAAGAAACTAGAGAGCTAAGGAGCAAAAAGATTCATTTAGTCAAAGTGCAGTGGAGTAGTGATCCTAGAGACTGTACTTGGGAGACTGAGGAAAGCATTAAACAAGCCTACCCCAAATGCAGGGTGGACATCTCTGACTAACTCCGGTGCAAGGTACCTTTACAATACTTTGCATTTACATTTTGTTTCCTACTTTGCTGTTATTTCCTTTTCGAGGACGAAAAGTTTTAAGTGGAGGAGATTGTAATAACCCGGAAAATGTGAACCAATTTAAAATTTTTAAAATTGGTTATTACCAAAGAATTTGAATAATTGAAATAGCGTATTTCAATAAAATAAAGAATTGGGTATAGTAAGGCAGTTTGAAATTTTGAATACAAACTTTGTCTGACTGTACCGGGTGGAAAATATAACGGATTTTAACGAAACTGAAAATATTTAAATCTGTTTATGAATACCTTTCTAACGAATCTGAAAAATCGAAGTTTCATAACGGGAATCAAAAGTTATGGCCGAATGAATTTTCAGAAAGGTCGCTATATAGCATATATAGCCCTTGAAAATTGATATTTTGCATATGACCTCGGAATTCGACGAAACCACTTTTGTTGGGTCCGGGATGTCAAACTATTTCTAGGTTTCAAATTTCATAATTTTTGAAGCTAGTATGTGAGCGGGGCAAAAGAAAACGTGATTGATCAATTTCTGTTAAAATGGGTCGACCTAAAATGGCCGTTTTTTCAAACGAGCTCAGAATTCGATGAAACTGGTTTTGTTAGGACCGTATCGTCAAAACAAAGCTAGATTTATTTTTTTGGAATTTTTCGATTCATTTTGTGGCCCAGGCAAATTGAAATGTACGTTCAAATTAAATACTGAATGTTTTATACTTTAATTTGAAAAATAACTGACTGTAACAGTCGAATTGGCCAACGAAACATATCCCATCGTGTCCGGAATGGGGGTATTTAGCTGGGGGCGACAGTCGTTGGGTTTGATTTCGAGTTCATCTGTAAAAACACTATTTAAAATTTTCTATAAAGCCTCGACCAATAGGATTTTTTCTTTTAAAAAATAACTACGGAGAAACCCTAGCCGCCAAGCGATATCGACGATTCACGTTGCTCCGTCCTTCCCTTCCATTTTCCGACCACCTCCGACGTAGTTAGCCCCCGCCACCACCCCAGTTCGACGGCCCTTCCTCCCCTCTCCAAATCCGACCAAACCCCACCCTCCACCATCGCCTGTATCGCCTGAACCACCCCCACGAAGTCGACGTCTTTCCGACGCCGCCCAGCCCTCCTCCGGCCACCGAACTGGCCCCACTCCTAGGCGCAGGCGCGCCTCTCCAGGCCCGAGGGCGTGGCACTACCTGATCGAAGCAACGATCTACGGATTTCACAAATTTTGCAAACCTAGTTTTGAACCTTCAAATAAAGGTACGGCCTTGTTTTTCTGAGTTGAAAATTACACTTTAAAGTGTTGCAAAATCCGTCTATCTTTGAAAAATCATATCTTTTTCATGTGTTGACGAAATTCGATGAAACAGGAAACATCGTGACCGCAAGGAGGCTCTCTACATTCTAGAAGAGACCGCGGATTTTTCTGAGCTCGTTAGGATTTTTAGCACTGCAAAAAACCAATGTGAGGAATCTAAACTAAATTGTGTGAATGGAATCGCGTTGTATAAATTATATAAGCGAAGTGTAAATTATATACGCATTGTATACCTCATGTACATGTGTTGTATAAGTTATATTAGCGATGTATAAATTATACAAGCGTTGAATGAAACATATATGATTTGAATTGTGATGAAATGCAAGTGAATTATAGAAATAATATTTATATATATATACTCCCCTCGTCCACAGACCATGGACGATATTTATTGCTTGTGATTGACGTGATATTATATGGTATGACGAATGGTTGGAAATAATTGTTTGTGGTTGATATTGTGGTTGAAAAATACCCTTGTGGTTGAAAAAGACCATTGTGGTTGAAAAATACCCTCTTGTGGTTGAAACAAATTAGAATAGGATTGTGGAATTGAAAATAAAACATGCCGCCTGCGTGCGAACTAGATGCATGATCTCCATTGTCAAAAACCGCGAGGTTTTAAGGTAGAGTGAGGAGCCGTACTAGGGACAGTCCCGGTTTTAACTACCCTGCCGTTATGCTGCCAAAATTTTCTGAAATATTCATGTGTTAGAATAATTTTCATTCGTTGAAATAAATTACATATGTTGAAATATTCATGTGTTGAGTTGCAATTCATTCGTTGAGTTGAAATTCATGTGTTGAATATTATTTGAATTTAAACAAATAGCTTTAGCGATAAAAATCACATTTTTGTATATATTCAAACTATAGCGAATATTCATGTGTTGAGTTGAAATTCATTCGTTGAATCGAAATTCATGTGTTGAATATTATTTGAATTTAAACAAATAGTTTTAGCGATAAAAATCACATTTTTATATATATACAAACTATAGAGAATATTCATGTGTTGAATTGAAATTCGTTCGTCGAGTTGGAATTCATGTGTTGAATGTTATCGTATTTTAAAATAAAATAAATAGACAATAAAAACTACATTTTTATTGTGAATATGAAGTGTTAAAAACACTCACGTGTTGAATAAATATTTTTGATGATAAAAATATTTCTTTTATCATGTATACGCTTTGATAAAAATACACACGTGTTGAAATAAATAATAGTTTGTTAGAAATATTATTATTAGCTTTGTTCTGTATATATATACATGTGTTGAACAGGAAAAATGGATTAGTTGAAGAGTAAAGAAATTATTTGTGTGCCCGACAATTAGGTAAACCTTGATGAGTTGGCTGCGCAATTTTATTTTTATATCAACTCCTGTGAATGCCATTGGATGCGGAGTGCTGGTTATTCTGTGTGAAATAATAAATATCGCCATAGGATAGTAACAATTAATTTTGAACTACACTACATGGCATACTTCTTGACGATAGGCATACTTCATCATATTCCACATAAGCAATTGGAGCTTGTGTGACGAGGTGGAAGATTTACCATACGAGCGAGAGGCTTGTATGGCGATGATTTTATACTACAGGTTGAACTGATGACTGATATGGACTATATAAAATATAACGATAAATTGCCAGATTAATAAAAACCCCACACGGGTCTGGAGTTGACAATAATCACGTCTCTCTAGTTATTAGATACGGCACATGGACTATTTATTTCCACACGGAAACGGGGTGACGAGAATTTATTCTCTGGAGTGATTATCTATACATGCTCCCCCGTAAACACCAGAATATATCACTATAAATATGTGGATGCTTTTTAGGATTTATTGGGTACCTAACACGGCCCAATAAATTTCCAAACCCCTCCCCGTACAAAGGAGGTTATGGCGAATTTTTTTGAAATATTAAGGCGTTAGTGAAATATTTGAAGTGAAAACGAAGTTGAAATTAATGAATGAACTATATTTGAAATTATAGAATGAATTATATTTATATATATAAATATAAATATAATTAAAAGGAATCGAAGCCGTGCAGTTCGTGTTTTGGAATCGTGATTTGAAACGATTAGTACGATAAATCCGACCATCGGATTTTCCCGAAACCACAACCGCTGGGTTCGCCTTGGAAATATCTTCCCAACGGCACCAACCTTGTAAAAATCCAACGGTTGGATTGTCCGGAATGTTTAATTCAAATCTGAAGAAAAACAACGCCATAATCGTTTATATTTATATATAAATATAAATATAATTAAATTGAATCGAATAACGACGCTGCAGTTCGAATTTTGAAACTGTAACTTCAAACGACTAGTGTGGAAGATCCGACCGTCGGATTTTCACGAAACTGGAACCGTTGGGTTCGCTTTGGGAATATCTTCCCACTGATATAGACTTTGTAGAAATCCAACGGTTAGATTTTCCGATATGTGTAAAACAAATTAGAGGAAAAACAGCGCCAGTGCCACGGCACGACCTGAAACGTCGTTTAATTAAATATGGCCATTTTTAAATAAATAAAAATGGCGAATAATCGTTATAAAATATTATAAGCAACATAGATTGCAAATAAACCAATTGGGCTTGAATTGTTTGATATTTGATGGTTGTATGTGTTTGACACGAAAATAACACTAAAGGACTGAAAGATGGATGTCGAATAATATAACCATGGAAAGAATCGATTTAAATTCTAATTACGTGAATTATTTGAAAAGGCCGAGCTAACCCTCATTTCAAATAATTTATCGAGCGATTCGAATTGGAAAATACAAGGACGATTCAAGACCGACGATCTTCGTATCGGTTGAATGGGCGCTGCTGAGGTTCCTGACTGGAGTAGCTACCGGGAAGGGACGGAAGTAGTAGCCGTCTGAACGTATGTGTTGATTGGACGGATGTACGAGGAATTTGAAGCCTCCGGTTTCGTTTAGACCCAGAACGAACTTGTAAATGGACTGTGTGTCTGACATTAGATTTTGTTCTATACTGATTGATCTCTGTTAAATATATATCTCTTGGCGGCGGAGAATTTATTCTTTTGCTTAACGCCCTTCTCTGAGACGTACGAGCTCAGGGGTTATATATCGATGGAAATCAATCGTATGGAGTGGATTGCCTATGTGGCATGCCAAGATGCTGTGATCAAGGCTTCTGTTGCAAAGCAAAGTCTTGTGGATGACGATCAAAGCACGGTCTACGTGGCCTGGCTTTGTGTATAGCGCGAATTCGCGAGCCTCACACCCCGGTATGAGTTAAAAAGGGATACGGACTGCAGGGAGAGCACGACGTTTCTTTCTAGCTATGGTGGTGTCAGTGACTTACCAGCCCTGACATTTATATCTATTTTTCACCTATGTGGTTGTTGGAATGCGAGGCGCCTCGATTATGGGTCTGTAAGGACCGGGAAACGTGTGTTCATGCATAATTAATCCTCAAACGTAAGAGAGGACCGGCCCTGAAGCATCCAGGGTTACCCAGAGTGTGTAGTCCTGAGGCATTTGCTAGAATGTCTCGAAGCGGAGAGGAGCTTGCCCCTTGCCTCGACTCATGACAGAAATCCAATTTCCAATACGAAATAACGGACTCGATTGTAGAACTAATATGGCGATATAGTATATGGTAGCTATGCCGTCTATGATTGATATTTATGATGCTATTCGCTTATGAAACATATATGCACTAGTAATAATATCAAATGATTTTGCTTTATATGTATCAAGCATATTTGGCCATTATAAGGTAAAACTCTATCCTCCGGCTTGCGTTGCATTGTGTGATGGGACTTGAGTCTTATAATGGCTTCATTCTTTTTAAAAGCATTGCGTTGTTTTAAAGAATTTACTTTGTTTTAAATGCACTAGCAATCACTGGAGTAAACCCGTTCCGCGAAAGTGGCGTGGTCCTATGATTTGCTTATTACTGTTGTTTAAACTGTTAAATAGATTCCTCATACCAGTCCCCATGACTGACTCGTTGTTTGTTTCACTTTGCAAACGCGGGTGCCCCTATTTTCACACGGGCAGCCTAGTTCACAGGTGACAGGTTGTTTTTGGCTCTGCACTGTTGCATAGAGTGCATTTTGGCTCATGGCGAGGCTGACTTCACAGAGATGACTTTGACATTTTCCGCCATTATTGTACTTATATTATGATTCCGCCACTGGCGATGCAGACTGCTTTACTTTCAGTATTTATTCTCGTATGTATATGTACCGCCTTCGGCAATGTAGACTGATGCCCTTATTATGTCTCACTGCATGTATATACTCCGCCTCTGGCGATGATGACTGATCGCTTCCCTTTTATTTACTAAGTTATATCCTACGCTGTGCTATTCTGATGTTGTTACATGTTGTGATTCCGCTGTCATATCCATGTAAAATTATTCTATTTATTGTTTTTGCTATTATCTGTACTCTGCTATGATGATTGATGTGTTATATTCCAATGATTACCCTTAATACCGCACCTCAGATTTTGGGATCGTCACAATCTCTTTGCTGTACTTTACGAAATAGGGTCTCGACATTCGGTTGTAATTTTTCATCGCATTCGTTTAAGGTTTCGGTTACTTTTAAGTTCGTGAGTCGATTGCGTGATTTCATGAAAGAAGATTTCGTGATTGCGTTATTGCGTGATTTCGTGATTGCATGATTTCGTGATTGCGTGATTTCGTGAAAGATGAATTCGTGATTTTTTATTTTGCGATTTCGTTATTTCATATAAGGAAATTGTACGAGAGTTATTTCTGTCCTTTTGAATAAAATATTAGACGGCGGCTATCCTTCTGAATAAAATATTAGGCGGTTGTACTTATGGTTAAATTTTTAGTGCTAATTGTCCTTATAAATTAATTTCCCTTTTTTTATTAACTAATAGTTTCTAACGTTTCATATTTAAGTCCACATATTTAAATTAATTAAAAAACCTAAAATTTAAGCAATTTAAATAAATTTAATTAACTAATATTTCTTTTAAATACTAAAAATGATAAAATTATGTTTTTCTAGCTCCAAAACCATACACTTCAAATATTCTACAATCATTTAAGTCTTGCGCGATTATTTTATAATATTTTACATTTTGTACTATTTTACAATTAATTACATAATATTAAAAGTATTTAAATAATTTTAGCAAACTACAATCCATTGGATCGTCTAATAAATCACATTAAAATTAACTAATAAATCACAGCAATGTTAATCATATTAACAAAAATGAAAAAATAATCAAATATATAAAAATGTCAATCACATAGCTTAAGTTATATATATAAATAACTATCACAAACTCAAAGTTAAACTCATTTGTGTCAATATTTTACCATGTATTGCATTGTAGTATTAATGCCAAACGCCTATATGTTGAATTCAACAATTGAATTCAATCAATAAATAGTTGTTGATTCATCTACTTAACACTTAGTGTGATGTTTTGAAATGTGCACCATGTTTGTATCAACGAAAACGACAAAATTAGTTTTTGAAATATAAAGTTAAATAAGTCACATAGTTTAAATAACATATGTAAATAGCAATAAAATTTAAATGTATTATATACTTATCTCGATAAACTTATGATAAATTGAACAAAACAATTTCCGCTTTAAATAATTGTATTTTAACATTTACATAATTATTTGCTAAACTTTCTTACTTTTTTTGTAATATTTTATATTTCAGTCCATATGTTTAAACTAATCATGAAATCTTAATTCTAATTATTTAAATAATCTAAACAAGTATTCATTCCATTTTGCTAATAGCTCTTAAAAATATATGATGATTTTATTATGTATATTCATATTAAAAAAGATATTTTTTTCATGCAACTGTAAAGATGTATAAATCACATAACATTAACTAAGTATATCAACAATAACGATAAAGTTAATCTGTAGATTAATTATGATTCATTTATATCAAGAATTTATCATGTATTATATCATAAAATTCTTTTTGAATATCAATAACTCCACAACAGATTTATATTTTTTGCAAATTTTTTTTAATTTTTTCCATGCAATGCCATATAGTTCAACTAACTTCGTAATTTCACATCTAACAATGTATTTCAATTTATCAACTGTTGTTCCTAGAAAAAATGGATTACTTATCACGCATAAATTCATAGCATACTTGAACCTAGAATCGATTAGAGTGAAGCCTGCAAGGTTCAGGCATGAAATAAAACTAAAGTACTAACCCTTTGCATGAAAAAAGTTCCGGCAATGGCATCTAATTAGTGGAAGTATAAGAATAATGAGTTTATTACCCAAACAAAAAACTGGTTTTCACCTAGAAGGAAAAGGGTGTTTTGCGAAGAGTTCGCTTGCAATATAGCACCCCAAGTAAATAGATAATGAGTATATACGCGTTTGTTTCTATTTATTTACAAAGAATAACATTTACATGATGCACATATATGAATTGAAAATGAATTAAATGGAAACATCGACAAAAGAAAATTAAAAGGAAAAAAAATCAAAATTGTAGTATATATGAACAATAATCAGATATCGAAAAGGGAAATGGAAGCAATAAAAAATTGGTGATGCAATTTGGATAACATTTCTTGTCACTTGACCAATATTCATTCGCGTTTCGTTACATTTCTTGTCACTTGATTGACATTTAAGAATGTTATTAGCCCTTATGTGGCAGTAGTTATGCTAGGATCTCTAAAGAGGATAAAACTACTTCTTGCAACACAAATAAACAATATATTGTTCAATCTAGTAAAATAAATTTGTTAGTCTAAGAACTTGATGAAAAATATATCATATATAGCTTTCAAGCTTTACTGCAGAACCAGGCACATAAAATTGAAAATGTTTCAACAAAATTTTGAATTAGCAAATTTTGAATTCATATCCACAGGAATTAAAATTAGACCCAGCTTTGATAAGGTGGTGCATTACCTAATTTTAATTTGTAGATAAATTACCAACATAACTCATCATCTTTTTAAAAAAAAATATATATGAATGATGTGTATACATAGGGAAATTAATATGTATGAAAAATAAAATAAGTATCATACAATTCAATAAAGAAGTTACTGTTTATGCCTGTAAATTACTGATATATTATACCCAAAAATTTTGAAATAAAATTTACATGTTGCAATACAAAAAGTCATAGAGTTCAAAATTCAATTCCTTATCTTGCAAAAGTTGAAAAAAATATTTTAATGAATTTCCATATAGAAATATCCTACTTAAGTTTTAAAATACGCAATAACTCTCTTTAAAAATAGGACTAAAAAACCTCATTTTCTATATGAGGATATTTGTAAAAAAAAGTTGCAGATATTTGCAGGCATCTTTATAAATATTTTTCTAGGTTTCAAATACTTGTAGAAAAATTTGTATAAGTACTTGCATTGTTTTCTTTAAATAGTTGCATTTTTTCGAATAAAAAGAACGTGCCAGTTATAAAAAAACATGCTCCTACAGTTGACATTCATAAAAATAATTTTTTTTACTAAAATTAAAATGATGGGTGTAATTTAAACATGTTTCAAGGAAGGGTTGTCATGTATCAAATTTGTAACTAAGAAGCGAACCAAATTTCCACAATAATTTAAGCCTTTGAATCTATAATAATAATAATAATTGGGCCTTGCTTCTAATAATACCATGATATGCGATATTAATCGACAAACAAATCACCCTTAAAAGGGAAAAGTATTTTTAAACAAATCTCTTCCACACACATACCCACGTGCATGCAATATACACGTGCGCACACATGTATAGTATGTATATATCCATTGCAGACAGTTTAAATATTGCCAGTAGTCATAAATCCCATGCAGATAGCAAAATCCCGAGAAGTAAGATAATCTTTTTCTTTCACACGTTATCCAACAACAAATTAGCAGCATTAGCTTCAGCACAGAAAAAGATAGATCATTCATTGTATTAATAAAACCAACATACATCATTTTCTCTCGTATTTTCATATATATACACACACAAAAAACATATATACATACGCAAGCATCCGCTACAAACAATCCGAAGATTATTTGTTCCAATGATAAAAAGTTACTACTCTTAAATGTAGTTTAGTAAACATGGATGAGCATACCGAAGATTGATTTTTGTACATAAACTATTATAGAAAAGGTGATATGCTATTATTATTTTCTTTAACTATTATAAAAATGATGGTATGCTGTTATTATCTTCTTTATTCCTCCGTTGACTAATATTAGATGCTAATGCAAAAAAAAAAAAAAAAAAAAACATCATCAATTGTATTTTAGAGATGTAGCATCAGCATAATACAACACTATTTAGGAAAAATTACAAACAAAGAGCTATCACATATTTCTTGTAAAAAGTAAAGCTTTCACATATTGTCAAAAGTAAAGAAAACATACAGGAAACATGTTATTAGAAATAAATTTAAATATAATGACAAACTTACCTCTTGAACGTAAAGAACTTATAATGCTGAAAAAGAAAATGTTCCTAAAATTTTTGTGTGTATTCATGCAGAAAAACGCGAACATTTTCTAAGTATATATTATAAATAACATAACTACATTCAGATTTGTATGCTTTGTATCCATATATAAATTTAATGTAATCAAATTCAGTCGCGATATTGTTTGAAAAATAATAATAATAATAATAAAAGCTAAAATTAAATGTTAGAGGCATCACATTTTGGATCCAAAACACCTAAACCAAATAAAGATGAGATTTTAAGGGATCTGCATCATAATAAACCTCCATGCATGTGACACAATTTCAGATTCAATGCTAAACCAATATTGTTTCCAACAATAATTAAACAACATGAAAATCAAATATAAGAACATCAATGAATTTTGAGTACCTAAAATACGTCAATTAAAATCATACCTAAAACGCAAAACATAAAAATATCCAACCGTTGAACTCGATCAATAAAGCAATATCGTTTATTCCTAAAAGTATGGAGGTGAAATGAGTTGGAAAAAGGATGCAGAAGATTATAAAATAAAAAACACTAGATAAACATATCATAACATTCCTTAAATGCAAATCAACATGAACTCAAATATAGGGAAGTAGAGAAATAGGACTAAATTCCATATATAAGAAGAATAGAGACGTCATTTGTTCTACTTAAACATTGAAAGAGTTTAAAATCTAAGTTTTTCATCAATACTTACCAACATTATTAATCGAAAACATGGTTATTGTACGAAAAATATAAATGTCTGTAACTAAAAAAGACACACAAAAAATGGGAAATTATGAATGCATTTTAGTAAAAAATAATGGAATATGAAGTATCCACTTCACTAATTACAACGAAGAAAGTTATATGGTGGATTTATTAATATACTCTAAAGTGACAATAACAACTGAAATAGATCAACAAATAGAAACCTAGAAGTGACGCAATAATAAAAGTTCTTAAAACATCTTGGATAAAGGAAAAATAAAACGAATAAAAAAGTTAAAAAAAGGATAAACATGGAGAAAATAAGTTTGTAACGTGCCTTCAACAGTTGGTATACAGGTGCTGACCAGCTTTTTGGCAAACCAGTCACACGTCAAGATTATGGTTAGCGGCGCGCTCGAGTCTCGAGAACGTCGTCGAAAAACACAAAGCGATTTGTGTTAGGGAATGCAGAATGGACCATTAAGGCAAAACTGACACTAGAGGGGGGTGAATAGTGTTTTTACGGAATTTAAGAAAATCTAAAACTTATATGATCTACTATATGAATCACACACTACAGAGATAATCACAGAGACAGAATCAAACACAAACATAGAAATAAACAGAAATAAAATGCAGAAAAGGAAAGAACACACCAGATTTTATACTAGTTCGGATTACTCATACGTCCAGTCCCACGCAACGCTGGATTGCGCAGAGTTTTATTACTATATCAATATCCAAGTACAATCTCCATGATTTCACGGCTACAAGGTTACCACCGACTCCAAATTCCCTTGATCAAGCATGTTTCCCTTGATTTCCCCGGCTACAAGGTTACCACCGATTCCCTTCCTTGATTTCAAGGTTACAAGGAACACAACATTTCCCAAACACTTCCCAAACGATTACAACAGCCCTATAACTTTTCAATAGCACTTCGATTCAGAATATTAAAGGTGTAAAGAAAGGGGATGAAGATGGAGAAGAAGAATGATGAAAAAATTCGAAATCATTCCTATAACAACCTGGAATTTCTGAACCAATTTTTTTTTATTTTAGCTATTTTAATGGGTTTTGAATATTTAAAATGATTTATTTTAAGAATTAACGATTCAAAATTTATTTAAATCGAAGTTAGAACGTATAAATTTATTTTAATTATAAATAGAGTTTGAAATGGCGTGGTAGTTAAAAATTTGATTTCTAATTTCAAATGAATGCACAGAATTCAATATAAATCGGATTTCAGTAAAACCAGAAACGTTAGAATCTATTAACAATATCTTCCTAACGAATGTAAGAAACTGAGATTTCACTTTATAAATTGTAAGTTATGTCCAGTTTAAAATTTAAAATAGTCGCTATGGAATTTATATATATTTTAATATAATATATAACCCTTAAAAATAGCCATTTTGCAAACGACTTCCGTTTTCGACGAAACCACTTTTGTTGGATCCGGAATATTAAATTATGGTTAGGTTTCAAATTTCATAATTTTTAGAACTAATATGTGAGCGTAGTAAATTAAAACGAGTTTGCTAATTTCAAATGGAAATTAATCGACTAGAAAAATGGTCATCTTTTAAATGGTCTCCAAATTCGGCGAAATTAGTTTTGTTAAGACCGTATCATCAAAACATAACTAGATTTATTTTTTGTAATTTTTGGAGTTAGTATGTGTCCCCGGTAAATTAAAATGTACGTTTAAATTCAATTATACTGATTTATATTTTAATTTTGATAAAAACTGATCGAAACAGTCGAATTGTCTTATGAAACATATCCCATTGTGTTCGAAATGGGGATATTTAGTTAGAGGCGACAGTCGTTGGGGTTCATTTGGAGTTCGAAACGTCAAACAAGTAAAAATTGGAATAAAATAATAATAAATAAACTATATATATAAATAAAATACTAAAAACTAAAACCCTATTCTTCATTCAGCGAACCCGCCGCCATATTAGAAACATAAGGCCGATTTTATCCCATTTAATTTCCTGAATCATTTAAAATCGGCTTGGAATTAAATGATGAATTCAAAACAAAAACTAGGGTGCTTCTTTAGATCTACAAAATGATATGGTCGAGATTATACGATGTGGCTTGGTTTGTCCAAATTTGGAGTTCAAACTTCATGCGTTTGGGGGTGGATCTCGAGGCATAGAAGCCATCGAGTACGGTAGTGTTCTTGGGGGAGGACACTGACACGTAGGCGCATCGAGTGGCGGGGTCGGATCCTCGGTCGGACGTCTCTGGCGTCGCGAAGTGGTGAAGTTTCAAAACGATGATGAGTTATGACGGTTTTTCTACGAGGAAGAAAAACAAAAGGGAACGGCAACGCTTAAGCTAAGTGTGATTAATTTAATTTAATTATAATTAAATAGTGTCAATATATAAACTATCATATCTCATTCAAACAGAAACAAAATTCGACGATTTCAGTTTTGTTGGAACCGTGAAGACGAGCACTACATTTCAGAACTGATTAGAATAGGATTGGAGCTGATTGGAATTTTTGATTTCATTAAATGCGCGGTTTAAATCAATAAAAAAATAGAATCATGCCTTAAAGACTGACGGAGTGGAAACCAATGTGAGAACTTCTTCTCGCTAAATTATATTTTGTCATATTATTGTATTCATGTATAAAAATATATAGAATTGTCAGTGTAGATTTTTATCAGTTTAAATCATTATAAATCGTATACGATGCCTGTTAGCTCACCTCCCTCGTCCACAGACCATGGACGATTTAATTGACTGTATTGTGTGTTGATTCTGATGCTAAAATGTTTAAAATAATATTAAAAATAATTTAATATTATTTTGTGGTAGTTGAAATTAAATTATAAATATCCATTTATAATTTAAACAGTGAAAATTGGTTAATTAGAAAAATAACCCAAATCGAATTAGAATTGGTTAAATTTATTAACCAATAATTTATTTAAATTCACTGTTGTTGTTTGAAAACCCCACACGGGTATTGGGATGATATTTGATATACACTAATCCCAATATTTAGTTGTATGTCAATCAATGGGTTGACAGACTGTGATAAACATTATTTAATTATTTAATGCTTATACAGTTGTAAATTGCACTCTGGATGTGAATTTACTATTTGATGATTATTTATCATTATTGTTGAATACATGTGATGTATGAAATCCATATAACTGAAATTATATGGTAATTGATTGAGTCGCATTCCGATTCGGAAACAAAGAATATTTTAAAATAATGAATATTTTAAAATTACAAATATTTTTGAAATAATATTCAGTAAAGAATTAAAATATGATTTTGTTGTCCGATTTTGGATGGACACGAAAATATTGAAACATATGGAAGCTGAGTTAAGTATATATGCCATTTTTAGCCCAAACCGGTTTATCGATCGATTTTATTTATTTTATAATAAATATCGAAAGGGAAATGGATTTCAAAATTTGATATTTTGACAATATTATCATTTTAATATTTTAATGATATGGAATATTCAATTTTGATTTAAATTGAAAATGAAGTTAGAATCGTTTTTAAAACGATTTATAAAACACATTTTAAATGGAAATCGACGATTATATTATACATATTTATATGACCTGAATTGAACGCGCCGCGCAACGACCGTTCACGAATTTTGACCATTAACTTCAAATTGATGTAACGGGAGGTCTGACCGTCGAATTCTCCTAAAACCGGAACCGTTGGGTTCGTGTAACAACCCGGAAAATCTGAACCAATTTAAAATTTTAATTTTGGCGATTTTAATTAATTTTGAATATTTAAAATGAATTATTTTAAATAATAACGACAAGAAATTTATTTTGAATAGAATTAGAATGGATATATTTATTTGAATCGTTGTTAGAATATAAATATTTATTTTTAATTATAAAAGGAATTGAAAATGGCGCGGTAGTTCGAAAATTCGATTTCAAATTTCAAATGAATGTACAGGATTCAAAATAAACCGGATTTTAGCAAAACCAAAAATATTAGAATCTATTTGAAAATATCTTTCGAACGAATCCGAAAAATCAAAATTTCATAGCGGGGATAAAAAGTTATGCCCAGTTGAAAATTCAGAATAGTCGCTACGAAATTTTGGCCCTTAAAAATGGAAATTTTGCAAACGACCTCCATTTTTGATGAAACCACTATTGTTGGATCAGGGATGTCAAATTATTGTTATATTCCAAAATCCATAATTTTTGAAAGCAATGCGTGAGTGTGGCAGAAGAAAACGTGTTTTGACATTTTCAGTCAATTTGGATCGACCAAAAAATGGCCATTTTTCAAACGATCTTCAAATTTGACGAAATTAGTTTTGTTAGGATCGTATCGTCAATACGAAACTAGAAAATATTTTTCAGGAATTTTTAGAGTCCGTATGTGGCCCCGGTAAATTGAAATGCGCGTTCAAATTCAATATGTAGATTTATATTTTAATTTTGACGAAAATTGATTGAAACAATCGAATCAGCTTACGATACATATCCCATTGTGTTCGGAATGGGGGTATTACGCTAGGATGATAGTCGTTAGGTCTCGTTTGGAGTTCGAATGAAAAGTCAACCTTTATGGAAAATAAAATAATATATATAATTATAACCTTTTCTCCTTAACCCCCTCACACTCCCTCTCTCTTACGATCTGGAGAAAAAAAAAGAACGAACCATAATTCTCCGTCGTCCTCCACCGAAGCGGACCGCCGCACTGGCCCTCCCCACGACCGTCGCCCTCCCCTCATCTCCTCCTCCTTCGATCCCTTCTCCTCTCGCACCCAATTCGAGAAGCCCCCATTTCAAACAGCCGCCTCCTCTTACCTCGCGACAGAGAAATCCCGCACCCCCTGGCCCACCGCCCACCTGCGCGGCCCCCCACCTCACCAGAGACGCCACCTCGAGCCTTCTCCCTCTGTCCGAATAGCAAACCCCCCTTCTTCGCTGAAAAACCTATAAGCCCTTCCTTCTTTTTATTATTTTTATTATTCAATGTAATTAGTTTTTTTAGGGATTATTATATATAAAGGAATGATTTTTATATGGATGATGTGAAAATAAAAATACGATTTTTATAGAATGTACAAAAGAAAAATTGGATTTTTATCTATACAATACGATGATAAAAATGTGATTTTTATATATGTAGTGAATAGAAATATGATTTTTATATATGTAGCAAAATAAAAAACTGATCTTTATTATATATATAGTGAAATAAAAATATGATTTTTATTATATGAACATCGATATAAAAATACAATTTTTATATATATTAAGTAGAAATAAAAATATGATTTTTATGTATATGTTGTGATAATAAAAATGTGATTTTTACTATGAACAACGTGTAAAGGATTGCGTTGAATTTCGAGCAAATCCAAGCCATTCAGAAATGATAACGGCGGAGTGGAAACCCAAGGTGAGAACTTCTCACTTTTATTTTATTTTCTAGTTAAAATATATACTAGGATGCAGACTGTGCTTAGCAGCACTCGACACCTGTCGTCCACAGACCATGGACGACTTATTTGTTTGTTTGATTTTGTTGTTAAAGTTGATTGTGTGATGTGGAATGGAATAAAATATTTTATGGTTAAAAATATAATTTTTAACGTGTATATGAATAAAATAAATATTCATAAACAAATCGGACGATTTGTTTATGTACACACATTTGACTAATATTGATTGGGACGATAAATTTTACACATCGCCCAACTGCACAAATAAAACCTGTGTTTGATTGTTTGAAACCCCACACGGGTATTGGGAAGATACTAGACATACCCTAATCCCAATAATTAGTTGTATGTCGATCGATTGATTGACAAGCTGTTATAAGCGTTGAATATTCATATTTAATGCTTATGCAGTGTAGAATGCACTATGGATGATGGTTGATTGTTTATCATTGTTGTTCTATACATGTGTTGTATGAAATCCATATAATCACTATGGATTTTGGGTTCGTCGTGAATGGTATCTTTAATAATACTGTTCTTGAACCGAATGGAGTTAAGAAAATTAGAAACTGACTGGAGATTAGTTAAGTTGAATGGTTTCCTGGGTATTGATCTGATGTTGGTTTCGTCCTTCGGGGTTAATACTTAGGGGATTGTTCTCTTACTAATCTACGGTTAGAGGCTAATGTGAATTGGGTTTATTGTGAACTATGTTTTTAACGGCATTCGTTCTTTAACCCAATTTACAATGAAATGTGAATTGGGATTTGCAAATCTTTTTATTTAGATTTAACGGATTTTTCCAAGGTAACGTTTTCCAATTTAATATATTAAATTGGAATTGAACGGAATTCGATTTGATAATAATCGAAGTGAACTTCTGTGGAGGAAGACTGTTAATACATATGGAATTTAAGAGGCGTTGCCGTTATTCCATTTATATTATTGGTTGGATATGGAAATTGATATCGATTATATATTGATTTGTTTTCCCGTGAAGATTCCATAATTAATGGAATGTGATTTGGGTTGTCATGAATGGTATCTTTAATAATACTATTCTTAGACCCAACGGAGTTAAGAAATTCAGAAACTAACTGGAGATTAGTTAAGTTGAATGGCTTACTGGGTATTGATCTGATGTTGGTTTTGGCCTTCGGGGTTAATACTTAGGGAATTGTTCACTTGCTAATTTACGGTTAAAGGATGATGGAATGGAATGAGATTTTGGGTTTATCGTGAACCATGTTTTAAATGACATTGGTTCTTTAACCCAGTCAAAGACAGGGTATGATTTCCCGAGTTAAACAATCGTTAATATTGGTTTTTGGAAAGATTAAAACCAAGTGGAGTTTTAATGAATCTTTAATTAGATTTAAATGATATCCAAAGGAAGATTAAAGAATAAGTTTGAAGAATTTATCTTTGATAAAATTAATGGGAACCTTTCCCAAAGTATAAGAATATTTGAATAAAGGAATATTCTGGATTGGAATGAAACATATGTTGTGTTTTTATAGCACTTGTTTATTATATACGCGAGTTATTCAGAAAGACCGGGTTTATCCCATTCTGAATAACTGATTCGACGTTGTGTCGAGGATGAAGATGGTGGTCGAAGATCGGAGGTTTTCACATCGTTTGGATGATTACTGATGTCTTGATTGGGCTGTACACCCAAGCCGAGGTATGATCGTCCAGACGTACTTGGAGATCGACGGATATGCGAGGGCCTCTCCCCTGTATTGGACATATGGGGGAGGAATAAGTGCCTCCGGTTTCGTTCAGATCTAGGACGAACTTGTAAATGGATGTGTGTCTGACATCGGATTTCATTCTGTGTGATTGATATACATCAGTTGCATAGCGTGAATTGCCTGTGTGGCATGCTGAGATGCAAATAATCAAGTCTTCTGTTGAAAAGCAGAGTCTTGTGGTTGATGATCAAAGCACGGCTTTAATATAGCGTAGCTTCGTGTAGCGTTAATTCGCGAGCCTCACAGCCCGGTGTGAACTAGGAACAGGAGAGGACTACAGGGAGGGCATTCGTTTCCTTCTAGCTAGGAGTGGTGTCAGCGTTTTACAAGCCCTGGCATTTTACTTATGTGGATGATGGATAGCGAGGCGCCTTAGTTATATCGGTCGATCCGGGACCGATGGAGTCATTTGGCTCATTGACGCCCCATAGGGCGGGGAAACGCATTGTTCAGGCATTTTAATCCACTCCGTGTGGACCGGCCCTGAAGATCCAAGGGTCGATGCGTTCTGATCCTGAGGGGCAGGCTAGAGCGTCTCGAAGTGGTAAGGATGATCCCTTGCCTTGGTTCACGATGGAAATCCAACTTCAAATACGACATCATGCGGTTTTAATTGTAGAACTAGTATGGCGACATGATATATGGTACCTATGTCGTCTATGATTGATACATTTATATTTGAAGTTGTTTTCTTCACTTATAGTAATAATAAAAAAAATGAAATTTAGCGTGTCAAGCATTCTTTGGCTATTATAAGGTAAAACCCTATCCTCCGGCTTGCGTTGCATTGTGTGATGGGACCTGGGTCTTATAATAGCTTCATTGCTCTTTATTTAGCATTGCGTTGTTCGTTTATGCACTAATATTCTTGGGAGGAAACTCGTTCTGTGTTATACGGCGTGGTCCCTTGATTTACCGAACTTTAAAATAAAGATAAATAACTATTTTAGTTCTCACACTAGTCACATGACTGACCTAGAATTTATTGTTTTAACTTAAACTCTAGGTGCCCCTATTTCCACATGGGCAGCTAGTAGTTTTGGTTTTGCAGATTTGTATTCATAGGATCCTGGTTTACAGCTGGAATAATATTCGGAAAGCTCTGTATCCGTCTATCTCTTTCAGTTGTGTTTTTGTATTATTTTCCGCTGCATTGTAACTTGTAAATCTCTGATGTTTAGTAAATGTGTAATATTTATTCATACTCTGTATATTCTTGTATTCTGATGAAATTGTTGTAATAAACAGTGAAATGTTCTTCTGTTTGTGTTCTAATTCGTCTTGTCCTCAAAGCAATCCGGGCTTTCCTTTACGGGGAAGTTCGGGTCGTTTCAATTTGTATTGAAAAGAGCTTTCGAATGATAATAAGAGATTTGAAATCTAACGATTAGATTTTAAAATGTGTCCAAATCAGTTTTGGAAAAGGTTGCTGTAAATGCAGTTCGATGACCGTATATGGAAATCGACTGAAATGGCGATATTAAAATCATTAAAAGTATGAATAAATTGTGTAAAATCATAATAAATGATTTGGAAAGAGTTTGGATGAAATATTCCATATTTGTAAAGATAAATTATATTTTTATCAAAATGAACTAGTTATTAACTAGAATAAAAATTTAATGGTTTTTAAATTAATTAAATGGATTGAAAAATGGGTTTTAAAATAACCAAAATTTTCCAATGAATAAACTGGAATGTATTTGAATGGAAATAATCTTTGGAATATTTCGATATTGGATTCTGTGATTATACGGATATTGTTGAGGAATTTGAAAGATATATATATATCGTTATTCCCAATACGATATTTGTTGGTTTCAGAATTTGATATTGAATATAAGCCGATATAATTTATACTCAGAGCCTTGTATTTGATATCAAATTAGATTTTGGGTTTGTCGTGAATAGTGTCTTTATTAACACTGTCCTTAAACCTAATTGAGAAAAGAATAAATCTTTTAATTAAGATTTAGCGAAGTTTTCCAGATTAATTAATATTTAATTGGAATTGAATTAAGATTGGATTTGAGTTTATTGTGAACGGTGTTTTAAATAACACTTTTTCTTTAACCTAATTAACAGTAAAGATATGACTTGGAATTTATAAATCTTTTTATTAAGATTTAAAGGAAAATTTCCAAAGTAAAGTTTTCCAATTTAATATATTAAATTTGAATTAAATGGAATTCGATTTGGTAAAAATCAAGATGAGCTTCTGTGAAGGAAGACTAGTACTGTATATGGAATTTAAAAGGCTATGTCGTTATTCCATTTATGTTATTAGTATGATACGGAAATTTATATCGATTATATATTGATCTGTTTTCCGTGAAGATTCTATAGTTAATGGAAAGTGATTCGGGTTTATCGTGAGATGTGTTTTAAATGACATTGGTTCTTTGACCCAGTTAAAAACAAGATTAATTTTCCTAAAGTTGAATGATCATAAGTAATGATTTTAGAGATTAAAACCAAGATGGAGTTTTGATGAATCTTTAATTAGATTGGAAAGTGAATGAGATAATTAAATTTATTGAACAAGAGAAATGATCGAGAATGGAGTACCACCAGTTTTACTCCAAGCGATAGTTAATCTTTAATTAGATTTGACACGTAAAATGGTAATTACATTTACCGATAACACCGTGGGTGTTAGATATGGAGTACTACTAGTTTTGCTCTAGGGGATGAATAGGTTGGGATGGAAAATAAATAAATGATTACTTTGGTAAGGCTCGATAATCCCGACTAGTTAATAAACCTTGTTTTGGTTTGGATGTTGAAAAGATATAATAAAATCTTTCAAAAATGATATCCTAAGTAGATTTAAGAATAAGTTAAAAAGAATTTATCTTTGAAAACATTAATGGGAACCTTTCCCTAAAAATGTGAATATTTGAATAAACGAATATTCTGAATTGGAATGAGGCGTATGAAGTGTTTTTATAGCACTTGATTATTGATTATAAAATATGCAAGTTATTCGGAAAGACCGGGTTCATCCCATTCTGAATAACTGATATAGCGACTAAAAGTCGACGATGAAAACTGTGGTCGAAGACCGGAGATCTTCACATCATATGGATGATTACTAATGTCTTGATTGGGCTGATCCCCCGAGACAAGGTAATAAGTGGTGATCATCCAAACATACTTGGAGATCGACTGGATATGCGAGGACCTCTCTACTGTATTGGACATATGGGACAAGGAATAATGTGCCTCCGGTTTCGTTCAGATCCAGAACGAACTTGTAAATGGATGTGTGTCTGACATCGGATTTCATTCTGTGTTGATTGATTTCTATTAAATATATATCTGTTTGGTGGTGGAGAATTTATTCTCTTGCTTAACACCCTTCTCTGAGGCGTACAAGCTTAGAGGTTATATGTTGATAGACATCAGTTGCATGGCGTGAATTGTCAATGTGGCATGCTAAGATGAAAATGATCATGGCTTTTGTTGAAAAGCAGAGTCTTGTGGGTGATGATCAAAGCACGGCTTTAATTGGCATAACTTTGTGTATAGCATTAATTCACGAGCTTCACACCCTGGTATGAACCAGAAATGGGATGAGGGACCGCAGGGAGGGCATGCGTTTCTTTCTAGCTAGGAGTGATGTCAGGGTATGGAGCCCAGATATTTTACTTATGTGGATGTTGGAAAGCGAGGTACCTCGGATTTGAGTCCCTAGTGGCTCTTGATGATTGACATACTGACCAGATTTTATGCCTCATAGGGCAGGGAAACGTATTGTTCAGGAATTGTCAATCCACCGTGCCTCTCCCAAGTGCAATTGCAGTTGAATCCTGAGACATGGTAGGCTAGATTGTCTCGAATCGGAAGGAGAGATCCCTTGCCTTGATTCATGATGGAAATCCAATTTCCAATTCGACCTCGTTCGGTTTTGATTGTAAAACTAGAATGACGACATAATATAGGGTACCTATGCCATCTATGATTGATATATTTATATTTGAAGTTGATTTTGACACTATGCACCTATAATAATATCAAAATGATTTGTTTTAAAACGTACCAAGCATGTTTGGCTATTATAAGGTAAAACTCTATCCTCTAGCTTGTGTTGCGTTGTGTGATGGGACCTGAGTCTTATAATAGCTTCATTTTTTCAAAAAGCATTGCGTTGTTTTATTTTAAACTGAGATTCATGTGGAGTAAACCCGTTCCGTGTTATACGGCATGGTCCCGTGATTTCCCAACTTTTAAAGTAAAGATTTAATAACTGTTTTGGTTCTCACACCAGTCCCATGACTAACCTAGTGTAACAACCCGGAATTTTAGAGCCAATTTAAAATTTTTATTTTAGAAATTTTAATGGATTTTATATATTTAAAATAATTTATTTTAAATAATAACGATGAAAAATTTATTTTAAAACGAATACATTCAATTTAATTATAAAAGGAGTTTAAAACAGCGCTGCAGTTTGAAAATTTGAATTTGAACTTTGACTGAATATACAGAATTCATTTTAAATCAGAATTGAGCGAAACCAGGAATATTTAAATCTGTTTAATCATATCTTTCTAACGAATCTGAAAAACTGAAATTTCACTTTATAATTTGTAAGTTATGTCCAGTTTAAAAGTTAGAAAAGTCGTTGTATAATTTATATATATTTTAATATAATATTTAGCCCTTAAAAATAGTCATTTTTCAAACGGCCTCGGTTTTCGACGAAACCACTTTTGTTGGAACCGGAATGTCAAATTATTGCTAAGTTTCAATTTTCATAATTTTTCGAATTAATATGTGAGCGTGGTGAAAGAAAATGTGTTTTGGCTGTTTCAGTCAAATTTAATCGACTAGAAAATAGCCATTTTTCAAACGGTCTCAGAATTCGACGAAATTAGTCTTGTTAGAACCGTATCGTCAAACCATAACTAGAAATAATTTTTCTGTAATTTTTAGAGGTAGTATGTAGCCCCGATAATTAAAAATGTACGTTCAAATTTAATAATTAAACGATTTATAATTTAATTTAACGAAAAACATATCGTAACAGCCGAATTGGGTTACGAAACATATTCCAATGTGTCCAGGACGGGGGTATTTAGCTAGGGGCGTCATTCGTTGGGTTCGATTCGGAGTTAGTATCGTCGAATAAATAATTCTTGAATTAATGAATTAAATAAATAAAAAAATACGCGTATAAATACGCTATACTATACGAACCCTAAATCCCCTAATACACCAGCCGCCGTATCTCCTTTTCAATGGCCAACTCCTTCCTGATTTCATTCCTTAATCTCCACCAATCCACTCAATAATTTCGAGAATTCCAAAAACCAAATCAAAGAGGAAGATGAGTGCTTTCGATCTGTAAGGAGATGATGAACTCTCGTGACCCCTGGCGCTCGAATTTGGACCACGAACTGGCTCCGTTCGCACGCATCCCCAGGGCAGTGGGTGCCACCGAGTTGGCCAGGATTGGGCGCGGGTGGGGGCCACCGAATAATTACTACGACGATGAAGAGTCGAAGATGAAGACGCTGGTTGAAGACCGACGATCTTCACATCGAATGGATGTGTTGCTACAGAGACCCTTGATGGGAGTAGCTACCTTGAAGGGGCTTCAGTGGTGGCCGTCCGGACTATTGTTGATTTTCCGGATTTGGTTTTCGCTCAGACCCAGAGCATAAGCTAGTAAATGGATGCGTGTCTGACATTGGGTTTCGTTCCATGTGAATTAAATCAATTTCTATTAATGTATGTCTGTTTGGTGGTGGGGAATTTATTCTCTACTTAACACCCTGGTATGTATTAATAGTGATTGATCGCATGGCGTGAATTGTCAATGTGGCACGCCAAGATGCAAATGATCAAGGCTTTTGTTGAAAAGCAGGGCCTTGTGGGATGATCAAAGCATAGCCTATTACGGCATAGCTTTGTGTATAGCGTGACTTCACGAGCCTTACACTCCGGTATGAGTCAAAAACGGGATTAGGACTGCAGGGAGTGCACACGTTTCTTTCTAGCTAGGAGTGGTGTCAGTGCTTAAACTGGCTGACATTTTACTTATGTGGATGATGGATTTTGAGTTGCCTCCGATTTTTATAGGCCGTTAGTGGTCATACTATAGGTCCAAAGGGACCGAGAAGCGTGTGTTCAGGCATAATTAATCCACTACCCTTAGGTAGGGACCAACCCTGAAGATCCAAGGGTTCACTGCGGGGGATCCTGATGCATTTGCTAGAATGTCTCGAATCGGAGAGGAGCTTGCCCCTAGCCTCGACTCATGATGGAAATCCAACTTTCGATACGACCTTGCGGTTTTGATTGTAGAACTAGTATGGCGACATGATATATGGTACCCATGCCGTCTATGATTGATATATTATGATTGAAATTGTTTTTGGAAACATATACACACTAATGATAATATCAAATCCGTTTTTATCGTATCAAGCATTTTTGACCATTATAAGGTAAAACCCTATCCTCCGGTTTGCGTTGCATTGTGTGATGGAACTTGGGTCTTATAATGGTTTCATTTTTCTAAAAAGCATTGCGTTGTTTAACGTTTTACTTTATTTTATGCACTGGCAATCCAATGGAGTAAACCCGTTCCGCGTTAGCGGCGTGGTCCTGTGATTTGCCTTATTATTAGATAGTTAAGTTAAGATTTCTCATACCAATCCCATGACTGACCTGTAGTTTGTTTCACTGGCAAACTCGGGTGCCCATATTTTCCACACGGGCAGTCGAGTAGCTTTTTGCAGATATATTTACAGGGTCCTGGCTTACAGTTGAAGCGGTATTCGGGAAGCTCTGTATCTGCGTATTCCTTCCAGTTGTATATTTGTATTATTTTTCCGCTGCTATTTAAATGTAATTTAAAACTCTGATATTATTGTATTTCTATTAGGTAAATAGTATTCATACTCTGTTACATTCTTGTACTCTGATGTAATTGTTGTAATCAGCAATAAAATGTTCTTCAGTTTGTGTTCTGATGTGTGTTGTTCTCAAAGCAATCCAGTCTTTCCTTTACTGGGAAGTTTGGGTCGTTTCACCTAGAGTTTATTGTTTCTACCTAAACTCTGGGTGCCCATATTTTCCACATGGGCAGTCAGGAGTTTTGTTTTCGCAGATATTTCTTTTCACAGGATCCTGGATTACAGCTGGAGCTATATTCGGAAAGCTTTGTATCCGTGTATTTCTTTCAGTTGTGTCAGTTTTTATTTTCCGCTACGCATTGTATGTATTATTTTACGCTGCTATGTAATTTTAATATCTGATATTGTATTTCCAATGTGTAATATTTATTCATACTCTAGAATATTCTTATACTCTAATGTAAATTGTTGTAATAGCAATGAAATGTTCTATTGTTTATGTTCATATGCGTCGAGTTCTCAAAGCAATCCGGTGTTTTCCGTCTCTTCGGAGATCGGGGGATTTCGGGTAGTTATAAGCCCCTATTTATAAGATTTGAAAGGTTGCAACGCTTCTGTAACGTTACAAACAGTGAAAAGACGCTTCCTTTCAAAATTAAAAATGTGACAGTTATATGTCAACATGGCCTATTATGTATGTCGACATATGTCTTCATAAAATTGAATTTTGAGCATTTTTAAAGTGTTTTACTATATATATAATTCTGGAAATTCTTGAATTAAAACATAGTGTTATAAATAAGTATTATAAAGTAAAAAATCATATGAAATCATAAATATAAACTATATAAACATATTTATAAAATTATAAAGTTTAAAACTGTATAAATATAAAAGTATATAACTATGTAAATTTTACATACTTAAAAACTTAAGTTTAAAATCAAAAGTAAGATATAAAATTAATTAGAATTAGAATAGGATTTGAAAATGGAATTTGAAATATGAAAATCAGAATAGAATTTGAATTTGAATTTAAACCTGATGTGCTATTCAGAGTCTTACAAAAACTAGACTCTATTACTATATTTATCTTAAACTCTTGAACTCTTGAAATCTTGAAACCTTGATTACTCATGAGTCTTGAATCTTTTCTGAATCTCTTAAACTGTGTAGTCTTCGGTATTAATTCATGTATACAAATCCTGCATATGTATGTGTGTATATATATATATTCTAGATAAAGGTGTTAGTATATATTTATAATCAATTAATATTGAAATAAGGTTGTTCTCATCAAAACTCCATTCTCTAACAACTCCCCCTTTTTGATGATGACAACCTTAGTTTATAAAATATCATACCTATACGTACTTGTTGATGATGATCCTTCTAATATCCCCCCTGTCTATATGATTCCTATATATTCTAAGTCCATATTTTATAATTTCTCCCCCTTTGGCATTATCAAAAAGAAATTCTAAGAATACTCCCTTTAAATTCGATATCTATCTAGACTATATTATTTTATACTAAGATATATGTGTATAACTTGCAATCTTAATGTCTAAAACTCCCCCAAAATCCTATATTTATCTATATAATCCTTATACTAAAGAAAAATACTCCCCCTGAATCCTAAATCTCTCTATATATATCCTATAATCATAATAGTACTTCCTAAATTCATGATTATACAACAATCAAGACTAAGTATCAAAATATCATAATTACATATGTTTTATGTCAAATCAATCCAAGCACACCACACCAAGTAATATTTACACATGTTTAATATATATACATGTTTTAAGTCAAACAATCCAAACAAATCAAACAAATTAAATCATACCAAATAATCAAATGTTTCTTGGGACTTCAACAACCAACCGTCTTCTTCAAAGATAGGATCCTTCTTGATGACCTGCCAATCTTCATCTTCTTTTGTTGGTGGTGCCTTAGCGAGATTGTTATCTTCATCTTTGAAAAGAGAGGAGATTAGCCAACGAATGGAATCAAAATGCTTCTCTTGCTGTTCAAACATCTTTAGTTGGCTTAATACAAGATGATGCTGGTTTCGTAGTATTATGGAGAGGACGTTCTTGAAGGAATTCAGTGTTTCTTCAAGATTTTCACTTAGATTATTAATTGGATTTGCCATAGTTTTGATAAGAAATGAACAAAGGAGAAGGAGAAATGAAATCATGATTTTTTTTGGAAGAAGTAGGCTTAAATAGGGTCTGAAATTCGTTGGATTTGAATGGACATGAGTTAGTTACTTAATTTTAAATTTTGAAAAGATTTGAAAATCTGGTAGTTATATGTCGACATAGCAAAGTATGTATGTCGACAGATTTGTTTGAAAATTTTGAATCTTTTGTTCTTATATTATATTATATTTAATTCTAAAGTTTTTCAGTAACTTAAATATGATTTTGACATAAATAAAACTCCATTCATTACTTCATAAAAGCAAGTACATCCAACTAATTAAGGCACACTAAATACGTGATTCGAAAGCAAATACAAGAAAATATTAAAGATAAATTAAACTAGATAGGCTAGTTTTCAGCGGATGATGAGGATGAAGATGAAATTCCAAGCTTTCTTCCTATCTTCACCATGAACTTAGTCATTCTGGAAAAATTCTTTTTGAGCTTCTTTTGATTGTTGACAATCTTCACTTGGTTTTGAACAATCATCTCTCTGGAAATGGTTCTGGTGTTGATTGGACACTCAACACTTTCTAAAGAAGTTTCTTCTTCTTCTATTTCCATAGGCTCTTGTTCTTGTTGCATTCGAGCTTGTTTGTCTTCGAATGTCTCGTACGGTTTGAATGTGAGAGGAATTTCCATAAGGTGTATGTTTGTGGAGTCAAACACCTTTCTTGGCACAAATTCTTCTCCGTGAAGATCAACTCCGAAATATTTGAAAATACAAGTGAGATAAACTCCATAGTAAAGAGTGTTCTCTCTTGATGAAGTTTCTATGGGCTTGAATTCTCTTAAGATCATGTCAGCCCAAGTGATGTTATAGCCACCAATAATAGCAAAGAGAGCTTTTTGGACCTTGAGAGTTGGGTTATTAAAGTTTCCGGAATGAGGAGTGATGGTATGTTGAAGGAGAAGGTTTACGATTCTTGTTTTTAGATGGAAAAAGCGGTTCTTGAATTCCATTTGAGCATCGTTTTCAAATATGTCGTGATAAGACACTAAATCGGTTTCATCAATTTTGAAATCCGAAAAATCCGAACCCGTGCTTCTAAAATTTAAGATATTGCCCAAGATTTCGGAATCTAGGACATTTGCATGCCTTTAACGCTACTCCAAATTTGGTTTTCATTGCCTTCGAAAAATCCACGATTAAGGTTCGCATAGAACATCTTGACAAGCTTAGGATAACACACTTCGTCGTTATCCCGAGAATCGAATAAGCTCAAGACTTCATTGTGATTGAAAAGAGAGATAAGATCATAGGATGGAAAGTCTCCAAAGATGGCGAAAGCACCCGATTGACTTTAGCATTTACTGGATAGTCAACATGGGTTTTGATAGCATCTCTATCATTATGAAGATAACCTTTGATGGTTTTGGTTAACTTCAATTTCTGAGATGAACTTGAGGAAGCCATTGAAGTGATTGTTTTGAAGAGTATATATATGAATAATATAGTTTGAATTTCGAATGAAAGGTAGAGAGAATGGATGTATATATAGAAATTGAATGGATATGAATTGAATAGGCACAACTTTTCAGAAATCAATGACACATTTTCAGACCATGGGAGTTGGTGAAAAGTTGGAGGGAAGTTTGAAAGTTTAAACCTTTGGAATTCAAAATTTGAATTTCAAATTACAGGCTGATATGTCGACATATAAACATATGTATATCGGCATATGTGTTCATTTTCAAAGGACATTTGGTTTTTGTGAATTTTGATTTAAACTATCAATTTATATTTCAGGTTTAACGATTTCCTGAAATAATTCTAATCCAAGCAAACATCCAAAAAATATATTTTATTAATTAAAATTTTGAATTTCAAAATTCAAATTTCAAGTTTGAATTTTAAAGTTATAATTTTCAAATTCGAAACAAAAAAAGCATCCATTCAACCAAATTTTAAAAATTTATTAAGGCGTACCCGATTTTTAGATCCTTTTCTTCGAATTTTTTTGAATTCTGAATTGCTGTGAAGCACATGTTTGAATTTTCGATTTCTGGCTCTTCATCGCTTGATGATGAATCTGAATCATCTAACATTGTTGCGTATGCTCTCTTTCTTTTCTTTGATGAATTGCTATTCTCCGTTTGTTGATTCGATTTATCCGGATATGGACACATTCTCTTTATATGCCCTTGTTTATTGTAGTTATAACATCGACCATCATTTCTTCCCAAACTTCCTTGATTATTATTTTGAAAATAATTTTTCCTTCTATATCTCAGAAATTTTCTAAAATGTCTTGTCATTAGGGTTGTTTCTTCATCGTCTTCGCTACTTGAGTTAGAATCATTTGTTGTTGCTTTAAATGCTATAGATTTCTTTTCTGTTGGCTTGTTTTCCTTTCTTTTCTGTAATTGAACTTCAAAATACATCATATTTCCGATTAACTCCTCAATCCTCATTTCACCGACATTATAGGCTTCTTCAATCGCCAAAGTTTTCTGATCCCATTCTGAAGTTAATGAACTCAATATTTTTCTGACTTGGTCTACTTCAGAATAAGTTTTTCCAAATGTTGTTAATGAATGCACTATCTCTTGAAATCTGCAATACATATCGGAGATAGACTCATTCTCGTTCATTTTGAATAACTCAAAATAATTAACTAACATTGATATCTTAGTTTGTTTAACTTTACTAGTTCCTTCATGAGTAACTTGTAAAGTTCTCCAAATCTCATAAGCAGTTTTACATACTGAAACTCTATTAAACTCATTCCTATCTAATGAACAAAACAACATAGTCATGGCTTTAGAATTGCTCTGTGCAGCAGCCTTTTGTTCATTTTTCCATTGTGCAAAATTATTTGTGGGTTCTACATATTCAGTTTATGTGATATTCCATGTGTCTAATCCTACTGATTATAAATAAATTTTCATTCTATATGCCCAATATGAATAATTACTACCATTAAACAGTGGTGTTCTAACAGTGGACTGACCCTCTACAAAAGAACTATTATTATTACCAGTGTTGGTTGCCATTATAACTATTTTCAAAAATCAGATTATGAACTTTTTGAAAGACCGGGCTTTGATACCAATTGTTAGGGAATGCAGAATGGATCGTTAAGGCAAAACTAATACTAAAGAGGGAGTGAATAGTATTTTTAAGGAATTTAAGAAAATCTAAAACTTATATGATCTACTATATGAATCATACGCTACAGAGATAATCACAGACACACAATCAAACACAAACAGAGGAATAAACAGAAATAAAATGCAGAAAATGAAAGAACACACTGGATTTAATACTGGCTCGGATTACTCCTACGTCCAGTCCCACGCAACGCTGGATTGCACGGAGTTTTATTACTATATCAATATCCAAGTACATTCTCCTTGATTTCACGGCTACAAGGTTACCACCGACTATAAACTTCCTTGATTAAGTGTATTTCCCTTGATTTCCCCGACTACAAGGTTACTACCAATTCCTTTCCTTGATTTCAAGGCTACAAGGAACACACCTTTTCCCAAACACTTTACAAATGATTACAACAGCCTTATAACTCTTCAATAACACTTCGATTCAGAGAGTAATGGGTAGAGAGTGAGAAGAGAAGAAGTTTTATATAAATAGAATTGAAATCGGCAGAGTATAAATGTAGAAATCATAAAAAAATGAAATATGTAACAACCCGCACCTCCGTTCACGCAAGATATTGGCCCCAACTTAGCCACCGTATAGGTATGGAGTTTTGTTCCTCAAAAGGCATCGGCGTTAGTAAGAGATGGGCTCTACTATATAAGTACCCACTTCACATAGGCTTCCACGATGTGGGACTTAGGGTGTTACATTCTCCCCTCCTATAGAGCCCAACGTCCCCGTTAGCCCACAAACACCTCAACCAGGCGCTGTGGTCCACACATGAGCCACAATTCCGGCTGGATATTGGCTTTGATACCACTGTAACAACCCGCACCTCCGTTCACGCAATATATTGTCCCCAACTTAGCCACCATATTGGTGTGGGGTTTTGTTCCTCAAAAGGCCTCGGCGTTAGTAAGAGATGGGCTCTACTCTATAAGTACCCACTTCACACAGGCTTCCACGATGTGGGACTTAGGGGTGTTACAAAATATTAATGGTGTAAAGAAAAAGGATGAAGATGGAGAAGAAGAATGATGAAAAAAACATGAAATCAACCCATATTTATAAGATTCGAAAGGTTGCAATGCTTCTGGAACGTTACAAATAGTGAAAAGACACTTCCTTTCAAAATTTAAAATGTGACAGTTATATGTCGACATGGCCTATTATGTATGTTGACATATGTCTTCATTAATTTGAATTTTGATCATTTTTAAAGTGTTTTACTATATATATAATTCTAGAAATTCTTGAATTAAAACATAGTGTTATAAATAAGCAATATAAAGTAGAAAATCATATGAATCATAAATATAAACTACATAAACCTATTTATAAAATTATAAAGTTTAAAACTATATAAATATAAAGTATATAACTATATAAAACTTATAGACTTAAAAACTTGAGTTTAAAATCAAAAGTAAGATAGAAAAATTAATTAGAATTATAATAGGATTTGGAAATGGAATTTGAAATTTGAAAATCAGAATAAAATTTCAATTTGAATTTGAATTTGAACTTGAACCTGGTGTGCTATTCAGAGTCTTATATAAACTAGACACTATTACTATATTTATCTTGAACTCTTGAAATCTTGATTACTCATGAGTCTTGAATCTTTTCTGAATTATGAATCTCTTAAACTGTACAGTTTCCAGTATTAATTCATGTATACAAATCCTGCATGCACACACACATATATATATTCTAGATAAAGGTGTTAGTATATATTTTATAATAAATTAATATTGAAATAAGGTTGTTGTCATCAAAACTCCATTCTCCAACAATTTGATTTAAGTAGCGACGTGTACGGAAAAGGTTGAAAATATCGTTAAATCGTCATTATTGGATTAGAAAAGTCGTTAATAAACTTGGAAAATCCGACATAGTAAAAATACGTGATCAACTCGGTCCGATCTGCTCAAAATCCTTGAGCGCTTCGGTCCTATCACATGGTAAAACTCGTCGTGGCAAAATATTTGGATTTTGGTAAATTTTGGTTTCGCGCACTCAAAAACTGCTGATCTGTATGATATGATCACTAAAAATGGCCACTACAACAAAAAACGGTTTTCATAGCATTTGAAAAATGCTATTATATGATATTATAGCGTTTCAGAGAACGCCGTGGAACGACATGCTACGATAGGCCTTCAGCTTTAAATAGCAAAAACAAAAACGCTATTAAAAATGAATTTTCTATAGCGTTTGTTCTACTCATTCCTATAGCGTTTTATTTGCAATATTATAGCGTTTATTATAATATTCCTATAGCATTTCTGCATAACTGTATGGCATTTCTTTAGTTCAATTATAGCGTTTACATGGTCATTTCTTATAGCGTTTCCTAAAATAACAGCGTTTTTAAAACGTTATGATATGGTATATAATTTTATATATTATTTATCATCGTTTCAGATTTTTCATATATATAATATACATTTACCCATTTATTATCTGCATATAAATAAAACATATTTTCCCAAACAACAAATGTAAATTAGAGCATAATATTTCATACATATCATTCAAACAAATTTCCACACATCCGAACATACTATTTCATACATATTGTTTTCTGAACTTTTCTCTATCCATATATAAAATACCATACATATTGTTTTCTCAACTTTTCCCTATCCATATATAATATATTATACATATTTGCATTAACAATTTACTTGCAAAGTAGACAAACGATTGATTTAATCTTGTTTTGCTTCTGATATTTCCTCCGTAACATCAGCAATATGGATCCTGTTAATGTCAAATAAATAGCCAAAGTGTTAGTAATTGTTATGCCGTATGTTCAAAAAGTAAAAGGTCTCAAAGTCAAGGTGTAATAATGTGTGCTTGACAGTTTGACTTTCACCTTAAGAGTAAAAAATGGAAATTAATATACACGTCTTAGTTAATTCTGTTAATTCTTTTTGACCCACTAGTCTTGACATCGAATAGGCTAATTCTTCGACTTACTTCTCCTTGTCTCACTGGAATAAAAAATATATTTTCTTTGTCAACCCGTTCTGGCAACAACAAAAAGCTATTAGATGTTTTCAACCATTTGAGATGCTCTACTACTCTTTGACAGCCGCTTGCCTTTTGTAAACTTTGGTTGACAATGTATTCATGCAATGTAATTCCAACCTCCAGCTTCAGGTTTTTTGCTACATGCATAATTCTGCACTATCACATGTTGTCTCAAGTCCATATCTTCAGACCCGTTTCACCTTTTAACAGACAAAGCACCTGCCCATATATCAGATGACATCCAAGTTATTGATCCCAAGCACCAAATGTATCCACTTGCCTATCGCATGCATTTTCATAAGCATGCCATTAGTAGGAGCAAGAAGAAAGAAATTTGAATATTTTCTTTATGTTGACTCATATTTCTATACGAAATCATATGCATGAAGCTCCAAAGTTTCATGCCACATTGACGTCATATGAACATTAGAAATTCCAACTCTTTCCCCTAGTCTTTACAAACTAAAAGTATATAATACTATTTTACCAATAATCAAACATTACACATTTATTTCTTTCTTGAATCTAGTTTTATCTAGCCTATAAATAGGAATGATTTTTGACAAAAATCAAGCAAACGAATGTGGTTTTACATGAAAGCTGAGGAATCATTTAAGTTTAATGTATTGAATAAGAATCACTAAGTGAATGTTGATATCATCAAGAGGATTGACGACGCCAGGAAAATGGTCTCCATAAGAAAACTTATTAACTCTATGACTTATATAACTTAACAACAACAAATTAAATACTCAGTGTTACAAACATAGCCAATATAAAGCGACTATGGAACCAAACAAAAACATTAACTCTAACAAGTTCAACTTGAAATCCAAAACCCATGCATAAGAACAATATACCAAGTAGTCAATGTCAGTCTACCGAACACTGGATCGGGGGTCTTAGAAGTACTATGGCTACTAGGATATATCATGTGATTGAAACTTCATGCAGCTACATAGTCAAATATAATTAGCAACTAAATGAAGCAGATATGTACAATGTGGAGACTCGTTTACCTAAGGTCCACCAAGTCCATCTTGCCTGGGTTAAATAATGTTATTGCCTGCATCTATGCATCTCTTAATTATATCATGCCTCTGCGACAAAAAATGAAACTACTTTCATTGTACTTGTACAATTTCATTATACATATGATTTGAATGGAGGGTTGATGGCCTATGTTGGCATATTGTATTCTACTCATGTGGTCAGTGCAGAATACATATTATCTAGAAACTTGAATATAGTTTGGACATAACACAAACCACATCTAGATGTTCTTCCCCATTAATATCCACGGCATCGAGACAGACCATGGAACTAGCAAGTGCAGGGAAAGTGGCATCAAGCTGCAAGTTCATATGTACTGTGCTATAAGAATCAAATTAACAATAATTTAGCAAACATTCACGAAATATAATGAGGTACTTAAATGTACAAAATTTATATAACCAGCAAATGGAAGAAAAAAAACAATAATAAAAACCAACTTCAAAGAAATGTATTCATTCCCAAGTTTCCATTAAAAATGTGAACTTTCGAATAAACTGAAGGGTCAAATTGTGATCACATTTGTATGAAGCGGCTCTGCTCTAGAAGTATCAACAATGAGTTTTGTTTCTCGTATTAATAAGAAATCGAGATTAGATGGAAATGAGGGAAAATACAATCTAAAGAGTGAGAAGGCTGAGGGTGAAATCGAAATAATATATTCAATCAATCCTGTCTATAACCAATTTTCTATGAACAAGTTGCAGAAACAAGAAAAATGGGTCTGAATGGTTAAAAAAAATTAATGACTGATCTGTAATAATAATAAAAAATCCATGCTTTTAAATGACGAATTTTGGTCCCATTGCCTCATTATCCAATATTTTAGCTGTCGTGTAACTATATGGCAGGTACTGTCCCCTACAACTTAGAAGACAAAGAAAACTGGGTTCTTAGTAAAAAATAGTGTGCATCAGTCTATAACATAAGCACTTTCAAAGGAAATTATTCTACTATATATGGTCAATTTTATTATATGGAAATTATAACAATATTTTCCATGATCTTAGCTTCCAAAATTGAAGCGATTGTTCTATTAAATGATACAACATTTGTTTTGACAAATTCAAATAGATACAATGTACCGTTGTTCAGAATATAACAGTTGCAGGCAGAGAAATATATTAAGTATATTTCAACTGCTTATTGCATTCCATAAACAATAACAAGTACTCGGGATGTAAAGATTATAAAAATCTAGTATAAGGAGATTTCATCTCACAGGCAGTAAATTCAGCTGGTGGCGTTCATGTCTTCTGGACTAGCATTACCTCTGTCTAAAATGAAAATAAGAGTATAAAACTAAGTGCAAAATACATAAGAGGAAGTTTGTGCTTTCAGTAATGAATGATGTTACCTTCAGCGCTAGCAGAAGCATATGCAGATCAACGTGATTTAGTTTGCTGATTTGAGAAGGGCTGGAAACAAAATCACATACTATGTAATATGAGCAACATTTATATAAAAAACAGAGAAAGTAAACGACTAATGAATAATACAGGGGCTGTATATGCATGGAAGAAGCTTACACATAACTTCAGTTATGAATATAATGATTAATGGAACACAAGGATGGGAGACAATGTTGATACATCATTTACTAATTATAGTAGAATAAAAAGGGAACACGATTGTCTTCTTTTTAATATAAGATATGTTATTAGCTCTTAAAATATATGGAGAGTAAAACTAATTAGGATCTTGGGTATATAAATTATGTCAGCAAATGGTAGGATCGGTTAGAGGAAAGAAATATGCAAACCTCTTACTTTCGCATCTTATATAATTACAATTGTGTTAAATAATTTTCTACAAAAACTAAGAAATATGTTCAACTGCGACATATATATTGTATCCATATCTTTATTGTAATAAGTCAAATGATATATGTGCATGCTATTTGGTCTTTAATTTATTTATTGTAATAAGTCAAATGATAAAACTAAGAGTAGATTTTTTTTTTGAACAGTTACTCAAGTACCAATGCTGAAAATGTATATTTTCAAACTTCTAACTTACAATCTTTGCAGACAGAAAAAGCAACCAATATTTCCAACTCTTTGTAAATAAAGTTTTCAATGAAATAACCAATATTTTAAGATTGTGTACTCGATGTTACCTCAATGTTTCCTCATCTATTTGTGCATTTTTCAAATTCTCTGATCCTGCTAATTTTTTTGGTACTACCTAATCAGTTCCATATTTTTGCAGTAATTTTTGCAAATGAAGGTTTGATTTTCAAAAATTATGACAGCAGGAATCCTGCCTGTATTTGAATTGACGTGGACATACCCTTGTGTACATTCAATCATATAGTAAAGCCACAAACTATTATAGAAAACAATTTTACAATTTCATTGATAAAAACAAATGATGTCACATTTTTTTAGATATTAATTCCACTATTTCAGTTATATTTTCTATTTATTATTCTGCATCAGTGTAGCTCGATAACACCAATGTATGTATTTCTATGCTGAAGCAAATCATTGGGATTTTGCTTTACAAAGATTGACCTAGGGGAAAGTGGTAGCATTCTGTGGTGGAAATTCACACAATAGCATGTGTTTCATATTTCTTTTGGTACTTAGAAAACGATACTAAATATGATTATAACTATACCTAAATGTCCACAATGTGATATTTATAGAGTTGTTTATAATATAAAACTGCATTGAAACTCCAAAATGGGATTAGTACACTGTTCCACTCAAAATTGTTAATTAGGGGAACATGCTGATAGTGGACTATAATATCATTTTGTCATATAATTTGTTCTACATTACAGAATTGGTATTCACCGAGCATGCTTTGAAAACACTTTCTTTTGTAATAAGCTTACATGACCTTTGTTAGTTTGACACATTTGTTTGATAATCTCAGTTTCTTTGCATTTGAACTATTAACCTATCATGTGCTTTTTACCTCATGCACGATGCTTTATCATTTTTTCAATGGTACAAAAGTAATTTGATGGTTTGTAAATATCTGAAAAATAATATTGTTGGCCTCAAGAGAAATATAGAAGTTTTACAATGAAATTTTGCTTGGGATCACTTATTGTAGAGGAAGAACATTCTTCATGTTATCATAATCCATAATGTAGACTTAACGATGGTTCTAAAGCAACAGACTAAGAAAAAACGTGAACCACTTTCGACCTTGCAAAATAGTGTAAGGGGAAATAGAGGTAGTTGACCTGATATTATGTTTTTTTATATTCAGAGTTCCTACAAAGCTTGCTCATTTCAAATAGAAAAGGAGATACAGAACTGTGCATGACATGAATTCTTTTTTGAAAGCTTTTTCGTGAATTTCAAAATGAAGCCACTAAATATAATTTCATTGTATGTGTCCACATATACAAGTCAATGAATGTGTGCAAAGCCGGCCCTCGCCCCGTGCAAACAGGGCTGTCGCACTGGGCATCAAATTAAACAGGGGCATCGACGACGGAAAAAGATACCGTGCAAAAAAAGGAAAAAAATTAGCGCACAAAAACACCGGAGAAACAAAAAATTCATGCTACGACATTGGCATACGCTGAGAAGGAAAAGGTACGCCAAAGAAATAATTTGCTTATGAGGTAAATGTCCAATTTGAGGGCTACAAGTATGAACCCTAATCCCCAAATAGTTTTCTTTCACATGAATTTATTTTTGTGTGCTCCCTTAATGGGATGTCTACACTCGATGTTCTGATTTGTTAACTTGCTCTAATTTGTTAACTTTAGGATTGCAGTTTAATCAAGTTGCTTGCCTCATCTTTTCGTGTTGTAAAAGGAGCTGCTATGCTTTACACTTTCTAATCCTGTAATTGAAAATTCACATCTTTGATCCAATAACAAATTCTTGGGACATAAATAGTGTTGGCCGAAAGATTTAACTGTTGTTACTTTTGTGAATAAAATGATGTAAGTCTGTCTCTTTTCTTCGTAGAATATGATAATATTTGGATTATAATATTCGGTTTATGTTTAACTTGTTTTCAATAAAATCGTGACCCAACCTAGGAATATGTATATATTATTGTTAGTGAGATGCTAAGGACACTGCAGTTTTTGCGAAGGGCACCGCGCAACCTTCGAACGAACATTGTTCGGGAGGCTGTTGACCGATGAACACAGCAAAAAATAAATATAAATAAAAATCGTTCGACAGTCGCTGTGGTGCCGCGAAGCAGAAATCGTAGTGCCCTTAGCATATCACTATTGTTAATATCAGACGTACGAAAAATAACCACTGTACGCTATGAAATTTATGGTTTTAGTGATCAATTTTCTTGCTCTTACCATGAATTAATTCAAGCCATACAGTTGATTTTCATCCTGTCACAAATGCTGGGATGAAAATTGCTCTATGGACTTATTCATTATTATGTTCAATGTATTTATTATTTGTATGACCCTTGGTACATTTGAAGTACAGCGAATTGGCTTTCATAGTTTTTCTTCAAAGATCACTTTGTTTTTTTAAGGGCTGTCATAACAGCATCAAATCTTTTAAAAGCATTCTAATTAAAGCAAGTTGGCTACCATCAAACATAAGTCAGTACAAGTACAACAATACAATTATTAATCTGCAAGATTACAAAGTGTTAAGTATATTCACAAGTTAACTGCACTCGTAATATCGAGTTCTTAAAAGTTGGTTGGGTTATGGTTCATTATGAATAAGAATTTTATTCAATATGTGTAACTTTTTAGGATAAAGGGCATCAATTAGTAAGAAGCACAGGGCATTATAATCCTCAGAACCGGCTCTGAATGTGTGTATGTACATACTAAATTAACAACAATTGTATTTTGCTATTTCTAGAACAACGTCAGTGTTGAGTTTGAAAACAAATTGACCCATATAAGTGTTTTTCAAAAATCTCATTGGTGTGAGATTCTTGCTTCAAATTATATTCTTTACTTTTACTCCTCGTTTTACATTTTTCTTCCTAATTCCTACGCCTGCATTTCCCTCATTTCTTCTTCTAGGCATACAAGGAGTGTATGGTTTCGTATAAGCTATTTACTATGACGACCCCATTTCCCGTACAGACGGTGACAAGGGTAATCTTTGGAATATAACACATAAACAGATAATAGCAGAACAGAATAAAATAAATATACCAGATAATGAACAAATAATATACTGGATAAACATAAACATCAGAGTAACACAGTACACAGGATCATACTTAGTACAAATACAGTTCAGCTATACATAAATGTCTACAGCGGAAATAAACATAATATGTACAACAGAGCTGAACAGCATAAAAAGAGATAAGTGATAGAATCCATCTTCAGCTCCAGCTATCCAGAAAAGCCTGCTAAACCTGAACACAAGGCTGCCCGTGTAGAAAAAGGGGCACCCGAGTTTGAAAGTGAAACAAACTACGAGTCAGTCATGGGACTGGTATGAGAAATCTACTCAACACATTTAAAATATGGCTAATCACGGGACCACGCCACTTTCGTGGAACGGGTTTACTCCATTGGATTGCCAGTGCTTTAAAAACAAATCTTTCTTTTAAACATCGCAATGCTTTTTATAAAAATGAAGCCATTATAAGACTCAGTTCCCATCACACAATGCAACGCAAACCGGAGGATAGAATTTTTACCTTATAACGGCCAAAATATGCTTGATACGAATAAAACAAAGGCATTTTATATTATTACTAGTGTTTATATGTTTTGAGAACAATTTCAAATCATAACTATCAATCATAGACGGCATTAATGCCCCATACCACTATTACGCCATATATAGGTATACAATCAAAACCGCACAGTCACGTATTTGGAAATTGGATTTCCGTCATGAACCAAGGCAAAAGATAGTCCTTACCGAATTCGAGACTGTCTAGCCCGAGTCTCAGGCAAGCGCGCAGGCAAGCCTTGGATCGTCAGGGCCGGTCCACCGAGGTGGATTATTATGCCTGAACAATACGTTTCCCCGCCCTTTGGGGCGTAAATGAGCCAACGAATGACTCCATCGGACCCGGATCGTCCGATCTAACCGAGGTGCATCGCAACAGCAACAACCACATAAGTGAAACTCGTCAGGGCGTGTAAAACCACTGACGCCACTCCTAGCTAGAAGGAAACGCATGCCCTCCCTGAGGTCCTTTCTCCCGTTTCTGGTTCATACCGGGTGTGAGGCTCGCGATTTCACGTTATACACAAAGCTACGCCACACAGGTGGTGCTTTGATCATCACCACAAGACTTTGCTTTTCAACAGAAGCCCTGATCACTGCATCTTAGCATGCCATACAGGCAATTCACACCGTGCAACTGATGGCTATCAATCACACAGAGTAAATTCCAATGTCAGACACTGTCCATTTGCAAGTCCGTTCTGGGTCTGAACGAAACCGGAGGCACTATATACCTCGCAAACCCATCGATCACCACGTATGTCTGGACAATCACCACTCATTATCCATATTTCGGGATGCCTCCCAATCAGGACCTCGGTTACCATCCAAACGAGGTGAAGATCTCCGATCTTCGACCCCCGTCTTCATCTTCGATTTCTTATCGTCGATTTAGTGATTCAGAATGGGATAAACCTGGTCTTTCTGAGCAACTCGCGTATATAATAAACAAGTGCAACACTAACATACATACGCATCATTTCAACTCATTAGTCACTAACCGTCAATCAGTAAGAGAACGATTTCCCAAATATTAACCCCGAAGGCCGAAACCAACATCAGATCAATACCCAAGAAACTATTCGACTTAGCCAACCTTCGGTTAATTTCTAAATTTCACATCCATATCGTTTATAATATTTTATAACGATTTATCGCTATTTTTATTTATTTTAAAATAACCAATTTATTCAAAACGACGCTTCGGGCCATAACGCGGCCGTGGCGCTGTTTTTCTTCAGATTTGATTTACACATATCTGAAAATCTAACCGCTGGATCTTCACAAAATTTACATCATCAGAAAGATCTTTTCAAAACGAATCCAACGGTTCTAGTTTCAGGAAAATCCGACGGTCGGATCTCTCGGTACAATCGTTTGAACTTTCGATTTCAAAATACGAACTACAGCGTCATTATTCGATATATTATAATTATAATTATATATATATATATATATAATCGATTCTGGCGCTGTTTTTCTTCAGATTTGAATTAAACATTCCAGACAATCCAACCGTTGGATTTTTACAAAGTTGGTGCCGTTGGAAAGATATTTCCAAAGCGAACCCAACGGTTGCGATTTCGGGAAAATCCAATGGTCGGATCTCCCGCACTAATCGTTTGAAATCACGGTTTCAAAATACGAACTGCAGCTTCGTTATTCGATATATTTCAATTCTATATATATATATATATCGATTCTTCGATTTCAAATCTATATGAATTTCATACATTCGATAAAAATGATATTTTTATCTAACCGTTTTCTATTTCAACACTTCACTATTTTTACCAATTCGTGTTTATATAATAATAATGTGTTTTTTCATGTAAAACAACTTATTTCAAGACTCGACTATTTTATATAGTTAATATAGGTGATAAAAATAGGATTTTTATTATAAAACAATTTATTTCAAAACAAGATTATTTTATATAGTTCATATCGATGATAAAAATTGGATTTTTATTATAAAACAACTTCTTTCAAAATATGAATACCATTCAACACATGAATTTCAATTCAACGAATGAATTTCGATTCAACACATGAAGGTTTTCTATAGTTTATATAAATAGATAAAAAGGTGATTTTTATATTAAAAACACGAATACCATTCAACACATGAATTTCTATCCAATGAATGAATATCGATTCAACACATGAAGGTTTTCTATTCAACGAATAAATATAGTTTCAACAAATGGAAATAATTCTAACACATGAATATTACTCAAATTTTCGGCAGCATAACGGCAGGGTAGTTAAAACCGGGACCGTCCCTAGTACGGCTCCTCCCTCTACCTTAAAACCTCGCGGATTTTGACAATGGGGATTCATGCATCTAGTTCGCACGCAGGCGGCATGTATGTTTATTTCATTTCCACAAACTAATCCTATGTGGTTTCAACCAAATATTTCTCAACCACAAACGGGTATTTCTCAACCACAATCAATCAATATCAACCACAAACAATTCCAATCAACCATTCGCTATCAATCAATTTTCACACCAATCACAACCAATAAATATCGTCCATGGTTTGTGGACGAGGGGCGTATATATATATATATATATATATATATATATATATATATATATAGCAATTCACTTCTATTTCAACACATATATAATTTTTCCAATGCATATATAACTTATACATCGAACGTACAACTTATACAACGCTTATACATGAGGTGTACAACGCTTATATAACCCATACATCGACTATATAATTTATACACCGTCATTTTCCATATCGTTTATAAATTAGAAATCTCACATTGGGTTCCACTCCACCAAAAATTGCAGAAGGCTCAGAAAAATATGCGGTCTCTTCTAGAATGTAGAAGACGTCCACACGAGTCCACTGTCTCTTGTTTCACTGAATTTCGATAACACAGCAAAAAGATATGATTTTTACAAGTTTGCAACGGTTTTAAACTGTTAAAAACAGTTTTAATTAAACAGTCGTACCTCTTCAGAACTGGTTCCAAACTAGGTTTGGATTTTTCGCGAAATCCGTGAAGCGATGCGAGGATCGGAGGGTACAGCGTCGAAGGGGGAAGTGGGGCGCGCCTGCGCGCGGTGGAGCGGTGAACTCCGGTGGTCGGAGGCGGCGGCGGCGGCGAGCTGAAACCCCGAACTTTCGAAGCCGATTTCTCCCTTGATTCAGAACGACAAATTTCAAACCCTATATGGATTTGAAGATCTTGCGAAGTACTACAAAAACCATAACTGTGGTGTTGGATTTCATTGAGCGGATCAAAAGAAAAAGAGGAGAGAAGGTAAGAATCGATTTCCGTCGTGCGCCTGGTAGAGTCGGGGAGAGAGAAAAGGAGTAGTGGCCAACTAGATTTATTTATTTATATATATATTTTTAAATTTCGAAAATACCCCCTTTCACACACGAACCCCAATCCAAACCCAACGACTATCGTCCCTAGCGTTTTCGCCCCATTCCGAACACAATGGGATATGTTTCGTAGGCCCATTCGACTGTTTCAGTCAGTTTTCATTCAATTTAAAATATATAACATTCAATATTTGATTTGAACGTACATTTCAATTTGCCAGGGCCACAAACTAATTCGAAATATTCCAGAAAAATAAATCTAGCTATGTTTTGATGATACGGTCCCAACAAAACTAGTTTCATCGAATTCTGAGACCGTTTGCAAAAAGGCCCATTTCTGGTCGATCCAATTTAACTGTAATTGACCAAAACACGTTTTCCTTTGCCACGCTCACATACTAGCTTCAAAAATTATGAAATTTGAAACCTAGCAATAACTTCACATCCTAGATCCAACAAAAGTGGTTTCGTCGAATTCCGAGGTCGTATGCAAAATGGCCATTTTCACGGGCTATATAAATTCCATAGCGACCTTTCTGAAAATTCATTTGGCCATAACTTTTGCATCCCACTATGAAACTTCGATTTTTCAGATTCGTTAGAAAGGTATCCACTAACAGATTTAAATATTTTTGGTTTCACTCAAATCCATTTTGTTTTGCACCCGGTACAGTCCGACAAAGTTTGAATTCAATTTTTGAAACTGCAGCGCATTTTCAGGCCTTGTTTATAATTCAAAGTAATTATATTCATTTTCAAACGTCGATTCAAACTCACTTTTCATTGCTATTATTTAAAATATTTATTTTAAATATTTAAAATCCGATATTTTAGCCAATTTAAAATTTTTAAATTGGTTCAGATTTTCTGGGTCGTTGCAATCTTCCCCACTTAAAACTTTTCGTCCCCGAAAAGGAACAAAGTCGAAAGTGGTTTGATTAATCAACTCTACGTTCGATCTGGCTTCCATTCTCCAACTTTTTAGTTTCTGAGAATTTTCCAATTCTTCAAAAATTTGGCTAACACCCGGAATTTTCAAAAAAATTCGCCATAACCTCCTTTGTACGGGGAGAGGTTTGGAAATTTATCGGGCCGTATTAGGTACCCAATAAATCCTAATAAGCATACACATATTTATAGTGATATATTCCGGTGTTTACAGGGGAGCGTGTATAGATAATAACTCCAGAGAATAAATTTTCGTCACCCTGTCAAAGCCTGAGGGAGTGTGTATTTTAAATGCTCCAGAGGATAAATCCTCGTCACCTCGTCCCGTGTGGGAAATAAATAGTCCATGTGCCGTATCTAATGACTAGAGAGACGTGATTATTGTCAACTCCAGACCCGTGTGGGGTTTTTATTAATCCGGCAATTTTATCGTTACAATTTAAATAGTCCATATCAGTCATCAGTTCAACCTGTAAAATATAGTCATTGTCATACAAGCCTCTCGCTCGTATGGTAAATCTTCCACCTCGTCACACAAGCTCCAAATGCTTATGTGGTATATGATGAAGTATGCCTATCTTCAGAAGTATGCCATGTATTGTAGTTCAAAATTAATTGTTACTATCCTATGGCGACATTTATTTTTACACACAGAATAACCAGCACTCCGCATCCAATGGCATTCACAGGAGTTGATATAATAATATTTCGCATCCAACTCATTAAGGTTTACCTATTTGTCGGGCACACAAATAAATTCTTTACTCAACAGCAATCCAATTACCTGTTCAAACATATATATGCACATGTATATATTTCTATCTATTTTCTAATCAGTTCAATGTGTGATATAATCGAATAAATTCTACAATTATTCTCTTATTGATTAAATTAACTATCGTTTTAATAATTTTAATTAATCAAATCTACAATCACACAACACAAACAACAATCAAATTGTTTCTAACTTTTCAAAATCATACAAATCAATTCCTATATTCTTTTAAAATCATTCAGACTATAGAATTAAAAGTGCACATCCATGGAAAGAAAATAACAACAGAGTAGAGAACTAATTGGTAATGCAAAGTATGGTAAATGTACATTGCACCGGAGTCAATTAGAGATATCCACTCGGCATCTAGGATAGGCTTTCTGAATGCTCTCCTCAGTTTCCCAAGTACAATCTCGCGGATCTCCACTCCATTGCACTTTGACTAAGTGAACCTTCTTGTTCCTCGGCTCTTTGGTTTCTTTGCCGATAATCTTTAGTGGCTCTCTTCTCACAGCCAATTCTGGGGTAATTTCAATATCCTGTTGAGCTGCTTCTTCCACGATCAAGTCTGAATCATGAACATGCTTTCAAAGTTGAGATATGTGAAATACATCATGAACTCCAGGCAACCAATCAGGAAATTTAACCCTATAAACGAGAGTTTCGATCCGTTCCAGAATAGGAAACAGACCAATGAATTTGGGCGCCAACTTCCCAGTTTTACCGAACCGGATAACTTCTCTCATCGGCGACACTTTCAAGTATACATAGTCGCCAATAGCAAACGATATATCTCTTCTTCTCCTATCGGCATAGCTCTTTTGTCGACTTTGAGCGGCAAGTAATCGCTTCTTAATAAAGTCGACTTTGTCGGCAGCTTCTCGGATCATATCTGGCCCCAACACAAGTCTATTACCGGGTTCGACCCAACAAGCAGGAGATCGGCACGGTCTACCATACAACGCTTCGAATGGTGACATTGTCAGACTCGCCTGGTAGCTGTTGTTATATGAGAATTCAGCCAAATGAAGATGGTCTTCCCATGATCCACCGAAATCTAGAACACAAGCCCGCAATAAATCTTCTGGTATATGGTTCACCCTCTCAGTTTGACCATCTGTCTGAGGATGATAAGCGGTGCTTAGATTCAGCTTTGTTCCCAGTTCTACCTGAAATGCCTCCCAGAATTTTCTAGTAAATATTGTATCTCTATCACTGACTATACTGAGCGGCACTCCATGTAGTCTAACAATTTCCTTGAAATATATTTGCGCCAAACTCTGAGCAGTTCTGTTTGATCTGACAGGTATGAAATGGGCGGTCTTCGTGAAGCAATCTACGATCACCCAAATACTATCATTTCCTTTTCTGGTTCTGGGCAAACCATCAATGAAGTCCATGGAAATATGTTCCCACTTCCAACCAGGAACGTCTAGCGGTTGTAACAATCCAGCCGGTTTCTGTTGGTCGCTCTTGACTAGCTGGCAAGTAGGGCATCGGCTAACATATAGTGAAACGTCTCTTTTCATAGCCTTCCACCAGAATGTTCGCTTGAGATCGTTGTACATTTTGGCCACACCAGGATGGATACTCAGCTTGGACTTGTGACACTCGTCTAACACTTCCCTTTTTAGCTCGGGGATGCCAGGAACACAAATCCTTCCTTTCAATCTCAGGATCCCGTCGTTATCTATTTGAAAACACGAGGGTTCGCCTTTCTGAATCCTTTTGATCATGTCCTTAATAAAGTTATCCTCCTTCTGAAGAATAGATATTTTGTCAATCAAGGAAGTCGTAATAACAAAGCTGGCGATCATTACATTCTTTCGGCTTAACGCATCGGCCACGACATTGGCTTTCCCTGGAGTGTATATAATCTCAAAGTCATATGCTACAAGGAACTCTAGCCAACGTTGCTGCCTCAGATTCAGGTCTTTCTGGGTAAATAGATACTTTAACGACTGATGGTCTGTATACAGCTCGAATTTCTCACGCAGAAGATAGTGTCTCCAGATTTTCAAAGAGAATACGATAGCCAACAACTCAAGATCATGAGTTACATAATTTTTCTCGTGCGGCTTCAGCTGACGGCTAGCATAAGCGATCACTTGTCCCCATTGCATTAACACTGCTCCAAGGCCTTCTCTAGAAGCGTCAGTCCAGACTTTCAAATCCTCATTGCCATCTATTATTGTTAACACTAGAGCAGTTGTCAATTTCAGCTTCAGCTCTTGGAAAGCTTCCTCACATACCGGAGTCCAATTGAATCTCGAATGTTTCTTAGTCAGTTTTGTTAAGGAACTAGATGTCTTCGCGAAATCCTTAATGAATTTACGATAATAACTGGTTAACCTGAGAAAACTTCTAACTTCTGTTGGCGTACGAGGTTGTTTCCAATTCTGAATAGCAGTGATCTTACTTGGATCCACAGCAATTCCTTCTTTAGACACGACGTGGCCTAGAAATTTGACTTCTTCTTGCCAGAATATACATTTGGAAAACTTTGCTTTTAATACATTTCTTCTGAGGATTTCTAACACTTGTTCCAAATGTTTTTCATGCTCGCTTTCTGACTTAGAGAAGATAAGGATATCATCAATGAAAACCAGAACAAATTTATTTAATACTCCTCTGAATACTCTGTTCATTAGATCGACAAAATAGGCTGGAGCGTTACATAAGCCGAACGACATTACTAACCACTCGTAGAATAAGTCTGGACCTCTGAATGCTGTCATTGGAACACACTCTTCGGCAATTCGAAGCTGATGGAAGCCTGTAGCTAGATCCATCCTTGAAAATACTTGTGCTCCATTCAGACGACCCAATAAATCATCAATCCGCGGCAATGGATATTTATTCTTTATTGTCTGTTTATTCAGATCACGATGATCCACACATAGATGTAGAGTACCGTCAGATTTTGGGACAAACACCACTGCTGCACCCCAATCAGAGAAACTAGGCCTGATCAGACCCTTCCATACTAGCTGTCGTGTTTGATTGTCTAATTCCTCTTTCTCTTTCAAGGACATTCTTCGAATAGCGTGAACTACCGGCCTTGCATTCGGAATCAAAGCAATTTTGAAATCAACAACTTCTTCGAACACATCCGCATAGTTCTTGACGACAGGAATATCTTTCACTAGGTCGGGAATATTCTCTGTGATTTCAGGGATATTTTCTATTTGGGCTGGAGAAACATCGAGAGCTGCCCAGAAGTCCTTTCTATTAGCATTCTGACCTTCACAGGGAATGATTATATAATCACCTGATTTAATCTTCGCCTTTACGACTCTGTCGGCGCATTTAACTTCAGCTTCATATTTGGTCAACCAGTCCAACCCCAAGATAAGATCAAACTCTTTAAAATTCATGACGACCGCGATGGTAGGAAACTGATAACGAGAAAAAGAAACCGGCACTCAACAAACCCAACTGAGATCAATGGAACCCCCAACCGGATTCTGGACAGTCATTGGTTCTTTGAGCCTCTTCAAATTCAAATCCAGCTTCTTAGCTGCATTCTTTGCAATAAAGCTTCGCGACGCGCCAGTGTCAAACAGTACTTTAACAGGAATGTCTTTGACAGTAAGCGTGCCTTCTAAAACATCTGGCCTTTCCTGAATAGACGACGATGCAGGCACTTCTGCCACTTCATTTACCTGAGCCTCTTTGTTCTTTTTTAACAGCCAGCAATCTCGCTTTATATGACTGGCCTGATGACAAAGATTGCACTCTCGAGTTACAGGAAACTTGCCCTTGGATTTAGACCCATCCTCCTTTCGTTTCTTCGAGGATTTACAATTCCTAGTCAAATGCCCCTGTTTATGGCAGTTACTGCATATGACCGTCGTTGCTGGTTCTTTTTCAGATCTAGCCCTTGTTCGGTTTACTTCAGGCTTCTCACTGACCTCAGACATTGTGTTGGCCTTAGGAATATCAGTTTCTGACTCTTCTTTGTTACTAGAACCAGCTTCCTCCTCGTCGCGCAACACGCCTTCCTTATGGAGATCTTCATAGTGATAAGCCATATAAATCATTTCCGAAAAAGGAAGCTTCACATTCCTCATTACACTATTCTGATATCTCATTTGCAGGCCATGAATAAATCTCAAATTTTTCCTCTTTGGATTTTGAATCAGATGAGGAGCAAAGTGAGAAAGTTCGTTGAATTTCTTATGATATTCTGGGATGGTCATATCACCTTGTATCAGATAAGAGAATTCATCACATAATCGCTCAGTCACTTCAGGAGGAGTAAATCTTCCTAGGAAAATCTCTTTGAATCTATCCCAGGTGATATCACCTTCTGGATTATCTTTGACGATTGTTTCCCACCAGATTAAAGCTTCTCCATTGAGCGCCCAAGATGCTACTAATCTTTTCTGGTCATCTCTCAGCTGGAAACGCTCAAATATTCTTTCTGCAGAGCTTACCCAAGCTTGAGTTTGAATAATAGATTCATTGCCCGAGAATTGTGCTCCACCCAGATTTCGATATCACTTAAATAGAGCCTCTAGATCTGGTTCTGCATTCCTTCTGTTTCTGACACTCATTTTTCTAGTACTTCTGCAAATGGCAGATCAAGTGTCAGGTCACAGAAAAGATAATTTAAAATATAGAAACACATACTTCAAATGTAAATGTGTCTATCGAGGTGTAATTTCATTCTGCTTTACTCATACTAGGATATTACTGATCCTATCTGTAATGAGTTACCCATCCTAGAACACTACTGGTTCTATTTCTGACGAGTTCATTAATATGTTATATTCCAGCACTAAGCTTAACCAAAGCTCTGATACCACGTTATGACGACCCCATTTTTCGTATAGACGGTGACAAGGGTAATCTTTGGAATATAAAACATAAACAGATAACAGCAGAACAGAATAAAATAAATACACCAGATAATGAACAAATAATATACTGGTTAAACATAAACATCAGAGTTACACAGTACACATGATCATACTTAGTACAAATACAGTTCAGCTATACATAAATGTCTACAGCGGAAATAAACATAATATGTACAATAGGAGCTGAACAGCAAAAAAAGAGATAAGTGATAGAATCCATCTTCAGCTCCAGCTATCCAGAAAAGCCTGCTAAACCTGAACACAAGGCTGCCCGTGTAGAAAAAGGGGCACCCAAGTTTGAAAGTGAAACAAACTACGAGTCAGTCATGGGACTGGTATGAGAAATCTACTCAACACATTTAAAATATGGCTAATCACAGGACCACGCCACTTTCGTGGAACGGGTTTACTCCATTGGATTGCCAGTGCTTTAAAAACAAATCTTTCTTTTAAACATCGCAATGCTTTTTATAAAAATGAAGCCATTATAAGACTCAGTTCCCATCACACAATGCAACGCAAACCGGAGGATAGAGTTTTTACCTTATAATGGCCAAAATATGCTTGATACGAATAAAACAAAGGCATTTGATATTATTACTAGTGTTATATGTTTTGAAAACAATTTCAAATCATAACTATCAATCATAGACGATAGTAATGCCCCATACCACTATGTCGCCATATATAGGTATACAATCAAAACCGCACAGTCACGTATTTGGAAATTGGATTTCCGTCATGAACCAAGGCAAAAGATATTCCTTACCGATTCGAGACTGTCTAGCCCGAGTCTCAGGCAAGCGTGCAGGCAAGCCTTGGATCGTCAGGGCCGGTCCACCGAGGTGGATTATTATGCCTGAACAATACGTTTCCCCGCCCTTTGGGGCGTAAATGAGCCAATAAATGACTCCATCGGACCCAGATCGTCCAATCTAACCGAGGCGCCTCGCCACAGCAACAACCACATAAGTTAAACTCGTCAGGGCATGTAAAACCACTGACGCCACTCCTAGCTAGAAGGAAACGCATGCCCTCCCTGAGGTCCTTTCTCCCGTTTCTGGTTCATACCGGGTGTGAGGCTCGCGATTTCACGTTATACACAAAGCTACGCCACACAGGCGGTGCTTTGATCATCACCACAAGACTTTGCTTTTCAATAGAAGCCCTGATCACTGCATCTTAGCATGCCATACAGGCAATTCACACCGTGCAACTGATGGCTATCAATCACACAGAATAAATTCCAATGTCAGACACACTGTCCATTTGCAAGTCCGTTCTGGCTCTGAACGAAACCGGAGGCACTATATACCTCGCAAACCCATCGATCACCATGTACGTCTGGACGATCACCACTCATTATCCATATTTCGGGATGCCTCCCAATCAGGACCTCGGTTACCATTCGAACGAGGTGAAGATCTCCGGTCTTCGACCCCCGTCTTCATCTTCGATTTCTTATCGTCGATTTAGTTATTCAAAATGGGATAAACCCAGTCTTTCTGAGCAACTCGCGTATATGATAAACAAGTGCGACACTAACATACATACGCATCATTTCAATTCATTAGTCACTAACCGTCAATCAGTAAGAGAACGATTTCCCAAATATTAACCCCGAAGGCCGAAACCAACATCAGATAAATACCCAAGAAACCATTCGACTTAGCCAACCTTTAGTTAATTTCTAAATTTCACATCCATATCGTTTATAATATTTTATAACGATTTATCGCTATTTTTATTTATTTTAAAATAGCCAATTTATTCAAAACGACGCTTCGGGCCATAACGCGGCCGTGGCGCAGTTTTTCTTCAGATTTGATTTACACATATCTGAAAATCTAACCGTTGGATCTTCACAAAATTTACATCATTAGAAAGATCTTTTCAAAACGAATCCAATGGTTCCAGTTTCAGGAAAATCCGACGGTCGGATCTCCCGGTACAATCGTTTGAAGTTTCGATTTCAAAATACAAACTACAGCGTCGTTATTCGATATATTATAATTATATTTATGTATATATATAAATATAATCGATTCTGGCGCTGTTTTTCTTCAGATTTGAATTAAACATTCCAGACAATCCAACCGTTGGATTTTTACAAAGTTGGTGCCGTTGGAAAGATATTTCCAAAGCGAACCCAACGATTGCGATATCGAGAAAATCCGATGGTCGGATCTCCCGCACTAATCGTTTGAAATCACGGTTTCAAAATACGAACTGCAGCTTCGTTATTCGATATATTTCAATTCTATATATATATATATATATATATCGATTCTTCGATTTCAAATCTATATGAATTTCATACATTCGATAGAAATGATATTTTTATCTAACTGTTTTCTATTTCAACACTTCACTATTTTTACCAATTCGTGCATATATAATAAAAATGTGATTTTTCATGTAAAACAATTTATTTCAAGACTCGACTATTTTATATAGTTAATATAGGTGATAAAAATAGGATTTTTATTATAAAACAATTTATTTCAAAACAAGATTATTTTATATAGTTCATATCGATGATAAAAATTGGATTTTTATTATGAAACAACTTCTTTCAAAATATGAATACCATTCAACACATGAATTTCAATTCAACGAATGAATTTCGATTCAACACAAGAAGGTTTTCTATAGTTTATATAAATAGATAAAAAGGTGATTTTTATATTTAAAACATGAATACCATTCAACACATGAATTTCTATCCAACGAATGAATATCGATTCAACACATGAAGGTTTTCTATTCAACGAATAAATATAGTTTCAACAAATGGAAATAATTCTAACACATGAATATTATTCAAAATTTCGGCAGCATAACGGCAGGGTAGTTAAAACCGGGACCGTCCCTTGTACGGCTCCTCGCTCTACCTTAAAACCTCGCGGTTTTTGACAATGGGGATTCATGCATCTAGTTCGCACGCAGGCGGCATGTATATTTATTTCATTTCCACAAACTAATCCTATGTGGTTTCAACCAAATATTTCTCAACCACAAACGGGTATTTTTCAACTACAATCAATCAATATCAACCACAAACAATTCCAATCAACCATTCGCTATCAATCAATTTTCACACCAATCACAACCAATAAATATCGTCCATGGTTTGTGGACGAGGGGCATATATATATATATATATATTTATATATAGTAATTCACTTCTATTTCAACACATATATAATTTTTACAACGCATATATAACTTATACATCGAACGTACAACTTATACAACGCTTATACATGAGGTGTACAACGCTTATATAACCCATACATCGATTATATAATTTATACACCGTCGTTTTCCATATCGTTTATAAATTAGAAATCTCACATTGGGTTCCACTCCACCAAAAATAGCAGAAGGCTCAGAAAAATATGCGGTCTCTTCTAGAATGTAGAAGACGTCCACACGAGTCCACTGTCTCTTGTTTCACTGAATTTCGATAACACAGCAAAAAGATATGATTTTTACAAGTTTGCAACGGTTTTAAACAGTTAAAAACAGTTTTAATTAAACAGCCGTACCTCTTCAGAACTGGTTCCAAACTAGGTTTGGATTTTTCGTGAAATCCGTGAAGCGATGCGAGGATCGGAGGGTGCAGCGTCGAAGGGGGAAGTGGGGCGCGCCTGCGCGCGGTGGAGCGGTGAACTCTGGTGGTCGGAGACGGCGGTGGCGGCGAGCTGAAACCCCGAACTTTCGAAGCCGATTTCTCCCTTGATTCAGAACGAAAAATTTCAAACCCTATATGGATTTGAAGATCTTGCGAAGTACTACAAAAACCATAACTGTGATGTTGGATTTCATTGAGCGGATCAAAAGAAAAAGAGGAGAGAAGGTAAGAATCGATTTCCGTCGTGCGCCTGGTAGAGTCGGGGAGAGAGAAAAGGGGTAGTGGCCAATTAGATTTTATTTATTTATTTATATATTTTTAAATTTCGAAAATACCCCCTTTCACACACGAACCCCAATCCAAACCCAACGACTATCGTCCCTAGCGTTTTGGCCCCATTCCGAACACAATGGGATATGTTTCGTAGGCCCATTCGACTGTTTCAGTCAGTTTTCATTCAATTTAAAATATATAACATTCAATATTTGATTTGAACGTACATTTCAATTTTCCAGGGCCACAAACTGATTCGAAATATTCCAGAAAAATAAATCTAGCTATGTTTTGAAGATACGGTCCCAACAAAACTAGTTTCGTCGAATTCTGAGACCGTTTGCAAAAAGGCCCATTTCTGGTCGATCCAATTTAACTGTAATTGACCAAAACACGTTTTCCTTTGCCACGCTCACATACTAGCTTCAGAAATTATGGAATTTGAAACCTACCAATAACTTCACATCCCGGATCCAACAAAAGTGGTTTTGTCGAATTCCGAGGTCGTATGCAAAATGGCCATTTTCACGGGCTATATAAATTCCACAGCGACCTTTCTGAAAATTCATTTGGCCATAACTCTTGCATCCCGCTATGAAACTTCGATTTTTCAGATTCGTTAGAAAGGTATCCACTAACAGATTTAAATATTTTTGGTTTCACTCAAATCCGTTTTGTTTTGCACCCGGTACAGTCCGATAAAGTTTGAATTCAAATTTTGAAACTGCAGCGCCTTTTCAGGCCTTGTTTATAATTCAAAGTAATTGTATTCGTTTTAAAACGTCGATTCAAACTCACTTTTCATTGCTATTATTTAAAATATTTATTTTAAATATTTAAAATCCACTATTTTAGCCAATTTAAATTTTTTAAATTGGTTCAGATTTTCTGGGTCGTTACATTTACTGTGTGATTTTTTCTGGGACACATCATTTTTGCAGGCACATACATGTTTTTCATGCATTATGTATTGTATATGCATCAAAACTATTTGATAATGGACTGTGTTAGGAAGCCTGAAAATGAAAAATCAGAAATGTGCGGTTTCATCCGCAATTCACGGAGTAACATGCGTTTTATAATTTCCATCAAATCCGCACCGTTCACTAATAAATCTGACAATTTATCCGAAGTACTTTCGGGTCCTGTAGCATTTTTGTTTGATAATTGAGTTTGACTATTTTGTTCTTGAAATAATCCTCTATTCAACGCTGCACATAAAGCCATTTTTTCTTATCAATCTATGTTTTTTAACTCAAATGAAGTCACTTCAACTATAAAACTGACATTTCAACGCATATGGGAATACGCGAAGAAATGTTGGTAATCTGTTAACTAGATTGAATATTTGAATGCCACATTTACACACTTCCACAAGGTTAATAACGCTAAGATGTAATCACTACAACAATAAACAAGTTGAATTGTTGCTTCATTTATTAAGTAAAACAAAGTGGAAGGGGTATTTATTTAGTTATCTCATGTTGTAGGTTTACTACTGGGTCTGGGCATTATGTTGTATATTTATAATATTTAACTTTGGAATAAAAATACAACTCAGCATGCAAGAAGTTTTAAATAATGGTTATAAATTTAAAACTGATACTACACTAAAGGTTAGGCCATCTTTCATATATTATCTGCATTACAGTAATAAGAGAAAAATATCAGTACAGAGATTTCCTTAGTTTCTATATTGTTAAAATGTGAATTCTGTTCATTTTCATTTTCAGATTGTACAGGAAATCAAGATTCGTGGAAATTCCTAAATCAAGAACTGCGTACTGAAGTACTGAAAGAGTGTTGACAAAGAGATGTCTATTAATGATATCAAAAACATCATATATTCCAGGCATTATCCTCTATTATGTTTTTCCACTATATTTGATTCTTTTCAGTGTTCATGTAAACTTATGCTAATTCACTCATAACGTATTTTGCTAAATATCATGATCAATATTTGGAGTTTCTGGACAAAGCTAATCTAAGTTCTATATTTCTCATTTTAAGATTTGCATCGAAGGTTTAGTCATAGATTTTCAAGCAATATAAAAAATACTGTATTATAGCCTCTTTCGATAGTTATATTTTTTTTCGAGACCATATTGTTATGATTTTTTAATATATCCGCTCGTTATCATATGATGAAAATTTTCATACCATTGAGAAGAAAAATTCCTGCTTACATTAAGTAATAGATTTGCAATAATTTTAAGGTTCTTCTTTCTTAGAAGCGCAAACATATGAGGAGGCCCAAATTATCACGAAAAATGCAAGGACATGTTTGCTTCCATTTCAAATATAAATTACTGAGTAAATCTATAAATTTGTATTATATTTGTAGATGTAAGTATAATTCCCTGTTAGTATGACCGTCATTCCATCGTTAGCTTCTCATCATGATTTATAGCGTTATATTTTTTAGCTTCTAATTCAAGCTTTGACTGTGTAATCTCTGTCTTCCGCTAGCTCTTTTTTCAATTAACTTTTGCTCACACTATCGAAACAACACTGACATCAATCGATTATGCACTCTGCCCGTGTGCGAAGCAGGAGCCACTCACTAGTATAATCATGATAAATGGATGAACTGATATGTATTGTATAATACGTATCATTCATATGGTTACTGAGTTGGGTACAAAAAAGAAGTCTACTAAGACAGTCAGTATTTTGTATAATACGTATCATTCATATGGTTACTGAGTTGGGCATAAAAAAGAAGTCTGCTAAGACAGTCAATATTTTCTCAAGGGAAAATCCAATGAAGAATATTATAGTATGTGAGTAGAGTATACAACTGAACCGAACAATTTAGTTTAAGTACAATGTAGTCTAGATTGTTTTAAATATACCCATAGATAGTGGTGGAGCTAGACTTCGACCTTAGATAGGGTGGAGAGTTGAATATTTCCAACAGACCAATTTAGATAGAGCCTTTTGAAACTATAACTTTTATAAAGGAATTGCAAATTTTAAGCTAGTGCTTGTGCCTTAGCTGGCCACACACTGGCTCATGCCTGCCCGTAGAAAGATGAAGCTAAAGACTAATTTTTATACAAGGTCTCCGTAGGTGAATAGGAGTTCAAAATTTTCGAACTGGGCCCAAATTTTAAAAATACCAGTTATCACTTTATGATGACATTTAAGTCGTAGATCTCATCATGTCTAATGCATTTGGGGTTTTTTTCCCCTTTGTACCATACATTTTTACTGTATTATCAATTTTGCAGCAAGGGTTTGAGGCTTTTAGCATTCGTTAGTAAAAAAATATGCTCAGCTAATTAATTTAAACAATGCCAGCACTTTATCATATTCAAAGGGTACATTTCAAGGATCCTTGATATCTATCGGTTTGCACGTCTATATGTCACTGTGTGCTTTGGCGCATCCCATAATTTATTACTAAACCAATTGTCTGTCACAACTTAAAACTTCAAAGCTTTTCTTATTTTCTTAGAGGCTAACACATAACTTATGTTTTACTCCCACATACATTCTACCATTTAATTTAAGTGGACCGTATCTCCATCTAGGACTTGGGCATATCTATAATCCAACGTAAAAATGCTAAAAAGCGAAGACTTATAGACGATTATTTCTGTACAAGAAATGTTTTTGATTTCTTATTAAGTGGAGAACAACATGTTTTCCTGTGAAATGACCAATTAAATTACACGGATAATTACTTTCAATAAAAACATTCATATAACAAAGCTCTTGAAACTTGAATTATATTCTAAAAGCTTTAGGCTTTTATCACGCCAGAAGTTCAATTGTCATGCTGAAATAGAGCCCCCCAGTATTATCATCAAGGTCAACTCAATAACTTATACGCAATATTGCATCATCAAAGCTAACTACAGGTTCGGTTTTTGAACTCTAGATCCAAAAAAATTACACCATTGGACACATATTTAAACTGTCTTCATCTAAGCAATGTCTAATTTCAAAACAAAAATCCACACAGAAATATCAACAAACAGTTTAAGCGCATCCAAAATTTACAAAGAGAAACCATACCAGAAACGATACAGGTGACAATAACAAGTGAAAGAGAAGAAGGAAGATAAGGAAGAAGGATCTCGGCCTGAGTCAAAGCGATCGGTACAAATCCTGGCAGCTCGAATTTGTTGGTATGTATGAATGCGCTGCCATTTTGTCCCTCTCATCCTTGTTCAAATTGAAGATTATAACTAACAAATTAGCGAAAAATATGCAATAAAATTAGCAGTACCTCTCATCCTCGTTCAAATTGAAGAGCAGCGAAATCGGCTGTTGATGGCAGGAGCGACTACAGTGATTTTGCTATTCTTGATTTAGCGGGATATGGATTTTTTTGTTCAACGTTGGGAGGATTTTGCGAACTAAAATTTTGATTGTTGGGCGATGAAGGTATAAAAGAAGTTGTTTTGTGAAGAAGAGGGGAATCCTTATTTTTAGTTCCCGCACAAAGAATTTTATATCCCGCCATTTTTATTGAATAACGTTTTGTTCACGGATTTTTTTCTTACTTAGCATTGGAGACCATTCACTTGAAAGCTTTTGGAGTGAATAGAGGCAAACGCTATTCAATATTGTTATCAAAACCCTATTTTTTTGTAGTGGGCTTGCACAACTCAATCTGGCACATGGCCTTTTGAACATTTCTTTAACTTGTAGACGTTACATAGAAAACTATTTACAACTTTTGGACATTCTTTGACTTGTAGACGTTACATAGAAGTCTGTCTACAACTTTTGGACATTTCTCGGACTTGCAAACGCTACATAGAAGTCTATCTATAGTTTTTGGCTAAGTTTTCGGGATGCGAATTTTGCATCCCCTCGGGATATGAAATTCAGGTTGATGGCTCCAAACCCCACCTATAAATATTTCCATGCTTGACTAAAGGGTTGGCATTTTTGGACTTTAGTATACGGGACTGGAGCTCCAAGACATCATTAATGGCTGCCATCATCATCTTCGTGGCTCTTGAACATCCTTTGGACTTGTAGACGCTACATAAATGTTTGTCTACAACTTTTTGGGATTTACTTGGACCTTTGGACATTTCTTGGACTTGTAGACGCTACATAGAAGTCTGACTACATTTTTTTGGCATTTGGACATTCCTTAGACTTGTAGACGCCACATAGAAATTTTTCTAATATTTTTTTGCCCTTTGGACATTCCTTGGACTTGTAGACGCTACATAGAAGTCTTTCTAATGTTTTTTGGCATGTTGACATTCCTTGGACTTGTAGACGCTACATAAAAGTCTGTCTGTAGTTTTTTGGCACATATGCATACTTTTGGGCATTGAACCTACTTTTTGGACATTGTTGATTATAATAATAGATTTTCACTCAGTGAAGAAGAAGAATGGTATTTGGTCAAAGTTTAGAATTAACAAGACATTTTTTGTTTTATTATACAACTTTGTACGCTCAACTTGTTCGAACTTGTACAAACATTGTAATCGACAAATATATGATGATTGATTACTACAAAGTGGATGTAGGCATTAGTGCCGAACCTTTATAAAAGTTGTGCGTCTACTGCTAAACTTACATTTGAGGGTTTGCATGCGGAAATAACCAATTTTCTACATCAACACTTTGGCGAACCAGGAAGGAGGGCAACAACTTCGAGTTCGGCTTTGGTTTTGGTTCTCGAATTTGGTCTATGGATTTAGTTTTTGACTTCGGTTTTGGATTTTGACTTCAACCTAGTTTCGGAAACAGATCTCGTTCGCTTTTCATCATGGTTAAGCGTAAGAAGCTCAACGCTATTGCTGAGTCTCAAGGTACTAGAGGTGAAGGAAGTCAAGAACTTTCTTTAACTGGGAATCCCTTGAACTTTATTACCCGAGAGGATGTGGATGAGATTGTTAAAGGTTTGGCTACAGATTTGAACGCTCGACTCGAGCGATAGAAGGAAGCGATGACTACTTTTCTCGCTCAGATTGAGGCTAAACTTGGAAGTGCAGGAAGGCCGATAGGCTAGGTAGATATTATCAGGACAAGTGCTAGTGTTCCGCAAGCAGCGACTCGAGACTTGGGGGCAACCCCGCAAACTAGTCAGCAGGGCGACGCCGATCCTCAGACCGGTGCCATCCCCGCTACACTTGGGGGCACCCCTAATCCCAACATCGCTCAATCGTGTGACGCTTTGGTTGGTCAAGTCACGGGTTTCGGCATTGGTAATGTGGCTCAAGCGCCTGTGCGTGCAGGTTTGGATGGTAGCGCTCCCACTGTTATGGGAGTAAGGATTATGCCCGATGCAGCTTCTTAGGTTGGGATTCAAGCGAAAGCTCGTGCTAATCAACCGATTCTTAACATGGACTTAAACACTGGGGGCACCAGTGTCGCTTTTGGTAATGGATCTCCAATCGCGGATGATATTCGTAGATTTACTTGTAGCGGTGTTTCTTCTTCGAATTTGGATTGTGTTACCCGCAATCCATTCTCTCTAGATATCAGGAATTCTTATAACCTATTGGACTTTAAATTAGGGGTGAGCATTATTTGGTTAAACCGAGTAAACCAACCAAACCAATTTATTTTGATCGGCTTGGTTTGGTTTTGAAATTAAATCGGTTTGTAATCAGTTCGAAAAAATGTTTAATTTGGTTATCGGTTTAACCAAATTAACCGAACTTTTATTATATTTTCAAAATTATCAATATTTTAATAAATATTTTATGTTAGATTAGTTATCCAAGTAAAATTTAATCATCACGTATGTGTTAGAATTACTTTTAGAAAGCACAAGAATCGTAAATAATAATACTCTAATCATATATTTATGATATATTTCAAATTATAGTTAATATTACAAACATAAAGTCTAAAATATTTTTAGTTCGGTTAAATCAGATAACCAACCGAACCAACCAAACTTAATTTGATTGGTTTGGTTTGGTTTTCATTTTTATCGGTTTTAGTTTGGTTTGAAAATTTTCATCGTCGGATAAACCGAACCAACCAAACGCTCACTCCTACTTCAAATTATCGGTGTTGGAAGCTTATGATGGTCGGAAGGATCTGACTGCTCACTTGATGCACTATATACAACATATGGAAGTTCTCTCTGCTTCGAAAGGTGTCATGACAAAGTGTTTTCCGCTTTACTTGATGAACATGGCTGCCATGTGGTTTAGGTAGTTGGAAACAGATTCTATTCACTCTTGGAATGCTTTGGTTAGCAGGTTCGTCAAGCAGTTCAGAGTTCACATCGCTCATCCAAAAAGCGTGATGACTCTAACAGCAATCAAGCAGAAGTCAGGTGAGACTCTGTGTAAGTTCTTGCAAATGTTTAATGCAGCGGTGGCGTCGGTCGACAGACCCGTCCCGTCCATGGTTTTGATGGCCACATTCTTTGGTGTTCTGGATAAGTAAAACTTCAAAACTTTATTGCATCGAGACCCACCGAGGGATCTCAATGAATTCTATTTGAAGTAGAAAGGTTTCGTCGGGAAGAGGATGCGAGGACTAATAAAAAGGTTCTCAAGGGTAATGTGGTTAAGGCCGGGACACCGTTCAACTCCGGTAAAGCTAAGGATTCTAGCACAAGTAAACCTCCTTTGGAAAATGATCGAAACACATCTTGGAAGGAACCTAAGTTCCCATCTTATTCAGAACTTACTCACACCCTCGAAGAGATTTACTTGGAGTTTCATCCCACTGCTCCTTTCAGGAAGCCTCCTACGAGGGAGTCGACTTCAAAGAGAAAAGTATTCTGGGTGGCACTGCTTGTTTCATGATCTCGATGGTCATAACACAAACAAGTTTCGACATCTTCGGGACATGATAGAGGAGCGTGTCAGACGCGGCAAGCTGGCACGATTTGTGTAATGACCCGAAAATCCAGACCAATTTGAGCTGACCAAATAACACAAGTCCAACCCCAAATTGCACTGGAAATTCAAGAAATTAATAGAAAGAAGATAGAGGGTGAGGAAAGATAAGGTATAACTAATAGAATAGAGGAAGAAGAAGAACATCATCATCAGAGTAAACACGAATCTCATAGCGGAACGAATAAAATATAACATAACCTTTGAAATAAAACAGTTATGTATACAATAGCACTTATCAGAGTACAACACTTACAACAGTAGCGGAAATAAACAATAGCTATATAATTCTGAAGCCTCCTTCTCCAAGCTCTCCAAGTGTATCTGAAAAATCCCGACTACTTGACTGCCCGTACAAATTTAGGCACCCAAGAGTTTAGGGAAACAAAAACAAAACAAACTCCGGGTCAGTCATGGGACTGGTGTGAATAAAACTCCAACACTTGGTTAATAAAGGATATCTCATAAGACCACGCCGTGAAAACGGAATGGGTTTTCTCCTTATGAGAATCCAAAATATCTTTATATCAAAAACCTTTTGATATTATAATATGTCTATGTACAAATAGATATCAATCTAGTAGAAACACTTTCATCTCACGTTCTACCTATAATATACAATCGAAACCGCAAGCACGTATTGGGTAATGGATTTCCAACTATGACAAGGTATGGAACCACCTTCCGATCAGTGTACTCTAGGAATGATACACTGGAGTTCAACAAGAACATCTTGCAACTCAGCCACACATGACCGACCACTCATTTCGCTTGAGTGTATCGAATGTACATCACCAACGGTTGGGATCAGCAACCGTTCCCGTATATATATATATATATATATATATATATATATATATATGGGTCAGCATTGATAGATTAAAGAAGCAAATGAATATTCTCTAGATAGGTGATTATACACCTTACTTCGGAGCGACCGACTTAGCCATGCTGCCTGCCCGATTTCTGTCATTTACCGGATGTGAGGCTAGAAGCTACGCTTATCTGTTTCATATCATATCTTTATTTACTTGGAATACCATATCATCATACTCGCCAAATCATTATCGATTTCCCTAACGGTATCATGGGTATGAAGCTAAGAGAAACGAATTTCTCCGCCACCAAACGTAATACGTTGAAGAGATCAACATATATGATTCGTTATGGATACTTTGTCAGACATTCGTCCATACAAGTTGTCCTGGGACTAGACAAACCGAAGGCACTATTCAGTATATCCATCTTAGGCACTGTTATCTAAGATTTATACAACAGCCCTTGCACTTTACTCCATCTCCAATTATCTTTGGCATATATGATTCGCAACGCTTATGCCAATACAGAGTGGTTCTTTGGATAATAATCCAACCGGTCTCTCCATATTAACAACGTTAAAATGGTCAAAAACTTCGATAGTCGGTGAGTTAACTATCAAAGAAAACACGTGTGCAAACAACGATATTATTTCCAGATGGAAATTATATCGATCAATCATCATTTAACATATATATATATATATTAACATTTCCTTATTTTCTATGTTTTAGAAAATATACGTTTTTAACACTGGAAAATATTTCCATAGCTTATTTACGTATCACTATCCTTCCACAACTATCAGTCCCTAACTGTAAACTAGTATGAGAACGATTTCCTAAGTATAAACCCCGAAGGCCAAAACCAACATCAGATCGATACTCAGGAAACCATTCAACTTACTAATCTCTAGTCAGTTTCTAATTTTTCTTAACTCTATTTCTTTAACTCCATTCGATTTACTCTATTTGATTAACTATAATTGATTTACTCTAATTCGAATAACTAGTATCTGTTTTAACTTTATTTTGAATAACTATATTCGATTAACTTCTTTTTGATAACTCTATTTGATAACTCAAATCGACTAGCTCTTTCCTATCTCGTTAATTTCCTTTTTCCTTTTATCCTATTTATTTTCTAAATAAATGTTCCTTTTACAATTCCATTTATTTTCTAAATAAATATTCTCCTTTATAATATCCTATGATTTTATAAATGTTTTATTTTCAAATTATTTCCTTTTATAAAATCGGTCGATTTTATAAAATTCCTTTATTTCAATATACATTGAAATATCCCTTTTTACATCCCAGGGTCTTTTTATGATATTTAAAATATCGAATAACAATGATCAATATCATTCAAACATACCAAATCAACAATAGATTTTATAGCACAACATATATCAAAATATATGAAAACGGTAAATTAAATGTTGAGGAATCCAGTCAGATCCCTCCAACCTATCTCCCTACATCCACAGATGTTACACAGTATAATATACATCAAATTTCATTTCAATATGAAATGTTCTGATAAACAACATCAACATATATTTAACGGTTTTTATATATATATATTTGTGTGTATATATATATATAATTTCAACTAACTGACTAGCAGTTCAATCAACCAAATCAACACACAACAGTCAACAGATGATTAACAATTCTAAAAATACGTTATAAAAATATAACTGTTCAGAGTTGGTGAGTTTTACTCACTTTGGCAGTTCATCGTTAAAGAACGATAAACTGTTGTTTGATCTGAATCAAACAGTTTAATTCGCCGTAAATTCAAACGAGCTCCACTCCACTCCCGGTTTGTTCCAGCGTGTAGCCGCTGTCCATACGATCCTGACGGATCTTGTTTTGTCCAATTCTTATTCTTCTCTTGGCCCATCACCATATAACTAACACCCGCACTCTTCATCCAATTCCCCTGTACACTTTTGCATCCACAAATGTTCTCCATTCTTTCATGTTCAATGTTTCCCTTTTTATTCTTTTCATTTTATTACACGGTCGAAATGTCCAAGACCAATGGAGAAAAGCCCATGAACGTTTTCTTGTACTCCATTCCTTTGTCTTCCTCGCGATCTAAATCCCACCTCTTTCAGTATACATCACGCAACTCCAGTCTCATCCAACCATCACCCCAGGAAATTCAATACAAAATCACTCCACAATAAATCATAAAATAATTACCAAACATATCAAACTAACTGTAGTGCACGCCCTGTCTTCATGCATCATGTCTACTCCATTTCCCACCCGTTAGTACATGATCATCTTCCCCACGTCAAACAAATAGAACCACCTACTACTGTAGAAACTAGAAACCCATTTCCGTAGATCTGCTTTGATCACTCCTGTATATTTCGATTTGCCATTTCGAAACTGCACCCACCTACTCCCCTGCCACCTCAAAACGCATGACCAGAACTCAGCTTCCATTTGCTATTTTCATCCCTAAATGGATCAACACTATCACCGCTCCTTCATCCGTTCCCATCACCAAAACTCCAACGCAAAACATCACTTCAGTAAAATGATTTCCGCAACCCTCTTGTATCTCTTCTTAACTCGAGCTCATCCCGCATGTGACTACACCACTCGACTGACCCCCGGCAACTTCATTTGGCACCATGACCAGCCCTATCCGTCGCAGATAAAAACCCAGCGAAAGAAAAACGTTGCCGAGCTAATCCAAATCCACATGAGGTTGAAGAGGGGTACGACGTGATTTCGAAGTACATATAAAGCTTGGATTTATACTGAAGGCTTTAAATTTGATTTTTCCCTTTCTAATTGTGGTACCCAGTTTTTGTTTTGTGGCGGCTCGATTTTTACAGAAAGAGGAAATTAGGTTTTAAGGGAAAATGGGGGTTATTTATAGATAAAAAAGGTTAGGTATCATTGGTGGATGAGAAAGAGGGCGGGTGTTTTTGTTTAGGTTCACTCATTAGTTAGGATATTTGTTTTGAGTTTAAAAGAATTTGGTCATCTCATTTTTCAAAACTTCGTTAATTACGAACTACTATCGAACGGATCAACTACAACATCGTGACGATCAATGCGCCACGATCCCAGAAATATAATAATACCGGTAGTTTGACTCATATTGTGAAATCCCAAAATCGTTGATTAAGGGTGCAAAATACTCCAAATAAAAAGTTGCTTATTTAATTAATTAAAAATTACAGAAAAAATTTAAAAATTAAATTATTGCTATGTCTCAAAAGAACCCTGCCCTAATTCGAATCCGATATTTAAATATACTCAAATAATCGTTATGGCCATAAACGAATATGCCGCCGTTTTTCTGAATATTTGATTTGGACATAAAACAAAATCTACACGACGAAATCCCGATTATTCCCTTCCACTAGAAAGATATACTCCACCAGCTCCACACGTTTCTTGTTTCACAGAAATCCGATTTAAAACGAACCTTGTATGTCCTGTTGAAGTTCAAATCGCCAAATAGCGAACTACCGCGCCATTTCGAGCTCTATTTTAATTATATTATAATTCTACATTCATACTGGCGTTGATTGAATATATTCGTTAATATGATTCAACTCTAAGCTGAATTAAATCTTGGGGATGACCCCGTTCACAGAATATTGTGATTTCCAATATTTTTGATTATTTCTGAATTAAATATATTATTCTATTATTTTAATTAATTAAATATTCCACTATAATTTAATTAACCACTATTTAATTCACTATATCACTATTTATATAATTAAATATAATACCTCTGACAATGCGGGTCATTACAATTTGTTTGGACTTGGGCTATGGTGTCAGGGCTGGCATAACTCCCTCATGTTATTTAGGATAGGCTCGGGCCCAACGCTCGCCTCGGCGACATAGTTATCAATTGATCTTATTTTGGCTATGATGTCTCGGATTCATGCCTCCCGGACATCATTGTCTTTTGGCTTGTGGTTTCTGGTCTTCTGGTATTGTGGATTCTTTGGTTACTTGGCTCTTGGTTTTGTTTGGTTCTTTGAATTTTGGTATTGGCTACTTGGTATCTTGGTTTTGGCTCTTGCAGATTCTTTGGTTCCTTGGTGTTGGTCTTCTCTGGCTTTTTGGATTTGCTGATTTAGCTTTTGGTGTTTGGCTTTCTCCGGTTTTTGGTTCTCCTGCTTTTGGATTTCTTGGATTTATCTGCTTTTGGTTTGGTTCTAGTTTTCTCTGGACTTGGTTATTCGAGCTCCGGCCCATGGTTATGGTTTTCTAGAGTCCGGCCCTGGTTATGGTTTTGTAGGCTTCAGCCCTCTGGATTTATCTTTCTGGCTTCCTTGTTGTAGATGGTTGAGTCGACCTACCCATGTATGAGAGCTATTATAATCCCTAGGCATGCTCTTTGCTCAAAAATAAGCCATCACCCCTTTGGTTGTTAATAAAATGGAACTATTCTGGTTTTTCTTGGTCGTCTCGCTTCGGCAAGGCCGTCTTGAACTCTTTTGGCTATTCTTGGCCGTCTTGCCCTGGTGAGGCCGCCTTGGACTCTTTTTGGTTTTGGAGTCTGAATGGCTAAGCTCACTTACCCATGTAACAGGATCCTAGGCATGCTCTTTGCGAACAATAAACCGTTCAATCTCCTCCACAAATGAATTTGAAATCAAAAACGGCTAAGTGCGCATAGCCACGTACTGGAACAGGCATCCCCAGGCATGCTATTTATGGATGATAAACCGTTAAGTTTTCCTTTTGGCTTTACTAAAACTACAAAGTTTTATAACTTTAATAAAAATTACTTCGTTTATCGGGACGCCGGTCATGAAGTGAAGAAACCAAAAACTAGATTGCAAACTTTAAGTAAATTTTAGCTATCCTTGGTCGTCTTGCTTCGGCAAGATCACCTTGGAAACTTCTGGCTATCCTTGGTCGTCTGGCTTCAGGAAGATCGCCTTGAAAATTTCTGGCTATCCTTGGTCGTCTTGCTTCGACAAGATCGCCTTGGAAACTTCTGTCTTGCTTAGGGTTGAACAAGAAAAGGAAAAAAAATTATACAGAAGGAAAGACGACGATGACTGGATAACAAAATATGTTGGTACGTCGCACTGTAAGGGAAAAGGAAAATTAAAGGGTAGATCGTGGATCTGAAACAACCGAAGGAAAGCCAAACGGATGGTAGCACTACTACAAAACATGTCAGTTACTTCGCTTCATTTGCTTCGGTTGTCCTTACAACAGAAGCAATAGTGTTATTTTGCTTAAGTTATCCGTGCAACCGAAGCAAATGATAGAAGCAAATAGTGTTATTTGCTTCTGTTATGCTTGCAACAAAAGTAAATAGTATTATTTGCTTTCGTTGTCCTTACAACCGAAGCAAATACACCGAAGCAACTACTGTCATTTGCTTCTGTTTCTTAGAAACCGAAGCAACTAGTGTTATTTGCTTCGTTTTCTTAGCAACAGAAGCAAATGCAACAAAGCAAATATTATTTGTATATATTTGGAAACGAAGCAAAGACAAGTTATTTTAATTGAAGTTAATGCATGTACAAATAATCATACACAATAACTTTGTATGTTACTTTTCATGGTTGATTAACAATTAATAATTTACAATTGTTAATCATTATTGATCAATCAATATTTTTTATATTTAATAATTTACCATAGTAAATTTTTATTAACTGGGAAATTGTATGTACTACTTAATAATTACATTAAAGAAATAGGAATTAATGCAAATAAATAATATTGAATAACTTATATAATAATTAATGTTTAACATTTAACATTTATATGTTTAAGACTTCATAATTAAAAAGTAATGCTAATTATGTATAGTAATTAATAATTACTAGTAAGTAGTTAATTATTAATAATTAAGGCTAAATTTTGCTAGCTAGTTAATAGTATTAATAAAATATAATACTTTTATAGTTATATTTTGAATTTTATAGTTAATTTTAAATATTTATCGATTAATAATGACTACTAAATAATCAATAATAAATAAATAAAAATCAATTTGAGAAAATATCTAATATTTCATAATTAGTAATTTTTTTTATTAATAATCGATAAGTAACATTTGGGTTTTAATATTTCCTAATTATAATAAATAATTATATTAATATTAGATATTTAGAAACTAAAAATTTTGAAATTTTGGAAAATAAATTTAAATAACTAATGTTCATTTATACCATTCTTCTCAAAAATTGAAGAATGATAAACATAGGAAAAGGCTAAACTAATGTAACCAATAAATGTTTTATATATTTAATAATTTGTTATGGTTAATTATTTATAACCTGTAGTACAATCAATATTTTTTACATTAATGATAAATAAATATAAATAATATTTAATATTATATAATTACTTATCAATAATAAATAATACCATTGAATATTTAATAATTAACACTAATAATTAATATTCAATTATTATACTTCAACATTTCACACTTTATTTATTTAAAGTAGTTTAACATCAGATAATTGAAAAAAATATTAATATACTATTTAATCTATATTTAATAATTCATAAAAGTAAAGTTATAATTTAGTATTTGGTAAACAATAATTTAGTATTTGGTAGTCTTTTACAGTCATATGAAAGACCGAAAGAGGCAGTTGCATTCAAATGAATTGCACAGGCAAAGGCCTGTAATACATAACTAATAAAACCCGCCCGACCCAATACTATAACCCTAACTTCTGCCGCCTCCCCCACTCGTTATTTCAGATCTGCAAAATTGTAATAGCTTCAAAGCCCTCCCTCGTTATTCAGTATGTACGACTTCAATCCACCTTCCATAACTTCCTACACACCAAACTCGCCAGAAACAGCAGCTGCTCCTACGCCGGCAGCACCAGCGGCCCTAGCGTCGTGAAGTTCGACTTCAGCGCCTCACCTGCTATCGCCATCAGATCCTTCGACAGATTTATCCCCGCGTTCCCTTCTGCGTCCTCCTCCTGGTACACGCACCTGTACGCCTTGTCGTCCGCCCCTTATGCGTTCTCACCTGCTCAAAAGCATCAGCACGAGCTCGGTCCTTGCGGCGGTTGGAGAGGAGGATTATTATGTGTAGTAATTAACTATGGTATGCGATTCTTGCAATGATATTTTAAACAATATCATTCATTACTATGTGTAGTAATCAACTATGGTATTGCTATTATACTTTTGTTAATATAGATGAAGTCGTTATTTATCTGTGTGTACCTTGAAATGACCAAATTAAGTTTTCCTAGATCTCCGAAAGTAACATATTATGGTATTAGGAATGGAAAAACAGCGAGGTGATCAAGGGAAGAATCAATTTGTTTATAAATAATTTTGTGTAATTTTATATCAAATATGTTGTTACTAAACGGTGTGCTTGTTTAATTATTTTTACAATTGCGGAATAGGGCATTTTTTGCTGGTAGCCTACTAAATGTGATTGCTGAACTATTGGATTACAAGCAGCAAGAAACAATCAAGATACTTAGATGTGAACTTTTAACAAGATTCATCTCTAGCCAGGTGCCAGTTATATTTCAGATTGGCTTTTAAGTTTTTATCCCTATACACTAAAACGTTATATCGTGCTCATATAATTAAATCAATATGGTAAGCCTCATACTATGCATCTAATGTTGGACATCACTTAAAGCACACACTACTTTTGCTAATATCTTGAGTCCCAAAATTTATGTAAGATGTCAGCTGGCTTATTGTTTTTTTTTTTGGGGGGGGGGGAAGGGGGTGATTTGTTATCATAACCGCATTTCATTTCAGGACTCCTTATGTTTTGATACTTTATGTTTGTTTGCCTAAAATTTGTTGTTAAAGAAGGATATACTGACTTGTTTTAGGGTATACAATGTCAGATGAAAAGCCTGTGTACTGATTTTGATTTTTTGATTTTAAAAAATTACGTTCTTCCTCAATTATTTTTTCTTCTTCAGAATTTATTCATTTGAATTGCATCGTTTTCTTCTATAAACAGGCAGTTAAAACATTCATCTGGTTTACATTTGTTCCTTTATAAACAGGCAGATAGCACTTATGCACATACTATCGAAAGTTTTGTTCAAAAAGTTTGCAATCTGGCTTCTAAGGATTGCGAGGAAGATAATAAGCTTCTGCGTGCTGCAAGTCTGCAATGTTTGGCTGCAATGGTATTTACTTTCCTTGTTTCAAATGAGTTGTGAAGATGCCTTTTTATTAATAGTATTTATTTTATTGCTTTTGAGCAGATCTGGTTTATGACAAAATATCAGTCTTTCTTTAAAGACATCGACAAGGTATGTATTTAAATATCATCTTGTTTTCTAATTTATTTTTATGAGTTTTGATATAATTCTATTGGTTAATCAAATACCTGTATGTGTTGCAGGTTGCTTGTACCACGTTGCAAAATTATGGAATAGAGCAAAATAATGAAGGCAATAGAGCAAAATTATGGAATAGAGCAAAATATCAGTCTTATTTCACTTTGTTATACTATTTAGTTTTATTTTGTTGTGTAATATTAACATTTAGTTAGAATTCAATATTATATGTAGATATACTATTGATATTTAGTTTTATTTCAGTGTTTTATATTGATATATTGCAGTTAGGTTTAGTGTTATTGTTGTGTTTTCTATTCTGACTTTAAATGCAATTTGATGCTGTTTCAGGTTTTAATTAAAACCTGAAATAATATTATTTTTTCCCTGCTTCAGCCACTTTTTGCTTCGGTTGTTTGGAACAAATGAAGCAAAATATTGGCCATTTGCTTCCTCCTATAACGGAAGCAACAAGTGTATACCTGTTGCGTCTTCTGCATTTGCTTCCGTTATTGAACTGAAGCAACAGGCGGTAAACAACCGAAGCAAATAAATATTATTTGCTTCGGTTGTTTGTCCGAAGCAACAAATTTTGGTCTGTTGCGTCTTCTGTAGTTGCTTTGGTTTCAAAACATAAGCAACATGGGGTAAATAACCGAAGCAGCTGACCTGTTTTGTAGTAGTGCAGGAGAGAAGGAAACGCTAGCCGGTAGATGTAGGATTTGTACAGATGTCAACATCGTATTTTTTTTGAGAGAAATGAAGCTACAAGGTCCATGGAGCAAAACTGTACTTTCATATAATATAATATATCACTTAAAAGCAGAATAAAATTCATGTATAAACTTGTTCTTTGTTAACTAATATTACAAACAAAAATCAAAATAAACAAAATTTGATGTTACAACTTAAAAATATAAATTCAAATCACCTACACATAAATCAGTTTTTTTTTTTTTTTTTTTTTTTTTTTTTTGGAATTTTCTAAAGACATACAAATTTGTAGAATCAAAAAGCACGTGTCATAATCACGCGTGGAGCGATTTCTAAAATAAAATATGGTTATAATGCATCCAATTAAACGGTGATTGTTGATGGAACTCCAATTTTGGTTAAGAGGTGAATAGTTTTAAGGGGACTCCTTATTTATTATTTGTTAAGGGGGGTTGAATATAGAAAAATAAAAATAAAAAGAGACCAATCTACCTTTCCCTACGTATCATGTGCTGGTAACCTTAAATTTTTAATTCTTAAAAAATCAATTGATAGAAAGCCGCGTTGCTTTAAAAACCAAATTCAATCGCATATCTAACCCTAGTTCCTCCACCATGATTCGAACGAAGATGATGAAGAGAAAGCAGTCAAATCCCAATGTAATGAAGCAAATTTTGGAAATGTTAGTTCAATCTATTTTTCTTTTTCTTTTTGAAATCGATTGTTTTGGTGAAAAAGAAAACGGTAGAGGGTTACACTGTATATTGATGAAAAAACGTTAAGATTATATAGTTGGTATTGGAATTTTTATTTATTGTTTTAAAGGAAGACTAATTTATTCTGTTCTCTCCATAATCATTTTAAAATTAATTGAAGGCTAATTCTATTCATACACCTATAATTCCTTAACATACACCGTAAAATAAAATAAAATAGCATACACCAAAAATTTCTTTTCATACACCATGTCTTTCACAAATTTACCCTTTTATATTTTTATCACCTTTCCTCTCTTTAACCTTAAAACTAAATTGCATAAAACTAGGAATTCATTGCAATATATTTACCTAAAACTAAAAAAAAAAACTTTTATTTTAACACTAGTATCTTAAATTATTTGATTGATTTTTTAAATCAATTTTAATTTTAGATGATGGAAATTGAACTTATTTTTTAAAATATTAGAAAGTTAAGCAAATTAAATTTTGGTGTTAAATTTAAACATGATTAGATTTGAATGAAGATTGAAGAATTTGGTACTATGTATAACATTAATTTTAGTAGTTAGTTTTAATTTTTATACTTAATTAAAGTGAAAACTGTTAAAATTGACTATATATAAATGTTGCTTGTAACGATATAAATATATTTTAATCCTCAAAAGAAATATAAAATAATTTAACCAGTGATATAAATTAATTTATAATATACTAAATTTACAAGAGAAATTATATTGAGTATACATAATACAAATAAGGGAGAATTGTATATATTTTCATTATTTAATATTGATTCTTTTTTAATAAGGTCATTTTGGTCTGAAATTTTATTTAAAATCCCATAGTGTAGGTAAAGCAATTTGCGGTGTTTGAATAGAATTTGCTTTAATTGAAATTGTAACCCCTTAATCAAAATATAAGTCAATTAACAATCCTCAATTAAATTAATTTATTCTGTCTATCCATAGTCATTTTGTTGCTCCTACACCACCACGAACACGGTCTGGCCTTGGAACGTGTAACACAGAAGCCTTTTCCATGTCACTGAGCCCACTTTTGTTCCATTAATTACAATCCTCAATCCGGAAAAATAATAATAATGAATCGCCAAGAAGAAGAGGATTTGGAGAGGCAGCAACTGACCGCCACCCGACCGTCAACCAACATCATCAACCTATGGCCGACTGTTGATGGACCTTTAGGTCTCGCAGGCGACGAATCTGTGGCCTGTGCTCGCCGTTACTACCTATGGGGATTCGCTCTTCTCCCTTTTCTCTGGGCAGTCAATTGCTTCTATTTCTGGCCTGTTTTGTCCAAAAAAGATCATCCCTTTCCTTCCTATTTTTCCCAAATTCGAATCTGTAAGGCTCATTAACTTTTTTCTTTTTTTTTCTTTTCTTGCTGTGTGTAATTTAAGTTTCAATTAATTGGCATGTCACACGGATTTACCATATGATCTTCCCTTTGGTTTATAGTTCGCATACGGTTGACATGTTCTTAATGCAACTGAGAAGTTCTACGATATTTAAAATGCATTTGAGGTAGAATTTTATTGATCATTTCTACCTGATTCCTTTTCCAATGTGGTATTTGCTAAGCAAGTTGGATATATAGGGTGGTTGTTGTTATTACCGTGCTCATATATACATTAAAAAAAAACCATCTCACCTTTTTCTTTCAAAAAAGTTCCGGGTAAAAAAAAAAAAAATTGATGAAATTGGTAGCAAAATACTTTTGGTGTATCTGGGATTTGAACTCATGACCTTTAAACTCTCAGTTTATAGTACTCATTTAAGATGGATATTTTTGTAATCTCGAAAGCTTCAAATGGAGGCATTCATACACGCGTGCGTGCACGCACACACATACATACATATATACTGTTACCCGACCTTTTGGACCGGTTATCAGAAGCAATCTTGACCACCATGACTAGACCATCTGTGGCTAAACGACTTAGAAGTGTCGCTTGAACAACTGGAAGTCAAATCCAGATGGAGTCGTGCAAATACGGCCATCTCTGCTCATCAAAACAGCTTCCAGAAGCACAAGTGTTTGGGGATCGGTATAAATTCATATTCGGGATCGGTAGTATAAATCACCACCCTCCAAACAGCTCAACAAATGAGTCTAAGACATTGGGGATCGGTACAACTCCCCACATCTCAAGAATACAACTAACACTTTCGAGATCAATACGTATCCCCGAACCTTTCGGGAGCGGTACGTATCCCCGAGTATCCCGAGATCAGTAGGAATCACAGAACTCTTTGGGGATCAGTACGTATCTCAGAATGCAGAACTTAGAATTTATTCTAACTCTTTGGAGATCGGTACATATCTCGGAATTTAGAACTCTTCTAACTCTTTGGGGATCGGTACATATCCCAGAATTCGGAACTCAGAATTTATTCCATCTCTTTAGGGATCGGTACATAACCTGATACATATGGATTTGGGCCCTGGGCCTCCTTGAGCTCCTTCCTGCGCACCTGCCTGGCTTCTCTCTAAAATCTCTCCTATAAATACCCCTTCGGGATATGAGAAATGAAGCTTTTTTTTTCTTTTCTTGGACTTGAGGAAGAACACTTGGATCCATCTTTGGCTTGGCATGCCTTCTTGAACATTTGTAAGCTCCTCCTTCCTTCTTCCAAGTTTTGGACCACCCTTGAGAGACTTCATCTTCCTCCTCTCAACGCTTTGGCACTTAGGATCCCCATGGCTCTTTTACTTTCAGAAGAAATACCAATTCCACCTTGTAACTTGTAAAAGTTGATTAATAAAGTGCTAAAAACTTCAAAGTGGACGTAGGCTTTGAGAAATCAAACTACTATAAACACTGTGCTGCTATTCTCTTGCGTTCTCCTTGCATATTTACATCGGTATTCACTTATTCTCACTGTCGTGGAAATCTTTGGGTGTTGTGCCAACTTTTTGAACATTAATATTTTGGTGCGTCAGGATGGGGGAACGCACTTACAGTCAACATTTTCACTCAGACTCAAGAAAGCTCCCATCTTTTCCCTCCGTTCTTCCACCATAAGTTTGAAGTGCTACTCAGATTCATCTAGATCCACTTAGCAAGCTTGACAACAATGGTGAAGAAAGGAAAATCCACCATTGTTGGACCTTTCGATGCTGGAAAAGAAACATCAATCCAGCAACAACCTCATTCTAATGCTCCAGCCACCATGGATGTGGCTACTATTCCTACTCCCGAGGCTCCGTATGCTCTAGCTCAACTTCTCGGATTTACAAGGAAATTGGAAGAAACTTAAAGATTGTTTAATGATGAAATTAAACAGAATCTGGAGTTGATGCAACAACTCCAACAGAATGCTTAACGAGACGTCACTCGCCTTCAAGCAAATAGGAGCACCATTTTGCTTCTCCAAATTATGTCTCCCCGAGCTTCACTTCCAATTCCTTTCACGGTAACCGAAGCCACCGAAAGAAAATCAACCGCGATGGTGGTGGAATCACCATCAGAGAGGGAACGCGTCAACCCTGCCGTTCCCAGTTTGGGCCTAATCTCGAACAAGGGACTAGTGCTCAACCCACCATTAGGCAGACTCCATCTGCAACAATTCAGAACTACGCGTCTACGCTTCTACAAACAAACAAGCTCAAGTTCGTCCTAACCAACCTCCACGAAATCAGAGAATCGAGGTTAGAGGACTCATAGAATGAGGAAGACTTTCATCCAAGAAGGGCCCTAGGCCCTACACTCCCGAATTGGATCACGACTGCTATAATTCAATGGAGATCCAAACTTCGCTTCTCACCCACATGGTCCGTTGGATCGTGAGGGAATCATAGGGCATGTCATCGACGTCTGGGAAACCAGTACGAGATGTAACCCTTCACTGGAAACGTGCTTAATGCCGAATGACCTAGATGCTTCAACATGCCATAACTCACGGTTTACTCGGGGAACTCTGATCCTCGAAACTTCATAAACCGATATGAGTGGCACATGGATTCTTTCCGCTCTACTGACGCCATGATGTGCAAGTGTTTACCCGTCTTTGTAGAAGGCGTGACTCTATTATGGTTATCTCGACTTCCATCGAGAACCATATCAATTTTCGACCAACTTGCAAAGGGATTGGTCAGGCAATTCAGAATGCACATCGCAAGTCCCAAAGACATCCTGACCATATCCAACATCTACTAGGGCACCGGTGAGACTCTCAAAATCTATCTTGAAAGATTCAACACCGTCTTGGTAGAAGCAGAGGACCCAGAGCCTCGCATCATACTCGTCCAACTTGCTAAGGGAATACTTTCCGAATCTAAATTCGAAGCATGGATTGATCGAAAGCAACCAAAGACTTTGGAAGCTTTTTATAAAAAAAACCAACCAATTCCTATGCCAAGAAGAAGCGCGTAGGAATCAAGCTACTCAACCTGGTCAGCTTGACAATCCACATCAAGACATTGTGCCAGACAGTGTCGTTGCTGAGCACACTGGAGAAAGCTCTGAGGTAGCTAATCCTAACACTCCCGACAAACCTGCTCAAGACGGAAACAACAGAGGTACTCACGACAAAAAGAAGAATATATCATTTTATAACTACACTCTACTTGAAAAGCTCATCCGCCAGCAGAAGCTTGAACATTGCAAATGTGGTCCCTCAAATGAAGTTGTTGTTGAGCCGTCCAACGCTCACCAAGTACTTCAAACAGTCAGGACCACGAATATCGACTAGATCCTCCAGGATTACCTTTTCGACTCAGCAAGATTGCAACAGAAATAAGTGGTCTGAATCAGCGACACAACGTCTCATCTTGCTTGAGTTACATCTTGCTGTTTATTTATAGAGAATAGTTTGATTCCAGGCTTGTACTTCGACATACTACTTGAGTTGTTAACTGATCAACTTTGATGTAACCTTTATGCGAAGTACTACACTACCAACTTAAGCCTTCGTGATTCATCTGTGGATCGTCGGAGTACTACAACTACTACACATGTGGTCATGCTATTTCACCAACCACTTACCTCCTAAATCGGGGCAAGTGCATAAGCTCGACGGATTTGACGCGACCTATTCGTGCTCAGGCATGTTTAAGAGTCGATTCGTTGACATGATCCTTAAGCCCGACGGATGCGATGCGACTTAATCATGCTCATGCATGCTTGAGAGTCTGTTCGTTGGCACAACCTTAAACTTACCAACCAAAAGTGCGACTAGAGTTAAGTGCGATCGGTCCATTTACTCGTCGAATCACGCTCCTTTGTGAAAACGTTCGACTTGCATGCAGGAGCGCACCGACTTGAGTTTTGAACCAACGACGAGGCCGAGTATAAACAACTCACAACACTTATTAACTTAAGTGTACAACTCCTGACCCTTAGTCTGCGGACTTAGGGCAACCCACCCGCCGAACGAGTATGATACCGACCGCTCAATTGGCCAACTCCGATCATTAGAGTTTGGATTTGAGTATAAAGTGATGAGCCAGCGACACCCTTAACTTTAACCCAAACGAAATGACGAGAGAGTATAAAGAACGAAACATCGACGTCCACCCCTTAGCTCTTCATGACTTGGGATCAACGTCTGAAATGAGATTCCGGGAGTAGAGTTACCAAATCCTAACTTCACACGACTCGAGGTTAATGACCGAAAGGAGTCTTGAGAGTGAGATCGGTCCATCCGAACTTCACACTATTTGAGTTCATTAAGAGTGGAGTCTTTGTTAAAAATAAAAACAAGAAAATTTTTCTGAATATGCTTGCGCTATTAGCACATAGCAGAGTTCATTATTTATAATCTGAGATTTTACAAAGATATTAATTGAAATACAACTTATAGGATAAACAATAAAGACATGTCAATTTCCTAAGAGACATACTCATTCATTTTATCGAATAATGAAAGGACTTATTGAGAAGTGGAATAATTAAATGCAGATTGGGAGGTAGGTAGAATTATTAAATGCAGAACTATTTCCAACACTCCCCCTCAAGCTGGTGAATAGGTATTCACCATTCCCAGCTTGGACACCGTTTCTTCAAAAACTGGGCTGCTCAATCCTTTGGTTAGAATATCTGCGAGTTGTCTTTGTGAAGGTACATACGAAGTACAAATCAAACCGGAGTCGAGTTTTTCTTTGATAAAATGTCTATCCACCTCAATATGTTTTGTTCGATCGTGTTGTACGGGATTATGAGCTATGTTGATTGCTGACTTATTATCACAATAAAGTTTCATAGGTTCATCCCATTTAATCTTCAAATCATCTAAAATTATTTTGAGCCAAAGTAGTTCACAAATTCTCTGTACCATAGCCCGAAATTCAGCTTTAGCACTAGAACGAGCCACCACATTTTGTTTTTTACTTCTCCAAGTTACTAAATTTCCTCCAAGAAAGGTGCAGTATCCAGTAGTAGATCTTCTGTCAGTGATTGACCCTGCATAATCAGCATCAGTATAAGCCTCAATAATTGTGTTTTTATTCCTTTTGTATAAAATTCCTCTTTCTGGAGTCCCCTTGAGATATTGCAGAATTCTATGAGCTGCCTTTAAATGAACTTCTCTTGGACTGTGCATAAATTGGCTAACCATACTTACAACATATGCAATATCTGGTCTAGTGTGAGACAAGTAAATTAATCTTCCAACAAGGCGCTGGTACATTTCTTTATCTACTGCAACACTTTCCTCTGCATTACCCAATTTCAGATTTGGATCCATAGGAGTGTTTGTAGGTTTGCATGTTGTTTTCCCTGTCTCTTTGAGTAAATCTGTAATGTACTTTTGTTGAGATATAAAAATTCCTTTTTGGGAATGTGCCACCTCGATTCCCAGAAAGTACTTCAGCTTTCCAAGAGTTTTTATTTCAAACCTTAGCCAAACACTGACTCAAGATATGTTGCTCCTTCCAATCATTTCCGGTCATTATGATGTCATCCACATATACTAACAGAATTGTTACCCCCATTGTGGCGAGTGTTTAGTGAACAGGGTATGATCTTCTTGACTTTGCTTGTACCCCAAAGATGTCATAACCTTGGTAAATCTTCCAAACCATGCCCGGGGTGATTGTTTTAGCCATATAATGCCTTTTTCAACCTGCAAATTGTATTAACAGGTACATTTTTATCATACCCCGGTGGTACCTGCATATAGATCTCCTCCTCAAGCTCCCCATGTAAGAAGACATTCTTCACATCAAATTGTTGTAAATTCCAACCATAATTAGTAGCAAGTGACAAAATTACCCTGACAGTATTCATCTTTGCAATCGGAGCAAATGTCTCTGAATAGTCAATTCCATAGGTTTGTGTAAACCCTTTAGCAACTAGTCTTGCTTTATATCTTTCAGTTGTTCCATCAGCCTTATATTTTACAGTGTATACTCATTTGCATCCAACTGGCTTCTTCCCTTCCGGTAAATTCACTATCTCCCAAGTTCCATTCTTCTTCAATGTGTCCATCTCGATATTCATGGCATGCTTCCATTTTTCATCAGACAATGGGTCTGTTCTTTGCAAGCGGAAGCGGAGAATTTGAGCGGAGAATTTAAGCGGAGAATGCGTTTGGCGCGTTAAGCGGAGGATTTAAGCGGAGCATTTAAGCGGACCATTTTATTTTTATTTTGTAATTTAATTAATTAATGGTTAATTAATTTATCATTTGTTTTTAATAAATAATATATATCAATAATTTACACAAATAAATAAATTGAAAAATTGAAAAAATATAAGTTGCTCCAATTCAGTTCGAACCAACTCCATTACGTAGAGCATTTCGATACGACCGCAACGCAAAAAACCGCGTCTCAAACGGATCTCGTATGCAGAAGTTATCAATTTTTAAAGTTTATAAAAACTTAAAATAATTAATTAATCTGACGCGTTGGACGCGTCGGCCCCCAACAGACCAATTTTGGTCCGTTGGGGAAGCGGTCCAAAATGGACCGTTATCTAACGGACGCGTCGAACGCGTCCGTTAGACAACTGATCCGTTTTGGATCAAAGAACGGGAACAATGCCTCAAAAACATTTGTTGGGATAGGAGTAGTGTTTAGGTTTGTAAGGAAGGCTCTATGGGTAGGTGAGAATTTTTGAAAAGAAAGTTTGAACGGGGATACAAGGGCTGTTTGGTGCATTTTTTGATTCCTTTTCTAATGGCAATTGGAAGGTCTAGGTCATCATCTGTTGTTTGGGTAATCATTTCATCCTCATTCAAAGGAGTCACGTCAGGCTCTCTTGAACTTGTATCGATTCAGAAGAATTATTTTCCTCGTTCAAAGGAGTCAAGTTCGACTCTTGAACTTGTGTCGACTTAGGAACAACCTTTGACTTTCTCATGTAGACCAGATTCTTTCCAAATCTTACATCCACTTCAGGTCCATCTGAAGCTGAGGTGGACTTGAATGATTTGATTCAGTTTCTTCAGCCTCAGATGGTTCTGGAATAAGTTTGTTTCACTCAAAAACGGAAAGATTAGGTGTATTTGACTCAAGACCAGAAAGATCTAAGTGTTTCAAGCTTATCTTCCTTCAAATTCTCCCCTTGAAGATAAGGTTGAGTGAAGTATGGTTCCTCCTTATGAAAAGTTACATCCCGCGAAACAAAAAACCTTTTAGATGGAGGATGGAAACACTTATATCCCTTTTGAGTAGAGGAGTACTCGACAAAAACACATCTAACTGCTCTTGGATCAAGATTTTTCCTGTCTTCACTATGAATATGGACAAATGAAACACATTCGAAGATTCGAGGCTTAAGATTACTATTTGCTGAAAAATTTGGATAGAAGGAAGAAAGAACATCCGTAGGACTCTTGAACCTAATACTCTAGAGGGTAATCGATTAATAAGATATGTGCTAGCCCCCCCCCCCCCCCCCCAATAAATATTTAGGAACATTTTGATGGAACAACAGTGCTCGGGTTTGGTATAATAGATGTCAATTTTTCCTTTCTGCGATTCCATTTTGTTGTGGTGTTTTAACACAAGAAGACTCAATGGACAATGCCCTCCTTTTGACAGAAAGAAATAAGAACATGATTGAAGTACTCTTTTCCATTATCAGTCCTAAGCCTTTTGATGTTTACTCCAGATTTGGAATCATGTAGAGTTTTTCTGGAAAAACAGTACTGACGTCAGATTTGTTTTTGAGTAAAAATACCCAAGTAACCCGAGTACAATCATCTATAGAAGTCACAAACCACCTAGCACTAGTTAAATTTGGAACTGTAGAGGGACCCCAAGCATATGAATGAATAAGATAGAAGGGGGAAGAGCTTCTTTTGTTGTTTAATGAAAAGGTAGACGCTTGTGTTTTGCAAACTCACACACATCACAATGAAGACTTCCAATATCTACCTTAGTGAATAAAGACGGAAACAAGACTTTAATGATACCAAAAGAAGGATGACCCAATCGATAATGAAAAAGAAATATTTTTTCCTTTTTAAAGAGAACCGACCCTGAGATAAATGAGTGAGACAAGTGGACTTTTGTACTCTGACCTGGTTCTAAAAGATAGTAAAGGTCATTCCTTTCACTAGCGCGCCCAATAGTCATTCGCGACTCCTTATTCTGAAACATACAGCAATCATTCTGAAAAATCACATTATAAGATAAATCGTTTGTAAGTTTTTGTATGGATACCAGGTTCATGGTTAGTTTTGGAACATGGAGAACCCTTTTTAAGGTTATAAAATGATTTAATTGGATATCTCCAATGTCCGCTACAGTTACAAAAGTACCATCAGCAGTAACAATTTTCTTATTACTGAGACAAGGGGAATATGTGGAGAATTGTTTAGAAGAGGGTGTCATGTGGTCTGTGGCTCCGGGATCTAATATCAAGAATAGGTTAGAAGGTGTTTCTGAGACATGAAATCCAAATGAAAGTGGAATATTGCCTGAACATGCCACACTACAATTACCTGCTGATTTTTCCATACTAGAAAATGTCGGGACAACAGCTGGAACAGAAGACAGTGATTAACTTGAATAACTTGACAACACTTAGTGCCCAGTCAAGATTTTCTCAAATTATTTGCGGAAGCAGAGTCTCCTAGATTAAGGCTCTGATACCATGTTAAAAATAAAAACAAGAAATTTTCTGAATATGCTTGCGCTATTAGCACATAGCAGGGTTCATTATTTATAATCTGAGATTTTACAAGGATATTAATTGAAATACAACTTACAAGATAAGCAATAAAGACACGTCAATTTCCTAAGAGATACGTCAATTTCCTAAGAGACATACACTCATTCATTTTATTGAATAATGAAAGGACTTATTGAGAAGTGGAATAATTAAATGCAGATTGGGAGGTAGGTAGAATTATTAAATGCAGAACTATTTCCAACAGTCTTGAACAACTCGTATTTAAGTGCGACGAGTTATATTGCATGAGTACAACTAACGGAAAGTGTAAAAAATATTCGAGCACTTAGGACAAACTCCTTCCCCATTGACGCAATGGTTTGTCATCGTCGGAGAAACTAGTTAGAAAGCTCCTCCCAACCTTGTCTCCTCAGTCAGAGACGGAACGGAAGAAGAAAGCAAACCCTCTTCTCCAATGAACACCTCATTGTTGTCGTCATGGCCTTTCACTTCCTTCTGAGCTCCTACCACTTTCCCCTTCAGTTGGGGCACGTCGGGAAGCACGACAGAGGGCACATCCGAAGCGGGCCTGAGAACTACCTCATCCACCGGTTCCCACATCGGCATCATCTTCTCTACGACTCGTGGAGCTACCTCCGAGAAGCAAACCCGCCACGCAGAGGAAATGTCTGAAATCAAAGTCTAGACATCACCGAAGTCACTTCTGATATCCCTCAAGGCTAAGATTCCTTGTAAACAAGCACTTTTGGAACTTCGTGACAACTTTAGTTTTACGACTAAAACCATCATCATCGCCAACCATCAACGCAATACTTGGGTTGAATCGCGATTGCATCGTGATTGGGTTAAGAAGCAAATCCTGAATTTGACGGTTCAACCATATGTCCATAAGTTTGTTTTTCAAGTTTTAAAGTCGATAAGCTGCGATGCGTTTGATTTAAATCTCAATCCAATCGTGCGACGTAACGAAATGATTCAAGTTCGCGTCCCAGTTCGAAATAAAAAATTATTTCGAAAACTTCGAACTCCTAAAAAAAAGAGGAAAATTTGGTTAAGTTTCCGGGATACAAAATTAAATTTCGTATCCCTGCAAACTTGCAAAATTTCGTGTTCCCCAACTCGACTTTGCACTCTCGAAAAATTTGAAGAAATTTGCTTAAGTTTTTGGGATACGTAATTAAATTTCGTATCTTTACAGTTTACACACTCGTATTTTTCCTCAAGTTCCAACTTCGTATTTTGGAAGTCTCAAATTCCCCCGTCCCAGAATAACGATCCTTGGATCCATCCTCCAACTCCCTATCCTGCTATACTGATCCACAACTTTCCCGAAATCTCCGTCTTCCCACTTTTCTTATCCGGAAACCAAGAAATGATCTAAGTTTTCGAGATGCGAAAATCCTTTTCGTATCCCCGAAAACAGTCAAGTATCTGGGATATGAAAACTCATTTCGTATCCCCCACATTTGAGTTATTTTCCTTTCAGAGAAAAAAGACTAAGTATTTGAGGAGCGGTACCGATCCCTGGGTCAGTACCGACCCTATATACGAAAAAATAAAGGAGAAAAGCAGGGGAAAAGGGAACCATCCGGTTCGGTATACTTGGAACGTGCATGTAATGACCTGAAATTTTGGAACCAATTTAAATTTTATATCAATTAATTTTGTAAGGATTTATAGTCGATTTTAAAAATTGGATAATTTAAAATGATTTCAATAGCTTAAAAAGAAATATTTTTCAAACGATCTCGAAATTCGACGAAACCAATTTTATCGGACCCGGAACGTTGGAAGATGGTAAGGTTTCAAATTTCATAATTTTCGGAGTTAGTATGTAAGCGTACGAAAAATAAACACATACCGGGTCAATCGGTCAAAATTAAATAAAAACGCATTAAAATAATAAAACGGATGGTCAAACAGACTTCAAATTCGACGAGACCTGTTTCATTGGATCCGTAATTACGAAATATGTTAGGATTCAAAATTTTTTGTCAATCAGATTTACCATTTGATCATACGAGCAATAAACATGGAATAGAACTAAAACAAGCTTCTGTCTTTAAACAAGTTTATAAGCCAAGTGTTTTTGTTTTTGGTGTCACTCATCCAAGCCCCTTAGTTGTGTTTTCTTCCCCTCTTCCATCCTGCGACAACTCACCAATCCTTACCTCTCCATTTGTTATAAAACCACCTCCTTTTTCTTCCTTTCTTTCACTTTTTTCCACTTTTTCTCCTTAAGCATCTTTCTCCTTCCAAGCTTTCATCCATGGCCGCAACCCCCTCCTCCACACACGGCCTGTTCCACCCCGTTTTCACCCTCCTTACCACCTGCGCAACACCCCCAAGCCTCTCCCCTTGAGCTGTGGCCCCATTTCCCCCTCAAACTCCTAAAAAATCCTTCCTATATCCTTAATTTGCACATTAACCCAATTTTACCCCAAATCTTCACCTCCTTTCACTCCACCAGCTCACGCCTGGACCCCACAACTCCCCCACAGCCACGTCAACATCCCTACAACCCACTCCCTCAGGCCGAACCCCATAAGCTCCAATACCCTGTCCCGGGTACCCAAATCCGTGTCCATTTTGTTCGTCTGTCGATTAAAAAACCCCAAAGCGTCGGTACTCTATCGAATTTGATTTCAAGTTCTCCAGTGACGCCGGGAGGATGCCAAAGTCGTACGAGAGTGTTCGCATACTTTCTGCTTGAAAGTTTGACGGAGTGGAATTCGCGGTGAGAAACCGAAGAAAGCGCTAGTTTATAATTAACTACAACAACAAAGCCATATATCCCAAATAAATTGGGGTTGACTAGATATGGAACCCAAAATTAAAAATAAAATAAAATTAATAATGATGATAATATGTATGTATGTATGTATATATATATATATATATATATATATATATATATATATATAAAGGGTTTAAAATAACCAAACAGATAAAAAGTCGTCTGATAAAGGTTTTTTTAAGATAATAATAATAATATAAAAAAAGTAAAAAGGTTCAATAAAAGTGAAATAAAATCTAAAATAGTAATAAAAAGTAAAAAGGTTTAATAAACGTGAAATAAGGACTAAATTTTTTTTTTAAAAAAAAAACCCCAAGGTTCTGGTACATGGATTGCCAACTTCAGTGCACTCCTATCAACTACCAGCTCTTCAGATAAACTCCAATTACTTAAATCTCTCTTTATTATCTTCTCCCATGTCATTTTAGGTCGACGTCTACATCTCTTTGGGCCTTCGGCGTGACCTATAATTCCAACGTGCACAGGTGCACGTATGATCTACGTTGGATATGTCTAAACCATCTCAAGCTGTGTTGGACTAACTTCTCTTCAATAGGTGCAACTCCAAGTTTTCTCGAATATCCTCATTTCTAATTCGATCTCGTCTTGTATGCCCACAGCTCCAGCGCAGCATCTGCATCTCTGCTACACTTATCTTCTGGACGTGTTGCCTCTTAGTAGGCCAACATTCTGCACCATATAACATTGCAGGCCCGATTGCTGTCCTATAGAACTTTCCTTTAAGCTTCTGAGGAATCTTCCTATCACAGAGAATGTCAGATGCTAGTCGCCATTTCACCCTGTTAGGTGGAGAAGGTAGCCATACCCATGTGGGTTTGGGACCTTTAAAGACATAATTTGAATTGTATATAACACTTTGTAAGAAAATTTTAATATGTTTTTGCCTAATAAGCTTGTTATTAGTTTTAGGAATCCATATTTTTACTTCTTCTGGCATCTTAGTTTCTTTAGAACTTATTTTCTCTTCCTTATGTATTTCTTTCTTCTTTTTCTTAATTTTTCTATATAGAAAACTATGATTTTTGGAATTATCATCCTTTTTAAAGCCTAAACCATTTCTATTTCCTGATGGTTTTGAAATTTTGATTAAATTTTCTAAATTTTGCTTACCCTTGTTGAATTTTGAAACATTAGCAGTGGTTTTTTCTAATTCACTTTTGAGTTTTAAGTTTTCAGAAAGTGAAAATCACTACTTATTATATTTTTCCGAAAGATCTTCATTTTCTAATTCAATTTTTCTTAATTTGCAAGATAAAGAGTCATTTTCTAAAGATAATTTGCTATCTTTAAATTGTGCATTTTCTAATTCTTCTTCTAGAATTGTTTTCTCATCTTTTAATAGACCAATTTCAATTTCCATTTTATTTATCTTAGAAATAAGCTCCTTATTTAATTTATTTTGTTCTCTAAGTTTATCATCTAGTTCCATACTGATTTCTAAGATTTCATTATAAGTAAGTTCAGGACATACCTCATCAATGTCAGCCATAAAACATACATTTGCTTGTTCTGAGTCGCTATCACTGTCACTTTCCGATGAGGATGAATCTGAATCATCCCATGTAACTTGAAATGCTCTTCTTTTCTTTTTAAATTTCTCGATCTTTTATTTCTTCTTATCATTCTTTGGGCAATCCTTCTTTATGTGTCCATATTCATCACAATTAAAACATTTGACCAAGGTCTGGTTTGTTGAATTTGGTTTCTCCTTCTTTTGAAACCTTGTCATTTTTCTGAATTTCTTAAATTTGCTGTAGTTCTTTGCAATGAACACTATTTCTTCCTCATCCAAGTCCGAATCTTCATTATTTGCTTGAAAAGCTATATTTTTCTTTTCGACATTTTGTTCTTTTCTAACCTGCAAGTTAGCTTCATAGGACAAAAGATTTCCTATCAATTCTTCAACTTTGAGTTGAGAAAGATCGTTTGCCTCTTCTATGGCTAAAACTTTTCTTTCCCACTCATTAGTTAATGAATTTAGGATACGTGCTACTAGATCAAAATCAGTAAATTTAACTCCAAGAGCCATCAGATCATGTTGGATAGTTTGAAATCTAGTATACATATCACTAATAGTTTCTCCTGTTTTTATTTTAAATGACGAAAATTGATTTTGTAAAATTGATGTTTTGGTTTGTTTTACTTTTGGTAGTACCTTCATGAGTGATTTATAGAGTTCTCCATATGTCCAAAGCTGTAGTGCACATCATAACACGTGAAAATTCATTTTTATCTAATGCACAAAACAAAACATTCATGGCTTTTGAATTATCTGATGCTGCTGCTTTTTGAACATCAGTCCAAACACTTAATTCAGTGGTTGGTTGTTCATATTTCTTTTGTGTAGCAGCCCATATTTCTAAGTCATTAGCTTCCATAAAAATTCTCATACGTGTTGACCAATAAACATAATTAGACCCATTAAACAAAGATGGTTTTTGTGTAGATTGTCCCTCTTGAAAAATGCTACTCACAATGTTACTTGCCATACTAAACACAATGAAACAAACACAAGTTACTGTTATTTGTAATAACCTTGCTCTGATACCAAATGAAAGTCTATAATAGGATCGTATATGTGTTTAAACAATAGCAAGTACTAAGATGATGCAATAGTAAGTAGTAAAGGTAAAGTAATAGATAATCACACCAATATTTTATCCTGGTTCAGACCTCTTGTCCTACGTCCAGTCCCGAAGCTCCCGTTCGGCCTTTTCAACTATCAAAATTGTCCTCTTTTCACCCGGAGGAATAGGTTTACAGATGAGTAGTAATCTTTGACAAACTTGTGTTCTATACAACACTGATTTTGACTGAATCGTACAAGGTACTCTTATAATCTACTTGAGTTGATATGAGAATTGAATAACTTAGAGAAAATAGAAGTATAGAGCGCTTGATTGAAATCTAGAAAGTATTTGAGAGTAAAGAGCTTTTCAGAATATATAATAGATCTAGAAAGAATAGGTGAAGTTTAAAGCATGAATCTCTTGATCTATTTATAGGAAATCAAGGGTTTTGATGAAAGGTTGTAATTTCTGAGAGAAACCCTTTATGAAACGAGATTTCTTTTGAGAAAAACGTTTTTGAGAAGAAGAGTTAAAAGATACAACTGTTCAAACTGAAGAGGTGGTTTTGAAACTCATGGTCATATGCCAGGACAGACGTATGTCGATCCAGGTCAGACGTTTGTCTATGCAATTTGATATTACTCAGATACATAGACAGACGTCTGTCGTTAGATAGACAGATGTCTGTGTATGCAGGGAAATTATCCCGAGGCTTTCATCAGACGTCTGTCATATATATGACAGACGTCTGTGCTGAGTGGGGATTAATATTCCTACTGTAGTGATAGATGTCTGTTGTATTGTATGACAGACGTCTGACACTTGCACAGACACTAAATTGTTGATGTTTTTCTCATATATAGTCATGGAGATTGTACATAACATCTAAAACTATAAATATGAAATTCTTCTGAACAGTCATGATATCTTGAGCTCTTCTCCTTGAGTTGATTCCTGCATGAATTTATACATATATTTGTGTACTGTGTATAGTGTGTCGTCATCAAAATACATGATCTAACATGTTACACATGGAATTCCTGAATAATAATACGCTCAAGCGGTGGAAACAACGTCAGAAGACAGAGTGATTTGATCGAAGTCGTAACATCAACATAAACAATCACGAAACTCCTATTAGACGACCTCTTTTGGGTCCGAAAATAGCAATTACGGTGCCTCGCACAGTAAAACATGTAGCCCTCTGAATTAGCTTCAGGTAGAACTTTCGTTTAGCTCAATCAGACTTACGGTTTGAAAGTTATACCCGTTTCCGTGAACGCGTGTAGAAGTATGGATTGGCAATCACCTGGATGAAGCGACGAAGCATCGCTAGCTTGGAGTATGGACCGGCTCCCCCCTTTTTTGGGCTCCTCCCCGGCTCGTGGGCCAAGCCATGACCACGGCTCGTGCACCAACCCAGCTCGTGGCGCACTCATTGATCACGACCCCGGCTCGTGAAGATCAACTCGTGGAGGCTCGGCTCGACCTCATCACGACACGACCCGCCTGGGTGTAACGCTGCACATAGACGTTGACCTGTTCTCAAGGCTACTCCTGCTCCTACTTTCTAGGATCGGGTCCTACGTGTCAGTCACGACTCGGCCTTCTGTGAAAACCCGTAACTTCCCCGGTGAGGAAAGCGCGGATAGTTCGAGAACAAGCCACAACAGAACGTAGACGAAAGAACATTTCATTGTATATTACAACAATGCACCAGAATACAAGAATATACAGAGTATAAATGAATATTACACAGAAATATCAGAGATTTAAATTACATTTAAATACATCGCAGCGGAAAATAATATAATACACAACTAGAAGAGATATACGGATACAAAGCTTTTCGGATATCATTCCAGCTGTAAACCAGGATCCTGTGAATATAAATCTGCAAAACCAAAACTACTAGCTGCCCGTGTCGAAAATAAGGGCACCCAGAGTTTAGGTTAAAACAATAAACTCCAGGTCAGTCATGGGACTGGTGTGAGAACTAAAACAGTTGTAAATCTTTATTTTAAAGTTAGGTAAATCAAGGGACCATGCCGTATAACACGGAACGGGTTTCCTTCCAAGAATACCAGTGCATAAAACAAACAGCGCAATGCTAAATAAAGAAAAATGAAGCTATTATAAGACCCAAGTCCCATCACACAATGCAACGCAGCCGGAGGATAGGGTTTTCCCTTATAATAGCCAAACATGCTTGGTACGTTTTAAAAATCAAATCATTTGATACTATAATAAGTGTATAGTGTCAAAACAATTTCAATCATAAATATCAATCATAGACGTCATGGGTACCATATATCATGTCGCCATACTAGGCTCTACAAATAAAGCCGAAATACACGTATTGGAAAGTTGGATTTCCATCATGGTGGCTCCTGATTCGAAAGATCGATCGCGTAGTGCAATTCCCCACGGCTTACGTCCCAGCAAGAGAAAACACCGTAATGCACATCCGCACTTTTGGGACCAGAGTATCACCGCGGCTTACGTCCCAGCGAGAGAAAACACCGCTTACTCTATATATCCCTGAGCACTAAGCTCATCTCGGTCGACCGAATCCACGACACCACTAAGGTGCCCATCCACTAAAGAGCATACTGATCAAACCATCAGTTTACCACTATACCGAGGTGTGAGGCTCGCGAATCAACGCTATACACAAAGCCATGCTATATCAAAGCTGCGCTTTGATCATCATCCACCAAACTTTGCTTTTCAACAAAAGTCCGGATCACTGCATCTCAGCATGCCACACTATCAATCCATATCGTACCACTGATTTCTGCCAATATATAACCTCTGAGCTCGTATGTCTCAGAGAAGGGCGTTAAGCAAGAGAATAAATTCCCCGCCGCCAAACAGATATATATTTAGCAGAAATCAACGAATACAATATAAAGGAATACAATGTCAGACACACCATCCATTTACAAGTCCGTTCTAGGTCTGAACGAAACCGGAGGCGCTTTCCTCGCATATCCGTCGATCTCCAAGTACGTCTGGACGACCACCGACTGATTCCCTCATCTTGGGTGTACATCCCAATCAAGATCATCAGTAATCACCCAAACGATGTGAAGACTTTCGGTCTTCGACCACCGTCATCATCTTCGACTTATCGTCGAATCGGTTATTCAGAATGGGTATAAACCCGGTCTTTCCGAATAACTCGCGTATATTTTAAACAAGTGTTACACAAACACAACATACGCCTCATTCCAATTCATCAGTCACTAACCGTAAATTAATCAAGAGAATAATTCCCCAAATATTAACCCCGAAGGCCGAAACCAACATCAGATCAATATCCAGAAAACCATTCTGCTTAGCTAACCGACAGTTAGTTTCTAACTTTCACATTCATAGGGAAAGGTTCCCATTAATTTTATCAAAGATAAATTCCTTGAATTTATTCTTTAATCTTCCTTTGGATATCATTACAAACCAAATTATGGTTTTCCAAACTAGTCGGGATTAGCGAACCACACCGAAGTAATTATTTATTTTATTTCTCAATCCCAACCTATTCATCCCATGAAGCAAAACTGGTAATACTCCATATCTAATACCACGGTGTTATCGGTAAATTCAATTACCATTTCACGTTCAGATCTAATTAAAGATTTAACTATCGCTTTGGAGCAAAACTGGTGATACTCCATTCTCGATCTTTTCAATCTAATTAAAGATTCATTAAAACTCCACTTAGTTTTAATCTTTAACTGGGTTAAAGAATCAGTGTCATTTAAAACACGATTCACTATAAACCCAAAATCACATTACATTTCAATCAGACCCTAACCATAAATTAGCAAGTGAGCAATTCCCTAAGTATTAACCCCGAAGGCCGAAACCAACATCAGATCAATACCCCAGAAACCATTCAACTTAACTAATCTCCAGTTAGTTTCTGATTTTCTTAACTCCTTTGGGTCTAAGAACAGTATTATTGAAGATACCGTTCACGACAACCCAAAATCACATTCTATTAATTATCGGGTTAAAGAACAAGTGTTATTTAAAACACTGTTCACGATAAACCCAAAAATCAATACCAATTCAATTCCAATTAAATATTATTTAATTGGTGCACTTCATTAAATTTAAATAAAAAGATTTAATCTTTTCCTCAACTGGGTTTAAGAAAAGCGTTAATGAAGACGCCATTCACGACAAACCCAAAATCCCATTTGATATTAAATACAAGGCTCTGAATAGAAAATATATCGGCTTATATTCAATATCAAATTCTACGACCAACAAATATCGTATTGGAAATAACGATATAAATATATCTTTCAAATTTCCCATAACAATACCTGTATAATCACAAAATCCCACATCGAAATATTCCGAAGACAATTTCGATTCAAATTCATTTCCAATCTATATATTGGAAATCCTGGTTATTTTCAAAACCATTTCAAATCCACTTTATTTATTTTAAAAATAAATAAATTATTATTCTAGTTCAAAACTAGTTCATTTCGATAAAAATCTATTTTTATCCTTTCAAATATGAAGTTTTTCATCCCAACTCTTCACAAATCATTTCTTATGATTTTACACAAATTATAATTATTTGTAATAATTTTATCAAGGCCTGTACAGTCAATTTCCATCAACGGCTATCTATCTGCACTTACAACGACCTTTTCCAAATTTGATTTGGACATAATTCCAAATCCAACCGTTAGATTTCAAATTTCTAATATTCGTTAGAAAGTTCTTTTCGATACGAACCCAACGGTTCCAGTTTTAGGAGAATCCGACGGTCGGATCTCCCGCAATGTCCGTTCGAAGTCAATGGTCGAAATTCACGAACTGCCGCAGCGCGGCGCGTTCTATTCAGGCCATTATATATATAATATATATATATATTATATATATTTCGTCGATTTCCTTTTTAAAACGAATTTTATAAATCATTTCAAATTTGTTTCAAAAACAATTTCAACATTTATTTCAAATTCAAATCAAAATTGAATTTTCCCTTATAAATTCTTTCTACATTCACTTTTATTTGATTTCAATTCTATTTCAATTCGTTTTCAATTGAATTCAATTCAATTCAGATTTGTTTTCAATTCAATTCAATTTAAATTCGTTTTCAATTCAATTCAATTCGAATTCGTTTTCTATTCAATTCAATTCAATTCGTTTTCTATTCAATTCAATTCGAATTCGTTTTCTATTAAATTCAATTCGAATTCGTTTTCTATTAAATTCAATTCGAATTCGTTTTCAAAATATTAGATTTTGAAATCACTTTCGATATTCATTATAAAATGAATAAAATCGATATAAATATCGTTCACGTCAAAATGGCGTCAATCTAATCAACACGGCTTCATATATTTCTGTTTTCAAATATTTCTTTTTCAAATATTTCTATTCAAATATTTCTATTCAAATATTGAATGAAGCCCAATCAATTACCATATAATGTTAATTATATGGATTTTCTACAACACATGTATACAATAACAACGATGAATAATCAACCATCATCCAAAGTGCACTCTACACTGTATAAGCATCGAATATAAATATTTAACGCTTATAACAGTCTGTCAATCAATCGATCGACATACAACTAACTATTGGGATTAGTGTATGTCATATATCATCCCAATACCCGTGTGGGGTTTCAAACAATCAAACACAGATTTTATTTGTGCAGTTGGGCGATGTGTAAAATTTATCGTCCCAATCAATATCAGTCAAATGTGTGTATATAAACAAATCGTCCGATTTGTTTATTTTTATTTCACTTCGTATACGCGTTAAAAATTCTATTTTTAACTATAAAATATTTTCCACTATAAAATATTTTATTTCAACTATATAAATGTTTTATTTCATTTCACATCACACAATCAACTACACATCAAAATCAAACAAACAAGCATACAAGCCGTCCATGGTCTGTGGACGACGGGTGTCGGGTGCTACTAAACACCGTCTGCATCCTAGTATATATTTCAGCTGGAAATAAAATTAAAAAGTGAGAAATTCTCACCGAATAGCTAAATCAAACGCCATGACTCTTCATATGTGGAAAATCTCCGTCGAGAGTGGATGCGATTAATATGGGTCGGAGTCGCACTCGGGATACTCACGCAAATCCAGTTGCTTATCCGGTCGACGGTGTTTCTTCTCGGTGTTATGATGCTCTTTCTCTTCATCTCAGTGCCTCTGCTTATTCTCTTTATCTTGGCACTCCTTATCTTTCTCCTTTCAGATTCAGATTCATTACGTGAGCTAGAACACTGCATGTAAGCCTCTAGAGTGAAAACCGGTATTGATCAACATCCGAATAGAGACTATCGAAACGATCTTTCCATTGTACTTGAAAAGAAGGTATATATCAAAACTAAGACACCTGATCAAGGACGAGTGCTTAATGCTTGTGCCAATGATCCTAGAAATGTGCATTGTTGGTGTTTCCTCCAGTAATATATGGATTGTACTTGAGGGGACATAGAGATGGAATTTAGTCACACTTGGCAAGAAAACCCTCAGCAGAGAAGTCGAGTTCGCAAAGGTTAGTATTGAGGATATCACCGAAGCTTATTCCGTCGGAGCCAAAATAAGACAATTTCCCAAGATATAGAAAATCAAAGATATTCATAGAGGAGACTCTATGAGAAGTTCAACTGAGTAAAGGTTAGACGGGTGCAATCTATGAAGCTTGATGATTAATCATTTTGGTCAGGGAGGGGACCACGATGCCTTTAGGAGATGTTTCTCTATACGTTTCATTCACGTCGAGACTGTAATATTCATCGTCACCCTTCCCTTCTTCCTCGCCGTCCCCTTTCATCGACGACGTTCTCCTTTTCTCTTCTTTCCTCTTCCCCTATATTTGCATCGCCACACCTAGATTTGGTGGCGTATCTCCTTCTTATCTCTATGGACGGCGGGTACTTTTTCCTAGCGAATCTTATATATATATTTAACTTTTGGATGAGATTATTGAAGAAGAGGCATTTGAATGGGGTGAGTCAGAAGATAGCTAGGGTTTTATTCCTCTGTTGGGCATAGAAATAAGGAAGGCAGGGAAGAAGACGATGACACAAGGTTTTTGAAAATAATAATTGGTCCTCGATTTGTGTTGTACAACTGTATATGGGTTGTAATATATATTGGAAGGACAACTATATAATATATCGATTTGTATATAGATTGGAAGGACAGTTGTAAGTTTGCAAGATCTTCACAAATTGCATTGTTCGACTTCCAAATTTTGGTAATTAACATAAAAAATAAATAGATTAGTTTATCCAAAGTAGAGGAAAAAACATGCTTTGTACCCTTGCGTTCCTTCGTACTCATTCGTTCCCTCATACCTTTGCGTTTCCTTGTACCGGAAACATTCAAGACAGCCTTCCACGGATCCGTTTTTGTATCACGTTTCGTATCGAACCACGTCCTATGTAACCATGGTCTAAAATAGCATATAAAACTCATATTTAATGCTTTTACAAACATATGAATGATAAATAAATGAAAAGTTAATATTCAATTTATAATTAGTACATTATTAGTTTTGAATAAAAACATGCGCAAATATATGTAAATAAATGTAAACTTTTATTTAGCTTGATTAAATTTAATAGAATATTATAGCATTTCTATTCTGAAAAATATGTTAAAAATTCTATTAAAAAACAAATTTTGTAAATTTCATAATGTATAAATGTCAATTTTCAATTCATTTCTTTTATAGGAGATATTGTGGGAGTAGCGAAATATAGCTGAAATAATGAGATATATCGGAATATAGCGGGGCTTAAAGCGGAAAGGCTATTTGAAAATAGTGTTGCGGTAGAAATTCACTACACGATGAAGCGAAGATATAGCGGAGCATTAACTACACAAATGCTATATAGTATTATGGCGGGAGATGAGATTGTTCGAGTATTGGAAGGAGAACATCATCCTCAAAAATCCTTTGTTTGAGGCAAGCTTGGATGGAGTGACGTTGCCATCAACGTGGATGTGTCTGGTCTCATGGATTGTTTAAGATCTCGAAATATGTCATTCATCTATATGAGTAGCTTGGCTACGTGCCCGTGCAGCCGAAAGAGCTCGTAGTTGGCATTCTCGAGCTATATAGTACCTATTTCTGGACAAAGTAGACGTGGAAGCTTGGGCAGCAGAGGAGCCTCTTAGGAAGGATAGAATAGTCGGTGTTGACCTTGAAACGAGGAGATCGTCAGATCATTCTGATCTGAAAAGCTTGATAGCATACCCAGACATGTGTGTTTTACTTCAATAAACTATTTTTATTAAAAGCTCATGACGTCGATGTATAGAGTCCAACAGATATTGATGTATGCTAATCAATCAAATTCTGCACATTGATCAGGGCAGTGCAAATTGTTAGTTTATGATTTGTGCGTTGGTGTATAGAGTACAGTGTACGTTGGTGTTTAGAGTACAATGATCGTGATTTGTGCCGACAAACGAGCTCCGTAATATGATGGACTTGTGTTGGATTTTATCTATTCTTGTAGACTATACAATAAAGGAATTGTTTGAAGTGACACAGAGTTTTCTTTGCAAGAATGTAGGATTGTGAAGTTCGACTAGAAGTATTGATGCCCATGTTCTATTTGAATGTTGAAGTGCGGCCGTTCCTTAAAAGCGTCTCATTGGAATCGTGTCGTCGATACCTATTGAACTGAAGTTCGACAAAGTTGATTACATCGCAATCACTTTGGAGAATTCATTACTTACGCACATTAGGTTCAACCTTAGGAAGAACTCTGGTGTATACCTTGGGAACCCGAGAGCAAAACCAAGCGAAGTGAATTAGATAAAACTTAGCCGCGCACCAAAGGTGGCTTGGCACCAATCTCGCAAGGTGTGAAACATTCCCCAACACCATCACACCGATTCGGCCAAGCATAATGAGGCAACCACATTAGGTCGGCTTTGATTTAACGCCAATGACCATGTGATTAACCACGACATGACAAACGATGGCCGTGGTTCACATGACATCAAGATCAAATTTGAGAACCCACCTTCGTGTTTAATCTCAATTTGGAAAAGAACTCGGGGTGATTACCTCAACATTGAATTGGAATCAATGGCTGTGAAATCAATTATGGCGGTAATGTGGGTCGTGACAACGGTTGGATTAGCAAGGTTGATGGCGATTGTAGGAAATATCGACCGTTGGAATCGAAGTCGTAAAGAAAAATAGTGTGCTAGGCAAATGATTTGAAATGGGGAAACATTCTAAGTATTAAAATAATCATTCACCACTGCAGAAATTATGTCGATAGTGACATTATTTGACCTATTATGACATGTTCTAGTTATCTTTCTTAAAGGGAAAAAAGGAGAGAAAAGTGGTTCGAGATATGACATATCTTCTAGAATGATGAGAACATCAGTTTGGTTGCTGAAGAAAGAATGGTACATCAACTATATGAAAGCAATTGATGAATGTTTTTGGAATGGATACAACGCTTCAAAATGATGGTTGGCTGACCAATGACTCTTGTGCAGTTAAGATTAGATTGCTTATCTAGATTCAGAACATGCTTTGGTTTTAAGAAAGAATAATTTTTCTCTTCTTTTTTTGGGTTGGGGTGGGGGGGGGGGGGGGGTGGGGGGACGTAAAAGTTGTCTAGCATTTGAATCGAGCAACTTCCAGGTGAAATTGCACCATCAGAACGAAGATGGAATATATCAAGAACTTCAGGCATTTTTGGATGGTAAGATGAAGCGATACCAGAAGTTTAAAATCAGATGGAGCAAGTCCATTATAGTATGTACGACCAAGATTGTGGTTGCCACTGAGGTGATTTCAAAAACGAGGCCTAGTAATTGGAAGCTCGAGATCCGTGCAAGGACGGGATAGCATGTGCTTCTGTGATGAGCAACTTCCAGGTGAATTTGGACCATCAGAAAGAAGATGACATATATCAAGAACTTTAGGCAATTTTTGGATGATAACATGTACCAGAAGTTTAAAGTCAGATAGAGCAGGTCCATTATAGTCTGTACGACCACGATTGTGGTTGGGGCTGAGTTGATCTCAAAAATGAGACCTACCTATGTAATTAGAAGCTCGAGATCCGTGTAAGTATGGGTTAGCATGGGCTTCTGTGTCAAGCAAAACATGTTGGGACCGACATGATTTTATTTCAAGACTGTGATTCGGTCTTCCTCGATAGCTTAATGGCTCTAAACTTTTACCTGGGCTTCCATGATCTAGCGACTACGTGTGCGATCTCAGCGAACAGTAACAGGGTATTTGAGCGTGACACTGTTGTAAACAGGGAACGTGTTTTTTGCTACGAACGAAGTATTTGAGCGGGGTATTTATTTGTTAATTTATTTGTTTTGAATTTATTTAGGTGTTTAATTTTAATTTATGTTTCTTATGTGAATGACAACATTAAATATTAGTCTCACATTGCCAAAATATTAAAAGTAGCTTGGTATATATACGAGTATACAAACTATAGACACAATTGAAATAAAATCAAATGAGCTAGAATGAACATAAGGCTTGATACATATGCATATATATTAAAAATATCAAATATGGGCACTTGGGGGCGCGTGCGTCCGCATAACGGGTTGGTTTCGAACGCATTCGGTCATTGTAAACAATTTTTTTTGGTTGGCGTCGGACGCGTCCAACGCCAATGGTTCAATTTCCAACGATACCAATCGTTCCTTTGAGCGTGGTGAATCACGTTTAGCCGTCCGACGCGTCACTGCTAATGGTACCTACGACGAAGCATTTCGATAATAAACACATGGAAGTTAGTGTAGCGTGAAAATGACTTTTAGTCTTTCCAATTCTTGAGCTTGCATTTTTATATTCTCTTCTCCACGAAACCAACTTTGCCACTATTTGCTACGAAATTGGACTTTACTTTGCTTTCTAAGTTTGAAATCATTGTAAAATTGTTTGTATTTGTGATCAATCCAAAAGTTACTAGATTAAGTGGACAAAGGCTCTTGATTTGGCGAAACCACTATAAAATTTCGCATCATCTTCCTGTTCTATTCTGTTTTTGGTTGATTTATTCTCATTTTGATTAGTGGAGGTGTTGCGTCACTTTTTGACCCAACATGAAGCACTAATATCAAACTTCCTTGCTCATGTGGATTAATCTTATGAAAAATCGGTCAACTATTGCAGGATCAGTTTTATTCTATTGAGTAATTTTGTCTAATTGTGATGGTCAGTCCAAGCTGATTTGAACCATGAAGCATGAGCCAACCATTTAGTTAAAAGTTAGAAGACTTCCTGTCTACCATTGTAGTATATTTAATTACTGTTCATAATTTTGTCAGTCGGTTCAGTCAATTGGAGTTAGTTGGTCCTTTGGCCTCCTGTAGGTTCCTTGTATCAGGGAGTTTACGCACACACGTGTGTATATGCATCCCAAACAGTGCAATACCCGTAAATGTTCCGTGATTTCCACCATACAATCTTCTCTTTTCGTCCACTCTCTTCCATATACATACATACGCCTACACATATGCATATACATATGTGTGTGTGTCTCTCTCTATATATATATATATATATACACACACACACACACACACACACACACACATATGTGTGTGTCTGTGTGTATATGTATATGAGGGGGGTTATATGATACTCTTTTTTCATAGCATCCATTTTGCACTTCATGAATAGTCACTCGTTTATATTTAAATACTCTGTAAGTGCGAGAGAGTTAGTGGGAGGAGAGATAAAAGGGACCATGTGGTGGAAATTAGGGGGATAAAGGGATGCTGCACTGTTTGAGGTTGCTCTTGTTCCTAGAAATAAATAAATATGAGGGGAGCGTTCCGGGGCATCCCTGTTTTGCAGCACTCCTACCCGTTCATGAGCTACGGTAATCCAAATCCAACGAGAACTTGTAGACGTTCAATCCATATACATATTATCATCTATCCAAAATTTGGGCTCGTTCCAACATTCGTAACATTTTCAAAATCTTAGCTCGATTATTTACCGTTTAGACATTAAAACCGTTAAATTTAAACATCAAATATATTATTTTACGAACGTCGGAACGAGCTCAAATTTTGGGTAGATGATAATATATATGTGGATTGAGCATCTACAAATCCTCGTTGGATTTGGATTACCGTAGCTCACGAACGGGTAGGGGTGCTGCAAAACATGGATGATGCAAAACAGGGGTGTTGCAAACTATATATATATATATATATATATATATATATATATATATATATATATATATAGAGAGAGAGAGAGAGAGAGAGAGAGAGAGAGAGAGGAGGATTTCATGACACCCCTATTTGGGAGAGAGAGATATATATAGATAGATTTGTACGTGAGGCACTTACAGAAGAAGTAGAGCAAAATAGGTAGTTGGATGATAGTTCTAGTTGTAATGGTGGAGTAGAAGATCATGAAAATGATCCAACTGCTGATGTTTTTGGTCCATAAAACAAGTAAAGATGGTTCATTCAATTTTCAGATGTAGGCTTTATTATATGATCGGAGTTTCATATTCGTTATTTTTAGAATTAAATATGGACTACATTGTTTTTTGTTATTTCAAGTTGATGTTATTGTGGATTGATAAACTATGTATTGAATTTAGAAACTTAATTAAAAAAAAAAAAAGTCTGTTAATCATGCATATCACATTAATAGAAACTATGTTGAGAAGTTTCAAACAAATGTGATACATGCATTGTAGCATGAGGTCTTGATTTTAACTTTCAAAGATTTATTGAATGGACTTCCAGGAGCACATTTGAGTTCAAATATACGAGGCTGCATGTCCTCAAATGTTTATCTAAGCAACTGCGGTGGTCATAGTGACAAATCCAAGTGCTTTGTTCACTGGTCTAGCCCCTTTACTTCATTCTTTTCTAGGTCTTATTCATCAGAAGTTCTCTTGTGAATGATAAGCTGGGGTTTTGGTTGTCCTGATCTTAGAAGCTGGAACCATGTTGTAGAAACAACGTTACTAGAAATTGTGTTTCTTATATTGGATTCAATGCACGTCTCAAAGTAGATGCAAATATTAACATATATTTTTGTGGTAGGAACACTTTTGATAACATAACCAAAATTTGAAAAAGGAAGACATCTTAAGAAAGAAAATTAGATAATGTCGTACATGTTTATTTAAATGAATGAGAGGGTGAAAAAAAAACAATCTTTTATTTATGTTTCTAGTTTCTACAATATGATAATAATATTATTCTGTAATCCTTTTCCAAACATATAAGTTTGCCAAAACATGGTTCTGCCTTGTTTCAAAAATTGTGGTTTGATATAGTACTCGTCAGAGGGTATGAACATGAATGGCTTTAGGTAAACTAACCTGATTTAAAAGTGGTGAGATACGTGATAACTGCAGCACCGGTTTGATATTGTGTGTATATATATATAAAATCTTATCTTGCTTGCTTTTTGGGTTATTTTGGTATTTTTTTCTGATATTTCTTATTTGTAATTAAAAGGAAAAATGACTGTTCAAATGAGTTCCAATTCCAAATTATGCAATATGAATTTCACCTTTAATTTCAGTTTTACTGGGGTTTTAGACTGGTCCTTTTTCTTTTTTTCTAAAAATGTGCAGCGAAAAGCTGTATCCTTGAGGAATATATATACATAATCTTTAGGCAAAGCCCTTAATGCCCCATGCGTCTTATTGTATTTCCTGTATTAACATTGTGAAGTTTTGTGCTGTGCAGATGTTGTTCGTTCAGCGGTCGGCTTTACAGTCTTTTCGCTACTTATAATTTCATGGGCATCGACGTTTATAATCGGAGGCGAGAGGCTATTTGGGCCAATGTGGAAGAAACTTGTCATGTATAATGTTGCTGATCAACTGGGTTTCACTGGATGGATGTAAATTACTTTGGATCATTGTGTATTTATCTACTCTACTCTTTCAATTCCGGACAGCACATTCTTTTGCATTCTGTCATGGATCCTTCTTTAGAAGCGTACAAACTAATTGCATATTATGTTGATGGCAAATTACATATATGTTCGTATTTCCTTATGTGACTCCAAGGGTCGGTGGATTTGACATGCTTTATTCTGGGAAAGATCATGGAGTTCACTATAGCCATTTTGACATTGTTCAGTTTGTATCCATCTTTTGCTGCTTGGGAGAATTCAATTAATATAATTTTCATGGTGATTTTTCTGAAGTTTCAAAAATATCTCATATCAGCGAAATTCTTCTATAAGAAGAATTCAGTGAATATGCATTTAATATCATTTTGTCATCAAAACCACCAACAAAGCGATTTGAAATTAGTTTTTAAAGTGGTATAATTACCAAAACTTCTGTACTTAATATTTATCCATTCATTCTTTTTATTTAAATAAAAAGTAAACATCTTAAACTGTGTTTAACGTACATGTGTTATATGCTAGTTGTCATATTAGTTGATGTTGTCACATTAATTGATATAATCATATAATGAACCGTCGGTATCACATTCACTTAGGCTGGAGTAGTTGCCACCAGATCCGGAGACTCAGGGTTGATGGTTGTACACCTAAGTCATTAGCGTCGTAGGCTATACTCGGCCTCGTCATTTGTTCAACGCTCGAGTTAGTTTGCAGGTGGTCGGAACACACCTGTTCAATCGGAGTTCGGAGAGGGATTTTAAGTGATCAATCAACGCCAAGCTCTGAGTCATTGAACTCATCAAGTTGCACTCGTACATAAAAGTTGATCGTATCACAACTAACATGCTACAAATAATGCAAAATTCATCGAAAGAGTGATTCGACGAATAAACGGATGGATCACATTTGACTCTAGTCACATTTTTTTAGATTGCTTGGAGGTTGAGTCAGCAGATAGACTTCTAAGTATGCTTGAGCAAAAATAAGTTGTGTCAAACCCAACAGACCCTATTTGGCAACATGAACGAGGCAAGTCAATGGAAGGACTCCTAAGTATGCCTGAGCATAAATATATCATGCCACATCTATTGGACTTGTACCCTTGCCCTCAAGATAGAAGGTAAAACGGAATATTGAACAACTTGATTGCACTCGTCGCATTAATACTTTGGTGGTCAAAGGTTTATTTTGTTATCTGCAAATTTCACACAAAGTTTCTATCAAAGTCGGTCATGTCAACAACTTAAACAACATGTGGAAATAAGATCTACAATCAAATTGTTTATCGAAATAAAGTAAATAACAAGGTTCATGCTAAACAAAAATTCAAATGAAATGGAATAAAAGATACGGTGTTGGATGTTTGAGCCACTTATTATTGTTTTAACCTTGCCAAGGAATGAACCGATACCTGAGGATTTAGTTTATGACAAGGCCCTCCTCGTCTGTCACTCTTGTTGACCAGTGGTAGGCTCTAGAGCCTTGTTTGGAGGAGCTTGTTTGTAACGCTTTAGGTTTCTTTGGTAGATGAGTTTTTTGATTGCATCCCTCAAGTGACGACAATCATTAGTATCATGGTCGTACATCTCGTGATTTCTGCAATATATTCCAAACTCTTTTGCCTTCCCCATCAATTTTCTAAGATTTGGCTTTTTATACTAGGAAGTGTTGCGGTTTCAAGGTAAATGTTTTCAAAGGAATTGTTCAGCAGTGTAGTTATCGTATGTGACGACTATCATACACCACCGGTTAATATAACAGCCGTACAATCCCCTATCGGTGTGCAATATTTGTCAAGAGAAAGAAATAGAAGAAAAGAAGAGAAACAAGAAAGAAAAAGGAAATTAATAAGAAGAGAAGAAGAGAATACGAAGCACAATCATGAAACCTGTCACATATCTCACAACACATTAGATAACATATAATAATAATCACAATATAAAACAAATGGGACAAGACGTGAGCAGTCATGGTGGAATCAAATCTTGATTTCGACCCACATGTTGATCCATGATGCTACAGTGATTCTAGTTTTTTTAACAATTCTTTTAATTCTCAGGGCGTTAATTCCAAAGATACGTATAGAGATGCGTTGCTGTGAGATATTTCTTCCACGAATGCAATTAGTCATGGTGTCTTTGATCGGTCATCTTTCAGAATTACTCTCAAAGGATGGGTGATGTCAAATCAAAGAGGAAATGTCTGTGATGCGGTCTTTCTGATCACCTTGCTACAAATTGTGGGAGCCTAATCATTTGTTTTAAGTGCGGAAAAATTGGGTATAAGGGTTTTAATTGTAAAATTTCACAATATTCTTCAAATTCACTCTCTTCTAAAACAGAATCCATAAAAACGGGGTCGATCAATGAAGCAAAAATTTCTGTCAATGATATTCAACCTTAATTGAGAAGTAAAGATTCTCGGGTATCGATTTCCATTGTTAAAAGGAGGCTTTCGGTAGAAAGGATTCAACAAATCTTGAAGGAAAATTTTGGTATTATGGGGGGTTGGTTCTGGGATGTAAAGAAGTTCAGATCTGATTTTGTAGTGAGATTTCCTAGAAAGATTATAGGTAGAGATTTAATCAGTACGATTGTGGTTCCTAAAGGACTTTACATATCATGGAATGGAGCTTATATCTGGGAAGTAAGATGATTAGGCCTCGTAAGAGTGTGGATTGAATTGGTTGAATAATTGGATTCTAATTCTATTAAGACTAAGCTAAAAAAGACTTCATTGATATTATCCAATTTTGAAGATATTATGAATTTCATTTGACCAGAAACAATATAATAGATAAATCAAAAAAGTTCTGCACTATAAACTTGGTACCGCGCATGTCTTTTGGATGAACCCTTGAAAGTAGGGTTGTTGATTACATGCAGAGATTTGGGTGTTCGACATTAACTAAATTTGGGTCGGTGGTGAGGCTGCAAGAAAATTATGAGTCTGCTTTTTATAATAGCGCGATTAATGTGTTGATTGACCTTAATTTGAAAGAAGGGTTCCGTTCAAAATGGAATATATTCATTGATGACTTTCTTTACGAGATTGCAATTAGATGGATGGTAGGGTACTCGGATAAGGAAGAAGTTGGAAAGGACTTTAAGAAGACGGTGTACTTTAGAGGTAAAGATGGCAGACTTACTTCTTAGAGAAGCAAGAGGGAAGTAGACCTTTGTGTGAATTGGAAAAGTGCCAATTATTGTCGAAGGAAAATAAGCTGCTGAGATTAACTTATCAAGAAGGGATTTTTTTTGGAGACAAAGACCCAGGTCACGATGACTTAAAAAAGGTGACAGAAATACTAGTTACTTTCATAAAGTGGCGAATGAGAGAAGAAGGTCGAATCATATTTGTAGTATGACATGTGGTAGTGATGAAATATCAGAGCAATCCGAGTTGAACGGTGCGTTTACTGAATTGAAACACCCCACCTCCATTAAGGCCACTCACAAAGGGAATGCCTTAACTTTGATGGAGGTTTATAAGTAAAAGCCACAGATGAACTCAAGACAGATATAAATACACATATTTTAAACAGCGGAAATCAAACAAACTTTTATTTCATCAATACGTGTATCAAACAAAGATTTTCTTAATTGTCTCAAAATACTTTCAACAATACAACCTCATAACTGCCATGATTATTAAAGAAGCATGTAAACATAAATAAAGTGACAAAAATCCCCATAGTGATATACAAAGCCATTATCCGAGCAAGAAAGATCCAAATCATACATCTATGTTCTTGGTGCTTGTAAAGAGCCTGACTGAGTTGAGCTGTTTCCTCCCTATGGACCTGGGGGGGGGACGAAAGAAAAGAAGACGAAAAGAAAATAGGGTCAGACATAAAGACAGAGTAAATCTAGTAACTCTTCAATATGTGAATAAGAAAAGGGTATGATGGATGTGAACTAAAAATAGGAAAGTGTCACAAGCTAAGGAAGTGTCGAATGTACTATCACACCCATACTATATCTCTGCACCTATTTGAATTCATTCTAACTGGCACCCCATGGTGAGGGTGAAGTAATCCCCATTCTTATTAAAGATCGTCTCCTACTCGCGTTAACATGTGTCATAAGGCCCCCAAGAATTGTAGATACCTATGTTGGTCTCACCATGGGGTGTATCAAGACCCATGGTGGCGGCCCCGACACAAAACTAGAAGACATAGGTTATACTACTGGTGTCCCCAGTGCCCTGGTTGTCTGCTCCGAAGTGTGTGCACGCCCGCACCCCGTTAGACCTGCACTGTGCACCCACCGCCATCGTTTGACCGCTTACAATCAGCCCAGTAATCGTGCCCCACCCTGCCTAGTTTCAGGGTACCGTTGATACCTAACTTTGGGTTACTGTTGAAACGGGTCCCTCGTTACCAGGATTTTCTAGTCAAACATGTTAAGTGGTTAAGTGTCTGTATTTACCTAACCCCACCCATCAATTCTTGTTAACATGTTGAATTTGGTTAAGTGTTATAGTTGATTTAACCCTACCATCTGTCCTTAGCCTCTTAGGAGCACCAGACCTGTAACAACCCGAAAATCTGGGTCAGTTTAAAATTTTTATTTTGGCAATTTTAGCGGATTTTGAATATTTAAAATGAATTATTTTAAATAATATCGACGAGAAATTTATTTTGAATAGATTAGAACGTATATATTATATACGTCGTCATTAGGATATAAATATTTTATTTATAATTATAAAAGGAATTGAAAATGGCGCGGTAGTTCGATAATTCGATTTCAAACTTCAATTGAGTGTACCGGGTGCAAAACAATCCGGATTTTTGTGAAACCAAAAATAATGGGATCTAATTGTGACTATCTTTCCAACGAATCCGAAAAATCGAAATTTCATAGCGGGGATCAAAAGATATGTCCAGTTGAAAATTCTGAATAGTCGCTATGGAATTCAGGCCCTTAAAAATGGACATTTTGCAAACGACCTCGGATTTCGACGAAACCATTTTTTTGGATCCGTGTTGTAAAATTATTGCTAGATTCCAAATTTCATAATTTTTCGAATCAATATGTGAGCGTGGCAAAGGAAAACGCGTTTGACCAGTTTTAGTTGATTTTAATCGACTGGAAATTGGCCATTTTTCAAACGGTCTCAGAATTCGACGAAACTAGTTTTATTAGGACCGTATCGTCAATACGAAGCTAGAAAATATTTTTCTGGAATTTTTCGAGTTAGTATGTGACCCCGGTAAATTGAAATGCGCGTTCAAATTCAATATATAGAGTTATATGTTGATTTTAACGGAAACTGATCGAAACAGTCAAATTGGCTTATGAAACATATCCCATTGTGTTCGGAATGGGGGTAATTAGCTAAGGACGACAGTCGTTGGGTCTCGTTAGGAGTTCGTATACGGAGGCACCTTTTTTTTGAGAAAATTAAAATAAAATAATTATTTAAATAAATATAATATCTTTCCCTACTCTTCCCTTTCTCACTTCAGTCCACCCACCCCCCTTTTACTCGTTCAAAACCCGATTGGGTGAAATAAAAAAAAAACAATTCGATCGTGCCCTCCCCCAACTGATCGACGGAGCCGCCCGCCTCTAGGTCGCGACCCCCACCCACGGCGACGCCCTCCCCTAAGCCGCCTCCATGACCTCCGGCCTTATCCCCTCGTCTCCAGCCCTCCTTCTCTCTCCACTGCGAGCGCCCAAACCTCCATCGCCGGAAACCCTAGCCGCCATCCCCTGGACCTCCGACCACCGCCTACGCTAGTCCCCACCCCCACGGCCTCCTCTCCGACCCCCTCCAACGTTGGTGCAGCAGCGCCCCCCCAATTGAAAGGTGATTTTCTTATATATTTAAATTCAGTTTTAATTTCTATAATTCAGTTTTAATTATAGTTTTTATTTAAAATGTATATGAGAAAAATATATATTTTAACATGAAAAGTTTGATTTTTATAAGTAGGAAGGTTTATTTTTCTATATATGAATGGCTATAAAAAGATTAGAATTTTAAAGCAAGGAAAGATTTGATCTTTACCCTTGTAAAGATTTGATTTTTATCCTAGTAAAGATATGGTCTTTATCCATAAAAAGTTTTGATTTTTATTTATATAGGTAGCGAATAAAAATGTGACTTTTACGTAAATAGAATAGAAATAAAAATACGATTTTTATTGTACAATGGGTGTTATAAAAATATGGTTTTGATTATATGAACAACAAGGGAAAAGAATTGATTTTTCATTAGGAAAAGAAATGATTTTTCATATAGAAAAGATTTGATTTTTATAATTTTTTCATTATGATAAAAATAGGATTTTTATATATTGAATAGCGAAGTAGAAATATGATTTTTATATATTGAATAGCGAAGTAAAAATTCGATTTTTATATATTGAATAGCAAAGTAAAAATTCGATTTTTATATATTGAATAGCAAAGTAAGAAATATGATTTTTATATATTGAATAGCGAAGTAAAAATGTGATTTTTATATATGTAGTGAATACGAGCAACGAAAGTGACGAAAGGCGAGAAAGGCGAAGATTTCTATAAATGAAGTGTCGTGAAGTTGGGATAGCTTTGGTGAGAATTTCTCACCTTTCAATTTCTTTTTCTAGTTATATATATATACTAGGATGCAGACGGTGTTTAGTAGCACCCGACACAATCGTCCACAGACCATGGACTTGTTTGTTTGGTTGTATAGTTGGTTAGATTATTTGGTGAAATGGAATGGATTTGATTGATGTGTGAATGGCGTGGGCCTTCACTAGACCGGGGATAAGGCTATGCCTCGTCCCAATTCTAGTATCGTGTCGTTATGCCGCCGAAATTTTCTAAAATAAGTTAGAAAAATAAAAATATCATTTTATTTAAAGAATGAACTGAATAAAAATTCATGTGTTAAAATAAAATGTTTTATCGTTAAAAATATAATTTTTAACGTGAATGTGAATAAATAAATATTCATTTACAAACCGGACGGTTTGTTTATGTCCACCTATTTGAAGGACATTGATTGGGACGATAAATTTTACACATCGCCCAACTGCACAACTAAAATCTGTGTTTGATTGTTTGAAACCCCACACGGGTGTTGGGATGAAATTTGAAGTTCACTCATCCTGATTGATTAAATATGTCGATCGATTGATTGACAGGCTGTTATAAGCGTTAGATATCTATATTTGATGCTTATACAGTGTAGTGCACTTTGGTTGATGGTTGATTATTTTTCAATGCTATTATGTACGTGTGATGTATGAAAATCCATATAATTAACATTATATGGTGATTGATCGGGCCTCATTCCAATTTAAAAGATAAAGAATATTATACAATAAAGGTTCATGTGTTGACAGTACTCATCCGTTGAGATTAGTCATGTGTTGAACGAAATATTTTTTTTATAAAATCTACATCTTTATCATATTTGAAATTAGAAACTGACTGGAAAATAGATAAGATGAGTGGTCTCCTGGATATTGATCTGATGTTGGTCTCGGCCTTCGGGGTTAATATTTAGGGAATCGTTCTCTTACTAATTTACGGTTGGAGTCTGATTTTAAATCAAACGATAGATACCATAATTTTTATAAAATATATTAAATAACAAAAATAGTCACACGTGGACAGTACTCATTCGTTGAGATTAGTCATGTGTTGACAAAAATAAATATTCATTTATTGAATAGAATAACGGAATTATTGAAATATATAAAGCCGTGTTGATTAGAGTTGCGCTATTTTGACGTGAACGATATTTATATCGATTTTATTCGTTTTACAATGAATATTGAAAAGTGATTTCGAAATCGAATATTTTGAAATGAAATTTGAATTGAACTGAATATATAATGAATTTGATTTGAATAGAAAACCAATTTGAATTGAATCGAATAGAAAACCAATTTGAATTGAATCGAATAGAAAACCGAAATGAATTGAATATAAAATGATTTCGAAATGAATTGAATATAACACGATTTCGAAATGAATTGAATATAACACGATTTCAAAATGAATTGAATATAACACGATTTCGAAATGAATTGAATATAAAACGATTTTGAAATGAATTGAATATAAAACGATTTCGAAATGAATTGAATATAACACGATTTCGAAATGAATTGAATATAACACGATTTCGAAATGAATTGAAAATAGCACGATTTCGAAATGAATTGAATATAAAACGATTTCGAAATGAATTGAATATAACACGATTTCGAAATGAATTGAATATAACACGATTTCGAATTCGAATTGAATAGAAAACGAATTGAATTCGAATTGAATTGAAAACAAATTGAAATGAATTCAAATTGAATTGAAATTTGAATTGAATAGAAATGAATTTTAAAACGAATTTATAAGGAAAAATTCAATTTTGATTTGAATTGAAATGGAAGTTGAAAATGTTTTTGAAACGAATTCAAAACTATTTATAAAATTCGTTTTAAATAGAAATCGACGAAATATTTATTATATATATTATATATATAATATAATGGCCTGAATAGAACGCGCCGCGCCGCGGCAGTTCGTAAATTTCGACCATTTATTTTAAACGGACATTACGGGAGATCCGACCGTCAGATTCTCCTAAAACCGGAACCGTTGGGTTCGTATCGAAAAGAGCTTTCTAACGAATATTAGAAATTTGAAATCTAACGGTTAGATTTGGAGATACGTCCAAATCAAATTTGAAAAAGGTCGCTGTAAGTGCAGTTCGATGGCCGTTGATGGAAATCGACTGTACGAGCCTTGATAAAATTATTAAAAATATCAATAATTTGTGTAAAATCATAAGAAATGATTTGGGAAAAATTGGGATGAAAAACTCCATATTTGAAAAAGATAAAAATAGATTTTTATCGAAATGAACTAGTTTTGAACTAAAATTAAAATCCATTTATTTTTAAATAAATAAATTGGATTTGAGATGGGTGTTTTACATGACACTTGTTCTTTAACCCGATAAATAAATAGAATGTGATTTGGGTTTGTCGTGAACTGTGTTTTAAATGACACTAGTTCTTTAACCCTGTAAGAGGAGTTTTAATGAATCTGCAATTAGATTGAAATGTGCATTGATAATCTAAATTATCAAATTTGGAAAATGAACCAGAATGGAGTATCACCAGTTTTGCTCCAAAGCGATAGTTAAATCTTTAATTAGATTTGAACGTGAAATGGTAATTAATTTTACCGATAACACCGCGGTGTTAGATATGAAGTGTTACCAGTTTTGCTTCATGGGATGAATAGGTTGGGATTGAGAAATAAACAATTACTTCGGTGTGGTTCACTTATCTCGACTAGTTTGGGAAAACAATAATTTGGTTTGAAATGACATCCAAAGGAAGATTAAAGGATAAATTTTAAAGAATTTATCTTGGATAAAATTAATGGGAACCTTTCCCTAAGAATATGAAATTTGCGGTTAGTGGCTGCTGAATTGGAATGAGGCGTATGTTGTATTTGTGTAACATTTGTTTTTAATATACGTGGGTTGTTCGGAAAGTCCGGGTTTATACCCATTCTGAATAACCGATTCGACGATAAGTCGAAGATGAAGACGGTGGTTGAAGACCGGAAGTCTTCACATCGTTTGGGTGATTACTGATGATCTTGATTGGGCTGTACACCCAAGATGAGGGGATCAGTTGGTGGTCGTCCAGACGTACTTGGAGATCGATGGATATGCGAGGAAAGTGCCTCCGGTTTCGTTCAAACCCAGAACGAACTTGTAAATGGATTGTGTGTCTGACATTGGATTTTATTCTGTGTTGATTGATTTATGTTAAATATATATCTGTTTGGCGGCGGAGAATTTATTCTCTTGCTTAACGCCCTTCTCTGAGACGTACGAGCTTTGAGGTTATATATCAATAGATATCGATCGCATGGCATGAATTGCCTGTGTGGCACGCTGAGTTGCATAGATCAAGGCTTCTGTTGAAAAGCAAAGTCTTGTGGTTGATGATCAAAGCACGACCTTTGTGACGTAGCTTTGTGTATAGCGTGGATTCGCGAGTCTCACACCTCGGTATGAGTCAAAAACAGGATGAGGACCCAAGGAGTGCACGACGTTTCTTTCTAGCTATAGGTGGTGTCAGTGACCTACCAGCCCTGACATTTATATACTTTTCACCTTGTGGTTTGGATGCGAGGCGCCTCGATTATAGGTCCTATAGGGTCGGGAAACGTGTGTTCAGGAATAACTAATCCTCTAACGTAAGTGAGGACTGGTCTTGGAGGATCCCAGGGTTACCCAGAGTGTGTAGTCCTGAGGCATTTGCTAGAGTGTCTCGAAAGCGGAGAGGAGCTTGCCCCTTGCCTCGACTCATGACGGAAATCCAATTTCCAATACGTGTATTGCGGTTTTAATTGTAGAACTAGTATGGCGACATGATAGATGGTACCCATGCCGTCTATGATTTATATTTATGATTGAAATTGTTTTGACACTATACACTTATTATAGTATCAAATGATTTGTTTTAAACGTACCAAGCATATTTGGCTATTATAAGGGAAAACCCTATCCTCCGGCTTGCGTTGCATTGTGTGATGGGTCCTGGGTCTTATAATAGCTTCATTTTTTGAAAAAACATTGCGTTGTTTGTTCTATGCACTGGTATTCTTGGGAGGAAACCCGTTCCGTGTTATACGGCGTGGTCCCTTGAATTACCCTCTTTTAAAGTAAAGCTTTAATTAACTGTTTTAGTTCTCACACCAGTCACATGACTGACCTGGAGTTTATTGTTTTAACCTAAACTCTGGGTGCCCCTATTTCCACACGGGCAGCTAGTCGTTTTGGTTTTGCAGATTTAAATTCACAGGATCCTGATTTACAGCTGGAATGATATCCGGAAAGCTCTGTATCCGTATATCACCTTCAGTTGTGCTTTGTATTATTTTCCGCTGCTATGTAATTTATTGTAATCTCTGATATTTATCGAATGTAATTTATTCAATTATACTCTGTATATTCTTGTATCTGATGGAATTGTTGTAATAGCAATGAAATGTTCTTCCGTCTGCGTTCTATTTTGTCCTGTTCTCATAGTAATTCGTTCTTTCTCATCTCTTCGGAGACCGGGGAAGTTCGGGTCGCTTCATTTGGTATCAGAGATTTGGTTTACAGAGCTCGAGAACAAGACACATTAGAACCATACGAAAGAATTCATCAGATATTGGATTAGTAATATCCAATTAGAATGACTCGTTAGAGATAGGATCAGTAGTATCCTAGAATGAGTGTGAAGAGTATATTTTTCAAATGAAAACAATATTGTTTGAAAATTTAAATCGCTTTATACGTATTTGAATATTTATTTATTTTGAATTTGGACAATCCAATATATAAAGATTTTGCATATACGCGTCATGAACGTATATTCGAAGTTTTAATATATTAGATAGATATAGAATCACATTCTAGTCGCCCGGACATGATTCTGATGATGGCGCGCCATCACCAGTATTTATTTTCGTGTTTCGAAGGTGTGATTTCTATATATTTCCATTAGACAGGTGTGAGAACCAAAACTTATATAGATAGATTTATTGTTGTGATTTGGCATTAAAAACATGATTTTTTGTATATGTATCAAAATTATGAATTTGAAACGTTAATCCACTAATTGATTGATGTTTGTGTTGTTTGTCTATTTGTTTGCTAATTTTGAACCATTATGCCTAATTGAACCGAATATTGAACTGTATTGAAATTGTTTGCATTTGCTTGCATATACATATACTTATATTGAACAGGTCATAGCAAGGAGGCTAGAGCAGAGAATAAAATTTGTTTGCCCGACAAATAGGTACATGTTTACTATAATTTACTGTTTTGTTTGGGTGATGATGATTTTATGAACCTATTGGCTAGCCGCTTGGCCTTTTCTTTTTCTTTTTGAGATCAGAAGGCCTGTATGGCAATTTCGGAATTTTCCCGTGGCTCCCGGTGCAGGGGAGGTTATGGCGAAATTTTTCGAAAATTTAGGGTGTTCGCCAAATTTTTGAAGAATTTGAAAATTCTCAGAAACTGAAAAGTTGGAGAATGGAAGCCAGATCGAACGTAAAGTTGATTAATCAAACCACTTTCAACTTTGTTTCTTTTCGGGGACGAAAAATTTTAAGTGGGGGAGATTGTAACAACCCGAAAATCTAGGACAGTTTAAAATTTTTATTTTGGCAATTTTAGCGGATTTTGAATATTTAAAATGAATTATTTTAAATAATATCGACGAGAAATTTGTTTTGAATAGATTAGAACGTATATATTATATACGCCATCATTAGGATATAAATATTTTATTTATAATTATAAAAGGAATTGAAAATGGCGCGGTAGTTCGATAATTCGATTTCAAACTTCAATTGAATGTACCGGGTGCAAAACAATCCGGATTTTAGTGAAACCAAAAATAATGGGATCTAATTGTGACTATCTTTCCAACGAATCCGAAAAATCAAAATTTCATAGCGGGGATCAAAAGATATGTCCAGTAGAAAATTCTGAATAGTCGCTATGGAATTCAAGCCCTTAAAAATGGACATTTTGCAAACGACCTCGGATTTCGACGAAACCATTTTTGTTGGATCCGTGTTGTAAAATTATTGCTAGATTCCAAATTTCATAATTTTTCGAATCAATATGTGAGCGTGGCAAAGGAAAACTCGTTTGACCAGTTTTAGTTGATTTTAATCGACTGGAAATTGGCCATTTTTCAAACGGTCTTAGAATTCGACGAAACTAGTTTTATTAGGACCGTATCGTCAATACGAAGCTAGAAAATATTTTTCTGGAATTTTTCGAGTTAGTATGTGACCCCGGTAAATTGAAATGCGCGTTTAAATTCAATATATAGAGTTATATGTTGATTTTAACGGAAACTGATCGAAACGGTCAAATTGGCTTATGAAACATATCCCATTGTGTTCGGAATGGGGGTAATTAGCTAAGGAGGACAGTCGTTGGGTCTCGTTAGGAGTTCGTATACGGAGGCACCTTTTTTTTGAGAAAATTAAAATAAAATAATTATTTAAATAAATATAATATCTTTCCCTACTCTCCCCTTTCTCACTTCAGTCCACCCCCCTTTTACTCGTTCAAAACCCGATTGGGTGAAATAAAAAAAAAAAAAAAAAAACAATTCGATCGTGCCCTCCCCCAACCGATCGACGGAGCCGCCCGCCTCCAGGTCGCGACCCCCACCCACGGCGACGCCCTCCCCTAAGCCGCCTCCATAACCTCCGGCCTTATCCCCTCGTCTCCAGCCCTCCTTCTCTCTCCACTGCGAGCGCCCAAACCTCCATCGCCGGAAACCCTAGCCGCCATCCCCTGGACCTCCGACCACCGCCTACGCTAGTCCCCACCCCCACGGCCTCCTCTCCGACCCCCTCCAACGATGGTGCAGCAGCGCCCCCCCAAACGAAAAGTGATTTTCTTATATATTTAAATTCAGTTTTAATTTCTATAATTCAGTTTTAATTATAGTTTTTATTTAAAATGTATATGAGAAAAATATATATTTTTAACATGAAAAGTTTGATTTTTATAAGTAGGAAGGTTTATTTTTCTATATATGAATGGCTATAAAAAGATTAGAATTTTAAAGCAAGGAAAGATTTGATCTTTACCCTTGTAAAGATTTGATTTTTATCCTAGTAAAGATATGGTCTTTATCCATAAAAAGTTATGATTTTTATTTATATAGGTAGCGAATAAAAATGTGACTTTTATGTAAATAGAATAGAAATAAAAATACGATTTTTATTGTACAATGGGTGTTATAAAAATATGGTTTTGATTATATGAACAACAAGGGAAAAGAATTGATTTTTCATTAGGAAAAGAATTGATTTTTCATATAGAAAAGATTTGATTTTTATAATGTTTTCATTGTGATAAAAATAGGATTTTTATATATTGAATAGCGAAGTAGAAATATGATCTTTATATATTGAATAGCGAAGTAAAAATTCGATTTTTATATATTGAATAGTGAAGTAAAAATTCGATTTTTATATATTAAATAGCAAAGTAAGAAATATGATTTTTATATATTGAATAGCGAAGTAAAAATGTGATTTTTATATATGTAGTGAATACGAGCAACGAAAGTGACGAAAGGCGAGAACGGCGAAGATTTCTATAAATGAAGTGTCGTAAAGTTGGGATAGCTTTGGTGAGAATTTCTCACCTTTCAATTTCCTTTTCTAGTTATATATATATACTAGGATGCAGACGGTGTTTAGTAGCACCCGACACAATCGTCCACAGACCATGGACTTGTTTGTTTGGTTGTATAGTTGGTTAGATTATTTGGTGAAATGGAATGGATTTGATTGATGTGTGAATGGCGTGGGCCTTCACTAGACCGGGGATAAGGCTAGGCCTCGTCCCAATTCTAGTATCGTGCCGTTATGCCGCCGAAATTTTCTAAAATAAGTTAGAAAAATAAAAATATCATTTTATTTAAAGAATGAACTGAATAAAAATTCATGTGTTAAAATAAAATGTTTTATCGTTAAAAATATAATTTTTAACGTGAATGTGAATAAATAAATATTCATTTACAAACCGGACGGTTTGTTTATGTCCACCTATTTGAAGGACATTGATTGGGACGATAAATTTTACACATCGCCCAACTGCACAACTAAAATCTGTGTTTGATTGTTTGAAACCCCACACGGGTGTTGGGATGAAATTTGAAGTTCACTCATCCTGATTGATTAAATATGTCGATCGATTGATTGACAGGCTGTTATAAGCGTTAGATATCTATATTTGATGCTTATACAGTGTAGTGCACTTTGGTTGATGGTTGATTATTTTTCAATGCTATTATGTACGTGTGATGTATGAAAATCCATATAATTAACATTATATGGTGATTGATCGAGCCTCATTCCAATTTAAAAGATAAAGAATATTATACAATAAAGGTTCATGCGTTGACAGTACTCATCCGTTGAGATTAGTCATGTGTTGGACGAAATATTTTTTTTAATAAAATCTACATCTTTATCATATTTGAAATTAGAAACTGACTGGAAAATAGATAAGATGAGTGGTCTCCTGGATATTGATCTGATGTTGGTCTCGGCCTTCGGGGTTAATATTTAGGGAATCGTTCTCTTACTAATTTACGGTTGGAGTCTGATTTTAAATCTAACGATATATACCATAATTTTTATAAAATATATTAAATAACAAAAATAGTCACACGTGGACAGTACTCATTCGTTGAGATTAGTCATGTGTTGACAAAAATAAATATTCATTTGTTGAATAGAATAACGGAATTATTCAAATATATAAAGCCGTGTTGATTAGAGTTGCGCTATTTTGACGTGAACGATATTTATATCGATTTTATTCGTTTTACAATGAATATTGAAAAGTGATTTCGAAATCAAATATTTTGAAATGAAATTTGAATTGAACTGAATATATAATGAATTTGATTTGAATAGAAAACCAATTTGAATTGAATCGAATAGAAAACCAATTTGAATTGAATCGAATAGAAAACCGAAATGAATTGAATATAAAACGATTTCGAAATGAATTGAATATAACACGATTTCGAAATGAATTGAATATAACACGATTTCGAAATGAATTGAATATAACACGATTTCGAAATGAATTGAATATAAAACGATTTCGAAATGAATTGAATATAAAACGATTTCGAAATGAAATGAATATAACACGATTTCGAAATGAATTGAATATAACACGATTTCGAAATGAATTGAATATAACACGATTTCGAAATGAATTGAATATAAAACGATTTCGAAATGAATTGAATATAACACGATTTCGAAATGAATTGAATATAACACGATTTCGAATTCGAATTGAATAGAAAACGAATTGAATTCGAATTGAATTGAAAACAAATTGAAATGAATTCAAATTGAATTGAAATTTGAATTGAATAGAAATGAATTTTAAAACGAATTTATAAGGAAAAATTCAATTTTGATTTGAATTGAAATGGAAGTTGAAAATGTTTTTGAAACGAATTCAAAACTATTTATAAAATTCGTTTTAAATAGAAATCGACGAAATATTTATTATATATATTATATATATAATATAATGGCCTGAATAGAACACGCCGCGCCGCGGCAGTTCGTAAATTTCGACCATTTATTTCAAACGGACATTACGGGAGATCCGACCGTCGGATTCTACTAAAACCGGAACCGTTGGGTTCGTATCGAAAAGAGCTTTCTAACGAATATTAGAAATTTGAAATCTAACGGTTGGATTTGGAGATACGTCCAAATCAAATTTGAAAAAGGTCGCTGTAAGTGCAGTTCGATGGCCGTTGATGGAAATCGATTGTACGAGCCTTGATAAAATTATTAAAAATATCAATAATTTGTGTAAAATCATAAGAAATGATTTGGGAAAAATTGGGATGAAAAACTCCATATTTGAAAAAGATAAAAATAGATTTTTATCGAAATGAACTAGTTTTGAACTAAAATTAAAATCCATTTATTTTTAAATAAATAAATTGGATTTGAGATGGGTGTTTTACATGACACTTGTTCTTTAACCCGATAAATAAATATAATGTGATTTGGGTTTGTTGTGAACTGTGTTTTAAATGACACTAGTTCTTTAACCCTGTAAGAGGAGTTTTAATGAATCTGCAATTAGATTGAAATGTGCATTGATAATCTAAATTATCAAATTTGGAAAATGAACGAGAATGGAGTATCACCAGTTTTGCTCCAAAGCGATAGTTAAATCTTTAATTAGATTTGAACGTGAAATGGTAATTAATTTTACCGATAACACCGCGGTGTTAGATATGAAGTATTACCAGTTTTGCTTCATGGGATGAATAGGTTGGGATTGAGAAATAAACAATTACTTCGGTGTGGTTCGCTAATCTCGACTAGTTTGGGAAAACAATAATTTGGTTTGAAATGACATCCAAAGGAAGATTAAAGGATAAATTTTAAAGAATTTATCTTGGATAAAATTAATGGGAACCTTTCCCTAAGAATATGAAATTTGCGGTTAGTGGCTGCTGAATTGGAATGAGGCGTATATTGTGTTTGTGTAACATTTGTTTTTAATATACGCGGGTTGTTCGGAAAGTCCGGGTTTATACCCATTCTGAATAACCGATTCGACGATAAGTCGAAGATGAAGACGGTGGTTGAAGACCGGAAGTCTTCACATCGTTTGGGTGATTACTGATGATCTTGATTGGGCTGTACACCCAAGATGAGGGAATCAGTTGGTGGTCGTCCAGACGTACTTGGAGATCGATGGATATGTGAGGAAAGTGCCTCCGGTTTCGTTCAAACCCAGAACGAACTTGTAAATGGATTGTGTATCTGACATTGGATTTTATTCTGTGTTGATTGATTTCTGTTAAATATATATCTGTTTGGCGGCGAAGAATTTATTCTCTTTCTTAACGCCCTTCTCTGAGACGTACGAGCTTAGAGGTTATATATCAATAGATATCAATCGCATGGCATGAATTGCTTGTGTGGCACGCTGAGTTGCATAGATCAAGGCTTCTGTTGAAAAGAAAAGTCTTGTGGTTAATGATCAAAGCACGGCCTTTGTGGCGTAGCTTTGTGTATAGCGTGGATTCGCGAGTCTCACACCTCGGTATGACTCACATTAGACAGGTATTGCTACGGTTACTGGATGTGCCGGTCGGTTCCGGGCAGGTTTACACCATAGCTCAGTCTAACCTCGGGTCCTTATTGGGCTCAATGCTTAACCACCCACATTGGATAGGTATTGTTGTGACTACTGGACAATCGGGCGGGTCCGGGCAGGTTTACATCACAACTCAATCCATCCTCGGGTTAAGCATATCGTGTTTTCTAAATTTACATATTTTATTACTTTTCAACTATATGTAAATGTCATATCTTTTATTTTTGGGTATTTCAATTCATACCGCTTATGTGTCATAATCATTGGCATGTGCCAAACATGCCAACATATATTTTCATATTTTACACCCAACGTTATTACCCCCGTTTGTTCGCAACGTTATAACATGTGTTGGGCTTGTCACAATTCAGCCCAACTTTATAAACGTGAGGAAAAGGGGAAATCAAGAACATGTAATACATAAAGGTGTGTGGCGCATGAACTTGCAATTTGGCGATTCAACTAACATATAACATGGGTCATGTGAACTTGCATTCGAATCAAAGTATGACTAAGTAGGTGACATATGAAATGGCATAGTTTAGGCAAATACAAACTTGTGTTTAAACATGTTAACTTGGCATAATATTGACCACAAAACTAGCATGTTATATATTCATCAAAATGTACAATTTTTACATCTAATCATATAGCCTATTTCAACATGAACTTGCATAGTTTATGAAACCCAAACGATGTTTGACATAGAACCAATTATATTTTGCAAATAAACATGAACTTGCATAGTTTACGAAACATAGATCCAATTATACTTGCAAACATAGATCTAATTATACTTGCCAATAAACATAAGAATGATATCATAGGTTTTGGGTCATGTAGGCATAGAAGGTCTATAACATGTTTACATAAATTCTAATTTAGATTAAGGGAATATACATAGTCCATGCCATCGACATATACAAAAAGGGATCAATTTCTAGTTTTTGCCACAAACTTGCAAGTGCCATTGTTTTCATATACAATTGTTCAATAGGCTTGCATCAATCAATTTATGCCACAAAAATCAGTACACAAGTCATGGTAGAACCATTACAATACACAAAAATTATAACAACACGATTCTATTTTCATTCACATCGAATCACATCACAGTTTTTATTCATATTCTGAAAGGTCACTATACTTACAACGTGTGATGAATTCTTGTTTTCTGATTTCTGTTATTCTAATTTGGAGATGCTCTCCTTTGGGTAGCAAAGTTGCGTTGAATGATTTGATTAAGCTTTGATCTTCTTTTAATTTGATTCGTCTCTTAGGCTTGTTGGCTTGTCTCTAGGCTTTCTAATTGACGGCCATTCCTAGTTCCTCTCCAGCAGCATGACGACTTTTGTATTCTATTATTTGTGTGAATTTATGGTTAGACTTGAGTTGTATTTATAGAAATTTAAATTGTTTTGAGCCGTCGATGAAGCTAGGGTGAATCCAGACCATCCATCTCAAGAGAGGCCAATAAGAAAGAGACATGTAAGCCCTAGTGACTCAGCCAAGCATCAGAATTCGACCAGACCCTGACCAGGCCAGCCAGGGCCTGACCTGCAGGTCTTTCTGACCTGGGCGCACTTGGCAGGTGCGCCAGGCCAAAATTGTACTGGCGCACTTCCCAAGTGCGCCAGTTCAACTTTGTTCTGGCTTACTTCACAAGTGCGCCAGTGCATTCTGACCCGTTTTTCGGTTTTTCTACCTAACTTCGTTCGTCCATATCTTCTTCATACGATATCCGTTTTACGCAAACTTGAACTCTATCTCAAGAAGAAATTCGAGACGAATGCAATGGCGTAACCCATTTCCCTTGATTTCATCATTTATAATTAATTATACTTTAATTTGTGAAGCTTAACATTATAGAATTCACGGGGTGTTACATTCTCCCCCCTTAAAAGGATTTCGTCCCCGAAATCTTCAAGTTAGGAAGAATGTATATCCTACCATCCAACAGTCCATCTACTCAACCAACAATCACAGGCATCCACTGTCCTTAAAAGACTTCTAATGCTTCATGATCATATGCATAGTGTGTGTACATGTCCTTATCTAATGCATAAATCAGGCGGTCTACTGATTCAGTTGACCTCCTTAATGTGAATCATGTAAGTGTCATGAATCCATTATGTATGCAAATTTTTCCTTCTCATAATTCTACATAAATGCACAACTATTCATACAAATGCGACGACCATATGACAGCATATCAAGTTTACAACCATATTCAAATAAGAATACATATATGCATATGCAGTATGAAGTGATTGAGCCGATCTAAGGCCTAGGTCGTGTGTGTATATGCATCCACGAGCAGCCACTTGCAACCACTTGCAGCCATCAACCATAACATGTTTAAAGGGGTTTCTACCTAAGGATAAAGGATAATATCGAGGAGATATACCTAAAAAGATAGATACAAGCACAACTTAAGAAAAAGAGAGGTCAAAGTTGTACCCTCAAAAAGAAGAGGGTAGGCAGCGCGTATTCTGTCCTCAGTTTCCCAAGTCGCGTCTTCCTCGATCGGCGTCGCTCCACTGAACTTTAACGAGTTTGACTTCGCGATTGCGTAGCTTTTTCACTTCAGTTCCTATGATGCGGGTTGGAACTCTCCTCATAGTTGCTTCGCGTTCCACTTCGGCTTCTTCTAGAATGCTTGGCTCCACCACTTCCGCTGATTCATGTAGACATTTCCGGAGATGAGAAACGTGAAAGTCATTGTGAATTCCAGCCAATCTTTCAGGCAGATCTACTCTATAAGCCATTTTCCCAATCTTCTCGATGATAGGGAACGGTCCTACAAATCTTGGTGCTAGCTTTCCTGCGGATCCAAAGCAAATGATGTTCCTTAAAAGGGATACCTTAAGGAAAACCTTGTTCCCAACCTCAAACTCAAGGCCGGTCCTTCTTTTGTCGACGTAGGATTTCTGTCTGTCTTGGGCTGTTCTCATTCTCCTACGTATCAAGTCCACTTTCTCTGAAGTTTCTCGAATCATGTCTGGCCCAAGTATAAGCTTATCTGTAGACTCCCACCAACAAGTTGGTGATTTGCACGGTCTTCCATACAAGGCTTCGAAGGGTGCAAATTCCACTAAAGGAAGGTGATCCTCCCACGTCCCTCCAAAGTCAAGAACGCAAAGTCTTAAAAGATCCTCTAAAACTCTACTCACCCTTTCCGTCTGGCCATCTGTTTGGGGGTGATAGGTCGTGCTCAAACATAGCTGCGTGCCTACAGCTTCTTGCAGACTCCGCCAAAACTCACTTGTGAAAATAGGGTCTCGGTCACTAACAATGCTGGAGGGTATCCCATGGAGTCGAACTATTTCCTTGAGATAAAGAGATGCTAGAGATGAGGCAGTCCTTCTACTCTTGATAGGTATAAATTGGGCGCTTTTAGTAAGCCTATCCACTATTACCCAAATGCTAGTGTTGCCTCTTCTCGACCTATGCAGTCCATCAATGAAGTCCATTGAAATGCTATCCCACTTCCACTGTGGGACCTCTAGAGGGTGAAGTAGTCCTCCAGGCTTCTTTTGTTCCGCCTTGACCCGTTGGCAGGTCATGCACTTAGAAACGAAATCTGCCACGTCTTGCTTCATGCCGCTCCAAAAGAAAGTCCTTTTTATATCCTTGTACATCTTATCACCGCCAGGGTGTATAGTCATCTTGGAATGATGCGCTTCCTCGAGAACCTTCTTTGTCAACTCCCTTGCTTGTGGGACGCATAATCTTCTATCTCGTCTCAGCCAACCCTTATCATCGATGGCGTATCTACTGAGGTGACTAGAAGTCTCACCCCTAATAAGTTTATCAATCACATCCACAAGCTGAGGGTCTTCACGTTGGGCAGCCCCTATTGATTCTAAGAGAGTATGGCGTACTTCGAGAGATGCTAACAAACCCGGTACAAAATCCGAGGAGGGCCTAAAGTTAAAACTGGCTATATACTCCAAGTTTTGCCTTTCCACAAAGAGACGGCTTAGGGTCAGTTTCTTTCGGCTCAGTGCGTTTGCTACCACGTTGCCTATTCCGGGAGTATAGGAAATTTCAAAATCATACGAGGCAAGAAACTCCATCCATCTTTGCTGCGTCAAGTTAAGATCCTTCTGGGAGAAGAGATATTTCAACGATTTAGGGTCAGTGTATAATTCAAACTTCTCACCTAGGAGATAATGGCGCCAAGACTTAAGTGCAAAGACGATGGCGGCTAACTAAAGATCGTTGGTTGGGTAGTTCTTTTCATGAACCTTCAATTGTCTTCCGCCATAAGCTACTACCCTTCCTTCTTGCATTAGAACAATGCCTAGCCCCGTTCCACATGCATCCGTGTATACTGTGAACATTTTTCTTCCGTCAGGCAGAGTTAGAACTGGGGCTGTTGTGAGAGCCCTTTTTAATCGTTGGAAAGCAAACTCGCAGTACAAATCCAAAGTGAACGCCAGATTCTTCTTTGTTAGCCTTGCGAGTGGGGATGAGATTTTCGTGAAATCCCTAATAAACTTTCAATAAAAACCGTCTAGCCCAAGAAAGCTTCGAACTTCGGTTGCATTTCTTGGTGTCTTCCAATCTTGTATTGCCACCACTTTCGCGGGATCCACAGCCAACCCTTCTTTGGACACTATATGCCCAAGAAACCTTACTTATTTTCTCTAGAAGTGACATTTGGAGAATTTGGCTTTTAGTTGATGTGCACGGAGAGTATCCATGATTTCTTTCAGATGCTGAGCATGTTCTTCCTCACTCTTTGAGAAGATTAAGATATCATCTACGAAGACAACCACAAATTTGCTGAGGAATTCTCTGAACACCCTGCTCATTAGGTCTACGAAATAAACGGGTGCGTTTGTCAAGCCGAAAGGCATGACAAGCCACTCGAAGAAACCGTATAGGGTTCTGAACGCTGTCTTATTAATGCTGTCTTCAGCTACTCTTAGCTGATGGAACCCAGTTGCCAGATCAAGTTGGGAGAAGACCGTCGCACCTACAAGCTGATCAAACAAATCGTCGATTCGGGGAAGACGGTGCCTATTTTTCTTGGTCAATTTGTTTAACTCCCTATAGTCGACGCCAAGGCGAAGCGAACCGTCTGCTTTGGTTGCGAACACCACTGGAGCACCCCATTCTGAAATGCTCCGTCTAATGAACCCCTTTTTGAGAAGTTCTTTAACCTGCTTATTGAGCTCTTTTCTCTCCCTTGGAGCCATGTGTCTGACAGGTAAAGCTACAGACTTTGCGTTATCCACAAGATATATGCGGAAGTCTATTTCCCGCCTCGGAGGTAAGCCTTTCACTTCCTCAAAGACATCTGGATATTCCCGGACTACTCTAACTGATTGCAAATTCTCATCAGAAGCATCAAGTGACTCTAGATAACTAAGCATAACAGCATTCAAGGGATTACAAGAAATTTCTAGAGTGCTACCAAGCCGAGTCAAGAGTCTAACTACTCTTTTCTCACAGTCAAGAACGACACTATTACTGGATAGCCAGTCCATGCCTATGATCAAACCATATCCCGAGAAGCCCAAAACAAAGGCACTACAACTAAACTCAACGCTGAGAATAGAGATTTTCAAACCAAACAAACCATTGACAAGTAAGCGGAGCCCCCAATTGGATTTGAAACTACTAAGGGATCTTCTACCATACTAGTGTCTAGATGCAGAGATTCTACTAAGGCAGATGAAATAAAAGAGTGTGATGCGCCAGAGTCAAAAAGTGTACGAACTGGATGATCATAAAGATAGACTACACTTTCTACAGAAATATTACTACCTCGTTCTCAAGATAGGATTGAGAAGATAAGCAAGATAAAAAAAAGCGTTTAGGAGAAGAAGTTAAAGAGGTACCCCCAGAAGGTCCTGCTTGCGGGCCTTGCCCTTGCTTCTTAGGGCAGTCCCTAGCCAGGTGTCCAGCCTCACCGCAACGGAAGCAAGTAGCACTCATCTTCCTCTTCTTCTTTCTGCAGTCGTTCACCACATGTCCAACAATGCCACAGAAATAACATTTCCTTTTCTCACGTGTCTTGTTATTATTGTTGTGGTCCTTTCCTCCTTGACTATTATCCGTCTTCTTGTCTGACGATTTTTCCGTTTGCTGGTACACGTAGAGGAGGAGTAAAAGCATCTGTAGCTGGGGAGTAAGGTCCCCAGACATGCTAAAACAGAAAGGAAAGATTCAAAATGAAGGATAGAGAGATAGTGCATATGGCTTTGGGGGATTATGTCTTTTAAAATATAACACTTTTTCTTGAAAAATGCTTCTTTAAACTTTCTTTTTGGAAAACAATTTCAAAAACTTTTATCTTGTCTGGTAAACCTATGCTCTGATACCAAGTGAAACACCCCACCTCCATTAAGGTCACTCACAAAGGGAATGCCTTAACTTTGGTGGAGGTTTATAAGTAAAAGCCACAGATGAACTCAAGACAGATATAAATACACATATTTTAAACAGTGGAAACCAAACAAACTTTTATTTCATCAATACGTGTATCAAACAAAGATTTCCATAATTGTCTCAAAATACTTTCAACATTACAACCTCATAACTGCCTTGATTATTAAAGAAGCATGTAAACGTAAATAAAGTGAAAAAAAAATCCCCATAGTGATATCCAAAGCCATTATCCGATCAAGAAAGATCCAAATCATACATCTACGTTCTTGGTGCTTGTAAAGAGCCTGACTGAGTTGAGTTGTTTCCTCCCTGTGGACCTGGGGGGGAAACGAAAGAAAAGAAGACGAAAAGAAAATAGGGTCAGACATAAAGCCAGAGTAAATCTAGTAACTCTTCAATATGTGAATAAGAAAAGGGTATGATGGATGTAAACTAAAAATAGGAAAGTGTCACAAGCTAAGGAAGTGTCGAATGTACTATCACACCCATACTATATCTCTGCACCTATTTGAATTCATTCTAACTGGCAACCCATGGTGAGGGTGAAGTGATCCCCATTCTTATTAAAGATCGGCTCTTACTCGCGTTAACATGTGTCATACGGCCCCCAAGAATTGTAGATACCTATGCTAGTCCCACCATGGGGTGTATCAAGACCCATGGTGGCGGCCCCGACACAAAACTAGAAGACATAGGTTATACTACTGGTGTCCCCAGTGCCCTGGTTATCTGCTCCGAAGTGTGTGCACGCCCAGACCCCGTTAGACCTGCACTGTGTACCCACCGCCGTCGTTTGACCGCTTACAATCAGCCCAGTAATCGTACCCCACCCTGCCTAGTTTCAGGGTACCGTTGATACCTAACTTTGGGTTACTGCTGAAAGGGGTCCCTCGTTACCAGGATTTTCTAGTCAAACATGTTAAGTGGTTAAGTGTCTGTATTTACCTAACCCCACCCATCAATTCTTGTTAACATGTTGAATTTGGTTAAGTGTTATAGTTGACTTAACCCTACCATCTGTCCTTAGCCTCTTAGGAGCACCAGACCACTCACATTAGACAGGTATTGCTACGGTTACTGGATGTGCCGGTCGGTTCCGGGCAGGTTTACACCGTAGCTCAGTCAAACCTTGGGTCCTTATTGGGTTCAATACTTAACCACCCACATTGGATAGGTATTGTTGTGACTACTGGACAGCCGGGCGGGTCCGGGCAGGTTTACATCACAACTCAATCCAACCTCGGATTAAGCATATCGTGTTTTCTAAATTTACATATTTTATTACTTTTCAACTATATGTAAATGTCATATCTTTTATTTTTGGGTATTTCAATTCATACCGCTTATGTGTCATAATCATTGGCATGTGCCAAACATGCCAACATATATTTTCATATTTTACACCCAACGTTATTACCCCCGTTTGTTCGCAACGTTATAACATGTGTTGGGCTTGTCACAATTCAGCCCAACTTTATAAACGTGAGGAAAAGGGGAAATCAAGAGCATGTAATACATAAAGGTGTGTGGCGCATGAACTTGCAATTTGGCGATTCAACTAACATATAACATGGGTCATGTGAACTTGCATTCGAATCAAAGTATGACTAAGTAGGTGACATATGAAATGGCATAGTTTAAGCAAATACAAACTTGTGTTTAAACATGTTAACTTGGCATAATATTGATCACAAAACAAGCATGTTATATATTCATCAAAACGTACAATTTTTACATCTAATCATATAGCCTATTTCAACATGAACTTGCATAGTTTATGAAACCCAAACGATGTTTGACATAGAACCAATTATATTTTGCAAATAAACATGAACTTGCATAGTTTATGAAACATAGATCCAATTATACTTGCAAACATAGATATAATTATACTTGCCAATAAATATAAGAATGATATCATAGGTTTTGGTTCATGTAGGCATAGAAGGTCTATAACATGTTTACATAAATTCTAATTTAGACTAAGGGAATATACATAGTCCATGCCATCGACATATACAAAAAGGGATCAATTTCTAGTTTTTGCCACAAACTTGCAAGTGCCATTGTTTTCATATACAATTGTTCAATAGGCTTGCATCAATCAATTTATGCCACAAACATCAATACACAAGTCATGGTAGAACCATTACAATACACAAAAATTACAACAACGCGATTCTATTTTCATTCACATCGAATCACATCACAGTTTTTATTCATATTCTGAAAGGTCACTATACTTACAACGTGTGATGAATTCTTGTTTTCTGATTTCTGTTATTCTGATTTGGAGATGCTCTCCTTTGGGTAGCAAAGTTGCGTTGAATGATTTGATTAAGCTTTGATCTTCTTTTAATTTGATTCGTCTCTTAGGCTTGTTGGCTTGTCTCTAAACTTTCTAATTGACGGCCATTCCTAGTTCCTCTCCAGCAGCATAACGGCTTTTGTATTCTATTATTTGTGTGAATTTAGGGTTAGACTTGAGTTGTATTTATAGAATTTTAAATTGTTTTGAGCCGTCGATGAAGCTAGGGTGAATCCAGACCATCCATCTCATGAGAGGCCAATAAGAAAGAGACATGTAAGCCCTAGTGACTCAGCCAAGCATCAGAATTCGACCAGACCCTGACCAGGCCAGCCAGGGCCTGACCAGCAGGTCTTTCTGACCTGGGCGCACTTGGCAGGTGCGCCAGGCCAAAATTGTACTGGCGCACTTCCCAAGTGCGCCAGTTCAACTTTGTTCTGGCGCACTTCACAAGTGCGTCAGTGCATTCTGACCCGTTTTCCGGTTTTTCTGCCCAACTTCGTTCGTCCATATCTTCTTCATACGATATCTGTTTTACGAAAACTTGAACTCTATCTCAAGCAGAATTTCGAGACGAACGCAATGGCGTAACCCATTTCCCTTGATTTCATCATTTATAATTAATTATACTTTAATTTGTGAAGCTTAACGTTATAGAATTCACGGGGTGTTACATGAATATTATAAATATATTCTCGACAGCTGTTTGGCTGAGAGAGTTGATGTGGTGTGGGATATTTTGTTTCCAAATAGGATGGATTTGGTTGGTTTGGAGGATATTTTTTCCTATGACTGAGGCGGAGGCTGCGTTGTATGATATGCCTAGTGACAAAGCTCCCAGTCCAGACGGTTATTAAATTTGTTCTTTAAGAAATATTGGAATTGGATTGGGAGTAATGTCATGAAACTGTTTGAGGAGTTGTATGATGGTAGATTGAATTCAAAGAAGTTGAATTGTGTTAATGTTATTTTTTTTTCCCAAAAAAAGATGGTGTGTTGGAACTTGGGGATTTTAGGCCTATTAGTTTATTAAACAGTACTTATAAGTTGATAACTAAAGTGCTAGCTAATAAATTGAAGGTAAAAATGGATTCCCTAATTGATTAGGCGCAGACAGCTTTCATTAATGGCATATTTATTCTTGATGGAGCTGTAATCATTCAAGAAGTTATTTCGTACTGTAAGAAATTCAAAGTTCCTTGTGCTGTGTTGAAACTGGATTTTGCAAAGGCTTTTGCTGCGGTAGATTGGATTTTGTTATAAAGGCTGGCGATTTTGGTGATCGTTGGATTGGCTAGATTAGGGATATTCTTTGGTCCATCAGCTCTTCTATTTGTGTTAATAGAATTCTTGGAAATTTGATTATGTCTAAGAGGGGACTGAGACAAGGAGATCCGTTATCTCCGTAGCTATTTGATTTAGTGGCAGATATATTTACTCAGATTCTTAAAGTTGCTGCTAGAAATTATATCATCAAAAGTTTTGGCAATGAAGTAATCACAGGTGGACTTACTTCGTGGCATTATGCTGATGATACCATTCTTTTTAGCTCTATGGAGTGTAAGCATATTGCTGTGTTGAAAGTGATGTTATATTCGTATAAGAAGCTTTCGAGTTTAAGAATTAATTTTCATAAGAGCTATGTGTATGTAGTGCAAGTTGAAGATGATGGTGTTAAGATTGCGGATATGCTGAATTGCAAAGTACGGCAATTTCCTATGTCATATTTGGGTATGACAATTAGGCACGGGAAGTTGCATAGGGATGATTGGCATAGGTGATTGAAAAGTTGATGGAAGATTGGCTAGATGAAAGAGTTCGACTTTGTCGAAGGCGGGTAGATTAGTATTGTTGAATCCAGTTCTGCCTTCTTTACCGCTGTATTGGTTATCTTTCCATAGGTGTCCTAATTGGGTTATAGATCTATTGATATTGTCAGAAGTAGATTTTTCTGGTATGGTGTTAGGGATGGTAGTTCATTATCGTGTTTGGTGGCTTGGAATCAAGTGTGCGGGTCGGTGGACCACGGTGGTTTGGGTGTTTTGAATTTGACAAATATGAATGGTGCTTTATTGTGTAGGTGGATTTGGGAGTTGATGTGTGGGAAAGATATTATGTAGTGTAAATGGATTTTGAAATTTTGCTCTGATGATTGTTTCAAGTGGAGGAATGAGTTTAGATATTGCTCGGTTTTTTGGAAGAACATCTGGGCTTATTCTCATTTTTGTAAACTAAACACGACTTGCATGTTGAAGGATGGTAGGGGTATTTCTTTATTGCTTGATTGTTGGATTTTACCTGTTCCTTTGGCTGTTGACTTTGCTGATCTTTTTAAACAAGAGTTTTTCGGTGGTGGATGTGTTTAATAGTGATGATCAGTTTGGGTGGAACTTATACTTTTCTAGAATTTTGATGGGGAGAACGCTGAGACAATTTGGCATGTTGGTCAGCTTGGTAGAGAATACTATTTTGGATTCGAGCAGTAATGATCTGTTTGTTTGGGAAGGTGATGGTAAAGCTTTTATTGTCAAAGCCATGTACACTTTTTGAATTTTCGGGTAGAAGTTACATTTGATTTGGTTCTTTATGGAGATTGAATGTACCGTTAAAAGTTAAATTGCTTATGTGGATTTTAATTCATGGTAAGCTAAACATGATGGCAATGCTAAGGAGGAAAATTTTGGTGATTTACTAGAAAATGTGCTGATTACGGACTGGTGGAAGAGAACTATCAGCATTTGTTTGTGGAATGTGATTTCGAATTTTATTTTTTGACTAAGTGTTTAGTGCATTCTGACATTTGTATTGACGGGGAAAGTTCATTATGAATCAAATCAGCTATTGAATCATGAGAAATGGCTTTTGCTTGATAGTAGAAAGAGAGAGATGTTTGCATTCATTAATCTCTCTTATTGCTGGGTTTTGTGGAATGAAAGAAACTTTGGATGTTTTTCTGATTCTGCTAAACATTTTAATGTTGTCTTATTCTCTGTGCTGAGATTCATTCATTTGTGGACAAGGGATGGTGGCTTGAACTTTGTGGATCTTATCGATTATGCAATGCCTGCAGGAGGTGTGGATGATGTTGATATGGCCTCAGTTGGGAGCAATTGAAGTCCTTCTTCTTTTTAGCTTTATTGTGGTTAGTTGTATATGTTGCATTTTGGGTAGGCTGTTATGTGACGTATATAATGTTCTTGACTACACTTCATTTTGAATTGTGTGTTCTGGGTTTGTTTGTTTCAGTTATATTTTGTTTTGGGTTTTTGGATGTGTACGTTGTTTGGGCGGTTGTTCTCCTTGTTTTTTGTCATGTTGTAGTTGTGTTGGTTGTTGTACTTTTGTGTGTGTTAATATATGGCATGGTCTATTGGCTACTACCTTATTTATCAACAAAAAAAAAACAGATGGATGGACTATATAAACTACATGATAAGAGTATACAGGCTTATACAGTTATATAGAGTAGTAATGAGTTTATACAAGAGATAAATGGACTCAACCGATAAATTGTCTCTAAAGGAATAAACAACATGTCAAGGCTCCACAGTGTCACACAACGAAATGAACAATGATAATACACGTATAAATCTGAAAGACATCACCTTTTCCCAATCCATCTACGCAGCTATAGTAATACTCGTACCTGTCGCCTGGCATATTATCAGCATCATCGATGAGCATCTAAGGTAATAAGAGGCAAATAAAACCTTGGATTAGAGAACAATCTGGTGTGAGAAATGAACAAATCTCAAAGTACTGTAAAAGTCATAATAGTATATGACATCGAGGGTATGGAGAATCATACATGTCTTGTTCCTGTATCCATAGAGTTAGCACATAATAATCAATATATGTTACACTATGATAAACATCATATAACAAGGGTGCAATAGATGTCTAAGTATTAAGTGGTGATAACAAGTAAATTACTATAACATCCATCATACATTCTTACATTCACTCACTTAATGCGTGAAACATATGGTACTTAGTAGTCTGGCCACCCAATCCATCGAAACACCGCTAGGTTAAAACGTCGACAAACTCTACCAGATTATCAACATATCATAACTCACTGACTAGATACGATAACCCTGCCCAGGTCAAAACGTCGACTAACTTTGGGTTCCAAGCTGATCAGGTCTAAAACATCGACTGACTCTGATCCATCCTTATGCCACTCTCTCATGTGTGTACCACAATCTCAAATACCAATAACCTCTTTGAACATGTATTCCATAGCAAAATCCATCTTTGGGCTATCCTTAAGACTCCCCCGTGAAGTCATTCTCTCATTCCATCAAATCATTGGTAGGTTAGAACGTGGACAAACTCTGCCAAACCATCCCTACGTTATAACGTTACTAACTGTAAGTGATAACTCATCCTCCTCTAACAGTCACATTAGTACAACTCAATGTCGCCTTTTCTGCATCTCGAAGAAAAACCATTCATTGTAACAGGCTTGCTTCCCATCATAGAATCACCGTCATCGAATGACGAATCAGTGCACACAAGTACCGCATCCTTTCCTCACGCTAAAGCCATTGATCGAAGAGCCATATTCCGAATTCACTATCGAATAAACCATCACATCCTGCTCCTCGAAGTCACACTATTGTCTACGTCAAATTGGCCAGAGTGGCCAATAACAATAATAGTCGATATCGGTCACTTCACAGTAATCGATAACGACTATTTGGATCATGTATTTAATTGAAATTGGTTAAATACACATCCAGGAGAAATGTCTGGCATTCGTCATGAAAACCATCTCATCGCCAAATCCGTCCTCGGTCTTCAGATCGACAACTAAGCTCCAGTGCCGGTCCGTTGTTAAGTATGTCACCAAGCTCTAGCACTGCTCCGTCATCGAATTCATCCATACGAGCTAAATATCCTTCATGAATTTATCCCATTCGTCCGATTTTAATATTCTTGTGCGCTCAACCAATATACACCAGCTTGTGAATTTGATCGATAAGCACCAAACTCTTACGAACGAGATTTTTCCTAATACTAGATCGTTTATGAACGACCTTTTAAGCTAAACTATGTAAATGATGCATTAATCCCTTAATTTACGCTATGGAAACACAATAAATCATAGATACGCGATGGTTACGTTGCTATCCTAGTGAAATTATAAGTAGACTGCGGGCAATCTCTGTCTTCGACTTATGCTATCGTAACAACAACCACATATATCATTGTTACACGTTGGTTGCATCTCTATCCTAGTGAAACCATAGGCAATGTAGGTGCAACACCCCACAACTTACGTTATTAGATTTCCCAATGGTTTATAATGGTTTAAAAGAAATAATAATAATTTGACTTTAAAACACTATTTAAATAAGGCTCAACGATCACAATGGTACTTAGGTAAGCTACTATATTCAATTCACTTTCTAATCATGACACTAGCATTTGCATAAAAAAGCACATATGCAAATAAATCGACAATTATCAATTAATAGCTAACATATCATGTGCTCCAATTTACACTAGCAATCTCATTAATAATATAGCATAAGAGAATTCATTCTTCTCAGATGATGTCATTAGACAAATTCATCCAGTATAATCAAATGGTGTTTATTTAGCCAATTAGATAACACCATGCATACACTCAGTTTTATTAATTTATAATAAACAACTTAAATAATAAATATCATCAATAAATTCTCACTCAATTGATTATTCAATAAATTTGAGTAAAATAAACTCGAAAATATCTAATAATAATTTGAATGTTATATCATGATACTAAATCAAGTTCAACCAAATTAATAGCATTTTGAGATGTTATATCACGATCTTTGACCAATTTTAAAAAATTGGTCAATTTGACCATTCAAACATGAGACCATTGATATAATAATATCAACCTAACCAATCAACTAAAAATTAACAACAACTAAGAAAATAATAATGTTTTAATATGCTTTATACTTTATTAGTTATTCAAAAAGATAAGTTTTACTTGTATTCGTTTCGGTTGTCACTTTCGCATTCCATTTGACTACAATCCAATAATGTTCAACTATAGCTCCAGATTCAGCTAATTCCAAATGCATTCAAATCAAATCCTTTGCATAAAGGATTACAGTGTAACAACCCAGGGAATTCGATGCCTAAATTTAGATAATAATACATAAACTCATATTACTTGCCAACTCCAAGTATCGAAAACACTAGATTGTTAATAGAAAGAAATTAGAGGGTGAGATAAGAACGAAATATTAGAATAGAAGAATAAGAAGAAGAACCAACACAACACAGAGTCTCACATCGCAGCGAAACAAAAATATAATATAGAAATAAATCTTTATTGAGATCTTGCAAAACACTTACAATCATCAGAGTACATCAAACCATCTGGACAGTTATAACAACCTGTCCTCCTATACAATCACACAACGGAATAATAACCATATAATATCATACATCCGAACTCTTTCAGCTCATCACTTCGCAGCATCCAATAATTTGAACCTATAAAACTCGGTTTGACCCGAGCAATGCAAATGCCAGGATCAGTCTGGTGAACCTGCTTGAGAAGATTCACTAAGTTTCTAAGTATCATCCAACTTGATTTTAAAGTAAGAATATTTTCAAAAGAAAAGGATAACCGTAAGACCAAATCCACACATAAACACAGACGGTTTTGCTTTACGGTAACCCAAAACATTCTATAATCATATTTATTCTGATATTATAATAATGTCTAAATCAAGCAAATTACCATCTAGCAGAACGCTTACATCTCAAGCTCTACATACATAATCTATAATCAAAAACTGCAGGCTCTTATTGGAGAATTGATTTGCAACTACGACAAGGTAAGGGACCACCTTCCGACAGTGTTCTCTAGAGAAAATAAAATTGGATTCAACAAGAACATCTTACAACCCTGACTAAACATGACCGACCATTCATTTTGCTTGAATGTTCCAAATATATTATCACCTACGGTTGGATATCCAACATAACACTTCCTGGGAGATACAGAAACGAAAGAATAACAAATATAAATTTATCTAGATGGTGACAATACACCCTAATGGGACCGACCTACATAGCCAAGCGACCTACCCAATTTTATACCATTTCCCGACTGAAGAGGCTAGAGGTTATAATTACCTTTTAGAACATCTGGCCACCATTAACTTTGAATGCCACATCGTCAGATCCATCAGAAAATTACAAATTGACATCCATAAAAATATCCTGGGTGTTAAGCTAAAAGAAGGTGTCTTCTTCGCCACCAACAAAAATATATTTGTAAAAATCAACGTATGTGACTTCTTTGGAAATACTCTGTCTGACACTCGTCCATACAAGTTGTCCTGAAAGTGGACAAACCGAAGGAACCCTCGTACCACATGCTAGGTATCACCCTATGGATCAGTAGCGAGTAGTACTTGCAAATCCGAAGATTTCAATCATAATAAATCACAAGTCGTGATAACTCCGGCGACCAAACCAGAGAAATTTAAGAAGAAGGTCCTCCGCTCATGAAGATCCACGGTCTTTAATTGGTTCATCTTCAATCAGCACCTTCCACATATTCGCTGGTTCGGAATGGTTTTCAAATATAAATTCGATCTCGGTCTTTCCATACCAACAATCATATAGGTTAGATTTGATAGTCGTTTATTTAACTATCAAATAAACAATCATTTATAAAAAGAAAACAAATTCACTGATTTAATATCTAGCATCATTTAGCCTCTTTAATTAACCGTTCATTAATTAAAACTTCTAAATCTTTCGTATTTAATATAAGAATATTCAGTTATCATTCCACTTCTACTCATTGGCTTCTCATTGTAAATTGGTAAGTGAATAAATCTTTGAGTATACAACCCCGGAGCCCGAAACCAACATCAGATTGACACCTCGAAAGTTACTCAACTCAACCAACGTACAATAATTTCCAATTTTAGAAAAAAACACATCATATTCCTTTTTTAACCACTTTTAAAATGATTATATTCTTTTATAATCTCACTAATCTTTTCCAAATTTATTTTAAATATCATTTCGTAAAATAAACTAAATAAATTTAACTTCTATAACAATTGCTACAGATTCCATTTCAAAATCCCTTCTATAAAATCATTAACTTTTCATTTACAAAATCCTTTCTTTTCATTTATAAATTCCTTTCTTATTCACAAATATAAATTCAACTCTCCTCATAATTTAGTTTTATATGTATTTTCATTTATAACTCCTTTTTGCAATCTTTCCTTGAAATCTCATTTACTATATACTTGTCTCAATTCCAATTATACGACAAATATTTATATCCTACTTCCAATTCCATTTATACGCTAATCTCATTCACGAAAACCCATTTAATCAAAGCTAATCTTATTCATGAAAACCCATTTAATCACATTTCGTATATTTATAACCAACATTCACAAAAATGTTCATTAGTTATGAAAAAAGACTTTTCATTCTTTTTAAATCAATTCCCGTACACTTTCAATTTTCATTAGTCCATTTCAACATTTTAAAATCTTTTAAAATGCCATTTACGCGCTTAACCCCTTCTTCGAAATCATTTTGACATTCCAATTTAGTTTATACCACTTAACAAATTATTTATTAATATCTAGGAATTTTCATTAATTTATAATTTTAAATAGTTATAAAAACATAAATAAAACTTTGACGTTTATTCTCAAAGTAAACATCGTATTTTAAATCCATATATAAAACTAACTTTGAAAACATCGGAATCGATTTAACATTGATTCCAAAAATCTTTAATTTTATCGTCGGTACTAATGAGGTAAATATCCACTAAAGTACCAACCCGTGAAATATTAACTAATTTCACATCCAAATGAACAAAATAAATCATATTGATAAACATTATCAAAACCAGTGAGGAATCATGTTGGATTCATGCAACCTGTTAATCTTTGCATCACAAATTCATTTTTAACATATATGATAATATAGTAAAATTTAGCAACTACTGGTGAGAAAACCAGTTGGATCCCTCCAACCTGCTATTCCATACATCCAAATAGGTTACATAAAATATAATAATTCATAAGAATATCTAATTTAAACTGATAATTTTTATAACAATAAATTACGGCTATTTAGCATCAACCAATTTATTTAAAACAAATAATAACAATTCAAACCGTCCATTAAATTAATCACGTTTATATTATTGTGAACATGACCAATAAGGTAAGTTACCTCAATCGGTTCCAATCGTTAAAATAATGATTGATTTCATTTAAATTAAACAAAGTTTAATTTAAACAACATACATAAAATATTTAGCATATATCCAACCAATCATCAAATCATCCAACGATTATAAAACATAGCACACACATTAAAAACTCGATTTATATAAAATATAAATGAGACAAACTGAGTGAGTAAACTCACGTTGATTTCATTTCTTTATTTAATTGGCTCATTTCAGCTAAATTAAACAAGCGTTTAATTTAATTGAAAAATCCAGTTCATTCCAATTCGGTCAAATTTTGTTCCATAGTGTAGATCCTGCCAAGACGATTCCGACGCATCTTAAATCGTCCAATTCTGATTATATATGGGCAAGACATGAATATTTTAGGTTAACACAAATTTAATTATATAATTATTCTTTAATTATACTTAACTAAGTTAATTACTCTATTACTTAACAACGACCGATTTTTATTCCTTCTGCTCTTCGATAGCTGCTTCGTCTTCAGCACTGTAACCCATGCTCGCTAGAAAAATCCCACCAACGCTCCTCCATTCGATGACCGGAATTCGATCTAACCACACCAGAACACGCGTCACTCTGCCGCCTTCCTTCGCCTCCTGCTCTACGTACCCTGTCGTCACCAAAACGTGTACGAACGTCGCGCCTTCTAGTCCAAAATCCAGTCACTAGAGAGCTCAAAAAAGATCACCACAACACAAGTTGTAGAGCTCATTGAGCTGGAGAAGTTGGCTTTTGAAGACTTCTGGAAATAATGTGTGGATTATGAGATTAGAGGGGCAAATTTTGGATGATTCTCGGTCATTCAAAATAATGGTGGCGGCTTGTTGAACCCTCGGCCACGCGATTAGTAAAGGGGAGAATTAGGGTTTGTTGAGCCCTTTTTATATAGAGAATATATATATACTACTATACTATAAACGAAATATCGTCGTGAAGTATGGTGCAAAAACATCCACATACGATTCCCGATGGGGATGAAATTTGAAATCCTAGCATAAAACAATATTCAAGACACGATGGAAAAGGTTTCCTCAAATTCCGAGATCATTTGTGAAAATTCCTTTATAACGTGAATCGACACGTGTTATAATTGCGCGCAATCACAAAATAAATCCAAATAACTTGAAATTTGAAATACTACAATAATAAATCATTGCAGATTTAATAATATTAATTTCATTGAAAACGGAGTTCGTTTGAAAATCAGTTATTCTTAATTTCCAAATTAAATCGACAAAATTATTAAATAAAAAACTAGGCGTTTACCACTCTCACAATCAAACGGTGATTCCGATGGATACGAAAATCAAAATCCTATAATAACTAACTAATACGAGTCCAACGGCACAAGTCTCATCTCATTTTGAGACTGTTTTCCGAAATGATATTTTATACGCAAAACGACACTATTTTAGACACTAAAATACCCGATCTCCAAAAAACGAACTACCTACCTATCCTGACTCTAAACATCAATATGAATTCAACAGAATTCGTTTCGCACCTTAATTCGATTGTTTTCTCATGTTATGCACGAATACCCATATATTAAATTTATTTAATTACATGCCATATAAAATGACGAAGCGTTTATGGCTATCATCGTCACATATGACATTGGATTGCCACGAAATTTTGTTTCGTATAATAGTTTACCGTTATGGATCCAATGAAACTAATTTCATCAAAACCCAAGGCAATTTGCAAAATGTCTATTTTTAAGGCTTATAATAATGTCGATAAAATATTATTAAATTCCAAAACAAACTCGATTAAATAATAATAAATTATTATTATAGCAAATATCCAAATGGAATATATATATACACAACTTCAAATATAAAGCAATATCGATTTAAAACTCAACAATATAAAATTTTCGAGTAAAACAATATCCAAAATATATAAAAATCCTTTTAAATTTATTAAATAAACATTATCGTTTATAAACGATTTCATAGAGACTATTTGAAAATTTGATTTGGACATAACTAACAATCTATAATATGAAATCTCGAATTTTCTCTTTCATTAGAAAATTAAAATCAACTAGATTCAAACATTACTTGTTTCATAGAATTCCGACCTATATCGGATCCTGTATATTCAGATAAAGTAACTTAATATTACAAACTGTCGTGATGTTAAGAGTTCGTTTATAATTAAATATAAATTTAACATCCAAACTTCGTTTTATAATAATGAATTCTATATTAAAAATCCATTTCTATTTCTAAGTTAATATTTAAACTAATTTAAATGTTCAAATTTAACTATCCAAAAATTCGGGTCGTTACATTTCTTCCCCCTTAAAAGAAATTCGTTCTCGAAGTTACTAATTTAAGAAAAATGTTACAAACCCATTATTTTTTCAAAAATACGATTTATTTTTGAATCGAAACCAATTCAATATTGTTAATAAAAAAAATTCAAAAATATCGAAAATTTTCTAACATCTTAAATTCCCGAAAAAAATCGGTAGTGTCTCCCCTTTATGGAGGGACTTCTGCGATATCGCAGGAACAAAAATATATATACATCAAACAACATGGTCGGAAAATAAAATTTAAAACCCAAAAATTATATTTTTGCATAGGCATGCCTTATGTGGCGCTATTGAGCATACTTGCTCAACTTATATGCAATTTATTGAACCAAAATCAACCTCAAAATCTTCTGGCATTTGTACTTAACTCAGATTATAATGTAAGCAACAAATACATGAAATTTTAAATAACACATCATTTATCAACAAGTATAACTATACCAATTCCTAAAATCAAACATGAAGAATCGATTCATTTTAACAGGTATATGTGGATCCTAGGTTAAACCATTCAGCTTTAATTCATATGCGGTTTCATTCCAATTTCTAATACTAGAATTCATTTCTTAACTTTCAATTTATTTAACTCTTTTAAATTGTTGATAATTCAACCAATCTAACATCCAATCAATAATCAACCAACAACCAATGCATAAGCGACTTAATCAAATCAATTGAATTTACATTCAATATTAATATTTACTCTGGTTTAACATATTTGAACATCAGTCAATTAATATCCAATTGATTTCTATTTAATTATTATTCATTCAATTTCCAAATCCCAGATCGATTTTATTTAATTTCAATATCATTCTTAACTCCACTTAACCAAGTTAAGTTCCAATTCCCAATCCAATTAACTAATTGATTTTTCTAACCAAATTCTGATTCATTCAAATATCATTTACTAATTTCATATTGAATTTCTCTTTTGTTATATTAAACCATTTCAAATTTTTAATCCACTTTGAATTCCATTCAAATCAACCAAACACACCAAATATCTAAATAATTTGATTTTTTTTCTTTTCTATACAAAAATATAGTTTGGGAAAAATTATTACGATTACCCGCTTTACAAAACAATATCGTGTCCATTGCCAGTTCAAAATTGAACCGATCAAATAACACAATCCAAAACATTTGTATATAATAAATCTACAAATACGCTCTCTCATATATATACTCAAACCCAATCTAGGGTATTACTAACCCTATCTCTACCGAGTTACACCACAGACCCTAAGGTTATTACCAAACCTTATACTTTGATACCACTGTAACGACCCGAGGAATTTGATGCCCGAATTTTGACAATAATACATAAACTCGTATTACTTGCCAACTCCAAGTATCGAAAACACCAGAGAGTTAATAAAAAGAAATTAGAGTGTGAGATAAAAAAGAAATAAATATTAGAATACAAGAATAAGAAGAAGAACCAACACAACACAGAGTCTCACATCACAGCGGAACAAAAATATAATATAGAAAAAAAATCTTTATTGAGAGCTTGCAAACTACCAACAATCATACAAGTACATCAAACAATCTGAACAGTTATAACAACTTGTCCTCATATACAATCACACAACATAATAATAACTATATAATATGATACATCTGAACTCTTCCAACTCGTCTCTTCACAGCATCCAATAAACTGAACCTGTAAGACTTGGTCTGACTCGAGCATTGCAAACGCCGGGATCAGTCTGGTGAACCAACTTGAGAAAACTCAATAAGTTTCTTGGTATCATCCAGCTTGATTTTAAAGTAAGAATTTTTTTGAAAGAAAAGGATAATCGTAAGACGAAATCCACACATAAATACAGATGGTTTTTACCTTACAATAACCCAAAACATTTTGAAATTATACCTGTTCTGATATTATAATAATGTCTAAATCAAATAAATAACCATCTAGGATAACTTTGGCATCTCACGCTACACATACATATTCAATAATCAAAAATTGCGGGATCTTATTGGAGAATGGATTTCCAACTATGGCAAGGTATAAGATCACCTTACGATAGTGTACCTCTAAAGAAAATACACAAAGATTCAACAAGAACGTCTTGCAACACTGGATAAGCATGACCGGCCATTCATTTCACTTGAATGTTCCGAATATATTCACCTACGGTTGGATATCCAACATAATTGTTCTCGAGAGATATAGAAGTGAAAGAAGAACAAAAAGAAATTTCTCTAGATGGTGACAATACACCTTAATGTCAGCAACCCACATAGCTATACGACCACTCAATTTTATGTCATTTCTTGATTGAAGAGGATTGAGGTTATAATCGCCATTTAGAACATCTGGCCACCATTCACTTTGAATGCCACATCGTCAGATCCATCAGAAAATCACTAATTGACATCCACAAAAATATCCTGGGTGTTAAGCTAAGAGAAGGTGTCTTCTCCGCTACTAACAGAAATATGTTTGTAAAATTCAACGTACATGACTCTTTGGAGATACTATGTCTGACACTCATCCGTACAAGCTGTCCTGGGATTGGAAAATCCGAAGGCACACTCCTGTCACATCCTAGGTATCACCCTATAGATCAGTAGCGAGTAGTCCTTGGAAATCCGAAGATTTCAATCATGATAGAATCACAAGTCGTAAAAACTTTGGCGGCCAAACCAGAGAAATTTAACAAGCAGTTCTTCCGCTCATGAAAACCCACAGTCATCAATTGCTCTATCTTCAATCAGCATCTTCCACGTATTTGCTGGTTCAGAATGGTTTTTGAATATAAATTTGATTCCGGTCTTTCCGTACCAACAATCATATAGGTCACATTTGATAGCCGGTTATTTAACTATCAAATAAACAACCATTTATAAAAAGAAAAAAATTCAATGATTCAATATCTAACATCATTTAGCCTCTTTAATTAACTAGTTGTTAATTAAAACTTCTAAATCTTCCAATGTTTTGAATATAGCTTTTTACTTCTTATTTAATATAAGAATATTCAATTACCATTCCACTTCTACTCATTGGCTCCTCATTGTAAATTGATAAGTGAATAAATCTCTAAGTATACAACCCCAAAAGTCGAAACCAACATCAAATTGACACCTTGAAAGTTACCCTACTCAACCAACGTACGATAAGTTCCAATTTCTTAAAAAAACACATCATATTCCTTTTTTTTTTTACCAATTTTAAAACTATTATATTCATTTGTAATCTCACTAATCATTTCCAATTTTATCTTAAATATCATTTCATAAAATTAACTAAATTGTTCAATTTAACTCTTATAACAAATGTTACAGATTCCATTTCAAAAACCCTTCACCTTTCATTTACAAAATCATTAACTTTTCATTTACAAAATCCTTTCTTTTCATTTATAAATTCCTTACTTGTTCGCAAATATAAATTCTACTCTCCCCATAATTCAGTTTACATATATTTCCATTTATAACTCCTTTTTGCAATCTTGCCATGAAATCTCATTTATTAGATACTTTTCTCAATTCCAATTATACGCCAAATATTCATATTCTACTTCCAGTTCCATTTACATGCTAATCTCATTTATGAAAACCAAGTGATCACATTTCGCATATTTATAACCAATGTAAGCTAAAATGTTCATTAGTTACAAAAATAATTTTTCATTCCTTTTAAATCAATTCCAGTACACTTTCAATTTCATTAGTCCATTTCAACATTTTAAAATATTTTAAAATGCCATTTGCACCATTTAACCCCTTCTTCGAAATCATTTTAACATTCCCATTTAGTTTATACCGCTTAACCATTTATTTATTAATATCTAGGAATTCCCATTATCGTATAATTTTAAATAGTTATAAAAACATAAATAAACTTCGATGTTAATTTTTAAAATAAACATCGCATTTCAAATCCATATATAAAAATAAATTTGAAAACGTTCGAAATCGATTCAACATCGATTCCAAAAATCCTTAATTTTATCGTCGATACTAAAGAGGTAAATATCCACTAAAGTACCAACCCGTGAAATATTAACTAATTTCACAACCAAATGAACAAAACAAATCATATTGAGAAACATTATCAATATTTGTGAGGAATCTTGTTGGATTCCTCCAACCTATTAATCCCTGCATCACAAATTCATTTTTAACATATATTATAATATAGTAAAATATAACAACTACTGGTGAGGAATCCACTTGGATCCCTCCAACTTGTTATTCCCTGCGTCCAAATATGTTACCTCAAATACAATAATTCATAAGAATATTTAATTTAAACTGTTAATTTTTATAACAGTAAATAATGAATATTTAACATCAACCAATTTATTTAACACTAATAATAACAATTCAAACCATCCATTAAATTAAACACGTTTATATTATTATAAACGTGACCAACAAGGTAAGTTATCTCAATTGGTTCCAATCGTTAAAATAATGATTGGTTTCATTTAATTTAAACAACATATATAAAATATTCAGCATATATCCAACCAATCTTCAAATCATCCAACGATTAACATATATAGCACACACATTAAAAACCCGACTTATATAGAATACAAGTGGGACAAACTGAGTGGACAAACTCACCTTGATTTCATTTTGTTGTTTAATCGGCTCGTTTCAGTAAAAATTAAACAAGCGTTTAATTTAACAAAAAAATTCAGTTCATTCCAATTATATTCCATAGGTAGATCCTGCCACGATTCCAATGCATCTTAAATCATCCAGTTATTATTTTAAATGGGAAAAATAAATATTTGAAGTTAGAACAAATTTAATTATATAATTATTCTTTAATTATACTTAACTAAATTAATTACTCTGTTATTTTATAACGACCGATTTTTATTCCTTCTGCTCCCCGATAACTGCTTCGTCTTCAACACCTAACCCATGCTCGCTAGAAAAATCCCACCACTGCTCCTTCATTCAACGACCGGACTTCGTTCTAACCACACCAGAACACGTGTCACTCTACCGCATATCTTCACTTGGAACCAGCTCCTTCTCGATGTACCTTGTCGCCACCAAAACGTATACGAACGTCACGCCTTCTAGGCCAAAATCCCATCACCATGGAGCTCGAAAAAAGATCACCACCGCACAAGTTGTAGAGCTCATTGAGCTGGAGAAGTTAGTTGTTGAAGACGTCTGGAAATAATGTGTGGATCATGAGATTTGAGGGGCAAATTTTGGATGATTCTAGGTCACTCAAAACAACGATGGCAGCTTGCTAAAGCCTTGACCACACAATTTGTAAAGGGGGTAATTAGGGTTTGTTGAGCCCTTTTTATAAAGAGAATATTATAAACGAAACTTCGCCGTGAAGTATCATGAAAAACATCCACTTACTATTCCCGATTGGGATAAAAATTGAAATCCTAGCATAAAACAATATTCTGGACACGATGGAAAAGGTTTCGTCGAATTCTGAGACTGTTTGAGAAAAAAAGTTAAAAACGTGAATCGACACGCGTTAAAATTACGCAAGATCACAAAATAAATCCAATTAACTTGAAATTTGAAATACTACGGTAATAAATCAGTGCGGATTTAATAAAATTAATCTCATTGAAAACAGAGTTTGTTTGAAAATTAGTTATTCTTAATTTCCAAATTAAATCAAAAAAATTATTAAATAAAAATCTAGGCGTTTACCACTGTCACGATCAAACGGTAAATCCGATCGATACGAAAATCAGAATCCTCCAATAACTAACTAATACGAATCTGATGGAACAACATTCCGAGACCGTTTCTCATAATGTAATTTATATGCAAAACGACGCTATTGTAGGCACCAAAATTCTCGGTCTCCAAGTATAACGAACTACCTACCTATCCGGACTCTAAACGTCAATACGAATTTAAGAAATTCGTTTCGCAACTTAATTTGATTGTTTGCTCGAGTTATACACGAATAGCCATCTATTAAATTAAATTTATTTAATTATACGCAATGTGAAATGAATGAGCGTTTATGGATACCGTTGTCACATAGGACATCGGACTACCACAAAATTTGGTTTTGTACAATAATTTAACGTTGCGGATCAATGAAACTAATTTCATCGAAAACGAGGCTATTCGCAAAATGGCTATTTTTGAGGCTTATAATAATATCGATAAAATATTATTAAATTTCAAAACAAACTCAATTAAATAATAATAAATTATTATTAACGTAAATATCCAAATGGAATATATAAATACATGTATATATATACACACAACTTCAAATATAAACCAATATCGATTTAAAACTCAACAATATTAAATTTTTGAGTTAAACGATATCCAAAATATATAAAAAGCCTTTAAATTTATTAAATAAATGGTATTGTTTATAAACCATTCATATCGACTATTTGAAAATTTGAATTGGATATAACTAACAATCTATAATAGGAAATCTCGATTTTCCTCTTTCATTAGAAAATTATAATCAACTAGATTCAAACATTTCTTGTTTCACAGAATTCTGACTTATATCGGATCCTATATATTCAGATGAAGTTCAAAACTCAATATTAAGAATTACCACGATGTTGCGAGTTCGTTTATAATTAAATATAAATTAACGTTCAAACTTCGTTTGACAGTAACATATTCTATATTAAAAATCCATTTCTATTTCTAAAATAATATTTAAAGTAATTTAAATGTTCAAATTTAAATGTCCAAAAATATGGGGTGTTACAAACAGCATATCGATCAGACCTTATATGAAGGAGTCATGCATTTTAGAAGATTGTCATTTTAAATAATACAATTAAATTATCAATTATAATGCCTAACATGTTATTACCATGTAACGCCAAACCCTGCCTGAACGAGAATCCCGATACACATTACACTTCTCCACCTGCAGCATACTAAAGAACCTGACCCCAATTAAACCATCTTCTCCAAAAATATTCTCTTGCTCCCTAAAATTATATTCACCCACAATCGAACTTTTTCTCACTGTAGCTCCCTCACATAAACATTACCTTCATGAAATGCCAAAATAACCTAGTCCTTCTCCCACTCGCCATCACCACCACCACAGGATGTCAACATCTCGCAATCCCTTCCTCTTCTTAACCTCCATCATGCACCACACCGTAAAACCACTCGTGACCCCTCCCCGGCGCCACTTCGTTACTGTCATAATATCCACCACACCAAAACAAAAGGCCACCATGCTTCACCGATGATCCTTACTTGCTTAACCAGACCATGTTATTAGATCTGTAACAGAAGCGACAATAAACTGTTACAATTATCACTGCAATGAATAAAATTGCCTTAAAGTGTTTGTAAAACTATTTCAATGTTACCGTTACTCACAATAAGACGAAACAATCACAAATTCATAAGAAAATTGTTAAGAACTACAATATGCAGTCTAATAGCAGAAAGAGAAGAATAGTTTACCGATTAAAGTCTGAGTCCAGCAGTTGTTGTTTCCTTGAAACAAAATTGCTCCCTCTACGGAGCTTTAGGTTTTCACCCAATCGTTTCCCAAGAATGAAACAAATCCTCTCTCCGATGTTGCGCAGCAATCATAGAGCGACGATGAACGCAGGAAGTTGGTGTATGTAGAACAGATTAATGGAGGAAGAAGATGTAGAGGGGAGAAAACAGAATAAAAATCATGTTCTGTCTCGTTTTTTCTGTCCGCCTATATATAGGTGCAGGGAGATGTCTATTCGGAAAGAGATGCGACTGTTGGAAAGGTTGCGACTCTTTACCAAAAGATGCGACTGTTTGCTTACATTTAAAAAAGCGCTGCCAAATTCAAAAAATAGTCGTTCTTAGCGTAGCAATCCCAACGGCAATCAGAGGCCCTATTAATCACGAGATCCTAAGAGCCCTAAGGCCCTATCTTTGACTTTTTATTATTATTATGGTGGCTTTTCATGCCTACATAACCCCTATCCTTCCATGTCCTCTTTCTTTTGATATAGTGTATTACAAAAGTAATATATAGTGAGATGGATTTTATTATTTCCCGATGCGGGACTTATTGCTTCCCTAAACCACTTATTCATTTCTAACAATCCCCCTCATGAATGAGTGGTTATCTAATATGTTCTGAAATACTGTGTAACATTTATCGTATCGGTAGAAATAACACAATGGCCTAGAAGTTTTTGTAGTGTTTATTATTATAACCTACCGATGAATCAGTGGACTAGATTGTCTTTGAACTGTAAGCCATTTGTGTAAGTGAAAATGTTCTTTAACTCCTTGGTTCTCTGTTTGTGTTCGTTTTTGTCATGAACACCACCTTGGTTTCATAAGTGCTTGTAGAATTAGGCCTTACAATTCTTCTTGAAGCGATGCCTTCACACTCACATATGTGATATTATATAGAGTATCCTGTAATACTCCACTGGTTCCTTATAACACCACAGTTTATACATCATTAAAATCTAAGCTTATCCTACAAATCGCGGGTTGTGCACTGACTTATCTTAGGAATGGTTGAAAAATGTTTCTTTCAACGCTAACAAGTTTTATCCTTAATTTTGTTGTCCCTTTGAACCTAGATCTTGGGATCTCCAATCAACTAGGTTGGGTTTCCATTGAGGAAAACTTTTCAGTTTATAGGTCTTAAGCCCATTCCCATCGATAAGATTTGAACTTTCCTGCTAAGTAAGCCTTTAATTAGTGGATCCACAGTGTTATCCTTTGACTTTACATAGTCTATAGTGATAACTCCATTATAGAGAAGTTGTCTTATGGTTTTATGTCTACAACGAATATGTCTAGATTTACCATTTTACAATCTACTGTTAGCTCTTCCAATAGCATATTGACTATCACAATGTATACATATTGGAGGTATGTTTTCCCTTAATTTGGAATGTCTTCCGAAAAACTCTGAAGCCAATCTGCTTCTTCCACGGCTTTATCTAGAGCAATGAATTCCGATTCCATTGTTGATCGAGCTATGCAAGTCTGTTTGGATGATTTCCATGAAATTGCCCGATTTCCTAATGTAAACACATACCCACTTGTGGATTTTGTATATTTCGAACCAGTTATCCAATTTGCGTCACTATATCCTTCTACTACTGAAGGATACTTTTTATATTGCAACATATAGTTTTGTGTGTATTTTAGAGATCCTAGGACCCTGATTATTGCTTTCCACTGATGTTTACTAGGATTACTGGTATATCTACTCAACTTGCTTATAGCGTATGCAATATCAGGCCTAGTGCAGTTCGTGACATACATAATACTTCCTAGTATACGAGAGTATTCAAGCAAATATATACCATCACCAGTGTTCTTTACCCAATTTTGGTTCATATCCACTGGTGATTTTGCAATGGTTATGTTATACTTCTCGAACCTTTCATGTATTTTGGCAATGTAATGTGACTGAGATAATACATATTTTTGTGATGACTTTATAATCTTTATACCCAAGATTACATCAGTCATTCCTAGGTCTTTCATGTTGAATCTAGAGGATAACATAACCTTTGTAGATTTTAATATGGTCATATTATTCCTTGGGATCAACAAATCATCAACAATAAAGACAAACAATGACATATCCAATATCCGTATATTTTACATAGACGTATTTATTTGATTCATTTGTTTTGAATTCATTTGATAACATAGTTTCATCAAATTTTTCATGTCATTGTTTTGGTGCTTGTTTAAGGCCATAAAATGATTTTACTAATCTGCACACCTTATTTCCATTTCCTGGGCTTAGAAACCCTTCAGGTTGCTGCATATATATATATATATATACATTTCTTTTTCTAGTTCATCATTTAAAAATGCAGTTTTCACATCCATTTGGTATATTTACAAATTTAATATCGATGTGATTGCAATAATCATCCTAATTGATGTTATTCTAGTTACTAGTGAGTATGTATCAAAGTAATCTAGATCTTCCTTCTGTCTAGATCTTTTTATTACAAGTCTAGCTTTATACTTGTCTATCGAGCCATCATCCTTTAGTTTATTTTTAAATATCCCTTTATATCCAAGTGATTTTGATCCTTTGGGTAGATCCACTATTTCCTATGTATGGTTTTGTAAAATGGATTCTATTTCACTGTTGACGGCCTCCTTCCAATATGAAGTGTCGGGAGATGACATTGCTTATTAGTAAGTTAGAAGTTCATTTTCTATCGTATATGCATAGAAATTAGGTCCAAAGGTTTTAGAGGTCCTTTGTCGTTTGCTCATTCTGGGTTCCTCTATCTCTGTTTCATCATTCCTTTCATGCTTGTTTTGATGAACATTATCCTCTGAAGTATCTATATTTCTTGATCTCTTTTGAACAATAGTTTCATTGGAGGCTTTTAGAGGATAAATGTGTTCAAAGAATCTAGCATCTTGAGACTCATAATGGTTCTTCCATGAATGTCATCATTTCATATCTGTAAACCAAAAATCTATATGCATTACTATTATGAGTATGTCCAATGAATATGCAATTTATAGTCTTTGGTCCAATTTTAACCTTTTCCGGTTTTGGTGTTTCTACTTTGGCAAGACACCCCCACACTTTCAAATATTTGTAGGATAGTGGTCTGTTTTTTCAAAGTTCACTAGGAGATATAGATGTTTTCTTTCACCGTATTTTATTCAAAATGTGACTTGCCGAAAGAATAACATCTCCTCAAAAGTTATCTAGCAAGCCAGAGCCAATTAGTAAGGCATTCATCATTTCTTTAAGAGTGCTATTTTTTCGTTCGACTACACCATTGGATTAAGGTGAATACGGGGTTGTAGTTTGATGTATAATTTTATGCTCAGCACAGAATTCTTCAAATGGAGACTCATATTCTCCTCCTCTATCACTTCTTAAAGATTTTATTTTCTTATTGAGTCGATTATCAACTTCTGCCTTATACTGTTTAAACATGTCGAAAGCTTCGTCCTTACTTTTAAGGAGATACACATGACAATACCTAGTACATTCATCAATGAATGTAATAAAGTATCTTTTTCCTCCTCTAGTTTAACACATTTTTAAGTTACATACAATGTATTAAGTCTAAAGGTTCGGTTTCTCATTTAACATGATGAAACGAAGTCTTGTCAATTTTTCTTCTGCACATACTTGATATTTATAGTTGGAATCTATGTTGCATTTTGGTGTAAAATCTAGATTAATAAATTTTCGCAATGTACCAATGTTTACATGCCATAATCCGAAATATCAATGATTGAAAAGTCAACAATATAAGCAGAAGATTCATTTTTATTCATATCATTGTTTGGCACAACAGTGGTTATATTTGCTTTAAACAAACTATCACACACGTATCTTCTTCCTACATACACTTTGTTCTTTAATATTACAAATTTATCAACAACAAAAGTCAATTTGAAACCATGTTTGCTAAGCAACGACCCCGAAATCAGGTTCTTGTAGATTTATGGAACGTGGAGAACGTCATTCAATGAAAGTTCCTTTTTAGATGTTAATTTCAGTACATCTTTCCCTTACCTTCAACCTTTGATGCAGATGAATTACCCATGAGTAGTTGCTTATGATCAGTAGCAGTTTTGTAGGTTGTAAACATCCACTTGTTGGCACATATATGACGAGTGGCTCCCGTGTCTAGAAACCACTCCTTGTTGTTGCCAACAAGGTTTCATTTAGAAACAACTGCACACTAATCCAAATTAACAACATCATCTGAATTTTCTTCCATGTTCGCTTCTGGTTTTTTCTTTTTGGGCGCGCGACACACGACTGCTTTATGGCCTTTCTTTCCACAATTATAGAAAGATCCTTGGATCTTCTTTTTTTTGGCTTAGGTCGTGCTTTCTTTTGTTTGTCTTTTCATCCTCAACCATATAAGCCTTTGCTTATATCGAACTGACTACCTTTTTCTCTTATTTTCTGTTGTCTTATTCGATTCATAGATGAACACCAACATGATCCTCCATGATCATTTCCTTGCACTTATGCTTCAAATTAGTTTTTGAATCCTTCCATGATGGAGGCAACTTTTTGATAGCCGCAGCCACTTGGAATGACTCACTTAACTCCATCTTTTTGTCGTGAATCTCATTAACGATTGTTTTGGAATCCACCATTTTGAAGTCCAGAAACTTCCTAATAATGAATTTCTTCATCTCGACGTCTTTAGTCTTATATTTCTTTTCCATAGATAGCTAGAGAACCTTTGCAGTCTCAACGGTGTAATACACATTATATAGATAGTTTTCTAAATCATTGAGAAAGTAATTTTTACAGATGAAGTCTGAATTCTTCCATGCAGTTAGAACCTCGACTTTGGTGTCGTTGGACTCTAGTTCATCAACATTTGGGGGATCCTCTGAAAGGTATGTGGGTAAGCCCAATGTTGTTAGGCAGAAAAGCATATTTTGCTGCCAGTGTTTTAAATCCTTACCATTGAACTTCTCTGGTCGCTCGCCATGTGAAAATGTGACAGATTGTGGAACCAAAGGAAGATCCTGTTGCACAGTCTGTGGTTGCACGGATTTATTGTTACTATTTTGCGACATTGTCATCTACAAACACAAGCAACAAGAAACTTCATTTTAAGATTGTTATCAGATTTGTAACAGAAACGGCAGTAAACTATTACAATTATCGTTGCAATGAACAGAAACACCTTAAAGCGTTTGTAAAACAGTTTCAATGTTATTATTACTCACAACAAGTTGAAATAATCACATATTCGTAAGAAAATTGTTAAGAACTACAATATGCAGTCTAATAGCAGAAAGAGAAGAATAGTTTACGGATTAAAGTCCGAGTCCAGCGATTGTTGTTTCCTTGAAACAAAATTTCTCCCTTTACGGCGCTTTAGGTTTTCGAGCAATCACTTCCGAAGGATTAAACAGATCCTCTCTACGATGCTGCATAGCAATCACAGAGCGACGATTGAACGCAGAAAGTTGGTTTGCTCTGAACAGATTAATGGAGGAAGAAGATGCGAGGAGAGAAAACAGAATAAAATTATGTATAGTCTCGTTTTTTCTATCCGCCTATATATAGGTATGGGGAGATGCCTATTCGAGAAGAGGCGTAGGGAGATGTCTATTCGAGAAGAGGCGCGACTGTTGGAAAGGTTGCGACCCTTTACCAACAGACATGACCGTTTGCTAGCATTCAAAAACGCATGGCCAGATTCAAAAAATAGCCGTTCTTAGTGCAGCAAGCCCATCGACAATTGGAAGCCAAATTAATCACGAGACCCCAAGATCCCTAAGGCCCTATCTTTGACCATTTAATATTACTATGAAGGCTTTTCATGACCACATAGCCTCTATCCTTCCATGTCCTCTTTCTTTTGATATAGTGTATTACCTTGTGCAATATATAGTGAGATGATTTTTATTATTTCCCGATGTATGACTTATTGCTTTCGCCAAACCACTTATTCATTTCAAATAGACCATTCCCGAACCCAACCTTCATTTCATCAAAACCATAGCTACTCCAACATGATGTATATAATCGATCAAAGATGCTCCCTCTACTCCTCTGTAAGAGTATTTTCAAATAAGCACTTACTTTTGTTCTTTTTCCATATGTAAATATTTTTTAGAAACGAATATATACATACATATCCACCATAATTTTGTCAAAAGAAAGAAAATGAGGGAACACGGACTGGTTTATCTTGATTTATAGAAGAGGCATCCCTTTTTTGTTATTATTTCATTTCTTGCTTCTAGTAACTCGGGGAGCTATGTCTAGAAAAAGATGTGGCTTTGACCTTTATATGTACTATGTTGAGCTTAGTCCATTTTTATCGATAAACCTATATGTACCCATTACATGATGTTTTCTAAGCCTAAATAAACAATAATATATGTATTAAATGATGAGAAGTAATTGAATTGATCTGCATAGATATGACATATATTGATATAAAAGTTTGTCTTAAAAGCTGAATTTATAGTAAGATGTTACACAATATCATGTCCGCATACGGATCGCGAGCAACAAAAATAAAAATACTGTTATTGCATTATGATCATAAAACAAAACTAAAATCGACATGTTAACTTATTTAGTATAATTTTATAAGTACCAACATTTGACGTAAAACAAGTCAAACGGAAGTTCAGTTATTTCCAAGTTAGAAATTATGTAAAAAAATCAAATTAATTAAATTAAACATATGTTAAAATAATCAAATCAAAATATCATCAATAGATTTCCTGTATATTTGTTCTAACTAGTTACTACTATAATTGAATTCACCTTATTACTTACTAATTTAAAAGGAGTTGAATTGAACTCCATCCAAAATCGTTTTCGCTCCTCCTCAAGCTCCTTTTTGGCGGATTCAACTTTCTTTTCCGTGTCATCCAACTTAAACTTATACCTCGCTATATCTTTACCTACAATAACAATAATGTTCTTGTTGAACCCTGCTTCAAGCTTCATGTTATCGATGTCCAACTCTAACTCTCTTATGATCTCAAAAACTTCCCTACCACTCTGATCATCTCTTAATACTGACCATACATATCGGCCATGTCCTCCGGTAACAAGCTTCTTGATTTTTCGAGGAATGGGATCAATGTCGATTTAGAAAAGCGAAAATTGGGAAACGAGCCTTGGAGTCCCTTCTTTCTTTCTTAAACCAAGGCCCCTAACTCTAAGGCCATACAGGTCTGAGTGGTATTCTTTCTGTTTCTCGGAAAGGGAAATTGTTTTACCTTCTGATATCATATCTTTCTCCTCAAAATTATTTCCCATTTAGTATCTAGGGGGAACTGCGAAGGGAACTTTAAACTATTCACTATTGCAGGGTTCGTCACGATGAATCGTGGATTTAATATGTTCTCGGGCGTAGTGAAGATAAGGAAGGAGAGTGATAACTATACTCATGAAGATGCCTTTCCCATTCTTCCCTATCGCGACTCTCACCACACTCTCGTTCATAGTCCAAAGAGTATTTTAGGTGACTTCCACCATTGATACACCGGAGGCTGGGTGTTGACGATAACTTCTCCTTTTACACATTATGCTTGCAAAGTAGCAAGGGATGACTCAAGCTCTTATCCAGTAAGCCTTACTGGGTTTCTTGAACCATTAAAGCATAAAATGTCAGCTGAAGCGCAAGAATAGACATGTCTCAGAAACAAGAAGGCTAAGCAAAGTAGTTACTTTCTTCAATCCAACGGCTAGCGAAGCCAATCAGACAGCGGGCATAGAACTGGTCTAATTTAAATAAACTTAGCTTATTTCATCTTCGAATCATAATCCGATCGCTCTAGGTCATTTAAAGTGCATAAAGGAAGGGGAGCTTCTTTAATGCTTGAAGTTGAACAAGAATGTGATGTCATCAATCAACGGTACTCCATGGAACTCGAGGTAACGATCATGAATGGCAACATGGTATGCATGGCGTTATGATGTAGTTGCATGGGGCCAATCCTCATGTGACAAAGGATGTCTCATATATAATTACTAAAAGGGGGAACACAACCAACTATAGACAACTGTTAATTGCATGCTATGCAACCTTCTGAAGGAATGTGTGCTTTGTGTCTCTGACCTGGGACTCAAACCACTTTAAAAGGATTCTTATGCTTTAACACATATTCTTTTTAGCTTTGACTTATCAATCAAGGAGGGAACAAAGGGTTATTTAACAACATCACTCCATATGAAGTGTCGGGAGCTGGGGTAATACCTCCTACTTTGCCTTCGGCGGCTTCCTGTTAAATAGATGGTTGATCAACTTATTGCTCTAGAGGCACATTGTCAGAGTCTGTAGCCGAGCCAGATCCTGTAACCAAATCCCTATGCTCAACCTCACTCTTAGCTGCTAGCTCAGCTACTCAACTAGAGCGTCTTAGTTCCATTGGCTATGAAACTTAATAAACAATTACGATTAGAGAAATTGACCTGTGCCCCTGTTTGTGCAATCAAACGCAGTAAGTGTAGTGTAGGCAAGAATATACAATTCAAAACTAAATAAGCACTAGAAATGTGATCATGATTTTGACTGGAGAGATTGTGATTATTGACTGTCTCGCCGGCCTTTAAATTGACAAGTCTAGAGTTTAACCAAGTATCGGGATCGATTTTTGGCAACTGGAGGTTTGATATTCATTTGCAAGTTATTGCAATCCTATACATTTAGGTATAGGCAATTTGTCTAGAAGTATGCTCTAAATCCTAAGTTCAAAGTTTAAGTCTAGAGTCCTCGTCCAAAGCTCAAGACGTGTCCAAATTCATATTTGATATGCACGCGTAAATAAGAAATCGAAGATAGGCCAAAATTGAAGGCATTACAGGTCAAAGGACACTCAAGTCTTATACTGTGACACCCCACGTCTGTTAATGTCACTCTCTACAGAATGCATTAAGTTCTGTGAAGCGTTATAGGTAAATAGAAACAGAAAACATCACAAGACAGATATACAATACCATCGGAATTTAAAACTTTATTTTACAAACAGAAAACGTCGTGGTCCGAAATCCAATTACAACATAAGTCTGAAATACAAAGAACCCATTACATCAAATTAAAATATCTGCCTTGTACTAAAATCATCAGAGACAGTAATATAAAACTATAGTCCCAAAAAATAGCCATAGTAAGGTAGACAGGTAATCAAAGTGGTACATCTAAGAAGCTCCAAGCAGAAACAGAAGAGAGAATCCTAATCAACCCTGATGTCTTAGCAGAAACAGGTTAGTAGGTTATTATCATTCCCCATTCATGTATGTTAATGCACCGGACCTCTCACATTAAGTTGACCACTTGTGGATGTTGGATATGTCAAACGGTTCCGGGCAGACTTCTACCACAAGTTGGACTTAACCTCATGTCTTAGCACTGTTACGTGTACATTTACGCTCTAGACCCCTCACATTAAATTAACCACTCGTGGATGCTGGATTTGTTGGGCGGTTCCGGGCAGACTTCTACCACGAGTTGAATCTAACCTCGTGTCTAAGTGCGGTTACAATTTCTATTTACTATATATTTAGGCATATTCATTCTTAAACGATTATTCATGTTCATCATAGGTTTTTCATGCTCCTACCCTCAAGTCATAAATCATCATATGAGATATGCCCCCAAATTAAAGTCTTAGATCAAAGTATAGGTTATGCCCCCAAATCCCGGTTATGTTTTATAATATAAGTTATCCCCCAATTTGTCATTCCCAACCATTCCAATTTCATTCGTTCGCATATTTCAGCGATAGGCATAGGTTCGAAGGTAGCCTGGCTATAAAAATAAAAAGGGAAGGAGGGAGAGAAGAGAACAGAAATAGGCATAATAACAAAATAGGCATATGATAATAGAAATGGGCATAATAGAGATAGGCATGTAAGGACTAAACAGTAGATCAGGTGTGCATGTAATGGCAGATTTGATTAGTTATGATTCAGGTTATTAACAAGCATAGGTTTAGATCCAAACTTATAAACATGTCAGGATTACTTATTAAATGTTTATATCTAAAAGTAACATGAACTCACGGAGACTGGATCTAAAGAACAGAGAAATGAATGTTGATGTTGTAGCAGAGATTATTGGATACGTATAAGTCGTTGTTGCAAAAGAATGGGCTAATTCAATCCAAGCTAGGGCAGCATCTCGGTGTCTCCACCGTTTTAGTGAATAAAACAATAGAAATGATGTCCTATTTATATCCTACCGCCAACGAATCCCATTCAGAAACGCATCCAAGTGCAGGGTAGGAATCTTCCCTGGATCTGGGGTGGGTAGACCCCCCGAGTCAACTCTAAGGTCAACACCACCTTGTGTGGGTCGACCCTAGAGTCGACCCCTATGGGGTGTGGATCGACCCCAAACGAGCCAGATTCCCACTTCGATTTGCCGCTCTGATTTTCGAATTATTTTGAATTCTGAACTTGATTTGTTTATATATAATTCTCTTATATGCATACAAACTTCTAAGCTTAATAACTTCCTCATACGATGTCCGTTTTATACAAACTCGGAGTCTATCTTAAGCAGAATTCTGAGACGAACGCAATGGTGTAGTCTGTTTCACTTAAGTCCCGGTATTTAATTAAGTATTCTTTAGTTTATCACTATAATTTTCTTTAAAATTATGGGGTGTTACAAATATACCAATCTGGATAAGATTCCCCCCACCAATCCAGATCCTAAGCCACTCAGCTGGTCCTAGTATAAACTCATGCCAGCCAATCCAAAATTATTGGCATCCAACATACTGATTTGGATCCCAAACTCTGCCTCTACTAATCTCGTTCTGGTATCCTTTTTCTTCTTTTAACAAAATCCTCACTAAGCCGAAGCCTACAACCTTTCTTCCTCCTGTTTCACCAAAGACCCTTCTCCTTCGGTTGCCACATAGACACCGATTTGAACTCCAAGCCTGACTTCTTCTCCTCCCTTCACGATATCGTCCACTTCGCTGCTCCCTCATCTCAATAACACCACCAATTGTCTCCGTCGTCATCACTACATCATATCTAGTATGACCTAAATTCGAATAACTCAAAGGCAAGATTGTAATGACCCGATTTTTCAACCCAAAAAGTCGACACTAATACATCCAGGGTATTAACATGCCAAACATCCAAGTGTCAGAAAACTCACTAGGAGTTAAAGAAAAATAAGATAAAATAGAATCTTACAATCGCAACAGTTATCACAAAATATTTTATAAAGTCATTTACAAAACATATTACATCACAATTACACTAGAACAATTCTACCTTAGGATAGTTATAGCCGCCTATCCTTATATATCAAATAAAGTATATATAATATACAATGGAAACCTGGGATATCTGACTATCGATGAAGCCTCCTGGTCCAAGCATCTCCAAATGCTTCCGTCAAAACCTGAACTACTTGGCTGCTCATTAAAATTTGAGCATCCAAGAGTTTAAGGGAAAGAAAGCAAAACACTGGGTCAAATATGGGTCTGATGTGAGAAAACTCAAACAGCCTAATTACTATATTTAGAAAACTTTGAAAACAAATGCTTCTAAGACCATGTCACACATAATCACGGATGGGTTTTAACTAACGATAGCCATTTTTTTATAGAAAATCTCATGATATTATAATAATGTCCAACAAATAAAATTTAAAAATAGTTGAAATGCTTGCATCTCACGTTTCAACATATTTGGGTACAATTAGTCCGTACAACACTTATTGGAGTTTGGATTTCATACAATGAATATGCAATGGGGTACCACCTGACATGGTACCTCTCTAGATAAGCGTACCGAGAGCCTCATATGGACTCCCTGTGAATCAAGACTGGCCAACCCCTCTCTGGATTGCACCGAATATTTTGACCCCTTGGTAGAGATCAGCAACCAACCACAACATACAATAATCAAAGGGTCATCCATCCTAGATTGGGTAGTCATAATACCCTACTTGGGTGCTACCCACTTTACCCTGAAGCATATTCCATGTTTTAGTAATTACCAGTTGACGAGGCTAGAGGGTACGTTTTTACCTTTCATACATGACATACACCCATCTATGGATGCTAGATCGCCACTCCATCGATCACTAATTGACATCCACAAAAATACAACCTTCGAGCTCATACGTCTTGTAGAAGGTTTTAAGCTAAGAGAAGTTGCCTCCTCCGCCACCAAACAATTGTACATTTGTAAAAATCAATGTATGTGACCTAAGAAATGCAATGTCAGACATCTATCCATACAAGTTGTCCAGAAACATGACAAACTGATGGCACTACTCCTACAACATTCAGTTTGGGATCACTATAACTCCCTACATTAATTAAATAATAAAAAGGGGGTAAGAAATAATTCTAATGTTGAAATAAAAAGTGCAAGTTAAAAACAAAGAGAAACAAATGCATAAATAGATACATGCATGAAAAGTGGACATGAAATTAACTACAAATTGGAATTAGGATGCATGCTATAAAAAGGGAATGAAATAATGCATTAAAAGGAATAAAACAATACATTGATGGCCTTATAAATTGCATTAATTTAGAAGTTATAAAATGGAGCTTTCATGGCAAAGTTATAATGAATTAATAACCAAAAGATGGCATGCGTATATATACATGCGAACTCGAAATTCAAACTTAAAGGTGAGCTATAACTAGAATGTTATAAATTAGATAAGTTATAGTAAGAAAGCAATCAAGTTTATTAATCAATGTTAAAATCAGAAAACAAAACGGTGCAAAAGCTCGTCTGAACCTAGGATGGGTCAACCCATATGAGACCTGGGACGATCCATGTGTCGACCCGAGGGTCGACCCACCTTAGAGGTTCGGATATGTTTTCCACGTGACGTGGATTTCTGATATAAACGGCTCGGATTTTCATTTATTAAATCTGATGGACCAGATTTTCTCTTACACCTATAAATGGACTAGCAGACCTAGCTTTAAACTCATATTTTCTGAGATGCTGCCTAGGCTCTGCCATTCTCTTATTCCTCCAAACCATTTTAGAAAATTAGAATATTAGTTCATAGGGGTTCTAATTCAATATTTGAGGATTAGAGATATAAATCTACGAATAGGTGTTCAAAATTCTGATCAATGTGAGGTAAGTTCTTGAATCTGATTTATTTAGGTTTCTCCTCCTCTTTCCCTCTTCTTTAGTATCAGATTTGTAAATCCGTGGTTGTTTAATGTTAAATTCAGTTAGGAAGACCACGGAATCACATATCTGAATCAGATTCAAGGATAGGAAAGTTGTCAGTTGAGTGGATTTAAATTATACCTTTTTAAATAATGGTTCATTTACCGTTTGCATTCCCCGTCATTCTTAACATGTTAAATAACTGTAACTTGTGATAATTGCGATATAATTCATTTTCAGTTATGTTAAGAATATTACTATGGTATAGATTTGTTCCATGAATCTGTTAATTGGATTAAAATTATTGTAATGCTGAATTTGTGAGATTTACAATAAAAGTGAATATGTTATAGAAAATGTTGTTTATGACAAACTGGATATTGTAAATCAAATTACAGTGAAACTGGGAATAATAGAAAAAGAATAGATATGCCTAATTTGTAAGTAATTGGGAAATTGTAGATAACCGCATTGAGACACGAGGTTAAGTTCAACTTGTGGTAGAAACCCGCCTAGAGATGCCCGACAAATCCGGCATTCATAAGTGGTCAACTTAATGCGAGAGATTTGGTACATAAACATATATAAAAATATATGTATACAACAGACAATAAGTAAATAAATAAGTAATGTTTGTAGAAGTACAACAAATAGATATTTTGGGAGTGATAAAATAAAGATACTTCATTGTCAATTAATGTCTTAGGAAACTATGACTGTTAGGTTCATAAGTGACGTTAATTGTAATCAATATAATTAAATGGCATGTGTGAAAATATACAAGATGATAAAGAAATGGATGCTAAAACAGTAATGGTTTGGTTAAAAAGGGAAAATGTGATGAACGAGAAATATAACCTATTATAATTGATTATATGAATGAGAAGGTAATATAATAGCTAGGCTTGTCCTAGGGACAAGCGTAATTATAACATGGGTTATAATAAATAAAAAGGAAACTTATTAATAAATCTTAGTTAAGAGAACTAAGTTAATAAGTAAACAACAATGATAAGCTATGACAGTTATGATGGAATAAGAAAGAGTAAAGTTAGAAGACTTATGGAATGAAATAAGTTGTACTTAATTATAAACTAAGTAAGATGTTAACAGAAAACATGTGGATTCAAATAAGACATACTTAATTATACATTAAGTAGAACATTGTTATTATAACTTATAAATATGAAATTGGACAAGGAATACCACGGTAATAATGTAAAAAGATTGTAAATTACTTCCGTTAATTACAATCTGGGGAATAGCATGTTACAGAATTATTAATAAACTTAAATGGGTTAAGTTATATCACTGAATTAATAAGCGAGAGGGGTCCGTTCCTTCGAGATATAAGGGGCTAAAAGAAAACCTGGTAACTTGAATAAAAAGATAAGATGTGAACAACCAAGTTAATTGGAAATCTGATAAAATAAGACAAGTGCGCGATTAAAAGATTAGACATAGGGTCTAATAACACTTTAGTGTGATGCACTTGAACCAGTCTGCATGTACGAAGGTGAAGAAATCAAAGGGGATATATCATCGAGGTGTTTGGAGGCACAAGAGGAGCATGTCCATCTAATTCTTCTGCTTGCTGGCTCTGTGGGACTGGTAGGAAGCACATGGCTTCGAAGGACATAGTAGGTTACTCCGTGGTGGCCCTCTATTGCGGTGCATGCTCAGGCTGTACTCGCACAGGTTGGGCCTACGCGTTACCACCCAATGAGTATACCTTGACTACAACAATAGTTTAGCAGTCAGAAGGTTATGGCGGTATGGCATTGGGATGATTCGATGGTTTGCCTCGCTCGTAGAGGGAGGTTGGTCATGAACAAATAAAGGATATTGATCGTCGGGTATATGTCATCGACAGTCAATGAGATGCGAAAAGACTAGAGCTAAACCTGTAGACCATCGATCGATCTTTCCCCGTCGAGACTTTGGTTGTGGGACACGCCAATTTGGATGTAAATTGTTTGCTAGGGGAACATCACTTAGCTCTTAATGTAGTCTTTCACTAGTTGAAGAAGGGGTCGAGGTGGGACCATAGCAACCGTGAAAATGCAGACCATAGTTTGGATATCTGTACTTTAGGCCCTATTAGTCGACCTATACAGATATGGAAAAGCTCCCGACCTAGTTCCGTGCATTGGATGCAGCCCTATTACGGGACTGGGGGTATAGTAGACAATGTGTATGTGTGAGGGTCTAGGTACACGCCCACTGCACTGGGTGGTGTATCGTGGACGCTAGGGAATTACTCCATGGTGAGACTTGATTCGACCAAACAGTTTGGATATGGCAGTCCATACGCTTACGTAACATAGCGAGGGTAGTTCTGTGCGGAACATGGCGTATTAATATGATGGTCCTTACGTCGTTCGATGTAGGATGAGAGTTACATACGCTTTTGAGGCATGACTGCGGAGACCGTGTGAGAAGAGTACCATGGGAAGTACCTTGATATTGAGGTAGCTAAATATATGCTATATTAGGTGAATCTGCTGGGAGGTCGATGGGTACGACGTGTGTGTAAAGCCTTGAGTGCTATTAACCCAAACTATCCTAAAAAACAAGAAAACATAACTGAATGGTATATGTAGGGTTATTTCAGAATGTGTAATTTAGTCCAGTCACCAGAACTTGTGTTCTGAACTCATGCTCATAACACTCTCGCAGGTTAGGTTTATGACAGAGGTATGGTAGCTTTGATATTGGTTAGGCATTATTAATACTTTGGTAAGACTATATTTGATTATATTTTATTTTATTTATTTCCGCTGTGAGATGTTTTCTGAGCTCTAATATATTTTATATCTCTTTCTTTTCTGCAGGATATGAGACAAGTCAACTCAGGTTTCGGTAGATTGGGATTTAAAAAAAAAAAAAATCGGTCTGTCGGAATCCCCGATTGTTACATCTGGTATCAGAGCATAGGTTTTGGATCCCTTTATAAATAGTGAGTGAATGTATTTGTATTTTAAAAGTTTAAATGTTATATATATATACACACACACACACACACACACACACCTAGATCCATAAAAGAACTCACTAAATAAGAAGAGCGGTTTATGAAAAGAGTTGGAATATCAGTTATGTACACTAAAGGAATAAATATGGAAATTTTGAGAACAAGAGGCCCTTAGGTGGTTTGGGTAAAAAGTGTACAATGTAATTGGTAATGAAGAAAGATGTATCCCATATGTTAATGCTTTGGATTAGTGGGTTTGGCAGTTGAGCCTTATAAATTGGGAAAAGGAAAGAAGGAAAATGGATTAGGAATATATATACTTGAGAGAAATGACTTTGTAGGAATATTTAGGGAAGTCTAAGTAAGTTGGGAACCCACTTTGAGTCTAGCCTCATTGTTAACTTTTGAGAACCTGAAAAAAATTAAAAGCTTTTGGGTAATAGTTTATGGTGTTTTTCAAGTTTTGATGCTAAAAGTTACAATTTCAAAATAGGTACTAGCTAAATTGTATAGAAACAATTTTTGAAACAAAAAGGGAGTATTTTTTATGTTTGAAAAAAAAATGTAAGGAACATATTTGAAAAAAAAAAGTACATATTGGGTTTCGGAGAAAAATAAAATAAAATGGGGAATATTTTGGAAATGATGATTTCTTATGAAATTTTTGTCTGAAATGAATTCTTTCAAAAAAATGTGCATATTATAGAGCATGTATAGCTTGCTAGTTTTTAAGCTATGATGTATGAAAGGATTAAAAAGCAAAACATATAAAAGATTGAATTTAATTAAAAATTAAAATTTTCAGTATAGAAAATTTTGAAAATCTCTATTCTTTTGACAATAATTTTTTATAATTGTTTTGACATAAAATTTTGTTGGGTGGACAAAGTAAGTTGTAAGAATTAAGAATAAAGTAGATGTTTTCACCTAGTTGTATGTAATTGAACTGACATTGTAAAACATGAAGAGTTGTGAAACTGATTAAGAAATAGTTGTCCTTGTCTACTCCAGTTTTTATAATTTGAAAAAAAAAAGTTTTGCATTTTTTATGGGATGACATATTTTTATGGTTTGACAAATGTAAGTTTTAATGAGAAAAAAATAAAGTTTTGAAACTTTTAATTTTTGAAAGGAAAATGAAATCAGGAAGCCAAACCATATTTTTAAATCATGGAGTAGGTAAGGATTAGTACCTAGGAAACACGGATATATTTTGAGGCTATGAAGTGGATGGCGAGAATTATTTTGAAATAATGGTAAGTTCCCGTAGAATGCGTAAGCATTATAGAGAATAGGTTGTTGTTTGGAAAAGACTGTTAGTACACAGCAAGAACTAGTGGTGACTACCAGATGGCAGAGGGTAAGTAAGTGTTTAGATCCTTTGGTTTGGACTTTTTTTTGTCGTAAGGGACATGGTCCTAGGATTCTTAGCCCTTGATAGTAGCTGTGTAGAGTGCTTGTTCTCCTGCTTTAGTTAAAGGATTAGTAGGCTTATTTGAAGACTAAACTTAGATCAGTGGATTAAATTAAATAAGCTAAGAAAAAGTAATGACATAATTAAAAAGAAACAATAAATCCAGTAAAGCAACAAACAAGACTGTTGAGAAAATTGAAAATTTTGAGAAATGGGTTTTTTTCTTAGTAAGTTGAAAAAGAAAATCAATAACAAAGAAAATTTTCTTATGAGAACTGTGTTTGGATGGGAAGATAGGGAATCTTTATATAATAGTTGCATAAAATCCAAGTACGGATAGAAAAGATTCATAAAAGAAAAACGGAAGATGTCAAGTTTTCCGTTTTCCACCTTTTCGTAACATAAGAAATCGAATTTCGAAAATTAGATTTTTCTGAAATTCGCAAAAGTTAAAGTTAGTTGGTAGGGTTTTGGATGCAAAAATTGGATGGACTACGCTCTTGCTTTGTAAGAGTGTAGGAAATTTTGGGTGAAAAAAGTATTTTGATTTTCAAAATATTGCATTCATATAGAAATTGTCAGCATATTTAGGGCGTGTGTATCATGTTTTCGAAATATTTTCAACAAAAATTTGCATTCATAAAGGAGGTAGCGCTTAGGCATTCATTACATCCATGTATTACAATGTTGTATTACACTTTGCACAAACGCGCAAATGGTAGAAAAATTGGATGTACACCTGATGGTTGTGACTTATGAGAGGAATTACTTACTTTTACCCTTACCAAATTTTGGGGATGAAATTTCCTAAGGGTGGGAGAATGTAACACCCCAAATTAATTAAATAATAAAAAGGGGTAAGAAATAATTCTAATGTTGAAATAAAAAAAGCAAGTAAAAAACAAAGAGAAATAAATGCATAAATAAATACATGCATGAAAAGTGGACAAGAGATTAACTGCAATTCTAAATTAAGATGCATGCATTAGAAAAGGGAATGAAACAATGCATTAAAAGTAATAAAACAATCCATTGATAGCCTTATAAATTACATCAATAAAGCAGCTATAAAATAGGGCTTGCATTGGAAAGTTATAATGAATTCATAACCAGAAGATTGCATGCGTATATATACATGCGAATTCGAAATTCAAACTTAAAGGTAAGTTATAACTAGAATATTATAAATCAAATAAGTTATATTAAGAAAGTAATTAACGTTGTTAATCAACATTAAAAACAAAAAACAAAACGGTGTAAAAATCTCGTTTGGACTCAAGATGGGTCGACCTATATGAGACCTAGGTCGCTCCATGTGTCGACCCAGGAGTCGACCCTCCTTAGAGGTGGGTCGACATAGGGGTCGACCCGATCGACCCAGATCTATTTTTTGCGTGATGTGGATTTCTGATATAAATGGCTCGAATTTTAATTGAATAAATCTGATGGACTAGACTTTCTCATACACCTATAAATAGACTAGCAAACCTAGCTTTAAACTCGTATTTTCTGAGATGCTGCCTAGGCTTTGCCATTCTGTTCTTCCTCCAGATCTTTTCAGAAAATTAGAATATTAGTTCATAGGGGTTCTGATTCAAGATTTGAAGATAAGAGATATAAATCTTCAAATAGATGTTCAGAATATTGATCAACGTGAGGTAAGTTCTAGAATCTAGTTTATTTAGGTTTCTCTTCCTTTTGCCTATTCTTTTAGTATCAGATTTGTAAATCCGTGGTTGTTTAATATTAGACTCAGTTAGGAAGACCACGTAATCACAGATCTGAATCAGATTCAAGGATTGGAAAGCTGTCAGGTGAGTGGATTTAAATTATACCTTTTTAAATAATTGTATATTTACCGTTTGCATTCCTCGTCATTCTTTACATGTTAAATAACTGTATTGCGGTATAATTCATTTTCATTTATGTTAAGAATATTACTGTTGTATAGATTTGTTCTATGAATCTGTTAATTGGATTAAAATTACTATAATATTGAATTTGTGAGATTTACAATAAAAGTGAATATGTTGTAGAAAATTTTGTTAATGACAAATTGGATATTGTAAATCAAATTACAGTGAAATTGAGAATAATAGAAAATAACTAATATGCCTAATATGTATATAAAATTTACGGTAATTGGGAAATTGTAGATAACCGCATTGAGACACGAGGTTAAATTCAACTTGTGGTAGAAGCTTGCCCAGAACCGCCCGGCAAATCCAGCATCCAAAAGTGGTCAACTTAGTGTGAGAGGTCTGGTGCCTAAATATATATAAAAATATATGTATACAATAGACAATAAGTAAATGAATAAATTAGTAATGTCTGTTTGGGTACAATAAATAGATATTTTGGGATTGATTAAATAAAGATACTTCATTGTCAATTAATGTCTTAGGAAACTATGACCGTTAGGTTCATAAGTGACATTACTTGTAATCAATAGAATTAAATGGCACGTGTGAAATATACAAGACAATAAAAAAATGGATGCTACAACAATGAAGGTTTAGTTAAAAAAGGAAAATGTGATCAATGGGGAATATAACCTATTATAACTGATTATGTGAATGAGAACGTAATATAATAGGTAGGCTTGTCCTGGGGGCAATTGTAATTATAACATGGAATATAATAAATAAAAAGGAAACTTATTAATAAACCTTAGTTAAGAGAACTAAGTAAATAAGTAAACAACAACGATAAGTTGTGACACTGATGGTGGAATAAGAAAGAGTAAAGTAAGAAGACTTATGAAATGTAATAAGTCGTTCTTAATTATATATTAAGTAAGAAGTTAACAGAAAACGTGTGGATTGACATAAGACGTACTTAATTATACATTAAGTAGAACATGTTATTGTAACGTGTAAACATGAAATTGGACAAGGAATGACATGGTAATAATTTAAAAAGATTGTAGATTACTTTCGTTAATTACAATCTAGGGAATAACATGTTATGGGCTTATTAATGAACTTAAATAGGTTAACTTATATCACTGAATTAATAAGCGAGAAGGGTCTGTTCCTTCAAGATATAAGGGGTTCAGAGAAAACCTGGTAACTTGAATAGAAAGATAAGACATGAATATTCAAGTTAATTGGAAATATGATAAAATAAGACAAGCGTGCGATTAAAAGATTAGACATAGGGTCTAATAACACGTTAGCATGTTGCGCTTGAACCAGTCCGCATGTGTGAAGGTGAAGAACTCCACGGGATAGATCATCGAGGTGTCTAGAGGCACGAGAGGAGCACGTCCATCTGATTCTTCTTATTGATATTCTGCTTGCTGGCTCTGTAGGACTGGAAGGAAGCATGCGGCTTCCGAGGGATATGGTAGGGTATTCCATAGTGGTCCTCTGTTACGGTGCATGCTCAGGCTGTACTCGCAGAAGTTGGGTCTGCGCGTTACCACCCGGTGAGTATACCTTGACTGCAATAATAGTTTAGCAGTAAGAAGGTTGTGGGGGTATGGTATTGGAGTTACTCGGTGGTTTGCCTCGCTCGTAGAGAGAGATTGGTAAGGAACAAATAAAGGATAATAATCATCAGGTACCTATCAACGACAGTCAGTGGGATATAGAAAGACTATAACTAAACCTATAAACCATCAAACTTTCACTACCGAGGCTTTGGTTGCGAGACACGCTAATTTGAATGTAAATTGTTTGCTAGGGACACGTCACTTAGCTCTTGATGTAGTCTTTCACTAGTTGAGGGAGGGGTCGAGGTGGGGCAATAGCCACCGTGAAAATGCAGACTATAGTTTGGATGTCTGTACTTTACGCCCTGTTAGTCGACCTATACAGATATGGAAAATCTTTCGACTGAGTTCCGTGCATTTGATACATCCCTAATACGAGACTTGGGTACAGTAGACATTACGTACGTGTGAGTGTCTAGGTACACATACAGATCACCGGGTGGTATACTGTAGATGCTAGGGCTTTACTCCATGTTGATACTTGATTCGACTAAGGAGTTTGGATCTGGCAGTCTGTACGCTTACGTAGCATAGTGAGGGTAGTTCTAAGCTAAACATGGCGTATTAATATGAAGGGCCATACGTCATTCGGTGTAGGACGAGAGTTACATACGCTTCCCGAGGCATGACGGCGGAGACCGTGCGAGAAGGGTACCTTGGGAAGTACCTTGATATTGGGGGCAGCTACATATATGCTCTATTAGGTTAATCTACTGGGAGGTAGATGGGTACGACATGTGTGTAGAGCCTTGAATGTTATTAACCCAAACTAACCTAACAAACAAGAAAACATAGCTGAACGGTATATGTAGGGTTATTAGTCCAGTCACCAGAACTTGTGTTCTGACCCCCTCCTCATAACACACTCGCAGGTTAGGTTTATGACAGAGATATGGTAGCTTTGGATACTGGTTAGGCAGTATTAATACTTTGGTAAGGCTATATTTGATTATATTATATTTTATTCCTTTCCGTTGTGAGATGTTTTCTAAGCTCTGATATATTTTATATCCCTCTGTCTTTTTTGTAGGATACTAGACAAGTCAACTCGAGTTTCAGTAGATTGAGATTTTTAAAAGAAAAAAATCGGCAGAATTTGGGTTGTTACAATCACCCTAAGGATTTGTGGCGATTAACCCTTGCACTCTAGCTCTATCTTGATCTCTTCATCTTCAGTAAATACCATCTCCGTCGCTAAGCTGGATCGAAGTGGTTTTCGGATCACTTAATCCGATACTGATCTCTTCGAAACAACTTTCGATAATTTGCTGTAAACTTAACCCCGGTTCTTTAGGAAATAAACAGCCAAGTATAAGAGTGGAGTTCACCTCTTAACTGTTTTTAGATGGGTTTCCTTATCGCTTGTCCCAAAAGAACAATACGAGGTTTATACGCATAGTGAATCATTAACAGGGATGACTGTGTTGTATAAATCATGTGTTTCCCTTAGATATTTTCAAAGTAAGATTTTAGATCCAGATTTGATACTCAATTATTTAACTATCAAATGAAACACACAAAACTACCAAAGGCTTATTTCCTATAATAGTCATTAAGCCTCATTTAATTAATCTTTTATTAATTAATTTCAATTCTCTTCTCTTAAAACATTCACATACTTATCCCTACGATATAAGTATGTATTTCAAAGTCAATTAAGATGATTTATCATTTCTAATTCACTGCTACTAAGTTACTAAAACCCATATTACTTCATTAAGCTTCTAAGACTTTGTCTTTAAGTAACAAATCATTTAAGGAAATAATGATTTAATTTACAAAATCAGCTCTCGATCTCAAACTAACATTATTCCTCGGATAACAATAAAGTCGTTCAAGTTGTGGTACTTAGTTACTTCTTAGACCTTGACTCGACATCACTTTCATCCTTAAAATAATAAAAGTCTACTATCTTAAGTTCTAAATATCCAACTTAAGTTGACTCGATTCCAAATGATATCCATTCTAAAACTATAAACCCAATCTTTAATAAGATTTCAACTCTCCTTTAACACACTCAAAACATTTTACTTAATTCTTTTCATTAAGTAAATTCTATTAAAAAATCAGCTTGTTTACTTCAAATCTAATTCAAATCCAATATTAAAATTAAAGCTTATTCTTAAGTTAGTTGAATTAACTTGAATCTTGCTAGTTAATATCAATTAACTATAATAAAACTACTTATCTCGAATACACTTAGTAAAATGATTCATTTAAGTACAAATCCATTTGATAACTTCTTTGATAAATATCATGATCAATCACTATTTCCCTTTCTTTTTATAAGGAATGATTCCAAATACCTTTAAATAAACAAGTTACTACGTTAAAAGAATTCTTCTTTCAAATTATCTTAAACTCATACAACAATTGATGGTTTTTATCAATCGTTAAAAGCATTACATTACCACAGAATATCTTTGATAAGACCATTACTTAAATATCTCTTGAATATTATATTTTAAAATGATAAAATCTCTCATACTTTTCAAAAGAATAGGCTATTGATTACAAAATCAAAAGAGGCTTGGAGACCACAATGGTTCTTATCTAATTTGGCTTAACTTACCAAGCTATACTAATAGCAAACAGTGAATTGTTCTGCAAAACACATGTCAAAGTTAATAATATAGCAAAATGAGTTTGCTCTGCGAATAGATGTCCAACATAATTAACAACCTAGTTATAGTAGAATGGGGATAAATTCTACTAACAGATTCCCACACATATTTATCATCACAAAACATGTCAACAATAATTAAAATATAACATGTCCAGAGTAATATTGTGACAAGAGAGTTATTTATTGTATTAAAGAGGTGTCCAAATTCAACTCAGCTACTAGCAGAAAGGGTTTTTGTTCTGCTAATAGTGTCCCAGTATTCTATTTTGAACTAATAGTAGAATGGTATTTGGGTCTACTAACAAATTCACCTAATATCTAACCCATGAGGTTACTTAAAAATAATTGATAATGAGATCCCTTGGAATAAAAGTACCTTTTCAAATATCCTTGGAAAATAAGAGATTCAACTTAAAAAACTTTAGTTAAAATCATATAATATTAATCTCATTATATAATAGAAAGTTTCCTTCTCAACAATTGCGTCTAGGTTTCCTTATTTTTTGTCGCCCTCTTCTATTTTCGTATCTATCTTCCACTTAGAATTACTTCTTTGGCCTAACGAATCTGTCACTTCCTTCCCCCATCTCCTATCACCTCCCCACTCTAACCTAGTTTACACCATCATGGTGTAGGGCTTTCTGTCAGATCCAGATCTAGTTTTCATTTTGTCTTCCAATCGAGGTCTCCATCTTCACTCCCCTTTACTCCTAATTTGGTCGTCTTCCCACTATTTTCCCCTAGGTTGAACAACCCTAGTAATAATGAACCCTGTTTACACCACCGCATCCTCTCCTGCAACGGTCCCCTCTGGCCTCCATGGTTTTTGCCCTGGCATCTCCTATAGGTTGTCCTCCTTGCAGATTAGCTTGTTGCCAGTGATAAGCTGTTGGATTTTGTCCCTTTTTCGATTTCTTCTATAGGTTATCCCTCTCTTATTCTGTCAGGCTAGTGAGTTGCTTGAGACCCAGCTAGTTGCTACCAGATCTAACATTGATAAGTTATTGGGTTGATGGTTTGTAGTGTGAGTTTTGGTTGTGTAGGAGGATGTTTTGCTTGTTGTTGGGTGTGGTTTCTTAATGGGTGTATCGGCTTGGTTATTGGTGTGTTGTTGTTTTAGTGTGGTCCAGCGTGGGAGTTGTTTTACACTAGGTTCAGCTTTAGATAGATATTCCCTTGAGCTTTCCTTCTGGATCTGAATTGGAGGTTTACATATTTAAACTGTGTCAATTGGAGCTTTAGCTAGAGTTGTTCTTATATATATATATATCCTTGTTTGAACACATGGACTGCTCATTAGCTATATAAACAATTTATTTTATCCAATGTGTTGCTAATCTTAGCATAGCTGGTGTTGCAACTGCACTGCTACAAGTGCAAGTGTTAGCTTTGAAGTAGGATATTTCAATTCTCTGCATTTTCAGTCTTCTGCAACTCTTCTTCTGGTAGATATTATCCTGTTGCTTGTAGCCACAGTGCAAATTAATTGGTCCGTTTTAAAATTAAGGTGTCTAAATCAGCTATTACTACTCTGGTTTATAACTGTGCAGGTAAGTGTTCAATTCTCAGCATAAGCTTATGTGTCGCTGTAATTGGATGGTAATGGTCGTAGTGCGTGGTATAGTCATGTTAATACTGTGAACAATAGGACTGCTAACAGCCTATAAAATTATGTTATGGTGTGTATTGCTATGTGCAGCACTATGTACTGATTTGTTTCTGTCTTCTAACTAAATTCTATAACTAATCTCACCCTGCATGGTGATAGATAATAGTTTAGGACTTAGTTAAGGCAATCGTATTTGTAGTAGATAGGCGGTCAACCTATCTCCTGTTATAAAAATAAAAATAAATCATAGCCGACCGGTTTTTACAGTGTTTCATAACACTTTTTTTATTATAATCAACAATAAAAATACAGTATAATACATGTGATTGTGGTTGACAATCAACTAATTCGGTTTTTAAGGTGGACCGACCACCGCCTACGGAATATATAGTGTTCCATCCACTCTACCTAAACAGGCTAAGAGCACTAGAGCTAACTAGTTTTGCTAGACTACAATATGATTTCGTATACACTCCACGCGGGGAGGCATATAATTACATATTCAAGAACTCATAAAAATATAATTACATCAGATGTGCCTTATAGGTAGTACAACTTGTAAAGCATCACAAGGCACAAGGCACAAGAATTCATAACATAGCCCACGGCTCCAAGTAACAGAACACTGGGCTCAAGAATTCAAAGGCACGGACCTCAACGTAGCACAGTATAATTGACATAACATAGCACAATAGAATTCAAATGCTCGAACTTCCTCCTGTTGTAGCAATAACCTCCGAGACTATCTTGTGGTTAACAAAAATAGTTTGATAATCAACCAAATTGCATATTGGAATACATAATAAAGGAGATGCCTAAAGGTTGAACACTAAACAAAAAAGCAAAAGATGATACCATTACCAGCATACGAGCATAGGCTTCCATTCACTAGAAGTGGTGCATTAAGAACAAGCTATGACCAGTGAATAACCAGAAACACCCTGTACTGAAGTAAAAAGACTTCCAACCAACACAAACGACACAGCAATCCCTCCTTGACTTACTGATATCAATCCAGATGACAATAGCCATAAAGCAGGCAAGTCGAAACCAGACATCACAAAGACAAGCAATCACAGCACAACTTCAGACTTGCAGACTAACAGCTACACAACGACCCAGAAGCTCAAACCACATGATACAATTTACACCAAGCAATGTATAAGACTAACTCGCGAGAAACAGGGGTAGCACATTACAGCATTGTTCGTCGCGTCGACTGCAATCAACAAGAAAAAACCAAAGCATAATAACTATGCACTCCAGACATGGCCACCACACCCTGCTTAACAACTAAAGAAAACCAGAAACCACATTACAAGCAAGTCAAAAACCCAAAAATACCAAGACCAGACAGAAAACTGCAGATCCAAATTGGTATCTAATATAACCACAAATGACCCTATGGCTCAGACTACATGTTCATTGTACACCAAGCAATGTAAGAGCATAGATTCGCGAGGTAACCAAAGATAGCACACTACAGCCAATGCTTGAGAGGGAAACACTATCTAATAGTTTACATCCACAGCAGAGTGCCACAGAGAAGCGAAGTGGGCCGTCGCGCACTACAAGTGGATGATAACAAAAGAAAGGAGAGATTATTGCTACAAATATGTTGAGGAAGGATGAAAAGAGCAGTTGCAGGGCGTTGAGGGTTCAGATCGAAATGGATGAGTAGAGAAGCTTCAAGATTGAACACGCATGCGAAAATAGTCTTGGGGATGGCTGAGATGTGAAGATCTGAAAGAGAGAGGAAGGAAATAGAAGAAAGGCGGTGAAAGTTGAGAAAATGGAAGAAATCGGAGGGAGAACTGTCGCCATTAACGTTCAATCTGAAGCTCTCGAACCCTGCGCTTTATTTAACCCATTACTTGTTATATTTTGTACTCATTACTTGTTATAATGAAAAAGTGGTACGGACCACTATAAAAATCAGTTGGCTTTGCCAAAAAATATATTAATCTCATTATTAAATAATACATAAACTTCTAAATAAAAATTACTAAATCATTTAGTTCCAAATCAGTATTTAAATAATTAATTAAATAATTAATAACCTTTCAAATAAACAATTGAACATTTATTTAACCCATTAAAATAATAATTAATTATTAAATATCCTTCTTAAATAAATAATTAAATAATTATTATTCCTTAATTAAATAATTAAATAATTAAAACTCAATTTAATCTTAAATAAATAGTTTAAAAGCATTAGACTCTAATTAGTAATTGGACAAACCTTAATTAAGTTATGAAGTTAAAACTTAACTTAATTAACACTGACTAAACTTTTAAACCTTTATTAAATAATTAATTATTTAAAATAAATCTTAGTCACCTACTTAATCATATTTAATACTTAATTAAAGTCGGTAAATAGGTATTAACTTTTATTAAACATTAAATTTTAATCAAATTACTTAAATAAAACTTACGTACAAAATTTCTTAATCAAGTACTAATTAATCTCTTTAATTAATCAAACAACCATTAAATAAACAAATAATAATTAAATAATGTTAATTGACTTTCTAAAATTTAATCAAGTTTTCAAAATATTTTCCAAACATAGTTTAAAGTAAAACAAGTCAAAATTCGAAAAACAATTTGTTTTGGCAAACAACACTTATAGCGGTTATCGCTATAAAACCCGTAATTTCAAAAATCGGATTTTTACATAAAACAACTTCAATAATTATTTCTTTCGTATTTAAACCTTTTATAAACGCACTAATAAAGTTCTAAAACAAAAGTAAGAATTTTGAAAACATTATAAACAAATTAGCACTTAAAACTCTATGCTTTGAAATCAAATCCCGAAAGTACTATTCATTTCCAAAAGATCTCAAATCAACATCAAAATCCAAGATTCAAGATTTCCAGTACTAAAACATGACTGCAACATCTAACATACATGAGTATATCATAAATACTCATATCCAAACATCAATCCATAAAGACATAAACTTGCAAATTATAATGAAATTTGCTTACTAACTTTTTCTGACTTCCAAACCAAACAATATATAAGCAATATTCTTGCATATATCAACTACTAACATCTCAAACATCATAATAACATAAAAGATTGCAATAAAACATAACCATAAGCTGAAATACAAATTTAAAGTTGGAAACATAAGTAAAAAAAATATAAGCTTTCTCACCTTAAACTAACCAAAACTCTCACAAGCTCACAAACAAGCATAGATCTCAACATTCACACGAAGGAAATATGTTTTTGACCATCATTGGCTCAACATGGTTCGACCTAGGGGGATATTGGGCTCATCCAAGCATTGAGATGTGATGAAAGCACTTGAAAATGAAGAAGAAAGCGGAATGGTTTAAACAAGAATTTTGAAGGTTTTCAACTTATAAAAATTAAAATTTTAAAATTTTCGAAGGCTTTGAAGCCATTAAAATTCTTTAGGAAAGCTTAAGGAAGAAGAGAGACCTGTGAAAAAAAGAATGAAACAGAAGAGAATAGAGAGAAAAGAAGTTAGTTTTATATAAAAAGAAAGCTTGTAAATTACCTAAATACCCTCCATCAAAGCTATGTCACCTCACCACTACCCTTCTCCTTCTTTCCCTCCATGATTGCCACGTCACCCCTCCTTCCAGTCACTTTTCATCTCCATTATGATACAAGGTACGTATGTGTAAGCATTAACATAAATTAAGCGTACTTTAGTACTTAATGTTCCCTTTTCTTTTATACTTTTTACTTAATATTACTTAACATCACATCACCATTTTATTAACTTAATTAATACTTTATAAATACTAAAAAAGTTTGTTTTTAAGTTATGCGTGTGTTTTATTTATTTATATATTTTAACAACATTTTAAATAACTTATACACAATCAAAAATCAGCCTTTTAGAAAAATTCTTTCAATCATATTTACTGTTTTTCTTTGAACTACATATGTCTGTAAATCAAATTTTAAAATGATTTTCACATCATTTATTATTAATTAAAAGAGGGTATTTTATTTATAAAAACCATTAGTTTGAATATATAAATCAACTAAATATTCTCAACCAAAGCGATAAAATTCCTTGTTGTTACAAAGATCCACCTAGATATTCAAGTTGATTTGAGATGTATAAATCGACCGAAAGGCTAGAAAAAATGAATTGAGGGGTTGCGGCTCATCATTAGGGGTGAGCATTTGGTTGGTTTGGTTTATCCGATGATGAAATTTGTCAAACCAAACTAAAACCAATGAAAATGAAAACCAAACCAAACCAACCAAATTAAGTTTGGTTGGTTCGGTAGGTTATCCGATCAAACCAAACTAAAAATATTTTATACTTTGTGTTTGAAATATTCATATAATTTGAAACAAATTATAAGTATATGATTATAGTATTATTATTTTTGATTTTTATGCTTTTTAATATTAATTTTGACACATAGGTGATGATTAATATATACTTAAAAAACTAAACTAACCTAAAATATTTATTATAATACCAATAATTTTGAAAATATAGTAAAAGTTCGGTTAATTTGGTTAAACCGATAACCAAACTTAATATTTTTTCGGGTCGATTATAAACCGATTTAATTTGAAAACTAAACCAAACCGACCAAAATAAATTGGTTTGGTTGGTTTATTTGGTTTAACCGAATAATGCTCACCCCTACTCATCATTGACGTGGTGGAGAGGTTAAGACGTGTGGGCTGGTGATACAAAATTCAAAGGATCTTGGTGCGAATTGTATGGAAGCTGAGAAATTTGGAAAAAACTAGAAAGGAAAAGGAGGGGGCGGATACATACACCCTAAAATTCGATTCTTGGGCAATCGTTTCTCTTCCCAAATAGTGGGGAAAGACCTGAATCGACGCCAATCCAAGGAGGCCACTTCAAGCCCCGAGTTGTAGACTGATCCAATTTTTTCTTTTTTTTTTAAAAGAACTAGACTTGCACACATGCATGACTGTGTATGTGATGACTCTGGTTGGCAATGACCTAACCGCGTTTCTTGCGCACTTAGGAGCCGACGATTCGAAATGTATGCACGACCACATGGGCCCATACAGATACTCGAATCTTAATCTCTTGATTCGACAGAGGTTGGACAGTACCTGTGGATTCTAAAAAGAAACCCAATGCAGGATACCCGAGACTTTCAATTCAACTGATCGACTCGATGAAATCAAGCAAAGACGATGACTAACAATGGCACACCCAGATATTTATAAGGATCAGAGCCGACCAAACATTGCAACAATTTAAAGAGACGCGATTTCGTTCTAAGGCAACTTCCAGAAAGAAGACATTTGTTTTAGACAAAGTAACACCTTCTCAGGCCATAGTGCTTCGTTTGATTCAATGCACGTCATATTTGCAAGAAGACATACTTTGGGAAACAAGTGTAACCCGGTCTTTAAACCCCGACTATTCCAGGCTATGCAGACCAGGCAAATTTGGCGATCGCAAAGCAGGTGATCTAGAATGATATTTCGAAAGTCCATATAAATTGAGAAGACGATACGTTAAACTCAAGAAACGGCATGAGAAATTTCTCGGGATCAAATCCAACAATACAACGAACTCTTCTCAATCCACCGGATCGACCTACATACGCACCATATACATTTAGGACCACCAACTCTAGGTCGGCATATTTTTGAAGATCGCAGATCAGGAAAACCACTAAGCAAAGAAAAAGGGTTCGATTCGGGTCACCCAAGCTTGGGTGAATTCGAATCGATATCGATCCGGTTTGACCTAGATCTGTATTGATCCGGTTTGACTTGGATTGGTGGACTTAGAACCCAAGTTTGGGCAATCCAAACTTGGTCGCCCCACTAACTCCAACTTCTAAGTCGATTTTCCGACCGATTTGAGCTAGCTTCCATCTATAAATATGATGAGTTGCTTAGAAGAAATAAATGACTTTTGGATATTTTGTTTTCTACCATTATCATTGTACTTCAGAGTTATTCCGACCTGAATCTCTGTGAATCTAAGAATCAATCAACAAGGAGCTAAATTATAAAGTGTACATATGCATATTAATGTCGAAACATAAATGTCTGTGGTTTTATTTTCTGCTCTTCAATAGTTTTTTTCACAATTTTTTAAGTTTGTTTTCTTCACTTTTATCTCTTCCTAGGTCCAACTCTCAGTTGGTGCTGATACAGGTGCTAACAAGTACAAAGCGTGAATGTTGCGTGCGTAGTTCAAGTATAATTAGTAATTTTAAATCATCTTGATTCTCTCGTGCTCTTCGAAACAGAAGTGTCGTCAAGTTCTTCAAATGGAAAAGGAATAGTTAGTGAATAATGTAGTCATCATGATCAACACAGCATTCCTCAATATTGTGAAGTGTACTATTTATGGGATCTCAACCAGTCCTTGTTTTTTGCACAAAATTTTCGTTGTTTTCTAGGATCCCTGTATTTGTGTCAAGCTACAAAAATTTCCGTTGCTTTCTAAGGAGTTCTTATTTGTGTCAAACATGATCGCCGGTAACCGTAATGTTCCCCAAAGCTTGTTGAGCATCATCGTTCTTTTCTTCTGCACTCTTTTCTTTGGTTCCAACGGCATGGTAAATGTCAATTGCGCTTTGTAGGAAGATGATTGTCGCTTGTGCAAATCGGAATCTAAGAACACTTAAATAGTCGAAAATTAAACTCTGGTCGCAGTGCCCCTAAAAGGTGATGGGAAAGGTTTAAGTAGCATTAGTTTATATTGTCGTCTGCGTCCGACCGAGGCGTCGGATGTGAATCTCGCTTAACTATCCAGTTGAACGTAATCGTTGGAGGAGAGACGTTCTCGTTCGATTCTTGTCACCATTGTGGGAGAGATGTTCGTGTCCGTGTCTGATGCGTTGGACGCGAATCGAACGCAAACGTCTCTCTCAAAACAGCTAGGGATGAGCAGGAAAACCGATTACAAACCGAAACCGAACCGAAACCACATAAATCCGCTAAAAACCGCATCTTAAAAAATCGCACCGAAATAAAACCGCAAAACCGATGAAACCGCACCGTTATTATGGTTCGGTTTCGGTTTTTGTCTTTTCTCAAACCGCAAAACCGAAACTGCACCGATATAGTTTATGAATGCTTGCATTCCATCAACACTTTGTCTTGTATCTTTTTTCAAGCCTTCGCTACTTGCATTCCAACAACACTTTGTCTTATATCCATTTAAATGCTTATATTTCACTCCACTTTAGCTACAAACATAAGAAAATATATAGTTTACTCGGATTGAGAAATGGACAAGGTTGTATTTATCGTAGGTTACATTTTTGAGCAGATATTAATTGTTGTGACTGAGTTGTGTTTATGTGTGATAATGTTATGTTCATACTGACTGGTTAGAGAACGCCGCTTTTTTTTATTAATTGGTTTAAAAACCGAAACCGCACTTTTAAAACTGAACCTCACCAACAATTCTTGGATTGGTTCCGTTTCTTACTTTTGAAAACCGCACCCTAGTGGTTTCGAGTGCGGTTTTAAGTCAAAACCGCACCATGCTCATCCCTAACAACAGCCATATTTTCAATAATTTTCTATATAATCTCCTTCTTTTACCACTTTCCTCACTCACTTTCATTCTACAAATATGTAAATCCGAGCATTCTTTGTAGAAGCATCATATTCTGGTAATTTTATATTATCACTTGTTCGTTTCGTCTATTTTCTTGTTTTTTTTATTTAAAACATTTTTTATCTCAAAAATGACCAAACAGAATGTGCAAAGAAATATCTACCGTAATCCAAGAATTTAGTTGGCTTACGCAAATTCTGCATTTTTTTCGAATAGTTGTCAAAGCTTATTAAGCTGTTGGACGTTCCAAAGAAGGGAATTCATGAGAAAATAATGATAGAACTAAATGAGACTTTAGTAGGTGTTTCGAACGAATCACCATTCACCATTGAACAAGTTACAGCCAAATACGACGCACTGAAAAAGAAATGGGTGGTTTGGCGTAATTTGAGAAGTAAAACGAACGCAGGATGGGATAATGTTCAAGGAACTAGAAGCACTTTGGTGGATCGAGCTCATGTGGGTAATACATTTTATCTTTTTTGAACTCAGTTTATGTTTCTAATTTGTCACAATTAATTTATATTTCTTTTAAATTATAACAGTTTGGCAACTCAATTTTGAAGTATAAGAGACAGCCGATAGAGAATTTGAACTAACTCGAATAAATTTTTGGTAACAGTATAGCAGCTCGAACAAATTTGAATGAACTCGTATTTTGTACTCTTACTCTGCATTTTGAATTATGACTATGTATTGATATTATATATTCTGTATCAGGTACATATCTAATTTATTTAAAAATAATTAATACAAAAAAGATAATAATATAAATAATAATTTTGTTTCTTTCGTGTTTGCCCTTTGGTAAAAAAGCGCATTTCCATTTTATGAACATGTCTCTTTCCAACCCCTTTCATTTGCTCCTTCCATTTGTCCATTTCAATTTAGAAAAGGAAGGCACCTTTAGCTTAAGTTGTTATTAGTCGTACCATTATTAATAACCATTTTCTGTTTAACTTTTTCAATGTTTTTGTTACCAGAACTTTAACATGAAAATTAATGTCTCAAAATAAAATAAAATAATTCTTAACGAAACGAAGTAGGAATTAAAACAGTTAGTTCTATCAAACGCATTACATACGACCATGACACCTCGTTCTACACCCAATCAATTTCAGAGCTGACAACCTAAAATCGAATAGAACGTTAAGTACAGCGTACATAACGAGCGTCATATTTGCAAATGTGTGACCATTTCAGAATATTTTGCATGCTCATAATCTTAGATCAAAACGAACTGCTAAATACTAATTTAAACCATTTGTTATTGATTTTATTTTGAACAAATTTTACTGAATTTAAATGTTTTCTTACGAACATGTGCGGTACAGACCATTCCCATAAAACAATAACAATTACGTTTGTTTGCAGTCCAAAGATAAACATGCAATGGTACACTTGTGCCCAAAAGTGGTATATATATCATCTGCAGCTCATTTTCCAGCGAGAAGGATTACAAAGGCGAAGCAGATTGCAATTTTTCCTTTATGGAAGACTGCACGGCCTCCAAAAGCTTTGGCATCAGCTTCTTGTTGGTGACAATTATGCCTGTATCTAGATCAAGATATCTTCCTCTTGAGAAATCCAAGGCATTCCCAGAAGCGTCCGTTGCTACCCCTCCAGCCTCTACATAGACATACACATGATCAAGATATCTTCTCTTTCCACTATTTCAATAACTAGTGGGAATCCGTGCTACACACATGAGATTCACCATATAATCTATTTAGTGGCAAATTTTTAGATTTTAATCGCATTAAAATAAATATGTGTGCTTGTGGAATGAATTTATTTACATCAAATTATTTCTTGAACGCCAATGACATACATTTATTGATAAATCTGCTTAAGTAATCTTGAATTACACGTAATATAACAATCTTTTTAGAGTACAATGGATTTATACCACCAAAAAAAAACATCGATCATCGACTATTCCTTACTTGGTAGCAGTACACTATCGAGTATGACTGTTAATTTAAGTGATGCCTGAGTTCATCTTACATAAAATATAAGTTCAAATATGTACATGTTTTATATGATAATAGTGTTCATATTTGGAATAAAGAAGTCATGCTAACAGTGAAATAATGTTCCGAATTTGCTTAAACTAAAATATTAACTGCTGCTAATTGAAATTTTTTTTTTTTTTAAATGCAGTGCCTTCAAAGGTTATATCCTTGATTGATATAGCATATTAGAACGTGGGAAATATAAACAAAATAATAAACATTGTTCGATATATCAGTTCTCAACAACTATATAAATTGCTGGTTTTGTAAACTCTCCAAATGAATGCAACAAAGACTCCCTCCAGTATCGATAATACACAGATTGATTTAATGTTTTCATTGGTAAGCAAACATTGCACTTCTTCATCATCTCTGATGCTATGACCAGGAGAGCTACCACTTGAGATAATGAAGTTGAGGACAACCAATTGGCACGTGCATGCACATATCAAAATTGGCGGAAAGAAGTACCTACGAATATAGCGAACAACAATTGTTGTTCAATGGAACGTTCTCATAACTTTTATTCTAAAAAATCCACTTAATGGGTTACCTGTTATAATTCATAACCATCTCTTTCCGTTATTTCATTAACTACTGTGAATCTGTGCTACGCACATGGGTTCACCACATTATTTATGTAGCAGTACGTTTTTAGGTTCCAGTCATAAAAACGGAAGTGTTTAATTATGGATTGAATTTATCTAGATCAATTTATTTCTTGAACATCAATGGCAAACATTTCTTATTAAATATGCTTAAGTAATCTAGAATTACACATAGTATAACAAATCTTTTTAGAGCATAATGGATTTAGGTAATACATACACACACACACACACACACACACACACACACACACACACACACACACACACACACACACACATATATATATATATATATATATATATATATATATATATATATATATATATATATATATATATCATCAATTGTCAAATATGCTTAAGTAATCTAGACAAACACTGTTTTAAATGTCTATTAGCATCCACCTAGCAGTTTTTACAACCTTGGTTCATCTTATATAAAATATATAAATTCTGATAGGTACACGTTCCATATGATAACAGTGTACCATATATGGAATAAAAAGTCATCCTAAGAGTGAAATAGATTTTCAAAAGGGTCAGTTTGTCTCAGGTCCCTAAAAGGTTTCGAAATTCACGTCACATCCCTCCCTTAAATTTTTTTAAATTAGGTCCCTATTTTTTGTAAATTCATCAAAAATCACGAAAATTCATAATTAAATACAACTAATCATGCGTTAAAACTACCAAAAAACGCACCAAAAAAAACACGAAACTGCAGTATATTGCATCAACAATGCATTTATTTGCAATTTATGCATATATTTCTACATTAATTGCAGTTATGCATCAAACTGCAGTATTAATGCAGAAATGTATGCACTAATACTGTAATAAATGCATCGTTTGATGCATTAATTCAATCCTGACCTGTTTTCTCAAGCATATGCCTTTTATGCATACATTTCAGAATTTATAAGCAATAAATGCATACATGTCAGCACATATTCATAAGCCTTCATCCGTTTTAACTTTTATGCATACATTTCAGCATATAATACAGAATAAATGCATACATTTCAGCAACAATTCGTAGCCCATGCATATTAGTTCATTTTTATATACATACATCTCAGCAGGTATAACCAATATATGCATATATTCACCCAGATTTTTCAATATAAACTATGGATGAATATATGCATACATGCATGCATATATTCAGTATTAAAGCAGAGATGTATGCAAAAAAAAAAAAAAAAAAAAAAATCAATTAATTAATTAATTCATGTTGCTTCTGAAAATATTTGCGAATTTTTGAAGAATTTTTTTTTAAATAGCAGCCCATTTTTCCCTTTGAAAAACATATAAGTGCCAAAATAAGGACCCACTTTGAATGTAAAGTTACAGATGAAGGCCGTTTTAATTTCCAAACTTTTTAGGGACGTGTCCCTTATTTTTACTTTTCAAAATTGGCTTAACCCAACCATATTCTAGCATTTGCATTACTAAAAACTAACTTAACTTTAGAAAAAAATCAGTGTCCTCAGATGTTACACCCTTGATTGATATATCGCATATTAGAACGTGGGAAATATAAATAAATAATTAACAATGTGTACTAAACTAATTTTGATAGGTAAACTGGATGGTTTTGTAAACTCCAGAATGAGTGCAACAGAAACTCCTTTCACTACGGGTAGTTAATAGATTGATTTAATATTGTCACTGGTAACCAAGCATCGCACCTCTTCGTCATCTCTAACGCTAACAGAAACTCCCTTCACTACGGGTAGTTAATAGATTGATTTAATGTTGTCACCAGTAACCAATTATCGCACCTCTTCGTCATCTCTAACGCTATGACCAGATGAGCTACCAATAGAGCTAATAAAGTTAAAGAAGACAGCTAATTGGCACGTGCACGTACAGAACAAAATAGGCGGAAAAAATACTTACAAATATAACGAACAATGATTGATGTACAATTAAATTACATCTTAATCGTCAAAATTGTTGTTGACGGGTATTCAACAAAACTGTTGTAAAGAGCTATTTTAAAAGCGTTATCTTTCCATGCAATGCACACGAGATTCACCACATAATTTATTTAGTGGTACAATTTTAGATTTTAATCATATGACGATGAAACTGTACATTTGTGGATTGAAGTTATTTAATTTATTTGTTGAACACCAATGACAAACATTTATTAATGAATCTTCTTAAATAATCTAGAATTACACATAGAATAGCAATCTTTTTAGAGAATAATGGATTTACACCCAAAAAAAAAGTATCAACAGTTGTCAGCTATTCCTTACTTGGTAGCGCTATAGAGCATGTCTATTAATTTAAGTGATGTGTAAGTTCAACATGGACTCATCTTATATAGAATATAAATTCAAATATGTATGCATTTTATGAGATAATAGTGTTCCATATATGGAATAAAGAACTCATGATAAGTATGAAATGGTGTTTCGAAATTGGTTTGAATTAACAATATTCTAGCATTTGCATTAGTACACTTATTGATACTAACTAGTATTAATTGAATTTTTTTATAAAAAAAAAAAAAAATCAGTGTCCTTAAAGATTATACCTTCGATTGATATAGCATATTAGAAGTGGGAAATATAAACAATAAACAATTTGTACTGTATTTTTGAATATCTAGGTAATAGGAAATATAAACAATAAACATTTTGTACGGTATTTTTGAATATCTAGGTAAGCTGGACGGTTTTGTTAAGTGAGGGCAATAGAGACTCCCCCTAACACTACGTGTAATTAACAGATTGATTTAATGTTGCCATTGGTAGTCAATCCTTGCACATCTACACCTCTAACGTTGCGACCAGGTGAGCTACCACTCGAGGACATTTCAAATAATTCCAGCATTTATTTCAAATAACCGTACTACTATATAATAACTGAAACAATATAAAATTTAGCACAATCTAAAGAAAAATATTTATCATCATTAGCAATACTTGTGAATACACAGAGAGATACTTTAGATGACATCACATTGAATATACTATAAGACCAAATGGCATAAGAAATATAATCAACAAAATGAGCCATCAAAATATCATATAATTACAAGTCATTATAAATGTTTGAAATATCACCGTTTGTACATTCAACATTGACAGAATAATATTTATAACATAATAAAAATGTATTCATGTAAGACAAATTATAATTGCATAACAAATAATATTTCCCTTTAAACTTAAGCAAATATGTCAATAATATAGTGCTACCCTTATACAATAAGCAAGTGTCACCCTATATTAGTTTGGTAATTTTGTTGAAGAAAATCATTTATAACTATATTATCAGAAGAAGAAAAAATCTTGTCAAAGGAAAGTAAAGTAGCTTAAACGAAATAGGTAATGACCTCCTATGTTACTATTTTTCATCGATACACATATTTCTCACATTGACGAGAAATTTGTTAAATTTACGGAATACTGTTTGATACATGTTTTCTCATTTGGATTATGCATACGAAATGATGTTAGTTGCGGATAAAAGGAAATAAATAAAAATAGTTAGATGACTATATATATATATATATATATATATATATATATATATATTAATCAATTAGAGTAAAAGAGATTTAGTATGCAACTAACTCTCTCATAAATTGAATTACAATATAATTCTCACATTATTTTAAATATAGTATGGTGCTAAGAGCACCCCAATTTCCTCTTCCTATTACCACGATTAAAAAATTAAAACACATTAAATTTTTTATGCTTCCTAATACCACATTGATCTCTTTCTAATCTCTCACTCAACCATTGATTGCTGAAATAATCACGTATTCAACCACAATCTAAAACCCTAATTCATTCGTTCCTTTAACACCGTTGCTTTTCACGACTTCAAAATTCATCTTCACTTCTTCTGTTTTGTTAAATTTGATCATTATTCAAGACTTTTTCATTTGCGTCCACTCATTCTTGTAGTAGCGTAGAATTCGGTAAAAAAAGATGGATGAACACGTCGGAAACAAAAATCATGGCAGTTTAGTTTTTTTGAAAGAGAAAGAACGGATGAATTAAAGCTAAGAGGAAGAAATAGGTATAAACGGTGGTAGCCCCTATTTTTTAATATGAGGTATTAGGAAGAGTGGAAGGGTAATTTTTGTGATATTTTTTAGTTGTGGTAATAGGAAGAGGAAATTGGGATGCCCTTAGTATCACACTAAATATAATGGATCAAAATTAAAAGTAGTAAATTTCTTATAATTATTACATGCCAATAATATTTAATACAATGCTTACTATTTAACAATAGCTTGCTTACAACCGTAATGAATAACTTTATCCCTAATTTATAGGGTTTTTTTTAGTGTTGTTATTGACACTCCAAGTATTGTTAAGGTGAGGTCAAATTTTAAAAACACTTCAATCATTAAAATAATCCTATGGGGGTCACGTACTTAATTTTTTACGTTTCCTTTTTACCCTTACCATCTCAAATCCCAATTAATCTCAAACGCGAAAAGAAAAAAAACAAATCTTTAAATTATTTGCAAACCAAAAAAAAAAGATTGTTTGGGAAGATATAATGGTGTAAAAGATGAACGTGAACGCTTCTCTTAAGATGCTAAGATAGTGGAGAAGTTGTTGACAAGGTATATGAAATCAATTGTATAATGCCCTGGAAATGATGAAGGTTAAAGTTTTTACTATGCCAGTCTTGACAGCCAAACGCCGTTGTGTCTAATTGTATTCGGTGGAAGGTGATCGTTTTTTTTTTTCGATTTGTCATCGCCGAAATAGGTGAATTACGGCATAACGACATGAACAATGTAGGTTTGTCGTATTATATATTTTTGTTCGACATTGTTCATCATTTTGAAATTTGTATTCATTGTTGGGTTATCGAAGTGGAGAAAATAGGGTGTATCGACAAATTCGATGGTGGGATAATGTATAAAAATAATTGTTCGATATATGTATATCCATTTTTTATGAATGATATATTTTCATCTGATCTGATGCATATTGACAAATGAAATTATTGATAATTTGGTATAAAAATCTGATATAGTTTGAATAATATACCATTAAAAAAAATTGATAAAAAAAAAATGCAAAGAAGGCTAATTTGGTAAAATAAACTTTATTTGTTAAGGGGGTGCTCTCTGCATTAGTACTCCCCTTAACAAATTCTTTCTTTTTAAAAAATTGAACCCCCCTTAAAAATACTTGGAGTGTCAATAACAATCCCTTTTTTTTTCAGAACACGGTACATTACATGCTCCCTCATAAAATTTATCTGAAATGCTAATGATAAAAGAAACAAATAAAAACAATCCAAGTGATTAAACATTAAATATTTTACTAACATTAAAAAGAATCAATATGGAATTAATCTCTCATCGATATGAACTACAATATAATTTTCAAAGTATCTTAAAGTCGATATGAAATAGAGTTAAAGAGATTTCATATTTAAAATAATTACAAGCCATAATCATGCCAAAATAAAGTGCCTTTGATTTGCTCTTCGGATAGTTTATTATACTCGTTAAAATCTTGAAAAGCGATCTCAATCTTCTTTGGGGCTCAGATGCTTTTTCTCTTTGATTTCTTCACGCAGGGTTTAGGTAAAATAGAAGCATTGTGGTTGGCATCCGATTTACCATTTCGATGTTGTACAATGTTATCACCATGAACTCTTTTCTAAAAGTCATAACATATTATTTTGGCATTTTGAGCAGATGTTGCACCTCGTCGGCCTACATTTGAAAATTTCCCATATTGGAGGGAGCTTGTTGACAAGGATGGGTCAGATGTGGGAAATGACCGTGTAGTCCGCCAAGCACGAAGAATCCGTTCAAGTAAATGCTTCTATGGAAAAACATGAATTACTGTAGAGCACCCACTATAATGTCTCGAGAATCGAACTCGTGACATTTAGGACTTCAACCTATAACGTCATACCACTGCTACTTAAGCTACTGATTTATTCTCAGTGAAATCTTGGTGCTTTGAATTTCTCTAACCATCCATTTAACATTAAATTAAGAGCACTTACACGTCCACTTCCTCACTTTATGGACCCACTAGAAAATTAACTAATTTTCTCGCAACCCATTTTCAAATTTTAACATAAAACAAAAGGCAATTTAGTGTTAAATTGTCAAAATTTGACTTGATTTGATTAAAAAACAAAATAGAGACTGGACAAAAGAAGGGAATGTGATAACAGAATTGGTGCTCGATTTAGGGTTATGATGAGCGATGACGAAGGGTAACATTTTAAAGCAGATGCATAAAGCAACACTTTTAATTCATCACTGTATTGGATAATTTACACTTAGTAAAGCATTATATGTAAACCCAACCTATCAACCAAATATAAAGATCACAGATAATGAAATTTTGTGAGTGGACAACGGCATTTTTGTATCTTAAAGATAAGATTCTGATATTTTACAGATAAGAAGAGGATGAGATCATACCTGTGACGACAATGCAGCCAGCCGCATGATCCCAAATTTTCTCACGGTACCCTTTATGTGGGAACCTTAAATATATAGCACCATCTCCTCGTGAAAGAGCACCATATTTTGCCTGGCTATCAATTCTTACAGGCGGTGCTTGCACACCAAGCTTCTACTTAAATCAAACAAAATAACATGTGAGTAGTTCCTATACATGAACTTAAAAGATGCAATGGTCAAAAAACAGTTTGGCTACATGCTTAAAGAGATGTTTTATCTAATCATGTTTTATGCTCAGTTAACGTGGACAGCACATTGTTTCTAAAGTAATGCATTTTAACACAAAATTCTTTTAATATACTGCTATTCTTATCATTGAGCTAAAAAAACGTGCCAGATACGATGAAGCCAATAGCAATGAGGCCTAGGTTGAGCTATATTCTTTAGTGAACAAAAAATAATAATAAAATATGATAAGTGAAGTGAATATCAACAAATAGGATGGATATTATGATACCTTAGCTATGGAGCTAGATAAATCATGTAGAGAATGAGCAGCTTCGTATGATTCAAAGAATGATGCGTCAGCTGGATTTTCAATATTGCTAACATGTACCTTTAGGAATATATAAATAAACCTTTCAGCATAAAACCCTAGAGTTTGCAACATAAACAAGTTAAATATTTGTTAACCTTTGATGACAGTGAACCATCTAATGATTGCATCTCTGTTCCACAACCAATTTTAGCAGAGAAAAGACAGCCAACTTCGTTATCAGTAGGATTCATACTAGAACTACCAATTGGGGTAAGAGGAAGATTCGGACATGAAAGGACTCCGAGAACCACTTTGCCTTCGTCTATCAATGCAAGTGCAATGGCATATTGGTCTCCTCTTACAAACCTGAAATGGATAGATAATCTAGTTTGCAACATAAGCAATATCAGAAGGGTAATTAATAGGAAATTAACAGGTAACATATCCATAATTTCAGTAACATCATCTGATTTGAGAAAATGGAGCATGTGTTTGCAGTGAAAATTAGCTTTGTGAGAACTGCCATGAAATGTTCCATAGCAGAATTTGCAGATGCATTTTGGAGCACCAATTCTGCAAATTTGTAAGGCGTAATTTTCTAAAACCTGTTGTGTCAAGATCATGGGTAATGAGCTTTTTAATTTTAATTAACTTTTTACAGTGAAGGCGAAGTTGAGATTTGTACAACTGAACAGTGAACCATCGTTGCTGTCTGACTGTTACAAATAATAAAATAATATAGGTGCAAAAGATGTTCACCCTTTGGTGCCATCTATAGGGTCCAGTACCCAATGTCGCCCATGAGGGCCTCCTTCAGATTTTCCAGTATCAATTGCGACAAGTATATCTTCTTCGGATAAAGTTATATTGTTATAAGAACTATCAGAAGAGAGAGTGTCATTTACAAGCTTTGTAATACGTTTCAATGTTTCTTGACCAGCATCTGTTCGTAAGTCTCCTGAATCCTGAAGATGGACACATTAAAGCCAAATAATGTCCCATATAATTATTTCAGAAAACATAAAACAGCAGTTATTAATGCACACACCTCTTCAGCAACCATTGAAAAGGAATCAGAAGGAAGTTCTTTTCTCAAAACAAGACTGACCAATACTTGGGAACCTGCATGCCAAAAGAGATATGTGACAAAACTGAAAACTAAATGAAAATTAAACTCACCAGCGACTAGTACTAGTTGTCCTAGTTTCCCCCATAAGAGTCTACTTAAACCAAACTTTGTTGTTGGCCATGAGCTTAAGCTATGTTGTTCTAGAAAAAAAGAATACAATAAAAATAACTTACATGTTTTAAGTCATCTCTTTTGAAAACTATTTTATACATCTCTCTTTTCTATTACTCTTTCTATTTTACATCTCTCATTTTTCAAATTTAAGAGTGGTTGGCAAGATATCTATTAATCGCGGTTATGAGCACACGTTAAGGTTATTAAAATTACCAATACCCCTTGAATATCATCTATTTTTTATGAAAATAAAGATGTGTTTTATAAAAGAAAACTGGGACGGATTTGAAACTCAGTTTTTATAATATAAGGTTGTATGCTAAAATTTTCCAAATTACAATCGACCCAGTAGCACGAAAAGGTGCTCCAAACATGCAATATTGCTAGCAAGTAATAACATTTATGCTAGAACAATACATGGAATCATTCAAAAACCAAACGACTAGTTAACGGTTATCAGAAAAACGTAAGATAAAAATGTGAAAATTAGTGTCACGTCCTTATTTCTAGGTTTGGTATAAACAGCCTCCCCCCTAAGTTTCTCTTCAAAGCGGGTCCCTGTTTTCTACCCCTTCGTATTTTTCAACAAATTTTTGGTGTTGTTAAGGTAAAAAAAAAATTCAAAAAATTGCAAATATTCACGAGAGCAATCTAAAAAGAAAAGAAAATTTGCAAACTCAGCAATTATACAGAATAATTGTTGAAATGTCAGCAATTATTCTTCAACAATTTCATATGAAAATCGTTAGTATAATTGCTGATATGTCAGCAATTACTGTGAAATATTATCAACAATTATACTCATTTTTTTATTGATATATCAGCAATAATTGTTGATATTAATGTTGTATTAATTATTGCTGATATATCAGCAATTATTGTATATAACTGCTGATATATCAGCAAATATGTTAAATGTGATGATAGGCTTACAATTACTTGCTGATATATCAGCAAGTTTTTGATTCTTTGATGTAAAATTGAGTTTACAAAGGGTGGATGAAATATTGCATTAAAAACTGCAATTATTACATTATACTGCTGATATTTCAGCGATAATACTGCAGTTGATGCAGTAGTTGCATTGTTGCTGCAGTATACTGGAGTTTCGTCGTTTTTTTTATTTTTTTGTTTTTAATTTGTTTTTTGGTAGTTTTACTGCATGAATTCGATGGTGATTACTTGTTGAATTTAATTATGAATTTTCGTGATTTCTGGGTTTTTCTTTTTTTTTTTTTTTTTTTTTTTTGGGTGCTGATTTTTTTGATGATTTTCGAAAAATAGGGATCTAGTTTATAAAAATTTAAGGCAGGGACATGAGCTGAATTTCAAAACTTTTTAGGGATGTGAGACAAACTTACCCAATAAAAATTATGTCAACAGCTGACTACTAATTAAGCACAACCAGTGATGACATGTTCATTCAAAAAGTTGCACCGAAATAACAATTGTGCATGCATATATGGTTTGTTCACTTCTCTGTGACTAGCTTTACACTCCTCCATGACTAGTGAACCAGTCAGAGAGACCAGTTGTCAAAACAACAAAAAGTTCGTCATTTAAATTAAAATGGTGTTTTATTAAAACAACAAATGCTTTGTTGTTTTAACAAACGGCTTCAATGACCAATTATATTGTTGCTTCCCCCCACATCTCCTATAAATGATTCCGTAAGTATTTCATCCACCACAACATCATTATTCTTCAACTATATCTACTAAATTTCCCCAAATACAAAACCAAGTCGTCATCCAAGGAAAAAATCTGCAAGTAACAAAACCAAAGCTGAAGAAAATGTTTTACCCCCGAAAATTTACCATACCCTGCCTTTAAAATATTGAGATGTCTGTCTTCTTAATCAACAACAATTCTTTCTACTGCAGCATATGTTTATTTGTCATATCAAAACATTTATCATTCTCAATTTTATCCTCAAAATGCTTCCTCTAACATCCCTCCCAAACAACCGTATCAGAATTCCACTACGCCACCGCAACAATATCGTTATCAAGCCACCCCTCATTAAACTGGTGTTCACTAACATTAGGAAGACCATATTTTGTTCACTCACGTTGTTGCTGATGTCCAAGACGAAAATGCTGAGGATGAACGATTTATTACTATAATTATTGCACTCGATAACTTAATTAGTGTTTCTATCAAAGACAGAGACACCACATTGATTATTA